>CM062808.1:797820039-799092332 GCA_031772625.1 Pinus tabuliformis | reverse complement strand
TCCATTTTGCACTGCTTGGCTTTGAACCCTTGAGTCCAATTATGAGGTACTCAACATCTCCCTTGCGCGTTGTTCTCACTTTTCTGTCCAGAACTGTGTCTTCCTGCAATTCATTAAGATATTCAGGTAATAGGTCATCAATAGAAGGCAATTGACTCTTCTCTTCGGGATCTTCAATTAACGAAGGTTCAAATAGTCTCAAGTTGTTTGCATTAATGACTGAGTAGATGTGCATGTAAGCTGGTAAATCAAGGTGAAATGCATTCTCACCAATTTTCTCAAGGATCTTGAAAGGTCCATACCTTATTGGTTTTAGCTTTATACCTCCACTTTGCATCCTATCTTTGCTGATATACAGCCAGACTTGATCACCAACTTGGAAACTATGCTCCATCCGATGCTTGTCATGCCTTGCCTTGTATTTGACCTGGCTCCTTTCCAATTGTTCCTGTACTGCCTGATGGATCTCTTGAATTTGTTCAATGAACCTAGTTTCCTTGTCCACATCACTGTGTCCATCAACTACTGTGTCCTTACCAAAGACAAAATCCAAGGGAGACCTTGGTGTGAAACCAAAACAGGTCTCAAAAGGAGATCTCGATGTGGAAGAATGTTTGGATTGGTTGTAAGCATGCTGCACATAACACAAATGTTCATCCCAAAGCATGGGATGCTTGCTGCAATATCCCCTAAGCAATTGGATCACTGTCCTGTTGACTACTTCTGTCTGGCCATCGATTTGTGGATGGAAATTTGTGCTTTTCTTCAGTTTGGTGTCCATCAGTTCCCACAAACCTGACAAAAACTTCCCCACAAATCGGGTGTCTCGATCAGATATAACGGAAGTGGGTAATCCAAAATGAACCCATACATGCTAAAAGAATAAGTTTGCAGTTTGTTCAGTTGTAATCTATTTATTACAAGGTATCAAAATACACATTTTTCTAAACCTATCCACAACAACATACAGATAATCATGACCTTTCCTAGATTTAGGCAGTCCTCCAACAAAGTCCATGGAAACACTTTCCCAAGGATGAGAAGGAATTGGCAATGGCGTGTACAAGCCTAGTTTCCTATTGCTGGGCTTGCTTTTAGCACATAGAGTACACCCTCTTACATATATAAAAACTGTCTCATGCATTTTTGGCCAATAACAAAATCTTTGTAGCTGTGCAACTATTTTACTTACCCCAAAGTGACTTGATATTAGAGAAGTGTGTGCCTCTTGTATTGTCTTTACTCTTTCTGTTTGTGGAACGCATAGCTTCCCACAATGATACAAGAGCTGGTCCTTAATGTGATAATCCAATTCTTCTACTCGTTTGCCTTGACTTAAAGTTGCATATGCATCTTTAAAGTCTATATCTTGAGCATATTGTTCAATGTAGCTCTCATGCAATATAGAATTATGCTTAAGTATAGTAGATGCATTTATAATGGGTCTAGATAACATATATGCAACTTTATTATGTATGCCATTTTTATATCTGATGACTAAATGAAACTGTTGTAGGAACCCCATCCATCTGTAGTGTCTTGATTGCTGCAACTTAGTTTGGGAGTGTAGATATTGAAGTGATTGATGATCAATATGTATCACTGTTTCTTTGCCCATTAAGTAATGTTTCCACTTTTTCACACTCTATAGTAATGCATACAATTCCTTATCATATGTGGGATAGTTAACTACTACAGAGTTAAACATTTCAGAATGATAACATATGGGTTTACCGTGTTGTATCAACACTGCTCCCATGGCATAGTCACTGGCATTGTTTGGATCTCAAATGACCTTTGAAGATCATGCAGTGATAGTACAGGTGTTGTATTAATCTTTTCTTTCAAGGTGTTGAAGGCTTTCTGTTATTTTCCTCCCCACTAAAACACCTTGTTCAATCCTGTTAAAGCATGTAAGGGAGCTGCAATTAAGGAAAAGTTAGAAATAAAATTTCTCCAATATTGTTCTACTCCTAAGAAGCTTCTAACTTCTGTGGTGGACCTGGGTTTAGGCCAGTTTACGATGACTGCAAACTTAGAGGGATCTATCTTCAATTTACCACCCCCTACTATGTGACCCAGATAATTCAAGGATGTTTTGCCAAATTCACATTTTGAGAGTTTAACATAAAGTTTTTCTCTTTTCAAAACATATAATGTCTGCTTAACATGCTTTAAGTGTTCTTCCCATGTTTTTCTAAATATAAGAATGTCATCCAGATATACAATAACAAAATCATCAAGGAAAGGTCTAAGTACATCATTCATCATTCTCATGAAAGTAGCAGGAGCATTAGTTAAGCCAAAAGGCATAACTAGCCAATCATACAATCCCTGCTTTATTTTGAAAGCATTCTTCCATGTATCTTGTTCTGCAACTCTGACCTGATGATATCCACTATGCAAGTCTAACTTGGAAAAATAAACAGCTTCCTTTAATTGATCTAACAGATCATCTGTGCGAGGAAGGGGATAACGATTTTTTATTGTTATCTTGTTCAGTGCTCGGTAATCAATGCAGATTCTCCACGAGCCATCTTTCTTTTTTACCAAAACGATTGGAGATTCACATGGTGATGTTCTAGGTTTGATAAGCCCTTTCTCGAGCAACTCCTGCACCTACTTCTTGATCTCTTCATTCTCTAAATTTTACAACCTATACATTCCAATGTTGGGCAATGGAGCATCTTGCTGCAAATTAATATCATGTACTATTCCCTTTTTGGGTGGCAGACCCTTAGGTTCTTGAAACAAGACATCATATTCTGAAACAACCTTTTCTAAATCATCTTGCTGTTTAGCATCACAGCCCTAAAATACATTGGTTTTATCACGTTTCTTTTCCTTTACAACCATCAGCAAAAATTTCTTGCATGAATTTACAATTTGTTTCATCTACCCTGAGTTTATGAGAGTATAATTATCCCTAAGCTTATGAGCTCTTACAATATATTTGATTCCATCTTTAACGAGGAGATACTTGTTCTTAGCTCTATAGAAAATAGCTTTTCTATCATACAAGTAGGGACTTCCTAAAACAATTCCACATATATCCAAAGGAATTACATCTAACTCAACCTCATCTACAAATGCTGACCCAAAAGAAAACTTAAGTTTACATTGTCTAGTCACTTGTAGCTGTGCTTTATCACTCAACCAACCTAATGGGTATGGTTTCTTATGAGGTGTAGTTAGTAATCCCAATTTCTTTACAATTGCTTCAGAAATCAAATTTACTTGTGAGCCACTATCAAACAAAGTATCTATCTTTTGATGCTTGGAAATAACTCGAATATGGAAAAGCTCATGTCTTTTTCTCTCATTCTCTTCATTAATAGATTGTGCAGAATTACTAGTAGATGCTTCAAAATTTTTACCTCTTATACCTATGGCTGCAATGGTTGTTTCATCTCCTAGGTTTGACCCCAAATCTTTCTGAATAGCTATAGTAGTCTTCTTCTTCTTGCCCTCGAACTTCTTAGGTCTCAGCTCCGAATGTAGGATCCAACAGTGTTCACCATCATGCCCCTCCTTCTTACAGTGAGCACATGAGGACTTGCTCTTCTGTGCAGTGTTTGCCTTCCTCTCTTTCCATTTCTGTTTTCTTTTCTCCTTATTCTTGCTTGCAGTGGGTTGGGATGATCCCCCAACTTCTGGGTTCCCATTCTTTCCTCTAGCTTCTAGATGCGTAGCCTGAATAGATACCTCATCTAGACTAGTGGGATTAAACATGAGGATAGTGTGCCTCATGTAGTTGTGCAGACCACCTATGTACTTCAACAGAGTATCATGTGAGTCTAATGAAATTCCTAGAATTAAAGCTCTCTTCCTAAATTCTTGAGTGTAACTTTGTACACTTTGCCCTTTCAATTGGCGAAGAGTTTGCCAGCTCATCATGGCTTGCTGCATGTAAGCCAGTGGATAAAACTGCTTTTTGATTGCAAAAACAAATTCCCTCCAGATAGAAAGAGTCTTACCATGTTTATTCATGTCATCTTGGGTCTTGCCTTCCCACATACCAAGGAAGTGCCCCCACGCGTAGGTTGGCCAACTGAATCTTGCTCTTGTCTAAGTCAATATTCTACAGTCTACAATAAACATAAATTTTTCTGATCCAATTGTCCAGCTTCTCTGCATTCAACTCTCCATCATATATTGGCAAATCAAATTTAACATCTAGTTTAATCAAAGATGCTTTCTTTGTATGTTCAGGGCTATTAGGAGGTAAGAGAAAGCTTTCTTCTTTCCCTTTGCCTTTGGGGTGATCATGGAGGAGAGATTCTTCTTCCCCCTTATCTTGTTTGGAGCCTGATGATTCCTCATCTTTTTGTTTTCTAAAGTCCCTATACATTTCCTCTACCATGGACCTCATGGCCAGGAAACTCTCTATAAATTGTGGGTCTAGGCCCAAGGAACCTTCCTCTAACATTTTCTTTTGAGGATGGACTCTTCCAATTTCAGGATTAGTTTCGACCAACTCTCCTTCTCCTAATTTGAGCTTTGATCTAGTTAGCATTCAACAGCTAAATCTAGCACAAGCTTATCTAGCCTTAACAACCTACTGGCTCTGATAGCACTTGATCTGAAATCACCCCTAGGTGACCTCAGAAAACTAATGAAGGTATTACAGACTCATGAGCTAGTGTGTGTCTATGTTATTTTAGGCAATGGATCGATAAGATTGCGAAATACACAGACACTTGAAATAGTAAGAGATCACAGTAAGCAAAATATAAACACAACAAAAATTTAATAAGGAGTTCACCCAATCCTCCTAGGCTACGTCTCCTCATCTAGCCTTCAGTCGTGGCCTTTTTATTATGTCTTTAAAACAAAGTTTTACAACAAGGAGCTCAATTTGAGTCTCACTTAACAGAGAATGATCAGTAGGATGGCACTTGGAATTCCCAAGTCCTTAGAGTTCACAGACTCCCCTTACTGAATTTTGACCTCAATTGGTCTCTGTCTGCTCATTATTGCCTTTGCTCTGATGGTTAGCTCGACTTCTCTGTTCTCTGCAATTTTGCCTCTCTTTCTATGTCTCTCGGCCTTCAGCTTCCCCTTTGCCTCACTGTTTGCTCATGGCTTTAAAGCTAGTTCATTCCTCCGACTATTCGTTTCAGCTTCCCGGCTCTCTGGATCACTTGCCTCTGTCCGTTGGAACTCCTCTGCCTTGTGTCACCATCGCTGTGTAACGCTTCACAGAGAGGTGGCCACCTGTCTCTTCATGAACTGAGTGTCAGTTCTTCCTGAATGGTCATTATTTCTGTTATTTCCTAGATTCCTATGAAATGGATCCTTCTGTCGACTCGTCAGTCAAATCAGACTTCAAATCTTATGTGTCATAGTTTATTTCTCACTTGAGTCTGGTCATCCATGGTTGAACCTCCACCATTGACTTGGAGCCCCCAGATCCTACGGTCTTTGCTCATATCTCACGGTTGAGTTGCTCGACTGTTACTCTACGATGTAAGAATTTTTTCTCTCTCATCCACTGGACACGCATCACTCAGTGTATGGAATCATTGGGTCCTCGGCCAAACCCGCTTACCGCTCGAAATGCCTCCGATATTCTGCTGGTTTTGAGCGTGGGACCTGCCTTGTCGATTTTAGTGCTTTCCCACGGTTTTTCGGTTTTCCTTGTGATCGAGATCTCGGGGCCTTTCCTTCTCGAGGGGTTTTCCCAGCGATACGCAATTAGCGCTATCAGAAACAACCTCCATTTCTGGATCTGAGCTTCCCAATTGCCATTTTTGCACCATGCGCGGTCTCCATGGGCAAATGGTCAATGCGCTTTGACTGAAGGTCCTCGTTGTTTTGTGCTTGCTGCAAATTGCCATTATTCAGAGGTTATTTCTGATAGCTATAAGATTTCTTGAAGTCTGTCATTCATTCTGACCAATCATGGAATTGTTTGAGGATCCAATTCGGATCACATAAGTTGACTCATTGAGTGTGCCTGATCTTGGCAAGGTCTCATTCACCGTTTCAAAACCTTCATATACCTTTTTCACCCTTCCAACCACTCCTAGACTTTATAAAATTTCTTTCAAATGTTTCCTCTAGTAAAACAAGGCATCCTATAGCAATACATAGATTGCTTCAGATCACCTCCAGAATTGCACCAGAAGTTTGTCCTTCATTCCTCATCACTCAACAATGTCATTTAAACCTTGAAGATGGATTTTAGAATATTAGAGACCCTTAGGTACTTTTCCTTCATAGTTGTATTTTATTTCTTGTAATTAGGTTATGTTTCTTCTTTAGTGTCCTTCATTGGCCATATATAATAGAATTGATTTAACTTCAATGTTCTTGGAATATTTTCTTTTTCTTCTTGCAAGTAGAACATGGTTTACTTTAGTCATTTCCTTTCCTGCAATAGCACAAATTTACTTTCTACAAATCATATTAGGGCTTCATTATGTTATTTTCTTTCCTGCAATTAGATTAGAGTTTCCTTTTTGTCATTTAATTCTCTGCAATATAATATAGTCTATTTTAGTCGTTTCATTTCTTGCAAGCTAGAATAGGTCTATTTATCATTCATTGAATTTCCCAAGAATTTCCTATAACATAGTGGTCTTTGTGCATCTTGACCTCGCTTCACTGCATCAGATCAACCTAAGTAGAATATATTACATTTTGTACGTATAGTACCGATACCTCTTAAATTTGTGCAAACCCCATATTGATAATTAAATTTGATTCCCTTAGGAGTTCCAACATTCTTGTTGTAATACTAAGGCCCATAACTTTTTGTCATTGTTGTCAAGGAGGTGTCAAAGTAGATACTATTTCCTGCTTTAAGTTGATTCATTCTTGTTTCATTTCCAGAAAAAAGAACACAAAAAAAATTCATTATTATTTCTATTTATAAAATACACAAAAAGAAAAAAAGAAGGTCATTAATTTCATGCCTCATAGAGCTAGATATAAATCATGATTTTTTTTCCTAAAAGCCCCATTTATAAAAACAACAAACCTTCACTTTTTGGTGAGTGTGGGTCTCCTACTTTGTCTATAGAAGGTTTAGAGGCCTTTTCCGATAAGAAACCAGAGATGTTTGAGGAGCCTATAGGAGGAGGAGAACCTCCATCACCCACTGAGAATATGGTTAGAAATAGATAGGCTGAAGTCTTTCCTATCAAGGAGACAATTGGGGAAGATAAAATGAAGAATATTATCCCCAGTGCTCTTCCACACTTCCATGGAATGGATTATGAGGATCCTGACACCTTCCTATTTAAATTTGTTGTAGTCTGTACGGCATATGGTTACACCTTTGGTGAGAAGAAGCTCAAATTGTTTCCTTCCACCCTCAAGGATGCAACCTTGCATTAGTTCATGAGTTTAGAAGGCGAAAACATTACTACATGGACCTAGATGTAGAAGGCATTCAACACCAAGTACAAGGAGTATTACAAGGATAGGGACATAAAAGAAGAGATTTTCATAATGAAGCAAGGGCCAGATGAATGATTATAAGACTTTGAAGAGAGATTTTAGCTGAGTGACAAGAGGGTCAACTGAACCCTTGATCTAGGATAGATGAACTAGTTTTGCTTTGAGGGGTCAGTGAAGAGGTTATGGAGACCCTGTTGTATAGGTAATTCCTCTCTATGGACATAGACAATCCCTCTAGCCCAATGAGTGGGTCTAGCAACCGAAGTGATAATCTACTAGACACTTTCCTAAGTTGCAATTGAAAAGAGAGACGAAGAAAATGACCTACCTCATTTTGATGCTATCTCAATCTCCTTTGTTGAATACCTTGAATCACTTGTGTCACGGGCTTGTTCCTACTACTCTCACCATTTATGCACCTACACAAGAGATCAAGCCACAACAAGGAATGAAAATACAAATAGCATATTCAAAAGCAACCTACTTAACTAATCAAGGAATGTTAAGCTAAATGATACATGAGCATACAAATTTAAGGAAAATGAACTAGCGGTTGTATATTAATAGAAAATAAGGGGAAGCATACAACCAAGCCTTGATGTTGATAGGCTCTCCTTGAATGAATATCCAACTTCAAGCTAAGCTCTCCAAGCACTCCTTCTCCAAGAGAAATGAGTAGCATATAGGCACAATCTTAGCATAAGGGTGAAAGTAGGCATAGACCAACCATAATGGGAGAGGATGAATATATAGGTTGGGAAAGGGAGTTAGGATCTCTCCAAAGATAGGAGTAGGCCCTTATCTCAAGGAGGTAGCTCATAGGGATAATACCAAGAGGCCAAGTTGGGAGAATTCGACCTCATCTATGCCAAACAACCTCCAGCTCGCCGCTCTAGAAGCTTCTAGATCACAAAGCTTCTCATCCTCTTTGGGAAAATTTCCTTTTTGGGATCATCACAGGTATACAAGTGAACAGAGTGATGCCATCATGGGTCAAGTGCAGTGCAATAGGCAATCATCGTTGTTTTTAGTCTCATAAGCGTGATGATTCTCAAATTAGGGTTTTAGAGCTATTTCTTTCAGGGAAATCTCAAGGCATTTTCCAATCAATGTCTTAGGAAGGATCTGAGCTACATATATGAATGAGTACACTGCATAATGGTCATGTTTTAAGCACTTCGGGGTATGTCATAGGGAAATGTAGGAGGTGTGACAAAATACTATGTAACAAACCCTCAATATGTTTTCCAATGGGGACATTTGATAGCTCAACTATGAAGACATGAAAACAATGTTCAAAATCACCCCAAAGATCTAAGAAAGAGAGGTAGATCCATCTAGGGTTTGGTAAGTCCTTCACATTCTAATTCAACCATTAAGAATGAAATAGGAGGTATGTTGGAGGATTTTAAAAATGAAATATTACATACTTTTTCCCTGTAGATGGACACATTGTAGATTAAGAAAAAAATAAGTGTCCATATTCTACCCTAGATGCACCAAGAGGCAACCTAGAAATGAGTGCCCATTAATAGAAATATCTTATGCATGTGAAGAGAATCATTCAACTGACAATTTTCCATCTCTTCTATGTCTGAAAGTAGTGTATCAAGGAGTAGAAGGAGGTATTTTCTTCGTTAACCAAAGGAGGCTACAGGCCCCTAGGCCATACCAACAAAGTATGCACTATCCTTCCTCTTTCAATACAAATCATAATGCACCTTTTAAATCTTGGTATCCACCTAACAACTCACCATGGCCCATGCCTACTCCTTGACCCTATCCTCCTCAACCTTTTATTCCACCTTTTTAGCCATACCGGCACCAACCTCGTCATTGGGGTAATCCATCACAAGGATGGAGGCCTAAGGAAATTCAACCACCTTCCTTAATGCCTCCTCAACCACAAGTAACCCAAAACAATCCACCTAAACAACCATAAATGCATGCTCAACCAAATATGAACCCAAAAAATAAGCAAGCCCAACAAGTTTACAATGGAGAGACATCTTATCCTACCTATGATATATAAATCTAAGAAATCAACTTCAGATCCAGGAAGGTAATCTGTAATACTCATCCACATTCTATAGTAGAAAATATTAAAGAAGAGAAGGAAGAAATTTCTCCTCAAGCTAGCAAGACACCTTACCCTGAAAGGTTTATCCACCATAAACCACACACCCAAGAATAAAATAAAATTCTAGGAGAACTAAAAAATATGTGTCAAAATTCCTCTCCTACAGGCCATCAAATATGTTCCCCTATATAAAAAATTCATCAGAGAAGAGTGACTTAGGAGACTAGGAAGGAAGAGGAAGGATGCCCCCACTATCAATTTCATTGGGAAACTGGTTGATCTAATGCTTGGGAAAGTCATTATCTTAAAGTATTTGGATCCTAGCAGCCCGATAGTGGATGTACACATCAATAAAATTGTAGTCCCTAATATGCTAATTGAATTTGGGGCTAAAATCAAGGACATGACCAAGGAGAACATGCTCAAGCTTAACCTCCAAGGAGCCTTAATGAAAAACACCACAGTGTTGTAGCTTGTAGACAAATCCATAGTAGCACCCAAGGATGTCATTAAGGATGTCATGGTTTCCATTGATTCCTGGGAGTACCCAACTGATTTCCTTGTTCTCCAACCCAAAACCAAGTTCAATGGCTACCCTCTTGTCCTAGGAAGACCTTGGTTAGCTATTGTTGATGTATGTATGAACTGTAGGGATGGAAACATGGCAATTACAAATGGGAAGCTAACAAAGAAACTTGTACTATATCCCCCTGCTCAAACCCTTGTTGAGCATGACTTTCCTATGTGGGTAGAGGAGGAAGAAGAAGAGGAACTATATCAACTATCACCCTACCCCATATGTACATTTGAAGTCACTATTGGTAGAAGGAAATTGGATGAGGATAATCTAATTGACAATTGTTTGCAAAATAAGTATCTTGCTACCATGCAAATTGATGGACTAAAAAAGGAACTTTTTTAAAAACTTGAAGAAAACCATGGGTAGAGTTAATCACTACTAGTTTTGATCAAAATAATTTAACAATTGTAGAAATCAACCCCTCTAGAACTCTAAAAATCATCCCTTTCCTATCAACTAATCAAGAGGAACAATTTCTCACCGTTTTAAGGCAGAACATTGGTGCTTTTGCTTAGGATTGCAAAGAGATAAAAGGAGTCCACCCCTCTATCTGTACACATCACATATACATCAAAGAATACCATAAACCTATTCACCAACCTCATAGAAGAATTAAGCCCACACTAAAGGACATTGTAAAAGAGGAATTGTAGAAATTGTTAGATGCAGGTTTTATTTATCCTATTTCAGATAGTGAGTGGGTGTCACCTTTAGTAATTTTTCCCAAGAAGAATGTGAAATGGAGAGTTTTCATTTATTATGGGGATATTAATAAGGATAATAAGAAATATCACTTTCCTTTACCTTTTATTGACTAAGTTTTGGATGCTCTTGTGGGAAAGAAGTTCTTTTCATTTTTGGATGGAATCAATAGGTATAATCAGATCCAAATCAGTCTTAAAGACTAAGATAAAAATACTTTCACCTACCCAGGGGGGACCTTTTCCTAAAGGATCATTCCATTCGGCTTGTGTAATGCCCCTTCCACCTTCCTGAGGGAGGTATTGAGTATTTTTGTTGATCTTGTATATGTCTCAGTTGAGATTTATATGGATGACTTCACACCTTATGGAGATGCTTTCTAGGAATCCCTCTCTAACTTGTGCAAAGTTTTGAAAAGATACATAGAAATGAATATCTCTTTAAGCCTTGAAAAGTGCCATTTTTTATGAATGTAGGAATTTTTCTAGGCCACCTTCCCTCCAAGGAAGGAATTCAGGTTGACCCTAATAAAATTGCAATTATTAGAAGGGTTCCTATCCCAAAAAGACAAAAGGATGTCAAGATTTTTTTAGGATTAGCTAGATACTATAGGAGATTTATTAAAGATTTCAGTTAAATTGCTTCACCTTTATTTGGTTTACTGAGAAAAGGCTCAAATTTCTATTGGATAGACCATTTTCAAAAGGCATTTGAAGAGCTCAAAGAAAATTTAACAACTACACTAGTTCCCAGGGGCCCAAATTGGGCCATGCCCTTTCACATTCACATAGATGCACTGGACAAGGTAGCAGGGGTAGCTGGAAGGTAAATTTTCTTATGTTATATATTTCATTAACAAAACATTATCCAAGATCGAATTCAATTATATGGTCACCAAAAAAGAGATTTTGTCTGTTGTGCATTATTTTAATAAATTCAAACATTACATTATCGGGTATCAAGTTTTTTTGCACATAGATCATGCAACCATTAAGTACTTGATGAATAAAACTAATGTCAATGCTCAAATTATTAGATTTTTATTGTTATTACAACAATTTTATCTAACCATTTTCGATAAACCAAGGAAAGAAAATGTTGTTGCATATTTCTTGTCTAGACTAACCCTGATGCTGAGAATAAAGAGATGGTAGATTATCAACTTTTAGATGAGTACATCTTCGTCATATCAATGTTGTCACCTTGGTTTGTTGGTATAGAAAACTTATTAGTTTTTGGCCAGTTTCCTCCTAATTTTTATTCCAAAGAAAAGAGAAAAATCGTCAGAAGTGCCCCTTATACCTGGATTGGGGGAAACCTCTTCATATTGGGGCCTAACAGATCCTTAGTAGGTGTGTAAGAGAATATGAGGTCTATGAAATCCTATTAGCATGTCATGATGGACCGTATAGGGGCCACTTTCTTCTAAGACGATAACATACCATATTCTACAGGCAGGCTACTATTGGCCTACCCTTCATCAAGATTCCACAAGATACACCACATAGTGGGATAAGTTCTAGAGTATGGGGATGCCTAGTCAGAGGGATGAGATGCCCTTACAACCTCAAGTTAATTTTGAGTCATTTGAGAAGTGGTGCATGGACTTCATTGGACCTATTGACCCCCCATATGTACATAATAAGTATACCATTATATGCACAAATTATCTAACCAAGTGGGTTGAAGTAAAGGAATTCAAGGCAAAAACACAACAAAAAGTGGCAAAATTCTTAAGGGAGAACATTTCTTACAAATCTAGTTTCCCAAGGGAACTAAAAATAGACCAAGGAACTCAATTCACTTCCAACTTTATTGAGGGGATGTTGAGGAAACATCACATTAGACATAGTAATTCTACCCCATATCACCCTCAATCAAATGGGAAAGTGGAAGTGATCAATAGAGCACTAGAGGGAATCTTGACTACAGTTGTTAGCAACAACTGAAGAGAGATTGGGCAGACATGCTTGTTAAGGTCACTTGGGCCTACAGAACTACTTGGAATAATACCATTGGATTTACCCCCTTTGAATTGGTATATGGTAAGAAAGCTTTATTGTCCATTGAATTCAAGTATAATACATTGGGAATGGTAGCCCAACTTGACTTAGAAATCATAAAAGCTGAGGAAGAGATATTGTACCAGCTGAATACTCTTGATGAACTTAGGTTGTAGGATCTTATGCACATTGAAGTGATTCAATTAGAAAGAAAATTTTGGCATGATAAGCACATCAAGGCTAGGACCTTCTAGGAAGGTGATTGGGCCTCCTGTATGATTCTAGGTTCAAGGAATTCAAAAGGAAACTCATGACTATATGGTTGGGTCCTTACCTAGTGGAGAAATTCCATGATAATGGTTCAGTTTAGATAAGGAAAATCAATGAAGAAAAAAATATGCTCCTAGTAAATGGTTATAGATTGAAGTTTTATAAGAATCCCCTCTCAAGGGCTTAATTTACTAATTCAATAAGAAGATAAATAAGTGTGATTGAGAGAATTAAAAATCTAAATCAATTTAGACCCGTTCAAGAAAAAACACAAAAAAGGAAGAAAAAGAGAAAAGAAGAAGAAAAACCCCAGACAAAACCCTCCTTTGAGGCACCTGAGGTAGGCTCATAGGCTGAAAACCTCCTCGAGGCAACGAATGGGTATGAATAAAGGAAAAAGAAAATAAAAATATCCCCAGGTGAAAACCTCCCTTGAGGCACATGAGATAGACCTACTTAGGCTAAAAACCTCATTGAAGTAGCTTGTGGGCCTCAGAATAAAAAAATAAGAAAAAGAAGGATGAAAATACAAAAGGGCATATTTGTTTTATTTATTCTAATAAGTGATGCATGTAGAAAAAAACTCCAAGAAGTAATCAAGAAGATCAACCTACAGTCTAAGAACTCACCTTCAAGGCAATTAACCAACTTCTCTGTGTTAATTCTTCATAAGGCTACATTGTCCTTTGCTTTGATAATTGCATTTCTTCATTAATACATTAAGTTCACCAGGGAAAATTTTAAGAACCCCCCCTAAATTTATAAATATAATAAATGGGCGAATCTCCATGGTATATAGGAAAACTGGAAGGCGATTTTATCAATAATATAATATGTATATATAATTTTTGGCGAATCTCTCACCAGGCATGGCGAATATTTTACTCAATTATAAAATCTTGTAAGATCTTGGCGAGTCTTTCACTTAATAATAAAACTTTGTAAAGTCCTAGTGAATCTTAGCATAGGCTACATGCTGGTTTAATTCCCCCATTTAAATAGGCTACATTCCAGGTGAATACCATGGGTCAATACCATGTGCCATTTTGGTGAATACCATGGGTCAATACCATGTGCCATTTTGGTGAATACCATGGGTCAATACCATGTGCCATTTTTGTTTTTATTAATTATAATATTAGGGTTAATAATGGTTTTTTGCATGGTATTAATAACAATCTAGTCCATGGTATTTGTCCCATAGTATTTTGGCCATAGGTTTCACCTAAATATAACCCATTTTTTGAGTGTTCTTAAATATAAGGTGACTTATGGAGTAAATATAAAAAAATGTTTTATTTTTTTACCATACCTCTCGTTTATTTATATTTTTATTAATTTACGATACCTCTTTTACAAATATGGTATTTGGCCCATAGGATTCACTTAAATAAAACCTCTTTCTTGAGCCTTCATAAATAGAACGAGGGTTATGGACTAAATATAAAAAGAGGTTTTATTTATTTACGATACGTCTAGTTTATTTATATTTTTATTTATTTACCATACCTTTTGAGTAAGTATAAAAAGATGTTTTATTTATTTACCATACCTCCACTTTACTTATATTTTTATTTGTTTACACCCTTACATGTATATAAGGTGACTTATGGAGTAAATATAAAAAACGTTTTATTTATTTACCATACCTCCACTTTACTTATATTTTTATTTGTTTACACCCTTACATGTATATAAGGTGACTTATGGAGTAAATATAAAAAATGTTTTATTTATTTACCATACCTCTCATTTATTTATATTTTTATTAATTTACCATACCTCTTTTATAAATATGGTATTTGGCACATAGGATTCACTTAAATAAAACCTATTCTTGAAAATGGGTGAATGGATTCACTTAAATAAAACCTATTCTTGAAAATGGGCGAATGGAAAGTTGTAAGTCCTAATTTCAAGGGCTAAATTTACCTTTTTTACCCTCTCCCTTAAAATAAGGTGGGCTATTTGAGGTGATTTGTAAAAATGTACTATGATACAAAATATTCGCCCACTAAAAATTTAAAACCCCTTAATTTCGCCAAAGGGCGAACATTCGCCCCTAAAATTATCCTTGAAGTTCACCCTATATCATCATTACATTATTTATATCTACACCATTTTTCATCAACATATGCAATTATGTAGAAATAAAAAAATCATCATCATCAATGCAACAGAACATAAAGGAACAATAGAAGAAAAGCATGCACACATAGAGACACTAGGATTGGTCCGAGACCAGGGTAAAACCCACTATGGGGAAAACCCTTGCAAATATTTTTCTTCTTAGATCGTCTTCAAATAATTTAGCAAAATAGATTACAATGATCCATAACTTTATCTATGAAACAAAACAACAATGAATATCCATGAAATGAATCTAATCATGCTTATAATAAAACCCTGATTATGAGAATTGTAATGTGTTGTCACTAACTGTAGTCAACTATTAGATACTGTTGTCACTGTGCTGAACACTGCTGAACATTATCTCATACTGATAACTCATATTTATGTCCTGGATGCATGGAGAAGGAGATATACAAGTGTCTAAATCAAATTTGGATGCTCTCAAGAGAACTGGATGAATACATATGGGACTGAGCTAGACACTCTTGAGTGAACTACGTGCGGGCGTCCAGGGACCAACCATACCCAGATCTGCCTCAAACCCTAGATTCTCTCTTCAGGCTTCAGTGTAAGCATTTATGGTAGCCTAGATGCTCCCTTGAGACAATTGTGCCAACATCCAAGGTAGCCTAAACAATCCCTAGACCATTTTGTGCGTGCGTCCAAGATCCAAACTAAACTGCAAAAACCCTAACCTTCTGTACGCTCCCTTAGAAACTTTGTGCCAACATCTGATACTTCTTGGACGCTCTCTAGAACATACTATGCCAGTATTCAGGGATGAAAAAACTTAGTTATGAGTGAGTGTATGATACCCAAAAACCCTAGATGCGTGCGAGCTTCGACCCTATAGTTTAAGACCCTTTGGGTAAAATTTCCTCTGTCAAACCTGTGTGAACCAAGACAATAAGATAAGAGAAGATGGATTGATAAATGTTCCCAAATGATCTTAAGGTCTATTCTATTTGTAGGCTTTCATGAGGGTCCACTTGGGGTTGACTTCGACCTGTCCAATTGTACATGTGCTTAGGGACAACCCAATCTAATATACATGAATAAATAAATAAATTCAAAAACCAACTTCTTCTTGTCCAAATAAGGTGATATTTAGGTCGATTTTGGTCCTCTCGAAAAGAGGAATATATTGCAATTATTATCTTCATCATATGAGCTATTGAAAGTGGAATTAGACCGCAGTTGTAAAAATTAACACTCCCTCTCAACTAGGGAGAATTCCACTTGCCAATATATGTCCATTGATCAATATGCCATTATGGTATCTTCAAGTGTCATCACGTATCATCACTGATCATGTATGTCATGTAGTCATCATGCCATGACCACCTCAAATATCTCATTATCACAAATAATCAATGTACATTTCAATCTATCCCTTGCTTATTCCTTTTTATCTCTTGATTATTCCTACTCGTATGTTGAACATTCTCGAATCTAGAAGAAGAAGAATTTGTTACCAGAGGGGAGCTTAAGCTACCACCCTTTATCCATTAGGCTGCTACCTGAAATCATAGTCAGTGGGCTACTACTTGAAAAATCATCATCGATCATCATTGGAGAGCATATAATCAAGGAGCACATCTCAACCTATAGCCACATCGAGGAGCACATCTTGATCCAGAATATCATGGGGGATTTATACATCTACAACACCATATCGAGAAATATGATATCTAAACACACATCTCAACCCTGGGGTCACATAAGGGAGCTCAATCTCAACCTGAAATCACAAAGGGTGATCTTAACCCATCCTATTTCCTACTAATCGTCCCATCGATGACCCTGAATAGTCATGTGGTAGAATACCTGAATCATAATCGACTTGGGTTGTGCACCCCAAGTACACTCTCAACTCGTTGGCCAAACGAGGAGTGGTATTACCTACAAGCCCTGGTTGTGGGTATGATGCCAACTAGGGTATACTCTACAATGACCTAATAGGGAAGCAACATTCTCCGACCCTATGAAGACAGGGGAGCATAATTTCCAACCCTATGGGTAACATTTAGGGGATATACCCTATTTTCTAGAGTGCCCTTAACCCCAGGAGCCTTCTATCTCAATTCCTCACACTGGGAGCTCAGAAAGGGAGGAAGAGTTGGCTCAATGTCCTCGATCAATGCTTCGCTCATCATACTCAAATCTGGTATATGCTTGTCTCAATAGAAATTGTTTCCTGTTCATACATGACACAAAAACAAATATCATGTTAGATCATAAATAATCATATAAATCACAAAAGGATACCATAATCATCCTCCCTCTCAAAGAGGTGTCAATCACAAGCCTAAGCTTGTCTCAAATAGCTACATTGACTCAATATATAAAAGTATCCCAGTCCCATATATATATATATATGGGATTCTATATCAATTGCAATGTATCCATGTCATATCTAGATCATGCTCAGACAACTCTCTAAGGATCTTCTTCATCCTGTCTCACAGCTAGCCATGCTAGCAACATCATGTTCAACCTCGGTCATGCTATGGATGTCTCATCCAAGATATCATGAAAAATATCATACTAAAGCAACATCCAAATGTGCTCATCAGTAATAATGTCAAATATCAATAATACATCCATACAGTCACATATCATAAGAGAAATATCTTAGCTTCAAAAATAGAAAATCTCATGAAAATATTTCAAAGGATGTTTGGTGGAAAATCTAAGTGAATGAAGGAGCTTAATAATGAATTTATTTAGGTTCTATGCACATCATATATATGCATATGGTTGTTCAAAATGGAACATCAATGCTTCAATCAACTGTCAAATTCCATGTCAAGTTCAACAACATCTTGAACATAAAATCAAAGTATCCAATGATTTGCATTTCCATTATTCAAAAACTTTTTCCCATAACCTTGCAATATAGAATTTCTTTCCAAAACTCTAAAAATCAATTCATCATGCCATGATACACCATTCTGAGCTTCAGAAGCCATCTCCCTCTTACTTAGATCATCATAGGCTCATCACCTATCAAGTGTAGGCTATTAGTATGTAAAAAAAAAACTATAATCTAAGTCAATGCCATACCTTGGAACTCATCATCTTGACTTCATCAGATAACTATCAAATATGGACATATTTGGATCGGGAAGCTTTCTTCATGCAATTCTCTCTACAATAATAATGCCTTCCTAAGCCAACATAACCAGGCTTACATAAATCAATGTTGTACCATCACATCAACAAAGTCATAGTTTAGAAGCCAAATCAAAACTATTATCAAAGTCATCAATATCACAGTATCAATTCTTTCAACGAGGTGACAGGTAGAGCTCATATCAAGTCTTAAATTCATTTATTATCATGCTGACAAGTTGTAATCAACCATGCAATGGCAATCCAAACCTTCATTAAGTCATTCTCATATTCATAATAAAAGCCATTTCTGTCACTAGGTGCAAATGCCTACACCAAGGAAAAGTCATGCAGGTTCCATTTTCATGTTGAATCACAAATATCAATACCTCAACCATTGTGCTAGGAACAAGGAGGCCAATAAAAAACAATTTTTTTGAATACCCACATAAGTCATTAAAGGTTACTATGCCCACATAACATTGATATTAAGGAAAATCATCAATCGTCAAATCAAATCATTAGTCATTAGGTCAAGTCCAAATTTTCTACCATGGAGAGATCTATAGATCAAAACATATCTCAATCATCAATTCAAAGTTATAAGTCATTGTCAAGCATCATGACAAAGTTCCAAACAAGGCTTATATATATCAATTAGCCAAATCATGTCAAACTCTTGTAGCACACTTCAAACATAATGACATATCTATATGCATGTCCCAGTCACCTTGATTCAGAGTTCAGACAACTTCATAAAACTTCAGATGATGGTCAACTATAGTCAAACCATTGGGCTCTCCCTTTAAGTTAGCATGGGAGTGTCTTTAGCTTCCTGGATGCTACCTAGGCCTTAGCATGCATGCATCTAGGGATGAAATCTCCCAGTTTTGTGCCTGTGTCTGGAACATAAACCCTAATTTTTGTACAAGCTTCAAATATGAGACTTTGTTGTAGCTCAAAAATGTCAAATGCACATAAATCATCCTTCAACAATACATAATGCATATAGTGATGTGAGTAGGAATATTGAGAAGAGATTCTGCCTCTGACTAGGAATCTACTTCATTCATCTTCATTCATTTCATCAACTTGTCTCCATCTGAATGGGAATCTACTTCATTCATCTTCATTCATGCCATCAACCTGTCTCTACTAAAGTCATGTAACAATAGATCTATTAGATTGTAAACATATATCTATCATGGTCATCAACATCAGGTTATCAATATTTCATCAAGTGATTAGACTTGAAAGATTAGGGTAGTAGTCAGGTGTGACATCATGTCATAAAGCTTATGAACACAATAATACTTTCTATCAAGATAATCCAACAAGTTAGGTCAATTAGATATTCCTCAGTTACTCATCCCATCAATACATGACCACATGAAGTAAGAGATTTAGAATACCAATCTCATAGTTATACCTCTAACATTAAGGTTGCCATGCTTATCATTATCAATAAGATCAAGTAAGGTCATTCAATAAAGTTTTACCAAAACAACGAGAGTGTTAATATTTCTTTCCATATTCTTTCATCATGCTTATCACAAGAATTATTAGTAGTATCATGTATAAGCATCAATGAACTATCCTTCTATATCAAATCCATCATGACTTATGAATAACAAGTAACAATAGTATCATCTACTAGATTCAAGGTGCTAGCGTTCTTTATAGGATAAATATGTCCAATGGATGGATGTTAGCCAATCATCAAGTGTATCAATGTATCAACATTAGATAGCCTCATAGAATTCGAGAAGATCAAAAGTTCAACACCAGGTGCATCATTTCATCATAGGAAACATAGATCACTTTTATATGCATCTATGATCCATTAAAGAAAGAGACATCATACCTTAGGGTTTGCCTATCCATCAAAAGCATACCATTTATACCTTGTAGTATTAAAATACTTGTGCACCTTTTGATTATACATAGTCTGCTTCAAGTATTTTGTCATCTTTTCATATAGTGCCTCTTTACCTTTTCCAGCTCAAGCCATCCTTCCTGCATTTAGAATGATCCTCAAGAAGGATTTGCTTATCTCATCTCATGAAGGAGGTTAGAAACATACATATACTTAGATACATATGTAGGAAATAAACATACTAATCATATCCATAATTATAAAAAAGGTAAGAGGCATCATAAGTCAAGAAATACTTTTCTTTAATGAGAGGTGATCCTCTCCCTCTTGGACCAACCATCACCATCCATACTCTACATAAAAATGTTACCTTTAATCAACCAACCACATCTACTAGAGATAATCCCATCTAGGGCTTCATCAAATATTTCACAAGTGCTTGAGCCTCCTCGCATTGACCATGCTATATCTCATGTATTTTCCATAAACCAAGGTTTTCTTTCCAACCCTAACCTTTTAGAATCCATCAAACCCTAATAATAAAGTTGCCTAGGGTTTTCTTCAAACCCTAGAATTATTTTAGGTCTCCTCCATCATCTTCTTTCTTCCATCAAAGGTGTCATCTTTAGGGTGATCTCCATGGTTTTTCTTCAGCCCAACTCTGATCCCATGTTAATTTTTCATAGGGCTACATTGTCATTTTCTTTGATAATTGCATTTCTTCATTAGTACATTAAGTTCACCCCATATCATCATTACATTATTTAGATCTACACCATTATTCATAAGAATATGAAATTATGAGGAAATAACAACATCATCATCATCATCAATGCAACAGAACATAAAAGAAAATTAGAAGAAAAACATGCACACATAGAGGCCCTAAGATTGGTCCATGACCAGGGAAAAAACCACCATGGGGAAAACCCTTGCAAATATTTTTCTTCTTAGATCATCATCAAATGGTTCAGCGAAAGTGAGTACAATGATCCATAACTTCATCTATGCAACAAAAAAACTATGATATCCATGAAATGAATCTAATCATGCTTATAATCAAAGCTCTAGTTTTGAGGACTATAAGTGTTGTCACTGACTATAGTCAACTATTGGTTACTGTTGCCACTGTGATGAAAAATGTTACATATTGATAACTCATCTTTAGGTCTTGGATACATGGAGAAGGAGTTGTGTGAGTGTCTAAGGTAGATCTGGATACTCTCAGGAGAATTGGATGAATGCATTTGGGATTTATCTAGATGCTCCCAGGTGAACTGCATTCAGGCATCCGAGGATCAACCATACCCAAATCTACCTCAAACCCTAGACGCTCTCTTCAGGATTTTTTTTTAGCATCTATGGCCACCCAAACACTCCTTTGAGGCTATTGTGCCAACTTCTAAGGTATTCCATACGCTCCCTACACCATTCTTTGTGCGTGTCTGAGATCCAAACTGAACTGCGAAAACCCTGACCTCCTAGACACTCCCTTAGGCACTCTATGCCAGCATCCGAGATTTCTTGGATGCTATATAGACCATACTATTCCAAAATCTAGAGATGAAAACCTTAGTTACGAGCCATTGTACGATACCTAAAAACCCTAGACACGTGTGAGCTTTAACCCTGTAGTTTCATACACTTTGCACGAAATTTCATCCGTCGACCTGTGTGAACCAAGACAATAAGAGAAGAGAAGATGGTTTGGTAAATGAGTCCAAATGAGATTGAGGTCTCTTCTATTTATAGGATTTCATGAGGTTCCACTTGGGATTGAGGCCAACCTATCCAATTATACATGTGCCTAGGGCCGACTCAATCCAATCTACATGAATAAATACGTAAATTCAAATGCCAACTTCCACTTGTCCAGATAAGGTGATATTTATGTCGATTTTGGTCCTCTCGAAAAGGGGAATCTATTGAAATTATTATCTTCATCGTATGAGTTGTCCAAACTGTAATTTTTCCATAGTTGAAAAATTTAGCACATTGCATCCATCTCACTCATTCTCTCACTTCTTCAAGCTTCCTCCATCATTTCCAAGTCCCTTGCATATGTTTCATTCAATTTCTTGAAATAATATAATAAAATTTATGGCACAAAAACAAGGTACATAATTGTTGGCTTGAGGGGGCTTAGACCCAGGTTCAGAGTTAGCTAAGCTAACCAAAAAAACCCCACACTATCGGCCCTTTCGGTAACAACCTGTGTAGTGCAGGCTGCAGTCTCACCCGAGGCAGTATTGGGGGATGCTAGAACCAGGTTTGTGCATCTAGAGGGCTATGAGATGTGTTTCTACAGATCTAGGGCTTTATCTTGACCTTCTCAAACCCTAGCCCTCGAGACCCAGACTTATAGTAAATAACAGTAAATAGACTTATGTCCTTCACCGATTGTGCTAAATGTGCATAACATCTTATAAATAAACATATATGTGTCTTCATGAATCTATTAAATAATTTTCCTGATTAATTGCATTCAACTTAAATACAATAAATTTAGAGATAAAACAGTAATACATAAATGCACAAATAGTTCTTCAAAATAGATCTTTATTATGCTTCAAATCTTCAATTACAACTCTTTCCAACCCTGCGCACATAGCTGCAGGGGCTTGTGCACTTAGTTGCGGACTTACCAAGATCTCCGCGCACACAGTTGCAGGAGCCTTCCCCTTTGCCTAGGTATAGAATAGATAAACTTAGACCCAAATCATGCATTATTCTTGCTTAGCTTCTTATGACTCTTTTATGACTCCCTTTTATATTCTTATTCATTACAATATCATGGTTCGCGAACCATGGGCGGATTTGAAAACAAATTGACTTTAAAAAAATAAGGGGCTTTGACCTTCCTAAATCCCCTTTGACTCCTATTGACCTACACTACTCGCGCTCCGCTCCTCAAAATGCGGAGACTTTACAATAAATTTAACAAAACATAATAAAATTTTACCCAGGGGACCTCGTCCCAACAATAAATGAAATTTTCCATCTATGGGAAAGAGAGGAAGTTTATGGAAGACCCTAACACCTACCCATTCCATCAACCTTCAATTTTATCATCACTATTCCACTAACCATCCACAAAAGTTCTACCTTCTGTTATACTCCTATAGTAATAGGTGTCATATTTCATGATTGATTGGTTGAGCTCTGTAATATGTTCATCGTTTCCTTGCTGTAAAGGTTTCCATATTATCAAAAAAAAAAAAATGTAAATAGGGTATACGCTAAAAGAAAAATCAAAGGGTGAAAAAAAAAATGGTCAAAAGAAAAGATGAAAAGAAATGAACCCCAAATAAAAAAGACCAGGAAAGTGTGCAAGTCCAAATGCCACTACTTTTTCATTTTCTGTAAATAAAGCATCATGTACAGCTTGTTGAACTTTATGCCACAATTGATGAATGGCCAAATAGCGTAATCTTGCCCCGTTCGTGTTTCAATTTCTTGTTTTCAGAGATAGAGAATAAAATTTGTCCAAACTGTTTAAACTTGGCAGATAAGTAGAGAGGTAGAGAAGCAAAGGAGCTCAATTGTTTAATCTGAGCCCTTGGAAGAAATAAGTGTAGACTTAGGTAGGCTTATCATGCAAAGAAAAGAAGATTGAAAAGGGTTTGCTAGTCCAAGTGCACCTAAAGCAAGGAAGAAAAAATGTTAGGCAAAGTAGGCTGGGTAGGCAGATTGCTGTTGCAAAATGAGACTTGTGATAAATTTTGTCTCTCAAAATGTTAATCTTACTTCTATGACAAGTGCCATGGCAAATATTTTTTGGAGCAGCTCAAGCGAGGCATGACTAACTCCCCTTAATCCTTTTTCCCCAGTCATTCACTAACTTCCCCAATGATATTAAGATCTGCTTAACATCACCAAACAACTTCTTCCATCCATCTCATTTCACAAAAATTTGCCTAAGTGAATCCACTTTTACTTAGGGAAATGGCAAAATTCTCCAAAAACCCCTTTTTCTTCCCTTTGGCCTATGTTTTTTATGTAAAAATTCCAAAACATTATGCTTAGCGCTATCATTTACATTTCTTCCATATTAACTTTAACATGTATTATATAACTCCCATGTAAAAGTTACCCATTCCCATATCGTATAAATATATATAAAAATCCCAAATAATACATAATTCCCGCCCTGGTTAAATATATAACCATAATTGTGATTTTTGGGATTGATTGGTTCATTTGGAACCTTTTAATAACCCACCCCACGCGATTAATGGATTAATCAACCATTTGGGTTTGATTAATAACATTCCCCCGACCAATAAAAATAGCCCTGAAACCATTAAAAACTCGGTTTATTGCGTTGGCCCCGCTGCTTAACCATTTGCCATCTCCATGGAGCGCCGACCGTCCAATCGGCGCCCTCGCATCCAACGACAGAGATCTATTTCGCGACCCCCCGACTGCCGACTTTTACCTCCTGAGAAACCGGCGTTATTACTCTCGTACAGGTGCCACGCATCGCTCTCCTGCATTGTTCACTGCCCCTCCGCCCGAAACCGCCCAAGCCCAAAAGCGGTGTGGGAAAATCAGCTTACCACCTTCCCCCCTCCCCCCCACACACTAACGTCATTTTCTTACGTCAGCTGTCCTTTGCTGACATCACTTTGCCATGTCATCTGTCCCATACATCATGTTGACATCATCCGTCCTTCGAACCAAAATTTCCCGCCAAAAATCATTTTTGTTCAATATAGGGTAAAAGCGCCATTTTTCTATAGTTTTCGGCGAAACAACGCTCCAGGCATGCAATCAACTGACTCTATTCCTGGTTCTCAACCACCTCCTGATCATGAAAGCTCCAGCAATGAGCTCACGCCCTCGACAAACCTGCCATTTTGAAGTTTTTCTTCCTCTTATACACAGTTGAGAGCAAAAAAGAGGAATTTCCAAGCTTGCAGAAGAGAGAAATCGACATACACAGAGATATTTGGGCTAAACACTGGACATATATGAACAAAGGAAACAGGGTACGCAACAAGTCAAAGAGGGTCAGATCAGCAATAAAGAGTATCAGTTCAAGCATTAAAGTGTATCAGATCACAAGGCAAAGTGTATCAGTGCAGAATTAAAAACAAGTCAAGTCAGAATTAATGAATATCAGAGCCAACTAAGAGAAGCAGATCAGAAATTAAAGAACAGTTAAGACGAATAGTCAGCACAGAGCTACAAAGGACACTTGCAAGCCGAACCCTAAAGAGCCAGCCTCCAGCACAACATAAGTTAGTTGTTTCTACTTTGCTTGTAAATTACTTTAGGTTAAAATCCAGATATTATCTCACAGCTTTGATGAGATATTCTGTTGTACATATTTTTGTTGTATAAATACCCCCTTCATTAGAGTTTTGAAGAGGTTGGGTATGTGTAGATTTCTTAGACTTTGCTGTAATACTGAACTTCTGGAATAAAAAGCTGTTGGGATCAAACTATTTTCTAGCCTACTGGATGAAGAATTGATGCAGAAGACTTGTCACAGAATTCTTGAATCAATCCATGGATCAATGAATACTTTCTACCTTGCGTTTTACAATTTCTTGTCTGTTATATCATCTGTGTTTCATAAATCTGAATGATAAAGCAAAAGATTAGTTCAAAATTTGCTTGACTACACTCTGTTTTCAGTCTTTATTATTCTCTGTGTTTTCTTCAGAATTAGTTTAAACAGTGAATTCTTAATTGCTCCTATTTCCCCTGATTCCTTCATGTTGATTATTTGCTAAGGAATCCTTAACTGCTCCTTAACAGTAAGCATCCATTTTCCCTCTTCAATATGATTGAAGGATTTTTAACTGCCCTTCACCTATTTGAGTCCATTCCATCTGATTCCCACCTTTGAATTGTTCCATGTTTGACTACCTTGCTCTATGATGCCATCCTCTGTTAGAAACCATATCCATAAATCCATCTTCTTTGACTCCATCATGCCCAATGGATTGAACTATTCTGTTTTACCTCACTGTTCCATTGAATATCACCACCCAAACTCAAAACAAAACCCTTTTACTTCATAACCAGCCTAATATCTTCTAACAACAAAGCTAAATCATAAAGAGAGAGCCCTCTCTGGATGCAGATTGGCTAGAATCTGTATCTAAAAGATTGGTTTGTGGTTACCTCGGCCGTATTCCCTTTCTTACAACTTTTGGGAACAACCTGAGTGATAACATCATTGGCGACTCCGCTTGGGAGGCCTGAATAATTGTTTGTTACTATTGTCTATTTCATAAGCTACAGATGGAGCCTGAAGTTAGCCAGGTAGCCTTTGAAACTGCTTTTTCTTTGCATTTGCAGAAGTAAATAAATGCTGCTTCAGTCTATCTCTGGCCTAGTTTATATTTTGAACAGTTGTTTCAAATTCTTGATCAGTTCCTTCTTTTAATAAATCTTTAGGAAAGTTCAAAACTCCCACATCTAAACTTCCTAGAAGAGACCGTTAAAGTTGTATTGTTAAAACTATTCCAAGGAAAAACCAAAAACATACCTAGAAACTGGCTTCAGAAAAGATTCATTACACCAGATCAAATCCTGATCCTAATCCCCCACCTGTGTTTGAAAATCTTAATCTGATTTCTAGGACTTGTAGAAGACAAGAGAGCCAAGAAAATTCTGCTAGTTCACACTTTGACAAAAAATTTCAAAACCCATTCAATCTGAGCTTACCTCTGGAAAAACACCAAACCTTTCTGTCAGTGCTGCAACTTCTCCAAGTTCACCATCAACACCTCAAGCTACCTTTTCCACTCCTCCATCTTCAACATACCTTCCTACTGTTATCCCTACTTTTCCAGTTGTCACATTTATCTCTGCAATCATGGCAAACCGATATACTCCTCTAAAGTTACCTACAAATCCAGGGGCTATGCCTCAAGATTATCAAAGTAAAATCACCTATTTTGACGGTGCTGGCACTTACACAACTCAACAACATATCAAGAAAATGACCGACTATTTTGAAAACTATGAGATTGATGATGATGATGTCAGAATGAAAGTATTTGTTCAAAGTTTAACTGGAGACGTTAGAACCTAGTTTAGAGCCCTCCCTGCAAACAATATCAATGACCCACAAGCTCTTTATCAGACCTTCTTAAATAGGTGGGAAAAGAAAAAATATCCTCTCCAAATTTTATCAGAGTATGAAAACCTAAGAAGAGGCACACAAGAAACTGTCCAAGATTACTGTACCAGATTCAACAGTGTTTACAATTCTATTCCTCAGAATTTCAGACCTCCTCCAGATTTGGCCTTGATAAAATTCCCTGATACATTTGATTCTGATATGGCATACCAACTTAGGGAAAGATCTCCTCGAAATTTAGAAGAAATGTAGAGCATAGCTGTCAGTGTTGAAGCCAATTTGATATCTAAACGGTCTAGGGTGAGAGCTGAAAGGAGGATACCTTTCAAACAAGAACCTTCTACCTTTGAATAGAAATTAGATGTCATCATTAAAAGAATGGATAGACTTGGAGATAGAGTAGAAACAATTGAGAGAAAATCCCCATGGGATGGTTAACCAAGCAATACTGGGAGAAATCCAAATTTCAGGAAAAATCAAAATCCTAACACTGGAAAGACAAGGCCTGACCAAAATATCAGGCCCCCATTTCAAGAGAATTATGCTGAAGCCTCAACGTATTTTGAACCAACATAAGACACTCAAATTAATTTGATGGGACTCAACAATGAAAAACAAGTTTTCTTGACCCAAGAGGATCAAGAAGCTAATATTCTTGAACAATTCCAAACTCAGTTAGTTGAATCATTTGACTTTAGGGAGGGATATGAGACAGCCATTTATGAAGTCCACAAACAATACAATCTGAGGAGCAGAAGAATAGATGTCCCTGAAATCAGTAAACAGAAAGATAACAAGCATCCTAAAAAAGGTAAGATCAATAACACCCCTATACATATTCTTTCTAAAACAGATCCTAGCCCTGATAATCCAATTGTGGAAGATGTATCAGAAGTAGGCAAACTAAAGATAGTTGTTCCCTTATCAGAATTAGCTAAACATGATATCTACAGAAGTCAAATCAGTAGATCACTCAAAATTTCAGTGAATGAAGATTCAGTAAACATTTTTGATGACCAGCCTGAACTGATATTTGGCCCTGAAGTAAATGGAGAAACAACAGAGGGACAAATTCCTCCTTTCTATGTGGCTTTAAACATACATGATAAAATAATCCATAATTCCATGTTCGATTCCTGTGCTTCCCATAACTTAATGCCTAAATCTGTAATGGAGAAACTTGACCTTGACATCACCAGGCCATATAAAGATCTTTTCTCTTTTGATTCAATTCAGGTCAAGAGTTTGGGTTTAATCAAAGGTTTGTGTGTGTCACTAGTCCAATATCCCACTAAAACCATCTTAATGGACATAGTAGTAGCTAATATTCCTCCAAATTATGGTATGTTATTGTCTAGATCTTGGGGTGCTAAACTTCAAGGATCTCTTCAGTTAGACATGTCTTATGCTACTATTTCAGTATTTGGACAACTAAAGAGACTATACAAAGAAACCTTAATGAAGTATGTAGTAAGTAGTCAAGAGAAACCTCAAAATTTCCCTATCTACTCAGTGCATTTAAACATGGATTCTTTTATCCTATACAATGCTGAAATTGGTCCCCCACACGAAATAAAAGTTCTAACAGATAAAATAGAAAGAACAGCACATGAAAAGTCCAGTGCCCAACTCCAAGAAATTACTGAAAATTATGAAACCTCAGAGAAATTAGAAGAAACTGAAAAACCAGATCTCCCTGCTAAACACATCCCTCAAACTTTAGATACTAATTATAAACATGAAATCCTTTGGTACTTGGAATTTGATGGTTCTGTGAACAATTTAGGAGCTGGAGTAGGAGTCTGCGTGCACAATCTGAAAAACAAACATGCTGAAGGTCATGCCTACAGGTTAAACTTTAGGTGCACTAATAATATGGCTGAATATGAGGCTCAGCTGCTAGGTCTTAAACTGTTGAAGAAGTTAGGGGCAACAAGAGTGTTAGTCTTAGGGGATTCTGATTTAATCATTCACCAAATAAAAGGGAAGTTCTTGACAAATGATCCCAGATTAAAAGAATACAGAGCAACAACCATAGAGATCCTTAACACGTTTTTGCATACTCATCTTGCCAAAATTCCAAGAAAACATAACTTACAAGCTCATAGCTTAGTAATGTTTACCAGCACCTGTAAATTATCATTTGAACCAAGCGCTTTCCAAGCAGTTGAGGAAAGGATACTCACTGAAGCCCCTTCATCTATGATACTACTAGACACAATCATTTTGTAAACTTGTACTATGATCTAGAATGGTACATTAGATGGAAGGCGGGGTCTTGCTAGTTGATTCCAATCAAAGGAAACGACTAGACTACTCAGAGGAGGTACCAGATAAATGGCTAGATGAACCTCATGAATTGGGGGCCTTTCCTCCTGTTGTAAAGGAATGGGTGGATTGCCCCCAAGTTCATCAGACTCTGTATTGACAAAAAGAATTTGAGCAGTGTCGTTCTCATTTTCTTTGGAAATTGGATCATCTGAAGGTGGAACTTTTGAAGGCAAGACTAGGTCGACTGCCATCTCGACCTGTTGACTTTGGTCTGGTATGGACTTAGAAGGTTCACTTTCAACGAGAGGTGTTTCAACCGACAATTGAGTTATGCCAGTCGGGTTTTCAACTAGCGATGGACTTGGTGAGAGTTTCTTGTATCCAGGTGGAAGTCGCTGTGGTGAAGCAGGACGGTTATCCAAAACACTTTTGGCTTCGTCCAAAAAAGGACAACAGTGAAGAGCATGATTACCTTCACATAACCTACATGGAAATCTGACCTTTCCTTTCTGTCCATTGACTTCATTTTCACTAGTTGATGGTGTGCTATCAACTTGACTACCAGAGGTTGATGACACCAGATGGTGCAAACGAGGAGACCATTCTCTCAAGATCTACAGAATGCAAGGACAATCTCGATGAAGGTGGTCTCCCTTGCAAATTATTCATGGAGATCTGTGCTTAGAAAGTTCAATGTGCATATTTTCACCGGATGATACATGGTTGCCCCCTTGCTTAACTGAATTCTTCTTCTTCTTATCCTTCCCTTTCTTCTTCTTCTCAGCTACTTGGTTTTTAGTATCACTAGTTTCACCAAGCGAAGAGGAAGAAGGGGAGGTAGAAACAAGTGAAGTAGAAGGTGAAGGGACAACTTTAGTGTCATTTGGTTGTTGATTTGATTATTGAGGAATCACGGTATTTTGAATGATAGAGGTTGAGAAGCCATACTGGTAGGCCAATTGTGATTCCTGGAAGGGACAATGTAGCCATATACGGAGCACCAATATCTCCCCAAGAAGAGAAAGGACTAGGACTCCCCACAAGAGGGGTTCCTTGATTGGTGGACTCCATTATCTCAACCTAAGATCAACAAAGGAATAGGGATGTTATTTCGATTTAAATAAATTTTAATGACGCTTTGACACAACTTTGCTTTTTCAATTTTTAAGAGTCGAGAAAAAGCTAAAGATGGCTCTAGTCACCTTCGATTTTTAATGAGCTTGAAGTGACAAGTGCTCAGATGGACCTTTTATTTTAAGGATTCGAAAAGGAAAAAAAGTGACTACTCTGGAAATCTAGACAGAGGGATTACCAAACCAATCGCAAAACTGCAAAATACACCTTGGTGATAAATTAAAGAGAAATTACCAAGGACTTATGTACGACAATCAATCTTCCCGAATGTTGTGTTCAGTGCATTGCAATCGATAGGGCGGTAGACATGGCTTCCTATGGATAAAGGATATCAGCTTATAGTGGTCTCCCAATATATACTCGACAGTATGGGGAGCACAATTCCGTACTATCACTTGTCGTATCAAAGAGGAGGAATCACCGAACCTTCGATGAAAACGATAATTACTAGGTTTTACGACACCGAAACACATCTCTAGCATAGACTTCTCGATGTGTTGCGTTAGGTTCCAAAGCATTTTTATGTTCATTGAGATTTATTTTAGAGTTTATATTGTTTAGAAGTTTGTCTTTCAAGGTTCACCACATGATGTAGATGTAAAATTCCTCAATATGCAATCTAAAATGATAAACAGTCATTTATTTTTCTTTTAACAATGAAAATCCAAGCTACTAAGGAAATAAGATTACGATTCTTTCAACAGAGAGCAAAGAGCACACACTAAATGCACTTTTCCTAAATCATTTCCGCACACAGTCTAAATGCAAATGCAAATGCATGTATTTGTTTTTCATTTCCTTAATGTGAGAATGCCAAAATGGAAAACTAAGTATAGATCTGAACTATTTTCTTCAAAGCGACATTTCGACAATCTCTTTTCAAAATGAAAGGAAGACTAAACGAAACTTTTTGATTTTGAATAGAAAACTGCTTTCAACACTTCAAATATTAACAATTCAAATCAAATACAAGACAAAATGTACAATACACTATCTAGAGGAGGAAGACTTTACGACACTCTTCTTTTTTACTCAAAATGACAGTTACGACACCCTTTTGTATAAAAAAGACAGCTCGATTTAAGTTACTTTTTGATGAAGGATTGTAAATGATGGACAAATACATAAAAACATTTACTAATCCTAATCAATGGAGGCTGAATTATGTGAAGGAATGAGACTTTAGTAATGAGATACTGATCATAAGCAACAACACAATCAAACAGAGCTAAAAACAAGGAAAAAAAAAACAAATTTCAAAGAGAGAAATAAGATCACTCAGTCATCGCACTTTTGCTTCAGAGAAACAGGGATGCATCTCACCTGCTACACACAGGAGGTGCAATGCATACTGGTTTCCACTTATAGACAGTATGATGGGCCAGGGAGCAAAACTGAGTTTGGTTTTTGGTCAAATTTGCAGCTGAGTTCAGGGATTTAGGCTGAGCTATTATGAACAGTAAAGAACAAAGTATAGGGGTATGATCTTAGGAGGTTATTGAGCTACCACAAGGGCACTTAGAATGCTTGTAAGTCAGATGTTCAGTTCATAAACCAACCCGGAGATTGACTGAAGCAGCATTCATCTACTTTGCAATTGCATAGCAAGAGAATTTCGAAGGCTATCTAGCTAACTTCAGGCTTCATCTGTAGTTTATAAAGCAAACAATAATAACAAAAAAACAAGCTATTCGCTCCCCAGTGGAGTCACCATTTTGTTTCCAGGAAAACTAGTGTCTTTTCGATCTGCTAGTCCCACTAAGACGGGTAGCTATCTTAGAAACAAACAATCAAAGCAACTTGCGATTTCCTTTATGTACGATAGATAAGAGAGGAGCAAAGGGGACCAACTTGAATCTTCCGCTTGGCTCCTTGCTTGATTTCTCTCTCCCTTGATAGATTTTGCAACTCCTCTCCTACTTGTCCCGCTTTAGAGAATACCTGTAGAGTCAAAGTAACAAAACACCATCAAAGCATCTCGATCTATAATATCATAAACAATGTAGAATCAGAAATACATTGACCATACAATTGCATTCACAAATAACAAGACTCACAAATACATGATTATATGGAGGAAAACTCAAAGAAATTTATTAATAATAGAAGAGAGGATTACAACCCAACTGTCTAATCCAGCATCATCCTCCCAGCATCAAATCCCTCTTCACCTCATGAAAAACAAGATCACCCAACAATACAATGTCTCTTCTCAAAGATAAACCAACAATACTTCCTTACAAATTACAAACTTCCAGCCTCTAGATCTCTTAGATGAGGGATCCATTTATAGATGTCTTGCAAGGGTGTGAGTCAGCTCTGGGTTTTTTATTAGTGTCATTCCACTGATAGTTCTTGGTTCCACTTGGAGATTTCATTGATCTCTTACTCATCCCTTGGCGAATTCAAAGAGGAAAGTGTCATGGGAGAAGTTTCTAGAAGATTCCATGAGTTTCCACTTAGCAAACTGTCTCTGCCAATTGTCCATTCTCTCTCATCACACCCTATAGAAGGCCTCTTCAGCATGCATCACACTTGGCTAGTGTAGCAGCTAGTATGCATCGCACCTTGACCATGGAGCAGTCAGTATGGTCTAGTTTTGGCCAGTTCTGAGTGGTTTTTTAGGTGGAACTTCTGGGAAATGATGTAATCAGTTGACCATGATCCTTTAGGGTATGAAACAACACTCTTAGGGGTTAAAGAGCCCTTGGTTTATTGACATATGTGACTGGGGTTGAAGTGCCCAAATATGTCTATAACACCCATGTGCTTTCATGAGGATCTGACTTCGTTCAAATTTAGGTACGTATCTTCGCAATATCTCATCATTTCCCATTTTGTATAGGTGCCCCGCAATGATAGAAATATCCACCACGCACACCACCAATTCCTTCTTCTATTGGACGAATAATTCCTTCGGTGCAGTCCCTATTTTAAGAAAGTGGATTATATCTTCGAAGTGCCCATCCGCGATGTGCATCGTAAAGAGCTGTGCATCAGGTAATCCTTCCTCCAAACTAGTAGGTTCCTCGCCCATCTCAATACGTGACAAGTGATCTGATCCTATGTTCAGGCATCTAGGTTTGATCATGACCTCAAAGTCATATTCTTGAAATAATAAGAGCCACCAGCATATTCGCCCCCCCAACACAGGCTTATTGACCAAGTATTTCAGTGCGGAATGGTCTATATACATCTCGAAACGTCCTCCTAGCAAATAGTGTTGATATTTTTGGAGTGCATACACCATCGCTAACTGCTCACACTCGGTTGTGGAATAGTTCTTCTCGGCTTTAGACAATCCACAACTTGCAAACGCGATAGGGTGGTCCAATCCCTCGTCGCCCTCTTGTGTGAGCACTGCTCCCAGCACGATACATGACGCATCAACATGGACATGAAACTCCACATCCCATTTTGGGAAGACCAGGACTGGAGTGGAGGAAAATTTCCCCTTTAGGACATCCAAGCTCTTCATGCAATCATCATTCCAACCGAATGTGACATCCCTTTTCAATTGTTTTTCCATCGGCGTGGTGATTTGGGCACAAGTTTTGATGAACTTCATGTAGTATGCTATGTGTCCCAAGGTAGTGCGTAGCTATTTAACACTTCGTGGTGCTTCCAAATTTAGAATTACCACAATCTTCAGAGGGTCCACCATCAACCACTATTTGTAGACCACGTGTCCCAATAGGTTTCCAAAGGGAACGAGGAATGTGCAATTCTTAAGGTTTAGTGCAATCTGGTGTCGTCGACAAGTATCTAGCATCAAGCGTAAAATTGCTACATGGTGTTTAACTAATATAAAGATAGTCCAGTCATCCAGATAGACCTCCAGGAACTTGTGGATGTATTCTTTGAATGTGGCAACAACGATGCACGAAAAGATGGCTGGCGCATTCTTTAATCCAAATGGCATAACGATGTATTGAAAGCAGCCCCATTCCATTGTGAAGGTCATCTTGCTCTTGTCTTCCAATGCAATTTTGATCTGGTGGTACCCTTAGAACCCATCCATGAATGAATATGCTTCTTTTCTGCCAACTTTTTCCAATACTTCATCTGTGAATAGTGTCGAGAATGGGTCATGTACACAGGTTTCATTCAGCTTCTTGAGGTCCACGCATATTCTTATTTCGCCCTTTTGCTTTTTCTCCTGTACTACCATAGGGCTTACCTAGTCGGATTCTTCCACCAACTCAATAATTCTGGCTATGAGCATTTTGTCTAATTCTATGCGGACCTTTTACTTGTACTTCAGATTCAAGCAGTAAGGCCTCTACTTGACCGGCTTTGTGTCAGGTTTTAGGGTGATCTTCATCATCCCTAAGTCGCCAACGATCCCTTTTGAATATGTAATTTTGGTCAGGAATAAGTCTTGGTATTCGCAGAGTAACTCATTAACCTTATCCACCATGGCATCATCCCAATAGTCACTGAGCGTTGCATACTTTGGTTCCACCTCCATCCCAATGCTTACCTACTTCGTTTTCAGTGGTGCAGTGATGTCAGGTTCCTTAATCAATGGTCCTCAAATCTCGTGACAGCCTTCAGTTTCTGGAATGTTAATATTCTGTGGATCCTCATCATCTCCCTCAATATTTACATTGTAGCACTCCAGCGCACAGCTCAGCTGGGTCACCCACTCCAACTAAAGCACTTTCATTGGCTCCTGGGGTATTTTGAAGATAGCTACTTTGACTGCTTGTAGTGCATCATCCATAGTATCCTACCAACAATCTTCAAACTTGAAGGTTAACAGGAATCCTTCGCGCAAGATGTCCCATTCACTCATGCCATGGCAGAGCTCCATCTCAGTATACCAATTCATGGGTATGACATCCAGAGTATGACAGAACAAATGCATCCATTCAGGTTGTGGCTCTTCCCTGTAGACCTTGATCCATTTCACGAGGTGTGTACGTGGATCATCTCGTCCATCATACTTGTCTTCTAGCCAAATCTGTGGTGTCCCAAATCGTAGGTGCATCATCCTTCTGCATCCATGCCAGTCCTCAAAACTTCTTTGATGCGTACCCCACCATCTTGCGGGCGTAGTTCGCAGTGCCCATTTCAGAGCGTCAAAACACTGTTGTTCTAGCACTTTTCATTCAAATTTTTTCAGGAATTCATCCACCGCTGTCAACCCATCATACATAGGCAGATCCCTTACCTTTATTGTCACGCAACGTGGTGATATTATCATTATGTTGCAATTGAGCGTGGTTACCTCGTGTAACTGGTTTTGCCATCGTTCTATTTCCTCATCTGAAACTGATGTGCAGGAGCTTCCATGCTCCCACGAAATCATGCCATCCACTATTGGATTCACCCAGTCTTGCTCCCGTGCGGTGATTTTGTAGATACAGTCTAGCTCTTCGTCACTCTCGTAGTCACGCATTGGCTCTATGTAGCACTATCCTTCCGTAGGGTCTAAAGGTACCACTATGCACAGTAAATTTTTCTCAAAAATAATTTTGTGCTTCTTTAGATTTATCACTCCGTTCATATCAGTGGCCTAATCTATTCCTAGTGGCACGGGATAGGGATTACTGTCATCAAAAATCTCTATTACTTCGAAATTTTCAAGTGTGCTCGCACCTTCGATATCTACCATTATTCCCTGTAATATTCCCAGCGGTAGGATCTTCTGCTGGTTCGCCATTCACAATTGAATAGGGTACCATTGCAATGTGGGCCTACCCATGCACTCCCATGTCTGCTTTGGTAGTACGTTCGCATCCGATCCTAAATACAGAATCACTTGATCCATTTCATATTCTCCGATTTGCGCAGTCAATCTCATTTCCCTTCCTGTTCACCATGTGTGCTTTCTGATCTTGCAGACTACACGTGGTTCCCCTGGTCCAACACATCTAATAATTATTTCTTGTAGTCCTTTCACTGCTTTGCTATTACGCAGTAGTTTCATGCCTATCTCCAGAAAGGTAGTGAGCATTGAAGGATCCATCTCTGGTTCTATTTGATCCTTACTACCTAAAGTGGAGGCCTCCATGAAGCTCTTTAAAGCTTCCATGAATGTCTCCTTCACGCTCTCCATATCGAACTCTGGTTCCCTTGTAGGAGCCTTGCTAACCCAAGCACTTTCTTTGGGTTGCTTTCCCTTGTCATCTCCTATCTTGATACCGCTTCAGAGCACAATGTTTACATTCAGTTCCTTTTCATGTGGCTCAGACCTCATCATTTGCAAATTTCGAGTTAGGGGAGGCTGGAGTATCCCTTTATCGCATAGCCTTGCTATCAGTGTAGGGTAGTCCTCCATCTCATGATCAAACAAAGTACAATATAAACATGATATTCTCGTCAGATTTGTACAATCACGGGCATAATGCCCTGGCCCTCCGCAATTGTAACAAATCAACTATCCGTGACTCCTTCCTGGTCCCATTCCACCTCGACCTCATCTGCGTCCCTGAAATCCAGTGCATGCCATCCCTGCATTTTGATCGATGGCTCGCATTTTGGTCTATACTCTATAGGTAGGAGTCAGATCCATCACCAGTTCATAACTTCTACAGGTGCGCTCATCATGGCCTACCGACCTCCAGAAATTACTGAACAATTGCTGGGACATCCGTGTATACTTCTGTAATAGATGACAATTATCTGTAGCATGCTTTCCTCCAATCTGACAAATCGCACACCATAATGCAGGTGTCGCGCTCGGTCTTGCTTGTGCCTTTGGTCTTAATGTCATTGGCCCTCCTCTCACCAAGTAGTTCACGAAGACTAGACAATGGTCCTTGTCATGCCCCTGCCCTTTGCATTCTATGCACCATACCTCCTCGCGCACCTTTGGCCAAGTTGTCCTATCCTGTTTCAAACTCTGCATTTCCAGACATAAATTTTTCAGTTGCATGTGGATTTGTTGGACTCCCAGGCTAGGATCTTGTATTGGGGTCTCGTGCAGTCTCATTGCAATCTCCAAAGCTTTGGCCTAGGTGGATAACTTCTGCTATGACATCGTCATCCTTAAATACAGCGTTAGTGATGCTACAAACCATGTGCAGTGCTGTCCATTTGTCAAAGTCAAGTTGGCTTCGCAAATCATACTCTTCAGTCTCTGATCCAAATCCGATGGGGTCTCATCTGGAAGCATCACGATTTCCTTAAACTCGATAATCGATTGTGTCTCCAATTTTGGCCTGTTAAATTCCCTGTTTAGCAAAACCTGGATATCTACGATCCCTACGTTTGGATGGTCATTAGAATGCTTAATGTACATTGTTAGTGCATGATCTTGCAATGCGCTTACCAGCATTTCCTTCTTTATATTGTCATCCACAACTCCTTGTGCTTCCCATTCAACTTTTACCACGAATCAAAATTGGTTCAGATCTTCGTTCCCTACTCCTCTAAATACCGACAATTTTATCGCGCTCGCCATATTGAACTAAGGTGGTGGCAGAGGTGGTGTGGGCAAAGATGGAGGTGAAGATGGTGAGACTAGTGGTGGTGTAGGTGGAGGTGGTATGCACGGAATTTGCTACCTTATTACACTGATCGCACTTCTTGGTGAAACTTTCGCAAGCTCTTCCTCGCTTTCTCACCAAGGCAAAATCAAGGGGCTAGTTTCTATTTCTGTGCTACCTTCACTTCTATAGATTCTCCCACTTCATGTAGCCCCAAACATCAATTTATTCGCATAACCCGCTTTTCACACAATAGCATTTTAATCCAAGTGTTCAAAGATTTAATGTACTTACCTCGTGGTCCTTTGAGGAACCGTCGTTCCATGTTGTAGCTAACTAAAGTATCTACTGTGAACTCGATGATAAACCCTCTTATAATTCAATCAAGCCAATGGTCCATAGCACGCGCGATATTATCTTTCGATGGTTCTAGTCTGTGCACCAATTCTGGAGTCCACACAATCGGTTTGTCAAGCCGACACATTCCTTGACTATCTACTAGATTCATGATCCACTCATACAACTCAGAGGGGAAGGATGCAAGAAAATTTCGTGGATTTCCATATATAAGTAGCACTCTAACCACTGTTTCTTTGATACTCACGAATCCCTGTTTTCCTACGCCATGAACTCATGAATCTTTCTGTCCAACCACCCTTCAATTTATTTCTTCATCAGATTCTAGTGACATGACATCAAACATCCATTATGCAGATCCTGGTCCTGACAACAGAACCATTTTTTGGCTTGTTGGGGCCTGACCTAAGTTCAGAGGTGATTTAGCCAAACAAATCCTGGTACTACTGGCCCTTTTGGCAACAGTCCGCGGAGCGCAGACTGAGGTCTCACCCGAAGTAGTATGGGAGGGTGCTAGAACCAGGTTTCCACACCCTAGAGATGTCTGATGGGTTCAAGTGGTCCGTAGTTTGACCTTGCGCACACGTCACTACGTGCACTTACTTGTTCCTCATAGCCTGAGGTGCTGCCTTTGCGCAACCCTACTCAGGGGCCGAACAATGTTATTACCTACGTCCTTACTAGTAATATGATATTAGTTGATTAACTTAGCTTACTTGCATGTGTAAAGTATACTTAGCAATATAAATCATTCATACAAGTGCGTGCAGTAAATAAACAATACATTAGAAATTGATATCAAACATGTAATAAATCAAGAATAGATACACAGAATTTGGAATAAACTTCTTTTATTATTCTCTTCTCCGGTTACAGACTCAACTCTGCCCTACAAACTCAGCTGCAGGGGTCCACGCACTCGGCTACGGACTCTACTAGGCCTTTGTGCAGTCAGCTGCAGAGCCTTTTCCTACTCTACGACCCAAGACACACTTCGAACTTTGACTTGATCTCTAAGACCCTTCATGCCCATCCTCTATTCAATGTCTTTACAACTTAGAGCCTCGCTCTATTTATACAATCCCATGGTCCGCGGACCATGGGTAGGCTGACATTACATTCAAAACTAGGGCGGACAGCCCTATGACTCTAACATACATTTCACACCCGCAATTTGCAGAGCTTTACAACAATATAAACTCAAAACTTGGGCTTTGAGCCTAAAACATGCTATGGGGGGATTCCATGCCCAACACTACTAGTCAAAAACTCCTTCGTGCTGGTTATTTTTGGCCCTCTATCTTCAAGGATTGCATCCTTGCCATTCGCAAGTTCCATGAGTGCCAAATTTATTAGCGTAATATGTGCGCCCCACCTGCTAACCTACACCTTTTTATTACCATCGGTCCTTTCTCCAAATGGGGCATCGACTATATGACTTGTAACCCTCGTTTGGCTGGGGGGCACGGGTATATTGTCATTGTTGTGGACTATTTCACCAAATGGGCTGAAGTGATGCCTACATACTCTGCGGATGGTAAAACAATGACTTAATTTCTATTCAATCACAATATTTCCAAGTTTGGAGTGCCTCAGGCAATTGACACTGACCATGGATCCCATTTTCGAGATTACATGATGGCTGAGCTGACCTCTACGTTGGGATTGCACCAGGATGGCTCAACCCCATACTGTTGGGTTGTGTTATAATCTTTCCACGACTAGCCCACATAGTTAACCGGGGGTTAGAGGGGGGAAGGTCACAGGGGGTTTGAGGGGCACCCGTAACCCCACTTTATGGGGTCCGGGGCAGCGCCCTAGAAAATTTTGGTTTTGGAACCTATGTTAGGTTGGGCAGACCCACCTATGGTTTTTTGCATGATTTTCGCACATGTTTTTTGGACACGATGGTTTTCGGTCCATGGTATTGGACGCGATAGTTTTTCGGTCCATGGTATTGGATGCTTCGGCATGTATAAATATGTATTGTAACATTAAAAGGAACATAATGAAAAATCAAGCTGGTAGTCCCAGTTTTGGGATCCAGGGGAAAATCTCTATGTATATGTGTTTTATGTGTTATGCTCTCTCATTGTTTATTTTCTATGTTTTAGAATTCGTATGCAGGTAATTTCTGTACGGGGTTAAAACCTACACATACTACCCTCAGGCCAATGGCCAGGTTGAAGCTGTGAACAAAGTCCTGGTCACGATGCTTCAGCGCCCCATTGGGATGCACAAGTCAAATTGGCATCTCATGCTATTTTTAGCTCTGTGGGCTTACCGAACCTTGACCAAGGATGCAACTAGACTCACACCATTCCAGCTAGTCTACGGTCTGGAAGCAACTTTACCGATTGAGTGAAAAATTTCATCCCTCAAGCTGGTTGTTGAACTTCTCCTTGAGACCTCACCCCAAGAAGAACATCTCTTGTATCTAGAATGACTTGATGAGACTCATCGTCTTGCTACTCTGGTTATTGAAGCACAAAAAAAAAGGGTCAAATCCCACTTTGATAAGTCCGTCTCTCCCTGAGCCTTTTCTGAGGGCGATTTGGTTCTTCTGTATGCTCAGGCTAATGATAAGCTGGGGGAAGGCAAGCTCGAATCCATGTGGCATGGGCCCTACATTGTTAAATGTATATTATAGAAAGGGACCTATGAGCTCATTGACTATGAGGGAAATCCCTTAGATAAGCCCCGCAATGGGCTTTATCTCAAAAAGTACTATGCTTAGGCCATCTTGCATGGTTACTTTTGTACAATAGTGTGTCATTCATTATTTTACAATGTGGTTTGGTGTGTTATTATGCAAGCAGATTCCTTGCTTATTATGTTTTTTCCTACTTTGCAAATGTCGGTGTCTCATCACGTCACTTTCGTTGATGGTGCTTGCCATAGTACTTGGAATTTATCATCCGTGGGATGGGCCATTTATGACCCCCATGGTGAGTTGATTTATCTTCAAGGTATATGTCTAAGTCGAACAAATAATAACATCGCTAAGTATAGCACGATTATCGAATTATTGTCAGAAGCTATTGCTCTTGGCATCAGGGAATTAGTTGTCAACCTTGATTCACAACTTGTTGTTCTTCAACTTAACGGGCAATATTGCATCAGAAACCCTTAGATATTGATAATGTATCTAAGTATTTGTTTGCTAGAGAGAAATTTTGATTACATTACATATCATTATATTCCTCGAGACACGAATACATTAACAAATGCATTAGCTAATTATGTGCTGGATAGACATTTGCGAAACATGTAACAACTAAAAAACAAAAACATTTGTACCATAGTAAGCAAGGAAGTACAACATATATATGTGTGTGCCGGTAATGTTTGTCATACATCAAAGCCTCAAAAAATAATATATGTGTTCGAAATACATTAGTGGCTCGCAGGCATTATACATCTGTGGCTCATAGGCCTCAAAAATATGGAATTCTAGACCTATGCACTAAACAACTTGATTCTCATGATAGCATGTAACTGCTCGGACTACGTGAGTTAGCAGTAGGCGAATATGATCTGACACCCCCATCGTATGCCTCTGGTACTAGCATGGGACATCACCCATCCAAGCATAATTTTGGATCCCATGGGTCAAACCCTCAAGATTTGCCCAATATCCTCCTCGTTGTCGCTTCCCTCCTGATAAGGAGCAAGAGAAAACCGCCGAGTGATGCGCCTGGCAATCGGGGACATCCCAATAGTGAGTTCTGGTCCAACATCTACATTCATAAAATCAAAGTGTCATGAACACATATATTTCAAAAACAAAAAAAAACATCAAAAAAACAAAAAAATTGTTTGTTTTTACCTCCATCATCAAAATCCTCCCCTTCTCCGAATGACGTATCTAGATCTCCATGGAATTCGGTATCACTATAAGGTCAATCCTCCACCACGATCAACTGTCGTCATAGCCACGAGAAAAAGGTGCGCTTATAGGACATCTGTTTCCCCCCCATAACCCTAGGCATCAACTCGCTCCAACGAACCATCTGTGGGTCCTGTGGCATCAACGGATCTACCTCAGTAAGTTGGTATTGGAACAACTACACCCATTCCAAGAAGAAGGTCACTAGCATAGATCCAAAGCAAAACTACTTTAGGTGTCCAACCTTAGATTTTGATAGCTAGTGCTTCATGTTTATTTTCATTGCTTCCGCCTAGTTAAAGATGGTGGGCGTCGTGTAGTCGATAGCGTACTGAAACTTCGACTTGTTGGTCTCATGCGACGCTTGGGGCCCAACCACTCTGTTGATGGTCAATAGTAGCACTCTCAACACAAGATCTTGAATAGTCATAATCTCGATCTTGCCATTTTTAGATTTGAGAGCTTCTGGGCAATATTCGGAAAGTAGCATAGTCATGCTTGCCCCAATCGGCCTCGACCCATATAGGTTGACTAGCTCCCCTCTCCAGGATAGTCCTATGATGAAATAAATGTTTGAAGTCTCCAACTCCAGCTCTTGGTCACTGATGATGAAAATTTCCCGATTTATGTCCTAGAGACTAATAAGGTATCGTAGAAACTCAGGTTGGGCCTGTATACCTACCAGAAATGGTGGGGGAAAATTTGGAAATTCGATCAGTTGTGTCAACAGCTCACTCTTGAACATGAAACTTTCTGCTTCATGTCGGGATGGGATATGCTCCTTTTCATTTGACCTTCCTGGGTTGGGTCGCTCATTTTTGCCTTCCATTTGATCTCTGCCACGTCCTCATGACCACTGATCCTATGGATCCAACTACTGCCAAACTCAGGAATCGTGTCACCGATATGTTCAAGAGGTAGCCCTTCTGGAGTTACACTTACTCCTAATTCTTTTATCATCTGAAATTATTTGCATCCCTTTGTTTCATGTCGATGATGTGGGATACATCATGGCCCTCCTTCGACATGGTCATTTCCTGTTGACTTCAACTCATTATCTAGGAAGCTGACCGAGAGACTCCCTTCCATTACCTTAGAGCTTTCATGCCTTAATGTCAAGTTCTTTGCACTCGATGATAAGTTCACATCATTGGCTTTCGATTAGGTGATTTCACGGGTGTTTGACATCAGTTTCTTTATTCACATTCCGTGAACTATACTGCTAGTACCTTGAGATCCATTTTCATTATTGGTGGTCTCTCTCGTGCTTGTTAACAATTCACATCATTGACTAGTAATTAAGCAACTTCCTAGCATGTTGGACTTCAACACATTCATTCACATGTTAGGATTTGTACTTTGATTGGGTCGTTTGGAGCGCAAGACCTTGGGCTAAGATTACACAAGTCCAGGTTGCGAGGCAATGTGACATGGTAATGTTGATATACATGTCTCTTTCAGATGGATGGTTGTGACCATCCCATGAGTTGTTCTATATGATCCTTCTCATTATTGGGTGGCTGCGACCATACCTTGGTTTCATTATGATCCTTTCTGTTGGATGGCTGCGCCCATACCTTGGATCCATTTACATGATCATTCTCTAGATGGTTGCGTCCATACCATGATTCATGTATCATTATTCAAAGTTTTCAATGATGTATATGTATCTATGCTTTCTTGCAGGTTTTTTGATGATGGACTCCGGTTCCTCGCTTCCACTTATAAATCATTTCACCCCTCACTCTAGTTTAGCCTTCACGCTTTAGGGGGCATCTGTTACACAACATTTTGTGACAGTCCCTGTACTCCCCACCTATGATCCTGGAGGACCTCTACAATGTACCCGACATGCTTTCCCATCATGAAGAAACTCCTAGTATGTCCCTCTTCATGAGCAGAATAATTCCCCTTTGCATCATTTCCCAAGAATCTTCCTTCTATCCCAGTTTACAAGACTGGCACTACTGACCAGTTTTCTCCTCGCGTTGATTTACAGAGGTTAAAACTAGCCCTCGCATCGATTGGATTGACTGAGCCCTTTTCCAGTCATGTTGATCCTCTTTTGGAAGGTTTTTTAAATAAGGAGCCAAAGCTTCCATGTCTAGAATCTTTGTAACGGAAGTCTGGTAGATGGTTGGGCCGGATAGAGCTAAGGAAATCAGTTTGGGCACCTTTCCCCTATTAGGATGGAATAACCTCAAGAGATAAGACCTTCTCCCATCATGAGAGGAACCATATCCCATCCATCCAAGCTATATAAGCCTCTCTTTTTCCCAAGCAAAAGCTAGTTGGAGTTTTGGAGCAAGTGTGAATAACCAACAAGTCATTTATAGCTTATAGATTTCTAGTGTGTGTTTGAGGGAGAATAGTGTGATTTTGGTTTGGTTTGAGACTATAGGGAAAGAGGCCTTGAAATTCCATTTGTTGGGCCTATCCATGAAGTGCTAGTAGAAGTGTGGGAACCTGGATACGTCGGAGGAGACCAACAACGGCAAGGCACTAGTAGTAATCTCTTTCTAATTTATATTAATGCAACTATCAATTAATTTCCTACATGAAGTGTCATTTTACATCTTTAAGGCTTAATTTTCCTTGACCTATTAATTATGTTGAATACAATATTGCATGTTGTCATGTTTTTTGTTGTTGTTGTTTGCTTGTTTCAGATATTCGAAGGAAGGAAATGAAAGATAGTTGTAGTGAGGAAGCAAGACCATCACCAAGAGGAATAGCATTCTAAGAGATAGGCCCTTTTAATTGATTATATCTTAAGGATATTTTCCATAGATTGTTTGTTTGTGGCTAGATCCATTCTCTCAGGCTAGAGGAATTGTTTGTGTCCACATTGAGAATTTACCTGCACCACACTTAGTCCTGGAGGGAACCAGTCAACCTGAAAACAAATGCAACAACTTGCAATCCTGGGGATGAAATTTACGTAGTTTTTAGGCTGAGAAAGGTTGGTTGTCCCTCAGTCATTGCACAATTTCTGGGGCTAGCAGGCCACTGCCTCCCAGAATTGTGAAATTTCTGAGCTGAAGCCCAGTGTTCAATTGGATTACGCAATTTATGGAGGGAAGGCTGCCTGGCTGGATTGTGCAGTTCTGGAGCCCAGCAGGTAGCCCAGTAGGATTGCGCAATTTATGGAGGGAAGGCTATTTCCCCTCCATAATTGTGAAATTTTCAGGGGGAGCATCTCAGACAGAAAATTTTCTAAGTCTAGAATGACAACCTCTGGGTGGGAGACAAACAATTTGACATGCACAAGCTGGAAGACCATTGAAACTCAACTGAAGCCTATGTACTTGATAGTGCAATACATGATACTATGGATGGTTGGTATGGAGGCTCCAAAACAAATCTAAGGAAAAATTTTGGAGGGTGGTTGTAGCTGCTACAACACCTTAGTTTAAAAATCACATTTTGGATGGAACTTGGAACCTCCAACTAGTAACTAATACTGAAAACTAACAACATTGAAACTAAAACTTTTCAGCCCTTTGCATGAAGGGTGCACTCCTATTTATACAAAAATTGAAGATAAATATTCAATAAATATAGATCGTTAAATATATTTTAAATCCACATTTATCTCTTGTGGTTACAACCAATCTCCTAAAAATGTAAGATACAAATCCTCTCAAAATTATCCTATCCATGATTCTTCTCCTTTCAATGTGCATAGTTAATGATCCACATCTTCTATAATTATTCCACAAATCTTCATGAGTTGGAATTTGAAATTCGAATTTGTGGTTGGGTGGCCAAGTAGGACCCTTCTAGAATTTTGAAGTAGGCCTCCAATATCACAAAACTCAAAAACGCTTTTAGATATATATGAAAACATGTTAATTTCCTAATATTTAGTCATGAATTCTCTTAAAATTCTTAAAATTAATGAATTGGAAAATAATAATGATAAACCCATATGATTACGAAAATGGTTGATGTGAGGTTATGGGGCTATAGAGTTACGAAATGAGGGTAAAATGATGGAAATGAAAGTGAAAGTGGATGACATTTTGGAGGTCCAACATAACCCCAAAATGAAGATGTTGCATGTCCTCATGCAAATTTGATAACTTTATTCTTTCTGCAAAGTGTACTTTGAAATACATTTGATTGCAATGTATATTTTTTTATGGTTGGTTCTTGTGTGACAACCAAAAATTTATGAGTATTGGTTCTTGTGTAACAATACTTTTGTTATTTTTGTAGCATAAAAATAATTGAAATATTTGAGATTTCCTTTTTAAGTCCCATAGTGACTATCAGCCATTTGATGTGCTCATTAATTGATCATTGAAAAACATATAAACTTTTGGAATCAAAATGCAATAATAGTTGATTGAGAAAATGTGTTGGTTAGCATGAAATGAAATGTAACATGTGGCATGAAATGTGAATATGAATTGATATCCCTTCCCCCCAACTAAAGGTGTTTTCAGTGTTTGGCAAATGAGAAAGGGAATATAAATGAAGTGAGTTATTTTCCAAAATCACAATTTTAACATTTAAGGAATTACATGATTAAAGATTAGAAAATAACATACCTTCAGCTACCTCAAAAGTGGACAAGCTATGTATATAGAAGAATGTTGCTGCTGCTACTGGATCATGGAATATGAAGTAAAAGAATCTGATCTGTTTTTTCTTTCTCTTGGTTGTATGAATAGAGGATGAGATTGGAACCTTTGTTGCTATGGATGTTGAATTCTGAATTGAGTCTTGCTACAAACTGCTATAATCATGTAGTCTTCATTTGTTCCACTCAGTGGCATAATTCTTATCTACATTTGTTGGCATTGTTAGGGCTCCAGGAAACTCTCCTAGGTTGTAGCTCGAAGATGCCTAGTAACATATAATCTTCAATATGGTTCTAGGAACTTATTGGGATGGGTGATGGTTTGGTTCAAGCCAGATAACCACTTCTATTATGTTTTCACTCCAGACATGAATGAACACCCTTAGACTATAAGGCTTTAGACCACCAATGCTCAACAATTAGCAGATTGAGTGAATGAATGAAGAATACCAACCACACTAGCAGATGCATACAGAATGCATGATGGCCAATTGCAATTAGTAAAAGAAGCTTGCAAATCTAATCTATCAACGCAGAGATAATATGACAGTTATCTAGCATTAGATATAGAAGAAACCTAGGTAACCTACTCAAAAACACATCCAATTTACTAATACAGAGATAAGATGACAGTTATCTAGGCATAGAAGATATCATGAATAAAACAATCCAGGTACAAGTTCAGAACAGAAGAGAAATGGGCATTGAGCAATTAATAGAAAAAGAAGCTTGCATTACTGAAAATGAAGATGAGACGCTGCAAGTTACAGAATATCTACAGTCTCCAGAAGCTGAATCAAAACACAATTTCCAACCCTGATTACATCTTGCTTTTGGCTATTTATAATCTATCATTACAATGGCCCTTATCCGTTTAGAGATGGAGGGGTCTTAATTGAACACCAATTACCATTAACTGTCTAATAACGTCTTTGAACATAGTTGCTTTCTCCACTACAAAAACCTAATCATTTTTTGTACTGTGCTGTCCTACCAGGTGGTCGGATTAATTATAGCAGTGGAGCTCCTTGACTATTTAATTCGATTGCTGAGTTGTGCTATGTCCTTTTCTCCTTCGGCCATGCTCTTCTTATAATTCTGCTTCATGGTCAGACTATTGCTAGACTGACAGAGTTAGCCATCTTCTTCTTCAAGTAATCGACAGGATGTGAGGTATGGAGTGTTATCGGGAAATCTAGTGTCTATGCAGAGCTGCTAGTCCCATTAAGATGGGTAGCTATCTTAGAAATAAACAGATTAAAGTTAATTTCATTTTCCTTTATGAGAAGTAGATAGAAGAGGATCAAAGAATACCAACCTCGATCTTTCGCTCTGTTCTTTGCTTGTTCCTTCTCCTCGCCAACAGGTCTTTTCTGCTTCTCCCTTGACCACTCTGCTTCAAAAGAGTACCTGTAAAGTCAAAGCAACATACTACCTTCAAAGTGCAGAGATCTACAATCATAAGCAATATACGACCAGATATATATTGACCACACAAATGCATATACTATCAGACATACAAGAATGTGGAAGAAAACTTGAATAGCTTTATTGATATATAGATTAGAAGAGAGGATTAGAACCCATTGATCTGACCGAGCGTCATCCTCCCAGTATGAAAGCCCTTCTTCACCTCATGAAAATGTTAGATCACCTAATACTATGGTATTCCACTAGGAAACCAATAGCACTTCCTTACAATATACAAAATTCCAGCCTCTGGATCTCTAGGATGAGGGATCCATATATAGATGATTGCAGGGAGGTGAGTCAGCTTCTGGGATTTTGATTAGTGTCTTCTCTCTGATAGTTCTTGATTCCACTTGGAGATTGATGATCTCTTACTCATCCCTGGGCGAATTAAGAGAGGCAAGTGTCACAGGAGAAGTTTCTGGAAGATTCCATTATCATCCACCTCACAAACTGTCTCTGCCATTTGTCCATTCTCGCCCATCGCACCCTACAGAAGGGCTTTCCAGTATGCATCACACCTTTAACACTAGGTAGGTGAGATGCATTGCACTCTTAGCACTGAGCAACCTGTATGGTCTAGTTTTGACCAATTCTGAGCAGTTTTCTGTGGAGAACTTCTGGGAGATGATGTAATCAGCTGACCTTGTTCCTTTAGGGCATGAAACAACACTTTTAGGGACTCAGAAGTCCTTGGTTTATGGATTGCAGTGCCCAAAAATGTCTATAACATGGAGTGTATGGGTGGATGGACGATTGGGAGTGATCGTGAATGGTGGCCTTCGGATCAAGGGAGATGTGTGGTGGGGATCGCCTTTTGGAGGCTAGCAGTCGTGGTGGGAGCAGAACATATCCGAGCTGTTAGATCTTCAGGTGAGTAGATCGGATGGTTATTGGGCAGCGAAGATGTGCGAGCGATAACATGCAGGGTGGTTTGATTTGAGTGGTAATGGTTTTTATCGAGCGAGCATCAGCGGTAAGCGGAAAGTGTTAGAACTCGCCTGATGCCATTTAGTGGATGACACGTAGCGGCAGAGGAGAGAGGAAAACCGCCCTCATCAAGTGGGTAATTTTCACGCTTGTTGTCCATGTGATATGGGAAATAGCCATTAGATCCAGCAGGGGTGATATAACGGCCCAGAGCTGTCGGGCAAGTTTGGCGTATCGGATGGAATGTGGACTGTTGGATCGGCCGGGAAAGATCAACGATAGAGATGCGGTGAAGGTATGAGATGTCCTGGGGGAACGTGCTATAGGTGCGCAAGGCATATGGGTAAGGTTTTATGGGTGTTTTTGGCTTTCGCGCTTGGGGCTAAGGCTAAAGGGGTGTTTTGTCAGGGTTAGAGGTCTAATTAAGGAAACATAAAGGGTAAAGTGGGAGTGGATTGAGGTAAGAAATAGGAAATGGTCCGTGTGGGACCCCTTTTATGAACAGCAAAGCAGACTGAATCTTCTCGTTGACCTTCAAAAAGTCAGAACTGCACCTCAAGGTTAACAGTGGCTCCTTCTGGGGATGAAATCCTCCCTGTGAGGTTTTAAGACCCGTGGACCACTACCTTTTACATAAGAAACAATATTAGAAATATTACCTAGTATTCCATTGGGCATGAAGTCTATCTAAGACTACACTAAAACTTTGAAAAATAACATATTTACAATACTGAGGCCTGAAAGCCTTAAACAAAATAAACTTTCAAAAACTGCCCATTGACTGGGCCATCAAAAACAATTTCTCCCTCCAAACTTTGCAACATGAAAGTATTGTTCCCCTGGACCTGAGAGATGACAAATGGCCCTGTCCATATAGCATCAAATTTACCATGATTGCCTCTCTTTTCCTTCAGTGCATCCCATTTGAGGACCCAATCACCAACCTGAAGATTATCCATCTTTGCCTTTCTGTCAAAATATTCCTTGATTTTCCTTTGATGTATTGTAGACCTCTCAATCAGTTGATCTCTGATCTTATGAACTTTAGACTAGTCACTCATCCTCCTTGCTCTATCACTTTCCTCGTTCTGCTCCTCTTGCAAGAATTTGGCTACAGGGAGGATCAATTATATTGGGAAAACAACCTCGGTGCCATATACTAGCTTGAATGGAGAATTCCCTGTAAACTTCTTGATGGTAACCTTGTTAGCCCACAATGCAAACTTCAGCTTGGAATCCCAGTTCCTTTTGTTGTCTTCCAGCATCTTTTTGATTATCCTTACTAGGATTTTATTGGATGATTCTGCTAGGCCATTACCTTGAGGATAATATGAGGTGGAATGTGCTAATTTAATGCCCATTGATTCACACATGTCCATGAACTCTTTTGCCCTGAAAGCTGCTGCATTGTCTATAAGCAATTTGGTTGGGCAACCAAACCTGATGAAAATGTTTTCTGTCAATAATTTCATGAAAACCTGGTGATCAGCTTTCTTAGTGGGGATGGCCTCAATCCATTTGGTAAAATAATCAGTGGCTACTAAAATCCATCTATGCTGGCCACTGGAATGTGAATTAATCTCCCATATGAAATCCAAACCCCACTACTAGAAAGGGCCACTGGTATGTATTAGCTTCAGGGGCAAAGATTTCAGTTCTTTCCTTCCTACAAATCTCTAGAACTTGTCACAAGATTTCAAAAATGAAAATACATCAGAGAAAAGAGTAGGCCAATAATACCCAGCCCTTAGGATCTTGTGGGCTGTGTTTTTCCAATAATGATGCCCTCCATAAATGCTAGAGAGAAACTGGTGCATCAATTCCACAGATTGCTCTTTGTATAGACACCTTAAGAGGATTCCAGATGGGTCCCTCCAATAAAGTAGGTTTTTATTAATATAAAACTTGGCTACCTTGAGCTTGATGGTTCTTGCTTGACTCGAGCTAAGCCCTAGAGGGACTTCTAGCTTCAAGAGGAAATGAGATATCCTAGAATACCAATCACAAGAAGCCAAATTATCAGCTAATGACTGGTTCTGCTTTCTTTCTTCTATTTCCTCCTCTGCTTGTTCAATCTCTAAATCTGCACCTATGCACTTTATGTCTAGCAGATTGCAATTTTCCTCAGCCATAAGCTTAGCTAGGCCCTGGCCTCTGATAAGCTTGGTGGGCTTTATCTCTATGTTGAACTCTATGAGTTTTGCAATCCATTTGGCCCTTCTTCCATCAACATCTGGTTGTGTTAGGACATCCTTTACTGAAGCTGAAGGTACATAGGCAATCACCTTGGAGTGCAGAATGTAAATTAGGAATTCATTTGAAGGCTTTATTAGAGCATAGGCTTGCTTTTCAATGAGGTCATACCTTAATTCAGCATCTCTCAAAGTTTTGCTGAAGAAGTCCACTGGGTGCTCTATAGCTTCATTATTTTTTTGCAACAAGACTGCTGCAAGTGTATCACAGGAAGCAAAAGAGAAGATATAAAAATCCTTGGTGTAGTTTGGGCTGACTAAGGTGGGAGCTTCCATGATAGCTTTTTTGATGGCTTCAAAAGATCTTCTTGAATCCTTTTTCCATTTTATCTCTGACCCCTTCTTTAACATGGAAGTGATGTGCTTCACTAGTCCTGCAAAATTTGGAATGAATCTCCTCACAAAGTTAATCTTTCCCATAAAAGATTGAATGTCCTTTTTTGATCTTGGGATAGACAATGTTTGTATTGCTTTAACCCTTTCTGGATCAATCTTGACACCTGTAGCACAAACGATATGTCATAAAAGCTTGCCTTCTTCTAGAGAAAATTGTGACTTCTTAGGATTTACTGAAATCCCCAAATTTCTACACTTCAGAAAGACCTTCCTCAAAGGCTACAAATGATCCTCATGACTGTTGGAGAAAATTGTTATGTCATCTAGGTAGATAAGGACAAACTTGTCCTTCTCGCCCACAAAGTCTATGTCCATGGTCCTCTGAAAAGTAGCCCCAACATTCATTATTCTGAATGGCATCTTGGAGTACATGAAAGTTCGCGAAGGAGTAGTGAAGGGATTCTTCTCTTGGTCATTTGGATTTATAGCAACTTGGTTGTACCCTGAGAATCCATCCAAGAAAGACATGACTTTAGCCCCTGAAAGCTTTTGTAGCAAATGTTCCATTTTGGGCAGGGGGTAGTTGTCTTTCTTAGAGCATTCATTCAGGTTCCTAAAGTCAACACATAGCATGATTTCCCCACTTTTCTTCCTCATGACTACTAGGTTGGTTACCCACTTCAAATACCTCAGGGGAACTATGATCTTGGCAGCCAACAATTTCTTAATTTCCTTTTCAATCAAAGGGAGTAGCAGAGGGTTTATGGGTCTCAGCTTCTACTTGAAAGGGATGACATCTTTCTCCATTGGGATCTTATGCTGAATGATGTTTTTGTCATAATTCTTAAGGTCACTGTATTCCCAAGCGAAGACATCAGTAAATTGCTTCATTAGGGTGCAATATTTAGAACTTTGGGCAGTAGACAAGTGGGTGGACAGATTTATATATTTTGGATGATCTAGACTCCCTATATTGTGTCTATGGACTGCAGACTCATTTTCTTTTTGGGCAGTCTTATAGGGTACATCATTTTGGTCAAGCAGCTTCTCTAGAGGCACCAACCCTTTAGGTATATGGTTACTAGGCAATTCTATGATGCTGTCCTAGCCAATTTTGTTTCTTAGCTGAGACTGGTGACATTCCTCCATGGCTTCATTCTCTTGATCAATTTGCATTTCAGAGAATTCATCAATGACTTGCAAAAACCTATTGACTTCATCATCATCCTCAAAAACTTTCTAGTACTTAATATTATCAGGCAATGATGGTCTGTATTTCACTTGGATTTCATAAGCCAATTTAGGGGGCATGGGAGGAATTAACATGCTAGCATACACAGTAAGGGAGTTAGCAAGCTGATTCTTAACTCTGGGAATGTATGAGATACAAAAGCTACTAAAAGAATCTTTGAGCCTCCATACCTCATCTCTGTATGCTTTCAGCCTTGGGTGCTTTGCTTGGAATGTTTTGTTCACTTGTTGAATGATGAGATTGGCATCTCCAAACACCTTTATGTCTCTGATTCCCCTTTCTTCAGCAGCATTTAAGCCATATATCAAAGCCTCATACTCTGCTTTTTTTTTGGTGACCTGAAAGGTTAGCTTGAAAGACAGATGTATGCATTCTTGATTTGGGGATATCAACACTACACCTGCTCCTGTAGCATCCCTAGAGTAAGCTCCAGCAAAGAACATGTTCCAAATTTGTGGCCCTTCCTTCTCTGTGACCTAGCATACTGGTTTCTTGAGCTGCACAGAGGCCAGCTGGGATTCTTCAATTTGGAGAATACAGGCTTCAAAGTCAGTATCAATAGCATAGATGGGATGATTAGTGGGATGCTTCTCATCACTAATGATATAGGCTAGTTGGGCTTCCCTGTATAACCTTCTGCTTTCTCCCCCAAAAACTAGGACAGTGGCATAGGACAGGTCATTTTGCAATGTCCCACCCAACTCTTAATCCATCCTCTAGACAGTAGCATGCCAAACTTAGGGGGGACATCTGCTACTACAATATCCATCATCATGATCTTCATGGGTAGCTGAGATAAGGTGATGGCCAAGTCCTTGATCAACCCCAGACATTTCAATTTTCTAGAATCAAAAGAGAACAAGTCATGATAAGGTCGGGTGATATCAAGGCCTAACTCATCCATGACAACCTTTGGCATTAGATTATGGTTGGAACATGTGTCCAGCAGACAACTGTGAAGGATTTTGTCATGAATGGTCAAGGAGACATAGAATGATGGGGAGCTATCATCAAAGGGTTCAGTCCTTGGGCTAAGCACAACTGCAAGTTTGTCATCTTGCAAATTTACATAGTCATTTGATGCTTGTGTGGCTTTGAGCTCAAGGGAATCAAGGATGGGTTTCTTAAAGGCCTCATTGTTTACCAGTTCCGTTAGAGGTACAAATATTTTAAACTTCTAGACTTCTGATTCAAAACTGAAAGGGGAAGGGGACTTTTCAGGACCTATTACCTCTTGAGCTGGTGCTTTGAGGATGTTGGGATCAGCTGCTGGTCGCCTCTGCTTGCTAATATGCTGCTCTGTGGGGAAAATGGCTCTTTGGACAGGGCTTTATTTGCCATTACTCATCCTTGACCTCAGGTTATATCTTTGCTGATATTCGGTTTGCATAACAGCTTCTTTGTCCCACTCTTGGCTGGTCTGGTCCTTGAGTAATGACTCCTCATAGGTAGCTAATGTCAAAAAGGAAGCACTGCCTTTGTCTTCCATGCAATGGATTTCATCCTCTTCATCAAACTGCTCCTCCTCCATGACTACATTCTAGAAAGGAGTCTTCACCTTCTATTCTTCACTGGCCTCTTTGCCCCTTTGCATGATCTGCAATTGTTCATTTTCTCTCCTATATGGATTTGGATTTCTAGGAGTAAATGTATTAGGACCACTTCCTTTCCCTGAATGTTGATCAACCTTTAGCTTGGAGATTTTAGAGGCCAATGACTCTATCATCTTGGTCATTTTTTCTATCTTGGGGTCTGAAGATGAGGAAGACTCGCCCCTCTGTCTTCTTCGGTCAACATGTCCTTTGAGTTTCTCTGCAACCATAATATTAGATTCAACCTTCAAGGCTGCATCTTTCATCTCAGCCAGAGAAGCACATATTCTTTCTCTCACTAGCATGCAGAAGTTAGAATCAAAGGCATTGGCATAGGTGAGATTGGCAGAGGTGGGAGTAGGTTTCACTTCAGCTGGTATCTTGCTATACATGCGGTTGAACCTTTTATTGAAATCAGACAATGACTCCCCATTTTCCCTTTTTAGGTTGCCAAACTTAGTATGATAATAGAGTAGATCTTTCTTATCACCCCAATGCTTTAGGAACACATCATCTAAGGCCTCAATATCTTTTATAGATCTAGGGGTCAATTCTCTGAACCATTTTCTTACCTCTCCATCTAGGCTTTGGACAAAAACTCTCATCCACACATCATCTTCACTAATGTCCAGATTATCAGCATAGCTATAAAAGGACTCAAGATGCTCTTCAACTATGACCCCTTCAGTTCTGGTGAACTTAGGAATGTATTTATGATATTCTCCAGTAGGCATAGCATTTAGAGGAACAGGCAATATTAGAGGTCCATCCCTAGCAGCTATAATTCTCTCCATTTTGGTGGGTGCTTGTGGACCTGCCATGACTGGGGAAGATTGAAGAGTGCTGGCAGTTTGGATGATAGAAAGCTGAGGGGTGACTACAGGACTAAAGGAATATGAGGGATAGGAGGTGAGGTTTCCTTTGGGCTTAAAGCAAGAGGAGAACCTAAAGAATAAGGAGCTTTATGAATCTCTGAAAGTTTTTCTTCACTGCTAGTGCTGGAGGCTATATTCTCAACATGTATGTGCTTTGTTACAAGCCTTTCTTGTAGAGATGCATAAGATTGTTTAGGTTTACCTGATCCTAATGCTCCTTTTTGTGATATCTTTCTTCCTTTGATGATCTTTTAAGGGTTAGGTACTGGGTCAGCTGGTGACTTTTGAGGATTTCTCCAAGTATGCCTCACAAACTGAACCAGAACTATGATGTGGAGTCGCCAAAAGTTTCAGTCTCCAGTAGATTTTCCAGATAGATGATTACAACCAAAAATGTGTCCAAACTTTGTTTATCATCAAAGCTAGATTTGTGTCATTCTCCCAGGGAAGCTGAGCTTCAATCTTCTCTCCCCGACAATGATGCCAATTATGTTAGGGGTCCAGGAAACTTTCCTAGGTTGTAGCTCGGAGATGCCTGGTAACATATAATCTTCAATATGGTTCTAGGAACTTACTGGGATGGGTGATGGTTTGGTTCAAGCCAAATAACCACTTCTATTTTGTTTTCACTCCAGACATGCATGAACACCCTCAGACTACAAGGCTTTAGACCACCAATGCTAAAAAATTAGCAGATTAAGTGAATGAATGAAGAATACTAACCACACCAGTAGATGCATACAGAATGTATGATGGCTAGCTGCAACTACTAAAGAAACTTGCAAATTTAATCTATCAACGCAGAGATAAGATGACAGTTATCTGGCGTTAGATACAGAAGAAACCTGGGTGACCTACTCAACAACACATCCAATTTACTAATACAGAGATAAGATTACACTTATCTAGCATTAGGCATAGAAGATATGATGAATAAAACATTCTAGGTACAAGTTCAGAATAGAATAGAAATGGGCATTGAGAAATTAACAACAAAAGAAGCTTGCATTACTGAAAATGAAGATGAGATGCTACAAGTTACAGAATATCTACAGTCTCCATAAGTTGAACCAAAACACAATTACCAACCCTAATTAGATCTTGATTTTGGCTATTTATAATCTATCATTACAATGGCCCTTAGCCGTTTAGGGATGGAGGGGTCTTAATTGACCACCAACTACCATTAACTGTCTGATAGCGTCTTTGAACGTAGTTGCTTCTCCACTATGAAAACCTAATCAGTTCTGGTACTGTGCTGTCCTGCAAGGTGGTTGGATTACTTATAGCAGTGGAGCTCCATGGCTGTTTAATTCGATTTCTGAGTCATGCTATGTCCTTTTCTCCTCTGGCCATGCTCTTCTTTTAATTTTGCTTCATGGTCAGACTGTTGCCAGACTGATAGAGTTAGCCATCTTCTTCTTCGAGTAACCGACAGGACGTGGGGTATGAAGTGCATGGGTGGATGGACGATTGGGAGTGATCGTGAATGGTGGCCATCGGATCAAGGGAGATGTGTGGTGGGGATCACCTTTTGGAGGCTAGCAGTCGTGGTGGGAGAAAAACATATCCGGGCCATTAGATCTTTAGGTGAGCAAATCGGATGGTTATTGGGTGGCAGAGATGTGCGGGCAATAACACGCGGGGTGGTTTGATTTGAGTGGTAATGGTTTTTATTGGGCGGGCATTAACGGTAAGCGAAAAGTGTCAGAAGTCGCCTGATGCCATTCAGTGGATGACACGTAGCAGCATAGGAGAGAGGAAAACCATCCTCATCGGGCAGGTACTTTTGACGCTTGTTGTCCGCGTGATATGGGAAATAGCCATTAGATCTGGTGGGGGTGATCTAATGGCCGAGAGCTATTGGGAAAGTTTAGCGTATCGGACGGAATGTGGACCATTGAATTGGTCGGGAAAGATCAACGATAAAGATGTGGTGAAGGTACAAGATGTCCTGGGGGAACGTGCTATAGGTGCGTAAGGCATATGGGTAAGGTTTTATGGGTGCTTTTGGCTTTCGCGCTTGGGGCTAAGGACAAAGGGGTGTTTTGTCAGGGTTAGAGGGTTAATTTAGGAAATGAAAAGGGTAAAGTGGGAGTGGATTGAGGTAAGAAATAGGAAATGGTCCGCGTGGGACCCCTTTTATGAACAACAAAGCAAACCGAATATTCCAGTTGACCTTCAAAAAGTCAGAACTACACCTCAGGGTTAATAAGCACAAAAGTGCAATTAGGGGGAGACCCTGGGTTCAGGCACAGAGGGCCAACAATGGCTCGTTGTAGTCTAGGACAACACTAGCATTTTGACCTTACCTAAAGGGTAAGGAGTCTCACTTGAGGCGTGCTGCAACCAGAGCTAAGAAGGGTTTGTCATGGGGTCAAGGGTATGTCAACCATCAATATATAAAAGAAATCATACACACAATTGGGATAACAACATATCATTCAACACTATAAAGCTACTACATTCATAGACTTGCAGAATATTTAAAATTTAAGTGGGTCCATACATCATAAGAAAACACATACATCATAGTACGAAATCAATCCAGATCTTAATTTATATTAAGTCAATAGAAGAACAATACATAATATCTCGGCCTTAGCCACAGGTGATTACAAGGAATGCTCGATTACAGGCTCTAACTGCCTATGACAGATTCAACGGTTCAATCTTCAACACAGAGGTCCTGCACGCCCACATCTAGACGATCCCGTTCTATCATATTGCAACCAACCAACCCATGAAAAACAACCCTTTCTCCTTCTGGGTTTCTCCTTTTGTATTTCCCCTTCCACTTGCACTGCTAGTTCCCACTTGGCTATTCCTTCCGTTAGCTGCCTCTCATCCATCTTGTCTACTTCGCTACCTCTACCTTCTCCTGACATTTTGCCGAAACTACCCCACAACTACCTGTTCATGCTTTCTATCCTAGCTGTCTTCATCGCAACCTGATCATTGCTACCACCACACATTTCCTCTTCATTCTATGGAATTCCAAAATAATCAAAATATTTTAAAATCAAAATGAAGGCCCCAACAGACCCTGACCACAATTCTTTGACTCGTCCCCGAGTCAATTCATTTCGATCTCTGCCGGTCTTGTTGGTGTCTTAGTGGGTGCTCCTATTGGTAGTTTCACTGATTCTGCTAGCTGATGAGCTATTTCTCTCATTGTCTCGATCACAATTTGTGGGGTGATTTCTACTCCGATTGCACCTTCCTCCATCTGCTGCCCTTCTTTTTCAAATGAAGGCCCCAACTTCGGAACAAAAGTGGTTGTTTGTTGCCTGAATTCATTATACTTCTTGAGGGAAACATCCCATCCGAAAATGATTGCATTAGCCTATTGAGTGAAGTCTTCGACCATATTGGATGTTAATTCAGTTGGCTTTTGACTTCGAAGATGGTCCCACTTTTCTCCACTATTGTTTCAAACTTCTTTAATAGCTAGAACTTGTAGACAAATCAGTGGGCACAAGTCTCTTATCACCTTTTTAATTCTCACTAATTCTTCTCCCATTGCACCTTCCTCCATCTGCTGCCCTTCTTTTTCAAACAAAGGCCCCAACTTTGGAACAAAAGTGGTCGTTTTCTTCCTGAATTCATTGTACTTCTGGAGGGAAACCTCCCATCCGACAATGATCACATCAGCCTATTGAGTGAAGTCTTAGGCTATATTGGACATTAATTCAGTTGGCTTTTGACTTTGCAGATGGTCCCACTATTCTCCAATGTTGCTGCAAACTTCTTTTAGAGCCAAAACATGTAGACAAACCGATGGGCATAGGTCTCTTATCACCTTTTTAGTTCTCTCTGATTCTGCTCACATTGCACCTTCCTCCATCTGCTTCCCTTCTTTTTCAAACGAAGGCCCCAACTCTGGAACAATAGTGGCCGTTTTCTGCATAAATTCATTGTACTTTTGGAGGGTAGCCTCCCATCTGACAATGATCACATCAGCCTATCGAGTGAAGTCTTCGGCTGTATTGGACATTAATTTAGTTCACTTTCAACTTCACAGATGGTCCCACTATTCTCCGTTGTTGTTGCAAAATTCTTTTAGAGCCAGAACGTGTAGATGAACCAGTGGGCGAAGGTCTCTTATCATCTCTTTAGTTCTCACTTATTCTTCTTCAATATGATCAACCTGCATTTGGATGGAAGCAATCTCATCATCAATCTGCTAGAGCTGGTTGGAATCCATGCAGTCTCTGCTACTAGAAAACAATACTTGTATTTGCTCTCTCATAGGGTATACTAAATTATTTTTCAATGCCAGGCTTCCCGGCTAGTCATGAACTCTGTCCATCAGGGCATACCCATCTGCTAGTGCATCAGCGAGTGCTTACTTCTTGGCTTCTACCTCACTGATCTTGACCTCGAATGTTCTCGCATATATTTCGACTGGGTCTAGTAGCACTCATCTTCTTGTCTCTAGTTTCTTCCTCATATCAAAGTTGGTTGCTACCAGATTTTAACATGCTGCTTGGATATGGTCACAACAGCTCACCAGTGTGCAAGTTGTAATATCCATTGGAGTTTCCATGTTTTCATCCGTGACCATTGGCCATAATGACTAGAATTTCTCTGTTACTTGATCAACCTACTCTTGCAAATATGTATTTTCTTGTCGCAATTGATCTCTCTCTTCTACCACCTCCTACAATTGTTTTTTCTACTCGTTCTCTCTGTCTAGATCATCATGTATCTTCTTGGCCCTTTGCACCACTTGTTGGATAAACACAAACATATGTGCCGAAGACTAGTGCTACAGGGTGTCGACTTGCATTGTGCTCAGGTCTGGAAAATTTTACTGAATTGGTAGGCAATTAGCTATGGATTTCTCAGAGTGGGAGGTGGGAAAATGAATGAGTTTTGATTGTGGAGTGAACTGGGGAGTGAGAGGAAAGATATTAGGGTTAGGAACCACTGGGAAACTTATAAGGAAAAGTGACTAGTAAGGTTCACTCCCCCCTCTTGTGGAAGAATTTTGGTTGGTCCTTTCTCCTAGAGTGGGTCTGACCCAAAAAGTATAGAAACTAATGACCTCTGCTAGGTGCCACTGGTAGAGGTGGCCCCTCTAAACTACTATGTTGACTCAACTTCCATTTCTACAGTTGCTAGTGGTGTTCTGGAAGGGGGGGTTTTCGACAGGGTTGCGGAAGTGGAGGCTATGTGGGGGGAGGATTCCCGCGACTAAGGTAGGATAGTAGACGTAGTGGGGGGATTTCTTCAACTACTGGGGATGTGGAGACTGACTGTCCAACCTCATCAATAAGGTTGATGATTTGAATTGACGGGGTGGTTCTCAGCTTCTTAACGGCTGGGTTCTAAATGGCTCTTTTCTTTTTGGGTTTGGGGACTGTTGGCTCAGATGGGGTGTGAGCAGCCCCAGTGGGGATTGCCATAGCTAGTGCAGTTGTAATAGTTGGTGAAAACATAGTGGAACCTTGAAATTTCAAGGGCTGGTTAGCCTCACCTAAGTGCTCATCGAAACTTGTGATCGTTTGCCTTAGTGCAAACATTTTCTCTTCCATTTGTAGCACCATTGGGTGAAGGTCATCTTCAGCTGGCCTCTTCCTACTTCTTTCCCCTACTTCTCCCACTTACAACTATTGCTTCAATCCCCCTAATAAATATCTTTACTTCCCCTCATTAATTTCATAGGCGACCCCCAACCATGATCCAATCCCACTATGGAGTGCCTCTTCAGTCAAAGCAATTTTTTGTGGCCTCATCTTGAAAGTGCCAGGATGGATGCACCGTGGTCAAAGGTAAGTGTGCCCATGTGAGGCTCCAAACCAAATTTCCTCAAAGAACTCATATAGCAGTGGTTGGGGTATCCTCTCTGTCAACTTGATTGTAATCAACATAATTTCATACCATTATGTGAAATCTACTTCACTAATCTCTTTATTGCTCGGATCCCCCAAAGCTCTCCATGGTTCATACCGGAGTGATAATGGTTGTCATTCAACAATATGCATCATCTCCCTCCCTCTTAGTGGCCTCCATTTCCACATCGCTAGAGACATCAGTATGTAGCTAAACAGGAAATTGGTACTCCACCTGTAAATATCTTCACATGCTTTGAAGAGCTGATTCAAGACGAAAGCAGACCAGGTGACTACTTCTCCATTGTAGTAGTGCTCTGCAACCGAAATTGCATCCAAAGTGCATTCATTCTATGAGAAATGTATCATGGTATTTCATGCAATAATGTAGCAAGCAAACTTGATGTCAATTTTGTCTCCCCTTCCGCCTCGCTCTGTTCCATATTTTGCATAATAATTCTCTTCTCCCTATTTCTTTACTCTTTTGGCACCTGCCTAGAATGCTCTATTTACCACATTTCCTTTGGTGAATAGCCTTGTGAGATGATGAATATCATCTACATGAATTGGGTACTCCTTTTCAAGCCCTAGGGTCCCCCCATGCATTCTACTGGCCAGTAGTTTGGTACATTGCATTGCAGCCAGTTGAGTGTCGAAGACTGTAAAATTCTCAAATTGAGTAGTGTTGACCTCTACAATCCTCTAAAATCCTCCATGATTCCAGATGTTATAGTCCCATCTTCCTCTTGGATTTCCTCTGTGTAGACCTCCCTTTTTAGAGTTGGAAACTGGAAGCAATTAGTAAGGTCATTGTTGACTAAGATCAACTTATCATATTTTCCATATAGATTATCCACAACTCAATTATTTCATCTAGCGTATCCTATGGAGCTGAGAGGATTCCTTTTCCATTTTTCTGCGTCTCTAATAAACATTGTCACTTGAGCCTTCACACTCTTGTGTTTCTGCTGTTGTTATTCAAAGCGGACATGGATTTTCTCTACTATCTGCAATTGCAATTCTGTAGTTTTCTTCATTATATTTTCAAATTAAGTAACTGGGCTTGACACGATGTTTCTTGACTGGACTTTGGCAACTAATTACTACAAAAAATTTCCCCATGTATCCTAACCATGCTTTGTTGCCGTCGGCTGACCTGGACCTGACATTTCTGACGTGGACTGGGAAAGGACAGAGTGGGCCACATGGATTATTAATTTTTCCATGATGGAGGGTATTTATTAACTAAATTTGTTCCTAACAAGAAAATATTTTATGGCTTCCACTTGATAGTTGCATTATTGGTTACTTATTATGGAAATGACTACTGGTATGATGGAAAGGACAGATACAATGTGTGACCGTAAAGATTGAAAAAATGTCTTCCTACATGTAACTTAAGAGCTAGAAAAGCATGCGCCAATGAGCGACTATTAACTCTACATATTCCCCCCTGACCACAAATGGGTTGCACTACTATGACGATATTTCTGCAACCTTATTGATGCTTTTTCTTATTCTTGTTAAAAGGATGTTAAAACATAAACTTCAAATGAATGTTGAAATGACTTGGCTATCCTTTATTAACTCCTACCTACTTGCGGGATCATTTTCAAGACCCCCTTAACTTGAGATGATGTTCACTGACATGTGGAAGGGGTTCAAGCATGCACCGTTCACCCAACCTTGTAGCATATCTTCATCTAGTTGCGCCAACCTTACCACTCCAGAATCTTTAATTTCTACAACTATGAATGGCCCCAACCAGTTCATCTGCAGTTTACCCGTGAACTTTTAGAACTTGATGTTGTATAACAATACGTGATCTCCAACCTTGAATGTCTTCCTCCTGATATGCCTATCAGGCCAGGCCTTTTTCCTTCTTTGCTCTACCGATTGGTGAAATTTGGCCAAGAACCTGGATTCATCAAGTTCCATTAGTTGACTTAGTCTTTCTCTCAATGCTACACTGTCTGTCATTATTTTTGCCTCAGAAATAAGCACGCTGGGTACTACGAACTCTTCTGGCACTACTGCTTCCTTCCCATATACCAACAGAAATGGTGTTTTTTTATGAAGTCTTTTCACTGTTACTCTGTATGCCCATAGAGTTGCTGGTATCCACTCATCCCAGTCATCCCTGTTAGCTGATATAATTTTCGTGAGACCCTTTTCCAGTATTTTGTTGAATGCCTCGACAATCCTGTCGGCCTGTTGATGGTATGGACTACTTTTATGATGCTGAATCATAAAATTATTGACAAGAGACTCAATGGTTTCATTTATAAAATGCATTCCTTAATCACTTGTCAAGCTTTTTGGGCATCCAAATATTGAAATTATATTCTCGAAAATGAACCTTGTAGCAGTGTCGACCGTATAGTCTTTGATAAGTGCTGCTTCTGCCCATCTGGTGAGATATTCAGTGGCGGTAATTATTTATATTCCATGTGAATCTCTTGCTGGTGGTGTTATGGGCCCGATGAAATCTATTACCCACTTCTCGAAGATCTATACTGTATGAATGAGATTTAAGGGAAGTTTGTCCCATCGGGAAGTCTTTCCCACCCTCTGACAAACATCAAAATTCTTAGCATATTCTTTAGAATCTTTGTGAAGGGTTGGCCACCACAATCCTACATACAATATCTTTCTTGTGGTGTCTTTTCCTCCTACGTGGCCTACCGCAACCCCAGCATGACATTCCCATAGCACATATTCTCTTTTGTGCTAAAGCATGTAGCGCCTTAGGAATTGATCCAGGAACATCTTATAGAGATGTCCTATGATTAATTGGTAGTCTACTCCCCTTAATACTAAGTGCCACTTTTGTGTTGGTGTGTACCCCTCTGGGAAGTGCCCTATTGTCAATAGCCCAAAAATATCTTCTAAGTAATTGAGACTTCTTCTATTCTAAATAGGTCAACATCAAGTACTTAATCATCCAGTAATGCCTAAATTTCTAGTGAATGGTCTGTGAAGAACTTGAATGACGCCCCCAAAAAGTAATGCCTGGATTTTTGCAGAGAGTAGACCATGGCCAATGCCTCCCTCTATTTTTTTGTGTAGTTCATTTCCATAGTTGACAACTTTCTACTAGCATAGTACACCAGGTGATCCATATTTATCTCCCTTGGTTGCTCTAAGATTTCTCCTAGAGTGATCCCTGATGCATGAATATGTACATGAAAGCATGGGATCCCCCCAAGGCAAGTTTTGGGGCTTAAAGCCCAAGTTTTGACTAAGTCCAATGTAAAGACTCCACAGTTTGTGGGCACGGAGCGTGAAGTTGTAATTAAGTCATAGGGTTGTCTGCCCTTAATTTTGTAATGTAATGTTGGCTTGAGAGTTCTACCCATGGTCTGCGAACCATGGGATTGTATAAATAGAGCGAGGCTCTAAGTGTAAGGAGAGAAATCATCCATAGAAGATATAATGATGAAGCATTGAGTCTAAGTGTAAAGTCGAGTCTTTGGGTTGTAAAGTAGGAGAAGGCTTTGCAACTGAGTGTGCAGAGGCCTAGTAGTCTACAGCTTAGTGCGCGGACCCCTGCAGTTGAATGCGCAGGTCAGGTTGAGTCTGTAACCAATTGAAGCAATAATAAATAGAAGTTTGACAATATTTCTATGTATCTTGTCCTGTTTTATGCATTGAAGTATCTTTGGTATGAATTGAAAGTTTACTGTTTATTTGCTGCACAAACTTATTTGAATGTGCTGAATAAGTGAATATAATATAAAGTATATGTTTACGCGAAGATAAACTAACTGTTATAAGAAGATAAGTAAGATCCATGGTGTAACTTGGGGAAATAGCGCAGATTGCTACTTTAGTAGCGCGAAATCTCCTCAACCTCTAGTTAGGGTTGTGCGAAGGTGAGTATAGCAGGTGTTATCACTCAAGAAAAAATTTTAAATTGTTCACATCAGTTCGATTGTTTGTCAAAGGGTTGGTGTCAATTTTGGGTCTAGTCTTTTCATCTGGTTTTAGAGTCTAAATAGTTTGAATAGGAGTCTTGTTAAGAGTATTGTTGGTATGTATAAAGGGGTCAATTCTCTGTCTTAGTCTATCATTGGTCTCACATCTCACATGGATATCATATGTCCAAACTCGTTTCAAAGCTGAAATTGTCTAGGTGATTTCGTAGCGCCTGTAATCATTTTAAAGTGGTTTCGCAGCACATAAATACCTTTATCAGTTTCGCAGCGCAACATATTTCGTAGCGCATAATTCATATTTTGCACTGGCTGCGCTACGAAATTGGGGATTTGTTTGAATCCATAGCAAATATTTCACAACTGTCATATCCATCAAAATCCATCAACAGTTGTCAGCCTATACGCTTCGTCTATCATATCCGACCGCTTATCCTCATCATTAGGTCGTTAGGTGTCTCCTGGTCATCTGTGTTGGAAAAGACCGTTCAATTTCAAAGCTTTCAGCGACTCTGTGTTGTCAAAGATCTTTCATCTCATGATGTTATAATGCGTATCATGCACAAAGACAATTTCTTAATCAGGATGTAGAACAAGGGTGTGTTTGCCATGTCTATTCCTCGATGGGTTCTTGGTGCAGGTCCTATGGTTCATAAAGCAAATGGCACCGAGAATTGCCTGATGTTGACAAAGACTCTGGAATGGACTAAAGCAGACCAGTAGAAAAAGAACAGCCTGAGCTGGTTGTCTTGAACATGCAAATGGATGGGGAGCTAGATTGGAGTGAAATGGAGTTCTTGATTAAGTGGAAAGGACAGTCATATACGCACTATGGCAATCTCTGTCTGAGCTTCAACAACCTGAATGGTTTAAAGGAGGCACACTTCGTTATTACCAATTAGAAGGGTTGAAGTTTCTTGTGAACAGCTGGAGGAACGATACAAATGTTATTCTTGCAGATGAAATGTGTTGTGGGGAAAAGTATCCGACTCGGATGACCCTATCCCTACTCTAAAGGTGACAGTCTTTAGCAACAACTGAAAGTAAAGCTTTAATGTTTTCCTTTATGAAAGTACAGAGAGAAGGAAGAAAAGATTAACCAACCGGTGTCTTTCGCTTTTGTCGATCCTTATCCTCTCTCTTTGTCTCTTGTTCCCAGCTCCTTGCTCCCTTTGCCGGTCCAGCTACACACAGATCCTGCACAACAGAGAGAAGAAAACTACAAGATACATGTACTCATAACTGATGCATGGATTAGAGTGAATCAAATATACAAGTAAATACAATACATCAATGCAATACAAGTATATAGGAGAACATTCAAAGCTTTATTGATAAAAGTAACAGGGTTCTGAGAAGGTTACAACCATCAATGGCTCCAATCCAGCAGCACCTCCCCAGCAGCAAGAAATCTCCTCTTCACCTCTATAAAAGCAATCACCCAATAGCTCTAACTGTAAACCAACAGCACTTCCTTGCTTTGCACAAAATTCCAGCCTCCTTAGACCTCATAGAAGAGCTCTATATATAGGATAGAAGAAGAAAGGATGAGTCAGCTTGAGACTGACATAAAGCTGCCTTGTGTCCTCTCCCTCTTCAGTTAAACTTCAGTTCTTGAGTCCACTTGGAGATCCTTGCTTACACATGGAGATCAAGTACCTCTTACTCATCACAGGGCGAATCCCTTGAACCAAGTGTCAGTTTGGAAGCTTCCTGGGCAATTGACACCTTGCAGAATGACTGTGCCACTTGGCCAATCTCGCCCAGCGCAGGTAGCCTTCATTAGATTTGACTTTCAGCGCAGGTACAAGGAGGAGCAGTTGCATTCCAGCGCAGGTGCTCAGTGGAGCAGCTGACATGATCCAAAAATAGCCTGTTTTTGAGTGTTTTCAGGTGGAGAACTGATGGGAAGTGCTGTGGTTTGCTGACCTTGTTCTTCTAGGGGTAAGAACAACATGTTTAGGGACTGAGGATCCCTGTAATTATTGACATTTCATGCTCCATGCTGCGAGGCACAAAAATGTCTATAACAAAAGCCCCCTAAAGTATGAAGCCGTTTATCGGGTGAAATGCTTTATCTAGAGGGTCCGAAGTTCATTCCAGTGCTGAGGAGGCGCCCTGTAATACAATACAATACAATACATTATTTTTCATTCTGTTTTCATGATCTAGCTGAGGTGGGCATTCCCATGCTCAGCTTTATAAATACATTTTGGTACATAGAACAGACGATCGTCTGATGGTAGACTGATAATTTTCTGCTGAAATTATCATCCTTTGAGTAGGATGATCATCTGCTGCAATGATGTACATGACAAATGCTTTTATATTTCCTGAATATGTATCACAACCCGGATGGATGAAACTAGATCCGGGGTCTTCAAACTCATTCGATCTTCACTCTAAGTACAAGTCGATCCATGTGAGAATTTCGCTGAAGTCGAACATGGAAAGACATCGCTTGATTACCGGTCAATGATGAAAACCGTTAACAAGCGTGAGAGGAATCACCGATAATGATAATGACCCTCAAGGTACTGCAGTACAATTCACGTGGCGTGAATAAAGGACTTGGCGTCGAACGCCACGCAAAATCTTCTGGTCGAAGGTCATTGATGTATACCTGTCGCCGGAAGTGAGAAACTTGCCATTGAGGCATGCAAGCTTCAAAGTACTGATGGGGTTGTTCCTAGATCAACTTCTTGGATAATGAGCTGAAGTCGACAAGAAGCGATCCGTCAAAGGAGGGCCTTAATGAATCCCACATCAATGACACAGAACGGAGCTAATGATTTTAGTGGAGGTGAAAACAAACTGTGATATATGATTCAGGGTGGCGATCATGAATGGATGAAGGATAATGTACGGCAGTGGATGGGACACGGTTGACACTTTCAGAATGACCCCTCTTGAACATATAACGACACTGATGCGATGGATCGGTAGCATTACCCCAAATGTGGATGGTTTGGCGAAGACCATGGTGATGAGACCGGTGAATGAAACAACCCAACCCGATGTGGAACGGAAGAAAAGTGTCATGTTCAAGAGTGACTTGCTACCATTAAGCTTTGATGTTCTCCCAATTTTTCCCCAGTCATTTCTGACCAGTACCTCTTTATTTTTGTCAAGCTTGAGGAGGATAACATATGCTTGTTCTATAACCTGCCCTTCGGGCAAGCCCATCGCTATGATTTAACGAGCTTAGCGATAGGGAAACTCGTTCTCGTCTAAAGACAAGTTTGTCGCTATTTAATGAATTTAACGAGTCTAACGACAAGGATAACTCGGTCCTTTTCATTTTTAGAGAGTCTGAAAAGGTACATAAAGTCAACTCCAAAATTCCTTTTTTGTCATCTAATCCCTTAAGTCCGAAAAAGTATAAAACAATACAGAAGGGATGAGTTTTCAATTGCTTTAACGAGCCGAACAAAACAAGCGCTCGATCTTTTTGTGCAATAATCCCTCAGGTCCAAAACGATTAAAATCTAGAGGAGGGATAGCTCTTCCAGTCGCTTTAATGAGCTGGAAGGCCAAAACTCGGCAAACTTTTCATATTTTACGAGTCAGTGAAAAGAGCTCAAAGAAGACTCGTCTTTTGAGGAACGAGTGATAAACAGGGATAGCAACCGATTCCTGGTACAAGTTGGAATATTCCAATCACGGCAGTGTCACAAGGATGGCTAAGTGAAATCACTCTTCGCAGATGTTTCTCAAAAGAGGTAAACACACAAATGGAGGTGAATGATCGGCCAAATGAATAGTGGAGGTGACGGTGCACAAACACGACCAAGGCTTTTATGGCTGATGAATTTACGATCTCAGAAGGGTATTTACCGGTTCATTTTTTCTGAATGAGCTTGAACTCTGAAGGGAAGCCTGCTCATAAACTTATGTTTATTTTTTAACGAGCATGAACTATGCGCTAAAACTGCTCGGATCTTGCGTTTATTTTTTAACGAGCATGAACTATGTGCTAAAACTGCTCGATATACCAGTCATAATAAGAACGCCTCCTGTGAGATAGCTATTTTTTTTAAGGAGCTTTATCTCACGAAGCTATGCTCCAATTTTGGCAAGTTTTTACCTTTGCCCCACAGGCTTTCTTCATGCAAGGTCGGAAACGGCTAATCCTATGAGTTTAAAGGGTTAGACCTACAGGTTTAAAGGGAGGACCTAAAAATTTAAAAAATAAATAGTCGTCCCTCGCTCACATTCCAAAAGTTTGCATGCCCCCAGGTATAAAGTATAATTTCGAGATACCGCCATCTCTTACTTATTATCCGAAGAGGGTTCTATTCGCTGCCGCAAATCAATCTCTTTCTTCGGCGATGTCTATCATTGGGTTGTTCAAAGCGGGTTACCCTCTGTCACAACAATATAATCTCCTTCTTTGGAGGCTGCCCCTACTTATCCTTCAAAACATTTGTTTTAATGGGTGAGGCTTGCTTTTCCCCAAAGATGGTCACTACTTGTTACAATAAAGGGAATTCCTACTTGGGCAGTGCCCACCTATTTAGACAAAGGTGAATGACTCCTTTGCCAAACACATAACTTTAACAAAAGAATACTATTCCAGAACAACCCCTCTTCCTTTCACGGACGGGGTACGGACTAGTCATATTCTTCTGCGGAAATTCTTCCTTATACCCAGGGTTTCTTCTGCCCGAAGCAGACCAGGGTGCATGCCCCCTGGGTCCTAGTCTTTCTTTCCGAATCACTCGCACTCATCGGGAAGGAGGACTGGGGGTGGAGGCGTATCTTGAGTGAACAGACCATTTAGGATTGGTATTTGACTATTTGCGATGCGAGATCCCGGAAACGAAAGTTGGTCTACGAGCTTGACCATCCTTCCTTCGTGTGGAAAACACATTACTCTAAAGAGTGAGGAGACTATCGCTCCCATGCAATAAATATAGTCGCGTCCAAGGAGTAGGTTATAATCCAAGGGTCCTTGGACGACCAACACATTCATATTAACGGTCTTCCCTTTCAATGTAATAGGTACATTGGGGAGGATTCCTAATGGTCGACTGGTTCCTTTATCAAAACCTGAGAGATTTCTTAACTCAGGTAAAAGCGCTGGGGAACCCAGTGCTTTCCAAGCAATAGAGGAAAGGATACTCACAGACGCCCCTTCATCAATGATAGTACCAGCCATAATCATTCTATAGATCTGGACAATGATTCTGAACGGTATACTGGCTGGTAACCGGGGTCTGCCTAGTTGATTCCAATCAAAGGATACAACCAGGTTGCTTGGTGGTGGGACCGAATATACGGCCGGATATGACCCTGATGTTGTTCCTTCCTGCGATAAAGGAATGGGCGCATTTCCCTGACGCTCATCAGAGTCGGTGCTGATGAAAAGAACCTGGATGGTGTCATCCTTATTCTCTTCAGTGAGTGTGTCGCATGAAGACGACTCTTCGGCGACGGTGTCATTTGAAGACGGGTCTTCAATGACGGAGTCATTGGATGATAGAACCTCTGAAGGAAGAACCGGGTCAACTGCCATTTCGACCTTTAGACTTTCGTCTGGTCTGGATTCAGTAGGTTCATTCTCAATGACCGACACTTCAGCTGACCACTTGAGCGGGTCAACTGGATTTTCAACTATCGAGGGATTAGGCGCGAGTTTTTGGTATCCAGGAGGAAGTCGCAACGGTGAAACCGGGCGATCTTCCAAAACTCTCTTTGCCTCATCTAAGAATGGACATTTGTGGATGGCATGATCGCCTTCACACAATAGACAGGGTGATCTTGGTCCCCTTCTTCGTCCTTCACTCTCGTTAGTTGACGGACTGCAGTCAACATGACAACCAGAGGTTGATGCTACCGGATTGTGCAACCTTGGGGACCAGTCCCTTAGTATCCGGGGAATACAAGGACAATCACGATGGAAGTGGATCCCTTTGCAAATGACACATGGTGATTTAGGCCCGGTCGGTGCAGTGTGTGGGTTTTTGTCAGCTTTCTTCTGCTTGCCCCCAGTTGCCTTCGCCAGAGGCTCCTTCTACTTCTTTTCTCTCTTCTTCTTTTCTTTCTTCTCCTTGGGAGGCTGACTCTTGCCAGCTCTACCTTGCGAAGATGAAGGATCAGAGGAAGTATCGTAAGAAGTGGAAGGCTGGTGGGTAGTTCTAGATTGTTCTGACTGTTGATTCGACTGCTCAGGATTAGTGGCGATCTGGACTACATTAGTTGAAAAGAGCCATACAGGTAGGCCGATTGTCAATCCTGGAAGTGACAATGTTGCCATATGAGGCGCACCAACATCTCCCCAAGAGGAGAAGGGATTTGGACTTCCGCCAAGGTTACTTCCTTGGTTGGTGGGCTCCATACTTTTCAACTGAAAGATCAACGTGGGAATAACAGGTGATTATGTTCCGCTTAAAATAAATTTTATTAACGACGCTTTTAGACACAAACTTGCTTTTTCATGTTTTAAGAGTCGAGAAAAAGCTAAAGATGACTCTAGTCGACTTCGATGTATTAACGAGCCCGAAGGGACAAATGCTCGGTTGGACTTTTTCAGTTATAGAGTTTGAAAAAGGCCAAAAGAAACTGCTCTGGAGATCTAGGCAGAGGGTGTGCCAAACCTTTCGCGAAACCACAGAATACGTTTTACGGTACGCGTGGTCGATCTTCGTGAATGCTGTGTTCACTGCATCGCGATCAGTAGGGCGGCCGACACGGTTTCCTAAGGATAAAGGATAAAAGCTTATAGGGGTCTCCCAATATACGCGACGGTACGCGGGAGCACAAGTCCGTGTTAGTGCCACCGACTCTCAGGAGGAATCACCCACCTTCGTAGAGATCGACAGTCACTATGTTTAACGATGCCGGAACACGTCTCTACCTAGACCTCTAGATGTTTGCGTTATGTTACAAAGCGTTGTTATGTAAATTGAGTTTATTTTAATGTTGATCTTGCTTAACAGTTTGCCTTTCAGGGTCGCCACGAGATGTATATATACAACTTCCTATATGCAATCTAAGATGAGAAGCAAATCTTTTCAATCTTTCAACTTTGAAAACCTTAATCTACTGAGGGAAAAGAAAGACACAACTTTTTCCACAGATCATAGAACACACACTAAAATGCAAATTTTCCTAAATCGTCAAGCACACAGTCAAATGCAAAATGCACAATGCATGTATTTCTTTTCGTTATCCTTAATGTTGATGTAAGATAGAAAGGAAACTGTTGTATAATTTTGAATCTAATTTCAAGTAGAAATAAACAAGCTTGTCCAAAATCAAAAAGACACCTTATGATCGACTTGTTTAAACACAGGAAATGTATAGATTCAAACCATAAAATGAAAAACAAACAAACTCAAACAGCCATGAACAGTAATAAAACTAGCTCATAAGATCACAAAGACACTTTTACAGTTCAGGATCTAAGAGGCCATAGCTATACTGGTTCGCTTTTCACAATGGGAAACTGTAACTGAAGCAAGAAATACTGAAAGAACACTCACAGTTTCATCACACAACTGAGGCGGAATAATGTCAAGGAAAATGGTTTACAGCAAGTACAATGACCAGCAAGCAATCAGCAAAAATCAGTGAAAACAGGGCTCAGACACTAAGGGAAACCTCAGCAAGACACTGGCTAACTGGACCAGCGCAGGCTCTGGTCTGTCAGTTTGATTCTCAGCGCAGTTCCCGAAGGGAGTACCTGCGCTGAAATGCAGACTGCCTGTGGACAGCCTGCACTGAGACACAAGAGTTGCGTTTACAAGGAATTCCGGGTCATAAAAAGCTCAAAAATGCACTGTTTTTGCTGAAATAAAAAGCTATAGGTCAAGTACAGGCTAAGGGGTGATCAAGAGGATGAAAAGCTATCACAAAGAGTAAAGAGTCTTTTGTAGATCAGCTCTTCAAATCTTGAATTTGCTCAGTAAATGAGCAAGAGCAGCAGTCCCTCTACTTCGCTTTTGATATAGTCAAAAGCTTTTCGATTTGGTACTCTTTTCTTCAAGAAATGAATAGCAAAATACTACAAACACCAACAAGATACTAGGCTCCCCAGTGGAGTCGCCAGTTTGTTGTGGGGAAAAGTATCCGACTCGGATGACCCTATCCCTACTCTAAAGGTGACAGTCTTTAGCAACAACTGAAAGTAAAGCTTTAATGTTTTCCTTTATGAAAGTACAGAGAGAAGGAAGAAAAGATTAACCAACCGGTGTCTTTCGCTTTTGTCGATCCTTATCCTCTCTCTTTGTCTCTTGTTCCCAGCTCCTTGCTCCCTTTGCCGGTCCAGCTACACACAGATCCTGCACAACAGAGAGAAGAAAACTACAAGATACATGTACTCATAACTAATGCATGGATTAGAGTGAATCAAATATACAAGTAAATACAATACATCAATGCAATACAAGTATATAGGAGAACATTCAAAGCTTTATTGATAAAAGTAACAGGGTTCTGAGAAGGTTACAACCATCAATGGCTCCAATCCAGCAGCACCTCCCCAGCAGCAAGAAATCTCCTCTTCACCTCTATAAAAGCAATCACCCAATAGCTCTAACTGTAAACCAACAGCACTTCCTTGCTTTGCACAAAATTCCAGCCTCCTTAGACCTCATAGAAGAGCTCTATATATAGGATAGAAGAAGAAAGGATGAGTCAGCTTGAGACTGACATAAAGCTGCCTTGTGTCCTCTCCCTCTTCAGTTAAACTTCAGTTCTTGAGTCCACTTGGAGATCCTTGCTTACACATGGAGATCAAGTACCTCTTACTCATCACAGGGCGAATCCCTTGAACCAAGTGTCAGTTTGGAAGCTTCCTGGGCAATTGACACCTTGCAGAATGACTGTGCCACTTGGCCAATCTCGCCCAGCGCAGGTAGCCTTCATTAGATTTGACTTTCAGCACAGGTACAAGGAGGAGCAGTTGCATTCCAGCGCAGGTGCTCAGTGGAGCAGCTGACATGATCCAAAAATAGCCTGTTTTTGAGTGTTTTCAGGTGGAGAACTGATGGGAAGTGCTGTGGTTTGCTGACCTTGTTCTTCTAGGGGTAAGAACAACATGTTTAGGGACTGAGGATCCCTGTAATTATTGACATTTCATGCTCCATGCTGCGAGGCACAAAAATGTCTATAACAAAATGGGCCTTGGAAAAACTGTGCAATATGTGTCAATGCTCGGGTTTTTACAGAATGTGCAGCAGATACACGATCTTTTCTTTGTAGTTGTACCCTTGTCAACATTAACAAACTGGGAAAAAGAACTCCTCAAATGGCTGCCTGAAATGAATGATGTTGTTTATGTAGGCAATCGTGCAAGTAGAAAGGTTTGGTAATGATTTCAATTCACCACAACCGCCGGCAGTAGCATAAGGAAGAAGTATCTGACAGCAGAGATGTCAGCGGAAGGAGATTCTCAGAGTGATTTCCAAAAGGAATACCATGAGATTATTTATGATATTTGTCAACAACCACTTCAGTTGCCTCTGCCAAATGTTTCAAGTACAATTCAGGAATTTCAGAAAGTGGAGGACTATTTATCTAGGGTGGAACAGTAACCTTCTGAGATAATGCAGGATGCAGTGATTCCATCCATGAGTGCGTAGGTAAAGCCAGAGCTTCTAAGGCACCAAGACAAAGATGTCAGGCTCATTATTGTTACTTGCATTAGTGAAATCACTAGCATAACGGCACCTGAAGCACCATATAATGATGATTTAATGAGGGAAATATTTCAGTTGATTGTTGGAAGCCTTCAGGGACTAGATCAAATGAATAGTCCCACATTTGGAAGGAGGGTAACAATTTTAGAAACTGTCGCAAAAGTCAGCTCATGCGTTGTAATGCTAGACCTTCAGTGTGATAATCTCATCCTTGACATGTTTCAACATTCCCTTGCCAGTGCTAGTGAGAATCACACTGAAAACGTATCTGCTTCAATGCAAACAATTATAAGTTTGGTTTGAATGAGAGTAAAGACATATCACAACAACTGTTATCTGTTTTACTGAATAACTTGAGAACAGATAAGAAAAAAGCTTCACCAGCTGCCCTTGCACTAGCTGTAAATGTTGTTAAATGCTCTGCAGAAAAGTTGAGGCAAATAATCATGCTCATTTACAAGTTGTTCCCATAACTTTGTCCAAAGCATCAACTATGCGAAGTGAATTTTTAAAGGCATGGAAGAAATTAGGATTTGAGTTTAATGTCAGAATGTCATGAAAGAAATTATTACATGGAGGAATGGGCTATTTCTTTGTGGAGATCCCAGAGGGAACTATATTAGCACATCCCCTTGCACCTGAAGAGAAGATGCCTATTCAATTTGCACGTGAGGTACTAGCCGGATTCATACAATTATATTTGGAACAGTGAATGGTGTTATTGGTGTCATTGCATCTTTTCCTCAGGAGCAATATCTGTTTCTTGAAAAGTTGCAAGAAAATCTTGTCAAAATGATCAAGGGAGTAAGGTGCTTAAGCCATGAACAGTGGCGATCATTTAGCTATGAAAGGGAGATTGTGTTTTTGAAATTACACAGCAGTTTCGTAGCGCGCTACGAAACTGCTGTAGCTGCATGTTACAATTGAGTTGATCAATTATGATTGACAAAGCAGCAAATCTTTTTGAAAGGTTTTGTCATCACACAGGTACATGGGAAAGGCTTATAGCACATCAAGGACGTGGCAGTCTGCTCCATTTTGGGTAATTAAAGGATAAAGGACATGCTTCTTTGGATTCGAATATTTTGAGGCAAACCAAGGACCGACAAACAGGGGTAGTTTCCTATGTTTCAGGGCAATGGAAAAGATGTGTCATTGAAGATCAAACATGGAGCCTTGAACATCCATTACAGCCAAACTAAAGGGGAGCAGATGTCAAAGAACGAGAACCATTGTAATCAAGGCTATTATTGGCATAACACGGTGTTAGAATCCTACTTGATTTAGATCTCTAAAAACTCCAGTCAACACTTTGTTGCATTTATTAAGTAGTTAGAGTTTAAGAGTTGTTAGTAATAGAAGTAGTTTTCGAATTCCCCTCATGCTGGAGGAGGAATCTCGATCAGTTAGAATAAGAGCTCTATATATAGCTGAAACAACAATGTAATCAGGGTTGGAAAATTTTTATGAAAAAGCTTGTATTTGGCATATGTAAGACTCATTTTCAATAATGCATGCTTGACTTTACTTCTCAGGATTCATGAAGGGTTTTTTATGTTCAGAATATGTGATGTTGTCCTTTTCTTAATTCTTACAGTGGTATGGATGTATAATCACTCAGAATTCACTGAATGTGCTCTGACTTCCTGTATACATGCATAAACTGTGTGGTCCCATATGAGTTTATGTTCTGAATGTTTAAACGCTGAATGCCCTAACTTCCATGTAAGGTTGAGTTCATTGTTATATTGAGGTGTTGTTGACTCCATAAGCCCAATGGATAGTTTTGTTTAATGTGTTTCCACCATTCATATTTATCACAGTTGTTCTATAAGAGTTAGCCATCTTATCTTTAATCAAAATCATTAATCCATCAAGAGAGAGCCCTCTCAGGTTGAGGAGGCTAAGCCTCAGCCTAAAGTAGGTTTGAAATAGTTACTTGAAGTCTTCCTGGTCTGCAGCCTTCCAGGATCTGATTTTGAGATAACATTTTGGTGCGTCTGCCAGGAGCCTGAAGATTATTCATTCCCGAAATCATGAAGCTGAACTTCTGAAGGTAGAAGGAGCTCAGAAGGTTTTTGAGGCTGAAAAACTACCTTGGCGACTCCTCACATCGAATAAGAAATTGGAAGGTGACTCCATTGCTAGAAGATCAATAGCTTGATGAAGTTTCAAGATGAGTTCCACTACAAGAATGAATGCCAGGTATGCTCCTATGAATCGGTCTCATATCCCTGGTTTTCCAAATCCTATGCCCAAGGTTGATTGGTTAGATGATCTTCCAATATTCAAAGATGAAAAGAAAGGCAATGCTGCTCTTCATTTGGTTAGGTTCCATATGCATGTACGCAGTCTTAAGGTTCATTTCCCTGAAGATTGTCTCATGAAGATGTTTATGACCACTTTAGAAGGAAAAGCATGGTCTTGGTATAAAGGTTTGGAAAATGGTTCAATATATTCACTTGCTAATTTTCATGATGAATTCTATGAGTTTTATAAAGAATGTCATCCTTCCTTATTGTTGGTCAAAGATTGCTGTAGACATTCTTTAAGTCTTATTCAATACTTGGAGGATTGTTATGATGATGATGAACTTATGGATGAAGAAATTTTAGAGGCTCTTCATAACAATGCATTTCAACACCAAGAAGAAAGTATAACATCTCATGAAACGCAGCATGAAGAGCAGCAGGGGTTTACTTGTGAAAACCATGTTTCATCCTTTGATATGAATGAAGAGATACAGCAGTATTCTCAGTCTTCGAATCATAATGAAGATAAAAATGATTACACACAACAAGAAGAAATACTGGAAGAAATTTTTTATAATCCTCAGGCAGAGGAAAAGGTTGTTCATTTTTGTAATTCCTTGCAGCAGCTTGCATCAAAGAATGATCTTTATAGTGAGGAAAATTACATTGTCTATGGGAATCATGCAGAAAGGCAGTTGGATAGCACATCAAAGGAATTTTGTGTGGCTAAGGATCAGTTGTCTAAAGAGATAGAATGTTATGATGATTATCAAAATAACCATGTTTTCTTTGACCCTATAGATGAATACGTGGCAAAGTTTTGCACATCAGCATTTCAATTTCATTTGCATTATGAAGATCATATACATTATAGGTTGATTTGGTCATCTCACTACCATGGTTATTTTGAGGTTGAATGCAGTCGAGAGCCTCCAATATCAGAGAGGATAATTGATTGGCTTTATTGGAAATATCATGTTGCTTGAGCTACAAAGTGGAGCTTGCAGCTGATAGGGTAGGTAGGTAGGAAAATGCAAATAAGCTCAAAGTTGACTGAGCAATTTTTTTTTTAGTAGATATAGACTTCTCTCTCCTATGGTGATTATCAAGTTCAAGCCCAAGGTGAAGGCTCAAGAGGCTGGAAAGGGATGTTTGTCAAGCAAATTTCCGTTTGTAATAAAAAAGATAAAGCACTGGACCTACGAGTTCTTAGTGTACTACAGGAGCACACTATCCCAAGTGGAGCCACTGTTATCACTCAAGAAAAAATTTTAAATTGTTCACATCAGTTCGATTGTTTGTCAAAGGGTTGGTGTCAATTTTGGGTCTAGTCTTTTCATCTGGTTTTAGAGTCTAAATAGCTTGAATAGGAGTCTTGTTAAGAGTATTGTTGGTATGTATAAAGGGGTCAATTCTCTGTCTTAGTCTATCATTGGTCTCACATCTCACATGGATATCATATGTCCAAACTCGTTTCAAAGTTGAAATTGTCTAGGTGATTTCGTAGCGCCTGTAATCATTTTAAAGTGGTTTCGCAGCACATAAATACCTTTATCAGTTTCGCAGCGCAACATATTTCGTAGCGCATAATTCATATTTTGCACTAGCTGCGCTACGAAATTGGGGATTTGTTTGAATCCATAGCAAATATTTCACAACTGTCATATCCATCAAAATCCATCAACAGTTGTCAGCCTATACGCTTCGTCTATCATATCCGACTGCTTATCCTCATCATTAGGTCGTTAGGTGTCTCCTGGTCATCTGTGTTGGAAAAGACCGTTGAATTTCAAAGCTTTCAGCGACTCTGTGTTGTCAAAGATCTTTCAGCTCATGATGTTATAATGCGTATCATGCGCAAAGACAATTTCTTAATCAGGATGTAGAACAAGGGTGTGTTTGCCATGTCTATTCCTCGGTGGGTTCTTGGTGCAGGTCCTATGGTTCATAAAGCAAATGGCACCGAGAATTGCCTGATGTTGACAAAGACTCTGGAATGGACTAAAGCAGACCAGCAGAAAAAGAACAGCCTGAGCTGGTTGTCTTGAACATGCAAATGGATGGGGAGCTAGATTGGAGTGAAATGGAGTTCTTGATTAAGTGGAAAGGACAGTCATATACGCACTATGGCAATCTCTGTCTGAGCTTCAACAACCTGAATGGTTTAAAGGAGGCACACTTCGTGATTACCAATTAGAAGGGTTGAAGTTTCTTGTGAACAGCTGGAGGAACGATACAAATGTTATTCTTGCAGATGAAATGGGCCTTGGAAAAACTGTGCAATATGTGTCAATGCTCGGGTTTTTACAGAATGTGCAGCAGATACACGATCTTTTCTTTGTAGTTGTACCCTTGTCAACATTAACAAACTGGGCAAAAGAACTCCTCAAATTGCTGCCTGAAATGAATGATGTTGTTTATGTAGGCAATCGTGCAAGTAGAAAGGTTTGGTAATGATTTCAATTCACCACAACCGCCGGCAGTAGCATAAGGAAGAAGTATCTGACAGCAGAGATGTCAGCGGAAGGAGATTCTCATAGTGATTTCCAAAAGGAATACCATGAGATTATTTATGATATTTGTCAACAACCACTTCAGTTGCCTCTGCCAAATGTTTCAAGTACAATTCAGGAATTTCAGAAAGTGGAGGACTATTTATCTAGGATGGAACAGTAACCTTCTGAGATAATGCAGGATGCAGTGATTCCATCCATGAGTGCGTAGGTAAAGCCAGAGCTTCTAAGGCACCAAGACAAAGATGTCAGGCTCATTATTGTTACTTGCATTAGTGAAATCACTAGAATAACGGCACCTGAAGCACCATATAATGATGATTTAATGAGGGAAATATTTCAGTTGATTGTTGGAAGCCTTCAGGGACTAGATCAAATGAATAGTCCCACATTTGGAAGGAGGGTAACAATTTTAGAAACTGTCGCAAAAGTTAGCTCATGCGTTGTAATGCTGGACCTTCAGTGTGATAATCTCATCCTTGACATGTTTCAACATTCCCTTGCCAGTGCTAGTGAGAATCACACTGAAAACGTATCTGCTTCAATGCAAACAATTATAAGTTTGGTTTGAATGAGAGTGAAGACATATCACAACAACTGTTATCTGTTTTACTGAATAACTTGAGAACAGATAAGAAAAAAGCTTCACCAGCTGCCCTTGCACTAGCTGTAAATGTTGTTAAACGCTCTGCAGAAAAGTTGAGGCAAATAATCATGCTCATTTACAGGTTGTTCCCATAACTTTGTCCAAAGCATCAACTATGCGAAGTGAATTTTTAAAGGCATGGAAGAAATTAGGATTTGAGTTTAATGTCAGAATGTCATGGAAGAAAGTATTACATGGAGGAATGGGCTATTTCTTTGTGGAGATCCCAGAGGGAACTATATTAGCACATCCCCTTGCACCTGAAGAGAAGATGCCTATTCAATTTGCACGTGAGGTACTAGCCAGATTCATACAGTTATATTTGGAACAGTGAATGGTGTTATTGGTGTCATTGCATCTTTTCCTCAGGAGCAATATCTGTTTCTTGAAAAGTTGCAAGCAAATCTTGTCAAAATGATCAAGGGAGTAAGGTGCTTAAGCCATGAACAGTGGCGATCATTTAGCTATGAAAGGAAGACTGTGTTTTTGAAATTACACAGTAGTTTCGTAGCGCGCTACGAAACTGCTGTAGCTGCATGTTACAATTGAGTTGATCAATTATGATTGACAAAGCAGCAAATCTTTTTGAAAGGTTTTGTCATCACACAGGTACATGGGAAAGGCTTACAGCACATCAAGGACGTGGCAGTCTGCTCCATTTTGGGTAATTAAAGGATAAAGGACATGCTTCTTTGGATTCGAATATTTTGAGGCAAACCAAGGACCGACAAATAGGGGTAGTTTCCTATGTTTCAGGGCAATGGAAAAGATGTGTCATTGAAGATCAAACATGGAGCCTTGAACATCCATTACAACCAAACTAAAGGGGAGCAGATGTCAAAGAACGAGAACCATTGTAATCAAGGCTATTATTGGCATAACACGGTGTTAGAATCCTACTTGATTTAGATCTCTAAAAACTCCAGTCAACACTTTGTTGCATTTATTAAGTAGTTAGAGTTTAAGAGTTGTCAATATTAGAAGTAGTTTTCGAATTCCCCTCATGCTGGAGGAGGAATCTCGATCAGTTAGAATAAGAGCTCTATATATAGCTGAAACAGCAATGTAATCAGGGTTGGAAAATTTTTATGAAAAAGCTTGTATTTGGCATATGTAAGACTCATTTTCAATAATGCATGCTTGACTATACTTCTCAGGATTCATGAAGGGTTTTTTATGTTCAGAATATGTGATGTTGTCCTTTTCTTAATTCTTACAGTGGTATGGATGTATAATCACTCAGAATTCACTGAATGTGCTCTGACTTCCTGTATACATGCATAAACTGTGTGGTCCCATATGAGTTTATGTTCTGAATGTTTAAACGCTGAATGCCCTGACTTCCATGTAAGGTTGAGTTCATTGTTATATTGAGGTGTTGTTGACTCCATAAGCCCAATGGATAGTTTTGTTTAATGTGTTTCCACCATTCATATTTATCACAGTTTTTCTATAAGAGTTAGCCATCTTATCTTTAATCAAAATCATTAATCCATCAAGAGAGAGCCCTCTCAGGTTGAGGAGGCTAAGCCTCAGCCTAAAGTAGGTTTGAAATAGTTACCTGAAGTCTTCCTGGTCTGCAGCCTTCCAGGATCTAATTTTGAGATAACAGCAGGGTTCGAAGGCCTCACAGGTCAGGAAAGTGCATGAAGTGACTTGCATGAAGATATTCACAGTTGGACTAAATCAACCCCTCAGACATCTCAAGGGTGTGGAAACATGGTTCCAGCATACCCCCATACTGCTTCGGGTGAGACCTTAGTCCATGCTCCGCATCTTGTTGCCGAAAGGGCTAGTAGTACAAGGATTAGTTTGGCTCAATAACTCCAAACCTGGGGTTGAGTTCCAAAACTTCCTTTCCCTTAGCTACTTTTCTCATCCTTTCTTCTCTGTTTTTCCATGAAAAATGCATCATTTTCATAAAAAACCATTATACATTGCCTCAAGGAGTATATTTTAGTGACTTACAAGTTATAATTTTATGTTTTCTATTTGAATAAGTTTTTGTATTTTAGCTATGGAACGCAGCCACATTCTGCCATCGGGAAGTCTTTCCCACCCTCTGACAAACATCAAAATTCTTAGCATATTCTTTAGAATCTTTGTGAAGGGTTGGCCACCACAATCCTACATACAATATCTTTCTTGTGGTGTCTTTTCCTCCTAAGTGGCCTGCCGCAACCCCAGCATGACATTCCCATAGCACATATTCTCTTTTGTGCTGAAGCATGTAGCGCCTTAGGAATTGATCCAGGAACATCTTATAGAGATGTCCTATGATTAATTGGTAGTCTGCTCCCCTTAATACTAAGTTCCACTTTTGTGTTGGTGTGTACCCCTCTGGGAAGTGCCCTATTGTCAATAGCCCAACAATCTCTTCTAAGTAATCGAGGCTTCTTCTATTCTAAATAGGTCAACATCAAGTACTTAGTCATCCAGTAATGCCTAAATTTCTAGTGAATGGTCTGTGAAGAACTTGAACGACGCCCCCAAAAAGTAATGCCTGGATTTTTGCAGAGAGTAGACCATGGCCAACGCCTCCCTCTTTTTTTTTTGTGTAGTTCATTTCCATAGTTGACAACTTTCTACTAGCATAGTACACCAGGTGATCCATATTTATCTCCCCTGGTTGCTCTAAGATTTCTCCTAGAGTGATCCCTGATGCATGAATATGTACATGAAAGCATGGGATCCCCCCAAGGCAAGTTTTGGGGCTTAAAGCCCAAGTTTTGACTAAGTCCAATGTAAAGACTCCGCAATTTGTGGGCACAGAGCGTGAAGTTGTAATTAAGTCATAGGTTTGTCTGCCCTTATTTTTGTAATGTAATGTCGGCTTGAGAGTTCTACCCATGGTCTGCAAACCATGGGATTGTATAAATAGAGCGAGGCTCTAAGTGTAAGGAGAGAAGTCATCCATAGAAGATATAATGATGAAGCATTGAGTCTAAGTGTAAAGTCGAGTCTTTGGGTCGTAGAGTAGGAGAAGGCTTTGCAACTGAGTGTGCAGAGGCCTAGTAGTCCGCAGCTTAGTGCGCGGACCCCTGCAGTTGAATGCGCAGGGCAGGTTGATTTTGTAACCAATTGAAGCAATAATAAATAGAAGTTTGACAATATTTCTATGTATCTTGTCCTATTTTATGCATTGATGTATCTTTGGTATGAATTGCAAGTTTACTGTTTATTTGCTGCACGAACTTATTTGAATGTGCTGAATAAGTGAATATAATATAAAGTATATGTTTACGCGAAGATAAACTAACTGTTATAAGAAGATAAGTAAGATCCATGGTGTAACTTGGGGAAATAGCGCAGATTGCTACTTTAGTAGTGCGAAAGCTCCTCAACCTCTAGTCAGGGTTGTGCGAAGGTGAGTATAGCAGGGTGCGAAGGCCTCACAGGTCAGGAAAGTGCACAAAGTGACTTGCATGAAGATATTCACAGTCGGACTAAATCGACCCCTTAGACATCTCAAGGGTGTGGAAACATGGTTCCGGCATACCCCCATACTGCTTCAGGTGAGACCTCAGTCCATGCTCCACATCTTGTTGCCGAAAGGGCTAGTAGTACAAGGATTATTTTGGCTCAATAACTCCAAACCTGGGGTTGAGTTCCAAAATTGCCTTTCCCTTAGCTACTTTTCTCATCCTTTCTTCTCTGTTTTTCCATGAAAAATGCATCATTTTCATAAAAAACCATTATACATTGCCTCAAGGAGTATATTTTAGTGATTTACAAGTTATAATTTTATGTTTGCTATTTGAATAAGTTTTTGTATTTTAGCTATGGAACGCAGCCACATTCTGCAGCTAATCGGTTGTTCCGCAGCTACTTCCACACTTTTGCAGGTTCCACATGTCAAGAGGGGAAAAGGACAACATGGGTAGCTTGGAATACATCAGAGCATGGATCATATCCTATTCATCTGGCGTAGATCGATGAGGAAAATTCCAGTCAAAGGGAAGTCAAACATAGAAACCTATGGCAAATAGGACAATGTTCTGTACACGTTTCTCAGTGATGGGATCCAAAGCAGTTTCTTGAGGCCACGGACTTCATCTGCCACATGCATAAACAGAATCCAATAGCCATTACCATAAGATTTATGTTTCCAAGCAACCAAGGACAAGAATTCTGCATACTTGCATGTCTATGTGTTTTGCTGTAGCTTATTTCACTCTTTAAAATAGTTGTATAATTTCCTATAAATACCTGTGTGAAGAATGCAAAACAAGTTTAGTTTTTGCTTATGTATTAAGTTCAGATTTCCGCTCTGTAGTTTGAAGAACTCATTCTCTATTTTAATATAAAGACTCTGTTTCATGGATACCTGAAGCGTTGTTGAGTGTTTATTAAGTGATTATAATCCAAGAGCTTTGTAGAGGGCCCCTGCGTTGGTCAAGGTTACATTTTATTTCTGTCTTGTCTTTCATAATTAACTATAAATTCACTATGTTTTTTTTCATGATGTTTATAACCGTTTTCTAATTCTATTCATAATGTAGCTTGTGTCACCTTCTTATTAGCATAGAATAACTCTTTTGGTTCACTACTTTCTAGTTTCTTATCAGTGGTTTGAAGTTGATGTCAGTAGCATAGAGTAATTTAGAATTGTTGATCATTAGTCTAGTTTCTTTCATTTACTGTTCAATGCCATTTTGTTGTTAGTTTAATAACTCATGTTGTAAGTGAATGTTTCCGAAAGCCCTTTTAGTTGATGGTTCATCTTAAAACTAAGTGGTGAAATATTTCATTTATGAATGAGTCTTTCTCTGCATTTTTATGTTTACTTTTTCTTAGAACAATGAAGTATGGAGTCCCTCAAAATGCTATCACAAGGAGGTAGTTCTCCCAAAATTTTGTAGCAGAGTGATAAAGCACTTCATTTAGTTGTTATAGTAGATTAGTTGCAATTTCACTTTTAGTCTTAGTCTTTCATTTAATTTTGTTGCAATTTCATTTTCAGTTTTAGAACAATGAAGTATTGAATCCATCAAAATGCTATCACAAGGAGGTAGTTCTCCCAAAATTGTGTAGCGGAGTGACAAGACACTTCATTTAGTTTTTACGATAGATTAGTTTCAATTTCATTTTCAATCATAGTTTTTCATTTAGTTGCAATTCCATTTTCAGTTGTTCATTAAGTTCTAATTCTGCAATAAATTAGACAATAGTTGTAATCTTATTTTCAGTATTTCATTTTTGGTTCATCATATATAGCTACAATCTCATTTTCAGTTTAAAATTAGCTCTCATTTCATTTCTTTGATTCTTAGCAGCAGTAGATGTAAGATTTTGTTAAATACAATGCAGAACATTAGGAATTAAAAGGGTAAACCCCCAAAACAAAATAAAACTCAAAAGCACTGAAGTAGGAACGGCCATCTAGCACAATAGTGCACTACACTTCATCAGTTTACGATACCCGGATTGATAATTTATGTAGAGAAATTTAGGACACTAAATTGACCAAACATTTTGGCACTATTTCCAGGGAAGTGTAACTAGGTAGCCTTATCTCTTACATTCATCAAAAAAAAAAAAAACAACAAAACAAAACAATGACATGCATAGAGAACGAGACTCTAGGGGAAGATTTATAGCTAGGGGCAGAAGTTCGATTCCTACAACTTCACCTACTCCACCAAGAGTTAGAAAAGACACACCTCCATCCCAAACTCATACTCCCAGCCATAGGATTCCTGGAATTCAAGGGGTAGAAATTCAATCAGAATATTCTCCTACATCATCCACCAAAACAATCCTAGGAGAGAAGAACTTTTTCACCTCCACAGGGGAGCCTATTGTAGTTGAAGAATTAGGAATACCTGGTGAGGAAGAAAAATTAGAAACTCTCTCTCATAGTCCACTAATAGAAGAACTAGAGGAGGAAGAAATAACCTTGCAGGTTGAGCCCTATACTAACTTTGAAGAAACTATAATGGCAGAAGAAGAACAAGATGGATAATTCAAACTGTTTGGAGGAGGGGGTAGAGGGAGAGGCAAAGGAAACAATGGAGGAGGCAGAGGTAATAATGGAGGAGGCAGAGGAAATAGGAAAGTAGATAACTCATTTGCATTCCCTATAGTAGATGAGGAGACACATACCACAATGAAAAAAATTTCACCATCTGTCCTCCCAAACTTTTATGGGTTGAGAAGTGAGGATCCTGAAATATTTTTGTTTGAGTTTGAAGTCTTGTGCAGAACCTATGACTATCTAGAAGACTCTCAAAAACTCAAATTGTTCCCTTCAACACTAAAAGAAACTTCTTTGAAATGGTTTATGGGGTTAGTCACTTAATCCATTAGAACTTGGAATGACATGAAACATAAATTTTTGGATAGATACTTGGATTATTGTATGCCTACCAATCATAAAGATGAGGTGTTCAAAATGATGCAAAAAGAAGATGAAAACTTAGAGGATTTGCTTGAGAGATTTAACTATAATTTGAAAAGAGCAAAGATGAACAATTTAGACGAAGAAACTTTGAAAACTCTTTTGTTAAAGGCCATTAGAGATGAATGGATAGATATCCTTAACATGATGGTGAAGGGAGATATCTCTCAACTTCCATTGAGTGACATAGTAGAACTATGTGTTCATCTCTCAAGAGGAAAACCTAAAACAGGGAAAGGGCTGAGAGATCCTTCTCTTGTTAGAGTAAACACATATGCAATAGGATCTGTAAGTAGGGCAGAAATTGGAAATATGCTTGATGAGTTTAAAAATGACATTTTAGGGAGCCTTAGTGAGCAACTAGACACCCTTAAAATTCAAAACAAGCAGAAAACAGAGGCTACTGCTTTAGCCATTTTTTGTTCAAAATGCAGAAAGAAACATGCTCTAAGGGAATGTCTTTTAGATGCAAAAATTGTAGAAACTTGTATGATTTTTTCAAAAAGTCATGAGACCAAGGATTGTCCTTCAATCCCAGGTCTTAAGGCTATCTTTCAAGAGGAAACAATCCCAAATCCTATAGAATATCTTTGTTTTGTTGCAAGAAGACCTTGGCTGGGGCCACAAAATTAAGGATTCAAAAATCCAATGTATCTTCAACCTCCACCAAACTGGAATTCTTGGCAGCAACCTTGGCCTCAAACTCAATCTCAATATCAATCTCAACCGTGGGCACAAGGGTTACAAAATCCTTATGGGAGATTTGCCCAATATTACCAATATCCTCCATCTTATCAAAATCAGCCACAAAATCAACAACAACTTCCAAATCAAAACCCTCAACTTTCATTGCCATTTCCACAACAACCTCCACAACAAGGTCAAAATCCTCAACTCTTACTTCCATTTCAATAAAAACCAAATCAGCTACCTACCCAACCATTACCAAACCCCAATAATAAAAACCCTCGGAATGCTTACATGGTAGAAGGACAACAACTTCCAACTTACTTGATTACTCCTCTAGATCTTAATGATGCTCAACTTAGATATGGTAGGATATTAGAAAAGGAAAAACCTTCTATAGTTATTCAAGAGCAAGACACTTCTGAGGAGGATTCTCCGAAAGTCAATAAAAGTTTTGAGGAAACATCCATCCAAAACCAAAACATAGAAAAACAAAAACAAAAAGAATCGATAAACACAACTCCTATAATTGAGCAACCAACATCTACTTCTACACCTCCTTTTCCTAAGAGATTACAAATTGATAGAGGGGTAGAAAAACAGATCTTATTGCCCAATTATGATTTTCTAGATGAATTGAAGAATGTTTGCATCAAAATTCCTTTGCTACAATCCATTAGAGAAATTCCTATTCTAGCTAAGACAATATAGGAGTTGAGCATCAAAAGACTAGGAAAAAAACCGAGAGAAACAAAAAGAATTCACCTGGTAGGAAAGATAGAAGACATCATGATGGGAAATATTTCCATGTAGAAATATGTGGATCCAGGAAGTCCAATTGTCAAGACACATATAAATGGGATTGAAATTCCAAATACATTGATTAACTTAGGGGCAGCAATAAACATTATGAGTATACAAACTATGGAACAACTTAAACTTCCTAACCTTCTTTACACACCTACCTTACTGCAACTCGCAGATAGATTAGTAATTAAACCAGATGGTGTGCTAGAAGATATTTCAGTATCCTTATATTCTTGGGAATATCCTATTGATTTCATGATTTTAACTCCCAATAATAATTTAGGAGGACACCCACTCATATTAGGAAGACCTTGGCTAGCCACAGCTAATGCTTTTATTAGTTGTAGATTTGGTGACATGTATATTTATGATGGTAATTCAACAAAGAAATTTACTTTGTATCCTCCAGCAAAAGAAATAACAAAAATAGATGACAAGGAATGGATCAGTGATGAAGATGATATTCAACCTCTCTTTACTATATCTAAAATTAGTGAATATAGTCAAATTTTGAACACATTGGAAAATTTTGAAACATCTTCAGAATATGATCGTACACAATTTCAAGAAATATCTAATATTGAATACTTGTCATCTAGGCAGAGGTCTCTCTATTCTATGGAAGAGTTTGGTAGCTCTACAATTGAAATTTTTCTAGGTAGGACATTGAACATAAACAAAAAATTGGAGAAACTACAACAAGAAGAGCTAACCAAAATATTACAAAAACATTCTACTACACTTGCATGGGAGTATACCGACATGAAAGGTATTGATCCTAAGACTTGTATCCATCATATTTATATTGAGGAAATAAGTAGACCAATTAGACAAACTCAAAGAAGAATGAATCCAAATCTTAGGAAAATTGTGAAAGAAGAGCTCCAAAAATTAGTCAATGTAAAATTCATTTACCAAATTTCAGATAGCCAATGGGTTTCTCCTTTGGTAATTGTGCCTAAAAATAATGGTAAATGGAGGGTGTGCATTGATTACTAAGAATTGAATAAATAAACCTTGAAAGATCACTTTCCTTTTCCCTTTATAGATCAAGTGTTAGATACATTAGCAGGTAAAAAGTATTTCTCATTCTTGGATGGTTTTAGTGGTTATAATCAAATTCAGGTAGCACCTGAGGATCAGGATAAAACCACATTTACTTGTCCATGGGGAAATTTTGCCTACCGAGTGCTTCCTTTTAGGTTATGTAATGCACCTGCAATATTCCAAAGAGAAGTACTAGGAATTTTTTTTGATCTAATACATTATTGTGTAGAGGTATATATGGATTATTTTATAGTTTATGGTAACACATTTGAAGAAGTTTTGGAGAATTTGGAAAAATTCCTTAAAAGATGTAAAGAAACAAACCTTTCACTAAACCATGAAAAATGCTTTATGATGTTTACATAAGGTATTTTTTTAGGACATCACATTTCAGGAGAAGGGATTAAAGTTGACAAGTCTAAAGTTGAAGTTATCTCTAAGTTGTCAATTCCAAATTGCCAAAAGGATGTTAGAAGTTTTCTAGGATTTATAGGATATTATAGAAGATTTATAGAACTTCACTAAAATAGCATCTCCACTCTTCAAATTGCTTACAAAAGATTGTGAATTCAAGTGGAATCCTGATTTCCAACTAGCATTTGAAACCTTGAAAGAAAAAATATCTGAAGCACCTATCTTAAGAGGACCAAATTGGAAACTTCCTTTCCATATTTCTACAGATGCTTCAGATATAGCTCTGGGAGTTGTATTGGGACAAACAAATTTGATTCCTTATGTCATTTACTATACAAGTAAAAATTTGACTCCCTCTGAGTTGAATTATACTGTAACTGAAAAAGAATTCTTAGTTGTTGTTCACGCAATTAACAAGTTTAGACACTATATAACAGGCTATGAAACCTTTTTTCATACAGATCACTCTACAATTAGATATTTTATGAATAAGCCTATTACTAATGGCAGAGTTACAAGATGGATTTTACTTTTGCAAGAATTCAACATTACTGTGCTAGATAGGCCTGGAAAACAAAACACAGTTGCTGATTTCTTGTCTAGGATTCAGAATATCAAAGAAGACTCTCCAGTTGAAGATAAGTTTCCTAATGAATATCTCTTTGCAGTAACTAATCAAACTCCTTGGTTTGCAGATGTTTCTAATTACATGGTTACAGGGAATTTACCTTCATATTTATTCCTAGAGAGAAAAGAAAGATTATTCAAGATAGTGTAAGATATTCATGGATCACTAACGAATTGTATAAAACAAGGCTAGATCTTATGATCAGAAGGTGTGTCAGGGAAGATGAGATGCTTGATATTCTCAAAGAATGTCATGATGAGCCATGTGGTGGACACTTTGCTAACAAGAGGACAACTTATAAAATCCTTTCCTTAGGATATTTTTGGCCGTCCATATTCAAAGATGCTAAAGAATATGTCAGAAGGTGCGACAGCTGCCAAAGGGTAGGGAAACCTGCTCCCTCAAATGAAATGCCATTACAACCTCAGGTACTTATTGAACCCTTTGAAAAATGGGCTTTATACTTTATTAGACCTATTAATCCTCCATCCAAGTAGAAAAAGTATATATTGGTATGCACTGATTATGTCACCAAATGGGTAGAAGCCAAAGCATTACTTTTTGCTAATGAAAATTTTGTAGTTAGTTTTCCTTTTGAGGATATTTTTACTCGCTTTGGTGTTCCAAGAGAAATTGTGACAGATCAGGGACTTCAATTCACATCCAACATGATAGAGAAGCTTATGCAGGAGTAGAAAATCAAGCATAGGAAATCCACTCCTTATCATCCACAAGAAAATGGTCAAGTGGAGTCTACAAATAAAGTAATTGAAAAAATCCTCACCAAGACTATGCATCTACATAGAAGAGATTGGGCAGAAAGGCTTCCTAAAGCCTTATGGACCTATAGAACTACATGGAGGAACACAACTAGACATACACCCTATGAACTTGTTTATGGGAAGCAAGTCATATTCCTCATAGAGTTCCAAGTCAAAACTTTCAAGATGGTAGTCCAATTGGGAATGGATTTATCAAAAGCTCCAAAGCATAGACTAGAGAAATTGAATGAACTTGATGAAATAAACCAAGAAGTTGTTCAAAGGACTAGTCTACTTCAACAACAGAGGGCTAAGTGGCATGAAAAGTACATCAAAGACAATAAGTTTCAAGAGGAAGATTGGGCACTGTATTTGATTCAAAGTTTAAATATTTTCAAGGGAAGTTTCAAACTCATTGGCTTGGGCCATATGAGATTGAAAAAGTTTTTAGTAATGGAGCAGTAAGGATTAGAATAATAAATGAAAGTAAAACTCCTCTCCTTGTGAATGGTCATAGATTGAAAATTTATCAAAAACCAATCTCAAAGGAGGAGTTCATCAAGATCTTTCAGAACAATTTTGAAATGAAGTTGGTGAAGTAGAATCCTTTTTCTCCACCAACTTAGTCTTTGTTTTTCCTATATCTATCTATCTATCTATCTATCTATCTATCTATCTATCTATATATATATATATATATATATATATATATATATATATATATATATATATATATATATATATATATAGATATAGATATATAGATATAATTGTATAAGGTTGAAAACCAATCACTGATTGGCATGCTTATACAGAAAATACAAGGTGAAAATTAGAAGCTTCTGACACCCTATATTTTCCATTTCCTTTTTGAAAAAAAATGGTGACTCACTTTGCATTCTGCAAAATTTATTGTTTTATCTCATTTTCACTCTATTTTACTTTTGCAAAGTTTCACTTCACTCCACTACCATATTTTACCAATAAATGTTTCCTCTCCAACATTTCTTCCATCTCCATTTTTCATTTATCATCTTGTCATATTTTCACTCACACAACCATCTCCATTTCATTCATTCATAAAGTCATATTTATTATCTATTTTACATTATGTAGCTATTTCCATGTTCTGCAGTTGTTCTCATTCCGTAGCTAATCCTGTTCTGTAGCCAATCTGATTCTACAACAACAATTTGATCATTAGTCCAAGCATAAAGAGGCCAGTTCATAATAAAATTTCATATGCAGGTAATTGAGGAGAGAACAACTTTTGAAGACCAATCACATCTAAGCACCTGTGGAAGCAAACAATAAGAGATTAACAATCAGAAGGTATTCAGAAGGTATGGTTCCAAAGGTAAAAACAAAAACTTATTTCAAAAAGAAATACAAAACATAAGTTTGTGTAACTCGTATAATCACATGACTCCTTGATTTATCATTATGAGATTTGATTGCCATGATGTTTCCGCCACACCTTCCATATTTAATACCTAATGGTCTAATGATGCCATCTCCGCTTTAAACTCAATGACTCGTACTTAACCGGACTCCTCCAACACACCTGTTAAACAGTTAGATTCATGATGTAACCTATTTGAATACAACTCCTCAAAACCTTGTTTGTTCATTTATTACACCAAGTTTTCTTCTCTTATACTTCCGTAGCCTTTTTGTGCATACAATCACTCTGTTTTCATATATTTTGTGCATACAAACACTCTGTTACCTTGTGCACACAGTCACTCTGTTTTCGTATTCTTTGTGTATAACAGTCACTCTATTTTTCACACAGTTTACGTATACAGTCACTCCATTTCCATATACCCTGTGCACACTTTGTTTCCACAAATTTTATGCATATAGCTACTCTGTTTCTGTATACCCTGTATGTATAGTCATTTTATCCCATACTCATAGTCATTTCACTTCCATATATTCTGTCATTCTGTCCCCATATCCATAGTTATTTTTGTTTCTATATACCAGTTGTTCCACTGCCGTATACAATGTCCTCTCTACACAACCATTCCATTTCTCAAATAGTGAAGGGAATTTTGAAGAATAGCAGAGAACAGGGGTGATGGGGCTCATCATCAGAACTGAACCCATAGGGGTGAAGTACATGGAAGTTTATCCTCAGTTGAAAGGAATGTTGCAGAAGGCTGGTTGGTTGAGTTTGATTGAAAAATTCAATGTTTACCATAAATAAATCACCAAATCTTTTGCCAGATCGTTTGATGGAATAGATGTGGAAATAGGAGACATAAAATTTGCAGTGACCGAGTATTTTATTGCTGAAGCAATCGAGCTACCAAGGCTAGGATAAAGGTGGTTCAAGAATAAATAATTTCATGATGAAACCTGGAAGGTCATTCTTAAAAATCCAGGTATGGACACTTCAGTTTTTAGGAAAGGAATTCCAATCTCTACACTTAAGGGCAAATGGAGTAGCATGTTATTAATTTTGCAAAATTTTATTACATGCGAGGGGAGGTTTGGTTCCATGTATGTATATCACATAAGTTTGTTAATAAATTTTCTTGAAGATGGAACCCTCAATCTCCCATTTTTCTTGTTGAATAGTTTGAGAAGAATGGCCACTAATGTTCAGAATAAAATTGAAGCAATAGAAACAACTCTTTATCATCATGGACTAGTAAAAATTTTAGTTGAACATCACTTAAAGAGTGTAGGGGACACATGGGATGACTTTTTGGTTAGAAACATCTTCCAAGATGCTCCAGAAATGCCTGAGGGAAGTCCTGTAAGAAGAAGTAGGAGTAGGAAGACTAGTCTCACCATTCAAAACACTTTTGAAACTTCAACATAGAAAAACAATGAAGAAGAGCCCATCTCTGAAACATTAACAGAGATCAGAAAGCAGACAAAGCAGAGAAGAAAAATGAAAGAAAAAGTTGAGGAAATCCACAAGAATATTCTTGAACCTTCATCATCTAAGGAGGATGAACAACTACTTTCAGAGAGACTAATCAAAATCAGAGATCAGCTCAAGAAAGAGAAGGAGAAGGGAAAAAAGAAACAGGTTATAGAGGAGGAAATCATAGGCTCCCAAATTTTGAGGAGAAGTTATAGACTCAGGGGCAAAGTGAAGAAAGCAAAATCAAAAGAGACCCAGTTCATAGATTTGGGGGAAGAAACTCCAACTCAGTCCCATGACAATATTCCATATGAGCAAAGCCCACAAAACTCTCCTCAACAAAACTTTGAAAGCAGCCCAAGAAGAGCCTCTCCAGGCATTAATCTATACCAACAGTAGATTTATGACTACATGGAGTCATTGGATAAAAAGAGTACATCAGTTGACCTAGGGACTTCATCTAATCCTGAGCAGCCTGCAACATCACAAGAAACTTTGACTAGCTCACTTAAACATGAAATCTATGAGCTAGAAGTTCTAAATAGGCATATCCAAAGAGAAAATGAAGCCTTAAAAGAACAGAACAATTTGGATAAGATTATCCATGATAACACTATGCTTCACTTGGGTTTATGGCACAAGAAGAATAGAAAACTAAAAAGGAAGAATAAGAAGCTAAACAGGGAACTCATTAACCTCAAGTATAGATTTCTCATGAGGAAGCCTAGGATGGCAGTTGGTGCAAAGAAAAGCAAGAAGAGGTTGGATGTTTTGGCTGAAGTCTTAAAATAAATGTAGTAGGAGGAGGGAGTTTACAATTTTGATTGCATGGGGACATGCAATAGTCTAGCAGTGGGGGTATGTTGAGTTCCAAAACTGCCTTTCCCTTAGCTACTTTTCTCATCCTTCCTTCTCTATTTTTCCATGAAAAAAACATCCTTATCATCAAAAACCATTATAAATTGCCTCAAGGAGTATATTTCAGTGATTTACAAGTTATAATTTTATGTTTGCTATTTGAATAAGTTTTTTTCTTTTAGCTATGGAACGCAGCCACATTCTACAGCTAATCGGCTGTTCCACAGCTACTTCCATGCTTTTGCAGGTTCGACGTGTCAAGAGGGGAAAAGGACTACATGGGTAGCTTGGAAAACATCAGAGCATGGATCGTATCCTATTCATCTAGCTTAGATCGACGAGGAATACTCTGGTCAAAGGGAATTCAAACATAGAAACCTATGACAAACAAAACTCTGTTCTATACATGTTTCTCAGTGATGGGATCCGAAGCAGTTTCCTAAGGCCACAGAATTCATCTGCCACCTGCACAAATAGAATCCAATAGCCATTACCATAAGATTTATGTTTCCAAGAAACCAAGGACAAGAATTCCGCATACTTGCCTGTCTACGTTTTTTGTTGTAGCTTATTTCTCTCTTTAAAACAGTTGTATAATTTCCTATAAATACCTGTGTGAAGAATGCAGAACAAGTTCAACTTTTGCTTATGTATTCAGTTCAGATTTCCGCTCTGTAGTTTGAAGAACTCATTCTCTGTTTTAATATAAAGGCTCTATTTCATGGACACCTGAAGCACTGTTGGAGTGTTGATTAAGTGCTTATAATCTGAGACCTTTACAGAGGGCCCCTGCATTTGTCAAGGTTACATTTTATTTCTGTCTTGTCTTTCATAGTTAATAGTAAATTCACTGTGTTTTTTTTTCATGATGTTTATAACCATTTTCTAACTCTGTTCATAATGAAACTTTTGTCATCTTCTTATTAGCATAGAATAGCTCTTTTGGTTCACTACTTTCTAGTTTCTTATCAGTAGTTTGAAGTTGATGTCAGTAGCATAGAGTAATTTAGAATTGCTGATCATTAGTCTAGTTTCTTTGATTTACTGTTCAATGCCATTTTGTTGTTAGTTTAATAACTCATGTTGTAAGTGAATGTTTCCGAAAGCCCTTTCAGTTGATGGTTCATCTTAAAACTAAGTGGTGAAATATTTCATTTATGAATAAGTCTTTCTCTACATTTTTATGTTTACTTTTTCTTAGAACAATGAAGTATGGAGTCCCTCAAAACGCTATCACAAGGAGTTAGTTCTCCCAAAATTGTATAGCTGAGTGATAAAGCACTTCGTTTTGCTGTTATAGAAGATTAGTTGCAATTTCACTTTCAGTCTTAGTCTTTCATTTAATTTTGTTGCAATTTCATTTTCAATCATAGTTTCTCATTTAGTTGCAATTTCATTTTCAGTTGTTCATTAAGTTTTGATTTTGCAATAAATTAGATAATAGTTGTAATCTTATTTTCAGTATTTCATTTTTGGTTCATCATAGATAGCTGCAATCTCATTTTTTGTTTTAATATAAGCTCTCATTTCATTTCTTTGGATTCTTAGTAGTAGTAGATTTAAGATTTTGTTAAATACATTGCAGAACATTAGGAATTAAAAGATAAAACCCCGAAAACAATAGGAAAATCAAAAGCACTGAAGTAGGAAGGGCCATCTAGCACATATAGTGCACTACACTTCATTAGTTTACGATACCCAGATTGATAATTTATGTAGAGAAATTTAGGACACTAAATTGACCAAACACCTGGGTCAGGCACCCTCAAGCCAAAAAATGGTTCCATTGCCGGGACAGTAGAAGCATTTAGAAAAATACTAGAGACTACGCTGACCAAAGTATGCAACACACAACGAAGTGATTGGGACCTGTGCATACCTACAATATTATGGGCTTATAGGATGACATGCAAGAAACTGACGAGACAGACACGTTTCCAGTTGGTCTATGGAGCGGAATCTGTAATGCCAATGAAGTATATCATGCCTAGTCTATGCATAGCAGCGCTCACAGGTATGATAGATCGTGGAGCCCTAGAGGAGAGGCTCCTGCAGTGGGAGGAACTCAAAGAGGAATGGTTTTTGGCTAGATTCCATCAGTAGGTACAAAATCAGCATGAAAAGTCTTGGCATAATCGACATATTAAGTTGCGCACCTTCAAGGTGAATGATTTGGTGTTACTATATGATAGTAAGTTTGATAAATTCCTAGGAAAGTTCATAATGCATTGGTTGGGACCGTATGTTATTAAGGAGGTCACAAACGAAGGCGCAATGCATTTGGTAAAGCTAAATGGAGAACGTTTCCCAGGCAAAGTGAATGGCAGTTGGTTGAAGCCATACATGGGTGGCTCGGCTATTTGACTAACCAACATAAGAACAGTCTTAGTGCTCTAGGTAGCCGAAAGAAGGTGCGGGACTATAAACAGATGCAGGGAATGCAGGAGCAGATATAGGGAAGTAGTTTAGACACTGCGGTCTTTGAACAACGTGTCAAGGAGATACAATAGGCAGCCACTTAGTGTGCTACCGACCTTGCAGCAGTCTGAGCAGAATTGGGAGGTCTCCACTCAAAGATTTGTGCATCGACAGAATGACTCGAGGGCAAGTCACGATGTTTGTGTTGACAGCCTCTTGGGCGCGGTATCCCCTCGAAGGTAAGTTTTTGGGCTTAAATCCCAATTTTTTACTAAGTCCAATGTAAATACTCTATGATTTGTGGGCATGGAGTACGAAGTTGTAACTAAGTCATAGGGTTGTCCGCCCTTACTTTTGTAATGTAATGTCGGCTTGAGAGTTCTAACCATGGTCCATGGACCATGGGATTGTATAAATAGAGTGAGGCTCTAAGTGTAAAGAGAGAAGTCATCCATAGAAGATCTAATGATGAAGCATTGAGTCTAAGTGTAAAGTCAAGTCTTTGGGTCGTAGAGTAGGAGAAGGCTCTGCAGCTGAGTGCACAGAGGCCTAGTACTCCGCAGCTGAGTGTGCAGGGCAGGTTGAGTCTGTAACTGATTGAAGCATTAATAAAGAGAAGTTTGACAATATTTCGCTGTATCTTTTCTTGCTTTATGCATTGAAGTATATTGGGTATGAATTACAAGTTTACTATTTATTTGTTGCGCGAACTTATATGAATGTGCTGAATAAGTGAATATAATATAAAGTATCTATTTACATGAAGATAAACTAACTATTATAATAAGGTAAGTAAGATCCATGGTGTAACTTGGGGAAATAGCGTAGATCGTTGCTTTAGTAGCACGAAAGCTCCTCAGCCCCTGGTTAGGGCTGCACAAAGGTGAGTATAACAGGGTACGAAGGCCACGTAGGTTAGGAAAGTGCGCGAAGTGACTTGCGTGAATATATTCACAGTCAGACTAAATCGACCCCTCAGACATCTCAAGGGTGCAGAAACTTAGTTCTAGCATCCCCCCATACTGCTTCGGGTGAGACCTCAGTCCACACTCTGCGGGCTGTTGCCAAAAGGGCCAGTAGTACAGGGATTTTCTTGGCTAAATAACTCTGAACGTGGGACAGGCTCCCTCAAGCCAACAATATTGTTCCAATCTGGATAGACAATGATTAGAGTGCTTACCAATTTCTCTTTCAATTTATCCAATGCTTCTTGACAGTCCTTCGTCCAAGTAAATACTTCCATCCTCTTCAATAATTTCTCCATCAGGGCTGTGATTGATGCATAATTCATAATGAAGAACAGGTAGTACCCTGTATGGCCTAGAGTGGACCTCAGTTGCTTTTCATTGTGTGGCGGTTCCATGTTGACAATTATCACAACCTTTGTTGGATCTACGCATACCCACGTCTTTGCAGACAATGTGGCCTAACTGTGTTCCAAATGGAACCACAAAAATGCACTTCTTTAGGTTCAAGGAAATTTGAAACTATCGGCACCTTTCAAACATGACCCTTAGTAAGCTTGTGTGTTTCTTCAACAGGCTATATACTATCTAGTCATCCATTTACACCTCTAGAAACTTGTGAATGTAGTCTTGGAATGCAGCTATAACAATCCTCGAGAAGACCACAAGTGCATTCTTCAACCCAAATGACATTACATTGTATGCATGTGACCCCCATTCAGTGGTGAACATTGTCTTCCTTTTGTCCTCTTTGGCTATTTTGACCTGATGGTAGCTTGAGAATCCATCCATGAATGAATATGATTCATTGCCCACTACATTGTCCAGGACTTCATCACTGAAGGGCGTTGAAAAGGGATCATGCACACATGCATTGTTCAGACTTCTATAATCAATGCAGACCTTGATTTCTGTTGCGTCCTTCTTGTTATATATGACTATCAGACTTATCCACTCCACTTCATCTACTGGAAATATAATCCCTGCTTCCAACATTTTTTCAATCTCCCTCTTAACCTTTTCCTTCACCCTAGGGTTCAATATATATAGCCTGTGTTTCACTGTATGGGCATCCGGTCTCAGAACAATATTCATCTCCCCTATGTCTCCTTTTATTCCTTTTAGCTCCACAATTGATGCTGGAAACAAGTCTTGGTATTCCTGCAATAGGTCAAAAATTTCTTTTGTCATCTGTTCATCCCAATAATCTCCCACAGACACCATCTTAGGTTTATCCTCCATTCCAACATTTTTCTTCCTTAATTTCATCGGTAGAAGGTGAGTGACTTCTCCTGCAGGACTTTCCCATATATCTCTCTCCCCTTCTATTTCCTCAAAGGTCAGGTGTCTCAGTCCTTCTAACCCATCCTCATCTGGTTTTGCATCCACCTTGTTGCAGGTCACATATTATGGAGAACTTGTGTCATAAAGATACTGTAGGAACTTTTCATCAACACAACCTTCAACCATCTGTCTTGGGGTGAACATGATCCTTTTGATTGCATGTAGTGTTTCAGTCATGTGTATATCATCATAGCTGAATGAGAAGTTGTCAATGAACTGAACCGCCATAGTATCCCAATCCGCTATTCATTTATAGAGCTCCTCTTGCACGTACCAAGCTTGGGGAATGGTAGCTAGGGTATGTATGAATACATGTACCCAAAGTTCTTTCAGAATCCTTTGTCTTTCCCAACTTCTCATGTAGGCCTCTAAGTGCTTCTTAGGATCCGAATTACCTCTGTATTTCATATTATCTTGAGGGAGGTCCTCCTCCTGACTGAACCTCTCCCTCATGGCTTGCTTTATGGCTCCCCATTTTCACAATGTGTTGCGATGTGTTCTCCACCACCTTGCCGGTGTGGCAAGGAGTACGATATATAGCAAGGGAAATTTGTGATCCTCCCTTACTTCTCTGTCTACTTTGTTCAAGAATATGTCCACTGGTTCGATGCCATGGAATTTTGGATAGTCACTTACCTATACTCCTATCTAGTTTATCCTACCTATCGCTGCGCAACGTCTAGTATTGAGTTCATATCCACCTTGACGCCATGCATCCCATGCAACTTCCAAACCAGCTTCCAAGCTTTGACCACTCCTCCAGTTGACAGATCCTCTTGTTGTAGGATTTATATAATCTTCTCTTTTATCTACTGTTAATGTGTATAGCTGGTCTAGCATTCCTGGCTCATCCCTGTCATCTACAGGCTCCATGAACCTAGGTCCTTAATAGGGGTCTAAGGGTTGTATCACCCTCATTCCTTCTATTTCAAATATCATTAATTATTTCTTTAGGTTGATGACGACATAATTATCATAGGCCCAGTCGATCCTAAGAAGATCTGTATATGGGTCCTTATCACCCATTATGCCAATTACTTCAAATTCAGTGTATGTCTTTACTCCCGCCACATCCATTTCTATGTTTTCTAGCCTTCCAATGGGTAGGATACAATACTGATTCCCCATTCTCAATTGTATTGATGAATATTTCAATTGCGGATTCCCCATCGCCTCCCACGTTTTCATAGGAAGGATGTTTACATCTGATCCAAGGTACAACATCATGTCCTTGATTTGGAATCCCACAACCTGAGCATTGATTCAGAATTACTTTCTACCTCTCTTCTTATTTCGCTGCACTCTTCTGGTATGCTTTCCTGGTAAGTTGGAAGATGGTCGTTCTACTTCCCCTTCCTCCTCATAATGTTGCCTTTAAACTTTTGCACAACTCTTTCAGAATGTATTCATCCTCAATGATCTGTAGGAAAAATTTAAACCATTCTTCTATCGGATGAGGAATGTTGAGCACGTGGCCATTCTATCTCTTATTCTCCCTTATCTCAGTCATCCTTCGAACAATTTAGTCGCCTCGTGGTAATACTATTTTTGTCGCTCAGGCTGGTATGATTTCTTTGGGGATACTACCTTAACGATCAAGGGTGGGTCCACCGTACCTCGATCTTCTCTTGTCTTCTTTCCCCCTCTTGTAACTATATTGATATTGGTTATAGGAAGACCATTGTCTATACGAGGTTCGGCGTTAACTAGGTTAGCCCCTCTTTGTCTAGTACTTTCTTCCCACTTTGCAATGAGTTCTAGGAAATCCTCCATGGCATGAGTATTGATTCTTCATTGTGAACACCATGGTCTCCTAGGGAGCAGGCATTCCTTGGTGACATGCCTCTCTTGGTCACATTTGTAACATATTACGAGAGCTCTGTTGTATCATTTTTTGGTTTTGATTAAATAATATATTTAATCATATTTCTATGCTCATAAGGCAATTATACAAGGCAAATGAAGGTCTACATATCTATTAATTAACTTCCCATTCATCTCCATTTATTCATATATTTACTAATTTCCCCTTCATATATCCATAATCATCCCTTTTCCTATGGTAAAAATCCTTTTTACCTAGGAAAAGTAAAAACCCATAAAAATATTTTTTCCCTAAGTATTGATGTTATATGAAAAGTCAAATGATTCATTAACAAGCATTATAATTAGTCATTTTCTTTTTCTGCTATATTTCATATTAACATTGACATAATGTATTAAATCCTTAATAAATTCCATTTTCTCGTATAAATATTAACTCCTTTATAAATAGCCCGAAACCCTTAATTTTATAATAAAACTATATATTACAATATATATCGCATTGCAAATCGGCAGAGCCGTGGGCCTTTTGAAACATGCATATACATTAGTTTTGTAATAAAACTATGTATGAAATATCACATCGGCGGGATCCATGAACCCTTTAAACAAGTATACATGGCCTCATCGCAATTCCAAACCAAAGTAATAACCTTTCGCCTTTGCGATATCTGATCCTCGACTGCGATATCAAGGCCCAAACCCGATGCTGCATATATTATAACCTATTCCCATATCACGTCTACCCTTATCTCAAGTCCCATCTGATGCATACACTCCCCCGCCATTGCGATATTCGATCTCCAATTACAATGGGGATATGGACCTGACCACATATATATTTTAGTTAATCACTATATCGCATCCGCCTTTATCATATATACCCCCACATAACTTCGACAACGATATGCGATTAGCCTCACACCTGATATTATTTAAAGCCCGATTCCATTAAATTTCAAGTCTGCCCTTATGTGTTTTGTAACAAATTTCTATGTTAAATCATTTTTTTGATTTAAACAAAGAAATGACCCAAAGCCTCCATTTAAGCCACTAATCACATTTTGACCATGAGTAAACCATTCCCACCATATTAAATCCCTCTGTACTCTCTCTTTTACATTGTTCATCGCCCGATAGTTTAATGGTTAATTGTTTTACCATTTAACACATAAAAGGCCATTTTTGCTCTGTTTGCCTGTTTTAACACAGCGCGGCCTCCAAATAAGACTCTGCGACTATTGTAGCCATCATTTGGTCTTCGACATGCCCCAGACTCCCCCGATAGTCTTTCAAGCTTGGCAGAGCAATTAAAGACCCTCAGCCACCATGTTTTTCTTAATAAGTTCTATGTTTTGCAGGGAAGACTGCTATTTCAAGCTTACAAAGAAACAAAAGCCTACGTAATAGTTTGAAGACAATATGAAGATTTACTGTTGAAAACAACAGCAAAACCTGAGATGCACAGTCAAAATCACTCAGCCAGGTTAAAGCATATTTTACAGAGTTTAAAGAGTATCAGATGAAAGGATTTAACTGAAGCAGTCTGCTAGCATGAAGATACAAACAACAAAGCAGCATAAAGGGCCAAAATATAAACCAATAAAGCCAACACAACCTGAATAAAGGGGACAAAAAGAAGTAGTTCAACAGCTGCCCCTATCTTCTTTCCATGAAGTTATTTTCCATTCCTTGAATAAATCTTAAATGGTTTTAGGATATTTGTAATTTTATTATTGTATAAATAACTCTCTTCTTGAGATGTTATGGGTTCGGAGTTGAAGATTCATAGCACTACTATAAAGTTGTGATTGTTGGTTCCACTTTGAACCTAGAAGACACCTTTGAAGGAAGCTCTTGTAGATACTTGTAGTACTCAGTCTTTCTGGGGCCTTAATATAAAACAGAGGATTCTGAATCTGGTTTTACACAGTTGTGTTATCTTGTAATTTTTTCCAGTTTTCAATCATTATGTGTTTTCTTCATATGCTTATGACTTGCAGAGATATCTAGGTAGGAATAATTAGAGTATCAACTGATTCCTATAAGATCTTGAATTGATCATCTATTAATAGAAGGGATTAATGCAACTATCTGTTCCTTTAAATCCCCTCTAATCATAAATCATCAGCATCTTGTGTAAGCTCAAGTATACTTCCTTGAATCTTTTGAATGTAATTCAGAAGATTTTACAACTTATGATTGTTCTGTTTTACAGTCTGGAAACTATGATAATCATATTTTTTTGTCTTCTACTCACCACCATTTTGACCTATATCACTGTGTAAAGTCTTATAGCAGCCCTCTACTGAAGTAATTAATAAATCCCAAAGGATATATTACTTCAATCCTACATCTGCCTTCTTTCATTGGTCTTCCAAAATTAAAACCAAAAACCCCCAAAACAATTATTTTAGATGCTCTGGCATTGATAGCCTGACCAACTACTATCTCAGAGGTACAACAAGCTCTTCCTCCCATTCTTCCTCCTCTCCCATTTCCTCCTCATCCTCCCCGGTTGGACTCATTGATCCTGATTGTTGACCTGTCCAACCGTTCTTCTAGTGCATCCAAATCTATGTACTACTCATTGTGATGCATTGTGGATGCAAAAAACTCACAATAGTTGTTATTAGGGATGTTGGAGTACTTCTGTAGTATCAGGCACATCCATGGTAGATGTCCATACATCGTACAGATCTCGTAATATTCCTGATTTTTTAGTCTGGTAAAAACTCCTTGTGCTCCTGCTGCCGCAACTCCTATTGTTCCTGATGACCCTACAACCCCCTCCCCAGATTATTAATTCCCCACAACCTCAAACATTCTATTGTGACATGTCCCTCCACCATGTAATGTGTGTACCATACATTGGGTCTGACTGGCCAAACTGGTTGGAGATCCTTTAATTTCTTCGTTAAAGTTTCAATATGATTTTGAAGGCCCATAATCGACAAATCTTGCAATCCCATCCCTCCTCGATATTCATGAGGGTATCCAGCCATTGCCTCTATGTGTGACGCTTACTCTAAAGTATCTTGGAGAGTCTTGATCTTCTGTTGCGTCAATGATGTCCTTGTAAGGGGCAAGAGTTCCTTGATGAACCGGTTTCTCTGGCAATTAGGATCTAAGGTGTAATTTAGCTTAGCAATTGTGGAGTACCAAGGAAGGTATGTTTCGATGGTCATTTTGGTATCTTTTCATCAGAACTCAAAAGCCTTTTTCATGAGAAATCTAGATAATGATAAGAATTTATAACGAAACACGAGAGATTAATGAAAAGCACTGATAGTCGTCATTTCTATGTGCAGGAGGGAGGAAATATGGGAGGTGGCCATTCCAAAAGTAAAGACAAAGCTGAGCTAACTGCTGTCCCTTTGACGGAAGACCGGAAACGAACCAGATCACAACGAATCAACCCAAGAAAGGACGCGGAGATACCAGCGCGAAACATAAAAAGAAAGAAGTAACACAGTATTAATGATTCTGCGAATCCCTCAGGATCTAAGATCCTGAGGGATCACTATTTTGCCTATTTTCTGTACCTAGATATCTCCGCCATCTTCCCTATAAAAGGGGTAGCACTGTTGGCTTCAGGGAGGATCTTTTGGGGAGTGTAATTTCTTTTAAGGAAGATCAGGACTATCATCTTTATGTTCGGTTGAAGACTTGAGTTCCTGTAATTTTATTGCATGCTTTAATACAGACTTGTTCACTCTTTTATCTTTGATCCTGGATCTATCTTAAGCGGTGTACTCCTGGAGGCTAAGGGCCCGGCCCTGGAGGAAACTTGCTCTTGTATTATTACGTGTGGTTTCTGTGTGGTGTGTTCATAGACGTACTCTGGTAATCTGCTGTGTTTTGAGAATATTCTATTACATGCTCTGTTGTGACTAAGTCATTTTGTGTTCTTGAACTTTATATCGATGCTATGTTATTTTACCAATTCTTTAAGCATTGATTAATCCCTACAGGACACTGTTACTTTATTACAGAATTCTTCCCGATTGTGTTTTGCATTATAACAAGTCATCTGGAAAGATCTGTTTTACATGGGTATCGAATGTGACTATTCTTTATTATGAGATACAGTCATATGTGTTTTAACAGAAGCAGATTAAGTATGGTGTGTTTCTAAGGTTCTATAGTATTGTTCTATCATATAAGATTGAGGGATTGGTGTTTTGATTGGCATGGTTAAATAGAGTTGCAGCTTAAAGAACTCAATTATTATTTATTTCGATTACTGTTCTATTCTTGAACTGCTGTTCCATTTACCTGCTGTTCCATTTATTTGCTGTTCCATTTATTTGCTGTTCCATTTATTTGCTGTTCCATTTCAATTTGCTGTTCCATTTCCAGATTGCTAATTTGTTGTTTCTTGAGGACGGACTTAGGCTGTAGAGGACCCCAACATCTGCTACTTGGTCCCCAGACCTATGATCTACTCCCGTCAGCTATGAAAGGGATGTGTTATTGCTACCAAGCCCTTGGCTGATGTGCTGTTCCATTTCATTATCACTTCTTTTATCTACTGTTTCATTTCTAATCATTAAGAACGATCCTAGGCTGTAGCGAGCCCAGCATCTGCTATTTGGCTCCCAGACCTCTGATCTATTCTCATCAGTTATGAAAAGGATGGGTTATTGCTACCAAACTTTTGGCTGATGCAATACTTGGTGTGATTTAGTCCTTTGAAGTAGTTAAGTTGTAGACTTACATTAGTTTACTTTTGTAGTTGTAAATAGTTGTACTACAAGCATTACTCTGGCAAATGCTAGCCTCAGACTGAGACACCCTTTGAAATAACCAGACGATCCCGGATTGACATATTAATGTGAGGTAACTAGAGGTGAAAGAGACCCTTTTTATAGCTCTACATTTTGGCGTCGTTTCCGAGGAAGGAGTGTAGCCATTTGTCTTTTTCAGAGTAGTGTACGAACCTGCTAGGGAAGAATTGGGTTTTGAAAACGGAAGGTAAGAACCTACGTACGGAGCATGTAAAAGCCCTGCTCCTTTGCCCGCTTTCCTGCAGATTTGCTGTTATCTGCTTAAAATTTAGTAGTTAAATTGAGTGCATGACTAAGCAGAAAAAGCTAGAGAAAAATCCCAAACCGTTAGCGAAACCAGAAAAAGCTAAGGGACCGGTGACCCTTGGTCGATCGACATACATAGACGAAATCTATAAGAAAGCTGAATCTCAGCCTTCAGTAGGACCCAGGAAAGTTACTTCCAAACAACCTACTAGTTCCCTTCAGGCCTCAAGCTCACCATCTGAAGCCTTTACTGAGGTGCATAGTCAGACTGACGAACAGGACTTTCAAGAAATTGAACATTCTATTCCAGAACGACTGTAGGAAGGGAATCTAAGCAATCTTTGTGAAGGAGAAGGAGAAACAGGGGAAATTGGGGAGCCAAGATCTCCTCCTAGGATAATTCAGCCATTAAATAGCCCAGACAAGGGGAGCGCGGTAAAAATTATTATTGAAGACACCCTATTTCCTCAGACAAAAATTCCAGATAGAGGAAGTGCTATTAAAACTGTTCTTGTTGAAAATATTCCTCCTCAACCTAGGAATACCCTCTTAGATCTTCCAGAAGGTTATTGGCATATATTTGACCCAATGGCTCAAAATCCACCAAACACCCAAACCTCTACATTACAATACCCCATAGTGGATTCCGCAGCAAATGCTCCTATGAAAGCAATCCCCCTTCAACACATTCCTACATTTCACGGACTTACATCAGAGGACCCCGATGCATTTTTATTTGAATTTGATGTGCTATGCAGGGGATATGATTACACCACTGACCCCCAGAAATTAAAATTGTTCCCCTTGACTTTGAAAGGGGCAGCTTTAAGATGGTTTATGGGTTTAGGTGGTGGAGTTATAAATAACTGGGAACAAATGAAAGAATCTTTCCTAAAGAAATATCAAGATTAGTGTAGGTCTAGAGAACTGAAAGATGAAATATTTCAGATGATAGCTAGACCAAATGAAACATTAGAAGAATACATGGAACGTTTTCAGTATAATCTGCAAAGATCCCCTTATGCAGCGTTGCCCTTGCCTGATAACGTGTTGAAAACAACATTAATAAGGGGCATGAAAGAACAATGGATTAAAACATTAAACATTATGGGGAAAGGGGATATATATCAGGAAAGTTTTGCTGACATAATTGATTTATGTATCAGGAGTTCGAGAGGCAGTACACGAATCAAACCAGCAGAACATGATCGATTTGCACGGGAAAATAAAATTTCATCAGAAGGAGTAACACGTGTGGAAATTGGGAATTTACTTGAAAATTTTAAAACTGATATACTAGGAACACTGACTACACAATTGGACGTTTTGCAGGCTAAGCAGAAACAAATGGAGGCAGAACAGAATTTAGCAATTTTCTACCCCAGATGCAGGAAGAAGCATAGCCATAAGGTATGCCCACTAAATACAGTTCAGACATGAGCCATTTGCACAAGGGATCACTCTACAGAAAATTGTCCCTCATTACCTGGACTAAAAGCGGTATATAAGGAAGCGAAAGAAGAACCAGAAGCAGTGTATCTACTTAACCAGCGTCGTCAGTGGTAGCCGCGACAAACTGGTATGTTTTCAGACCCAGCTTCTTCTTTTCAGTATCCACAATACAATACTCAACAGTATAATACATGGCAAAGTCAGTTTCAACCCCCATTTCCAAATTGGTCGTCACAGTCATACCCTTCTGCAAACCCGTGGCTAAATCAGACAAGCCAATCTGGCTGGTCAAATCCTCCTTATCCCCCACCATACTGGCAAAACAACCCTTATCCACCGCAATGGACTCCCCCCACTTCACAAAGTTCAAGCTGGCAGAATAACTGGCAGAGACCAACACAGCAGCTAGTAGGAAACATTCCTTTCCCTCAACCTACACTACCAGCTTTACAGCAAAACCCCCAATCTAATCTCAGACCCCAACTCCCAGCCCAGCCCAATCCCAATCCAAATAACAGACCGGTCCAAGCACTCCAAATTTTAGAAACACCAGAAGAAGGACCCGATCTGAGGGAGTGCAATGATCTGTAGTTAAGATCTGGGCGTATCATTCAAACAGAGGGAAACAAAACAGTTTAGATTGAAGATCAGTTACCTAGAGAACAACTGTCACAAGAAGAGGATGAAAACATGCAACAAACTCAGAATCAAGCAACTACATCCTCTCCCCCGTTCCCAGAACGTTTAGTCATACCTCGACCTATACAGCAACCTAATTTTGACATTCTCGGAGAATTACAAAATTTGTACATAAAAATCCCGTTCCTTCAGGCCATTCAGGACATCCCAATATACGCTAAAACTATTAAGGAACTATGCATAAAAAGACCAAGAAGGAATGTAATAGATAATCCAAGAGTTCAAGTAGTCGGCACTTTATCTGACCTATTAGCAGGAAAGGAAACACCTATTAAGTATGAAGACCCAGGAAACCCAATAGTAACTGTTCAAATTTATGGCCAAACCTTAACCAATGCCTTAGTTGATCTTGGAGCTACAATCAATATATTGACCACCTCCACTTGCCAAAAGTTAGGAATTACATCTGCAGAACATACTTCAACTTTGCTGGAATTGGCTGATCGATCTATGGTCAGGCCAGAAGGCATATTGCATGATGTTATGGTCTCAGTTGATTCTTGGGAATACCCAACTGATTTCCTGATAATAAATCCTAAAACCCGACTAGATGGACATCCATTGATCTTAGGAAGGCCTTGGCTCACTACCGCTGATGCCTACATCGGCTGTCGACAAGGAAACATGATCATAACTAAGGGGGCAGATATTAAGAACTTAGTACTATATCCCCCAGCGCAGCCAAGCATCACAATAGTCAAAACTAATAGGCACCCTGTATCATATCTTACTGACAACATTAGATCTCCATTAACTATACAAGAAGCGCTAGAGTTCAAAAATAAAACAGAAGATGATGCCATCAGTAATTTTATTAGTCAAACTGAACTCACATCTCGTACCCAGTGTCATATGATAAAAGCAGCATTTGATAACGAAGTAGAGGAGGAACCTCTGAAAGATGTGCATGACCATACAATCCCTATCACGTCAGTTGCACATAGTAAAATAGTGGAAATCGAACCTGGGAAGACCTTAAACATTAACGCCAACCTTACACTGGAACAAGAAACAAAACTCATCCATGTTTTAACAAAATATAAAAATGCATTTGCATGGGATTACCCCGATATGAAAGGAATTGATCCTCAATTGTGTACACACCACATCTACATAGAGAATGATGCAAAACCTGTTAAACAACCTCAGAGAAGATTAAATCCTCATCTAAAAGAAGTAGTAAAAGTTGAGCTCCAAAAACTTTTAGATGTTAACTTTATCTACCCTATCTCTGATAGTAAGTGGGTCTCCCCGCTTGTGGTGGTACCGAAAAAGAATGGGAAGTGGAGAATCTGCGTGGACTATAGAGAACTAAATAAGGCAACGCAGAAAGATCACTTCCTCTCCCATTCATCCATCAAGTATTGGACACTTTGGCAGGCAAGAAATTCTTTTCTTTTCTTGATGGCTTCAGTGGGTATAACCAAATATAGATTGCCCCTGAAGATCAGGATAAAACTACTTTTACTTGTCCTTCGGGAACATTTGCCTACCGAGTTTTACCTTTTGGTTTATGTAATGCCCCTACCACATTCCAAAGGGTTATTCTTAGCATATTTGTAGATCTAATAAATGAAGGATTGGAAGTATATATGGATGATTTCAATCCATACGGAGAAGAGTTTGATCCAGCATTGGAAACACTAGAAAAAGTCCTACAACGTTGTATAGCTACCAGGCTTTGTCTAAGCCATGAAAAGTGCTACATGATGATGACAGAATGACTTATTCTAGGGCACTATATTTCAGCAGCCAGCATACAGGTAGACCCAGCCAAAATCCAAATACTTTTGCTTATTCCTACTCCTACTACTCAAACAGAGGTACGTAGCTTTCTTGGATTCTCTGGTTATTACAGAAGATTTATAGAACATTATTCACGTATTGCTGCACCATTGTATTGCTGCACCATTGTATTCACGTATTGCTGTTCCTTTTCCAAAAGGAACAACACTTGTGATTTTTGCTGTTCCTTTTCCAAAAGGAACAGCATTTGTGATTTCTTTGCTGTTCCTTTTTCAAAAGGAACAACACTTGTGATTTCTTTGCTGTTCCTTTTTCAAAAGGAACAACACTTGTGATTTTTGCTGTTCCTTTTTCAAAAGGGACAGCATTTCTAATTTTTGTTGTTCCTTTTCTAAAAATGAACAACACTTGAGTGTTTTTGCTGTTCCTTTCTCAAAAAGAACAGCATTTGTGTGTTTTTGCTGTCTCTAAAAGAAACAGCACGGTTTGATTTCTGCCGGTCTTTTTCCAAAGGAACGACATTTGTTTGATTGAACTACACCATTGATTTCCACTGCTCCTTTCTCTAAACAAACAACCGTTGTTGTATCTTTCTTGAAACTGCACTACAGCTTGTTCCTTCTCAAGGATGCAGAGTGCTAATGGTCTTTAGACTACAGCTATTTACTTATGTGATGGAAACAAAAGCACAGTATACGGAAATCAGTAAATCATAATTTGCTATCCTTATAAGCAACTGCCCTGAATTGATGAAAGAATGTAGGGAAAAGATATGCTTACTTATCACCTTTTGTTTCCATTGTTCTACTAACTCTGTTCTGATTGGTAAATCTCTATCATGCTGATTTTTTTTATCTATTTTAATTATCATTCGCCAATAAGATCAAAGAGTTTATATCTTCCTATTGGGATTTTAAGACTTCTTCCACCATTGCTACTCTTAAGGAGTGCGGAACCACCCTTTGTGTATAAACATGAAAGGTTCTCTATTAAAACCAAAGAAAAAAAGAAGCAAGCAAAGCAGTTTTGTCAAATTGCAGGATAGGGAGTCTCATTACGAGCTGGCCTACCATGATCATCAGGATGGAAGCGAAGTGGCATTCCCATTAGGGCCACCACACCCGGGAAATGGTCCAAAAGGTATATCAAAATAAATAAATAACCCTTGGAACAGGAGGTCTCACCACGAGCCGGCCTGCCCACTATTCGCTCCTTCCTCGTGAATGGCACTATGACTAACTGGTTACCAAGCCTGCATAGTGGCCTACAGTTTTGACATCACATAACACTTCCTCCAATACACAAAGGACTATGGTTCCCGGGGTGAAATAAACAACTCTGCCAAGGTTATGGACACCTGTCGGCAGCAGAGCTCTGTTAATGGTATTGAAGTCATAACCTTTATACCAATGGGTAAGCAAAATTATAACCTTTATATCTTATAACGTGATAATTTAATTACCCAACCATATACCGCATGACTATTTATTACCGCCAATCATTACGGAGCTAGTGACAGTGACCGCATGGGGCTCGCTAATTATGGCAAATGTCTATTCCCTAACTTCCATCAACTCACTACAGTCGCTTACGTATTAAAAGTGATTTAACTTTTCACCTCGATCCCAGTAATATGCTATTTTTGCGGACATGGCATATTTTCATAAGCTACTCCATAAAGGCCTTGCGGACGAAGCAAACGCTGCTCCTTTATTTGACGGCTGGGATAGCCTATCATATTGTGGGGGGGGGAGTAACCTCATTATTCCCCAGAATACGTGTCAGCCTGTTATTCGAGAAGATCTTGTACTTGAGCACAGCACGGCTCAACGGTATGATCATTTGCCATTTTTGTTTCTTCTGCATGAATCGCTGTTCGAAGTTATTTCCATTGCATACGCCGTTGTATTTAAATTTGAGCGAGAAACTCACCACCAACTTCTCTGTATCTTAACGAACAGCTGAGAATTTGCAAGTGAAGCCATGGGTGGAAGGTCAGTCCGCAGAGAACCACAGACCTTGACTGCTTCAGCTGCAGCCCGAAGAATTTTGAAGAAAGCAGGATGGTTGACCTACCTCAACCGCCTGAAGGAGTCTAATGAAACTGTGGCGAAGGAATTTTTACAAAACCTGCAGGAAGAACATTCCACAATCAGAGGAAAACTAATAGAGGTCACGGATGATATAATAGCAAAAGTCACAGGACTACCGGCGACAGGGCCTGTGTGGACAACAAAGAAGGAAAGGCTGCAGAAGATTGTGGAAATCTTTCAGGACGAGGGCCAGAGCTTAACAGTTCGAGGAAAAGGGGTGCTACCAGCAACGCTAGGAGAGCCATGGGCGGAATTGGCAAAAATTGTCCAGAGCTACATTACTTGCGAGGGCAGAAAAGACGTGGTAAGACCACGACATCTAAAACTCCTAGCTGTCTTAAAACAAAAATGTTTTGTGAATTTACCTGCATTGCTTAATTCGCTATTGCATGATGTGGCACGAAGCATGAAAAAGGCACAGCACAAAGAATCTGTGGTTAGCCACCATGGATTAATTCGTTTGATAGTAAACCATAGTCTTACCCAGCAGCAAAGCAGCTGGAAAGAATTAATTGATATTATTAATAAAAGGATGCCCACGTCTGGACGCCCAGAAAAACAAAAACAAATTGATAGCACACCCCAACGCCCAGAGAAGCGAAAGAAGGACACTTACACAGAAGTGCAAGCTAAAAGACAAGCTGAGAAACAAGCAGAAAAGCAACTTGAGAAACAATCCGACTCTGGTACATCTGAGCAACCAGCAAAGCGTAGAAAGTCGGCACGGCTTGCAGGGTTACAAGCAGAGCTGAAGAAACCCCGGGCTCACACGAGCCAAGCAATAGAAATTATAGAGGAGCAATCGGTAGAGACAGATACAAAAGAAGAAAGTAAGGAGGACGCAGAACAATCCACAGGGACAGAGGCGGAAGAAGAAAATAGCAGAGAAACAGAGCAGTCCGCCGAGGCAGAAACAGAAGAGGAAGACGAAGAACAGTCAGCGGAAATAGAAACAGAAGAGGAAGACGAAGGACAGTCAGCGGAAACAGAAACAGGAGGAGAAGAAGAACAGGATGAAGAAGGAGAAGGAGACGAGAAAGAAGAAGTTGAGCGGCCTGAGCAGGAGGAAGAAATGGAACAGCAGGGAAGAAGCCCAGTACAAAACCCGATGGGGGAAGATGAATTGGCCAATATTCTGGCCAATATGGGCGAGTATGGCCAGCCCCTGAGTCCATCCAACCTCCAGGCTGAAGAAGAAACCTAGGAAAAAGATGCACCCAAGGAAGTGCATACGGAAGAAGCAGAAGTAGAAATTTCACCCGTCCATGATGAGAAGGAAACGAAAAATATCAGGCAGGAATGGCCCGTTCCTAGTCAGAAGGCACCAGAGGAGAATCCAGAGGAAATAAGGGCAGAGGAAGAATTGGACCAAGAAACAATAGAGCCAAGAGAGGTTCTTACCCCGGATCAGCCACCTCAAGAAGAAAATCCAGAAATTAGTCACACTGCAACCCACGGCAAACAGTCAGCTATTCTTTCTGAGAAGTTGATGAAAATAAGGGAATTGCAAAAGGAAAAAGGGACACTGTTAAACGTGATAGTCAGGCTTCGCCAGCAGATTAGGCTTCTAAAAGCAAGACAAAGGGGGGTAGGGACCTCAGCAAGAAAAAATTTGGCCACGCCAATAAGACCCCGTAAGAATAAAATGCGAAGAATCGGGAGCCGTTCCACTACTCAAAATCCTGACAGAAGCCAAACTGTTGTCCATAATGAAGCAGAAAGACAAACTGCTGTTCCAATTAAAACAGAAGGACAGACTGTTGTTCCATTTGAAAAGGAACGGCAGTGGGCTGGAGTTCGTGTTAAAATTGAAAAAGATGATAAGGAGGTTCAGACGGAGGCATCACCTTCGGGAGTAATAAGGGTTATGAATTCAAAGTAGCATAATAAGAAACTCCAAGTAAAGCTCCCAGCCTCCACATATGCATGGAAAAAGGACCCAAAAACAAGAACCCTCCACCATCAATTGAAGCAGGCTCAGCAAGAAGTAGAAAAGCTCAGGGAACAAATGGTCCCCCGTGAAAAATATGAGGAATTACAGCAGCAGTTAAGGAACGTCAACCTGTCAGAAAGCCAAGCCTTCGAGGGATGGCGAAAGGAGCAAGAGAAAATTGCCAAGGTAACCTGTAGATTAGATGTAGTTATTAAACAAATGGATACCTTGTGTGCTCTGTACAATGATGCCCTAGCATGTAGAGCTCCTGCCAAAAATTATGCCCTATTTCTAATGGAAAGATACTTACAATTGAAAATTAAAGCCGTTAGGGCAGGTGCTCCCATAGAAATTAACACTATAGACGATTTTATAAACTGCTATAAGCATTATGGGGTAAAAGTACAAAGGTTATTGTGTGAATTTTCCCCGCATAACCTTGTACTAGAACAAGAGACCGAGCTGAACCCTGGCCCTTTTGTCGGAGATATTCAATTACAAGCATTCATTTCATTTGCAATTAATCAGATTAAATGGCTCAAAGCCTACAATGCATTTTAGGGACAAGAAAATGGATTAGACCTATGGGTAAGAGCTGAGCCTAGAGACCCGGAACAGTTATGGAGAAGTCATAGAAATCTCATGAGGGCTCCAGGCGTGATTGAAGCATTAGGACCCATGCATGAAGCAATCATTCGGCAAGGGCTTGAATTCTTTTCTTCTATTAAAGACCCTGCTATTGAAGCAGCTAAATTTCGATATCAGGTATCTAATCCAAATATTCAGCTCCGAGAGTCGTTTAAGTATGAAAATTTTAAGCTTGCTGTTAATCGATTCCCCCTCTATGGTGAAATTGTTTTGAGGGCAGGGCCATCCTGGTTAGGATATAGGTTCCGGAGTCCAATCATTTGGCATCCTGCACCCGGATACCAAGCCCTGTATGAAATGCCCGAGGGCCAGACAAGCCATTTCCTCGATTATCTAGTTTCGCATCATGGGTGTAGGCCCCCACACGAAATTCCATCTCCAGCCTACTCCCTCACTGCTCTGCATGTCAACTACAATGTTTTCATGAGGCCATGAAAAAGGGTAAGCTGGGGGGTGTGTGGAGTACCAAGGAAGGTATGTTTCGATGGTCATTTTGGTATCTTTTCATCAGAACTCAAAAGCCTTTTGCATGAGAAATCTAGATAATGATAAGAATTTATAACGAAACACGAGAGATTAATGAAAAGCACTGATAGTCATCATTTCTATGTGCAGGAGGGAGGAAATACGGGAGGTGGCCATTCCAAAAGTAAAGACAAAGCTGAGCTAACTGCTATCCCTTTGACGGAAGACCGGAAACGAACCAGATCACAACAAATCAACCCAAGAAAGGACGCGGAGATACCAGCGCGAAACAGAAAAAGAAAGAAGTAACGCGGTATTAATGATTCTGCGAATCCCTCAGGATCTGAGATCCTGAGGATCCTGAGGGATCGCTATTTTGCCTATTTTCTGTACCTAGATATCTCGGCCATCTTCCCTATAAAAGGGGTAGCACTGTTGGCTTCAGGGAGGATCTTTTGGGGAGTGTAATTTCTTTTAAGGAAGATCAGGACTATGATCTTTATGTTCGGTTGAAGACTTGATTTCTTGTAATTTTATTGCATGCTTTAATACAGACTTGTTCACTCTTTTATCTTTGAGCCTGGATCTATCTTAAGTGGTGTACTGCTGGAGGCTAAGGGCCCGGCCCTGGAGGACACTTGCTCTTGTATTATTACGCGTGGTTTCTGTGTGGTGTGTTCATAGACGTACTCTGGTAATCTGTTGTGTTTTGAGAATATTCTATTACATGCTCTGTTGTGACTAAGTCATTTCGTGTTCTTGAACTTTATATCGATGCTATGTTATTTTACCAATTCTTTAAGCATTCATTAATCCCTACAGGATACTGTTACTTTATTACAGAATTCTTCACGATTGTGTTTTTCATTATAACAAGTCATCTGGAAAGATCTGTTTTACATGGGTATCGAATGTGACTATTCTTTATTATGAGATACAGTCGTATGTGTTTTAATAGAAGCAGATTAAGTATGGTGTGTTTCTAAGGTTCTATAGTATTGTTCTATCATATAAGATTGAGGGATTGGTGTTTTGATTGGCATGGTTAAATAGAGTTGCAGCTTAAAGAACTCAATTATTATTTATTTCGATTACTTTTCTATTCTTGAACTGCTGTTCCATTTACCTGTTGTTCCATTTATTTACTGTTCCATTTATTTGCTGTTCCATTTATTTGCTGTTCCATTTCAATTTGTTGTTCCATTTCCATATTGCTAATTTGCTATTTCTTGAGGACGGACTTAGGCTGTAGAGGACCCCAGCATCTGCTACTTGGTCCCTAGACCTATGATCTGCTCTCGTCAGCTATGAAAGGGATGTGTTATTGCTACCAAGCCCTTGGCTGATGTGCTGTTCCATTTCATTATCACTTCTTTTATCTGCTGTTTCATTTCTAATCATTAAGAATGATCCTAGGCTATAGCGAGCCCAGCATCTGCTATTTGGCTCCCAGACCTTTGATCTATTCTCATCAGTTATGAAAAGGATGGGTTATTGCTACCGAACCTTTGGCTGATGCAATACTTGGTGTGATTTAGTCCTTTGAAGTAGTTAAGTTGTAGACTTGCATTAGTTTACTTTCGTAGTTGTAAATAGCTGTACTACAAGCATTACTCTGGAAAATGCTAGCCTCAGACTGAGACACCCTTTGAAATAACCAGACGATCCCAGATTGACATATTAATGTGAGGTAACTAGAGGTGAAAGAGACCCTTTTTATAGCTCTACAGCAATGACATCCTTAAATCTTTGCATTAGTTCCCAGGTATTTCACCTTCTTTCTGCTCAATTTCCCATAGCTCCTATGGCCCTTGCTGGTTAATCTGAGGTACTTTGAACTCCTATACAAACCCCCTCTTGATGTCATCTACCATGGGATTCTAGTTTTGTTCCACCCATTTTATAAACCAACATAGAGCTCTCTCTCTTATCATGGTATGGAACTCAACTGTTTTGATGTTGTCTGGTGTCTGTCATTCTCTCCATATAGCTTTGCAGAGATACTAGTGTTGTTTTACGTCTTCATTTCCCTTACCCACAAACTCTGGGTATCTAGTAAAATATCCCTCCATGTTTATTTGAGTATGAGCTAATAACACAAATCCCTTGGTTCTGGGCTATTGAGATCTTTGCAGTCCCAAATCACTAATACCACTAATTCCCCTGTTTTTTACTGTATTGAAAATAGCCTTATATTTCTCATGCACACTGTGTACCCGTATTTCTTTGGCTAATTTAATAACAAATTTTTGTAGATTATAGTAAGGCACCAGGGAGAAGGTTGGGAGGAATACTACCTGTACCGTAGGATATTGCTGCTGATTTCTTTTGGATGGTTCTCCTTTAGCAAATAACCTTCTCATGACGTTTCCCATTTCCTCCTCTCTTTCCTCTTCACAACTTCTCGATATTTTTTCCTCTGCTATCCTTCCCGCAACCTGTAAGGAAGGATCCTCTTTATCATTCTAGCTCTTGTCTTTCCAATTGCCAATCTTGCTTTGTCTTGCATCTTATTTTACTCTCCCTTCCTCTTAGGGGTTCCCCAACATTGCTTCTACTTGGTGGGGTCCCATTTTTCTCTTCTTCAGAGTCTAAACCACTCTTGCTTGCCACTTTTCAACTAACAATGCTATCCTCTGCATGCTAACGTATCTTGCTTTCCACAACCCTTCTACATCCATCCCTTCAATAGCATCTCTATTCCCCAACTGGTAGAATTCTCCCCTTAGGTCCTTCCTCCAGTACTGGGGTTTTACGCTACCATTTCCATGGTAGGTGCGGGCAGTAGTCCTTCTTCTACCAAGAACATTTTAATACACAATGACACTTCCTTCACCAAACTTCCTCTTAACCCGAACTCAAACACCACTTCTGCCCTTGAAAAATATTGATAACTTTCTGCAGAAAACTCGACTATATACCCCTCCACTATAGTCTTTACCCAAAAGTTGATTGCCCTAGTTAGATCGCTATCTAAATACTATAGTGATACACGATCTGAGGAAGTCCAGTTGCAATGAGATGATGTTGTTCCCCCCAATTGATTCTGCACTTTCAGCCTTCTCAACCAATTATACAAGTCTTTTGGGAACTTGCACTAGAAGATCTTGTACTGGTCACTAGCACCCCCAACATACAAGTCTCTTCGCCAACTTTGGCAACAGTTGACCTCTCTAAATAACTTGTTTCTCTATAAATTGATCTACTCTATTATTCCACCAATCTTTAATGTCTTTCTTGAATATCCTTGACACCATGTTCCGAACTTGTTCTTGTAACTTCAGGTCTTGGAAACAAAACCATTTGTTGGCACAAAAGTGTCATCATGGGGAGACCTTGGGTTTAGGCGCAGAGGGCCAACAATGGCTCATTGTAGTCTAGGACAATGCCACCATTTTAACCTTACCCAAAGGGTAAGGAGTCTCACCTGAGGCATGCTGTGACCAAAACTAAGAAGGGTTCATCACGGGGTCAAGGGCATGTCAACCATCAATATATAAACATCATCATACACACAATTGGGACAATAACATATCATTCAACACTATAAAGCTACTACATTCGTAGACTTGAAAAATATTTAAAATTTAAGTGGGTCCATGTGTCATAAGCAAACACATACATCGTACTAGGAAACCAGTCTGAATCATAATTCATACTAACTCAACAAAAGAGCAATACATAATATCTCAACCTTAGCCACAGGTGATTACAAGGAATACCCGATTATAGGCTCTAACTGCCTATGACAGACTCAGAGGTTCAATCTTCAACGTAGAGGTCCTGCTTGCCCTGTTGACTTATGGGGGCCTGACCTAGGTTCAGAGTTGTTTAGCCAAACAAATCTGTACACTACTGGCCCTTTCGGCATCAGCCCCCAGAGCGCGGACTGAAGTCTCACCCGAAGTAGTATAGGGGGATGTTAGAACCAAGTTTCCGCACCCTTGAGATGTCTGTGATGTTGGTTTAGTCCAACTATACTTGCCTTCACATAGGTCACTTAACACTTAATTCTAACCTTTAGTACCTTCGTGATCTGTTAGAATCGACTTTCTTGCAGCCCTAACCAGGGGCTAAAGTCCTTTCGCGCTACTAAGGCAATGAACTATGATAACTCCTAAACTACACCAAGTATCTTCCTTTAACACTCAATTCTAACCTTCAGTACCTTCGTGATCTATTAGAATCAACTTTCTTGCAGCCCTAACCAGGGGCTAAAGTCCTTTCGCGCTGCTAAGGAAACGAACTGTGATAACTCCTAAACTATGCCAAGTATCTTCCATATCTTATTGACTGAACTTAATTATCTTCACATAAACATATATTCCAACTTACATTCACTTAATCTACACAATTATACACATTTACACATCATATAAGCATTAGAAGTGAAATTCATACCCAAGATAATAGATGCATAAAACAAGAAATAAAGACGCATAAATGATAGAAACTTCTCTTTATTAATTCTTCCAACTGTTTACAGACTCGACTCGCCCCGCGCATTTAGCTGCAGGGGTTCGCACACTCAGTTGTGAACTACTAGGCCTCTGTGCACTTAGCTGTAGAGCCTCTTCCTACTCTACGACCCAAAACTAGACTTTACACTTTGGCTCTATATCCCATACATCTTCATCCTTAGACATTTTGTGATGCCTTAACTACTTAGAGCCTCGCTCTATTTATACAATTCGATGGTCCGCGGACCATGGGTAGATCTTCTACAACTGACATTACATTATCAAAATTAAGGGTGGACAACCCTATGACTCTTTAACAAAGTACGCACTCCGTGCCCACAAAATGCAAAGTCTTTACATTGGAATTACTAAATGGACCAAAATTTGGGCTCTAAGCCCTAGAAATTCCCTTGGGGGATCCCACGCTCAACAAGTCCCCAACGTAAACATCATGACTTGCCCTCGAGTCACTCTGTCAGTGCAGATATCTTTGCACGAATACATCCCAACTCTGATTGGATCGCGACAAGTGCGGCAGCACACTGATGGGCTACCTGTTGAACTTCCTCTATGCATTGTTTGGTGACTGTTGTCATTGAACTGCTGCCCTAAATCATTTCTTGAGTTTCTTGTAGCTGTGTGATTTTTTCTTCAATGGAAGTTGTAATGGTATAAGCCTCGTAGATCCACTATTGTAGGCGCGCTTTCAAAACTTCCTCTTTATGCCGAGCAGTATCCACCTGCTCCTTGGGTTCCTTAGCTTACTACATCCTTGTGAGCCTCTGTGTAAGGGAAACCATCTACGCAGTCCCTTTTACCTCATCGTGTCTCTGCTGCAACTCGTACACCTTTGTTTCTAGGCACTCTATGTTTGGGTCCTCCTGCAGGGTGGTGAGGACCTCGAATGACTATTGGAATAGCTTCATACAATCTGTCACTGCACTGTCGACTACTGCCATTGCTATTGTGATCGCGATGGTGCACTGTTCTCTGACCTCTGGCAAAGTTGAAGGATGAGCCTTCAATTGCAGTTCTCCGATCTGCAGATTCAGCTCCAGGTGAACCCTGGCCATTTTTGCTGTAGCGATGCGCACCCCTGCTGCTAACTTACGTACGCGCGCCTCCACCAATTCCTCTACTTGGATGGCCAATTCTAGGACCATCTAGTAGGCTTCCTCCACCACCTGCACTATCTGTCTGTTCTGTGCCATTGCCTCGTTGCACTGCAGGCTCAACTTCTCAATGTTGATGTACTGCTCGCTCATTACCTGTAGTGATCCTCCATGGCTCAAAGTTATGCAGTGACTCCATCCTGCAAGAGATAGAGTGTCTCCTAAGGGAGCACAACCATGTTTAGCCCAACCCCTTTCAAATTTCTAACCATAGGCTTGTTGACCTCCTTCTCTGTAACGAGTGCTCCATCTGGTAACACTATTGTGTTGGTCACTTTGACACGCAGCATTTCCTCAGTCGCGGAAGTGTCGACTGCGAGGCTGGTTTACACTGTGCCGGCTTGTGTAGTGCGCACCTGCAACTCTTGTATTTGCATCGAGAGAGCCCCCAATACCATCTGGTGTTGCTCCTCAAATTGTTGGAGGGCCTCTGTGGTGACGTCCCTCACCATTTCACCATTATCATGCAGATCCCCTTCAGTAAGGGTGATAGGGTTGAAAGATGTTTTTGAGGCCTTTGTCTTCTTTCAAGGCCCTACTTGCTCTCGTGGTTGTGGAAATTTTAGCTAGGTGAACGTTGTCTGTGAGTCCATGCCACCTTGTTCTATATTGGTCTTTGGCTCGAGTGAAGGTGACTTCTGTCCTTCACGCTCTTCTTTTGCTGTCTTTTACTGCTCCTCGTCCGACATCATAGCATCGCATGCCGCTTGGGCCTTAGCCATTTCTTCTTCCTTCCTGCACCTTTCTACTAGCTACACCATCTGTAGTTTCAGTTCTTCCTTCTTCTGCTGCACGAAAGACTTATTTTCTTCCACCACGGAGCTAGCTGGAGTGCACCATTCCGGCGGCCAAGACTCAATGACCACAAAGATGACATCATCAGTGGCCAAGTATGGTAACTCATTCCATGTCTTTGTGGGGTCCTTCCACGCCCTCATGAAGACATGGTGGAAGTCTGCTTTGAACTCCACGAAGCTTTGCAGACTGTTGTAGATAGTGGGGAATAAGCATGGCTTGCTATTAATCCCCATCCTGATGTTCATCTCCATGAGCACCCAAAATATCTTGCTCTCCCTTATCCTTTGTGCATCCCTGGTTGCCCATAGCGAAGCGTACTTCACTGCCTCTGGAAGGTCCTGCGCGATCGACGGGAACTGGCTATCTTCAGGCAACTCCCATGCCACCAGTACTATCGACAACAGGAGCCATGCATAATGAAATGTTTTTCCTTGCTCCTGTGCCTCGCGGCAGTTCGCAAGGAACTCACCACATAGATAGTTTGCCTAGTTGAACTGGACCCCTTCTGCGCATTACGCTGCAAGTGAAACCACTAGTGTAGGCACCTCATCTGCGCGACACTTCCGCATCACCTTCCCTGCCAATATCTGTGTCATGACCTTGACTGCAAGGTTGTTGATGCTGGAGATGGCGTACCCTCGCTTCTTTTTCTCCAACTTAAATTTCTTTTTCATGGCCTCTGTGATGGCCAAGTCGTCACTTTTTCCCTCTGAAATATTTGTTGGGTCCTCCCCTATGCAAGGCAGCCATGTAATCCTGTGAATCATATGGTCGGTGATGGGGATAGGTTCCTCCTGCCACAAGCACCCATCATGCATGAAGTAGAGCAGCTGCCTGATGATGAAAATGGTCATTGGGGCACGGTGGTAATGCGGCACCCAGAGTAGGTTTAGAAACCCTAATTTCTCAACACCTCTGAGCCATTTTCGCAGTTCCAACTCTATTATTCCAGTCAATGCGTCTGTCTTCTGGCGCATTAGCTGTGCAGTCGCTAGATACGAGCACTTCTCATGGTCACGAGGTCCCAATATTCAAATTTTAACACGGGGACCTGCCCCAAGTGTGCTCCTTCAAAATAATATCATCTGGGAGCAGCAGAGTTTGCAGAGAGCTCTTGCTCTCATCGATATCCTTGGGAACCTTGGCTTTACCCTCCCGTAGAGGAACATATGCAGGTAGCCTGGAGAGAGGGTTTGCACCCATGGTTTCGACCTCCATCTCTACATCCTCCTCCTCAACCAAGATTTATTCAAACTCTTCCTCCTCATCGACCTCCAAATGAATGGCCTTCCCCTTTTCCTCCATTGTGAGCTTGGTCCTCAACAGATTCTTGAGTGAGACGATCACTGGTACCATGACCTGCTTATCCTTCTTAGGTCTCAGTGTGCGCCGTGATTTAGGGATCTCAACAACTATTTCGGTGCTCTCTCGGGCTTCTACTTCTGTAATTTCCTGCGCAGATGACTCAATTGTCATTGCTCTGGTATCCATGGCTTCTTCGGGTGCTGCTATAGTGCGATTTCGCAATTCTCTCAATGTCTTTGGTAATTGCTCAAGTAACGAATTCACTTTTAGAATATTTAGTAAGTCTCGGTTCATGAATATCTAAGTGCACAACAAGTCAGTTCTCAAATTTCCAAGTGTTGTTTGCTGGATAGTCATTTGTAATTTATAGCACCTTTTGAAATTGAATTTGACCATTCCCCCCACATTTGGTCCATTAATGCTAGGTTGGCGGTAGATTTTCAAGAATCTAGCCCATAAAGTTCGCCTTAAATGCTTGTCGCCTACTCCATTTGGTCTCAAACCAAGCATCACATCATGAATAGTGACTGTAGAAGTCACTTTCTGGCCAACCTGCACAACAGCGCAACTGTCCTTGCGCTATCACGAACCCTGTGACTGTTCTCTACTGCATGTAGTCTTGACATCACACAGTTCCCGGGCAAAGTAGTTTATAGTCCCACACCTCCTTTCAGCTACCTGGAGCACTAATACAGTGCTTTTATCGGCTAGTCAGATGGTCAGGCCACTTGTGTATGGCTTCAGACGACTGCCATTCACTTTTCCTGAGAATGGTTATCCATTTAGCTTTACCAACTCCACTGTGCCACCATATGTGATCTCCTTAATCACATACGACCCCAACCAATGCATTCGAAGTTTCCCTAGAAATTTATCAAAATTAATCTCATATAGAAAAACTAGATCATTTACCTTAAATGTGTGCAACTTAATATTTCGATCGTGCAATGCCTTTTCGCACTGCTTTTGGACCAACTGGTGAAATCCAACAAAAACTGTTCTTCTTCAAGCTCATCCAGCTGCGTGAGCCTTTCCTCTAGGGCTCGTGATCTATCATACCTGTAAGCATTGATATGCACAGACTAGACATGATGTATTCCATAGGAATTATGGTTTCCACTCCATATACAAGCCTAAAAGGTGTCTATCCCATCAGTTTCTTGCATGTCGTTCTATAAGCCCATAATGCTGCAGGTATGCCTAGGTCCCAATCACTTCGCTGCGCGTTGTATATCTTGGTCAACGCGTTGCATACCTTGTTGAATGCTTCTGCATAGTTTCTCTTCTTGCATAATGTCCTCCCAACATTAAGATCCATCTGCAAGTTCGCCCCCCCAACACATGCTTATTGATTGGGTCTTTTAGTGCAGAGTACATGTGCATCTGCACAGGTTGGGGCTCTTTTCCATAGGCTTGCGTCCACTTGACCAGATGCGTGCGCAGATCATCCTGCCCATCATACTTGTCTGTCAGTCGCATCTTAGGCTTCCCAAATCGCACTCGCATCATCCTCCTATGTTCGCACCAATAATTAAAGCTTCCTTTGTGCGTACTCCACCATCTCGTGGGTGTAGCGCGTAGTACCTAGTCCAAGGCCTAGAAGCGTTGCTTTTCTGAAACCCCCTTTAAAATGTATCCAAGAAGGTATCTACCTCATTGAGACCAACATAAGTAAAAAGATCTCTTGCTTCTATCGATATGTAGCGCAGTGACCTGGTCATCATATTGAAATTCAGCGTCGTTACCTCATGTAACTGATTTTTCCATTGCTCTATTTCTTCATCAGAATCTAAAGTACAGGAGCTCACGCACTCCCATGTAATCCACCCATCTGCAGTGGGATTCAATCAGTCTTGGTCTCGCACCATTATCTTCTAGATGTAGTCCAAATCATCATCACTCTCATAGTCATGAACTGGTTTCGTATAGTGCGATCCTTCAACAGGGTTCAGGGGTACAATTACGCACAATGATTTCTTCTCAAATATCATTTTGCTTCTTCAAATTAATTACCCCGTTCATGTCAGTAGCCCAATAAATTCCTAAGAGTGCAGGGAAGGGATTGCTGTCATCAACAATCTCTATCACTTCGAAGTCTGCCAACACGCTCGCTCCCTCAATATCCATAGTTATTCCCTGCAATTGCCCCATGGGTATTATTTTTTGTTGGTTTTCCATCCTTAGTTGAATCGGAGACCATTGTAGCGTGGGTATTCCCATTCACTCCGATGTCTATTTTGGCAGAACATTTGCATCCGATCCCAAATCTAGGATGACTGGATCCATCTCATATTCTTTGATCTGCATGGTTAGTCTCATTTCTCATCCTGTCCTTGTTTTATGTTTTCCGATCTTCCAGACTATGTGCAGTTCTTCTAGTGTGGCCCCAACGCATTTGTTGATGAGTTCCTGTAACCCTTTCACCACCTTACTATCACGCTGTAACTTCATACAGGTTTCCAGGAAAGTCGTGAGCATATATGGGTCCATTTCTGGCTCCAATTTATCTTTGCTTCCTGAAGTGGAGGCATCAATGAAGCTTTTCTTAGCTTCCATGAAGGTTTCCTGAGTGCGATCCAAATAAAACTCAACTTTTTTCGTCAAAGATTTGCGAATCCAAGTACTATCTTTTGGTTGTTTTGCTTTCTCATCCCTTGTTGCAATTCCACTTTAGAGCAAAATGTTTACATTTAGATTTTCCTCACATGGCTCAGACCTCATCATCTGCAGGTTTTGAGTTGGGGGAGGCAGTAGTGCTCATTTTTCGTGTATCCTAGCTATCAGCGTAGGACAATCTTCTTTCTCATGATCAAACAACGTGCAGTACTTGTATGACGGATGCGTTGGATTAGTATAGTTATGAGCATAGTGTCCTAGCCCTCCATAATTGTAGTAAATCAACTATCCGCGACCTCTACCAGGTCCTCCTCCACCTCGGCCTCGTCTGTGCCCCTGAAATCCTGTCTGCGCCATTCATGCATTCTAGTCAAGGGGCTGCGTTTCAACCTGAACCCTGTAGGTTGGAGTTCTATCCATCATCAGCTCATAACTTCTACATGTACACTCATCATGTCCCATTGACCTTCAAAAGTTGCAGAACAATTGCTGCGAATTTTGCGTATACTTTTGTAACAAGTGGCAGTTGTCCATGGCATGGTTTCCTACTATTTGACAGATAGCGCACCACAAAGCAGGCACCATGCTAGGTCTTACTTGAGCTTCCAGCCTTAAAGGCATTGGTCCTCCTCCTATAAGGTAATTTGTAAAAACCGAGCAATGGTCTTTGTCATGACCCTGACTCTTGCATTTCACACACCATACTTCTTCGCACACTTCTAGTCGAGCTATCCTATCCTGTTTTAGACTCTGCATCTCAAGGCACACATTCTTAAGCTGCGAGTGGATCTACTGAACTATTAGGTTAGGATCCTCCATCAGGGTCTCATGAAGCCTCATGGTGATCTCCAAGGCCTCTGCCTGAGTTGTTATCTTCTACTACAATAGCGCACTCCTTAAATGTGGTAGTAGCAAAGCTACAAAACACTTGCGATGGTTTCCATCTAAAAAGATTCATATTGGCTTCACAAATTGTACATTTCAGCCTCTGATTTAGTTCTAAAGATGTCTCGCCTAGTAGCATCATGATCTCTTTGAATCCCACAATCGACTGCGCTTCAGAATTAGGCCTGCTAATTTCTCTATTTAGTGCTATTTGGATATCCGCGACTCTCGCATTCGGGTTATCGTTGGAGTACTTAATATACCAGGTTAGTGTGCGATCCTGTATAGCACTAACCAATGTTGCTCTCTTTATATGGTAATCTATAACTCCTTGCACTTCCCATACAGCCCTTACAACGAATCAAAATTGGTCTGGATCCTCATTTCCAAAACCTTTGAACACATGCAGCTTTACTGTGTTTGCAATACTGAATTGTGGTGGTGGTGGATTTGGTACGGGTGAAGATGGAGGTGATGGCGGTGAAGCCGGTGGTGGTGTGGATGGAGGTGGTATTCGCAGAATTCTTTGCCTTATCAGATGGAAAGCACTTCATGGAGAGACCTTCGCAAGCTCTTCCTCATCTCCTCGCAGAGGTGAAATTAAGGGGCTATTTTCTAGACCCTTATTTCCTTCATTTTTGTAAACCTTTCCACTTCGCGTAGCCCCAAACATCAAGGTAACTAAATAACCCTCTTTTCGCACAACAACATTTTAATCCAAGTATTCAAAGACTTTATGTACTTACCTCGTGGTCCTTTGAGAAAGCGTCGCTCTGCCTCATTGTAGCTGACTGAGGTGTCAAATGAGAAATCAGTAATGAATCCTCCTATAATTTGATCGAACCAATGATCAACAGCACACGCAATCTTATCCTCCGATGCTTCCAATCTTCGCACTAGCTCTGGGGTCCACAAATAAGACCATCAAGTTTCCACCTTCCTTGGCTATCTGCTAACTTTGCAATCCACTCGTATAGCTTAGTAGGGAAGGATGCAAAAAAGATTTCATGGATCTTCGTATACAGGTAGCTATCTAACCACTCTTCTTTTGATAGTCGCGAGTTTATTTTCTCCTGCATCGCGAACTCGTGAATTCTTCTGTCCAACTAGCCTTCAATTTCCTTCTTAGTTGGATTCCAATAATACAACATCACACATCTCTCATGCAGATTCCGATCCCAGCAACGTTTCCATTTGTTGGCTTATGTGGGCCTGACCAAGGTTCAAAGTTGTTTAGCCGAAACAATCCTTACACTACTAGCCCTTTCAACATCATCCCGTGGAGCGCGGACTGAAGTCTCATCCGAAGTAGTATGGGGGGATGCTGGAACCAAGTTTCCGCACTGTTGAGATGCCTGTGATGTCATTTTAGTCCAACTATACCTACCTTCACACAGGTCACTTCGCACTCTGTTCTAACCTTCAGTACTTCTGTGATCTGTTAGAATCAACTTTCACGCAGCCCTAACAGGGGGCTGAAGTCCTTTCGCACTCCTAAGGAAACAAATTGCGATAACTCCTAAAATACAACAAGTATCTTCCTTATCTTATTGACTGAGCTTAATTATCTTTGCGTAAATAGATATTCCAACTTGCATTCACTTAATCAACACAATTATATACATTCACACATCATATAAGCATTAGAAGTGAAATTCATACCCAAGATAACAGATGCATAAAATAGGAAATAAAGATGTAGAAATGATAGAAACTTCTCTTTATTAATTCTTCCAACCGTTTACAGACTCAACTCACCCTACGCACTCAGCTACAAACTACTAAGCCTCTGCACACTCAGTTACAGAGCCTCTTCCTACTCTATGACCCAAAACTAGACTTTACACTTCAGCTCTATCTCCCATATATCTTCATCCTTAGACATTCTATGATGCCTTGATTACTTAGAGCCTCACTCTATTTATACAATTCCATCGTCCGTGGACCATGGGTAGATCTTCTACAGCCGACATTACATTATCAAAATTAAGGGCAGATAACCCTATGACTCTTTAACAAAGTACGCACTCCGCGCCCACAAAATGTGGAGTCTTTACATTGGAATTACAAAATGGACCAAATTCTGGGCTTTAAGCCCCATAACTTCCCTTGGGAGATCCCGCACCCAACACGCCCGCATCTAGATGCTCCTATTCTATCGCAACCAGCCAACCCACGAACAATAACCCTTTCTCCTTACAAGTTTCCCCTTTTGTATTTCCCCTACCGCTTGCACTACCAGTTCCTACTTGCCTGTTCCTTCCCTTGGTTTCCTCTCATCCGTCTTTTTAGCTCAGATGCCTCTACCTTCTGTTGACGCTTTGTGCAACCACCCCACAATTGTCTATTCCTTATTTCCGCCCAAGCTGGCTTCACCGCAACTTGATCGTTGTTGCTACCACCCATTTCCTCTTTGTTCTATAGAAAGCCAAAATAATGAAAATATTTTAAAATCAAAACAAAGGCCCCAACAATGTCAATAAATGTGTCAATGTCGAACAAAGAAAAGAAATTGTTGGATTATTGGCCATTAATGAATTCCATTAACCAACACTAGACTACTCACCATTGATGTCAATGAGAGTCAAGATCCCTAAGTACATCTTACTAGGTACGAATAGATATCTCATAGTTGAGTCACCTAGAAGATCTGACAAATAGGGGACATTGATGTATTCCCATTGTTTATTGGCAAGAGAGATTTCCATTAAGGCATGCAAGCCTCATGGTACTTGAAAGATCTCTAGTTTTGATCCCAAATGATGTGTCAGAGTCGATGGGTCAAAACTTGTTAGAAGGGAAGCCTTAATTAATGCTCCATCATCTAACACGAGTATGAAATAATAATTTGAAGGACTATAGATGGAAAAGTTGCATTGAAGTAAGGTTTATTTAACAAAAAGGAAAAAGAAAATGGGGTGACTTAGCTTTGTAAGGGAACTGAATGACTTTATTTTTGGGTTAAGGGTTAGAGAAAATGAGGTAGGAAAGTATGAAGATTGCAAAGGAAATCAGTTTTTGGTAGTAGGGAGATGGATAGTTATGAATCAACTATAGGCTTATAATTAGTAGCAATGGTAAATTTGGTATATGTTTAGTAGCAATGATGTAATGGATATGATTCGACATGGAATGATCATGCTCTTTGGAAACTTGGTATTTAAAATGGTACTCGTGCATATGGTGATCTTTTATTGTCATCCTGGAACTTACAAAAACAACAATTTATGTAATAAAATGTATGACTATTGACAAAGATGTAGGTTTTAACCCCGTACAGAAATTACCTGCATACGAATTCTAAAACACAGAAAATAAACGATGCAAGAGCATAACACATAAAACACATATCCACAGAGATTTTTCCCTAGATCCCAAAACCAGGACTACCAGCTTGATTTTTCATTATATTCCTTTCAATGTTACAATACATATTTATACATGCCGAAGCATCCAATACCATGGATTGAAAACCATTGCGTCCAAAACCATGTGCAAAAAATCATGCACAAAACCATAGGTAGGTCTACCCAACCTAATATAGAGTCCAAAAAGAAAATTTCCAGGGTGTTGCCCTGGACCCCATAGAGTGGGGTTACCTACACCCCTCAAACCCCCTGTGACTCCCCCTGCTTCACAATCAGCACAATGAAGGGGGGGCTCCGCCCCCCTTCTAACCCCTCGGTTAACTAAGTGGGCTAGTTGTGGAAAGAATATAACACAACCCAACATTCTCCCACTTGTTGTTTTCTTTCCATAGGCGGCCATAAGAGAGATCAGTCATTTATCCAGCCCTGTAATGCCCATTGTTTCTCTACACAAAGAGAACTTCTCAAAGCTCACAGATTTTGTCAATTCATCTACAGTATTCTTCAAAGTGTCCACCTTTACTAGCAACACCTTTTTGTATTCTATGATATCCCTCACAAAGTGATACTAACCATCAATGTGCTTTGTCTTTGAATGATATGCAAGGTTATTTGCCAAGAAAATTTCACTTTTGATGTCATAGTCTATCCTTATAGCTCCCTGTACTAACCCCATACTTGAACATAATCTCGACAACCAAACTGCGTCCTTGCTTGCATGAGTGGCTGCCATGTATTCTGCCTCTGTAGTTGATAGTTCCACTATAGGTCGTTTCTTACTCATCTAACTGACTACACCTCCAAATAGGTTAAACACATACCCACTTGTAGATCTTCTCGAATCCAGATCTCCAGCCCAATCTGCATCAACAAAGCCACGAATATCCAACACTCTATCCAATCCTTGTCTTCCTTGGTAGCACAAACCATTATCACTAGTGCCACGCAAATACCTGAAAACCCTCTTCATTGTTGTCCAGTGCTCCTTCCCTGGTTTTGATATAAACCTGCTCAATACTCCCACTACATGTGCAATGTCTGGTCTAGTAAAAACCATCGCATACATTAAGATACTGAATACACTTGCATATGGAACACGAGACATGTCCTCTTCCTCTTCTTGTGTCTTGGGACACTGTTCAGCAGATAACTTTACACCTACAGGAATAGGAACCTTCACCAGTTTACTATCTTGCATATTAAACCTCTGCAACATTGTCTCGACATACTTCCTATGGTTTAACCAGAGTTTCCTCTTTGTCTAATCTCTTTTAATTTCCATGCCAAAAATATAGTTTGCAGCACCAAGATCTTTCATGTCAAATTTGGAGGACAAATGGGTTTTCAAATCTTGGATAATTTCTTTGTCATTTCCAACCAGCAACATATCATCTACATACAAGACCATATAAATAACACGGTCACCAATTAATTTAAAATACACACAGTTATCTTCTTTGCTTCTGGTGAAGCCAAGTCCCCATATAAATGTATCAAATTTCTGATACCACATCTTTGGTGACTGTTTTAACCCATACAAAGACTTCTTTAACTTGCATACTAGTTATTTCTTACCCTTCACCGCAAAGCCTTCAGGTTGCTTCATGTAGATCTCCTCTTCCAGATCCCTGTGAAGAAATGTTGTCTTCACATTCATCTATTCTACCTCAAAATCAAAAGAAGCAGCAACATATAAAAGTAATCTAATAGAAGTTAGCTTGGCAATAGGAGAAAAAATATCACCAAAATCAATTCCTAGCACCTGGGAATAACCTTTTGCTACCAACTGAGCTTTGTATTTCTCCACCTTTCCTTCTGCATTTGTCTTCTTCTTGAACACCCATTTGCTGCCAATGGGTTTCCTTTCAGCCGGCAACTCCACCAGATCCCAAGCATCATTTTTGTGTAAAGATGCCATTTCATCAACCATGGCCTCTTTCCAGAGTTTTACATCCTCTAAATCTAGTGCTTCCTTCATGGTTCTGGGATCATCATCATTAATATATAAAGAAAAATTTGAAAAAAAAGTAGATGGACTATACCTTTCTGGCTGCCTTCTTTCTTGAACTGATCTTCTCACACTCAGAGTTTGTGGCTCTTCATCTTTGTATTCCTCCTCTGTTGTCGAGTCTGATTCTTCCTCCTTTAGCTCAAACTCTATCTTCTCAGGTTCCTTTGGTTGGACTTCATGTTTAATAACATATTTCACCTCTCTGAACACCACATCTCGTTTGTACACAACCTTCCTTGTTACTGGGTTCCAAAGCTTATAACCCTTTAAACCATCCTTATACCCAATAAAGATGCACTTTTCAGATTTACTATCCAACTTGGTTCATTTCTGCTTTGGAACATGTACATATGCATCACATCCAAATACCCTCAGATGTGAAAGAGAGGGTTTCTTACCAGTCCATACCTCTTGTGGAGTCCTATCCTCCAACGCTGATGAAGGTGATTTGTTGAGCAGGTAACATGCTATCTCCACCACCTCTACCGAGAATTCCTATCCTAACCTGACACCACTAAGCATGCTTCTTGCCCTTTCCATCAATGTCTTGTTCATTCTTTCTGCAACTCCATTTTGGTAAGGTGTATATGGAGTAGTCTTCTACCATGCTATACCACACTTCTTACAGAGTTCTTCAAATTCCTTACTGCAAAATTCTCCACCGTTATCTATCCTCAGCACATTTATCTTCTTCTCTGTCTGGTTTTCCACTAGAGCCTTAAATTCTTTTAACCTATCAAAGGCTTCAGATTTCTTCTTAAGGAAATATATCCATGTATTCCTTGAGAAGTCATCTATAAATGATACATAGTACACAGACTTACCCAGTGATGGAGCCTTCATAAGTCCAAACACATCACTGTGCAGAAGCTCTAATATTTGTTTGGCCCTCTTACCACCAAAGGGGAAAATCACCCGATTCTGCTTCCCATATACACAATTTTCACAGAAATCAAAATCCAGAGAGCTATTACTCATACCTTCTACCATACCTTTACCATGAAGTATTCGAAGGCCCTTCTCTCCAACATGTCCAAGCCTTTGATGCCACAGCATGGTCTTCTCTCTAGAGACCACTAGATTTTCTGCTCCACTTTTAGGAACCACGAAATTGTTGCACCCATCAACAATAGTTCTACCTTAAAGCTTGTAAAGAGTTTCAATTCGAACTCCCCTCATCCATATTAGTGCCCCCCAAACCATCTTGTAGGTATCCTTCTCGAACACTTTTTTTACACCTGCATCATCCAGCTTGCTTACAGAAATCAGATTTCTTGCTAATGTAGGAATATGCAGAACACCCAGAAGTGTTCTAACCCTTCCACATTGCAACTTCAACTTTACTTTTCTACGACCAATGATTCTAGCCTTCCTGTCATCCCCTAAGAAGACATCACCACCATCATATTTCTCATACTCATAGAACCACTCTCTATGGGGAGTGAAGTGAAAGGATGCACCTGAGTCAATCAACCATGCCTCATGATCTACATGTGTATTTGATGAAGCCAAGTACACATCCCCACCTTCATCTGAGGTGGTTTTTGCCTCTGCAGAAGGAGCATCATTAGATCCCTTTCCTTTATCAAGAGCTTTAGATTTACAGTCCCTTTTGTAGTGCCCTTCCTTTTCGCATTTCCAGCACACCACCTTTACAAGTTTTCCTGGAGATTTAGATCTCCCTCTAGATTTAGATCTCCCACTCGATGCTTTATTTTTGTTTCTTCTCTGGGACCATCCTCATATAGACAAGGCATCACCATTCTCTCTCTCTATACTTTTTGGTCTCATTTCCTCTGTTAGTAAGGATGAGACTATTTCATCAAACCGCAAGGCAGTTGCATTGCTACCTATTGCAATAACCAGATGTTATAGACATTTTTGTGCCTTACAACTCTAAGCATGAAATGTCCATAAACCAAGGGCTCCTAAGTCCCTAAAAGTGTTGTTCCAACCCCTAAAGGAACAAGGTCAACAAATTACAGCTTCTCCCAGAAGTTCTCCACCAGAAACTGCTCAGAATAAGTCAAATCAGGATCATTTCAGCTGCTCCACTAGCCAAGTGCGTTGCATAGCACCTAAATCCACTAGCTAGGTGCATTGCAACGCACCTAGATGCACTACTAGGGTGCGTTGAGCGGAAAATGACAAATGGCAGTGTCATTCCGCGAGGTGGAAAGACAATGGAAGCTTCCAGAATCTTCTCCAATGACACTTGCCTCACTGAATTCGACCAAGGATGAGTAAGAGGCTTTCAATCTCCAAGTGGAAGCAAGAACTGACAGAGAGAAGCCACTAATCAAATCATGAGCTGACTCATCCTCCTTGCATACATCTATATATGGATCCCTCATCCCAGAGATCCAGAGGCTGGAATTTTGCACATTGTAAGGAATTGCTGTTGGTTTTGAGATACATATCAGAGAATTGGGTGATCTATGCTTTGTTGGGGTTGAAGAAGGGACTTATTTGCTGGGAGGTTGATGCTGGGTCAGGAATCATTGGTTGTAACTCCGCCTGGATCTTCTTGTATATCAATAAAACTATTTGAGTTTCTTCTCCATGCTTTTGTATCATTGATGCTTGTTACATTTGTATGGTTAACTTAAATCGGATCCTAAGTTATTTATGAGTATAAACCCATGTCTTTGTATAGTTTCTTTCTTCTGTGATCTTACAGGTACTTGGTGAAGCTGGGCAAGTAAGGGAGCAGGTAGCTGGGAGCTGTCAAAGAGGAGAGAGATTGGATCAAAGGACTAGCGCAAGACACAGGTTGGTTCATCCTATTCCTCTTTGTTTATAGTTCATAAAGAAGAATACAAAAGTAGTTTTCTCTGTTTGTTTCTAAGGTAGCTGTCACACCTTAGTGGGATACAGCAGTTCTAGATAGACACTTTTCCCGATAACAAAATGGTGACTCCACTGGGGATCGTGTCTAATTAGTTTGTTTGTGTTTCTCTTGTTGTTTATTTCATAAACTTATAAGTAGCAATCGAACTGCATTTGCCATTAACAAATGCAAAGTAGACATCTGCTACTTCAATCCATTGACTGGATCTGTTTATGATTTGAATAGCTGATTGATAGACTAGCTGATTGCCCTTGTGATAGCTCTTAGACCCCCCTTAGATCTATCTCTGATTGTGCAGTACTGATTGCTTTTACTCGGCCAAAAACCAAAGATTAAACTGCAAACCATGACCCAGAACCCGGATAGAATTCTCGTTTCTGCCCCAGCGCAGGCTCTCTGAAGAGGTTCTGCATTTCAACGCACTTCCCGAGAGGGCTACCTGCACTGCAATGCAGTTTCTCTATGTAACAGGTGCGCTGATCAGCCTAGCCTTGAGCAGCTGAGGTTCTTTGCTTCATTCTTTCAGTTTTGTCTCTGATTTTTGCAGCATGTGATCAGTATTTGACTATTTCAAACCCCTTTTCCTTACTGATATTCTGCCTCAGTTGTACAAAAGAACTGTAGATGTTTTTATGTGTTTGTTGAGTCGTTTGCAGTTTTCCATTGCAAAAGTATAATAGTCGTACTGTCGTCCCTTGATTTAGATCTGTCGCAAGTGTCGATTTCGATCATAGGAGAAAGTTTATTTGCTGTTGATGGTCGATTATGCTTTTACTTTTGCCTTTGGTTTGAATTTGTGACTTTCTAGTGTCGAAACAAGTATTTATTTCAAAATCATAAAGTGTCGTAATCATCTCTACCTTTTGATTTCGAAAAGAAGCTAGTTTGTGTTTGTCATTTGAAAGCAAATTCAGATTTGTACATCAACATTCTTTTTAGGCATCAATATTAAGAAAGTGAAAAACAAATACATGCATGTGCATTTGCATATTGACAGTCTGTTTGGCTTGATTTAGGAAAGTGCATTTACAGTGTGCTCTTTGCTCTTTGCGAAAAGATTGTGTCTTTCTTTTCCCCTAGTAGCTAGGATTTTCATTGCTGAAAAGAGATAAAAGTTTGTTTATCATCTTTAGATTGCATTTTAGGAATTACATCTACATCTCGTGGTGATCCCAAAAGGAAAACTTCATAAGAAAGATCAACTTAAAATAAATTCAATGAACTTAACAACGCTTTGGAACTTAACGCACAACATTTAGAGGTCTAGGCTAGAGACGTATTCCAGCGTCGTAAAGCCTGGTAATTGTTGCCCTCATTGATGGTTGGGTGATTCCTCCACTTTGAGACGATAAGTGCCAGTACGGACTTGTGCTCCCACGTACCGTTGAGTATATATTGGGAGACCCCTATAGGCTTAAAACCTTTTATCCATAGGAAGTCGTGTCGGCCGCCCTACTGATCGCAATGCACCGAACACAGCATTCGGGAAGATTGACTGCCGTACCGTAAAAAGTATTCTGCAGTTTTGAGATTGGTTTGGTACTCCCTCTACCTAGACCTCCAGAGCAGTCCCTTTCGTTCCTTTTCAGACTCTTTAACGGAAAAGGTCCATCTGAGCACTTGTCACTTCAAGCTCATTAAAAATCGAAGGAGACTAGAGTCATCTTTTGTTTTTTCTCGACTCTTAAAAACTGAAAAAACAAGTTGTGTCAAAGTGTGTTAAAATTTATTTTAAACGGAATATTCATACCCCTTTCCTACGTTGATCTTGGGTTGAGAAAATGGAGCCTACCAACCAAGGAATTCCCCTTGGTGGAAATCCTAGTCCCTTCTCCTCTTGGGGAGATGTTGGTGCGCCCCATATGGCCACATTGTCGCTTCCAGGACTGACAATTGGCTTGCCAGTATGGCTCTTCTCAACCTCTTTCATTCAGAACACCACCATTCCTGAATAATCGAATCAGCAATTAGACGAGTCCAGAGTTGCCCACCAGCCTTCTACTTCCTCTAATTCTTCCTCTCCTCCTTCCTCTTCGCTTGATGGAGCTGGTAAAGCTAAAAGCCAAGTTCCTAAGGAGAAGAAGGAAAAGAAGAAGAAAGAGAAGAAGAAGAAGGAGCCAAAGGCGAATGGGGGAAAACGAGTGTCGTCTAACGAAAATCCACACACTGCACCGACCAGGCCAAAATCGCCATGTGTCATTTGCAAAGGAGACCATTTTCACATAGATTGTCCTTGCATCCCCCGGATACTAAGGGACTGGTCTCCTCGTTTGCACAACCCAATGTCGTCAACCTCTGATGATCATGTTGAAAGCACACTGTCAACTAGTGAAAGTGAAGCCCCAGGACAAAAAGGGAAAGCTAGATTTCCCTATAAACTGTGCGAAGGCAATCATGCCATCCACCGTTGTCCCTTCTTAGATGAAGCTAAAAGAGTTTTGGATGATCGTCCGGTTTCACCGTTACGATTTCCTCCTGGATATAAAAAACTCTTGCCAAGTCCGTCACTAGTTGAGAATCCAGCTGGCCCGCTCAGGTGGTCGGCTGAAGCGCCTATCATTGAAGATAAACCATCTGGATCCATACCAGACGAAAGTCAAAAGGTCGAGGCGGCAGTTGACCCGGTCTTGCCTTCAGAGGTTTCATCTTCAGATGATACAGTCACTGAAGAGAACAAGGATGACACCATCCAAATTCTCTTCATAAACATAGACTCCGACGAACATGGGGGCAATTTACTCGTTCCTTTACCGCAGGAAGGAAGTTTTTCAGAGCCATACCTGGCCGTCTATTCGGTCCCACCTCCAAGCAACCTAGTTGTCTCCTTCGACTGGAATCAACTAGGCAGACCCCGTTTACCAGCAAGTGTACCATTCCGAATTATCGTTCAAATATATAGAATGGTCATGGCTGGTACCATCATAGATGAGGGGGCTTCTGTGAGTATCCTTTCCTCTATTGCTTGGAAAGCACTTGGTTCGCCATCGCTTTTGCCTGAGATGACAAATCTGACAGGCTTTGATAAAGGAACCAGTCGACCTTTAGGGATCCTTCCCGATGTGCCCATAACATTGAGAAGGAAGACAGTTTGCATGAACCTAATGGTAGTTCAAGGACCCTTGGATTATAACCTACTCCTTGGACGAGACTATATTTATTGCATGGGAGCGATTGTCTCCTCACTCTTTAGAGTAATGTGTTTTCCGCACGAAGGAAGAGTGGTCAAGCTCGTAGACCAGCTTTCATTTCCCGGATCACGCATAGCAAATAGTCATATACCGTCCCTAAATGGTCTTTTCACGCAAGAAATGTCTCAATCCCCAGTCCGTCCTCCCGATGAGCGCGAGTAATTCAGAGGGATATGACTGAAACCCAGGGGGCATGCATCCTGGTCTGCTTCGGCAGGAAAACTTCGGATATAGGGTAGGTTTCCGCGGGAGAATATGACTAGTCCGTACCCCGTCCGTGGTTGGAAGAGGGGTTATTCTAGAACAAGATTCTTTTGTCAAAGTTATGTGAGTTGGCGGGCATCGTCACTCACCTTTGTTTGTTTCGATAGACATCGCCGAAGAAGTGTTTTGTTTGCAGTGTGAATAGAACAATCTTTGGGTAACCTGTAAGAGGTAGTACCCTTCCTGATAAAATGAATGTTTTGTCAGCTCGAATAGAGGGTGACCTTGAAACTCTGTTTTATACCTGGGGGCATGCAAACCTTTTGGAGTGCAAGCAAAGAGCGATTATTTATCTGTTTTTTGGATTAGTCGTCACCTAACTTGCATAAAGAAAGGATGTGGGGCAAAAATCTAAAAGTTGTCGTTTTATATGAGACATTCTTATCATATGACTGGATTAATCGAGCAGTGTTACCGCAAGGTTCAAGCTCGTTAAAAAATAAACCCGCACCGAGCAAATGTTTCCAACTGCGTTTAAGCTCGTTAAAAAATGAACTATCCCCTGGTAAATAACCACCGTGAATGTAGCACTTCAGCCATTAAAGCCTTGGTCGTGTTTGCATCGTCACCTCCACTTTTCCATTGGCCGATCATTCACCTCCATTTGATTGTTTACCCATTTTGAGGAACAGCTGCGAAGAGTGATTTCACTAGCCATCCTTGTGACACTGCCGTGATTGGAAAATTCCAAACCTTACCTGGAATCAGCTGCTACCCATTTTTATCACTCGTTCCTCAAAAGACGAGTCTTCTTTAAGCTCTTTTCTAACTCGTAAAATATGAAAAGATTGCCGAGTTCTGGCCTTCTAGCTCGTTAAAGCGACAGGAAGTGCTATCCCTCCTCTAGATTTTAATCTTTTTGGACATGGGGGATTATTGCACAAAAAGATCGAGCGCTTGTTTTGTTCGGCTCGTTAAAGCTAATCGAAAATTCATCCCTTCTGTATTGTTTTATACTTTTTCGGACTTAAGGGATTAGATGACGAAAAAGGAATTTTGGAGTTACCTTTACGTACCTTTTCAGACTCTCTAAAAATGAAAAGGACCGAGTTATCTTTGTCGTTAAACTCGTTAAAAAGATTAATAGCGACAAACTTGTCTTTAGACGAGAACGAGTTTCACTATCGCTAGGCTCGTTAAAACATAGCGATGGGTTTGCCCGAAGGGAAAATTATAGAACAAGCATATGTTATCCTCCTCAAGCTTGACAAAAATAAAGAGGTACTGGTCAGCAATGATTGGGGAAAAATTGGGAAGAAAACTCAAAGAATCTTTATTGGTAGCAAGTCGCTCTTGAACATGACACTTCCACTCCGTGCCCGAGTCGGGTTGGGTTGTTTCATTCACCGGTCACATCGCCATGGTCTCGCCATACCATCCACATTTGGGGTTAATGCTACCAATCCATCACATAAGTGTCGCCGACATGTTCAAGAGAAGTCATCCAGAAAGGCCACCTGTGTCCCGCCCAATACCATACGTTATACTCCATTCTTTCATGACCACCACTCTAAACCATATATCATCAGATCATTTTCACCTCCATCAAAATCATTTGCTCCGTTCCGTGTCATTGATGTGGGATTCATTAAGGCCCTCCTATGATGGATCACTTCTTGTCGACATCAGCTCATTATCCAAGAAGTTGATCTAGGAACACCCCATTCAGTACTTTGAAGCTTGCATGCCTCAATGGCAAGTTTCTCACTTCCGGCGACAGGTTTACATCAATGACCTTCGACCGAAAGATTTTGCGTGGTGTTCGATGCCAAGTCCTTTATTCACACCACGTGAATTGTACTGCAGTACCTTGAGGGTCATTATCATTATCGGTGATTCCTCTCGTGCTTGTTAACAGTTTACATCATTGACTGGTAATCAAGCGATGTCTTTCCATGTTCAACTTCAAAACATTTTTCACATGGATCGGCTTGTACTTCGAGTGAAGATTGGACGAGATTGAAGACCCCGGATCTAGTTTCATCCATCCGGGCTGCGATATATATTCAGGAAAATAAAGACATTGAAATGTACAGCATTGCAGCACAGATAATCATCCTACCAAAAGGATGATGTCTCTATCAGAATCATCAGTCTACCATCAGACGATTGTCTGTCCTATGTACATGAAAATGAATTTATAAAGCTGAGCATGGGAATGCCCACCTCAACTAGATCATGAAAACAGTATGAAGATAATGTATTGTATTGTATCTTATTACAGGTCTCCTCCCAGCATTGAAAGAACTTCGGATCCTCCTAATAAAGCATTTCACCTGATAAACGGCCTCATACTTTAGGGGGCAACTGTTATAGACATTTTTGTGCCTTACAGCTCTAAGCATGAAATGTCCATAAACCAAGGGCTCCTAAGTCCCTAAAAGTGTTGTTCCAACCCCTAAAGGAACAAGGTCAACAAATTACAGCTTCTCCCAGAAGTTCTCCACCAGAAACTGCTCAGAATAAGTCAAATCAGGATCATTTCAGCTGCTCCACTAGCCAAGTGCGTTGCATAGCACCTAAATCCACTAGCTAGGTGCGTTGCAACGCACCTAGATGCACTACCAGGGTGCGTTGAGCGGGAAATGACAAATGGCAGTGTCATTCCGCGAGGTGGAAAGACAATGGAAGCTTCCAGAATCTTCTCCAATGACACTTGCCTCACTGAATTCGACCAAGGATGAGTAAGAGGCTTTCAGTCTCCAAGTGGAAGCAAGAACTGACAGAGAGAAGCCACTAATCAAATCATGAGCTGACTCATCCTCCTTGCATACATCTATATATGGATCCCTCATCCCAGAGATCCAGAGGCTGGAATTTTGCACATTGTAAGGAATTGTTGTTGGTTTTGAGATACATATCAGAGAATTGGGTGATCTATGCTTTGTTGGGGTTGAAGAAGGGACTTCTTTGCTGGGAGGTTGATGCTGGGTCAGGAATCATCGGTTGTAACTCCTCCTGGATCTTCTTGTATATCAATAAAACTATTTGAGTTTCTTCTCCATGCTTTTGTATCATTGATGCTTGTTACATTTGTATGGTTAACTTAAATCTGATCCTAAGTTATTTATGAGTATAAACCCATGTCTTTGTATAGTTTCTTTCTTCTGTGATATTATAGGTACTTGGTGAAGCTGGGCAAGTAAGGGAGCAGGTAGCTGGGAGCTGTCAAAGAGGAGAGAGATTGGATCAAAGGACTAGCGCAAGACACAGGTTGGTTCATCCTATTCCTATTTGTTTATAGTTCATAAAGAAGAATACAAAAGTAGTTTTCTCTGTTTGTTTCTAAGGTAGCTATCACACCTTAGTGGGATAGAGCAGTTCTAGATAGACACTTTTCCCTATAACACCAGACTATCCCACGAATCCGGTAGAGAAGACAACAAACTAATGCACTTATCTTCATCTGAAATTTTAATATCAACAGATGATAACTGACTTACCACAGTATTAAATGCGTTCAGATGTTCTGTCACCAAGTCTCCATATTTCATCCTCAAGTTATACATATTTTTTGTAGGAACAGTTTATTCACCAGAGACTTAGATTGGTACAAATTCCCTAACCTTTCCCACAAAGCCTTCGCCGTACCTCCCCTGATACATTCAGCAATACTGAATCTGAGACACACAGTCGTATTGTGCTCTTTACCTTCCGATCCAACTTCTTCCATTCTTCATCAGACACTACTGTTGGTTTAGTACCCAGATCTACCACGATCCACTAATATTTATCCACCAACATATCTTCCATCTCTAGTTTCCACAACTCAGAACTCTGACCATTAAATTTCTCGATCCCTGTCTTTCCATTGCTCACCATCTTCTTTCACCACTAGAATCGATCTCGCAGATCTCCCACTGAACAGAGTCTACCACAGGCTCGAGCGAAACCCCTCAGCAACAAAGGCATACCCTTGAAGCCAAAATAGCTCCAATACCAAATGTAAGTTTTAACCCCATACAAAAATTACTTGCATACGAATTCTAAAACATAGAAAATAAATAATGCGAGAGCATAACACATAAAACACATATACACAGAGATTTTCCCCTGGATTCCAAAATCGGGACTACCAGCTTGATTTTTCGATATATTCATTTCAATGTTACAATACATATTTATACATGTCAAAGCATCCAATACCATGGACCAAAAACCATTGCGTCCAAAACCATGGACCGAAATCCATCACGTCCAAAACCATGGACCCAAAACCATGTGCAAAAAATCATGCACAAAACCATAGGTAGGTTTTCCCAACTTAATATAAAGTCCAAAAACAAAATTTTCTAGGGCACTGCCCTGGACCCCATAGAGTGGGGTTACATGCACCCCTCAAACCCCCTATGACTCCCCCCGTTACGCAATCAACACAATGAAGGGGGGGCTTCGCCCCCCTTCTAATCCCCCAGTTAACTAAGTGGGCTAGTTGTGGAAAGAATATAACACAACCCAACAAGAGAGAGATGATTAGTCTCTTTTCATCTGATATATACACAAAAAACTCAAAAATAATACTAATAAAAGAAATTCCAAAAACAAATTCAAGAAAAATTAAATGCACTTTTACCTGTTTAGAAAGCAGTACCTTCTTCATTGTGTTTCTAAATTTTTTTGAGATTCATACCTCTTGTTCATAAAATTAATTCTATATAAATAGACAATAAACCAAATTTTCATAAGCTACTGAATTGTGTCGATTTTGTAGCCACCAAAAATACGGATTGTTACATTGTCTTGCCGCTTTATAACTTGCAATTATACTTGGATGGTGGTTTGTCAATTATCGCAGTTGGATTTTTAATATTTGTAGGTTTTTATGAAAGTCTAAGTTTGTAACTGCATTTGTTCTTTTTCTCTAGTGCTCCACCCTTGTCCATGATCCCGTGGATCAAGAAAATGCTCAAAATTCAAAATTCTTGGATCAACTTGAAACCAATGCCAAAGCTTAGATTTCATCTCTCTGAATCCAACACAACTTGTTTCACTGAAATCCGAATTTGGATGCTTCAAGAATCATGTTTTTCTCATTTTTGGAAACAATTAAAAACAATGAATTTTGAATTGCAAGAATGCCCAGTCAGCAGTCCATACATTGATTGGGTCATGACTTGGCAAGCTTTTACTAAAAATTCATTGGCCAGTGAGTGATTGACACTTTTCATGAGTGATGAGCCTCATCATTGCATAACTATATGGACCTTAATCCACCTCCGAGTTTAGTCAAATAAACTCTTCTCATAATTTATTACATATTTTGATTGTATTTTGTTTAATGAGATGAGTCAAAGTGAGATATTATGCCTAGTGGACTAATGTGCATTGATTGCAGGTTTGTGAGAGAAAATCATGGAATTTTGGCTGGAATGATACAAGGAGGAGAGATTGTAGGAGGTAGATCTTCCTCATTTACTCCTCCCTCATTTGAATATTCCTCCATCAATCACACTAGCTCGGAGTACAAGCAGCCAAGTCATGGAGATCAAAAGGCAGCTGAGCAAGTGACAGTTAAAGAGCTAGTTTATCTCAATTTTGGTAGCCGAGCCTCCCTAGATTTAAGGAAGTCATTGGAGACTTCAGTTGTCAAAATAAAGAGACCTAAAGCCTCATTAGGATTCAAAATTTTGCTGTAAAAACACTAGTCATTTTCGAATGCAATACCTGTGGAAGACATTGTTATGTAATTTTCTATTTTGATAATGAGAATGGATGTTTTCTTGATCCAGCACTGAGTTAAATCAGAGGGCTAAATCTCTTGGGTTAGGGCCCAACCTTAGCAGAAAAGGATCCTCTTCTTGTATTTGTATGTTTAATTGATTTCATAGTTTAATTGTCTTTAGAATTATTTCATTGCAAGTAGTTGTAGATTTGATTAGTTTGCTTCCATTTGAGCTTTACTTCAGTAGTAGCTTAGAAGAGATAAAGGATCATTAAAAATCTAGTAGTAGGTGGTTTTGGCCTCACTCCTTCCTTCAGGGATCATGGTTTGAGGAAAGAACTCCTATGCAACCCCAAAAATACAAAATTCTACTTTGTCATGGAATTTAGGGTTTTCTATACTTAGGCCAGCATTTGATTAGTTTGCAAGAGTAGGATTTAGTTATCATTTCTTCTATCTTCAGTATTACATTAGATCTCATCAATGTTCCATCTTATTCTACAAGTTTTCCTCATGCATGAAGTAGGCATCTAGCTCATGAAATTCTATTTTCCTTAGATAATATAAATTCTTCTTGTTTACATGATTTTTGGATAGATGTCAATGTTTGATGTAGTGTAGGAGTTTTAGCATTACATAGAGATGTCACAATCAACAACCTCATCCATCCATGATCATTCCTTCCTTCCTTCACTAAAACCCTCACCAATTTCATCATTTCACAAGAAAACTTCTCCAAGCTTGTTGAGAAAATCCAACCATCTCCCAACTCTGGTTGAGTTCTAACGTGGTTCTAGGCACTCCATTGCCTCATTACATCTACCAACCACCTTCACTAAGCCTTCCACCACCTTCAACATCCATCCTTTTTCTCTCAGTTGTATCCTGTAGAAATACAGGGGATCCTATCGGTTTTCAGGACATCCTATAGAACGCATTAGGACATCCTGTAGGTTTACCTGTAGTGGCTTGTCTTGAGGCCGAATTGAGGAGAAAACCTCTAGGAATCTAGAAAAGGACCCCTACTAGTCTCCCTAACCTTCTAACCATTCACATCATCCCCAAGCCACTTGCCAGATCACCAAAAGAAGTTAGCTTTCACACTTTCACATAAAAAATACAAAAAGAAAAACAGATTTATATTGTTCATTTACATGCACAATAGTAGAATGTTAGATGTTTTAATTTTCATTTCTAGGATAGTAGGATTTCATCCATGTTAACCTAGAATCTTTTTGAAGCAAAGACTCTTAGCAGTTAGCTAGAAAAGTGGTGTGTTTTAGCATTTTATTTTTGTCCTTTTCCTTATTGCAGCAGACAAGGTTTCTCCTAGTGTAGACTTCTCTTTTCCTCATTGGTAATCAAGCTTCTTCTGAATCCGTAGAGGTCTGGTTTGAAAAACCTTAGTGGTCTATCACCAGCTTAGTAGTGACAAAGAGTAGACCCATCACATTTACTCGTGTATATAGTATTGTCATCTTGAAGTTTGTATGAATGCCAAGTTGATAAAGTAAAGTTGGTAGCCCTAGGAGTTGCAACGTTCTTCCTGCAATACTGGTGCTCATCACTTTTTGGCGCTGTTGCCTGGGAGGTGTCTGAGTAATATGTGATTACTGCTTTCTTTCTTCCATTTCTTGTCTATGATATTCTGCTATAATTTAGCTTAATTTCTGCAAAAGTAATTTAGATTTCTTTCTTTTCCATTCATCATTGTTTGCTTTCTTTTCCATTTTGCTAGTTTTCATTCAAGCAGTTAGTTTTCATTTATTTTTGAAAAATTAATTTAGATTGCTTTCTTTTCCATTAAACATTTTTTTCTTTCCTTTCCATTCTACATTCTTTGCTTTCTTTCCCATTCTGCAAGTTAGTTTTTATTCAAGCAGTTAGTTTTCATTCAATCTTCAATTTCAATTATGCAATTATTTTCAAAGCTTGAAAAAAAACAGAAAACAAAACCAAAAACACTTTTTTTCATGCCTCGTAGGAATAGGGATTACTTAGGGAAATTTTTGCCAAATACCCCCACTACTTCAAACATCCAACCTTCCCTCTTCTTCGGTGGATGTGAATTGGAGTAACCCTTAGGTGAACAACCAAAGATATTTGAAGAGCCTATAGGGGGAGAAGAAGAAGAAGAACCCATTCCAACTGACCCAATGGCTGAAAACAAAAATTATAGAGGAAATAGAGAAAGAGTTGAGGGTGCCTATTGCATCAGAGAAACTAATGGGGATACCAAGATGAAGAATATAAGCCCCTTGATGAGCCCCAAAAATGGATAATTATATGGGCTCATTCAACCTCCTAATTCGACTTAATCCACCATTCTCATTAGTTTATTGCATGTTTTTGATTATATTTATGCTAATAGAGTGAATTGGGTTAGTCATTATGCCAACAAGTCTAATGGGTACTTTGTGCAGTGTTTTGGTCAATTTTGAGACAAAATCAAAGGTTTTAATGAGCACTTGGCAGCCAAATTCGTGGAAGAACAAGGGAGAGGATTTTTAGGAAGGTGTCCCCTTCATTTATGGGCCCTTACCTCGAATTCTCCACCATCAGCTCGGAGTTCAAGGGCCACCAAATCAATTATCACAAGGGCAGCCGAGCAAGTGCTAGTAAAAGTGCTGTTAACTACAAGTTTTGGCAGCCGAGTCCCTAAAGTTAGGAGGATTGTTGGGGTCCCCAATTTGTATAAATAAGAGGGCTTAGGGCCTCATTTGAGTTAGCCAGTAGTTAGTCACTTTATATTCATTTTGCATTCATTTTGTAGTCATTTTGTAGTTCGATTTTTAGGCAGTAGATTAGCTTTGCTTTCAGCACATTTTCAAGTTCTCCTTGTGGACAGTTTTTGGAATGTAACATTTCTTTTGATCAATAAAGATGAATCCAGCTTTGCACCAGCTCTAAATCTCTCTTAGGAGGCTGTAGCTCTTGGGGTTGGGCCCATCTCAAGCGCCTAGTACCCCCTTTGTTTAGTTTCATGTGTCTTTGCTGCATTCTTAGAATAAAATCTGCTATTTAGATTTAAATATTGTTTTGTTATTTAGGTTGTTTTTGATGAGTAAAATAGCTTTTCATGCTCAGATTTAGTTGATAGGTTGTTAACAGAAAAAGCTTCAAGAAAAGGGCCATCAAACATCTGTGGTTTCACCTCTCCCTTAGTGGGATCAGGAGCTGTGACTAGGATGACTTTGCTGCCCACAAAAACACTGATTTTGCTTTGCCATGTAATCACTAGTGTTTGATTTTCATGTGTAGAAGTTGGTTACAAGTTTAGACTTTCTTTTTCTTAGTTGCATAGTTAAAATACATGGTTTCATTGCAGGTCACATTTCTGTTCATTCTCTTTACTGGCAGCTAGCATATTAGGTCAACGTAACTAGGTCTTTGAATTTACAAGTCTTTGTTGGTTTAGATTGGAAAAACGACTTGTAGAGCACCTGTGCCACTCCTTCATCTGCTTATTCTCCATCAGCACCATCCACTCCACCCTCTACTTAGAATCCTTACGTCACGTTTGCCACATTTTCTCACATAACCCTAGTTTTTGTACATCATTGTTTCAGCCTTCATTGAGCCAACTTAGCTATCTACACCTTCTCAGCACTCCATCCACCAATCCCTGGGCCACTTTAGACCCCTATCCTACCTCCATATCCATTCATGCATCTTCCCTCACTCACCCATCCTCCAAAATCCAATTTTTAAACATCCTGTAGAAATTTCTGAACATCCTGTAGAAATCCCTGAAACATCCTGTAGAACCCCTGCAGACTTCCTGTAGAAGTTCACAAATGAGGTTGCTAGATAGCCAAACTTTGTGAAACTCTCTGGAAGAGTGTTAGGGACTCCTTAGACCCTCTCTGAACCTTCCCAACCTTTTCCAAGCATTTCTCTTCCTTGATCCACCCCTGCATAGTAAAAAGCCAGTTAAAACACATGCATGATAATTCTAATAACTTACTCAAAAATACAAAAAGATGTTTTCTTCAGATATAGGTAGCCTAGGCACATGCATTTTACCTTCATAGAAGTAATGGCATCTTTGTTAATAGTTTTCATTCTCTCCTTTGCATCAGTAGGACTAGTTGGTAGAATTAGGGTTTGCTAGGGTTTATGTTACTTTTTGGCTTTCAGTTTCTTTCTGCAAGTAGATCAGCTTCCTTTGAGTTAGCTTCCATCCATCAGTTAAAAAGCTTCTTCTAAGAGCTCATAGAAGTTGGCTTAAGCCCCTAGCGGACTTGTGCCAACTGACCAAGTGACAGCTACGACAAGAGCTATTACTTGTGCATACAGCATCATCGCTTCCAAGTTTGTTACGAACTACCGGGTTGATAAAATTAAAGAAGGGAGTTCTAGGAGTTGCAACATTATTGCTGCAATACTGGGGCCCACCACCCCTCTGCTCTTCCTTATTTTCATGGCCTGACCTCAAAAGATCTAGACACTTTCTTGTTTGAGTTTGCTTTCATATGAAGAACCTATGATTACACCAATGATGAGTAGAAGTTGAAACTATTCCCATCCACTTTGAAAGATGTAGCTTTGCACTATTTCATGGGTTTACCTAGGGATAGCATCACAACTTGGGCTCATATGCAACAATCCTTCAACAACAAGTATTGAGATTATTGCATATCCAAAGACACCAAGGAAGAATTTTTTAGGATGAACTTAGGGCATGATGAATCCCTAGAGGATTATGAACAAATATTCCAACTTAGCTACAAAAGGGCAAGGTGCACACTTGACCCTGAGTTGCTGAAGCTAGTCCTGCTTAGAGGGTTAAGGGAAGATCTTCAAGATACCCTAAACCTGCTAGCAGGAGGGGACATCTACCAACTACCCTATGAATATATCAAGACTGTCTTTAGGAACCATTCTAGGGCAGCTAGGAAAAAGGGTAGGGGTATTCAACCAATTGCTAGTCCATCCTCTTCCACTACATCCATCAAGGGTGCAATTGGAAACATGCTGGAAGATTTCAAGTGTGAGATGTTGCAAACCCTTGCCCTACAGATGGACACTATGCACATTAAGGGAAAATAGGAGGAAGAACTAAGAGCCTTAGCCATTATCTACCCTAGATACACAAGGAGGCACCTAAGGAATGAATTTCCATTGAACTTGATTGAATTCTGCTTAGTCTATGAAGAAAACCACTCCACAGATTGGTGCCCTTCTCTACCTGGACTAAAAACTGTGTATCAGGGAGCTGAAGGGGTGACTGAATAGCTCTACTACATAAATCAAAGGAGACCTAATGGGCCTTGGCCATACCAGTAGGGCATGCAAGGGTCATTCCATGCCTCTTACAACCCCAACCAGACCACATCCATTCCCTCTTCGACCCCCCCTTCTCATCCTTCCTGGTCTACACCTCCTCCTTCGTCCTTTGCACCTCAGTATCATTCCCAGCCGACCAGCCAGTCATTTCAGCTAGATGCTTTGCCACAGCCTCAGTGTAAAGCATTGCCCCAGGGGTGGAGGTGCCCATACAATAATGCTCTAGCTTTATTCCCTTCACCACCTACTCAACCACAACTTTACACACTGTTCCACCTGAACAACTCCAGATGCCTGCCCAGCCAAATCCGAACCTGAACAACAAACAGACACAACAAGTATACAGTGGAGAGACATCATATCTTGCTTATGTTGTGGATATTCAGGAAATAAACCAGAGATATGGGAGATTACTCCTGAACAACCAACCTCTACCTCCACATAGGGAGAGTGAGGAAGAAAGAGAGGAAATCATGCCTAAAGTAAATCCAACATCCTTTCCTGATAGATTAACTCATACAGTCCAACCTACCCCAAAAGAGACTGAACTTTTGGGAGAATTGAAAAATCTATGTGTCAAAATTCCACTTCTCCAAGCTATAAAAGATGTACCTATTTACAACAATTTGATTAAGGAGAAGTGCTTCAAACATCTAGGGAGGTGAAATTGAGACACCCCTACCATTAATGTCATTAGATAACTTCCCAACTTAATGTTGGGGCAGGTAATTTGCCCAAAGTATTTGGACCCTGGAAGCCCTATAGTATATGTGCACATCAATGGAATCATTGTCCTACACACTTGTTACAAGGAAAAGTGTCTATATAGAACTGCTCTATCCCACTAAGGTGTGACAGCTGCCTTAGAAACAAACAGAGAAAAGATACTTTTGTTTTTCCTTTATGAATTATAGATAGAGAGGAACAGAAAGACCAACCTCTGTCTTGCACTAATCTCTTGATTTGATCCCTCTCTTCTTTGGTAGTCTTCAGCTACCTGCTCCCTTACACGCCCAGCTTCACAAAGTACCTGCAAGATCACAGAAGCATAGCACTATACAAAGACATGGATCTATAATCATAAACAATCTAGGATCAGATGTAAATTGACCATACAAATGTAGCAAGCATCAATGACACAAAAGCATGGAGGAAAACTTGAATAGGTTTTATTGATAAACAATAAAAGAGCCAAGAGGAGTTACAACCAGTTGTTTTGACCCAGCATCAACCTCCCAGCAAAGAAGCCGCTCTTCACCTCAAACAAAGCTTAGATCACCTAACAATCTGATGTTTGTCTCAAGAAACCAACAACAATTCCTTACAATATGCAAAATTCCAGCCTCTGGATCTCTGGGATGAGGGATCCATATATAGATATCTGTAAGGGGGATGAGTCAGCTTGTGATTTGATTAGTGTCCTCCCTCTGATAGTTCTTGCTTCCACTTGGATATTGATGATCTCTTACTCATCCTTGGTCGAATTCAGTGAGGCAAGTGTCACAGGAGAAGATTCTGGAAGCTTCCATTGCCTCTCCACCTCGCGGAATGACACTGCCATTTGTCATTTCTCACCCATCGCACCCTACAGAAGGTATTTTTGAAATGCAACGCACCCACACAGTGTATTTAGGTGAGATGCAATGCACTTAGCCAGTGGAGCAGCTGAAATGATCCTGTTTTGACCAATTCTGAGCAGTTTTTCATGGAGAATTTCTGGGAGAAGTTGTAATCTGTTGACCTTGTTCCTTTAGGGGTTAGAACAACACTTTTAGGGACTTAGGAGCCCTTGGTTTATGGACATTTCATGCTTGGGGTTGTAGGGCCCAAAAATGTCTATAACAGTTGCCCCCCTAAAGCATGAGGTCGTTAATCTTTTGATGTCGGGTGAAATGCTTTATTATGAGGATCCGAAGTTCTTTCAATGCTGGGAGGAGACTTGTAATAAGATACAATACAATACATTATCTTCATAATATTTTCATGATCTAGCTGAGGCAGGCATTCCCATGCTCAGCTTTATAAATTCATTTTCATGTACATAGGACAGACAATCGTCTGAGTGTAGACTGATGATTCTGATAGAGCCATCATCCTTTTGATTGGATGATTATCTGTGCAGCAATGATGTATATTTGATGTCTTTATTTTCCCCTGAATATATATCACAACCCGGATGGATGAAACTAGATCCGGGGTCTTCAGTCTCGTTCGATCTTCACTCGGAGTACAAGTCGATCCATGTGAGAAATGTTCTGAAGTCGAACATGGAAAGACATTGCTTGATTACCAGTCAATGATGTAAACTGTTAACAAGCGCGAGAGGAATCACCGATAATGATAATGAACCTCAAGGTACTGCAGCATAATTCACGTGGTGTGAATAAAGGACTTGGCATCGAACACCACGCAAAATCTTTCGGTCGAAGGCCATTGATGTAAACCTGTCGCTGGAAGTGAGAAACTTGCCACTGAGGCATGCAAGCTTCAAAGTACTGAATGGGGTGTTCCTAGATCAACTTCTTGGATAATGAGCTGATGTCGACAAGAAGTGATCCGTCATAGGAGGGCCTTAATGAATCCCACATCAATGACACGGATCGGAGCAAATGATGTTAATGGAGGTGAAAACGATCTGGTGATATAAGGTTCAGGGTGGTGGTCATGAAAGAATGGAGTATAAATGTATGGTAGTGGGTGAGACACAGGTGAATTCTCTGAATGACTTCTCTTGAACATATCGGCGACACTGATGTGATGGATTGGTAGCATTAACCCCAAATGTGGATGGTATGATGGGACCATGGTGATGTGACCAGTGAATGAAACAACCCAACCCGACTCGGACATGGAGTGGAAGTGTCATGTTCAAGAGCGACTTGCTACCAACAAAGTTTCTTCAAGTTTTCTTCCCAATTTTCCCCAGTCATTGCTGACCAGTACCTCTTTATTTTTGTCAAGCTTGAGGAGGATAACATATGCTTGTTATATAATTTGCCCTTCGGGCAAACCCATCGCTATGTTTTAACGAGCCTAGCGATAGTGAAACTCGTTCTTGTCTATAGACAAGTTTGTCGCTATTACACTTTTAACGAGTTTAACGACAAAGATAACTCAGTCCTTTTCAATTTTAGAGAATCTGAAAAGGAACGTAAAGGTAACTCCAAAATTCCTTTTTCGTCATCTAATCCCTTAAGTCCGAAAAAGTATAAAACAATACAGAAGGGATGAATTTTCAATACTTTTAACGAGCCGAACAAAACAAGCGCTCGATCTTTTTGTGTAATAATCCCTCAGGTCCAAAAAGATTAAAATCTAGAGGAGGGATAGCACTTCTTGTCCCTTTAACGAGCTGGAGAGGCCAATGGCTCAGCAATCTTTTCATATTTTATGAGTCAGTTGAAAAGAGCTTAAAGGAGACTCGTATTTTGAGGAACGAGTGATAAAATGGGTAGCAGCTGATTCCAGGTAAGGTTTGGAATTTTCCAATCACGGCAGTGTCACAAGGATGGCTAGTGAGATCACTCTTCGCAGCTATTCCTGAAAATGGGTAAACAATCAAATGGGGGTGAATGATCAGCCAATGAAAAAGTGGAGGTGACGATGCAAACACGACCAAGGCTTTAATGGCTGAAGTACTACATTCACGATGGTTATTTACCAGGGGAATAGTTCATTTTTTAACGAGTTTGAATGCGGGGGGAAACATTTGCTCATGGCTTATGTTTTTTTTTTAACGAGCTTGAACTATGTGCTAAAACTGCTCGATTAATCCAGTCGTGTGATAAGAATGTCTCAAATAAAACGGCAACTTTTAGAGTTTTGCCCCACATCCTTTCTTTATGCAAGTTAGGAAACGACCAATCCAAAAAAATAGATAAATGATCGCTCTTTGCTTGCACTCCAAAAGGTTTGCATGCCCCCAGGTATAAAACAGAGTTTCAAGGTTACCCCTTCTTTCTTCCGTCAAAACAATTGTTTTGCTGAGAGAGGCCTACCTCTTACAGGTTACCCAAAGATTGTTTTATTCACAGCGGAAACAAAACACTTCTTCAGCGGTGTTTACCGAAATAGACAAAGGTGAGTGAAGGAGGCTACTCCACTCACATAACTTTGACAAGAGAATCTTGTTCTAGAATAACTCCCTCTTCCAATCACGGACGGGAGTATGGACTAGTCATATTCTCTCGCGGAAACCTACCCTATACCCGAAGTTTTCCTGCTGAAGCAGACCAGGTTGCATGCCCCCTGGGTTTCAGTCATGTCCCCCCAAATCACTCGCGCTCATCGGGTGGACGGACTGGGGATTGAGACATTTCTTGTGTGAAAAGACCATTTAGGGATGGTATATGACTATTTGCTCTGTATGATTCGGGAAATGAAAGCTGGTCTACAAGCTTGACCACTCTTCCTTCGTGCGGAAAACACATTACTCTAAAGAGTGAGGAGACAATTGCTCCCATGCAATAAATATAGTCTCGTCCAAGGAGTAGATTGTAATCCAGGGGTCCTTGAACTACCATAACGTTCATGTGAATGGTTTTCCCTCTCAATGTTATGGGCACATTGGGAAGGATCCCTAACGGTCGACTGGTTCCTTTATCAAAGCCTGTTAGATTTCTCATTTCAGGCAAAAGTGATGGCGAACCAAGCGCTTTCCAAGCAGTTGAGGAAAGGATACTCATAGAAGCCCCCTCATCTATGATGGTACCAGCCATAACCATTCTATATATTTGAACAACAATTCGGAAGGGTACACTAGCTGGTAAACGGGGTCTGCCTAGTTGATTCCAGTCGAAAGAGACAACTAGGTTGCTTGGAGGTGGGACCGAATAGACGGCCGGGTACGACTCTGATGAACTTCCTTCCAGTGGTAAAGGAACGGGTAAACTGCCCCCATGTTCGTTGGAGTCTGTTCTTATGAAAAGAATTTCGACGGTGTCATCCTTGTTCTCTTCGGTGACTGTATCATTTGAAGATGGAACCTCTGAAGGCAAGACCGGGTCAACTGCCGCCTCGACCTTTTGACTTTCGTCTTGTATGGGTTCAGATGGTTTGTCTTCAATGATAGATGCTTCAGCTGACCACCTGAGTGGGCTAGCTGGATTTTCAACTAGTGATGGACTCGGCAAGAGTTTTTTACATCCATGAGGAAGTCGTAACGGTGAGACTGGATGATCGTCCAAAACTCTTTTAGCTTCATCTAAGAAGGGACAACAATGGATGGCATGATCGCCTTCGCACAGTTTACAAGGATATCTATATTTTCCTTTTGTCTTGGGGCTTCACTTTCACTAGTTGACAGTGTGTTTTCAACATGACTCTCAGAGGTTGACGACACCGGGTTGTGCAAACGAGGAGACCAGTCCCTTAAGATCCTAGGGATGCAAGGACAATCTCTGTGATAGTGGTCTCCTTTGCAAATGACACATGGCGATTTAGGCCTAGTCGGTGCAGTGTGTCGATTTTCGCTAGACGACACTCGTTTGCCCCCATTCGCTTTTGGCTCCTTCTTCTTCTTCTCTTTCTTCTTATTTTCCTTCTTCTCCTTAGGTACTTGACTTTTGGCTTTTCCAGCCCCATCAAGCAAAGAGGAAGGAGGAGAGGAAGAATTAGAGGAAGTAGAAGGTTGGTGGGTAACTCTGGACTCGTCTAGTTGCTGATTCGATTGTTCAAGAATTGCGGTGTTCTGAACGACAGAGGTTGAGAAGAGCCATATAAGTAAACCAATTGTCAGTCCTGGAAGTGACAATGTGGCCATATGGGGTGCACCAACATCTCCCCAAGAGGAGATGGGACTAGGATTTCCTCCAAGGGGAATTCCTTGGTTGGTGTATTCCATTTTCTCAACCCAAGATCAACGTAGGAAAGGGTAATGAATATTCCATTTAAAATAAATTTTAGACGCTTTGACACAACTTGTTTTTTCAATTTTTAAGAGTCGAGAAAAAACAAAAGATGACTCTAGTCTCCTTCGATTTTTAATGAGCCTGAAGTGAGAAGTGCTCAGATGGACCTTTTTTGTTAAGGAGTCTGAAAAGGAACGAAAGGGACTGCTCTGCAAATCTAGGTAGAGGGATTACCAAACCAATCACAAAACTGCAGAATACTTTTTACGGTACGGTAGTCAATCTTCCCGAATGCTGTGTTCAGTGCATTGCGATCGATAGGGCGGCAGACACGACTTCCTATGGATAAGGGATTAAGCCTATTGGGGTCTCCCAAAATATACTCAACAGTACGTGGGATCACAAGTCCATACTGGCACTTATCATCTCAAAGTGGAGGAATCACCCAACCATCAGTGAGGACAACAGTTACCAGGCTTTACGATGCCGGAATACGTCTCTAGCCTAGACTTCTAAATGTTGTGTGTTAAGTTCCAAAGCGTTGTTAGATTCATTGAATTTATTTTAAGTTGATCTTGTTTATGAAGTTTGCCTTTCAGGTTCACCACAAGATGTAGATGTAATTCCTAAAATGCAATCTAAGATGATAAACAAACTTTTTATCTTCTTTGTGCAATGAAAATCCTAGCTACTAGGGAAAAGAAAGACAGAATCTTTTCACAAAGAGCAAAGAGCACACTCTAAATGCACTTTCCTAAATCAAGCCAATTAGACTGTCTATATGCAAATGCACATGCATGTATTTGTTTTCGACTTTCTTAGTATATGAATGCTAAAAAGAAAGTTGATGTACAAATCTGAATTTCTTTTCAAGCGACAAATACCAACAAGTTTCTTTTCGAAATAAAAAATGGAGACGATCACAACACCTTACAATTTTGAAACGAACACTTGTTCTTGACACTAGAAAATTACAAATTCAGACCAAAAGCAATAGTAACAGGATAATCGACCATCAACAGCAATGAAACTCTTTCCTATGATTGAAATTGACACTTGCGACAGTTTCAAATCAAAGGACGACAGTACGATTATGCTACTTTCACAAAGGAGAACTGTAAATGACTCAACAAACACAAAAAAACATCTGCAGTTCTTTTGTACAAAGGAGGCGGAATAACAGCAAGGAAAAAGGGTTTCAAACATACATATATTGATCACAGGCAGCAAAATTTAGGAATAGAACTGGAAAGAATGAATCACAGAAGCCACAACTGCACAGAGCTAGTCTGATCAGCGCACCTGTAACACAGAGAATCTGAAATGCAGCGCAGCTTGTCCACTCTAGAAGTGTGCTGAAATTCAGAATCTCTGAACAATACCTGTGCTGGGCTAGAAATGAGACTCTGTTCGGTTTCCGGGTCACAGTTTGCAGTTCAGTTCTTGGGTTTTGGCCGAGCAAAAAGCAATCAGTAATGCAACAATCAAGGGTAGATCTAAGGAGGATCTAAGAGCTATCACAAGGGCAATTAGATAGTTTATGAATCAGTTGTTTAAATCATAAACAGATCCAGTAGATGGATTGAAGTAGTAGTTATCTACTTTGCATTTGTTATGGCAAATGTAGTTCGAATGCTACCTGTAAGTTTATGAAATAGACAACAAAGAATGATAAACAAACAAACTAATTATCTCCCCAGTGGAGTCGCCATTTTGTTATAGGGAAAAGTGTCTATATAGAACTGCTCTATCCCACTAAGGTGTGACAGCTGCCTTAGAAACAAACAGAGAAAAGCTACTTTCGTTTTTCCTTTATGAATGATAGATAGAGAGGAACAGAAAGACCAACCTCTGTCTTGCGCTAATCTCCTGATTTGATCCCTCTCTTCTTTGATAGTCTTCAGCTACCTGCTCCCTTGCATGCCCAGCTTCACAAAGTACCTGCAAGATCACAGAAGCATAGCACTATACAAAGACATGGTTGTATAATCATAAATAATCTAGGATTAGATGTAAATTGACCATATAAATGTACCAAGCATCAATGACACAAAAGCATGGAGGAGAACTTGAATAGGTTTTATTGATAAACAAGAAAAGAGCCAAGAGGAGTTACAACCAATTGTTCTGACCCAGCATCAACCTCCCAGCAAAGAAGCCCCTCTTCACCTCAAACAAAGCTTAGATCACCCAACGATCTGATGTTTGTCTCAAGAAACCAACAACAATTCCTTACAATATGCAAAATTCCAGCCTCTGGATCTCTGGGATGAGGGATCCATATATAGATATCTGTAAGGGGGATGAGTCAGCTTGTGATTTGATTAGTGTCCTCCCTCTGATAGTTCTTGCTTCCACTTGGAGATTGATGATCTCTTACTCATCCTTGGTCGAATTCAGTGAGACAAGTGTCACAGGAGAAGATTCTGGAAGCTTCCATTGCCTCTCCACCTCGCGGAATGACACTGCCATTTGTCATTTCTCACCCATCGCACCCTACAGAAGGGATTTTTGAAATGCAACACACCCACACAGTGTATTTAGGTGAGATGCAACACACTTAGCTAGTGAAGCAGCTGAAATGATCCTGTTTTGACCAATTCGGAGCAGTTTTTCATGGAGAATTTCTGGGAGAAGCTGTAATCTGTTGACCTTGTTCCTTTAGGGGTTAGAACAACACTTTTAGGGACTTAGGAGCCCTTGGTTTATGGACATTTCATGCTTGGGGTTGTAGGGCCCAGAAATGTCTATAACAACACTTTGATTGATCTTGGGGCTGCCATTAACGTGATGAACAAGGACACCATGCTCATGTTCAACCTCCAGGGTTCATTAAGAAAGACCACCACGGTCCTACAACTTGTAGACAGCTCCACAGTGACCCCTAAGGGGATTGTGGAGGATGTGATGGTCTCCATTGTCTCTTGGGAGTACCTTATAGATTTCCTAGTTCTCCAGCCTAAGGCCAAGCTTACTGGTTACCCTCTCATCCTTGGGAGGCCCTAGTTAGCCACTATCGATGCCTACATTAGCTGCAGGGCTAGAAATATGATTATAAAAAATGGGCATATGACTAATCAGTTAGTCGTGTACCCTCCTACTCAGCCATCTCTAGAACATGACTTAACTTTATGGTTGGAAGAGGAGGAACAAGATGAAGTTTATTCAACCCAACTCTATACCTTATAAACAACCATGGGAGGAGGACAATCAGATGAAGATGATTTGATTGAACACATACTCCAAAGTCCAACTCCTAGCACAGTGTCATTAAAGGAAGTAGTAAAGGAAAAACATAACAACCATCATTGATCTATGCTTAGCTAATTCAAACCCTACTCATGTCAAAACCATAGAATTCAGCCCTGAGCGAACCTTGAAAATCAACCCATCTCTTACTGTACACCAAGAAGAAAAGTTGTACAACATGCTAAAGGAACATCTGGATGCCTTTGCTTAGAGTTACAAGGAAATGAAGGGAGTGCACCCCTTGGTTTGTACTCACCACATTTATATCAAAGAAGGTTGCAAACTAGTCCGATAACCCTAAAGGAGAATGAAACCAACTCTCAAGGATATAGTCAAAGAAGAACTACAAAAGCTGCTAGATGTAGGATTCATTTACCCGATCTCAAACAAGAGTGGGTCTCTCCTTTGGTGTTGGTTCCAAAGAAAAATGGGAAGTGGAGGATTTGTGTCTATTATAGAGAGTTAAACAAAGCAACAAAGAAGGACCATTTCCCTCTACCTTTTATTGACCAAGTGCTAGATGACCTGGTAAGGAAAAAGATTTTCTCTTTCCTAGATGGGTTTAGCAGGTACAATCAAATCTAGATCAGACTAGAAGACCAGGATACACCCACCTTCACTTGTCCTTGGGATAATTTTTCCTATATGGTCCTTCTCGTTGGCCTATGCAATGCCCCTGCCACTTTCTATAGAGCAGTCTTGAGTATATTTACCGAGCTAGTCCACGATGTAGTAGAGATTTATATGGATGATTTAACACCCTATGGGTGTGATTTCCGGGAGGCTTTGTCCAACTTAGGTAAGGTACTGAACAAATGCATTGAAATGAACCTATCCCTTAGTCCTATAAAATGTGAGTTATTAATGACTATAGGGACTATTCTAAGTCATTCAATATCCCAGCAAGGGCTACAGATGGACGCAAAAAAAATAGCCATCATCCAAAGGGTCCCACCTCCACAAAAATAGAGAGATGTGAAAATTTTTGTAGGTTTAGCTAGATACTATCAGAGGTTTATAAAAGACTTCAACAAGTTAGCTTCTCCTTTATTTGGTTTGTTGGCCAAAGACTCTGAATTTGTATTGTCAAAAAGTTTTCAAGAGGCCTTGGACACCTCGAAGGACAAGTTGACCACTACACCTATTCTCCGACGCCCAAATTGGGCCCTTCATTTTCATATACATGCTAATGCCTCACACAAAGTCATAAGAGTAGCTTTAGGCCAAATAGATGACAAATTGCCTTATGCCATTTACTTCAGTAAGAATCTATCAAAAGATTGAACTGAACTACACAGTGTCCGAAAAGGGGCTCCTAGTTGTTGTGCATTCATTGAGAGAATTTAGGAATTACATTACAGGTTATCAAACATTTGTACATACTGACCATGTTGCAATTAAATATTTAATGAATAAACCTAATGTGAATGCCCAGATTATTAGATGGTTACATTTATTACAACAGTTTGATCTAACTATTGTTGATAAGCCTGGCAAGGAAAATGTTGTTGCAGATTTTTTGTCCAGATTAACTTTTCCTACATGGGAGGAAGGAATGGTTGATGATCAGTTACTGGATGAACACTTATTCACAATTTTAGTTCTCTCTCCATGGTTTGCTAACATAGAAAACTACTTGGTGTCTGCACAGTTCCCACCAAATTTGTCCTCCAAAGAGAAAAGAAAGATTGTGAGGAAGAGCGCCCCATTCACTTGGATTGGGAGTAACCTCTTCAAACTAGGTCCAGATCAAATTCTTTGAAGATGTCTTAGGGAGGAGGAAGTCTTTGACATCCTTCTGACCTATCATGATGGGCCTTATGGAGGTCATTTTGCAGCCAAGAGGACAACATTCAAGGTGTTACAAGCTAGTTATTATTGGCCCACTCTTCATCAGGATGTGAGAAGGTATACCAGTCAGTGTGATCAATGCCAAAGGATGGGAAAGCCTACTCCAAGGGATGAAATGCTTCTACAACCTCAAGTGACTTTTGACCCATTTGACAAGTGGGGCATGGATTTCAATGGACTGATTGACCCTCCATCTAAGAAAAAGAAGCACATCATTATGTGCACTGACTATTTGACCAAGTGGGTTGAAACCAAGGCAATCAAGGCAGCAACACAGGAGAAGGTGGCTGATTTCTCAAGGGAAAATGTATTTTACAAGTTTGGGTACCCTAGAGAATTGGTCACTAATCAAGGCAACCAGTTTACATTCAACATGATTGAAGACTTGCTAATCCAACACAAGATCAATCATAGAACCTCCACTCCATATCACCCACAAGATAATGGGAAAGTAGAGGTGACCAATAGAGCGCTGGAGGGCATTTTGACTAAAGTGGTTAGCAGCAGTAGAAAATATTGGGCAAATAGATTAGTTGAGGCCACCTGGGCCTACAATACTACCTGGAAAACCACCATTGGATTCAACCCCTATGATTTGGTCTATGGGAAGAAGGTCGTGTTGTCCAATGAATTTGAGTACAATACATTGAGGATGGCAACCCAACTAGATCTCAGCAGTGCAAAAAAATAGAGATTGCTCCAGTTGAATGGGTTAGATGAGTTTAGAATGTAGGCCCTCCTGCACATAGAGGTGACTCAAATTCAAAGGAAGATCTGGCATGAAAAGAACATCAAGGACAAACAATTTCAAGAAGGTGATTGGGCTTTGTTATATGATTCTAGATATAAAGACTTGAAGGGAAAGTTAAGGACTATATGATTAGGGCCTTATGTCATAGAGAGATGGCATGATAATGGTTCAGTACAAATTAGAATCATAGATGTAGAGGCTATTCCTTTACTTGTTAATGGGCACAGATTGAAGGTTTACAAGAAGCCATTGCAAAGCAAGAGTTCATTGATGGTATCAGTAAAATAGTAATGGTGGTGGAGCAAGTCTTAGCTCCTACCTCATCAAGTCACTGAAAAAGAAAAAAGAAAAAAAAATAAAAAAAAATAAGGAGACCCAGGTGAAAACCTCCATGAGGCACCCGAGTCCCACTGTTGGGTTGAAAACCTCTTGAGGAAACCCAATGGTGTCAAAAAAAAAAGAGTAATAAAAATATCTCTGGGTGAAAACCTCTTTTGAGGACCCCAGGGAAAGCAACTAGGATGAAAACCTCTTGGAGGCAAACTAGTTGCTTTCGAAAGAGAAAAAACAAAAAGAGAAAAGAAAACTTTGAAAATATTGTTTGCAGGTCAGCAGGAGGAGGATGAGAGCAACAAGAGAGAATCAAAAGGGACCTATCTAGCTCATGTTTTTATTTCTCCACTCATTATATTTCATCATTCCATCATTCCCTCCATTTTTCCACTCATTTACCTCATTTTGCAAGGGTTCTGTGTTTTCTACAGGATTCCCTGTAAACCTATAGGATTCCATGAAAACCTACAGGATGATCCTGTAGGAATTATAGTGGCTTGGGAATCCTAAAGGAAGTAACCCTAGAGTAAGGGAATGAATTTCCCATGTAAAAAAAAATAAAAAATTCTGCTTCACAATCTCATCACCATACTCTCCACCATGATCACCCTTGCATTCATAAAAAAAAATCCAGTTTCAAAAAAAAAAAAATTACAGTTTTCAAAGAAAAAAAAGAGAAAAGAGGATGAAGACAAAGAACAAGGGGACAACAACTATAGGATATTTTCCTCATTCACAAATTCATAGGCCCCTTCTCTTCCCATGCCAACCATCCTCATGCTCCATAAGTGGAAAATGATTAAAATTCTTGAGGGAGAAGTAGCTACAGGACATCCTGTAGGAAATCCTGTAGTAGCCTATCACACAAAACAAAAAAATCACAGGTTGCAATCAATTTCAAGTATGGAGATCCAGAGGTCAAAGAAGCTCCTCCAGAGCCTAGCAACAACATCAGGACCATCAACATCAACATCCAAGTACCTACACATCAGATAAAATCATCAGAGGATAATAAAAAAAGAAGGGGAAAAGCACATGCAGCAAACACACAACAAAGACTTCATTCTTCAACAAACAACATCAAGGCATCATTACCACAGGTAAGTATCTCACTTCCACTCTCTCATTAGCATAATATGATCAAACATGTAAAAGTTTTGAAAGAGTTGTTTTATAAGCAAAAGCTAGCAAGTGAACTTGCCACCTTCACTCAGTCAATGAGGAGAAGACAATTAGTCCTTACACATATGGCGGTAGTCAAGTCAAGGGAAAGGAGAGATGAGGTTGAAACTAGTTAAGCTACGGATGCCAGAAGTCGAAGTTGATTATGAGGTGAGGAGAATTATGATGTGGTAGTGGGACCAACGGTCCAAAAATGGATACTCATACCTCGGCTGCTAGCACACAACCCCACTTAAATCACCCATATGAGGAAATAAACATTGATCCCCATGCATATAGGCATTCACATTCTCAAGGCTACACATTAGTAAACTTGTTGTCGGCCCTCAAGCATTCTACAAGAAAGGCATAATTCATTTTTTTCTAGCACAGGACCACCTATATGATCCTATAGGAAATACTATAGGATCCTACAAGATACAGTCTATTGGAAGTAATACTAAGAGGGGGGGTGAATAAGTGTTATCAGATCAATAATTTTTCATTTCCCAAACAAATTTATATACGCTACTTCTGTAAAGTGAACTAGCATGTACAAACTACTGTGATTAGTGAAACTAGCATATACCCAGAGAACTTGTGATTTAGTTAATCTATCATGTATTGATCTATAACCAATGCATTAGTAACTTATTAAATAGTGCAATAAAAAAAATAAACCATCACACATAAGCAACACACATGAAAACCAAGATTTAAGGTGGGAACCCAATGTGGGTGAAAACCACCTACTGTTGTCATCTCTGTCTTATTTTAATAATAAGAAAATATGTTTACAACCTTGTACTGGTGCAGACTCATACCAGTACATAGGCACCCACCTACAGAAGGTTACAACCTTCTCTCATTTTCTAGCTTCTGCTAGAAGGAAGCTACAACTCCCTAGCTATTGTACCAGCTAATGTGTTTACTAGTACATAGGCGCTAGCCTACAGAAAGCTACAACCTTTTCTCTTCCTCCAGGTACGACTTTTCATAAATTTTTAGTCTGGATGCTCCTGGTACAAAACTATACACATGAAGGCCTTGTTTCATCAAATTTTCATACTGGACCCATCAGAACTTTCAAACTGCATCAGCCAATAAGCAGTTAATCTGATTAATCAGATCACTATCACCAAAACACTATGTTGAACCCAAAAACCTGCATCATCATTCAAAACCAGCTACAACCTCAAAAATCATGCATCAGAATGTGTATGCTACTTTACTGAACCCAACCTGCATGTATACTCTACTTCCTTCAATAAAACTTGCGTATACCTTCAAAACTACTCAAACCTAAAACTTCTGAATCAAGTCTGTACCAACCAGTAATATACTAAACATCTATTGTTAATTTACAGAGCTTCACATAGGCAGTAGCAAAGATCACCCTACTTATACAATCAATCAATCAGATATCAAACTCCTTATGCATACTTTAAGATCTAAGAAGACTTCATTGAAAAACAACAGTAAAACAACATAACTGATCTGATATATCAGTTAGACCTAAAGACAAGGCTTTTATTTTGTATACGCTACTTGGAAGATTATAACCTGCGTGTACATGCGCTTTTACTGAGATAAACCAGCATACAGATATGTAAATATTAACTCATAACTTCACTGTTATTCCGAACTTCAGACAAACCCAGATCATGACCTTTAAAGAATAAAATAGGTGTACATAATTAGATTTGGCCCAACCAATATCAGGTCATTCAATGATAAGTCATTTCAGGTCTCATGATCCTGATCCAACATTGAATTCAAGGTGCACAAAATATTTCAGATCAAATCACCAACATAGCTCCTGCAACATAAAATATACTTCAGATAGAAGTATTCATTAGAAAACCATTCACCTGCACACCCTGACCTAGTGATCTTCTCCTCCTTATATAGTTTTAAGCCTTTCTCGATACCTCGAACCAAATATCTTGGACCAAAACCTTGATTTTCCAACCTGTATGCACTTTTCCTCTTGTGAGAGTGTGTGTGTACGTATATGCTCTTCTTGTTCTGTGTACCAATGCGTATATGTCATTTTGACTAAGTGGACCTGGGTATACTTCTTAAACTGCTTTACATCAACCTTTTCCTTCACCTTATTTATTCTGATCAGTAGACCTTAGTTCCATCTTCCTGTTCTTCTGTACCACTACCCTATTACCTCTGATATTCTTGTTGTACTGTGAGTTGCCTTTTATCAGAACTGAATTGACCTGTGAGTGAGTTTCCATCAAGGACAACACTTCTATCATAATGCCAACAATCTCCCCCTTTGGACTTGATGGCAACCATGATGGTGTTGATTACTGCAAGCTGTAGAAACTGTTAGAGATAACATGCAACACCAAAATACTCTCCCTATTTGACATCAAGAGAAAAGGGTGGACCAAGCAACTTTCCTCCTTTGATATCCATTATGCTGTCCATACTCCCCTTGAGTACATGTCGAGTCTGCAGAGATATGATTCAAAGTAATAATATGACTCTATAACTCAACTAAGTGAATATGACCTCCTTATGACCAATGACTCATACATACATTAATCACCCAACCAAGTGGGGATATACCAATTTTTTATACATGACCAAAAATACAACAAATATTACATCATCCATCCCATGCAAAGTGGGGATACAAATTACATCATTTTTCCAATAGGAAGCATTCAAATATAGACTATGACAAAAGAATTCATATAAGACCCTATGACTTAAACAACAAATCATAGCTGAATTCAGCAACCAAAATGCCAACAATACAAAATGTGTGTGAAGGCTAATTCTCTCCCTAAACCTGTGCTACTTGTGCATTGTCAACAAGTCATTCATCAAGGCATCTTTGTCAGTCAGATGAAAATCAATGAACAAAGCATATCATTAGATTGTAATCATCAATATCAGACATAGCACCCAAATTAGAGTATGACCCATTGTTTTTCTATCAGAAAAACATATATGCTCCTTCAGCATAGAAACCCACGGGTATATCCGACTATACTTCATGAAACCCGCGTATAATAACCTTCCTCTAAAAACTAGATTTAAGAGTAGGATGATGCAACAACTACTCCCAAATTTTGTCTGAGATATTCAAATGTTTCTCTGGGAAGTGGTTTAATGAATATATCAGCAACCTGTTCTTTGGAGGGAACATACTCCAATTTAACCTTTTGTTCAAGCACTTGTTCTCGGAGAAAATGGTACTTAATGGGTATGTTCTTGGCCCTGGTGTGCATGATTGGATTTTTTGAAATAGTGATGGCACTTGTCTTATCACATAGAATGGAGATGGGTGGAGTACATGTGATCTGAATGTCCTTCAATTTTTGCATCATCGAAAGTATTTGTGTGTAGCAAGATGCAGTAGCCACAAATTCTGCTTCAGCTGTAGATAAGGCAATCGAACATTGTTTCTTTCTGAACCATGACACTAACTGAGAATCCATATAGAATGCACCTCCACTAGTGCTCTTTCAGTCATCAACATTTCCTACCCAATCTACATCTATATATGCATGAAGAGTAAGGTATTTATATTTAGGATACCATAGTCCAAAGTCTTGAGTTCCTTGAAGATATTTGAAAATTCTTTTGACTACCTAGAGATGTGATTCCTTTGGATTTTCTTGGAACGTTCCAACAATTCCTATTGCATGCATGATATTAGGTTTGGTACTTGTTAGATAAAGAAAACTTCCAATAATAGATCTATAAGTTGGTTGGTTTACTGCTGGTGATTCATCGTTAGAACTGAGACTGCATCCTATTACCATTGGAGTAAATACTGGTTTAGCATCTTCCATTCCATACTTCTTCAAGATCTTCTTGAGATATTTGGTTTGCCAAAGAAAGATACCATCTTTGGTTTGCTGTACTTGTAGACCAAGAAAATAAGTAAGTTCACCAAGTAAGGACATTTCAAATTCTTGCTTTATTACTGAAGCAAAATTATAACTCATGGATTCTTCATTGCTACCAAAGATGATATCATCAACATAAACAACAATAATTAGCAGTTTATCATTTTCAACCTTTGTGTATAAATTTCTATCTGCAGAACCTTTTATGAAACCTTGTTGTTGTAGATATTTGTCAAGGTGGTAATACCAAGCCCTTGGAGCCTGTTTTAGACCATCGAGAGCCTTTTTAAGCTTGCATATGACATTTGCATCATTTCCAAGAATGAATCCTTCTATTTGTGTTGGCTTGTATGGGCCTGACCCAGGTTCAGAGGTGAGTTAGCCAAACAAATCTTGGTACTATTGGCCCTTTCGACAATAGTCCATGTAGCGCGGACTGAGGTCTCACCCGAAGTAGTATGGGAGGGTGCTAGAACCAGGTTTCCACACCCTGGGGATGTCTGATGAGCTCTGGCAGTCCGCGGTTTGACCCTGCGCACACATCACTATGCACATCTATTAGTAATTCGTAGCCTGTGATGCTGCCTTCACACAGCCCTACTCGGGGCGCGATTCGTAGTATTACCCAAGTTCCTTACTATTAACCTGTTATTATCTAATTACTTGACTTATCTGTGTAGTTATAGTGACAATTAACAATATATCCAGCATTCATATAAGTGCGTGCGATAAACAAAACAATATAAATTTATAGAATGCAATATACAAGCAGATGCATAGAAATTGGAATCAACTTCTCTTTATTATTCTTCGTTCAAGGTTACAGACTTGACATCGCCCTACACACTCAACTGTAGGGGTCTGTGCACTCAGCTATGGACTCTACTAGGCCTTTGCACACTCAGCTGTAGAGCCTCTTCCTACTACTATGACCTAATACACTTAGATTCTTACTCTATGCTCCAACCATTCGTACTCATCTATCATTATCTCTCCAATTAGCTATCTTTACAACTTAGAGCCTCGGTCTATTTATACAATCCCATGGTCTGTGGACCATGGGTAGGCCGACATGACATTACATCACATTACAAAACTTAGGGCAGACAACCCTATGACTCAACCTATACTTCGTGCTCTGCACCTGTAGTTCGCGGAGTCTTACAATACATTTGACCAAAACTTGGGCTTGGAGACCCAAAACATGATGTGGGGGGATCCGATGCCCAATAGGCCCCTAACACAAACATCATGACTCACCCTCAAGTCACTCTGTCGGTGCGACAATCTTGGTGCGGAGTCCCTCCAACTGGTCTTGAATGGCCTGAATGTCGGTAGTGCACTGAGCTGTTGCTTGCTATACCTATTGCATTATTGCTTTTGAATCATCTATGTCTGAATCGTGTCCTTACCTTGGTACCAACATCTACTGCATGTATTTATAGTCCCGCGCCCTTGTCTGGCTCCTTGGGTCGTGAAGACTTTGCTTTAGTCGGTTAGTTAGATAGCCGACCCACTCATGTAGGGCTTCAAGCAACTGCCGTTTACTTTGCCTGGGAAGGGTTCTCCATTTAGTTTGACTAACTGGATCGTGCCTCCGTCTGTAACCTCCTTAAGCACATATGGTCCTAGCCAATGCATTCAGAACTTTCCCAGAACTTTTTCAAACTTACTGTCATACAACAACACTAAGTCGTTTACCTTCAAGGTGCGCAACTTGATATGGTGATCGTGCTAGAACTTTTCATGCTCTTTTTGTACCTGCTGATGAAATTCAACCAAAAACCGTTCTTCCTCGAGTTCTTCTAATTTCGCGAGCCTTTCTTCCAGAGCTTCATGGTCCATCATTCCTATGAGCACTACTATTCGCAGATTAGGTACGATGTATTCCATCGGCATGGCAACTTTCATGTCATAGACTAATTGGAAAGGTGTCTGTCCCGTCAATTTCTTACATGTTGTCCTATAAGACCATAACACAACAGGTACACGTAGGTCCCAGTCATTTTGCTGCGCATTACATACTTTGGTAAGAGTAGTCTTGAGTATTTTTTTGAATTCCTCTACTACCCCATTTGTTTGTGGGTGGTACGGTGTACTTTTATGATGATACACCTGGAACTCTTTTGTGAGCACGCTGATGGTTTCATTCAGGAGATGTGTTCCACGATCACTCATTAAGATTTTTGGACAGCCAAATCATGTTAACAAGTTTTTGAACAAAAAATTCGCAACTGTAGCTATCGTACAGTCTATGACCGACTGCGATTCCACCCATCGTGTCAGGTACTCCATCGCAGTGATGATGTAGTGTGCGCTCATCTTTCCCTAAGGTTTGATCAGTCCCACAAAGTCAATTGCCCATTTTTCAAACTGCTGTAGTGTCATTTGTGGATTTAATGGCATCTCGTCCCTTCGTGATGGTTTTCTAGTCCTCTGACATATGTCGCAGGCCTTACAGTGCACTCTCGAATCTTGGTGCAAGGTTGGCCACCATAACCCTGTGCGAAGAATTTTCTGTGCGGTCACGTGTCTTGCATAGTGTCTACCTGCAGTGCCCCCATGTGCTTCTGCGAGGATTTGACCTCGTTCAAATTCAGGTATGTATCTTCGCAATATCTCATCATTGCCCATTTTGTAGAGGTTTCCCGCAATGACAGAAAATTTCACTGCACACACCACCAATTCCTTCTTCTGTTGGACTGAGTATTCCTTTGGTGTAGTCCCTGTTGTTATAAAATGGATTATATCTTCGAAGTGTCCGTCCACGACGCATACTGTAAAGAGTTGTGCATCAAGTAGTCCCTCCTCTAGATTCGTTAGTTCTTTGCCCATCTCAATTCGTGACAAGTGATCTGGTCCTGTGCTTATGCGTCTCAGCTTGACTATGACCTCAAAATCATATTATTGAAATAGTAAGAGCTATTTTCATATGCGCCGCCACAACACAAGCTTATTCACTAGGTATTTCAACGTGGAATGGTCAGTATACATCTTGAAATGTCCTTTGAGTAAATAGTGTCAGTATTTTTGGAGCGCGTACACCATTGCCAACCCCTCGCACTCGGTGGTGAAATAGTTCTTTTCTGCTTTGGACAATCTCTGACTTGCAAATGCAATCAGGTGATCCACACCCTCTGCTCCCTCCTGTGTGAGTACAGCTCCCAGTGTAATACACGATGAATCAACATCTACATGAAATTACACATCCCATTTTGGGAAGACTAGGATTGGATCAGAGGCCAGTTTTCCCTTTAGGACATCCAAACTCTTCGTGCAATCATCATTCTAGCAATATGTAACATCCTTTTTCAATATCTTTTCCATTGGCACTGTTATTTGGGCATAACTTTGGATGAACTTCCTATAGTATCCAGTGTGCCCCAAAGTAGCGCACAGTTGTTTAACACTTGAAACTTCGCGGTGCTTCCAAATTTAGAATAACGACAATATTTGTAGGGTCCACCATCAGTCCTTGTTTGCAGACCACATTTCCCAGTAGGTTTCCAAAGGGGACGAGGAATGTGCACTTTTTAAGGTTCAGCAAAATCTGGTGTCATTAACAAGTATATAACATCAAGTGTAAGCTTGCTACATGGTGCTTAACTAATCCAAAGATAGTCCAATCATCCAGATAGACCCCCAAGAACTTGTGGATGTATTCTTTGGACGTAGCCACAACAATGCATGAAAATATAGCTGGTGCATTCTTCAGTCCAAATGACATAACGATGTATTGAAATCAGCCCCATTCTGTTGCGAAGGTCATTTTGCTCCTATCTTCGGGCATGATCTTGATCTGATGGTACCCTGAGAACCCATCCGTGAATGAGTATGCTTCCTGACCACCAATATTCTCCAGTACTTCATCTATGAATGGTGTCGGGAATGGATCATGTACACAAGCGTCATTCAACTTTATGAGGTCCATGCATATTCTTATTTCACCCTTCTGTTTTTTTCTCCTGTACTACCATAGGAATCATCCAGTTAGATTCTTCCACTGGTTTAATAATTCTAGCTGCAAGCATTTTGTCTAATTCGTTGCAAACCTTTTCTTTATACTTCATATTCAAGCGGTAACACTGCTACTTAACTAGCTTCGCATCAAGTTTCAGGGTGATCTTCATCATCCCTAAGTCGCCAACGATCCCTTTTAAGTCTGTAATTTTGGTCGGGAACAAGTCTTGGTATTTGCGGAGTAACTCAGTGACCTTATCCACCATGGCATCATCCTAACAGTCCCCAAGAGTTGTGTACTTCGGCTCCACCTCCATTCCAATGTTGACCTGCTTTGTCTTTAGCGGCGCGGTGATGTCGGGGTCTTCAAGTGATGGTCCTCGAATCTCACGACAGCCTTCTATTTCTGAAATGTTAATATTTCATGGGTCCTCATCATCCTCCTCAACATTTACGTTGTAACAATCTAGCGCGTAGCTTAACTATGTCACCCATTCTAGCTGAAGTACTTCCATTGGCTCCTAGGGTATTTTGAAGATAATTGCTTTTATTGCCTGTAGTGCATCGTCAACAGTATCTGACCAACGATCTTCAAACATGAAGGTTAACAGAAATTCCTCTCACAAGACATCCCATTCGCTCATACCATGGTGGAGCTTCATCTCAGTATATCAATTCATGGGTATGACATCCAGGGTATGATAGAATAAATGTACCCATTCAAGCTATGGCTCTTCCCCACAGACCTTGGTCCATTTCGCGAGGTGTGTGCATGGATCATCTCGTTCGTCATATTTGTCTACTAGTCATATCTACAGTTTCCCAAATTGTAGGTGCATCATTCTTCTGCATCCACGCCAGTCCTCAAAACTTCCTTGATGTGTACCCCACCATCATGTGGGCATTGTGTGTAGTGCCCACTTTAGATCATCGAATCGTTGCTATTCTGGTACTGTGCTTTCAAATTTGTTCAAGAATACATCCACCACTATTAACCCATCATATGTAGGTAGATCCCTTGCCTCTATTGTCATGCAGTGTAGTGATCTAACCATCATGTTGCAATTAAGCGTTGTTACTTCGTGCAGCTGATTCTGCCATCACTCTATCTCTTCATCTAAATTCAAAGTGCAGGAGCTTTCATGCTCCAATGAAATCCTTCCATCTGCAGTAAGATTCACCCAATCCTCTTCTCGTGCAGTTATCTTGTAAATACAATTGAGATCATCATCACTATCATTGTCGCATCGGTTCAGTATATCGCGCTCCTTCGGCTGGATCTAGTGATACTACTATGCATAGTGACTTTTTTCAAAGATCATTTTGCGTGTGCTTCTTCAATTTATGACTCCGTTCATATCGATGTCCCAATCTATTCCTAGTTGCGCGGGATAGGGATTACTGTCATTGACAATCTCTATCACTTCAAAATATTCCTACGCGCTTGCACCTTCAATATCTACTATTACCCCTTGTAATCTTCCCATGGGCAAGGTCTTCTATTGGATGGCCATTCATAACTGAATAGGAGACCACTGTAGCGTAGGTCTGCCCATGTGTTCCCATGTTTGTTTTGGTAGTATATTCACATCCAATCCGAGATCCAGGATTACCTGATCCATTTCATACTCACTGATTTGCGCAGTCAACCTCATTTCCCTTCCTGTGCATAATGCATGCTTTCCAAGTTTCTGGACCACACACAGTTCTCCTGACCCCGCACACCTAGTGATAAGTTCCTATAGTCATTTTACTGCCTTGATTTCACGTAGCAGTTTCATGCATGTATCCAAAAAGATAGTGAGCATTAAAGGATCCATCCCTGGTTCTAGTTGATACTTACTACCTGAAGTGGAGGCCTCTGTGAAGCTCTTCTTAGCTTCCATGAATGTCTCCTTCGTGCGTTCTAAATCAAATTCAGGTTCCTTTGTAGGAGCCTTGTGAACCCACGCACTTTCTTCTGACTACTTCCCTTTATCATCGCCAGTGGTCATACCGCTCATGAGCATCATGTTTACATTCAGGTCTTCTTTACGCGACTCATACCTCATCATTTGCAAATTCTTAGTTGGAGGGGGCTGAAGTACCCCTTTTTCTATTGGAAATAATACTGAGAGGGGTGGTGAATCAGTATTATCAAGTCACTTATTTTCTTTTTCAAACCCAGATAATATATGCTACTTTAGTTAGATAAAATCACGTATATACGCAACTACAGAGAAGGAAACCCACGTATGCAATGCAGACTTATAATTTAATTTATCTTACAGATGTTGATCATTAATCTGTGTATTAGAAACAAATAAACAGTAACCAGAAACAGTAAAATAGATTTGAAGACAATCACACACAAGAACACAAGATATAAGGTGGAAACCCAATGTGGGTGAAAACCACCTACTACAATTCGTCTCTATCTTCTTTTAATTAGAAACTTCCTTTTACAATGTACTAGTGCAATCCTTTACCAGTACGCAGGCTGCAACCTGCAGAGAGCTACAACCCTCTCTCGTTCTCCAGCTTCTCCTGGAAGGGAGCTACAACCCCCTTAGCTCTTGCACTAGCCAAGATACTAGTATGTAGGTGTTGGCCTACAGAAGGCTACAACCTTCTCTTTCTTCCAGGGACCACGTTTCATAAATTTTCAGACTGGATCCATGAACATCAATCAATCATCAAAAATTTCTGCATCAAACAATCTCCTTTTCACCAATTAGAACTGAATCAAGTAGATACTTTTCTGACAGCTGTACCCAAAACACAGTAACAGTAACCACACACCAAATTCTGAACCCAGAACACTACAACAATAAACAGAAGCAGCTAGATCACAACTCAAAAGATATGCACTACTTCAATAATCTGAAACCTGCGTGCATATGCTTCTGTGTTTGGACCAACCTGCGTATACGCTGTTTTTATTCACTGAACCAACGTGTATACGCGCCTTCTCTTCACTGAACCTGCGTACAGATCTATAAAGGATAATTCACTCTTTCAAATATTCAGACACTAATTAACCCAGATTATCAGATTTATAGATCAAGCATGCACCACATATAACAGATCAAAATCATACGAAGATACTACCATTCAAGCCTAAATATTATGACCCATTAAGATAACTTATCCTTCTCTTTGTGCTAAGGTTCCTCCTTCATTCAAATCCAGATCTGCACCATGACCCCAATCACCAATATTTCAGATCTAGCACTTATTAGTCTTCAATTAATTTAGATGATCCTTTGCCAAATGATCTCCTTCCTCTTTTATAGTCTTAGGCCTTTCACAATACCACGGTCCAAAACCATAATAAAACAATACCATGGACCCAATACTTGGGATCAACACTTCTGACGAGATACCATGGTCCAAAACCATATGTTCAAATACCAAGGACTAACTACCATGGACCAAAAGTAAGTTCTCCAACATATACGCGCTTTTCCTTGCGTGAAAGTGCGTGTATACGCATACGCGCCTTTGTAACGTCTAACCCGCATGTATACGCGCCTTCGTCTAGGTGAACCTACGTATATATCTTTTTCCTTCATTCTGAGAGCCTGTATTGAGATTTGTCACCAAAGTGAGTTTTCATCAAGGACAACACCTGTGCCATAGCTCTAAATCAGTGCCACAATGCCAACAATCTCCCCCTTTGGACTTGATGGCAACCCCAAGATCCTCAAAGTCATTCTCCCCCTGTGTCATCAAGGGAAAAGACTTGTGCTCCCCCTGAGTACATGCTGAAATCTATGCTCTGCTGCGCTGACCATGCTCCCCTTGACTGTAGGAAAGATTTGCAAAAAGATGTTCTTCAAGAAGAATCATGACTTATACATCATAAAGGACCTTCCTATCACTAAAAGACTCAATACATACATCCTTCACCCCACCAAGTGGGGATCATCCACCCAACCAAGTGGGGATACATCAGAGATTTACATATGACAACCAAGTACATTACATCTTCATCCCAGGCATAGTGGGGAAACTAAAATAGGCCGTTACATGACCTTGACACCACAAAAGAGATACATGACATAGAGACGAAATATCTAGAGCAAGACTTATGAAAGTCACCAATAACTGATATCAGCAGCATCTTTCAATCACAATTCAGATCAGCAACCAAGATTCCTTCTGTTCTCCCTCTGCTTTTGTTCCACCTGAAACCAACAACAGCCATGAACTAGAACCAAAAGCTTCTAAGATAATGCCAACAATGAATCATTAGAAGTTTATCCGCTCCCCCTGAACCTGTGCCAGATGGTCTCTGTTAGACCCATATCAGATTATCTTCACCCAGAGCCTATCCCTATTGATCTCCATATACGCGACTGTCTCTGCACAAACCGGCGTATGTGCGCGGATCCTCCTCAGGCAACTCGGGTACACCCATTTTTCTCTGAAACAGACAAGTTTTAACAGCAAGATGATGCATCAACTACTCCCAGCTTCTGTCTGATGTATTCAAAAGTTTCCCTGGGCAGTGGTTTCGTGAGTATATCAACGACTTGTTCCTTAGAGGGAACATACTCCAGCTTGACCCTTTGTTCTAGCACTTGTTCTCGAAGAAAATGATATTTGATAGGTATGTGCTTGGTCTTTGAATGCATGACTGGGTTCTTTGAAATGCTGATTACACTTGTATTATCACATAAGATGGAGATAGGTGGTGTACAAGTGATTTGAAAATCCTGCAAGGTTTGCATCATCTAAAGGAGTTGAGTGCAGCAAGATGCAACAGCCACATATTTCGCTTCAGCTGTGGATAAAGCAATCGAACTTTGTTTCTTGCTAAACCAAGATACTAATCTGGAACCCATAAAGAATGCACCACCATTTGTGCTCTTTTTGTCATCCACGCTTCCAACCCAATCTGCATCTGTATAAGCATGAAGAGTGAGATCTGTATCTCTAGGATACCATAAGCCATAGTTCTGAGTTCCTTGAAGATACTTGAAAATTCTCTTCACTGCCTGAAGATGAGTTTCCTTTGGATTTGCCTGAAATCTTCCAACCATTCCCACTGCATGCATGATGTCTGGTCGGGTACCTATCAGATAAAGCAGACTTCCAATCATGGATCTATAGGTTTGTTGATGCACTGCTGCTAATTCATCATTTGCACTAAGGATGCATCTTGTAACCATAGGGGTACATACTGGTTTTGCATCTTCCATGCCATATTTCTTCAAGATCTACTTGAAATACTTGGTTTGAGACAAAAAGATACCGCCTTCATTTTGTTGGATTTGCAATCCAAGAAAATATGTCAGTTCTCCAAGCAAAGACATTTCGAATTCTTTCTGCATCACCAAGGCAAAGCTTTGACTCATAGCTTCTTCATTGCTACCAAAGATAATATCATCTACATACACAACAAGTATTAGCAATTTGTCATTTTCAATTTTTATATAAAGATTGCTATCTGCTGATCCTTTTGAAAAACCTTGTTGATGAAGATATTTGTCCAAACGGTAGTACCAAGCCCTTGGAGCCTGTTTAAGACCATAGAGAGCCTTTTTTAGTCTGCATACAAGATTTGGATCATTCCCAAGAATGAAACCATCTGGTTGCTCAATGTACACTTCTTCTTCTAAGTCTCCATTCAGAAAGGCTGATTTCACGTCCATTTGAAATACTTTGAATTTCTAAAAGCTAGAAAGAGCAAGGAACATTCTAATGGCCTCAAGTCTAGCAATGGGAGCAAAAGTTTCTTCAAAGTCTATTCCTTCTTGTTGAGCATACCCTTTACAAACAAGTCTGGCCTTGTTTCTAATCACTTCCCCATTTTCATTCAACTTGTTTTTGAAGATCCATTTTGTCCCTATGACATTCTTATCATTTGGTCTAGGAACCAACTCCCAATTGTTATTCTTTTCGATCTACTCAAGTTCTTCATCCATTGCCTTGACCCAACATTCATCTTTGCATGCCTCTTTTACATTTTGTGGTTCAGTGGAGGAGAGAAAAGCCAAATAGCTTGAGGCTTCTGCAATTGTTCTTCTTGTTTGTATACCTGCCTCTTTTTGCCCCAAAATTTGAGATTCTGGATGATTCTTCTGAACGTACCTGGATGGAGTCTTATCTTCTATCCTTATTTGTTCTTCTGGTGCCTCTTGAGCTTCTTCTTCATCATAGTTCTGATTTGATGTTGACAGATATTCCTCATCATCTTCGAAATCTTCGAAATTCACTTGCCTAGGAATGTTTCCTTTTTCATCAACCACTACATCAATGCTGTAAAAAATTCTTCCAAGTATTTTGTTGTAACACTTATATGCTTTGCTATGGGGAGAATAACCAAGGGGAATGCCTTCATCTGCTCTAGGTTCAAACTTGCCAAGATTTTCATCATTATTTTTAATATAGCATTTGCTTCCAAAAATTTTGAAATATTTTATTGAAGGAGTCTCACCATACCAGAGCTCATGAGGAGTTTGAGTGCTGTTCACTCGAACATTTGTCTTGTTGAGAATAACAACTGCAGCAAATGCGGCTTCACCCCAGAAAGTTGCGGGAGTTCCAGACTCATCAAGCATTGCATGAGCCATTTGTTGAACCATTCTGTTCATCCTTTCCACTACTCCATTTTGCTGAGGAGTCCTAGCTGTAGAGAATTCCCTTCTTATTCCATGTTCTTCACAAAAATCGAAAAATTCATTCGAGGTAAATTCTCCTCCTCGATCAGACCTGAGGCATTTGATTCTGAGATCTGATTCGTTCTCCACCAAGGCTTTGAATGATTTGAACTTTTCAAAGGCTTCGTCTTTGTGCTTCATAAGTCCTATCCAACACATCCTGGAATAGTCATCAATGAATAATATAAAGTATTCTTCTCCTCGAGGTGACCTTTTCCTAGTTGGACCACATACATCAGTATGGACAAGTTCAAGCAGCCTGCTGGCTGATCCTTCCTTCTCAGGGAAGTTAGTTCTGGTTTGTTTACCAAACTGACATGATTTGCATATTGTATTGTTTGGGATTCTGATTTCTGGAAGACCACGAATTGCCTGGTATTTGCATGCTTTCCTTATCTGTGAGAAACTAAGATGCCCAAATCTTCTGTGCCATAGCCACTGTTCATCATTCTTGCTCAAATAGCATTGATGTTGTCCTTCTTTGAATATGTATAAATTATTTGGAGTCCTTACGCCTTTGATCACTATTTTTCCTGTATCAAGATCACGAACACTACATCCATTTGATCGAAACATTACCTCAGTTCCTTGATCACACATCTGGCTGACACTTAATAGATTATGCTTTAATCCATCAACATACATGACATTTCCAGCTTTCACCCTTTCTTTCAATTGAACAGAACCTTTATCTTTTATGAGAGTAGGGGTGTCATTTCCAAAAGAAACCTTCTTCTCCTTCTCTAAGGCACTATATGACTGAAGTTTTTCTTTATCACCTGTCATATGTTTCGAACATCCACTGTCGATGTACCATTGATTTTCTTGCCCTTCTGCATATAAGGCTATACCACATCTTTCTGGTTGGGGTTATTTTATTCTCCATGATTTGGCACTTGAGGCTTGCTCCTTCTGAGTTGTCTACCGAAACATGCTCCTGCATTCAGAATCTTCATGACTGAAATTGTTACAAATAGAACATTCTATTTCATTTTCAAGAGTAGAGAAGTTGTTGTAAGTCCGTTTCATGATCCCAGTCATACTCCTCTGTTTATGATCTTCTCTAGTCATGATTGTCTTATAGGCAACACATTGAGCTGCTTTGTGACCAAAGTTATGACAAGAAAAACATTGGCCATTGAAGAAATTCCTGTGATTATCAAATCTACCAGCCAAATGATTGTAGTTCCTATTGACATCCATTCTTGAGGCAAATTGAGAAGGTTTTACCTATGGCTGGTTGTAGCTTCTGTTTGTCATTAAAGTAGATTGCCCCTGATTTACCTGGTGATTTCCATTGGGTCTTTGTTCACTTCTTCTTGCAGCATCAAGATAACTCTTGGAGGTAGATGGTTTCTGTGCTTGAGTTGTTTCTTCCTTATATCCCAGACCTGTCTTGATTAGTGGAGAGCGATGCACCTTGATAATCTCATCTAATGTGTCAAATCCTTTAACAAATCTAAGATTAAGAGCTTTTGTTTTCTCAATCTCTTTTCTCAGTCCCACAATTTCACATTCTAACTTTTCATGATGTTTTTCCTTTTCAGCAAGTTGGAATTGTAGAGTATCTATGATCACATTCTTCTCTTCTAAACAAATTTTGAGTCTAGAAATCTCTTCATAAAGACTTTCTTCATCTATAGCATCCACAAAATCATCATCTTCAAAAGCCATTAAAAGTTTATATTTATTACCTTGTTCATCTTCATCACTATCTGAAAGTCCATCATTATCTTCATGAGTGTAATAGCTTTTCTTATTTACATTCTGTTTCTTGTTCCATCTAACAGGTTCCTTACCCCTATCAATCTTATCCTTATGAGGACATTTGGCAGCATAGTGACCGACTCTTCCACAAGCAAAGCATTTGAAAGGTAACTTACCTCTGAATCTTCCAGCACCCCGTTGAAGGTTCTTGACAAAATTTGATTCTTCCTCTTCTTCTAACACGTGTCCTGACTCATAGTAATCTCCTTTTCCTGAAGCCTTGAAAGAAGCTTCTCTCCTGTTTGATGGTCCTCCTTTCCTCATTTCATAAGCAGTCAGAATTCCATGCAGCTGTGACATGGTAAGGTTTCGTAGATTCTCTTTTTCTTCTATTGCAGAAACCTTAGATTCAAACCTAGGGGAAAAAGATCTTAGAACCTTTTCAACCACAACAACATCTTTTATTTCTTCACCCAAGTTTTTCATACAATTAACAATCTCATCTACACGAAGGAAATAGTTAGCCACACTTTCATCATTGTGCATTATGAGATTTTCATACTAAATTTTGAGGGTTTGAAGTTTTTCTCATTTTACCTGTTCATCTCCTTCATAGATAAGAACAATCTTGTCCCATATTTCTTTTGCGGATTTATATTGCATAACCTTGACGAATTCTGATTGAAATAGACATCCTAATAGAGTATTGACAGCCTTTGCATTTGTTTCATATTGCTTCTTACCAGCCGGATCTGTAGGAGTTGTTGAAGGAAAAGTGTACCCTGTATCTATGATATCCCAGACTTCTGTACCAAGAGATTGAAGATAGGCTGTAACGCTTACCTTCCAATAGACGAAGTTGGTCCCATCAAAAATTGGCGGCCTGATTGATGCTTCTCTCTCGTAGTTGCTCATGATGATGGATCTTCCTTCAAGTGATCAAGCTTCTTCAGAAGGACCTGCTCTGATACCAATTGTTGGAAATAATACTGAGAGGGGGGGTGAATCAGTATTATCAAGTCACTTATTTTCTTTTTCAAACCCAGATCATATACGCTACTTCAGTTAGATAAAACCGCGTATATACGCAACTACAAAGAAGGAAACCTGCGTATGCAATGCAGACTTATAATTTAATTTATCTTACAGATGTTGATCATTAATCTGTGTATTAGAATCAAATAAACAGTAACTAGAAACAGTAAAATAGATCTAAAGACAATCACACACAAGAACACAAGATATAAGGTGGAAACCCAATGTGGGTGAAAACCACCTGCTGCAATTCGTCTCTATCTTCTTTTAATTAGAAACTTCTTTTTACAATGTACTGGTGCAGTCCTTTACCAGTACGCAGGCTACAACCTGTAGAGAGCCACAACCCTCTCTCGTTCTCCAGCTTCTCCTGGAAGGGAGCTACTGTCACTGGGAATAGTGTCTATGCAGAACTGCTAATACCACTAAGGCTAGTAGCTACCTTAGAAACAAACAAACTAAAACCATTTTCGTTTTCCTTTATGAAAGATAGATGAGAGAAGAATAAAGGAGACCAACCTCTGTCTTGCGCTTGGTTCCTTGCTCGATTCCTCTCTCTTCTGATAGTCCTTTGCTACTTGTTTTCGTACCCAGCTTCACAGGATACTTGTAGAATCAAAGCAGCATAACACTATACGAGAACATGGATCTATTATCATAAGCAATATAGGATTAGATGTATATTAACCACACAAATGCATAAAACATCAATCACACAAGTGTATGGAGGAAAACTTGAATAGCTTTATTGATAATCAAGAAAGAGCCAAGAGAATTACAACTGATTGTTCTGACCCAGCATCATCCTCTCAGCAAGTAAGCCCTTCTTCACCTCATGAAAAGCTTAGATCACCCAGCACTATGATGTTGCCTCAAGAAACCAACAGCACTTCCTTACAAGATGCAAAATTCCAGCCTCTGGATCTCTGGGATGAGGGATCCATATATAGATGTCTGCAAGGGAGGTGAGTCAGCCTGAGATTTGATTAGTGTCTCCTCTATGATAGTTCTTGATTCCACTTGGAGATTGATGATCTCTTACTCATCCCTGGTCGAATTCAGAGAGGCAAGTGTGACAGGAGAAGTTTCTGGAAGTATCCATGCTTCTCCACCTTGCGGATTGACCCTACCATTTGTCCCTTCTTGCCCATCGCACCCCATAGAAGGGCTTTTTGAAATGCAACGCACCTAATGTGTGTATTTAGGTGGGATGCAACACACTTTGCCTATGGAGCAGGTGAAATGGTCCAGTTTTGACTAGTTCTGAGTAGTTTTTCATGGAGAACTTCTGGGAGATGTTGTAATCAGTTGACCTTGTTCTTTTAGGGTTGGAACAACACCTTTAGGGACTTAGGAGCCCTTGGTTTATGGACATTTATGCTTGGGGTTGTAGTGCCCAAAATTGTCTATAACAGTTTCTCCCTAAAGCATGAGGTCATTAATCTTTTGATGTCGGGTGAAATGCTTTATCATGAGGATTCGAAGTTCTTTCAAGCTGGAAGGAGACCTGTACTAAGATACAATACAATACATTATCTTCATAATATTTTCATGATCTAGCTGAGGCGGGCATTCCCATGCTCAACTTTATAAATTCATTTTCATGTACATAGGACAAAAAATCGTTTGAGTGTAGACTGATGATTCTGGTAGAGCCATCATCCCTTAGATTGGATGATTATCTGTGCAGCAATGATGTACATTTGATGTCTTTATTTTCCTGAATATATATCGCAGCCCGGATGGATGAAACTAGATCTGGGGTCTTCAATCTCGTTCGATCTTCACTCAATAGTATAAGCCGATCCATGTGAGAGATGTTCTGGAGTTGAACATGGAAAGACATTGCCTGATTACCAACCAATGATGTAAGTTGTTAACAGGCGCTAGAGGAATCACCGATAATGATAATGATCCTCGAGGTACTGCAGTACAATTCACGTGGTGTGAATAAGGGACTTGGCGTCGAACACCACGTAAAATCTTTTGGTCGAAGGCCATTGATGTAAACCTGTCGCCGGAAGTGAGAAACTTGCCATTGAGGCATGCAAGCTTCAAAGTACTGAAAGGGTTGTTCCTAGATCGACTTCTTGGATAATGAGTTGATGTCGACAAGAAGCGATCTGTCATAGGAGGGCCTTAATGAATCCCACATCAATGACATGGAATGGAGCAAATGATTTAAATGGAGGTGAAAACGATCTGGTGATATATGGTTCAGGGTGGCGGTCATGAAAGAATGGAGCGAAAATGTATTATAGTGGGTGAGACACAGGTGAATTCTCTGAGTGACTTCTCTTGAACATATCGGCGACACTGAAATGATGGATTGGTAGCATTAACCCCAAATGTGGATGGTGTGATGGAACCATGGTGATGTGACCAATGAATGGAACAACCCAACCCGACTTGGATGCGGAGTGAAAATGTCATGTTCAAGAGCGACTTGCTACCAACAAAGTTTCTTCAAGTTTTCTTCCCAATTTTTTCCCAGTCATTGCTGACCAGTACCTCTTTATTTTTTTCAAGCTTGAGGAGGATAACATATGCTTGTTCTATAATTTTCCCTTCGGGCAAACCCATCGCTATGTTTTAACGAGCCTAGCGATAGTGAAACTCGTTATTGGCTGTTATCGACAAGTTTGTCACTATTAGGTTTTAACGAGTTTAACGACAAAGATAACTCGATCCTTTTCAATTTTAGAGAGTCTGAAAAGGAACGTAAAGGAACCTCCAATATCTTTTTTCGTCATCTAATCCCTTAAGTCCGAAAAAGTATAAAATAATACGAAAGGGATGAATTTTCGGTAATTTTAACGAGTCGAACAAGACAAGCGCTCGATCCTTTTGTGTAATAATCCCTCAGGTCCAAAAAGATTAAAATCTAAAGGAGGGATAGCACTTCCGGTCGCTTTAACGAGCTGGAGAGGCCAATAGCTCGGCAATCTTTTCATATTTTACGAGTCAGTTGAAAAGAGCTTAAAGGAGACTCGTTTTTTGAGGAACGAGTGATAGGTTCGGGTAGCAGCTGATTCCAGGTAAGGTTTGGAATTTTCCAATCACGGCAGTGTCACAAGGATGGCTAACAAGATCACTCTTCGTAGCTGTTCCTCAAAAGGGGTAAAATAATCAAGTGGAGGTGAATGATCAGCCAATACAGAGTGGAGGTGATGATGAGAACACGACCAAGGCTTCAAAGACTGAAGTAATACATTCACGATGGTTATTTACCGGAAATTGGTTCATTTTTTATTTTAAAATGAGCTTAAACGCTGGGGGAAACATTTGCTCATTACTTATGTTTATTTTTTAACGAGCATGAAGTCCGCGTTAAAACTGCTCGATCCAGTCGTATAATAAGGATGTCTCATCTAAGATGCCATTTTTGTGGAGCTTGCACCTTACAAAGCTTTGCTCTGGATCCTTTCTTTATGCAATTTAGGACACGACTAATCCTACGAGTTTAAAGGGTTAGAGGACCTACAAATTTAAAAAATAAATAGTCGCTCTTTGCTTGCACGCCAAAAGGTTTGCATGCCCCCAGGTATAGAGCAAAATTTCCAGGTTACCAAGAAAGTTTCATCCACGTAGCGGATAAAATTCTTTCTTGGCGATGCCTATCGAAATAGGCAAAGGGGAGTGGGGTCACCCGGAATAACCTTAATGAAGGTATATTATTCCAGTCTGTTCCCATTTTCCTGTAAGGATGGGTTTGCCAGATTAGTCATATATCCCTCACGGAAATCAACCCTATACCCAAGGTTCTCTTGCCGAAGCAGACCAGGGTGCATGCCCCCTGGGTTTCAGTCATATCCTCCGAATCACTCGCGCTCATCAGGAGGACGGACTGGGGATTGATGAGACATTCCTTGCGTGAAAAGACCACTCAGAGATGGTATATGACTATTTTCTATGCTTGAACCAGGGAATGAAAGCTAGTCTATGAGCTTGACCGCTCTTCCTTCGTGTGGAAAACACATTACTCTAAAGAGTGAGGAGACAATGGCTCCCATGCAATAAATATAGTCTCGTCCAAGGAGTAGATTATAATCCAGGGGTCCTTGGACTACCATTACGTTCCTGTGAACGGTTTTCCCTCTCAATGTAGTGGGCACATTGGGAAGGATCCCTAATGGTCGACTGGTTCCTTTGTCAAAGCCTGTTAGATTTCTCATTTCAGGCAAAAGTGATGGCGAACCAAGCGCTTTCAAAGTAGTTGAGGAAAGGATACTCACAGAAGCCCCTTCATCTATGATGGTACTGGCCATGACCATTCTATATATTTGAGCAATGATTCAAAATGGTACACTAGCCAGTAAACGAGGTCTGCTTAGTAGATTCCAGTCAAAGGAAACAACTAGGTTGCTTGGAGGTGGGACTGAATAGACGGCCGGGTATGACTCTGAAGAACTTCCTTCCAGTGGTAAAGGAATGGGTAGACTGCCCCCATGTTCATCGGAGTCTGTGTTTACGAAGAGAATTTTAACGGTGTCGTTCCTGTTCTCTTCGGTGGCTGTATCATCTGAAGATCGATCTTCTGAAGGCATGACTGGGTCAACTGCCGCCTCGACCTTTTGACTTTCGTCGGGTATGGATTCAGATGGTTTATCTTCAATGATAGACGCTTCGGCCGACCACAAGGGCGTGTCAGTCGGATTTTCAACTAGTGACGGACTCGGTAAGAGTTTCTTATATCTAGGAGGGAGCCATAACGGTGAAACCGGACGGTCATCCAAAACTCTTTTAGCCTCATCTAAGAAGGGACAATGGTGGACGACATGATTGCCTCCAAAGAGTTTACAAGGAAATTTACATTTTCCTTTTTGTCCAGGGGCTTCACTTTCACTAGTTGACGGTGTATTTTCAACATGATCACCAGAGGTTGACAACACCGGGTTGTGCAAACGAGGAGACCAATCCTTTAAGATCCGATGGATGCAAGGACAATCTCAATGGAAGTGGTCTCCTTTGCAAATGACACATGGCGATTTAGGTCTGGTCAGTGCAGTGTGTGGATTTTCGCTAGACGACGCTTGGTTGCCCCTTTTCGCCTTTGGCTCCTTCTTCTTCTTTTCCTTCTTCTTCTCAGGTACTTGATTTTTGGCTTTACCAGCTTCATCAAGAGAAGAGGAAGGAGGAGAGGAAGAATTGGATGAAGTAGAGGGTTGGGGGTAACTCTGGAATCGTTTAGTTGCTGACTCGATTGTTCAAGAATCGCGGTGTTCTGAATGACGGAGGTTGAGAAGAGCCATACGGGCAAACCAATTGTCAATCCTGGAAGTGAAAATGTGGCCATATGGGGTGTACCAACATCTCCCCAAGAGGAGAAGGGACTAGGATTTCCTCCAAGGGGAACTCCTAGGTTGGTGGAATCCATTTTCCTCAACCTAAGACCAATGTAGGAAAGGTGATAATTATTCTGTTTAAAATAAATTTTTTAGACGCTTTGACACAACTTGTTTTTTCAATTTTTAAGAGTCGAGAAAAAAAAAAGATGACTCTAGTCGCCTTCGATTTTTAATGAGCATGAAGTGACAAGTGCTCAGATGGACCTTTTCCGTTAAGGAGTCTGAAAAGGGATGGAAGGGACTGCTCTGGAAATCTAGATAGAGGGATTACCAAACCAATCGCAAAACTAAAGAATACTTTTTACGGTACGGCAGTCAATCTTCCCAAATGTTGTGTTCAGTGCATTATGATCAATAGGGCAGTAGACACAGCTTCCTATGGATAAAGGATAAAGCCTATTGTGGTCTCCCAAAATATACTCGACGGTACGTGGGAGCACAAGTCTGTACTAGCACTTATCGTCTCAAAGTGGAGGAATCACCCAACCAACAGTGAAAACAATAGTTACCAGGCTTTATGATGCCGGAATACGTCTCTAGCCTAGACTTCTAGATGTTGTGCGTTAGGTTCCAAAGCATTTTTAGATTCATTAAATTTATTTTATAGTTGATCTTGCTTAAGAAATTTGCCTTTCAGGTTCACCGCGTGATGTAGATGTACAATTCCTAAAATGCAATCTAAGATGATAAACAGTCGTTTAATCTTCTTTTTCCAAATGAAAATCCTTGCTACTAAGGAAAGACAGATGGCGTTCTTTCAACAAAGAGCAAAGAACACACACTATATGCACGACCCTAAATCAAACCAACAAACAGTCTAAATGCAAATGAACATGCATGTATTTGTTTTTCAGCCTTCTTAATGTGTGAATGATAAAAAGAAAGCTAATGCGCAAATCTGAATTATTTTTCAAAGCGACAATTACTAACAAGCTTCTTTTCAAAACAAAATGAGGACAATGACAACACTTTGCGATTTGGAATTGAAAACTTGCTTTCGACACTAGAAAAACTACTAATTCAGATCAAATACAATAGTAACAGGGTAATCGACTATCAAGAACAATCAGATTCTTTTCTATGACTTAAAACGACACTTGCGACACTTTCAAATCAAGAAACGACAATATAATTACGTTACTTCTTTGTAAAGGAGAACCGAAAATGACTCAAAAATACATAAAAACATTTACAGTTATTTTCACAATGGAGGTGGAATAACAGCAAGGAAAGGGGTTTCAAACAGAGGTGTACTGACTATAGGCAGCAAAACTCCTGAATAGATCTGAAAAGAGTGAATACAGAAACCAAAATTTAAGAACAAAGCCTTGTTTGATCAGCGCACCTATAACACAGTGAAACTGAAATGCAACGCACCTACTACACTCGGGAAGTGTGCTGCATTTGAAGTTCACAGAACAGATAGTGCGTTGGACCAGGGACGAGACTTTGATTGGGTTTCGGGTCACAGTTTGCAGTTTAGTTCAGAGATTTTGGCCGAGCAAGTGGTAATCAGTAAATCAATCACAGGGGTAGATCTAAGGAGGTTACTAGAGCCACCACAAGGGCAATTAGAGAGCTTGTAAATCAATTGTTTAATTCATAAACAAAACCTGGAGATTGACTGAAGCAGCATTGATCTACTTTGCACTTGCATAGAAAATGCAGTTCGAAGGCTAGCTGGCTTGACTTCAGGCTCCGTCTGTAAGTTTATAAAGTAAACAAATGTAGATGAACAAACAATCTACTTGCTCCCCAGCGGAGTCGCCATTTTGTTATCGGGAATAGTGTCTATGCAGAACTGCTAATCCCACTAAGGCTGGTAGCTACCTTAGAAACAAACAAACTAAAACCATTTTCGTTTTCGTTTATGAAAGATAGATGAGAGAAGAATAAAGGAGACCAACCTCTATCTTGCGCTTGGTTCCTTGCTCGATTCCTCTCTCTTTTGATAGTCCTTTGCTACTTGTTTTCATACCCAGCTTCACAAAATACCTATAGAATCAAAGCAGCATAACACTATACGAGAACATGGATCTATTATCATAAGCAATATAGGATCAGATGTATATTAACCACAGAAATGCATAAAACGTCAATCACACAAGTGTACGGAGAAAAACTAGAATAGCTTTATTGATAATCAAGAAAGAGCCAAGAGAATTACAACTGATTGTTCTGACCCAGCATCATCCTCTCAGCAAGTAAGCCCTTCTTCACCTCATGAAAAGCTTAGATCACCCAGTACTATGATGTTGCCTCAAGAAAACAACAACACTTCCTTACAAGATGCAAAATTCCAGCCTCTGGATCTCTGGGATGAGGAATCCATATATAGATGTCTGCAAGGGAGGTGAGTCAGCTTGAGATTTGATTAGTGTCTCCCCTATGATAGTTCTTGATTCCACTTGGAGATTGATGATCTCTTACTCATCCTTGGTCGAATTCAGAGAGGCAAGTGTCACAGGAGAAGTTTCTGGAAGATTCCATGCTTCTCCACCTTGCGGATTGACCCTACCATTTGTCCCTTCTCGCCCATCGCACCCCATATAAGGGCTTTTTGAAATGCAACGCACCTACTATGTGTATTTAGGTGGGATGCAACGCACTTTGCCTATGGAGCAGGTGAAATGGTCCAGTTTTGACCAGTTCTGAGTAGTTTTTCATGGAGAACTTCTGGGAGATGTTGTAATCAGTAGACCTTGTTCTTTTAGGGGTTGGAACAACACCTTTAGGGACTTAGGAGCCCTTGGTTTATGGACATTTATGCTTGGGGTTGCAATGCCCAAAAATGTCTATAACAGCTACAGCCCCCTTAGCTCTTGCACTAGCCAAGATACTAGGACGTAGGTTCTGGCCTACAGAAGGCTACAACCTTCTCTTTCTTCTAGGGACCACGTTTCATAAATTTTCAGACTGGATCCATGAACATCAATCAATCATCAAAAATTTCTGCATCAAACAATCTCCTTTTCACTAATTAGAACTGAATCAAGTAGATACTTCTCTGACGGCTGTACCCAAAACACAGTAACAGTAACCACACACCAAATTTTGAACCCAGAACACTGTAGCAATAAATAGAAGCAGCTAGATCACAACTCAAAAGATATGCGCTACTTCAATAATCTGAAACCTGCGTGCATATGCTTCTATGTTTGGACCAACCTGCATATACGTTGTTTTTATTCACTAAACCAGCGTGTATACGTGCCTTCGCTTCACTGAACCTGCGTACGGATCTATAAAGGATAATTCACTCTTTCAAATATTCAGACACTAATTAACCTAGATTATCAAATTTATAGATCAAGCATGCGCCACATATAACAGATCAAAATCATACGAAGATACTATCATTCAAGCCTAAAGATTATGACCCGTCAATAGAACTTATCCTTCTCTTTGCGCTAAGGTTCCTCCTTCATTCAGATCCAGATCTGCACCATGACCCTAATCACCAATATTTCAGATCTAGCACTTATTAGATATTCAATTAATTCTGATGATCCTTTGCCAAATGATCTCCTTCCTCTTTTATAGTCTTAGGCCTTTCACAATACGACGGTCCAAAACCATAATAAAACAATACCATGGACCCAATACTTGGGATCAACACTTCTGATAAGATATCACGGTCCAAAACCATAGGTTCAAATACCAAGGACTAACTACCATGGACCAAAAGTAAGTTCTCCAACATATACATGCTTTTCCTTGCGTGAAAGTGCGTGTATACGCATACGCACCTTTGTAACGTCTAACCCGCGTGTATATGCGCCTTCGTCTAGGTGAACCTGCGTATATATCTTTTTCCTTCATTCTAAGAGCCTGTACTGAGATTTATCACCAAAGTGAGTTGCCATCAAGGACAACACCTGTGTCATAGCTCTAAATCAGTGCCACAATGCCAACATTTTCACGCAGTCTTGATATCAATGTAGGGCATTATTCTGCCTCATGATAAAACTGAGTACAGTACAAACATGATGTCATTGTTGGGTTTGTACAATCGCGAGCATAGTGGCCTAGCTCCCCATACTTGTAGCAAATTAGTTGTTTGCGACCCCTTCCTAGTCCATTCCACCTTGACCTCGACCGCACCCCTAAAATCTAGCGCACGCCATTCCTGCTTTTGGGTCGAGGGCTCATGTTTCTGTCTACACCCCATAGGTAGGAGTCTGATCCATCATTAGTTCATATCTTCTACACGTGTGTTCATCATGGCCTACCGACCTGCAGAAATTACAAAAAAATTGTTGGGACGTCCGCATATACTTCTGCAATAGATGACAATTATTCGTAGTGTGTTTGCCTCCTATCTGATAGATCACACACCATAATGCAGGTGCCGTGCTTGGTCCTTCCTATGACTCAAGTCTTAATGGCATCAGCCCTCCTCCTGCCAAGTAATTCCCAAACACTTGACAGTGGTCCTTGTCATGCCCTTGACCTTTGCATTTTATGCTCCATACCTCCTCGTGCGGCTCTGGCCGAGGCGTCCTATACTATTTCAAACTCTACATCTTTAGACACAAATTTTTCAGTTGCACATGGATTTGTTGGACTCCCTGACCAGGGTCTTGTATAAGGGTCTCATGAAATCTCATTTCCATCTCCAAATCTTAGGCCCGGGTGGAAAGTTTTTGCTATGACAACATCGTTCTTAAGTGCAATGTTAGTGATGCTATAAACCATGCGTGGTGCTGTCCATCCATCAATGTCATGTTGGCTTCGCGAATCATACCTTTCAGTCTTTGGTCCATGTTACACAGTAATTTGTCACTGTCTCCCTGTCAGTCTCCCTACTGTGTCATGAGTTCAAATTAATCATGCTCATGCTCTCTAATGTTGCCAAATGACCCACTTTGCCAAAGTTTTACTATCATCGCGACTTTTATCAAAATAACCGCGCTGATGGGCGCTCCATAACAGACCAAATGCGCTGCTAGCGCGGAAGCACACTTGTTTCCCGCGCTGATCGAATTTCATGAGCCAGCGCGTTTGTTATTCATATTGGGTCGCGCTGACATAACCTTCCCTGTTATTCAGATGCGATGTCAGTGCTCCAGTGCAGTTATACCCCGCGATGATCCAGTTTGGGCGAGTTTGTTCTAACAGCCGGCCTTCCAGATGACTCCAGACCTGGCTGTTGGCCTTGTAAATGTCGCCCTCCTTTCTCTACCATGTCTGTTTCGTCATTTGAGCCACCTTCCTTGGAGATAAGCTCATCCTCCCACCATTCATGGAGACTCCTTCCTATTTAAGCCTCTACCATTGCCATGAGCAGCTAGTTTTTTTTTGATAGTGTGGAATTCATAGTGCTTAGACTGCTGCTGCTAGTAGGTAGTTGGTGTGACAAGTGTGGATTTGCTAGAGGAAGTTTAAGGAAGGTTGTGAGTATTGCTTGTGTGAGAGAGAGCTTTGTTTTGGGAGAATCTACCTCCAAGGGTGAATGCTTAAGAGACTTGCTGGCTGGACCCTCTAGAGAAGGACTCAGCGTCAGAACTTTGGTTGTACCTTTCTCTGTTATTGATTAATAATAGATGACTACTGTTATGGTTCCATTCTCATTTGTCTTTGTAATGGTTAATGTGAATTACATCCTTTCTGACTGATGTATAATTGCTTTTACTAGATTTCACACTTGTGTTTGTTTTTCTCTTCGTGTGTGCAGGTATCTATTCACGGAGATTGTGGAGGATCGTGACCGGCCAGAGCGAAGGAGCGAGAGCGGCATCTCTTCATCAAACAATAGTGTTGGAATCCAAGTAGGTGTTCATTGCCTCTCTTTTATTTGCAATTAGGAACTTGCACAGTAGCATTGATTGATTGTTGCTAGACCCATTCTGGGCTAGTAGGGATCGCCTCTATCCGTAGAGGGGATTTACCTCTCCAACAATTTGGCGACTCCGCTGGGGATCATAGCCTTTGTCATTTTTGTTCATTCTTGCTTTGAGTTTGATTGTTTTGGTCTCTTTTGAAGCTTTGGGGATTAATTATCAGTCTTTTACGTTTCCTGGGTTGATCTGGGAAATGCCCCTGTTTGATTGAAAGATTGGTTGTTTTGATTTGGGAGTTTTGATTTTCTTGTCACTATTTTTGAGCTCCATCGCGCATTTAATTTTAACAGTCGCGCTGTCATCGCGCTCACCCTTTTGCAACATCCTGTTCATCGCGGAATTACGGCTAACAGTTGCGACGATCCTGGAAATCAGATCAGCGCGGAAAAGATGTGTATAGTTGATCAGCGCGGAAAAGACGTGTATAGTCGCGATGTCAGCGCCACTTGGTATGCTTTTTACCCGCGCTGACCTTGGGTTGCTAGCTTAATTCCCGCGACGACTCCTGAAATCGGATCAGCACGGGTGGTCTGTGTAAAATTTGCGCTGACATCTCGGGTGGTCTGTGTAAAAATTGCGCTGACATAGTGATCAGCGCGGGTGCTCAGTGTGTAACTTGCGCTGATTCCTAAAAAGTTGTTTTTATAACTTTATCTCCTGAATTCATCAATCTTTCTTATCCCCTGTTGTTTCTTGTCTCTCATTAGCTTGTTTTGATTGCTTTTGGTTAAGGGACGCTCTCTCTTTGATTTCATTCGAGTGAGTCTTGCGTTTTTTTTAGACCATGTGACCTAGCCCCTTAGAAGTTTCATCGAGAAACCATTTGCTTAAGTTACTTGTCTATTCAAGGTTCATCCACAACCCTCTTATTGATTTGCTTGAGGCTTTTTCACTGCTTGTCGCTGGTTGATTTTTAGTGTCGATTATTGAACCACTTTTTATGTTGATTCGATTTCTTCACTACCAAGCATAGATCACAATTGTTTGGATCGATCAGTTCACACTTGCTTGGTTGTTTAGGTGATTGTTATTGAACCAGTCTTCGTATTGTTTCGATTACTTCTCACTACCTGGACACGGATTACAGTTGTTTGGGGTCAACCAGTTCTTTTCACATTTGTCTATTATTATTTCTCGGAAACTCATTTTAAGTTCATTGTGCCATTGGAAAAAGAAATCAAACTAGTATCTTTTGCATTCAATAGTTAATGGGAAAAAGAGCATTTCATTGATTTGTGTTCTCAAAAGAAAAGTTTCATTCCTTTGCCATTAGCTGCATTAGATTGTTTGATTGATTGAGTTCATTTTGTTTGGTTAAAAACTCTTACCCTTCTCATAGTTAGAATTCATCGAACGAAATGATATTCTTTGGCATGTAGTTTGCATCTAGGTAATTGTGAGAGATCACACGATAGGGCCTGAAACCGAAACTTAATTCAATATCAACCATAAAATAAACTGAATAAACCTAAAAACGCATTGGAACTTAACGCAAACATCTAGAGGTCTAGGCTAGAGACGTGTTCCGGCGTCTTTAAACATAGTCACTATTGTTTCACATTACGGTTGGGTGATTCCTCCTTCTGTGACTCAATAGTGGTCTAGCACGGACTGTGCTCCCACGTACCGTCGCGTATATAGGGAGACCCCACTAGGCTTTTATCCTTGATCCATAGGAAGCCGAGTCTACCGCCTTGCAAATCGTAACACACCGAACACAGCATTCGGGAAGATTGACTGCAGTACGGAAAGTCCTTGGTTCTCATACGATTGCCAAGGTGTATAAGGAGTTTTACGGATTGCTTGGTAAACCCTTTGCCTAGAATCTCCAGAGCAGTCACTTTTGATCCTTTTCGGACTCCCTAAAAGAAAAGGTGCCAGTGAGCGTCTTGTCACTTCGTGCTCATTAAACATTCGAAGGAGACTAGAGTCATCTTTTCGTCCTTTTCTCGACTCTTGAAACATGAAAAGGTCAAGTTTAGTTCCTGTGTCTTAAAAGTTTATTTGACCACGTTAACATCACCTAGTTAGATCTTGTGTGTGTTAGCTTGAGTAGGCTTCTTTTTGTTTGCCATGGCAACTTTTCCAGGGTTCACCAACCCAAGTTCCCCTCCTGACGAGAATCCTGGTCATTTCCCTCCTCTCGGGAATGTTGGTGCTCCTTATATGGCAACGTTATCCCTTCCAGGGTTAATTGTTGGGTTGCCTGTTTGGTTGTTTTCAACATCTTTGGTCCCTGCCGTGTCGGCTGTTAGTCCATCAGTCCCTCCACCTGAACAACATCATGTTGATCCTAAGGTGGACCTCTCCCCTTCGACGCCTACTTCTACGTCCTCATCTTCTACTTCGCCTAGTGAAGGCCTCGTTTCGAGTAACCAGGTGGCTAAGAAGAAGACGAAGAAGACCAAGAAGAAGAAGTCTCCTAAGGGAGAGGTTACAAGTATAATTGTTACTCCCTCGAGTACACTTGAAGTCGGGCCCCCTTCCACTCCTCCGCGGAAGGTTAAGTTTCCTTGTCGATTATGCAAGGAGGACCATCTTCTTCGCGATTGTCCTGGCATTCCCAGGGTACTAGAAATATGGTCTCGCGATCCGGCCCACCCCTCATCGTCCTCTGAAGCTCACGGCGATGCTACCTTATTAATTGGGAATGGTAAGGGAAAAGGGAAGATTCGAATCCCTTGTAGACTTTGTGAAGGCAATCATCCCCTTCACCTTTGTCCACTCATGGATAAAGCCTCCAGTGTCTTGGAAAGTCTCCTAGCTCCCTCACCCCAACTTCCCGTTGGATATCAACGTCTTTCTGCAGCTGCAGATCATCCGCCTCCCGACAATGAGATTGGTTCACATTCTTCTCTTGTCCAGGCCCCTCTTCCCACACCCGGCTGTGTCCAGCCTGTTCTAGACCAACCATTGGTCGGAAAGAGTGTCGACTCGAGTCCGCCGCTCGCTCACTCTGTTTCGGAAGAGAATCATGCCCATGTTCTTCTCGTCTCTTCAAATTCTCCGGAGTCCCGAAATGACTCTCCTAACCCAGCTGCTCCCGAAGGTTCTCCTTCGGTTCCTTTAGCACATGGGGGCAATCATACGATTCCCCCACCAAGTAGTCTGGTCGCTTCCTTTGATTGGAATCGCCTGATCGTCGGTCGCCTTCCATCCCATATGCCTTTCCAGATCACAGTACATGCCTGTGCTAAGGCAGTACCTGGCACTGTTTTGGATGAAGGGGCGTCTGTCAGTCTTATGCCGTACACTACTTGGCAAGCTTTAGGTTCCCCGCAGCTTGGGCCAGTCACTCAGAATCTGTTGGCATTCGACGGAGGAGCCTGTCCATCTCTAGGAGTTCTCCCAAAGTTCCCTATTACTTTGGGGGGAAAAACCGTCTATATAGACGTCTTGGTTACCCAAGGTGTTTTAGACTTTAGTCTTCTCCTTGGTCGCGACTATGTTTACGCCATGGGGGCACTTGCTTCTTCGCTTTTCCGTGTGGTTTGCTTTCCACACGATGGAAGAATTGTGATTATCGATCAATTGTCATTCGTTAGTCCCCCAATGCCTCCTGCGCAGTTGTCGTCCCCTCCTAGTTCTTATCCACTAGTTGTATCTGCCCCACCGCAGATCAACTACGTGGCCACCTACCCTGTGCATGTATCCAGTGATGACACCGTCGTGCATAGTGTCCTGGGGGCATTAGGTCCTGACTTCCAAGATGTGGTCCTTTCACCGAGAGTAACACTCTTGGAAGCACCGACTTCCTGTTCATTATGATGAAGTTCGGTCGGAGCATAGTTCACTTTCCTATGTCAAGCTCCCTAAAAAATGAAATTGGGTTTGGTCGGAGCATAGTTCACCCTCCTATGTCAAGCTCCCTAAAAAATGAAAATGGGTCTGGTTGGAGCACAGTTCCTTGTCTTGTGTCAAGCTCGTTAAAAAATGAAACAAAGTGTCCCGAGCATAGTTCCTGATCTTGTGTCAAGCTCATTAAAAAATGAAACAAGGGTTATGAGGATAGTTCTTTTACTGTGTCAACCTCATTAAAAAATGAAACAACTCCCTTTCCAAATCGAGTCTGTTGATTAAGATCTCGTAAAATACAAGTCGAGTCTTTCATCGATCTCGAGAGTGAACCTTCATTCCATCCACTTTGTTGAGTGCAATGAAGCTTGGGGGGCATGTACCTTGATTTGCGTCATTATGCTGGGGGCATGCGAGCTTCTAACAAGCATAGTTTTTCGTTTCAAGCTTGTGTAAACATGAAACCGAATCCAAGCAGAGTTCTCCATGGTTCAAGCTTGTGTAAAAATGAACCCATACTCGATTTACATCTCGTGATTGCCATGTTTATCCGCTGAATTCTGCTAGATGATCCTTGGTTGGTTTCATTCCTACCATCTCTTTGGCTGATCATATGCTCTCACTTGGTTGTTTATCCTTTCCTGAGGAACCGCAGCGATGAGTGGTTTTATTAGCCAGCCTCTTGACCATTACATGTTTTGAGCAGTTCCACCATTACCGGAACCAGTTGCTACCCTTTATACCACTCGTTCCTCTAGGACGAGTCACCTTTAAGCTCTTTTCTGACTCGTAAAATGTGAAAAGATTGCCGAGTATTTTTCCCTTTTTGACTCGTTAAAGAGAATAAAAATGGAGGTCTGCTTTCAGCTCTTTTCCGACCATTTAAAGATGAAAAGATAGCCGAGTCTCCCTCTCAACTCGTTAAAAAAAGCGAGAGGCGGTCGCCTTTAAATCTCTTTTTTCGACCGTTTAAACTAAAAAGATTGTCGGGTGTTTGTCCTTTCGAACTCGTTATTGGTTCCAAAACGACGTGCTTCTGACCGCTTTTTTACTTTTTCGGGTCGAAGTCACTACTTACGAAAAGTACTCCTCGATCATACTGGTTGGGCGGTTCTTTCGAGCATCGTTTTATACTTTTTTGGGCTCGGGAGACACAACTTTACGAAAAAGGACCCCCCTGGAGTTTTCTTTTTCGCTGTCTTTTCAGATTCTCTAAACAGGAAAAGACGCCGAGCTCTTCCTTTGTCAGGCTCGTTAAAACTTAATGACATCGGACACCGTCGAAATGACGCTTTCCAAGCACATGCTATCCCCGTCAAGCTTGTCATCCAAAAATAATCGGGGTACCTGCCAGAAATGGTGGGGAAAATGGAACTGTAATAATAGTCGTGTCGGCAGTATGTCGCTCTTGAACATGGCACTCGTCTGCATTCGTGTCTGGGTGGGGATTTCTCATCTTGTTTGGGTTACACTAGCCTCCGTGGGTTTGGGTTATCCTATTTGACCTCTCATCTGCTCATTGCCTTGTCACCATGACCTCTGCTCATTTGATGTCAAATACTGCCAAATCCACTGTCGTGCCGCCAATATGTTCAAGAGAAGTTGACCTCTGCAAACTTACAACCTCCCTCTGATGTCTCACACAAAATATTTTCCTCTGTCTCGTGTCGATGATGTGGGAAACATTATGGCCCACCTTCGATCAAGGTTACTTCCTGTCGACTTCAGCTCATTATCCAGGAAAGTGACTTAGAGACTCCCTTCAGGTGCCTTAGAGCCTGCATGCCTCAATGGCAGGTTCTTCGTGTTCGACGCGAGGTTTTCATCATTGGCCTCTGATCGGATGATTCTGTGGGTGTTCGACACCAGCTCATTGATTCACACGCCGCGGATTGTACCTATAAGTACCTTGAGGACCATTGTCATTATTGGTGGTACCTCTCGCGTCTGTTAACAGTTTTCATCACTGACTGGTAATCAGACGATGTTCATGCATGTTCGACTTCAGCTCATGTATTCACATGCTTGAACTTGTACTTTGTTCGGATTGGGATGGAGCGCAAGACCTTGGTTTTTGCCTGCTACAAACCAGGTTGCGATTTTGTGGATTATTATTACATGACTCATTGATGGATGGCTGCGCCCATACCTGAGTCTTTTGGGATGGCTGCGACCATACCTTATTATCACCATGGTCTCTTCAGCTGGGTGGCTGCGTCCATACCACAGACCTTCTTCGTATGTCTTTTGGATGGCTACGCCCATGCCTAGACTACATGTAATAGAGATATCAGTTGTACATACGTGCAGATTCTTCCTGGTGGTGTTCCAGTTCAGCAAGTTTTGTAAAGCATTTCACCCCTCCCACTCTCTCGGGCTTCATGCTTTAGGGGGCATCTGTTACACAGCAATTTGTCACTGTCTCCCTGTCAGTCTCCCTACTGTGTCATGAGTTCAAATTAATCATGCTCATGCTCTCTAATGTTTCCAAATGACCCACTTTGCCAAAGTTTTACTATCATCGCGACTTTTGTCAAAATAACCGCGCTGATGGGTGCTCCATAACAGACCGAATGCGCTGCCAGCGCGGAAGCACACCTGTTTCCCACGCTGATCAAATTTCATGAGCCAGCGCGTTTGTTATTCATATTGGGTTGCGCTGACATAACCTTCCCTATTATTCAGATGCGATGTCAGTGCTCCAGTGCAGTTATACACCCGCGCTGATCCAGTTTGGGCGAGTTTGTTCTAACAGCCGGCCTTCCAGATGACTCCAGACCTGGTTGTTGGCCTTGTAAATGTCGCCCTCCTTTCTTTGGCATGTCTGTTTCGTCATTTGAGCCACCTTCCTTGGAGATAAGCTCATCCTCCCACCATTCATGGAGACTCCTTCATATTTAAGCCTCTACCATTGCCATGAGCAGCTAGTTTTTGGAGTTTTGAGTTTTTGATAGTGTGGAATTCATAGTGCTTAGACTGCTGCTGCTAGTAGGTAGTTGGTGTGACAAGTGTGGATTTGCTAGAGGAAGTTTAAGGAAGGTTGTGAGTATTGCTTGTGTGAGAGAGAGCTTTGTTTTGGGAGAATCTACCTCCAAGGGTGAATGCTTAAGAGACTTGCTGGCTGGACCCTCTAGAGAAGGACTCAGCGTCAGAACTTTGGTTGTACCTTTCTCTGTTATTGATTAATAATAGATGAATACTGTTATGGTTCCATTCTCATTTGTCTTTGTAATGGTTAATGTGAATTACATCCTTTCTGACTGATGTATAATTGCTTTTACTAGATTTCACGCTTGTGTTTGTTTTTCTCTTCGTGTGTGCAGGTATCTATTCACGGAGATCGTGGAGGATCGTGACCGGCCAGAGCGAAGGAGCGAGAGCGGCATCTCTTCATCAAACAATAGCGTTGGAATCCAAGTAGGTGTTCATTGCCTCTCTTTTATTTGCAATTAGGAACTTGCACAATAGCATTGATTGATTGTTGCTAGACCCATTCTGGGCTAGTAGGGATCGCCTCTATCCGTAGAGGGGATTTACCTCTCCAACAGTCCAAATCCAAGGGGGTATCACCCAGGAGCATCAAGATCTCCTTAAACCCGATGATTGATTGTGTTTCCGACTTTGGCCTACTAAATTCCTTGTTTAGTGCGGTCTGGATTTTTGTGTTTCTGCATTTGGATGGTCATTAGAATGCTTGATGTACCATGTTAATATGTGATCCTGAAATGTGCTTACCAGCATAGCCTTTTTGATATTGTCATCCAAGACTCCTTGTGCTTCCCATACAGCTCTTACCATGAACCAGAATTGGTCTGGATCTTCATTCCCTACTCCTCTGAATACCGGTAGTTTGATCTCACTCGCCATACTGAACTGTGGTGGTGGCGGAGGTGGGGTGGGTGGAGATGGAGTTGAGGAGGGTGAGATGGGTGGCAGTGTAGGTGGAGGTGGTAAGTGTGGAATTCGATACCTTATTAGAGTGACCATGATTATCGGAGAAACTTTTGTGAGCTCTTCCTTGCTTTTCCGCGAGGGGGAAATTAAGGGACTAGTTTCTAATTCTTCACTACTTCTACTTCTGTAGATCTTCCCACTTCGTGTAGTCCTAAACATTAATTTATTCACATAATATTCTTCTCACACAATAACATCTTAATCCAATTGTTCAAAGATTTGATATACTTACCTCGCAGTCCCTCGAGGAAACGTCGCTCCTCTTACAATACATTTGACCAAAACTTGCGCTTTAAGCCCCAAAACATGCTGTGGGGGGATCCGATGCCCAATAGTCTATTCAATATAAACTTATTCTTCTAAGTCTCCATTAAGGAAGGTTGATTTTACATCCATTTGATATACTTTGAATTTTCAAAAACTAGAAAGAGCAAGAAACATCCTTATGGCTTCAAGTTTGGCAACAGGTGCAAAAGTTTCTTCAAAAACTATACCTTCTTGTTGAGCATACCCTTTACAAACAAGTCTAGCCTTGTTTCTAATAACTTCTCCATTTTCATTCAACTTGTTCTTAAATATCCATTTTGTTCCTATAACATTTTTATCTTGAGGTCTAGGAACTAACTCCCAAGTATCATTCTTTTCAATTTGGTCAAGTTCTTCATCCATGGCCTTGATCCAACATTCATCTTTGTAGGCTTCATTTAAATTCTAAGGTTTGGTGGAAGATAGTAATGCTAGATAGCTTGAGGTCCCTGTAAGAGTTCTTCTTGTCTGTACACCAGCCCCATTTTCTCCTAGAATTTGAGATTCTGGATGATTTTTTTGAACATACCTGGATGGAGCCTTTTCCCTATATGTTGTATCTTCTTCTAGTGCTTCATTGGTTTCTTCTTCTATATCATTTTGATTTGACGCGGGAAATCATTCCCAAACTTCCTCACTGTCATATTCCTTTGTTGATTTCATTTGTTCTAGATTTCTACATGCTTCATCAATTACAACATCAATGCTCTCAAAAAATTTCCAAAGTCTTTTATTATAACATTTGTATCCTTTACTTTTGGATGAATAACCAAGAAGAATTCCTTCATCTTCTCTGGGTTCGAACTTACCAAGTTTTTCATCAGTCCTTTTGATAAAACATTTTCTTCTAAAAAATCTAAAGTATTTTACAGTAGGAGGCTTACCATACCAAAGTTCATATGGATTTTGAATGCTATTTACCCGAACATTTGCTTTGTTGAGAATAGTTACGAAAACAAATGCTGCTTCACCCCAGAAGGTTGCAGGAGTTCCAAATTCATCTAGCATAGCTCAAGCCTTTGTTGAATTGTTCTGTTCATCCTTTCTACCACACCATTTTGCTAAGGAGTTCTTGAGATGAAGAATTGCCTTTTAATTCCATCTTGTTCACAAAAGTCAAAGAATTCATCTTATATGAATTCCCCCCCTCAATCGGATCTGAGACATTTGATTTTTCGATCTGATTCATTTTCAACTAAAGCTTTGAAGGCTTTAAAATTTTCAAATGCTTCATCTTTGTGCTTTAGTAGACCTATCCAACACATCCTAGAAAAATCATCAATAAATAAAATAAAGTATTCTTCTCCACGAGGTGACTTTTTCCTTGTTGGTCCACATAAATCAGTATGGATGAGTTCAAGAGGTTTACTTGCTGACCCTTCTTTTTCAATGAAGTGAACTCTGGTTTGCTTACCGATTTGACATGGTTTGCATATGGTATTTTCTGGGATGTTGATATGTAGAAGATCACGAACTGCCTTGAGCCTGCATGCTTTTCTTATTTGTGAAAAGCTTAGATGTTCCAATATTCTATGCCATAGCCAATTTTCATCTATTTTTCTTAGATAACATTGTTTTTGTCCTCCTTTAAGTATACATAAGTTGTTTGGAGTTCTTGTTCCCTTGATCATGGTCTTTCTGGTATTAAGCTCATGAACCACACATCTGTTTGATCAAAATACCACTTCATTTCCTTGATCAAACATTTGAATGACACTCAACAGATTATGATTTAAACCATTTACATACATGGCATCTTTAATGACAGCAGGATTGTCATTTCCAAATGAGAATTCTTTTCTTTTTCTAAAGCATTATATGAATTCAGTTTCTCTTTATCACCTATCATGTGTTTGGAGCATCTGTTGTCAATGTACCACTGATTTTATTGTCCTTCTGCATACAGAGCTTTGCCACATCTTTCTAATTGAGATTCCTTTCTTCTCAATATCTTGGGATTTAATGGTGTTTTCTCCTTTTGAAGTGTTGACCAAAATTTTCTCTTGCATTCAGATTTTTCACGACCAAAGTTGTTACAAATCGAACATTCTATTTCATTTTCAAGAGGAGAAAAGTTATTAAGGGAACTTTTCATGATTCCTATCACACTCCTTTGATTTCGTGCTTCTCTAGTCATGATGGTTTTATAAGAAACACATTGAGCAACCTTGTGCCCAAAGTTATGACATGAAAAACATTTCCCATTAAAGAAATTTCTACGATCATAATATCTTCTGGTATTGTTTACCTATTGATTACAGCTTCTACCGATATTCATCCTTGGAGTAAATTGAGTATGATTTACCTGATGAGTAATTTTAAACTTTTGTTGATGATTGACACACTGTTCACTAGTCTTTGCTGCGTCAATATAGCTTCTGGTGGAGGCTGATGACTTCTGTGATTGAGATGAATCTTCAATATATCCAAGACCTGTCTTTATCAAAGGATAATGTTGAACATTGATGATTTCATTTAAAGTTTATGATCCTTTAGAAAATCTAAGATTAAGAGATTTTTTCTTCTCAAGATCTTTTCTTAGACCCACAATCTCATATTCAAGATTTTCATTATGTTTTTCTCTTCAACAAGTTGGCGTGTCAAAATATCTATGATCATATTCTTTTCTTCTACACAGATTTTGAGTTCAGTGATTTCTTCAAGAAAGTATTCCTCTTTTAATGCATCCAAAAAATCATCATTGTCCCAAGCCATGAGTATTCTATAATCTTGTTCAGTTTCATCTTCATCACTATTAGATAAACCATCACTATCTTCATGCGTATAGTAACTCCTTCTATTCACAACTGTTTTCTATTGCCTTTTGCATATTCCTTCCCTTTTTCATATTTATCTTTATGAGGACATTTGGTAGTATAGTGACTGGCTCTACCACAAGAAAAGCATTTGAAAGGTAGATTACCTCTGAATCTTTCGGAACCCCGTTGAAGCTTCTTGACAAAATTTACATGATCTTCTTCTTCTGAAATGTGTCTTGATTCATTGTGCTCTTCCTTTTCTTTTTCCTTTGCTGACACTTTAAATGCGTCTTCTCTCATATCTGATGGACCTCCTTTTGTCATTTCAAAGGAAGTTAGGATTCCATGAAGTTGAGTCATAGTGGTAGTCTGAAGATCCTGTTTTTCTTCTATGGAAAACACTTTTGACTCAAATTTAGAAGACAAAGATCTCAAAATTCTCTCAACTAAAGTAACTTCCTTTATCTCTTCACCCAAAATATTCATACAATTAACAATCTCATCTATACATAAATAGTAACTAGCAACACTTTCATCACTATGCATCTTAAGAGTTTCATACTAAATTTTGAGAGTTTTAAGCTTAGCACATTTTACCTGAGAGTCTCCTTCGTTTCTCTGAATGATTTTGTCCCATACCTCTTTGGTTGTTTTGAGCTGCATGAATTTGACAAAATTTGATCCTGATAAACTTCCTAATAACGTACTGACAACTTTGGCATTGGTTTCATATAACTTCTTACCTACAGAGTCTGTCGGAATTGCTGCTGGAAATTGATATCCTCCTTCCACAATTTACCAAACATCGGATCCAAGAAATTGTATATAGGCTCTGGTTCTTATTTTCCAATATAATAAGTTGCTGCCATTGGAGATTGGTGGTTTGATTGATCCCATACCTTTGTGATTATTGTTATAGACATTTTTGTGCCTTACAGCATTGAGCATGAAATGTCCATAATCTAAGGGATCCAAAGTCCCTAAACATGTTGTTCCTACCCCTAGAGGAACAAGGCTAACAAACCACAGCAATTCACAGAAGTTCTCCACCAGAAACTGCTCAAAAACAAGTCAATTCAGGATCATTTTAGTGGCTACACTAGCTATTTGCGCTGAATGTCAAAGCCAACACTGGCTACCTGCGCTGAATGCAAAGGCAACACTGGCTACCTGCGTTGAGCGAGAGTGGACATGTGGCAAGTTCATTTCTCAAGGTGTCAGAACCCAGGAAGCTTCCAAAATGACACTTGCCTCAGGGAATTCGACTGGTGATGAGTAAGAGGTTCCAAATCTCCAAGTGGAAGCAAGAACCTCCAAGTGGAATCAAGAACTGACAGAGGGAGAGGACACTAGTCAGATCTCAAGCTGACTCATCCTCTCTCCAAACATCTATATATGGATCTCTCCTCCATGAGATCTAGAGGCTGGAATTTTGTTATTGCAAAGAATTGTTGTTGGTTTGAAACTGGAATCATTGGGTGCTTAATGCTTTGAAGGGAGGTGAAGATAGGAATTCCATTCTGTTGGGAAGGAGATGCTGGATTGGAGCCCTCTGGGTTGTATCTCTTCCTGAACCTTGTTATGTATCAATAAAGCTATCTTGGTTTTCTCCTATATACTGATGTATCTTTGATGTATGATTGCATTAGTGTATTTGATTTACTTCTAATCCTTAATCATTTATGAATATGAATATTTACCTTTGTGTTGTGTTCTTCTCTTGTCACAAGTAGTTGTTCTCTTGTCGCAAGTAGTTGTTCTCTTATGATCTCGCAGGAATCAAGTAGCTGTTCTCTTGGGCGAGCGAGGAGGCAAGTAGCTGTGAACACCCAAAGAGAAGAGGATATGGATCGAGGGACAAACGGAAGATACCGATAAGTCTATTGATCTCTCCTCTTTCGCATTTCATAAAGGAAGAAACCAGAATAGCTGTCTCTGTTTGTTGCTAAGGCACTGTCACACCTTAGGTGGATAGGATCGTCCTGCATAGGCATTTTTCCCCACAACAAATTGGCGACTCCACTGGGGAGATCTGTTTAGTCATTTTATTTGTGTTTCTATCATTGTTTATTTCATAGACTTGACAACAACAATCGAACTGCATTTGCTATTCCCGGATGCAAAGTAGACAGTTGCTGCTTTGATCCAATCACTGGACTTGTCTATGATCTGAACAATGGATTCACAGATGATTTGATGATCCTTTGTGATAGATCTTAGTACTCCCTCAAAGCATCCCTTTGATTGTACCTTGCTTGTTGCTTTTATTTGGCTTGAAACAGTGAATTAAATAGCAATCTGTGACCCAGAACTTGTGGGAAACGAGAGTTTCTCCTTCAGCGCAGACCCAGTGAAGGGATTCTGCATTTCAACGCAGTTCCCGTGAAGGCTACCTGCGTTGAATGTCAAAACCCCTGTGTTGAGGTTGCGCTGAACCAGTTTGCCCTTGTGCAGCTGGGGTTCTCTGCTCTGTTTTGCCTTGTTTTGATCTCTGATTTTTGCAGCCTGTAACCAGCATAGGTACCAGTCTGATAACTCCTTTTCTCTGCTTAAATTCCGCCTCCTTTTGTACAAAAATACTGTGAGTGTTTTTATGTGTTTGTGGCGTCATTTACAGTTTTCCTTTGCATGAGTGAAATAATCATCCTGTAGCCCTTGATTCAGATCTGTTGATTGTGATCTTAGGAGAGAATTCATTGGCTGTTTACAGTTGATTATACATTTACTTTTGCTTATTGGTTTGAGTTTGTCTCTTTTAAGTGTCGAAACAAGTGTTCATTTTGAAAGTCGCAAAGTGTTGTAATCTCTTCTACCCTTGTTGATTTCGAAAAAGTAAACTTGTTTGTATCTGTCATTTAAAAGCAAATTCAAAGTTGTACAAAAAGCTTTCTTTGTAGGCATCAATACTAAGAAAGCAAAAAACAAACACCTGCATTGTGCATTTGCATTTTGATAAGTTTGCATGCTTGATTTAGGAACAGTGCATTAGAGTGTGCTGATTGCTCTTTGAGAAAAGATGGTGTCTTTCTTTTCCCTTAGTAGCTAGGATTTTCAAAGTTGAAAAGATATAAAGCTTGCTTATCATCTTTAGACTGCATTTAGGAATTTGTATCATACATCTCGTGGTGAACCTTGAAAGGCAAACTTCTAAAAAGATCAACTTAAAATAAACTGAATGAACTTAACAACGCTTTGCAACATAACGCACAACATAGAGGTCTAGGCTAGAGACGTGTTCCGGCGTCGTTAAGCCTAGTGACTGTCGATCTCGTGGAAGGTGGGTGATTCCTCCTGAGGGACGATAGCGCTAGTACGGATTGTGCTCCCACGTACCGTCGCGTATATATTGGGAGACCCCTATAGGCATATATCCTTTATCCTTAGGAAGCCGTGTCGGCCGCCCTACTGATCGCAATGCACTGAACACAGCATTCAGGAAGATCGACCGCCCGTACCCTAAAAAGTATTCTGCGGTTTTGCGAAAAGTTTGGCACACCCTCTGCCTAGAACTCCAGAGCAGTTTCTTTTGGCCTTTTTCAGACTCTATAACAGAAAAAGTCCATCCGAGCATTTGTCACTTCGGGCTCGTTAAAACATCGAAGGAGACTAGAGTCATCTTTAGCTTTTTCTCGACTCTTTAAAAGTGAAAAAGCAAGTTGTGTCTAAAGCGTCGTTAACAATTTATTTTAAACGGAACAATCACCCTTTATTCCCGCGTTGATCTTTAGGTTGAAAAGATGGAGCCCACCAACCAAGGAATTCCCTTAAGTGGAAATCCTAGTCCTTTCTCCTCTTGGGGAGAAGTTGGTGCGCCCCACATGGCCACATTGTCGCTTCCAGGACTGACAATTGGCCTACCAGTCTGGCTCTTTTCAACCAATGTCGTTCAGAACACCACCATTCCTGAACAGTCGAGTCAACAGTTAGACCAGACCAGAGTTTCCCACCAGCCTTCTACTTCATCTTCCTCTCCTCCTTCCTCTTCGCTTGACGGAACTGGTAAAGCAAAAAACCGAGTTCCTAAAGAGAAGAAGGAGAAGAAGAAGAAAGAAAAGAAGAAGAAGGAGCCAAAGGCGACTGGGGGCAAACAAGTGTCGTCTAACAAAAATCCACACACAGCACTGGCAAGGCCTAAATCGCCATGCGTCATATGCAAGGGAGACCACTTCCACAGAGATTGTCCCTGTATCCCTCGGATACTAAGGGACTGGTCTCCCCGTTTGCACAATTCGGTAGCATCGACCTCTGATAGCCATGTTGACTGCTCACCGTCGACTAGTGGAAGTGAAGCCACAGGATGAAGAGGGAACGCTAGATTTCCCTGCAAACTGTGTGAAGGCGATCACGCCATCCACCGTTGTCCCTTCTTAGACGAGGCAAAAAGAGTTCTGGAAGATCGCCCGATTTTACGAGCGCAACTTCCTCCTGGATATCAAAGACTCCTGCCAAGTCCTTCGCTAGTTGAGAACCCGGCTGGCCCGCTCAAGTGGTCAGTCGAAGCGCCGGTCATTGAAGATGAACCGTCTGAATCCATACCTGACGAAAGTCTAAAGGTTGAAACGGCAGTTGACCCGGTTTTGCCTTCAGAGGCTCTATCTTCGAATGACACCATCACAGAGGAGAATAAAGACGACACCGTCCAAATTCTCTTCATCAACACTGACTCTGATGAACAAGGGGGCAATGCCACCATTCCTTTATCGCAAGAAGGAAGTTCGTCAGAGCGATATCCGGCCGTATACTCGGTCCCACCGCCAAGCAACCTAGTTGTCTCTTTCGACTGGAACCAACTAGGCAGACCCCGCTTGCCAGCTAGCATACCATTCAGAATTATCGTCCAAATATACAGAATGGTAATGGCTGGCACTATCATTGATGATGGGGCATCTGTGAGTATCCTTTCCTCTATTGCTTGGAAAGCGCTTGGTTCGCCAGCGCTTTTGCCTGAAATGAGAAATCTATCAGGCTTTGATAAAGGAACCAGTCGACCTTTAGGGATCCTCCCCAATGTGCCCATAACATTGAAAGGGAAGACCGTTCAAATGAACGTGATGGTCGTTCAAGGACCCTTGGATTATAACCTACTCCTTGGACGAGACTATATATATTGCATGGGGGCCCTCGTCTCCTCACTCTTTAGAGTAATGTGTTTTCCGCATGAAGGAAGAGTGGTCAAGCTCGTGGACCAACTTTCATTCCCCGGATCACACATCGCAAATAGTCATGTACCATCCCTAAATGGTCTATTCACGCAAGAAGTGTCTCAACCCACGGTCCGTCCTCCTGATGAGCGCGAGTAATCCGGGAGGATATGACTGGAACCCAGGGGGCATGCGTCCTGGTCTGCTTCGGCAGGAAAACTTTGGGTATAAGGTAGGTTTCCGCGGGAGAATATGACTAGTCTGTACCCCGTCCATCTAGGAAGAGGGGTTATTCTAGAATAAGATTCTTTTGTCAAAGTTATGTGAGTTGGCGGGCTTCGTCGCTCACCTTTGTCTATTTCGGTAGACATTTCCGAGGAAGTGTTTTGTTTGAAAGATTAACGAGACAATATTTGGGTAACCTGAAAGAGGTAGGCCTGTCTCGGTGAAACTAATGTTTTGACGGAAATGAAGTGGAGGTAACCTTGAAATCGTACTTTATACTTGGGGGCATGCAAACCTTTTGGAATGCAAGCAAAGAGCGGTTATTTATCTGTTTTTTGGGTTAGCCGTTTCCTAACTTGCATAAAGAAAGGATGCGGGGCAAAGCTTTGTGAGATGAAGCTCCATAAAAAATAGAATCTCAATGAGACACTCTTATCATATGACTGGTATTTCGAGCAGTTTTAGCACACAGTTCATGCTCGTTAAAAAATAAATGCAAGATCCAAGCAGTTTTAGCACATAGTTCATGCTCGTTAAAAAATAAACATAAGATCAAGCAAATGTTTCCACTCTTGTTTAAGCTCGTTAAAAAATGAACTATCCCGGTAAATAACCGCAGTGAATGTAATATCATCAGCCATTAAAGCCTTGGTCGTGTTTGCACCATCACCTCCACTTTTCATTTGGCCGATCGTTCACCTCCATATGATTGTTTACCCATTTTGAGGAACAGCTGCGAAGAGTGATTTCACCTAGCCATCCTTGTGACACTGCCGTGATTGGAAAATTCCAACCTGTACCTGGAATCAGCTGCTAACCCTGTTTATCACTCGTTCCTCAAAAGACGAGTCTTCTTTAAGCTCTTTTCAACTGACTCGTAAAATATGAAAAGATTGCCGAGTCCTTGCCCTTCCAGCTCGTTAAAGGGACAGGAAGAGCTATCCCTCCTCTAGATTTTAATCTTTTTGGACCTGAGGGATTATTGCACAAAAAGATCGAGCGCTTGTTTTATTCGGCTCGTTAAAACTATCGAAAACTCATCCCTTCTGTATTGTTTTATACTTTTTCGGACTTAAGGGATTAGATGACGAAAAAGGACTTTTGGAGTTAACTTTATGTACCTTTTCAGACTCTCTAAAAATGAAAAGGACCGAGTTATCCTTGTCGTTAGACTCGTTAAAATCATTAAATAGCGACAAACTTGTCTTTAGACGAGAACGAGTTTCACTATCGCTAGGCTCGTTATAGAACAAGCATATGTTATCCTCCTCAAGCTTGACAAAAATAAAGAGGTACTGGTCAGCAATGACTGGGGAAAAATTGGGAGAAACTAAAGAAAACTTTGATGGTAGCAAGTCGCTCTTGAACATGACACTTTTCCTCCGTACCACAATTGGGTTGGGTTGTTTCATTCACCGGTCACATCCATGGTCTCGCCATACCATCCATATTTGGGGTAATGCTACCGATCCATCGCATCAGTGTCGCCACATGTTCAAGAGAATTCGTTTAGAAAAGTCAACCATGTCCCATCCACTGCCATACATTATCCTTCATCCTTTCATGACCGCCACCCTGAATCATATGTCACAGATCGTTTTCACCTCCATTAAAATCATTAGCTCCGTTCCGTGTCACTGATGTGGGATTCATTAAGGCCCTCCTTTGACGGATCGCTTCTTGTCGACATCAGCTCATTATCCAAGAAGTTGATCTAGGAACAACCCCTTCAGTACTTTGAAGCTTGCATACCTCAATGGCAAGTTTCTCACTTCCGGCGATAGGTATACATCAATGACCTTCGACCGAAAGATTTTGCGTGGTGTTCGACGCCAAGTCCTTTATTCACACCACGTGAATTGTACTGCAGTACCTTGAGGGTCATTATCATTATCGGTGACTCCTCTCGCGCTTGTTAACGATTTACATTATTGACCGGTAATCAAGCGATGTCTTTCCATGTTCGACTTCAGAACAATTCTCACATGGATCGACTTGTACTTAGAGTGAAGATCGAACGAGTTTGAAGACCCCGGATCTAGTTTCATCCATCCGGGCTGCGATATATATTCAGGAAAAATAAAGACATTGACATGTACATCATTGCAGCAGATAATCATCCTACTCAAAGGATGATAATTTCATCAAAATTATCAGTCTACCATCAGACGATTGTCTGTTCTATGTACAGAAAAATGAATTTATAAAGCTGAGCATGGGAATGCCCGCCTCAGCTAGATCATGAAAGCAGTATGAAAAATAATGTCTTGTATTGTATCTTATTACAGGTCTCCTCCCAGCATTGGATGAACTTCGGATCCCCCTGATAAAGCATTTCACCCGATAAACAGCCTCATACTTTAGGGGGCAACTGTTATAGAAATTTTTGTGCCTTACAGCATTGAGCATGAAATGTCCATAATCTAAGGGATCCAAAGTCCCTAAACATGTTGTTCCTACCCCTATAGGAACAAGGCTAACAAACCACAACAATTCACAGAAGTTCTCCACCAGAAACCGCTCAAAAACAAGTCAATTCAGGATCATTTCAGTGGCTACACTAGCTGTTTGCGCTGAATGTCAAAGCCAACACTGGCTACCTATGCTGAATGTCAAAGGCAACACTGGCTACCTACGCTGAGCGAGAGTGGACATGTGGCAAGTTCATTTCTCAAGGTGTCAGAACCCAGGAAGCTTCCAAAATGACACTTGCCTCAGGGAATTCGACTGGTGATGAGTAAGAGGTTCCAAATCTCCAAGTGGAAGCAAGAACCTCCAAGTGGAATCAAGAACTGACAGAGGGAGAGGACACTAGTCAGATCTCAAGCTAACTCATCCTCTCTCCAAACATCTATATATGGATCTCTCCTCCATGAGATCTAGAGGCTGGAATTTTGTTATTGCAAAGAATTGTTGTTGGTTTGAAACTGGAATCATTGGGTGCTTAATGCTTTGAAGGGAGGTGAAGATAGGAATTCCATTCTGCTGGGAAGGAGATGCTGGATTGGAGCCCTCTGGGTTGTATCTCTTCCTGAACCTTGTTATGTATCAATAAAGCTATCTTGGTTTTCTCCTATATACTGATGTATCTTTGATGTATGATTGCATTAGTGTATTTGATTTACTTCTAATCCTGAATCATTTATGAATATGTATATTTACCTTTGTGTTGTGTTCTTCTCTTGTCACAAGTAGCTGTTCTCTTGTCGCAAGTAGCTGTTCTCTTGTGATCTCACAGGAATCAAGTAGTTGTTCTCTTGGGCGAGCGAGGAGGCAAGTAGCTGTAAACACCCAAAGAGAAGAGGATCTGGATCGAGGGACAAACGGAAGATACCGGTAAGTCTATTGATCTCTCCTCTTTCGCATTTCATAAAGGAAGAAACCAGAATAGTTGTCTCTGTTTGTTGCTAAGGCACTGTCACACCTTAGGTGGATAGGATCGTCCTGCATAGGCATTTTTCCCCACAACAATTATTCGTCTTGAAAGCTATTCCTTCAAGCGATCAAGATTCTTTTGAAGGACTTGGTCTAATACCAATTGTTGGAAATAATACTGAGAGGGGGGTTGAATCAGTATTATCAGATCAATAATTTTTCATTTCCCAAACATATTTATATATGCTACTTCTGTAATGTGAGCTAGCATGTACACGCTACTGTGATTAGAGAAATCAACATATACCCAAAGAATTTGTGATTTAGTTAATTTATCATGTGTTGATCTATAACCAGTGCATCGGTAACTTATTAAATAGTGCAGTAAAAATAGAATAAACCATCACACATAAGAAACACACATGAACACCAATATTTACGGTGGAAGCCCAATGTGAGTGAAAACCACCTGTTGCTATCATCTCTTTCTTCTTTTAACAATAAGAAATTCTATTTACAATCTTGTACTGGTGCAGACTCATACCAGTACGAAGGCACCCACTTGAAAAAGGATACAACCTTCTCTCATTTTCCAGCTTCTACTGGATGGGAGCTGCAAACCCCTAGCTCTTGTACCAGCCAATGTGTTTACTAGTATGCAGGCGCCAGCCTACAAAAGGGTACAACCTTATCTCTTCCTCCAGGGACCACGTTTCATAAATTTTTAGATTGGATGCTCCTGGTACACAACTATGCACATGATGGCCTCATTTCATCAAAATTTCATACTAGACCCATTAAAAATTTCAAACTGCATCAACCAATAATCAGTTAATCCGATCAGTCAGATCGCTGTCACTAGAACACTGTGCTGAACCTCGAAACCTACATCATTGTTCAGAACCAGCTGCAACCTCAAAAATAATGCATCAGAATGTGTACACTACTTTATTGAACCCAACCTGCCTGTATACGCTACTTCCTTCAATAAAACCTACATATACCTTCAAAGCTACTGAAACCTAAAACTTGTGAATCAAGTTTGTACCAACCAACAATATACTGAACATCTATTGTTAATTTACAGAGCTTCACATAGGCAGTAGCAGCGATCACCCTACTATTGGATTGAAGGGGCCTAACCCAGTTTTAGAGTTATTTAGCCAAACATATCCCTGTACTACTGGCCCTTTCGGCAACATCCCGTAGAGTGCGGATTGAGGTCTCACCTGAAGCAGTATGGGGGGATGCTGGAAACCCTTGAGATGTCTGATGGGTCGGTTTAGTCCAACTGTGAATACCTTCACATAGGTCACTTTGCACAATTTCCTAACCTGTGAGGCCTTCACGATCTGTTATAATCACCTTCGCGTAGCCCTAACTAGGGGCTGAGGTGCTTTCGTGCTACTAAGGCAGTGATCTACACTATTTCCCCAAGCTACACTATTGACCTTACTTATCTTCTTATAATAGTTAGTTATCTTCACGTAAATAGATACTTTATCTTATATTCACTTTATCAACACATTCATATAAGTTCACACATCATATAAACAATAGAAATGTAATTTATATCCGATACATTCAATGCACAAAATAGGAAAAAGATACACAGAAATGATGTAAAACTTCTCCTTATTAACACTTCAGTCGGTTACAGACTAAACATACCCTATGCACTCAAATGCAGGGGTCTGCGCAGTCAGCTGCAGACTACTAGGCCTCTGCACACTTAGCTGCAAAGCCTTCTCCTACTCTACGACCCAAAGACACAACTCGATGCTTCAACTAGGACTCAATTTTTCATCATTAGATCTTGATTAACTTCTACTTAACTTGTTTACAACTTAGAGCCTCACTCTATTTATACAATCCTATGGCTCGCAAACCATGGGTAGATCTCTAAGGCCAACATTATATTACAAAAATGAGGGCAGACAACCCTTTGACTCATTTACAATCTTCACGCTCCGCGCCCATAAAACATGGAGTCTTTGCATCAGATATGGTCAAAATCTAGGTTTTAAGGCCCAAAACTTGCCTTGGGGGATCCCATACCCAATATGCCCCCAACACAAAAATCATCACTCGCCCTCGAGTCACTCTGTTGGTGTGGAGATCTTCACACAAAGACCTCCCAACTCTGTCCGAACTACTGCAAGCTTGACAACGCGTTGAGCAGCTGCCTGCTGTACATCCTGTATGCGTTTTTCAGAGACTTCTGTATCTGAATTGCTGCCCTGCACCTGTTTATAGTCCTGAGCCTCCTTTCAGCTACCTGGTGCACTAAGACTATGCTTCGGTTGGTTAGTCAAATAGTGAGGCCACTCACGTATGGTTTCAACCAACTGCCATTCACTTTTCCTAGGAAAGGTTCTCCATTTAACTTTACCAACTATATCACGCCTTAGTCTGTGACCTCCTTAATAACATATGGTCCTAGCCAATGCATTCTGAATTTTACTAGGAATTTATCAAACTTACTATCATACAATAACACCAAATCATTCACCTTGAAGGTGCGCAATTTAATATCTTGATTGTGCCAAGCCTTTTCGTGCTACTTTTGTACCTACTGATGGAATCCAGCCAAAAATCGTTCTTCTTCGAGTTCCTCTAACTATGTGAGCCTCTCCTCTAGGGCTCTGTGGTCCATCATACCTGTGAGCGCTACTATGCGTAGACTAGGCACGATATACTCCATTGGCATTATGGATTCCACTCCATAGACTAGCTAGAAATGTGTCTATTCCGTCAGTTTCTTGGACATTGTCCTATAAGCCCATAAAACTGCTGGTACGTGCAAGTCCCAATCCCTTCATTGTGCATTACATATCTTGTTCAGTGCTTCGCACACTTCATTAAATGCTTCTTTGTGGGTAACCTTCTGTGCACTCGTTCTTTCCACACTCTGTCGTTCCAACTTGAGGAACTATTTGCGTAATTGCCCCCGCAACATATGCTTATTGACCGTATTCCCCAACGCGAAGTTCATGTGCATTCGTCCAGGTTGTTTACCATATGTATGTACCCACCTGGACAGATGCACGTGTGGACCATCCCGTTCACTGTATTTATTTGTTAGTCACACCTTAGGCTTCCCAAAATGCATTCACATCTCTTCAAACGTGAAGGTTAACAGGAATCCTTCGCGCAAGATGTCCCATTCACTCATGCCATGGCAGAGCTCCATCTCAGTATACCAATTCATGGGTATGACATCCAGAGTATCACAGAACAAATGCATCCATTCAGGTTGTGGCTCTTACCTGTAGACCTTGATCCATTTCACGAGGTGTGTACGTGGATCATCTCGTCCATCATACTTGTCTTCTAGCCAAATCTGTGGTGTCCCAAATCGTAGGTGCATCATCCTTCTGCATCCACACCAGTCCTCAAAACTTCTTTGATGCGTACCCCACCATCTTGCGGGCGTAGTGCGCAGTGCCCCTTTCAGAGCATCAAAACACTGTTATTCTAGCACTTTTCATTCAAATTTTTTCAGGAATTCATCCACCGCTGTCAACCCATCATACATAGGCAGATCCCTTACCTTTGTTGTCACGCAACGTGGTGATCTTATCATCATGTTGCAATTGAGCGTGGTTACCTCGTGTAACTGGTTTTTCCATCGTTCTATTTCCTCATCTGAAACTGATGTGTAGGAGCTTCCATGCTCCCACGAAATCATGCCATCCACTATTGGATTCACCCAGTCTTGCTCCTGTGCAGTGATTTTGTAGATACAGTCTAGCTCTTTGTCACTCTCGTAGTCACGCACTGGATCTATGTAGCACTATCCTTCCGCAGGGTCTAAAGGTATCACTATGCATAGTAAATTTTTCTCAAAAATCATTTTGTGCTTCTTTAGATTTATCACTCCGTTCATATCAGTGGCCTAATCTATTCCTAGTGGCACGGGATAGGGATTACTGTCATAAAAAATCTCTATTACTTCGAAATTTTCAAGTGTGCTCGCACCTTCGATATCTACCATTATTCCCTGTAATATTCCCATCGGTAGGATCTTCTGCTGGTTCGCCATTCACAATTGAATAGGGGACCATTGCAATGTGGGCCTACCCATGCACTCCCATGTTTGCTTTGGTAGTATGTTTGCATCCAATCCTAAATCCAGAATCACTTGATCCATTTCATATTCTCCGATTTGCGCAGTCAATCTCATTTCCCTTCCTGTTCGCCATGTGTGCTTTCTGATCTTGCAGACTACACGCGGTTCCCCTGGTCCAACACATCTAGTAATTATTTCTTGTAGTCCTTTCACTGCTTTGATATTACGCAGTAGTTTCATGCTTGTCTCCAGAAAGGTACTGAGCATTGAAGGATCCATCTCTGGTTCTATTTGATCCTTACTACCTAAAGTGGAGGCCTCCATGAAGCTCTTCAAAGCTTCCATGAATGTCTCCTTCACGCTCTCCATATCGAACTCTGGTTCTCTTGTAGGAGCCTTGCTAACCCAAGCACTTTCTTTGGGTTGCTTTCCCTTGTCATCTCCTATCTTGATACCGCTTTAGAGCACAATGTTTACATTCAGTTCCTTTTCATGTGGCTCAGACCTCATCATTTGCAAATTCCGAGTTGGGGGAGGCTGGAGTATCCCTTTATCGCGTAGCCTTGCTATCAGTATAGGGTAGTCCTCCATCTCATGATCAAACAAAGTACAATATAAACAAGATGTTCTCGTCGGATTTGTACAATCATGGGCATAATGCCTTGGCCCTCCGCAATTGTAACAAATCAACTGTCCGTGACTCCTTCCTGGTCCCATTCCACCTCGACCTCGTCTATGTCCCTGAAATCCAGTGCATGCCATCCCTGCATTTTGATCGATGGCTCGCATTTTGGTCTGTACTCTATAGGTAGGAGTCAGATCCATCACCAGTTCATAACTTCTACAGGTGCGCTCATCATGGCCTACCGACCTCCAGAAATTACTGAACAATTGTTGTGACATCCGTGTATACTTCTGTAATAGATGACAATTATCTGTAGCATGTTTTCCTCCAATCTGAAAAATTGCACACCATAATGTAGGTGTCGCGCTCGGTCTTGCTTGTGCCTCTGGTCTTAATGTCATTGGCCCTCCTCTCACCAAGTAGTTCACGAAGACTAGACAATGGTCCTTGTCATGCCCCTGCCCTTTGCATTCTATGCACCATACCTCCTCGCGCATCTTTGGCCAAGTTGTCCTGTCCTATTTCAAACTCTGCAATTCCAGACATAAATTTTTCAGTTGCACGTGGATTTGTTGGACTCCCAGGCTAGGATCTTGTATTGGGGTCTCGTGCAGTCTCATTGCAATCTCCAAAGCTTTGGCCTAGGTGGATAACTTCTGCTGTGACATCATCGTCCTTAAATGCAGCGTTAGTGATGCTACAAACCATGTGCAGTGCTATCCATTTGTCAAAGTCAAGTTGGCTTCGCAAATCATACTCTTTAGTCTCTGATCCAGATCCGATGGGGTCTCATCTGGAAGCATCACGATTTACTTAAACCCGATAATCGATTGTGTCTCCAATTTTGGCCTGTTAAATTCCCTGTTTAGCAAAACCTGGATATCTGCGATCCCTGCATTTGGATGGTCATTAGAATGCTTAATGTACAATGTTAGTGCATGATCTTGCAATGCGCTTACCAGCATTTCCTTCTTTATATTGTCATCCACAACTCCTTGTGCTTCCCATTCAACTTTTACCACGAATCAAAATTGGTTCAGATCTTCGTTCCCTACTCCTCTAAATACCGACAATTTTATCGCGCTCGCCATATTGAACTAAGGTGGTGGCAAAGGTGGTGTGGGCGAAGATGGAGGTGAAGGTGGTGAGACTAGTGGTGGTGTAGGTGGAGGTGGTATGCACGGAATTTGCTACCTTATTACACTGATCGCACTTCTTGGTGAAACTTTCGCAAGCTCTTCCTCGCTTTCTCACCAAGGAAAAATCAAGGGGCTAGTTTCTATTTCTGTGCTACCTTTGCTTCTATAGATTCTCCCACTTCACATAGCCCCAAACATCAATTTATTCGCATAACCTGCTTTTCACACAATAGCATTTTAATCCAAGTGTTCAAAGATTTAATGTACTTACCTCATGGTCCTTTGAGGAACCGTCGTTCCATGCTGTAGCTAACTAAAGTATATACCGTGAACTCGATGATAAACCCTCTTATAATTCAATCAAGCCAATGGTCCATAGCACACGCGATCTTATCTTTCGATGGTTCTAGTCTGTGCACCAATTCTGGAGTCCACACAATCGGTTTGTTAAGCCGACACCTTCCTTGACTATCTACTAGATTCATGATCCACTCATACAACTCAGAGGGGAAGGATGCAAGAAAATTTTGTGGATTTCCATATATAAGTAGCACTCTAACCACTGTTTCTTTGATACTCACGAATCCCTGTTTTCCTACGCCATGAACTCATGAATCTTTCTGTCCAACCACCCTTCAATTTATTTCTTCGTCAGATTCTAGTGACATGACATCAAACATCCATTATGCAGATCCTGGTCCTGACAACAGAACCATTTTTTGGCTTGTTGGGGCCTGACCTAGGTTCAGAGGTGATTTAGCCAAACAAATCCTGGTACTACTGGCCCTTTTGGCAACAGTCCGCGGAGCGCAGACTGAGGTCTCACTCGAAGTAGTATGGGAGGGTGCTAGAACCAGGTTTCCACACCCTAGAGATGTCTGATGGGTTCAAGTGGTCTGCGGTTTGACCTTGCGCACACGTCACTACGTGCACTTACTTGTTCCTCATAGCCTGAGGTGCTGCCTTTGCGTAACCCTACTCAGGGGCCGAACAATGTTATTACCTAAGTCCTTACTAGTAATATGATATTAGTTGATTAACTTAGCTTACTTGCATGTGTAAAGTATACTTAGCAATATAAATCATTCATACAAGTGCGTGCAGTAAATAACCAATACATTAGAAATTGATATCAAACATGTAATAAATCAAGAATAGATACACAGAATTTGGAATAAACTTCTTTTATTATTCTCTTCTCCGGTTACAGACTCAACTCTGCCCTACAAACTCAGCTGCAGGGGTCCACGCACTTGGCTACGGACTCTACTAGGCCTCTGTGCAGTCAGCTGCAGAGCCTTTTCCTACTCTATGACCCAAGACACACTTTGAACTTTGACTTAATCTCTAAGACCCTTCATGCCCATCCTCTATTCAATGTCTTTACAACTTAGAGCCTCGCTCTATTTATACAATCCCATGGTCCGCGGACCATGGGTAGGCTGACATTACATTCAAAACTAGGGCGGACAGCCCTATGACTCTAACATACATTTCGCACCCGAAATTTGCAGAGCTTTACAACAATATAAACTCAAAACTTGGGCTTTGAGCCCTAAAACATGCTATGGGGGGATTCCATGCCCAACACTACTAGTCAAAAACTCCTTCGTGCTGGTTATTTTTGCCCCTCTATCTTCAAGGATTGCATCCTTGCCATTCGCAAGTTCCATGAGTGCCAAATTTATTAGCGTAATATGTGCACCCCACCTGCTAACCTACACCTTGTTATTACCATCGGTCCTTTCTCCAAATGGGGCATCGACTATATGACTTGTAACCCTCGTTTGGCTGGGGGGCACGGGTATATTGTCATTGTTGTGGACTATTTCACCAAATGGGCTGAAGTGATGCCTACATACTCTGCGGATGGTAAAACAACGACTTAATTTCTATTCAATCACAATATTTCCATGTTTGGAGTGCCTCAGGCAATTGACACTGACCATGGATCCCATTTTCGAGATTACATGATGGCTGAGTTGACCTCTACGTTGGGATTGCACCAGGATGGCTCAACCCTATGCTGTTGGGTTGTGTTATAATCTTTCCACGACTAGCCCACATAGTTAACCGGGGGTTAGAAGGGGGAAGGTCACAGGGGGTTTGAGGGGCACCCGTAACCCCACTTTATGGGGTCCGAGGCAGCGCCCTAGAAAATTTTGGTTTTGGAACCTATGTTAGGTTGGGCAGACCCACCTACGGTTTTTTGCATGATTTTCGCACATGTTTTTTGGACACGATGGTTTTCGGTCCATGGTATTGGACGCGATAGTTTTTCGGTCCATGGTATTGGATGCTTCAGCATGTATAAATATGTATTGTAACATTAAAAGGAACATAATGAAAAATCAAGTTGGTAGTCCCAGTTTTGGGATCCAGGGGAAAATCTCTATGTATATGTGTTTTATGTGTTATGCTCTCTCATTGTTTATTTTCTGTGTTTTAGAATTCGTATGCAGGTAATTTCTGTACGGGGTTAAAACCTACACATACTACCCTCAGGCCAATGGCCAGGTTGAAGCTGTGAACAAAGTCCTGGTCACAATGCTTCAGCACCCCATTGGGATGCACAAGTCAAATTGGCATCTCATGCTATTTTTAGCTCTGTGGGCTTACCGAACCTTGACCAAGGATGCAACTAGACTCACACCATTCCAGCTAGTCTACGGTCTAGAAGCAACTTTACCGATTATCCCTCAAGCTGGCTATTGAACTTCTCCTTGAGACCTCACCCCAAGAAGAACATCTCTTGTATCTAGAATGACTTGATGATACTCATCGTCTTGCTACTCTAGTTATCGAAGCACAAAAAAAAAGGGTCAAATCCCACTTTGATAAGTCCATCTCTCCCTGAGCCTTTTCTGAGGGTGATTTGGTTCTTCTGTATGCTCAGGCTAATGATAAGCTGGGGGAAGGCAAGCTCGAATCCATGTGGCATGGGCCCTACATTGTTAAATGTATATTATAGAAAGGGACCTATGAGCTCATTGACTATGAAGGAAATCCCTTAGATAAGCCCCGCAATGGGCTTTATCTCAAAAAGTACTATGCTTAGGCCATCTTGCATGGTTACTTTTGTACAATAGTGTGTCATTCATTTTTTTACAATGTGGTTTGGTGTGTTATTATGCAAGCAGATTCCTTGCTTATTATGTTTTTTCCTACTTTGCAAATGTCGGTGTCTCATCACGTCACTTTCGTTGATGGTGCTTGCCATAGTACTTGGAATTTATCATCCATGGGATGGGCCATTTATGACCCCCATGGTGAGTTGATTTATCTTCAAGGTATATGTCTAAGTCGAACAAATAATAACATCGCTAAGTATAGCACGATTATCGAATTATTGTCAGAAGCTATTGCTCTTGGCATCAGGGAATTAGTTGTCAACCTTAATTCACAACTTGTTGTTCTTCAACTTAACGGGCAATATTGCATCAGAAACCCTTAGATATTGATAATGTATCTAAGTATTTGTTTGCTAGAGAGAAATTTTGATTACATTACATATCATTATATTCCTCGAGACACGAATACATTAACAAATGCATTAGCTAATTATGTGCTGGATAGACATTTGCGAAACATGTAACAACTCAAAAACAAAAACATTTGTACCATAGTAAGCAAGGAAGTACAACATATATATGTGTGTGCCGGTAATGTTTGTCATACATCAAAACCTCAAAAAATAATATATGTGTTCGAAATACATTAGTGGCTCGCGGGAATTATACATCTGTGGCTCATAGGCCTCAAAAATATGGAATTCTAGACCTATGCACTAAACAACATGATTCTCATGATAGCATGTAACTGCTCGGACTACGTGAGTTAGCAGTAGGTGAATATGATCTGACACCCCCATCGTATGCCTCTGGTACTAGCATGGGACATCACCCATCCAAGCATAATTTGGGATCCCATGGGTCAAACCCTCAAGATTCTGCCCAATATCCTCCTCGTTGTCGCTTCCCTCCTGATAAGGAGCACCGAGTGACGCGCCTAGCGATCGGGGACATCCCAATAGTGAGTTCTAGTCCAACATCTACATTCATAAAATCAAAGTGTCATGAACACATATATTTCAAAAACAAAAAAAAACATCAAAAAAACTAAAAAATTGTTTGTTTTTACCTCCATCATCAAAATCCTCCCCTTCTCCGAATGACATATCTGGATCTCCATGGAATTCGGTATCACTATAAGGTCAATCCTCCACCACGATCAATTGTCGTCATAGCCACGAGAAAAAGGTGGGCTTATAGGACATCTGTTTCCCCCCCATAACCCTAGGCATCAACTCGCTCCAACGAACCATCTGTGGGTCCTATGGCATCAACGGATCTACCTCAGTAAGCTGGTATTGGAACAACTACACCCATTCCAAGAAGAAGGTCACTAGCACAGACCCAAAGCAAAACTACTTTAGGTGTCCAACCTTAGATTTTGATAGCTAGTGCTTCATGTTGATTTTCATTGCTTCCGTCCAGTTAAAGATGGTGGGCGCCATGTAGTCGATAGCGTACTGAAACTTCGACTTGTTGGTCTCATGCGACGCTTGGGACCCAACCACTCTGTTGATGGTCAATAGTAGCACTCTCAACACAAGATCCTGAATAGTCATAATCTCGATCTTGCCATTTTTAGATTTGAGAGCTTCTGGGCAATGTTCAGAAAGTAGCATAGTCATGCTTGCCCCAATCGGCCTCGACCCATATAGGTTGACTAGCTCCCCTCTCTAGGATAGTCCTATGATGAAATAAATGCTTGAAGTCTCCAACTCCAGCTCTTGGTCACTGATGATGAAAATTTCCCGATTTATGTCCTAGAGACTAATCAGGTATCGTAGAAACTCAGGTTGGGCCTGTATACCTACCAGAAATGGTGGGGGAAAATTTGGAAATTCGATCAGTTGTGTCAATAGCTCACTCTTGAACATGACACTTTCTGCTTCATGTCGAGATGGGATATGCTCCTTTTCATTTGACCTTCCTGGGTTGGGTCGCTCATTTTTGCCTTCCATTTGATCTCTGCCACGTCCTCATGACCACTGATCCTATGGATCCAACTACTACCAAACTCAGGAATCGTGTCACCGATATGTTCAAGAGGTAGCCCTTCTGGAGTTACACTTACTCCTAATTCTTTTATCATCTGAAATTATTTGCATCCCTTTGTTTCATGTCGATGATGTGGGATACATCATGGCCCTCCTTTGACACGGTCATTTCCTGTTGACTTCAACTCATTATCTAGGAAGCTGACCGAGAGACTCCCTTCCATTACCTTAGAGCTTGCATGCCTTAATGTCAAGTTCTTTGCACTTGATGATAAGTTCACATCATTGGCTTTCGATTAGGTGATTTCACGGGTGTTTGACATCAGTTTCTTTATTCACATTCCGTGAACTATACTGCTAGTACCTTGAGATCCATTTTCATTATTGGTGGTATCTCTCGTGCTTGTTAATAATTCACATCATTGACTGGTAATTAAGCAACTTCCTAGCATGTTGGACTTTAACACATTCATTCACATGTTAGGATTTGTACTTTGATTGGGTCATTTGGAGCGCAAGACCTTGGGCTAAGATTACACAAGTCCAGGTTGCAAGGCAATGTGACATGGTAATGTTGATATACATGTCTCTTTCAGATGGATGGTTGTGACCATCCCATGAGTTTTTCTATATGATCCTTCTCATTATTGGGTGGCTGCGACCATACCTTGGTTTCATTATGATCCTTTCTGTTGGATGGCTGCGCCCATACCTTGGATCCATTTACATGATCATTCTCTAGATGGTTGCATCCATACCATGATTCATATATCATTATTCAAAGTTTTCAATGATGTATATGTATCTATGCTTTCTTGTAGGTTTTTTGATGATGGACACTGGTTCCTCGCTTCCACTTATAAATCATTTCACCCCTCACTCTAGTTTAGCCTTCACGCTTTAGGGGGCATCTGTTACACAACATTTTGTCACTGTCCCTGTACTCCCCATCTATGATCCTAGAGGACCTCTACAATGTACCCGACATGCTTTCCCATCATGAAGAAACTCCCAGTATGTCCCTCTTCATGAGCAGAATAATTCCCCTTTGCATCATTTCCCAAGAATCTTCCTTCTATCCCAGTTTACAAGACTGGCACTACTGACCAGTTTTCTCCTCACGTTGATTTACAGAGGTTAAAACTAGCCCTCGCATCGATTGGATTGACTGAGCCCTTTTCCAGTCATGTTGATCCTCTTTTGGAAGGTTTTTTAAATAAGGAGCCGAAGCTTCCATGTCTAGAATCTTTGTAACGGAAGTCTGGTAGATGGTTGGGCCGATAGAGCTAAGGAAATTAGTTTGGGCACCTTTCCCCTATTAGGATGGAATAACCTCAAGAGATAAGACCTTCTCCCATCATGAGAGGAACCATATCTCATCCATCCAAGATATATAAGCCTCTCTTTTTCCCAAGCAAAAGCTAGTTGGAGTTTTGGAGCAAGTATGAATAACCAACAAGTCATTTATAGCTTATAGATTTCTAGTGTGTGTTTGAGGGAGAATAGTGTGATTTTGGTTTGGTTTGAGACTATAGGGAAAGAGGCCTTGAAATTCCATTTGTTGGGCCTATCCATGAAGTGCTAGTAGAAGTGTGGGAACTTGGACACGTCGGAGGAGACCAACAACGGCAAGGCACTAGTAGTAATCTCTTTCTAATTTATATTAATGCAACTATCAATTAATTTCCTACATGAAGTGTCATTTTACATCTTTAAGGCTTCATTTCCCTTGACCTATTAATTATGTTGAATACAATATTTCATGTTGTCATGTTTTTTGTTGTTGTTGTTTGCTTGTTTCAGATATTCAAAGGAAGGAAATGAAAGATAGTTGTATTGAGGAAGCAATACCATCACCAAGAGGAATAGCATTCTAAGAGATAGGCCCTTTTAATTGATTATAGCTTAAGGATATTTTCCATAGATTGTTTGTTTGTGGCTAGATCCATTCTCTCGGGCTAAAGGAATTGTTTGTGTCCACATTGAGAATTTACCTGCACCACACTTAGTCCTGGAGGGAACCAGTCAACCTGAAAACAAATGCAACAACTTGCAATCCTGGGGATGAAATTTACGTAGTTTTTAGGCTGAGAAAGGTTGGTTGTCCCTCAGTCATTGCACAATTTCTGGGGCTAGCAGGCCACTGCCTCCCAGAATTGTGAAATTTCTGAGCTGAAGCCCAGTGTTGGATTGGATTACGCAATTTATGGAGGAAGGCTGCCTTGCTGGATTGTGTAGTTCTGGAGCCCAGTAGGTAGCCTAGTAGGGTTACGCAATTTATGGAGGGAAGGCTAGTTCCCCTCCAGAATTGTGCAATTTTTAGGGGGAGCATCTCAGACAGAAAATTTTCTAAGTCTAGAATGACAACCTCTGGGTGGGAGACAAACAATTTGACATGCACAGGCTGGAAGACCATTGAAACTCAACTGAAGCCTATGTACATGATAGTGCAATACATGATACTAAGGATGGTTGGTATGGAGGCTCCAAAACAAATATAAGGAAAAATTTTGGAGGGTGGTTGTAGCTGCTACAACACCTTAGTTTAAAAATCACATTTTGGATGGAACTTGGAACCTCCAACTAGTAACTAATACTGAAAACTAACAAAATTGAAACTAAAACTTTTCAGCCCTTTGCATGAAGGGTGCACTCCTATTTATACAAAAATTGAAGATAAATATTCAATAATATAGATCGTTAAATATATTTTAAATCCACATTTATCTCTTGTGGTTACAACCAATCTCCTAAAAATGTAAGATACAAATCCTCTCAAAATTATCCTATCCATGATTCTTCTCCTTTCAATGTGCATAGTTAATGATCCACATCTTCTATAATTATTCCACAAATCTTCATGAGTTGGAATTTGAAATTCGAATTTGTGGTTGGGTGGCCAAGTAGGACCCTTCTAGAATTTTGAAGTAGGCCTCCAATATCACAAAACTCAAAAACGCTTTTAGATATATATGAAAACATGTTAATTTCCTAATATTTAGTCATGAATTCTCTTAAAATTCTTAAAATTAATGAATTGGAAAATAATAATGATAAACCCATATGATTACGAAAATGGTTGATGTGAGGTTATGGGGCTATAGAGTTACGAAATGAGGGTAAAATGATGGAAATGAAAGTGAAAGTGGATGACATTTTGGAGGCCCAACATACCCCCAAAATGAAGATGTTGCATGTCCTCATGCAAATTTGATAACTTTATTCTTTCTGCAAAGTGTACTTTGAAATACATTTGATTGCAATGTATATTTTTTTATGGTTGGTTCTTGTGTGACAACCAAAAATTTATGAGTATTGGTTCTTGTGTAACAATACTTTTGTTATTTTTGTAGCATAAAAATAATTGAAATATTTGAGATTTCCTTTTTAAGTCCCATAGTGACTATCAGCCATTTGATGTGCTCATTAATTGATCATTGAAAAACATATAAACTTTTGGAATCAAAATGCAATAATAGTTGATTGAGAAAATATGTTGGTTAGGATGAAATGAAATGTAACATGTGGCATGAAATGTGAATATGAATTGATATCCCTTCCCCCCAACTAAAGGTGTTTTCAGTTTTTGGCAAATGAGAAAGGGAATATAAATGAAGTGAGTTATTTTCCAAAATCACAATTTTAACATTTAAGGAATTACATGATTAAAGATTAGAAAATAACATACCTTCAGCTACCTCAAAATTGGACAAGCTATGTATATAGAAGAATGTTGTTGCTGCTACTGGATCATGGAATATGAAGTAAAAGAATCTGATCTATTTTTTCTTTCTCTTTGTTGTATGAATAGAGGATGAGATTGGAACCTTTGTTGCTATGGATGTTGAATTCTGAATTGAGTCTTGCTACAAACTGCTATAATCATGTAGTCTTCATTTGTTCCACTCAGTGGCATAATTCTTATCTATGTTTGTTGGCACTATTAGGGCTCCAGGAAACTCTCCTAGGTTGTAGCTAGAAGATGCCTAGTAACATATAATCTTCAATATGGTTCTAGGAACTTATTGGGATGGGTGATGGTTTGGTTCAAGCCAGATAACCACTTCTATTATGTTTTCACTCCAGACATGAATGAAAACCCTTAGACAATAAGGCTTTAGACCACCAATGCTCAACAATTAGCAGATTGAGTGAATGAATGAAGAATACCAACTACACTAGCAGATGCATACAGAATTCATGATGGCCAATTGCAATTAGTAAAAGAAGCTTTCAAATCTAATCTATCAATGCAGAGATAATATGACAATTATCTGGCATTAGATACAGAAGAAACCTAGGTAACCTACTCAAAAACACATCCAATTTACTAATACAGAGATAAGATGACAGTTATCTAGCATTAGGCATAGAATATATCATGAATAAAACAATCCAGGTACAAGTTCAGAACAGAAGACAAATGGGCATTGAGCAATTAATAGCAAAAGAAGCTTGCATTACTGAAAATGAAGATGAGACGCTGCAAGTTACAGAATATCTACAGTCTCCAGAAGTTGAATCAAAACACAATTTCCAACCCTAATTACATCTTGCTTTTGGATATTTATAATCTATCATTACAATGGCCCTTATCCGTTTAGGGATGGAGGGGTCTTAATTGAACACCAATTACCATTAACTGTCTAATAACGTCTTTGAACATAGTTGCTTTCTCCACTACAAAAACCTAATCATTTTTTGTACTGTGTTGTCCTACCAGGTGGTCGGATTAATTATAGCAGTGGAGCTCCTTGACTATTTAATTCGGTTGCTGAGTTGTGCTATGTCCTTTTCTCCTCCGGCCATGCTCTTCTTTTAATTCTGCTTCATGGTCAGACTGTTGCCAGACTGACAGAGTTAGCCATCTTCTTCTTCAAGTAATCGACAGGATGTGAGGTATGGAGTGTTATCGGGAAATCTAGTGTCTATGCAGAGTTGCTAGTCCCACTAAGACAGGTAGATATCTTAGAAATAAACAAATTAAAGTTAATTTCATTTTCCTTTATGAGAAGTAGATAGAAGAGGATCAAAGAATACCAACCTTGATCTTTCGCTCGGTTCTTTGCTTTTTCCTTCTCCTCGCTAATAGGTCTTTTCCGCTTCTCCCTTGACCACTCTGCTTCAAAATAGTACCTGTAAAGTCAAAGCAGCATACTACCTTCAAAGTGCAGAGATCTACAATCATAAGCAATATACGACAAGATATATATTGACCGCACAAATGCATATACTATCAGACATACAAGAATGTGGAGGAAAACTTGAATAGCTTTATTGATATATAGATTAGAAGAGAGGATTACAACCCATTGATCTGGCCGAGCGTCATCCTCCCAGTATGAAAGCCCTTCTTCACCTCATGAAAAGCTTAGATCACCTAATACTATGGTATTCCACCAGGAAACCAATAGCACTTCCTTACAAGATACAAAATTCCAGCCTCTGGATCTCTGGGATGAGGGATCCATATATAGATGATTGCAGGGAGGTGAGTCAGCTTATGGGATTTTGATTAGTGTCTTCTCTCTGTTAGTTCTTGATTCCACTTGGAGATTGATGATCTCTTACTCATCCCTGGGCGAATTAATAGAGGCAAGTGTCATAGGAGAAGTTTCTGGAAGATTCCATTATCATCCACCTCACAAACTGTCTCTGCCATTTGTCCATTCTCGCCCATCGCACCCTACAGAAGGGCTTTCCTGTATGCATCACACCTTTAACACTAGGTAGGTGAGATGCATCGCACCCTTAGCACTGAGCAACCTGTATGGTCTAGTTTTGACCAATTCTGAGCAGTTTTCTGTGGAGAACTTCTGGGAGATTATGTAATCAGCTGACCTTGTTCCTTTAGGGCATGAAACAACACTTTTAGGGACTCAGAAGTCCTTGGTTTATGGACATATATGATTGGGATTGCAGTGCCCAAAAATGTCTATAACATGGAGTGTATGGGTGGATGGACGATTGGGAGTGATCGTGAATGGCGGCCTTCGGATCAAGGGAGATGTGTGGTGGGGATCGCCTTTTGGAGGCTAGCAGTCGTGGTGGGAGAAGAACATATCCGAGCTGTTAGATCTTCAGGTGAGTAGATCGGATGGTTATTGGGTGGCGGAGATGTGCGAGCGATAACACGCAGGGTGGTTTGATTTGAGTGGTAATGGTTTTTATCGAGCGAGCATTAGCGGTAAGCGGAAAGTGTTAGAACTTGCTTGATGCCATTCAGTGGATGACACGTAGCGGCAGAGGAGAGAGGAAAACCACCCTCATCAGGCGGGTAATTTTCATGCTTGTTGTCCATGTGATATGGGAAATAGCCGTTAGATCCAGCAGGGGTGATATAACGGCCCAGAGCTGTCGGGCAAGTTTGGCGTATCGGATGGAATGTGGACTATTGGATCGGCCGGGAAAGATCAATGACAAAGATGCGGTGAAGGTATGAGATGTCCTGGGGGAACGTGCTATAGGTGCATAAGGCATATGGGTAAGGTTTTATGGGTGTTTTTGGCTTTCGCGCTTGGGGCTAAGGCCAAAGGGGTGTTTTGTCAGGGTTAGAGGGCTAATTAAGGAAACAGAAAGGGTAAAGTGGGAGTGGATTGAGGTAAGAAATAGGAAATGGCCCGTGTGGGACCCCTTTTATGAACAGCAAAGCTAACTGAATCTTCTCGTTGACCTTCAAAAAGTCATAACTCCACCTCAAGGTTAACATTGGCTCCTTCTGGGGATGAAATCCTCCCTGTGAGGTTTTAAGACCCGTGGACCACTACCTTTTACATAAGAAACAATATCAGAAATATTACCTAGTATTCCATTGGGCATGAAGTCTATCTAAGACTGCAATAAAACTTTGAAAAATAACATATTTACAATACTGAGGCCTGAAAGCCTTAAACAAAATAAACTTTCAAAAACTGCCCATTGACTGGGCCATCAAAAACAGTTTCTCCCTCCAAACTTTGCAACATGAAAGTATTGTTCCCCTGGACCTGAGAGATGACAAATGGCCCTATCCATATAGCATCAAATTTACCATGATTGCCTCTCTTTTCCTTCAGTGCATCCCATTTGAGGACCCAATCACCAACCCGAATATTATCCATCTTTGCCTTTCTGTCAAAATATTCCTTGATTTTCCTTTGATGTATTGCAGACCTCTCAATCAGTTGATCTCTGATCTTATGAACTTCAGACTAGTCACTCATCCTCCTTGCTCTGTCACTTTCCTCGTTCTACTCCTCTTGCAAGAATTTGGCTACAGGGAGGATCAATTATATTGGTAAAACAACCTTGGTGCCATATACCAGCTTGAATGGAGAATTCCCTGTAAACTTCTTGATGGTAACCTTGTTAGCCCACAATGCAAACTTCAGCTTGGAATCCCAGTTCCTTTTGTTGTCTTCCAACATCTTTTTGATTATCCTTACTAGGATTTTATTGGATGATTCTGCTAGGCCATTACCTTGAGGATAATATGAGGTGGAATGCGCTAATTTAATGCCCATTGATTCACACATGTCCATGAACTCTTTTGCCCTGAAAGCTGCTGCATTGTCTATAACCAATTTGGTTGGGTAACCAAACCTGGTGAAAATGTTTTCTGTCAATAATTTCATGAAAACCTGGTGATCAACTTTCTTAGTGGGGATGGCCTCAATCCATTTGGTAAAATAATCAGTGGCTACTAAAATCCATCTATGCTGGCCACTGGAATGTGGATTAATCTCCCATATGAAATCCAAACCCCACTGCTGGAAAGGGCCACTGGTATGTATTAGCTTCAGGGGCAAAGATTTTAGTTCTTACCTTCCTACAAATCTCTAGAACTTGTCACAAGATTTCAAAAATGAAAATACATCAGAGAAAAGAGTAGGCCAATAATACCCAGCCCTTAGGATCTTGTGGGCTGTGTTTTTCCAATAATGATGCCCTCCATAAATGCTAGAGTGAAACTGGTGCATCAATTCCACAGATTGCTCTTTGTATAGACACCTTAAGAGGATTCCAGATGGGTCCCTCCAATAAAGTAGGTTTTTATTAATACAAAACTTGGCTACCTTGAGCTTGATGGTTCTTGCTTGACTCGAGCTAAGCCCTAGAGGGACTTCTAGCTTCAAGAGGAAATGAGATATCCTAGAATACCAATCACAAGAAGCCAAATTATCAGCTAATGACTGGTTCTGCTTTCTTTCTTCTATTTCCTCCTCTGCTTGTTCAATCTCTAAATCTGCACCTATGCACTTTATGTCCAGTAGATTGCAATTTTCCTCAGCCATAAGCTTAGCTAGGCCCTGGCCTTTGATAAGCTTGGTGGGCTTTATCTCTATGTTGAACTCTATGAGTTTTGCAATCCATTTGTCCCTTCTTCCATCAACATCTGGTTGTGTTAGGACATCCTTTACTGAAGCTGAAGGTACATAGGCAATCACCTTGGAGTGCAGAATGTAAATTAGGAATTCATTTAAAGGCTTTATTAGAGCATAGGCTTGCTTTTCAATGAGGTCATACCTTAATTCAACATCTCTCAAAGTTTTGCTAAAGAAGGCCACTAGGTGCTCTATACCTTCATTATTTTTTTGCAACAAGACTGCTGCAAGTGTATCACAGGAAGCAAAAGAGAAGATATAAAAATCCTTGGTGTAGTTTGGGCTGATTAAGGTGGGAGCTTCCATGATAGTGTTTTTGATGGCTTCAAAATATCTTCTTGAAGCCTTTGTCCATTTTATCTTTGACCCCTTCTTTAACATGGAAGTGATGTGCTTCACTGGTCCTGCAAAATTTGGAATGAATCTCCTCACAAAGTTAATCTTTCCCATAAAAGATTGATTGTCCTTCTTTGATCTTGGGATAGACAATGTTTGTATTGCTTTAACCCTTTCTGGATCAATCTTGACACCTGTAGCACAAACGATATGTCATAAAAGCTTGCCTTCTTCTAGAGCAAACTGTGACTTCTTAGGATTTACTGAAATCCCCAAATATCTACACTTCAGAAAGACCTTCCTCAAAGGCTACAAATGATCCTCATGACTGTTGGAAAAAATTGTTATGTCATCTAGGTAGATAAGGACAAACTTGTCCTTCTCTCCCACAAAGTCTATGTCCATGGTCCTCTGAAAAGTAGCCCCAACATTTATTAGTCTGAATGGCATCTTGGAGTACATGAAAGTTCGCGAAGGAGTAGTGAAGGGATTCTTCTCTTGGTCATTTGGATTTACAGCAACTTGGTTGTACCCTGAGAATCCATCCAAGAAAGACATGACTTTAGCCCCTGAAGCTTTTGCAGCAAATGTTCCATTTTGGGCAGGGGGTAGTTGTCTTTCTTAGAGCATTCGTTCAGGTTCCTAAAGTCAACACATAGCCCGATTTCCCCACTTTTCTTCCTCATGACTACTAGGTTGGCTACCCACTTCAAATACCTCAGGGGAACTATGATCTTGGCAGCCAACAATTTCTTAATTTCCTTTTCAATCAAAGGGAGTAGCAGAGGGTTTATGGGTCTCAGCTTCTACTTGAAATGGATGACATCTTTCTCCACTGGGATCTTATGCTGAATGATGTTTTTGTCATAATTCTTAAGGTCACTGTATTCCCAAGCGAAGACATCAGTAAATTGCTTCATTAGGGTGCAATATTTAGAACTTTGGGTAGTAGACAAGTGGGTGGACAGATTTATATATTTTGGATGATCTAGACTTCCTATATTGTGTCTATGGACTGCAGACTCATTTTCTTTTTGGGCAGTCTTATAGGGTACATCATTTTGGTCAAGCAGCTTCTCTAGAGGCACCAACCCTTTAGGTATATGGTTACTAGGCAATTGTACGATGCTGTCTTAGCCAATTTTGTTTCTTAGCTGAGACTGGTGACATTCCTCCATGGCTTCATTCTCTTGATCAATTTGCATTTCAGAGAATTCATCAATGACTTGGAAAAACCTATTGACTTCATCATCATCCTCAAAAACATTCCAGTACTTAATATTATCAGGCAATGATGGTTTGTATTTCACTTGGATTTCATAAGCCAATTTATGGGGCATGGGAGGAATTAACATTCTAGCATACATAGTAAGGGAGTTAGCAAGCTAATTCTTAACTCTGGGAATGTATGAGATACAAAAGCTACTAAAAGAATCTTTGAGCCTCCATACCTCATCTCTGTATGCTTTCAGCCTTGGGTGCTTTGCTTGGAATGTTTTGTTCACTTGTTGAATGATGAGATTGGCATCTCCAAACACCTTTATGTCTCTGATTCCCCTTTCTTCAGCAGCATTTAAGCCATATATCAAAGCCTCATACTCTGCTTTTTTTTGGTGACCTGAAAAGTTAGCTTGAAAGACAGATGTATGCATTCTTGATTTGGGATATCAACACTACACCTGCTCCTGTAGCATCCCTAGAGTAAGCTCCATCAAAGAACATGTTCCAAATTTGTGCCCCTTCCTTCTCTATGACCTAGCATACTGGTTTCTTGGGCTGCACTGAGGCCAGTTGGGATTCTTCAATTTGGAGAATACAGGCTCCAAAGTTAGTATCAATAGCATACATGGGATGATTAGTGGGATGCTTCTCATCACTAATGATATAGGCCAGCTGGGCTTCCCTGTATAACCTTCTGCTTTCTCCCCCAAAAACTAGGACAGTGGCATAGGACAGGTCATTTTGCAATGTCCCACCCAACTCTTAATCCATCCTCTAGATAGTAGCATGCCAAACTTAGGGGGGACATCTGCTACTACAATATCCATCATCATGATCTTCATGGGTAGCTGAGATAAGGTGATGGCCAAGTCCTTGATCAACCCCAGACATTTCAATTTTCTAGAATCGAAAAAGAACAAGTCATGATAAGGTCGGGTGATATCAAGGCCTAACTCATCCATGACAACCTTTGGCATTAGATTATGGCTGGCACCTGTGTCCAGCAGATAGTTGTGAAGGATTTTGTCATGAATGGTCAAGGAGACATAGAATGATGGGGAGCTATCATCAAAGGGTTCAGTCCTTGGGCTAAGCACAACTGCAAGTTTGTCATCTTGCAAATTTACATAGTCATTTGATGCTTGTGTGGCTTTGAGCTCAAGGGAATCAAGGATGGGTTTCTTAAAGGCCTCATTCTTTACAAGTTCCGTCAGAGGTACAAATATTTTCAACTTCTAGACTTCTGATTCAAAACTGAAAGGGGAAGGGGACTTTTCAGGACCTTTTACCTCTTGAGCTGGTGCTTTGAGGATGTTGGGATCAGCTGCTGGTCGCCTCTGCTTGCTAATATGCTGCTCTGTGGGGAAAATATCTCTTTGGACAGGGCTTTATTTGCCATTACTCATCCTTGACCTCAGGTTATATCTTTGCTGACATTCGGTTTGCAGAACAACTTCTTTGTCCCACTCTTGGCTGGTTTGGTCCTTGAGTAATGACTCCTCATAGGTAGCTAATGTCAAAAAGGAAGCACTACCTTTGTCTTCCATGCAATGGATTTCATCCTCTTCATCAAACTGCTCCTCCTCCATGACTACATTCTAGAAAGGAGTCTTCACCTTCTATTCTTCACTGGCCTCTTTGCCCCTTTGCATGATCTACAATTGTTCATTTTCTCTCCTATATGGATTTGGATTTCTAGGAGTAAATGTATTAGGACCACTTCCTTTCCCTGAATGTTGATCAACCTTCAGCTTGGAGATTTCAAAGGCCAATGACTCTATCATCTTGGTCATTTTGTCTATCTTGGGGTCTGAAGATGAGGAAGACTCGCCCCTCTGTCTTCTTCAGTCAACATGTCCTTTGAGTTTCTCTGCAACCATAATATTAGATTCAACCTTCAAGGCTGCATCTTTCATCTCAGCCAGAGAAGCACATATTCTTTCTCTCACTAGCATGCAGAAGTTAGAATCAAAGGCATTGGCATAGGTGAGCTTGGCAGAGGTGGGAGTAGGTTTCACTTCAGCTGGTATCTTGCTATACATGCGGTTGAACCTTTTATTGAAATCAGACAATGACTCCCCATTTTCCCTTTTTAGGTTGCCAAACTTAGTATGATAATAGAGTAGATCTTTCTTATCACCCCAATTCTTTAGGAACACATCATCTAAGGCCTAAATATCTATTATAGATCTAGGGGTCAATTCTCTGAACCATTTTCTTACCTCTCCATCTAGGCTTTGGACAAAAACTCTCATCCACACATCATCTTCACTAATGTCCAGATTATCAGCATAGCTATAAAAGGACTCAAGATGCTCTTCAACTATGACTCCTTCAGTTCTGGTGAACTTAGGAATGTATTTATGATATTCTCTAGTAGGCATAGCATTTAGAGGAACAGGAAATACTAGAGGTCCATCCCTAGCAGCTATAATTCTCTCCATTTTGGTGGGTGCTTGTGGACCTGCCATGACTGGGGAATATTGAAGAGTGTTGGCAGTTTGGATGATAGAAAGCTGAGGGGTGACTGACAGGACTAAAGGAATATGAGGGATAGGAGGTGAGGTTTCCTTTGGGCTTAAAGCAAGAGGAGAACCTAAAGAATAAGGAGCTTTATGAATCTCTGAAAGTTTTTCTTCACTGCTAGTGCTAGAGGCTATATTCTCAACATGTATGTGCTCTGTTACAAGCCTTTCTTGTAGAGATGCATAAGATTGTTTAGGTTTACCTGATCCTAATGCTCCTTTCTGTGATATCTTTCTTCCTTTAATGATCTTTTCAGGGTCAAGTACTGGGTCAGCTGGTGACTTCTGAGGATTTCTCCAAGTATGCCTCACAAATTGAACCAGAACTATGATGTGGAGTCGCCAAAAGTTTCAGTCTCCAGTAGATTTGCCAGATAGATGATTACAACCAAAAATGTGTCCAAACTTTGTTTATCATCAAAGCTGGATTTGTGTCGTTCTCCTAGGGAAGCTGAGCTTCAATCTCCTCTCCCCGACAATGACGCCAATTATGTTAGGGGTCCAGGAAACTTTCCTAGGTTGTAGCTCGGAGATGCCTGGTAACATATAATCTTCAATATGGTTCTAGGAACTTATTGGGATGGGTGATGGTTTGGTTCAAGCCAGATAACCACTTCTATTTTTTTTTCACTCCAGACATGCATGAACACCCTCAAACTACAAGGCTTTAGACCACCAATGCTAAAAAATTAGCAGATTAAGTGAATGAATGAAGAATACTAACCACACCAGTAGATGCATACAGAATGTATGATGGCCAGCTGCAACTACTAAAGAAACTTGCAAATGTAATCTATCAACGCAGAGATAAGATGACAGTTATCTGGCGTTAGATACAAAAGAAACCTGGGTGACCTACTCAACAACACATCCAATTTACTAATACAGAGATAAGATTACACTTATCTAGCATTAGGCATAGAAGATATAATGAATAAAACATTCCAGGTACAAGTTCAGAATAGAAGAGAAATGGGCATTGAGAAATTAACAGCAAAAGAAGCTTGCATTACTGAAAATGAAGATGAGATGCTACAAGTTACAGAATATCTACAGTCTCCATAAGTTGAACCAAAACACAATTACCAACCCTAACTAGATCTTGATTTTGGCTATTTATAATCTATCATTACAATGGCCCTTAGCCGTTTAGGGATGGAGGGGTCTTAATTGACCACCAACTACCATTAACTGTCTTATAGCATCTTTGAACGTAGTTGCTTTCTCCACTATGAAAACCTAATCAGTTCTGGTACTGTGCTGTCCTGCCAGGTGGTTGGATTACTTATAGCAGGGGAGCTCCATGGCTGTTTAATTCGGTTTCTGAGTCATGCTATGTCCTTTTCTCCTCTGGCCATGCTCTTCTTTTAATTTTGCTTCATGGTCAGACTGTTGCCAGACTGACAGAGTCAGCCATCTTCTTCTTCGAGTAACCGACAGGACGTGGGGTATGAAGTGCATGGGTGGATGGACGATTGGGAGTGATCATGAATGGTGGCCATCGGATCAAGGGAGATGTGTGGTGGGGATCACCTTTTGGAGGCTAGCAGTTGTGGTGGGAGAAAAATATATCCGGGCCATTAGATCTTCAGGTGAGCAAATCGGATGGTTATTGGGTGGCAGAGATGTGCGGGCAATAACACGCGGGGTGGTTTGATTTGAGTGGTAATGGTTTTTATTGGGCGGGCATTAAGGGTAAGCGGAAAGTGTCAGAAATCGCCGATGCCATTCAGTGGATGACACGTAGCGGCATAGGAGAGAGGAAAACCATCCTCATCGGGCGGGTACTTTTCACGCTTGCTGTCTGCGTGATATGGGCAATAGCCATTAGATCTGGTGGGGGTGATCTAATGGCCGAGAGCTATTGGGCAAGTTTAGCGTATCGGACGGAATGTGGACCATTGGATTGGCCGGGAAAGATCAACGGTAGAGATGCAGTTAAGGTACAAGATGTCCTGGGGGAACGTGCTATAGGTGCATAAGGCATATGGGTAAGGTTTTATGGGTGCTTTTGGCTTTCGCGCTTGGGGCTAAGGACAAAGGGATGTTTTGTCAGGGTTAGAGGGTTAATTTAGGAAACAAAAAGGGTAAAGTGGGAGTGGATTGAGGTAAGAAATAGGAAATGCTCCGTGTGGGACCCCTTTTATGAACAACAAAGAAAACCGAATCTTCCAGTTGACCTTCAAAAAGTCAGAACTACACCTCAGGGTTAATAAGCACAAAAGTGCCATTAGGGGAGACCCTGGGTTTAGGCGCAGAGGGCCAACTATGGCTCGTTGTAGTCTAGGACAACACTAGCATTTTGACCTTACCTAAAGGGTAAGGAGTCTCACTTGAGGCGTGCTGCAACCAGAGCTAAGAAGGGTTTGTCATGGGGTCAAGGGTATGTCAACCATCAATATATAAAAGAAATCATACACACAATTGGGATAACAACATATCATTCAACACTATAAAGCTACTACATTCATAGACTTGCAGAATATTTAAAATTTAAGTGGGTCCATACATCATAAGAAAACACATACATCATAGTACGAAATCAATCCAGATCTTAATTTATATTAAGTCAATAGAAGAACAATACATAATATCTCGGCCTTAGCCACAGGTGATTACAAGGAATGCTCGATTACAGGCTCTAACTGCCTATGACAGATTCAACGGTTCAATCTTCAACACAGAGGTCCTGCACGCCCACATCTAGATGATCCCGTTCTATCATATTGCAACCAACCAACCCACGAAAAACAACCCTTTCTCCTTATGGGTTTCTCCTTTTGTATTTCCCCTTCCACTTGCACTGCTAGTTCCCACTTGGCTATTCCTTCCGTTAGCTGTCTGTCATCCATCTTGTCTACTTCGCTACCTCTACCTTCTCTTGACATTTTGCCGAAACTACCCCACAACTACCTGTTCATGCTTTCTATCCTAGTTGTCTTCATCGCAACCTGATCGTTGCTACCACCACACATTTCCTCTTCATTCTATGGAATTCCAAAATAATCAAAATATTTCAAAATCAAAATGAAGGCCCCAACAGACCCTGACCACAATTCTTTGATTCGTCCCCGAGTTAATTCATTTCGATCTCTGCCGGTCTTGTTGGTGTCTTAGTGGGTGCTCCTATTGGTAGCTGCACTGATTCTGCTAGCTGATGAGCTATTTCTCTCATTGTCTCGATCGCAATTTGTGGGGTGATTTCTACTCCGATTGCACCTTCCTCCATCTACTGCCCTTCTTTTTCAAATGAATGCCCCAACTTCGGAACAAAAGTGGTTGTTTGTTGCCTGAATTCATTATACTTCTTGAGGGAAACATCCCATCCGAAAATGATTGCATTAGCCTATTGAGTGAAGTCTTCAGCTATATTGGATGTTAATTCAGTTGGCTTTTGACTTCGAAGATGGTCCCACTTTTCTCCACTATTGTTTCAAACTTCTTTAATAGCTAGAACTTGTAGACAAATCAGTGGGCGCAAGTCTCTTATCACCTTTTTAATTCTCACTAATTCTTCTCCCATTGCACCTTCCTCCATCTGCTGCCCTTCTTTTTCAAACAAAGGCCCCAACATTGGAACAAATGTGGTCGTTTTCTTCCTAAATTCATTGTACTTCTGGAGGGAAGCCTCCCATCCAACAATGATCACATCAGCCTATTGAGTGAAGTCTTAGGCTATATTGGACATTAATTCAGTTGGCTTTTGACTTTGCAGATGGTACTATTCTCCAATGTTGCTGCAAACTTCTTTTAGAGCCAAAACATGTAGACAAACGGTGGGCATAGGTCTCTTATCACCTTTTTAGTTCTCTCTGATTCTGCTCCCATTGCACCTTCCTCCATCTGCTTCCTTTCTTTTTCAAACGAAGGCCCCAACTCCGGAACAATAGTGGCCATTTTCTGCATAAATTCATTGTACTTCTAGAGGGTAGCCTCCCATCTGACAATGATCGCATCAGCCTATTGAGTGAAGTCTTCGGCTGTATTGGACATTAATTTAGTTCACTTTCAACTTCACAGATGGTCCCACTATTCTCCGTTGTTGTTGCAAAATTCTTTTAGAGCCAGAACATGTAGATGAACCAGTGGGCGAAGGTCTCTTATCATCTCTTTAGTTCTCACTTATTCTTCTTCAATATGATCAACCTGCATTTGGATGGAAGCGATCTGATCATCAATCTGCTAGAGCTGGTTGGAATCCATGCAGTCTCTGCTACTAGAAAACAATACCTGTATTTGCTCTCTAATAGGGTATACTAAATTATTTTTCAATGCCAGGCTTCCTGGCTAGTCATGAACTCTGTCCATCTGGGCATACCCATCTGCTATTGCATCAGCGAGTGCTTACTTCTTGGCTTCTACCTCACTGATCTTGACCTCGAATGTTCTCGCATATATTTCGATTGGGTCTAGTAGCGCTCATCTTCTTATCTCTAGTTTCTTCCTCATATCAACGTTGGTTGCTACCAGATTTTAACATGCTGCTTGGATATGGTCACAGCAGCTCACCAGTGTGCAAGCTGTAATATCCTTTGGAGTTTCCATGTTTTCATCCGTGACCATTGGCCATAATGACTAGAATTTCTCTGTTACTTGATCAACCTATGCTTGCAAATATGTATTTTCTTGTCGCAATTGATCTCTCTCTTCTGCCACCTCTACAGTTGTTTTTTCTACTCGTTCTCTCTGTCTAGACCATCATGTATATTCTTGGCCCTTTGCACCACTTGTTGGATAAACACAAACAGATGTGTCGAAGACCAGTGCTACAGGGTGTCGACTTGCATTGTGCTTGGGTCTGGAAAATTTTACTGAATTGGTAGGCAATTAGCTATGGATTTCTCGGAGTGGGAGGTGGGAAAATGAATGAGTTGTGATTGTGGAGTGAACTGGGGAGTGAGAGGAAAGATATTAGGGTTAGGAACCATTGGGAAACTTATAAGGAAAAGTGACTAGTAAGGTTCACTCCCCCCTCTTGTGGAAGAATTTTGGTTGGTCCTTTCTCCTAGAGTGGGTCTGACCCAAAAAGTATAGAAACTAATGACCTCTGCTAGGTGCCACTGGTAGAGGTGGCCTCTCTAAACTACTATGTTGACTCAACTTCCATTTCTACAGTTGCTAGTGGTGTTCTGGAAGGGGGGGTTTTCGACAGGGTTGCGGAAGTGGAGGCTATGTGGGGGGAGGATTCCCGCGACTAAGGTAGGATAGTAGACGTAGTGGGGGGATTTCTTCAACTACTGGGGATGTGGAGACTGACTGTCCAACCTCATCAGTAAGGTTGACGATTTGAATTGACGGGGTGGTTCTCAGCTTCTTAACGGCTGGGTTCTAAATGACTCTTTTCTTTTTGGGTTTGGGGACTGTTGGCTTAGATGGGGTGTGAGCAGCCCCAGTGGGGATTGCCATAGCTAGTGGAGTTGTAATAGTTGGTGAAAACATAGTGGAACCTTGAAATTGCAAGGGTTGGTTAGCCTCACCTAAGTGCTCATCGAAACTTGTGATCGTTTGCCTTAGCGCAAACATTTTCTCTTCCATTTGTAGCACCATTAGGTGAAGGTCATCTTCAGCTGGCCTCTTCCTACTGCTTTCCCCTACTTCTCCCACTTACAACTGTTGCTTCAATCCCCCTAATAAATATCTTTACTTCCCCTCATTAATTTCATAGGCGACCCCTGACCATGATCCAATCCCACTATGGAGTGCCTCTTCAATCAAAGCAATTTTTTGTGGCCTCATCTTGAAAGTGCCAGGATGGATGCACCGTGGTCAAAGGTAAGTGTGCCCATGTGAGGCTCCAAACCAAATTTCCTCAAAGAACTCATATAACAGTGGTTGGGGTATCCTCTCCATCAACTTGATTGTAATCAACATCATTTCATACCATTAAATCTACTTCACTAATCTCTTTATTGCTCGGATCCCCCAAAGCTCTCCATGGTTCGTACCGGAGTGATAACGGCTGTCATTCAACAATGTGCATCATCTCCCTCCCTCTCAGTGGCCTCCATTTCCACATCGCTAGAGACATCAGTATGTAGCTAAACAGGAAATTGGTACTCCGCCTGTAAATATCTTCACATGCTTTGAAGAACTCATTCAAGACGAAAGCAGACCAGGTGACTACTTCTCCATTGTAGTAGTGCTCTGCAACCGAAATTGCATCCAAAGTGCATTCATTCTATGAGAAATGTATCATGGTATTTCATGCAATAATGTAGCAAGCGAACTTGATGTTAATTTTGCTGATCATATCAATTTTGTCTCCCCTTCCGCCTCGCTCTGTTCCATATTTTGCATAATAATTCTCTTCTCCCTATTTCTTTACTCTTTTGGCACCTGCCTAGAATGCTCTTTTTACCACATTTCCTCTGGTGAATAGCCTTGTGAGATGATGAATATCATCTACATGAATTGGGTACTCCTTTTCAAGCCCTAGGGACCCCCCATGCATTCTACTGGCCAGTAGTTTGGTACATTGCATTGCAGCCAGTTGAGTGCCGAAGACTATAAAATTCTCAAATTGAGTAGTGTTGACCTCTACAATCCTATAAAATCCTCCGTGATTCCAGATGTTATAGTCCCATATTCCTCTTGGATTTCCTCTGTGTAGACCTCCCTTTTTAGAGTTGGACACTGGAAGCAATTAGTAAGGTCATTGTTGACTAAGATTGACTTATCATATTTTCCATATAGATTCTCCACAACTCAATTATTTCATCTAGCGTATCCTATGGAGCTGAGAGGATTCCTTTTTCCATTTTTCTGCGTCTCTAATAAACATTGTCACTTGAGCCTTCACACTCCTGCGTTTCTGTTGTTGTTATTCAGAGCAGACATGGATTTTCTCTACTATCTGCAATTGCAATTCTGTAGTTTTCTTCATTATATTTTCAAATTAAGTAACTGGGCTTGACACGATGTTTCTTGACTGGACTTTGGCAACTAATTACTAAAAAAAATTTCCCCATGTATCCTAACCATGCTTTGTTGCCATCGGGTGATCTGGACCGGAAATTTCTGACGTGGACTGGGAAAGGACAGAGTGGGCCACATGGATTATTAATTTTTCCATGATGGAGGGTATTTATTAACTAAATTTGTTCCTAACAAGAAAATATTTTATGGATTCCACTTGATAGTTGCATTATTGGTTACTTATTATGGAAATGACTACTGGTATGATGGAAAGGACAGATATAATGTGTGACCATAAAGATTGAAAAAATGTCTTCCTACGTGTAACTTAAGAGCTAGAAAAGCATGCGCCAATGAGCGACTATTAACTCTACCTATTCCCCCCTAACCACAAATGGGTTGCACTACTATGACGATATTTCTGCAACCTTATTGATGCTTTTTCTTATTCTTGTTAAAAGGATGTTAAAACATAAACTTCAAATGAATGCTGAAATGACTTGGCTATCCTTTATTAACTCCTACCTACTTGCGGGATCATTTTAAAGACCCCCTTAACTTGAGATGATGTTCACTGACATGTGGAAGGGGTTCAAGCATGCACCGTTCACCCAACCTTGTAGCATATCTTCATCTAGTTGCACCAACCTTACCACTCCAGAATCTTTAATTTCTACAACTATGAATGGGCCCAACCAGTGCATCTGCAGTTTACCCGTGAACTTTTAGAACTTGATGTTGTATAACAATACGTGATCTCCAACCTTGAATGTCTTCCTCCTGATATGCCTATTAGGCCAAGCCTTTTGCCTTCTTTGCTCTACCGACTGGTGAAATTTGTCCAAGAACCTGGATTCATCAAGTTCCATTAGTTGACTTGGTCTTTCTCTAAATGCTACACTGTCTGTCATTATTTTTGCCTCAGAAATAAGCATGTCGGGTACTGTGAACTCTTCTGGCACTACTGCTTCCTTCCCATATACCAACAGAAATGGTGTTTTTTTATGAAGTCTTTTCACTGTTACTCTGTATGCCCATAGAGTTTCTGGTATCCACTCATCCCAGTCATCCCTGTTAGCTGATATAATTTTCGCAAGACCCTTTTCCAGTATTTTGTTGAATGCCTCGACAATCTTGTCAGCCTGTTGATGGTATGGACTACTTTTATGATGCTGAATCATAAAATTATTGAGAAGAGACTCAATGGTTTCATTTATAAAATGTGTTCCTTAATCACTTGTCAAGATTTTTGGGCATCCAAATCTTGAAATTATATTCTCGAAAATGAACCTTGCAGCAGTGTCGACCGTATAGTCTTTGATAAGTGCTGCTTCTGCCCATCTGGTGAGATATTCAGTGGCGGTAATTATGTATATTCCATGTGAATGTCTTGCTGGTGGTGTTATGGGCCCGATGAAATCTATTACCCACTTCTCGAAGATCTATACTGTATGAATGAGATTTAAGGGAAGTTTGTCCCATCGGGAAGGCTTTCCCACCCTCTGACAAACATCAAAATTCTTAGCATATTCTTTAGAATCTTTGTGAAGGGTTGGCCACCACAATCCTACATACAATATCTTTCTTGTGGTGTCTTTTCCTCCTACGTGGCCTGCCGCAACCCCAGCATGACATTCCCATAGCACATATTCTCTTTTGTGCTGAAGCATGTAGCGCCTTAGGACTTGATCCAGGAACATCTTATAGAGATGTCCTATGATTAATTGGTAGTCTACTCCCCTTAATACTAAGTGCCACTTTTGTGTTGGTGTGTACCCCTCTGGGAAGTGCCCTATTGTCAATAGCCCAACAATCTCTTCTAAGTAATCGAGACTTCTTCTATTCTAAATAGGTCAACATCAAGTACTTAGTCATCCAGTAATGCCTAAATTTCTAGTGAATGGTCTGTGAAGAACTTGAACGACGCCCCCAAAAAGTAATGCCTGGATTTTTGCAGAGAGTAGACCATGGCCAATGCCTCCCTCTTTTTTTTTGTGTAGTTCATTTCCATAGTTGACAACTTTCTACTAGCATAGTACACCAGGTGATCCATATTTATCTCCCCTGGTTGCTCTAAGATTTCTCCTAGAGTGATCCCTGATGCATGAATATGTACATGAAAGCATGGGATCCCCCCAAGGCAAGTTTTCGGGCTTAAAGCCCAAGTTTTGACTAAGTCCAATGTAAAGACTCCGCAATTTGTGGGCACGGAGCGTGAAGTTGTAATTAAGTCATAGGGTTGTTTGCCCTTAATTTTGTAATGTAATGTCAGCTTGAGAGTTCTACCCATGGTCTGCGAACCATGGGATTGTATAAATAGAGCGAGGCTCTAAGTGTAAGGAGAGAAGTCATCCATAAAAGATATAATGATGAAGCATTGAGTCTAAGTGTAAAGTCGAGTCTTTGGGTCGTGGAGTAGGAGAAGGCTTTGCAACTGAGTGTGCAGAGGCCTAGTAGTCTGCAGCTTAGTGCGCAGACCTCTGCAGTTGAATGCGCAGGGCAGGTTGAGTCTGTAACCAATTGAAGCAATAATAAATAGAAGTTTGACAATATTTCTATGTATCTTGTCCTGTTTTATGCATTGAATTATCTTTGGTATGAATTGCAAGTTTACTATTTATTTGTTGCACGAACTTATTTGAATGTGCTGAATAAGTGAATATAATATAAAGTATATGTTTACACGAAGATAAACTAACTGTTATAAGAAGATAAGTAAGATCCATGGTGTAACTTGGGGAAATAGCACAGATTGCTACTTTAGTAGCGCGAAAGCTCCTCAACCTCTAGTTAGGGTTGTGCGAAGGTGAGTATAGCAGGGTGCGAAGGCCTCATAGGTCAGGAAAGTGCACGAAGTGACTTGCATGAAGATATTCACAGTCGGACTAAATCGACCCCTCAGACATCTCAAGGGTGTGGAAACATGGTTCCAGCATAACCCCATACTGCTTCGGGTGAGACCTCAGTCCATGCTCCGCATCTTGTTGCCGAAAGGGCTAGTAGTACAAGGATTTGGTTGGCTCAATAACTCCAAACTTGGGGTTGAGTTCCAAAACTACCTTTCCCTTAGCTACTTTTCTCATCCTTTCTTCTCTGTTTTTCCATGAAAAATGCATCATTTTCATAAAAAACCATTATACATTGCCTCAAGGAGTATATTTTAGTGATTTACAAGTTATAATTTTATGTTTGCTATTTGAATAAGTTTTTGTATTTTAGCTATGGAACGCAGCCACATTCTGCAGCTAATCGGTTGTTCCACAGCTACTTCCACACTTTTGCAGGTTCCACATGTCAAGAGGGGAAAAGGACGACATGGGTAGCTTGGAATACATCAAAGCATGGATCATATCCTATTCATCTGGCGTAGATCGATGAGGAAAATTCCAGTCAAAGGGAAGTCAAACATAGAAACCTATGGCAAACAGGACAATGTTCTGTACACGTTTCTCAGTGATGGGATCCAAAGCAGTTTCTTGAGGCCACAGACTTCATCTGCCACATGCGTAAACAGAATCCAATAGCCATTACCATAAGATTTATGTTTCCAAGCAACCAAGGACAAGAATTCTGCATACTTGCCTGTCTATGTGTTTTGCTGTAGCTTATTTCACTCTTTAAAATAGTTGTATAATTTCCTATAAATACCTGTGTGAAGAATGCAAAACAAGTTTAGTTTTTGCTTATGTATTAAGTTTAGATTTCCACTCTGTAGTTTGAAGAACTCATTCTCTATTTTAATATAAAGACTCTGTTTCATGGATACCTGAAGCGTTGTTGGAGTGTTTATTAAGTGATTATAATCCAAGACCTTTGTAGAGGGCCCCTGCGTTGGTCAAGGTTACATTTTATTTCTGTCTTGTCTTTCATAATTAACTGTAAATTCACTGTGTTTTTTTTCATGATGTTTATAACCGTTTTCTAATTCTATTCATAATGTAGCTTGTGTCACCTTCTTATTAGTATAGAATAGCTCTTTTGGTTCACTACTTTCTAGTTTCTTATCAGTAGTTTGAAGTTGATGTCAGTAGCATAGAGTAATTTAGAATTGTTGATCATTAGTCTAGTTTCTTTCATTTACTGTTCAATGACATTTTGTTGTTAGTTTAATAACTCATGTTGTAAGTGAATGTTTCCGAAAGCCCTTTTAGTTGATGGTTCATCTTAAAACTAAGTGGTGAAATATTTCATTTATGAATGAGTCTTTCTCTGCATTTTTATGTTTACTTTTTCTTAGAACAATGAAGTATGGAGTCCCTCAAAATGCTATCACAAGGAGTTAGTTCTCCCAAAATTTTGTAGCAGAGTGATAAAACACTTCATTTAGATGTTATAGTAGATTAGTTGCAATTTCACTTTTAGTCTTAGTCTTTCATTTAATTTTGTTGCAATTTCATTTTCAGTTTTAGAACAATAAAGTATTGAATCCATCAAAATGCTATCACAAGGAGGTAGTTCTCCCAAAATTGTGTAGCGGAGTGACAAGACACTTCATTTAGTTTTTATGACAGATTAGTTGCAATTTCATTTTCAATCATAGTTTTTCATTTAGTTGCAATTCCATTTTCAGTTGTTCATTAAGTTCTGATTCTGCAATAAATTAGACAATAGTTGTAATCTTATTTTCAGTATTTCATTTTTGGTTCATCATATATAGCTGCAATCTCATTTTCAGTTTAAAATTAGCTCTCATTTCATTTCTTTGATTCTTAGCAGCAGTAGATGTAATATTTTGTTAAATACATTGCAGAACATTAGGAATTAAAAGATTAAACCCCCAAAACAAAATAAAACTCAAAAGCACTGAAGTAGGAAGGGCCATCTAGCACAATAGTGCACTACACTTCATCAGTTTACGATACCCGGATTGATAATTTATGTAGAGCAATTTAGGACACTAAATTGACCAAACACTTTGGCACTGTTTCCCGAGAAGTGTAACTAGGTAGCCTTATCTCTTACATTCATCAAAAAAAAAAAAACAACAAAACAAAACAATGACATGCATAGAGAACGAGACTCTAGGGGTAGATTTATAGCTAGGGGCAGAAGTTCGATTCCTACAACTCCACCTACTCCACCAAGAGTTAGAAAAGACACACCTCCATCCCAAACTCATACTCCCAGCCATAGGATTCCTGGAATTCAAGGGGCAGAAATTCAATCAGAATATTCTCCTACATCATCCACCAAAACAATCCTAGGAGAGAAGACCTTTTTCACCTCCACAGGGGAGCCTATTGTAGTTGAAGAATTAGGAATACCTGGTGAGGAAGAAAAATTAGAAACTCTCTCTCATAGTCCATTAATAGAAGAACTAGAGGAGGAAGAAATAACCTTGCAGGTTGAGCCCTATACTAACTTTGAAGAAACTATAATGGGAGAAGAAGAACAAGATGGATAATTCAAACTGTTTGGAGGAGGGGGTAGAGGGAGAGGCAAAGGAAACAATGGAGGAGGTAGAGGTAATAATGGAGGAGGCAGAGGAAATAGGAAAGTAGATAACTCATTTGCATTCCCTATAGTAGATGAGGAGACACATACCACAATGAAAAACATTTCACCATCTGTCCTCCCAAACTTTTATGGGTTGAGAAGTGAGGATCCTGAAATATTTTTGCTTGAGTTTGAAGTCTTGTGTAGAACCTATGACTATCTAGAAGACTCTCAAAAACTCAAATTGTTCCCTTCAACACTAAAAGCAACTGCTTTGAAATGGTTTATGGGGTTAGTCACTTAATCCATTAGAACTTGGAATGACATGAAACATAAATTTTTGGATAGATACTTGGATTATTGTATGCCTACCAATCATAAAGATGAGGTGTTCAAAATGATGCAAAAAGAAGATGAAAACTTAGAGGATTTGCTTGAGAGATTTAACTATAATTTGAAAAGAGCAAAGATGAACAATTTAGATGAAGAAACTTTGAAAACTCTTTTGTTAAAGGCCATTAGAGATGAATGGATAGATATCCTTAACATGATGGTGAAGGGAGATATCTCTCAACTTCCATTGAGTGACATAGTAGAACTATGTGTTCATCTCTCAAGAGGAAAACCTAAAACCGGGAAAGGGCTGAGAGATCCTTCTCTTGTTAGAGTAAACACATATGCAACAGGATCTGTAAGTAGGGTAGAAATTGGAAATATGCTTGATGAGTTTAAAAATGACATTTTAGGGAGCCTTAGTGAGCAACTAGACACCCTTAAAATTCAAAACAAGCAGAAAACAGAGGCTACTGCTTTAGCCATTTTTTGTCCAAAATGCAGAAAGAAACATGCTCTAAGGGAATGTCTTTTAGATGCAAAAATTGTAGAAACTTGTATGATTTTTTCAGAAAGTCATGAGACCAAGGATTGTCCTTCAATCCCAGGTCTTAAGGTTGTCTTTCAAGAGGAAACAGTGCCAAATCCTATAGAATATCTTTGTTTTTTTGCAAGAAGACCTTGGCTGGGGCCACAAAATTAAGGATTCAACAATCCAATGTATCTTCAACCTCCACCAAACTGGAATTCTTGGCAGCAACCTTGGCCTCAAACTCAATCTCAATATCAATCTCAACCGTGGGCACAAGGGTTACAAAATCCTTATGGGAGATTTGCCCAATATTACCAATATCCTCCATCTTATCAAAATCAGCCACAAAATCAACAACAACTTCCAAATCAAAACCCTCAACTTTCATTGCCATTTCCACAACAACCTCCACAACAAGGTCAAAATCCTCAACTCTTACTTCCATTTCAACAAAAACCAAATCAGCTACCTACCCAACCATTACCAAACCCCAATAATAAAAACCCTCGGATTGCTTACATGGTAGAAGGACAACAACTTCCAACTTACATGATTACTCCTCTAGATCTTAATGATGCTCAACTTAGATATGGTAGGATATTAGAAATGGAAAAACCTTCTATAGTTATTCAAGAGCAAGACACTTCTGAGGAGGATTCTCTGAAAGTCAATAAAAGTTTTGAGGGAACATCCATCCAAAACCAAAACATAGAAAAAGAAAAAAAAAAAGAATCGATAAACACAACTCCTATAATTGAGCAACCAACATCTACTTCTACACCTCCTTTTCCTAAGAGATTACAAATTGATAGAGGGGTAGAAAAACAGATCTTATTGCCCAATTATGATTTTCTAGATGAATTGAAGAATGTTTGCATCAAAATTCCTTTGCTACAAGCCATTAGAGAAATTCCTATTCTAGCTAAGACAATAAAGGAGTTGAGCATCAAAAGACTAGGAAGAAAACCGAGAGAAACAAAAAGAATTCACCTGGTAGGAAAGATAGAAGACATCATGATGGGAAAGATTTCCATGTAGAAATATGTGGATCCAGGAAGTCCAATTGTCAAGACACATATAAATGGGATTGAAATTCCAAATACATTGATTGACTTAGGGGCAGCAATAAACATTATGAGTATACAAACTATGGAACAACTTAAACTTCCTAACCTTCTTTACACACCTACCTTACTGCAACTCGCAGATAGATTAGTAATTAAACCAGATGGTGTGCTAGAAGATATTTCAATATCCTTATATTCTTGGGAATATCCTGTTGATTTCATGATTTTAACTCCCAATAATAATTTAGGAGGACACACACTCATATTAGGAAGACCTTGGCTGGCCACAGCTAATGCTTTTATTAGTTGTAGATCTGGTGACATGTATATTTATGATGGTAATTCAACAAAGAAATTTAATTTGTATCCTCCAGCAAAAGCAATAACAAAAATAGATGACAAGGAATGGATTAGTGATGAAGATGATATTAAACCTCTCTTTACTATATCTAAAATTAGTGAAGATAGTCAAATTTTGAACACATTGGAAAATTTTGAAACATCTTCAGAATATGATCATACACAATTTCAAGAAATATCTAATATTGAATACTTGTCATCTAGGCAGAGTTCTCTCTATTCTATGGAAGATTTTGGTAGCTCTACAATTGAAATTTTTCCAGGTAGGACATTGAACATAAACAAAAACTTGGAGAAACTACAACAAGAAGAGCTAACCAAAATATTACAAAAACATTCTACTACACTTGCATGGGAGTATACCGACATGAAAGGTATTGATCCTAAGACTTGTATCCATCATATGTATATTGAGGAAAAAAGTAGACCAATTAGACAACCTCAAAGAAGAATGAATCCAAATCTTAGGGAAATTGTGAAAGAAGAGCTCCAAAAATTAGTCAATGTAAAATTCATTTACCAAATTTCAGATAGCCAATGGGTTTCTCCTTTGGTAATTGTGCCTAAAAAGAATGGTAAATGGAGGGTGTGCATTGATTACTGAGAATTGAATAAAGAAACCTTGAAAGATCACTTTCCTTTGCCCTTTATAGATCAAGTGTTCGATACATTAGCAGGTAAAAAGTATTTCTCATTCTTGGATGGTTTTAGTGGTTATAATCAAATTCAGGTAGCACTTGAGGATCAGGATAAAACCACATTTACTTGTCCATGGGGAAATTTTGCCTACCGAGTGCTTCCTTTTAGGTTATGTAATGCACCTGCAATATTCCAAAGAGCAGTACTAGGAATTTTTTCTGATCTAATACATTATTGTGTAGAGGTATATATGGATTATTTTATAGTTTATGGTAACACATTTGAAGTTTTGGAGAATTTGGAAAAAGTCCTTAAAAGATGTAAAGAAACAAACCTTTCACTAAGCCATGAAAAATTCTTTATGATGTTTACATAAGGTATTGTTTTAGGACATCACATTTCAGGAGAAGGGATTAAAGTTGACAAGTCTAAAGTTGAAGTTATCTCTAAGTTGTCAATTCCAAATTGCCAAAAGGATGTTAGAAGTTTTCTAGGATTTATAGGATATTATAGAAGATTTATAGAAAACTTCACTAAAATAGCATCTCCACTCTTCAAATTGCTTACAAAAGATTGTGAATTCAAGTGGAATCCTGATTTCCAACTAGCATTTGAAACCTTGAAAGAAAAAATATCTGAAGCACCTATCTTAAGAGGACCAAATTGGAAACTTCCTTTCCATATTTCTACAGATGCTTCAGATATAGCTCTGGGAGTTGTATTGGGACAAAAAGATTTGATTCCTTATGCCATTTACTATACAAGTAAAAATTTGACTCCCACTGAGTTGAATTATACTGTAACTGAAAAAGAATTCTTAGTTGTTGTTCATGCAATTAACAAGTTTAGACACTATATAACAAGCTATGAAACCTTTGTTCATACAGATCACTCTACAATTAGATATTTTATGAATAAACCTATTACTAATGGCAGAGTTACAAGATGGATTTTACTTTTGCAAGAATTCAACATTATTGTGCTAGATAGGCCTGGAAAACAAAACACAGTTGCTGATTTCTTGTCTAGGATTCAGAATATCAAAGAAGACTCTCCAGTTGAAGATAAGTTTCCTAATGAATATCTCTTTGCAGTAACTAATCAAACTCCTTGGTTTGCAGATGTTGCTAATTACTTGGTTACAGGGAATTTACCTTCATATTTATTCCTAGAGAGAAAAGAAAGATTATTCAAGATAGTGTAAGATATTCATGGATCACTAACGAATTGTATAAAACAAGGCTAGATCTTATGATCAGAAGGTGTGTCAGGGAAGATGAGATGCTTGATATTCTCAAAGCATGTCATGATGAGCCATGTGGTGAACACTTTGCTAACAAGAGGACAACTTATAAAATCCTTTCCTTAGGATATTTTTGGCTGTCCATATTCAAAGATGCTAAAGAATATGTCAGAAGGTGCGGCAGCTGCCAAAGGGTAGGGAAACCTGCTCCCTCAAATGAAATGCCATTACAACCTCAGGTACTTATCGAACCCTTTGAAAAATGGGCTTTATACTTTATTAGACCTATTAATCCTCCATCCAAGTAGAAAAAGTATATATTGGTATGCACTGATTATGTCACCAAATGGGTAGAAGCCAAAGAATTACTTTTTGCTAATGAAAATTTTGTAGTTAGTTTTCCTTTTGAGGATATTTTTACTCGCTTTGGTGTTCCAAGAGAAATTGTGACAGATCAGGGACTTCAATTCACATCCAACATGATAGAGAAGCTTATGGAGGAGTACAAAATCAAGCATAGGAAATCCACTCCTTATCATCCACAAGAAAATGGTCAAGTGGAGTCTACAAATAAAGTAATTGAAAGAATCCTCACCAAGACTGTGCATCTACATAGAAGAGATTGGGCAGAAAGGCTTCCTAAAGCCTTATGGACCTATAGAACTACATGGAGGAACACAACTAGACATACACCCTATGAACTTGTTTATGGGAAGCAAGTCATATTCCTCATAGAGTTCCAAGTCAAAACTTTCAAGATGGTAGTCCAGTTGGGGATGGATTTATCAAAAGCTCCAAAGCATAGACTAGAGAAATTGAATGAACTTGATGAAATAAAACAAGAAGTTGTTCAAAGGACTAGTCTACTTCAACAACAGAGGGCTAAGTGGCATGACAAGTACATCAAAGACAATAAGTTTCAAGAGGAAGATTGGGCACTGTATTTGATTCAAAGTTTAAATATTTTCAAGGGAAGTTTCAAACTCATTGGCTTGGGCCATATGAGATTGAAAAAGTTTTTAGTAATGGAGCAGTAAGGATTAGAATAATAGATGAAAGTAAAACTCCTCTCCTTGTGAATGGTCATAGATTGAAAATTTATCAAAAACCAATCTCAAAGGAGGATTTCATCAAGATCTTTCAGAACAATTCTGAAATGAAGTTGGTGAAGTAGAATCCTTTTTCTCCACCAACTTAGTCTTTGTTTTTCCTATATATATATATATATATATATATATATATATATATATATATATTGTATAAGGTTGAAAACCAATCACTGATTGGCATGCTTATACAGAAAATACAAGGTGAAAATCAGAAGCTTCTGACACCCTATATTTTCCATTTCCTTTTTTGAAAAAAAATGGTGACTCACTTTGCATTCTGAAAAATTTATTGTTTTATCTCATTTTCACTCTATTTTACTTTTGCAAAGTTTCACTTCACTCCACTACCATATTTTACCAATAAATGTTTCCTCTCCAACATTTCTTCCATCTCCATTTTTCATTTATCATCTTGTCATATTTTCACTCACACAGCCATCTCCATTTCATTCATTCATAAAGTCATATTTATTATCTATTTTACAATATGTAGCTATTTCCACGTTCTACAGTTGTTCTCGTTCCGTAGCTAATCCTGTTCTGTAGTCAATCTGATTCTGCAACAACAATTTGATCATTAGTCCAAGCATAAAGAGGCCAGTTCATAATAAAATTTCATATGCAGGTAATTGAGGAGAGAACAACTTTTGAAGACCAATCACATCTAAGCACCTGTGGAAGCAAACAATAAGAGATTAACAATCATAAGGTATTCAGAAGGTATGGTTCCAAAGGTAAAAACAAAAACTTATTTCAAAAAGAAATACAAAACATAAGTTTGTGTAACTCGTATAATCACATGACTCCTTGATTTATCATTATGAGATTTGATTGCCATGATGATTCCGCCACACCTTCCATATTTAATACCTAATGGTCTAATGATGCCATCTACGCTTTAAACTCAATGACTCATACTTAACCGGACTCCTCCAACGCACCTGTTAAACGGTTAGATTCATGATGTAACCTATTTGAATACAACTCCTCAAAACCTTGTTTGTTCATTTATTACACCAAGTTTTCTTCTCTTATACTTCCGTAGCCTTTTTGTGCATACAATCACTCTGTTTTCATATATTTTGTGCATACAAACACTCTGTTACCTTGTGCACACAGTCACTCTGTTTTCGTATTCTTTGTGTATAACAGTCACTCTGTTTTTCACACAGTTTACGTATACAGTCACTCCATTTCCATATACCCTGTGCACACTTTGTTTCCACAAATTTTATGCATATAGCTACTCTGTTTCTATATACCCTGTATGTATAGTCATTTTATTCCATACTCATAGTCATTTCACTTCCATATATTCTGTCATTCTGTCCCCATATCCATAGTTATTTTTGTTTCTATATACCAGTTGTTCCACTGCCGTATACAATGTCCTCTCTACACAACCATTCCATTTCTCAAATAGTGAAGGGAATTTTGAAGAATAGCAGAGAACAGGGGTGATGGGGCTCATCATCAGAACTGAACCCATAGGGGTGAAGTACATGGAAGTTTATCCTCAGTTGAAAGGAATGTTGCAGAAGGCTGGTTGGTTGAGTTTAATTGAAAAATTCAATGTTTACCATAAATAAATCACCAAATCTTTTGCCAGATCGTTTGATGGAATAGATGTGGAAATAGGAGACATAAAATTTGCAGTGACCGAGTATTTTATTGCTGAAGCAATCAAGCTACCAAGGCTAGGATAAAGGTGGTTCAAGAATAAATAATTTCATGATGAAACTTGGAAGGTCATTCTTAAAAATCCAGGTATGGACACTTCAGTTTTTAGGAAAGGAATTCCAATCTCTACACTTAAGGGCAAATGGAGTAGCATGTTATTAATTTTGCAAAATTTTATTACATGCGAGGGGAGGTTTGGTTCCATGTATGTATATCACATAAGTTTGTTAATGAATTTTCTTGAAGATGGAACCCTCAATCTCCCATTTTTCCTGTTGAATAGTTTGAGAAGAATGGCCACTAATGTTCAGAATAAAATTGAAGCAATAGAAACAACTCTTTATCATCATGGACTAGTAAAAGTTTTAGTTGAACATCACTTAAAGAGTGTAGGGGACACATGGGATGAATTTTTGGTTAGAAACATCTTCCAAGATGCTCCAGAAATGCCTGAGGGAAGTCCTGTAAGAAGAAGTAGGAGCAGGAAGACTAGTCTCACCATTCAAAACACTTTTGAAACTTCAACATAGAAAAACAATGAAGAAGAGCCCATCTATGAAACATTAACAGAGATCAGAAAGCAAACAAAGCAGAGAAGAAAAATGAAAGAAAAAGTTGAGGAAATCCACAAGAATATTCTTGAACCTTCATCACCTAAGGAGGATGAACAACTACTTTCAGAGAGACTAATCAAAATCATAGATCAACTCAAGAAAGAGAAGGAGAAGGGAAAAAAGAAACAGGTTATAGAGGAGGAAATCATAGGCTCCCAAATTTTGAGGAGAAGTTATAGACTCAGGGGCAAAGTGAAGAAAGCAAAATCAAAAGAGACCTAGTTCATAGATTTGGGGGAAGAAACTCCAACTCAGTCCCATGAAAATATTCCATATGAGCAAAGCCCACAAAACTCTCCTCAACAAAACTTTGAAAGCAGCCCAAGAAGAGCCTCTCCAGGCATTAATCTATACCAACAGTAGATTTATGACTACATGGAGTCATTGGAGAAAAAGAGTACATCAGTTGACCTAGGGACTTCATCTAATCCTGAGCAGCCTGCAACATCACAAGAAACTTTGACTAGCTCACTTAAACATGAAATCTATGAGCTAGAAGTTCTAAATAGGCATATCCAAAGAGAAAATGAAGCCTTAAAAGAACAAAACAATTTAGATAAGATTATCCATGATAACACTATGCTTCACTTGGGTTTATGGCACAAGAAGAATCGAAAACTAAAAAGGAAGAATAAGAAGCTAAACAGGGCACTCATTAACCTCAAGTATAGATTTCTCATAAGGAAGCCTAGGATGGCAGTTGGTGCAAAGAAAAGCAAGAAGAGGTTGGATGTTTTGGCTGAAGTCTTAAAATAAATGTAGTAGGAGGAGGGAGTTTACAATTTTGATTGCATGGGGACATGCAATAGTCTAGCAGTGGGGGTATGTTGTGTTCCAAAACTGCCTTTCCCTTAGCTACTTTTCTCATCCTTCCTTCTCTATTTTTCCATGAAAAAAACATCCTTATCATCAAAAACCATTATAAATTGCCTCAAGGAGTATATTTCAGTGATTTACAAGTTATAATTTTATGTTTGCTATTTGAATAAGTTTTTTTCTTTTAGCTATGGAACGCAGCCACATTCTACAGCTAATCGGCTGTTCCACAGCTACTTCCATGCTTTTGTAGGTTCGACGTGTCAAGAGGGGAAAAGGACTACATGGGTAGCTTGGAAAACATCAGAGCATGGATCGTATCCTATTCATCTATCCTAGATCGACGAGGAATACTCTGGTCAAAGGGAATTCAAACATAGAAACCTATGGCAAACAAGACTCTGTTCTGTACATGTTTCTCAGTGATGGGATCCGAAGCAGTTTCCTAAGGCCACAGAATTCATCTGCCACCTGCACAAATAGAATCCAACAGCCATTACCATAAGATTTATGTTTCCAAAAAACCAAGGACAAGAATTCCGCGTACTTGCCTGTCTACGTTTTTTGTTGTAGCTTATTTCTCTCTTTAAAATAGTTGTATAATTTCCTATAAATACCTGTGTGAAGAATGCAGAACAAGTTCAGCTTTTGCTTATGTATTCAGTTCAGATTTCCGCTCTGTAGTTTGAAGAACTCATTCTCTATTTTAATATAAAGGCTCTATTTCATGGACACCTGAAGCACTGTTGGAGTGTTGATTAAGTGCTTATAATCTGAGACCTTTACAGAGGGCCCCTGCGTTGGTCAAGGTTACATTTTATTTCTGTCTTGTCTTTCATAGTTAATAGTAAATTCACTGTGTTTTTTTTTCATGATGTTTATAACCATTTTCTAACTCTGTTCATAATGAAACTTTTGTCATCTTCTTATTAGCATAGAATAGCTCTTTTGGTTCACTACTTTCTAGTTTCTTATCAGTAGTTTGAAGTTGATGTCAATAGCATAGAGTAATTTAGAATTGCTGATCATTAGTCTAGTTTCTTTGATTTATTGTTCAATGCCATTTTGTTGTTAGTTTAATAACTAATGTTGTAAGTGAATGTTTCCGAAAGCCCTTTCAGTTGATGGTTCATCTTAAAACTATGTGGTGAAATATTTCATTTATGAATAAGCCTTTCTCTACATTTTTATGTTTACTTTTTCTTAGAACAATGAAGTATGGAGTCCCTCAAAATGCTATCACAAGGAGTTAGTTCTCCCAAAATTGTATAGCTGAGTGATAAAGCACTTCATTTTTCTGTTATAGAAGATTAGTTGCAATTTCACTTTCAGTCTTACTCTTTCATTTAATTTTGTTGCAATTTCATTTTCAATTTTAGAACAATAAAGTATTGAATCCCTCAAAATTCTATCACAAGGAGGTAGTTCTCCCAGAATTGTGTAGCAGAGTGACAAGACAATTCATTTAACTTTTATGTCAGATTAGTTGCAATTTCATTTTCAATCATAGTTTCTCATTTAGTTGCAATTTCATTTTCACTTTTTCATTAAGTTTTGATTCTGCAATAAATTAGATAATAGTTGTAATCTTATTTTCAGTATTTCATTTTTGGTTCATCATAGATAGCTGCAATCTCATTTTTTGTTTTAATATAAGCTCTCATTTCATTTCTTTGGATTCTTAGTAGTAGTAGATTTAAGATTTTGTTAAATACATTGCAGAACATTAGGAATTAAAAGATAAAACCCCCAAAACAATAGGAAAATCAAAAGCACTGAAGTAGGAAGGGCCATCTAGCACATATAGTGCACTACACTTCATTAGCTTATGATACCCAGATTGATAATTTATGTAGAGAAATTTAGGACACTAAATTGACCAAACACCTGGGTCAGGCACCCTCAAGCCAAAAAATGGTTCCATTGCCGAGACAGTAGAAGCATTTAGAAAAATACTGGAGACTACGCTGACCAAAGTATGCAACACACAACGAAGTGATTGGGACCTGTGCATACCTACAATATTATGGGCTTATAGGATGACATGCAAGAAACTGACGGGACAGACACTTTTCCAGTTGGTCTATGGAGCGGAATCTGTAATTCCAATGAAGTATATCATGCCTAGTCTATGCATAGCAGCGCTCACAGGTATGATAGACCGTGGAGCCCTAGAGGAGAGGCTCCTGCAGTGGGAGGAACTCGAAGAGGAATGGTTTTTGGCTAGATTCCATCAGTAGGTACAAAATCAGCATGAAAAGTCTTGGCATAATTGACATATTAAGTTGCGCACCTTCAAGGTGAATGATTTGGTGTTACTATATGATAGTAAGTTTGATAAATTCCTAGGAAAGTTCATAATGCATTGGTTGGGACTGTATGTTATTAAGGAGGTCACAAACGGAGGCGCGGTGCATTTGGTAAAACTAAATGGAGAACGTTTCCTAGGCAAAGTGAATGGCAGTTGGTTGAAGCCATACATGGGTGGCTCAGCTATTTGACTAACCAACATAAGAACAGTCTTAGTGCTCTAGGTAGCCGAAAGAAGGTGCGGGACTATAAACAGATGCAGGGAATGCAGGAGCAAATATAGGGAAGTAGTTTAGACACTGCGGTCTTTGAACAACGTGTCAAGGAGATACAATAGGCAGCCTTAGTGTGCTACCAACCTTGCAGCAGTCTGAGCAGAATTGGGAGGTCTCCACTCGAAGATCTGTGCATCGACAGAATGACTCGAGGGCAAGTCACGATGTTTGTGTTGACAACCTCTTGGGCGCGGTATCCCCTCGAAGGTAAGTTTTGGGGCTTAAATCCCAATTTTTTACTAAGTCCAATGTAAATACTCTAAGATTTGTGGGCGCAGAGTACGAAGTTGTAACTAAGTCATAGGGTTGTCCGCCCTTACTTTTGTAATGTAATGTCGGCTTGAGAGTTCTACCCATGGTCCGTGGACCATGGGATTGTATAAATAGAGTGAGGCTCTAAGTGTAAAGAGAGAAGTCATCCATAGAAGATCTAATGATGAAGCATTGAGTCTAAGTGTAAAGTCAAGTCTTTGGGTCGTAGAGTAGGAGAAGGCTCTACAGCTGAGTGCACAGAGGCCTAGTACTCCGCAGCTGAGTGTGCAGGGCAGGTTGAGTCTGTAACTGATTGAAGCATTAATAAAGAGAAGTTTGACAATATTTCGTTGTATCTTTTCTTATTTTATGCATTGAAGTATATTGGGTATGAATTACAAGTTTACTATTTATTTGTTGTGCGAACTTATATGAATGTGCTGAATAAGTGAATATAATATAAAGTATCTATTTACATGAAGATAAACTAACTATTATAATAAGGTAAGTAAGATTCATGGTGTAACTTGGGGAAATAGCATAGATCGTTTCTTTAGCAGCACGAAAGCTCCTCAGCCCCTGGTTAGGGCTGCACAAAGGTGAGTATAACAGGGTGTGAAGGCCACGTAGGTCAGGAAAGTGCGCGAAGTGACTTGCGCGAAGATATTCACAGTCAGACTAAATCGACCCCTCAGACATCTCAAGGGTGCAGAACTTAGTTCTAGCATCCCCCCATACTGCTTCGGGTGAGACCTCAGTCCACACTCTGCGGGCTGTTGCCAAAAGGGCCAGTAGTACAGGGATTTGTTTGGCTAAATAACTCTGAACGTGGGACAGGCTCCCTCAAGCCAACAATATTGTTCCAATCTAGATAGACAATGATTGGAGTGCTTACCAATTTCTCTTTTAATTTATCCAATGCTTCTTGACAGTCCTTCGTCCAAGTAAATACTTCCATCCTCTTCAGTAATTTCTCCATCGGGGCTGTGATTGATGCATAATTCATAATGAAGCACAGGTAGTACCCTGTATGGCCTAGAGTGGACCTCAGTTGCTTTTCATTGTGTGGCGGTTCCATGTTGACAATTATCACAACCTTTGTTGGATCTACGCATACCCACGTCTTTGCAGACAATGTGGCCTAACTGTGTTCCAAATGGAACCGTAGAAATGCACTTCTTTAGGTTCAAGGAAATTTGAAACTGTCGGCACCTTTCAAACATGACCCTTAGTAAGCTTGTGTGTTTCTTCAACAGGCTATATACTATCTAGTCATCCATGTACACTTCTAAAAACTTGTGAATGTAGTCTTGGAATGCAGCTATAACAATCCTCATGAAGACCACAGGTGCATTCTTCAACCCAAATGACATTACATTGTATGCATGTGACCCCCATTCAGTGGTGAACATTGTCTTCCTTTTGTCCTCTTTGGCTATTTTGACCTGATGGTAGCTTGAGAATCCATCCATGAATGAATATGATTCATTGCCCACTACATTGTCCAGGACTTCATCACTGAAGGGCGTTGAAAAGGGATCATGCACACATGCATTGTTCAGACTTCTATAATCAATGCAGACCTTGATTTCTGTTGCGTCCTTCTTATTCTATATGACTATTAGACTTATCCACTCCACTTCATCTACTGGAAATATAATCCCTGATTCCAAAATTTTTTCAATCTCCCTCTTAACCTTTTCCTGCACCCTGGGGTTCAATATATATAGCCTGTGTTTCACTGTATGGGCATCCGGTCTCAGAACAATATTCATCTCCCCTATGTCTCCTTTTATTCCTTTTAGCTCCACAATTGATGCTGGAAGCAAGTCTTGGTATTCCTGTAATAGGCCAAAAATTTCTTTTGTCATCTGTTCATCCCAATAATCTCCCACAGACGCCATCTTAGGTTTATCCTCCATTCCAACATTTTTCTTCCTTAATTTCATCGGTAGAAGGTGAGTGACTTCTCCCACAGGACTTTCCCATATATCTCTCTCCTCTTCTATTTCCTCAAAGGTCAGGTGTCTTAGTCCTTCTAACCCATTCTCATCTGGTTTTGCATCCACCTTGTTGCAGGTCACATATTATGGAGAACATGTGTCATAAAGATACTGTAGGAACTTTTCATCAACACAACCTTCAACCATCTGTGTTGGGGTGAACATGATCCTTTTGATTGCATGTAGTGTTTCAGTCATGTGTATATCATCATAGTTGAATGAGAAGTTGTCAATGAACTGAACCGCCATAGTATCCCAATCCGCTCTTCATTTATAGAGCTCCTCTTGCACGTACCAAGCTTGGGGAATGGTAGCTAGGGTATGTATGAATACATGTACTCAAATTTCTTTCAGAATCCTTTGTCTTTCCCAACTTATCATGTAGGCCTCTAAGTGCTTCTTAGGATCCGAATTACCTCTATATTCTGAATTATCTTGAGGGAGGTCCTCCTCCTGACTGAACCTCTCCCTCATGGCTTGCTTTATGGCTCCCCATTTTCACAACGTGTTGCGATGTGTTCTCCACCACCTTGTCGGTGTGGCAAGGAGTGTGATATATAGCAAGGGAAATTTGTGATCCTCCCTTACTTCTCTGTCTACTTTGTTCAACAATATGTCCACTGGTTCGATGCCATGGAATTTTGGATAGTCACTTACCTATACTCCTATCTAGTTTATCCTACCTATCACTGCGCAACGTCTAGTATTGAGTTCATATTCACCTTGATGCCATGCATCCCATGCAACTTCCAAACCAGCTTCCAAGCTTTGACCACTCCTCCAGTTGATAGATCCTCTTGTTGTAGGATTTATATAATCTTCTCTTTTATCTACTGTTAATGTGTATAGCTGGTCTAGCATTCCTGGCTCATCCCTGTCATCTACAGGCTCCATGAACATAGGGGTCTAAGGGTTGTATCACCCTCATTCCTTCTATTTCAAATATCATTAATTATTTCTTTAGGTTGATGACGACATAATTATCATAGACCCAGTCGATCCTAAGAAGATCTGTATATGGGTCCTTATCACCCATTATGCCAATTACTTAAAATTCAGTGTATGTCTTTACTCCCGCCACATCCATTTCTATGTTTTCTAGCCTTCCAATGGGTAGGATACAGTACTGATTCCCCATTCTCAATTGTATTGATGAATATTTCAATTGCGGATTCCCCATCGCCTCCCACGTTTTCATAGGAAGGATGTTTACATCTGATCCCAGGTACAACATCATGTCCTTGATTTGGAATCCCACAACCTGAGCATTGATTTAGAATTACTTTCTACCTATCTTCTTATTTCACTGCACTCTTCTGGTATGCTTTCCTGGTAAGTTGGAAGATGGCCGTTCTACTTCCCCTTCCTCCTCTCACAATGTTGCCTTTAAACTTTTGCACAACTCTTTCAAAATGTATTCATCCTCAATGATCTGTAGGAAAAAATTAAACCATTCTTCTATCGGATGAGGAATGTTGAGCACATGGCCATTCTATCTCTTATTCTCCCTTATCTCAGTCATCCTTCGAACAATTTAGTCGCCTCGTGGTAATACTATTTTTGTCGCTCAGGCTGGTATGATTTCTTTGGGGATACTACCTTAACGATCAAGGGTGGGTCCACTGTACCTCGATCTTCCCTTGTCTTCTTTCCCCCTCTTATAACTATATTGATATTGGTTATGGGAAGACCATTGTCTATACGAGGTTCGGCGTTAACTAGGTTAGCCCCTCTTTGTCTAGTACTTTCTTCCCACTTTGCAATGAGTTATAGGAAATCCTCCATGGCATGAGTATTGATTCTTCATTGTGAACACCATGGTCTCCTAGGGAGCAGGCATTCCTTGGTGACGTGCCCCTCTTGGTCACATTTGTAACATCTTACGAGAGCTCTGTTGTAGCATTTTTTGGTTTTGATTAAATAGAATATTTAATCATATTTCTATGCTCATAAGGCAATTATACAAGGCAAATGAAGGTCTACAGATCGATTAATTAACTTCCCATTCATCTCCATTTATTCATATATTTACTAATTTCCCCTTCATATATCCATAATCATCCCTTTTCCTATGGTAAAAATCCTTTTTACCTAGGAAAAGTAAAAACCCATAAAAATATTTTTTTCCCTACGTATTGATGTTATATGAAAAGTCAAATGATTCATTAACAAGCATTATACTTAGTCATTTTCTTTTTCCGCTATATTTCATATTAACATTGACCTAATGTATTAAATCCTTAATAAATTCCATTTTCCCGTATAAATATTAACTCCTTTATAAATAGCTCGAAACCCTTAATTTTATAATAAAAATATATATTACAATATATATCGCATTGCAAATCGGCAGAGCCGCAGGCCTTTTGAAACATGCATATACATTAGTTTTGTAATAAAACTATGTATGAAATATCACATCGGCGGGATCCATGAACCCTTTAAACAAGTATACATGGCCTCATCGCAATTCCAAACCAAAGTAATAACCTTTCGCCTTTGCGATATCTGATCCTCGACTGCGATATCAAGGCCCAGACCCGATGCTGCATATATTATAACCTATTCCCATATCACGTCTGCCCTTATCTCAAGTCCCATTTGATGCATACACTCCCCCGCCATTGCGATATCCAATCTCTAATTACAATGGGGATATGGACCCGACCACATATATATTTTAGTTAATCACTATATCACATCCGCCTTTATCATATATACCCCCACATAACTTTGACAATGATTTGCGATTAGCCTCACACCTGATATTATTTCAAGCCCGATTCCATTAAATTTCAAGTCTGCCCTTATGTGTTTTGTAACAAATTTCTATGTTAAATCATTTTTTCGATTTAAACAAAGAAATGACCCAAAGCCTCCATTTAAGCCACTAATCACATTTTGACCATGAGTAAACCATTCCCACCATATTTAATCCCTCTGTACTCTCTCTTTTTCATTGTTCATCGCTCGATAGTTTAATGATTAACTGTTTTACCATTTAACACATAAAAGGCCATTTTTTGCTCTGTTTGCCTGTTTTAACACAGCGCGGCCTCCAAATAAGACTCTGCGACCATTGTAGCCATCATTTGGTCTTCGACATGCCCCAGACTCCCCTGATAGTCTTTCAAGCTTGGCAGAGCCATTAAAGACCCTCAGCCACCATGTTTTTCTTAATAAGTTCTGTGTTTTGCAGGGAAGACTGCTATTTCAAGCTTACAAAGAAACAAAAGCCTACGTAACAGTTTGAAGACAATATGAAGATTTACTGTTGAAAACAACAGCAAAACCTGAGATGCACAGTCAAAATCACTCAGCTAGGTTAAAGTATATTTTACAGAGTTTAAAGAGTATCAGATGAAAGGATTTAACTGAAGCATTCTGCTAGCGTGAAGATACAAACAACAAAGCAGCATAAAGGGCCAAAATATAAACCAATAAAGCCAACACAACCTGAATAAAGGGGACAACAAGAAGTAGTTCAACAGCTGCCCCTATCTTCTTTCCATGAAGTTATTTTCCTTTCCTTGAATAAATCTTAAATGGTTTTTGGATATTTGTAATTTTATTAGTGTATAAATAACTCTCTTCTTGAGATGTTATGGGTTCGGAGTTGAAGATTCATAGCACTACTATAAATTTGTGATTGTTGTTTCCACTTTGAACCTAGAAGACACCTTTGAAGGAAGCTCTTGTAGATACTTGTAGTACTCAGTCTTTCTGGGGCCTTAATATAAAACAGAGGATTCTGAATCTGGTTTTACATAGTTGTGTTATCTTGTAATTTTTTCCAGTTTTCAATCATTATGTTTTTTCTTCATATGCTTATGACTTGCAGAGATATCTAGGTAGGAATAATTAGAGTATCAACTGATTCCTATAAGATCTTGAATTGATCATCTATTAATAGAATGGATTAATGCAACTGTCTGTGCCTCTAAATCCCCTCTAATCATAAATCATCAGCATCTTGTGTAAGCTTAAGTATACTTCCTTGAATCTTTTGAATGTAATTTAGAAGGTTTTACAACTTCTGATTGTTCTGTTTTATAGTCTGGAAACTATGATAATCATATTTTTTTTGTCTTCTACTCACCACCATTTTGACCTATATCACTGTGTAAAGTCTTATAGCATCCCTCTACTGAAGTAATTAATAAATCGCAAAGGATATATTACTTCAATCCTACATCTGCCTTCTTTCATTGGTCTTCCAAAATTAAAACCAAAAACCCCCAAAACAATTATTTTAGATGCTCTGGCATTGGTAGCCTGACCAACTACTATCTCAGAGGTACAACAAGCTCTTCCTCCTCTCCCATTTCCTCCTCATCTTCCCCGGTTGGACTCATTGATCCTGACTGTCGACCTGTCCAACCGTTCTTCTAGAGCATCCAAATCTATGCACTAATCATTGTGATGCATTGTGGATGCAAAAAACTCACAATAGTTGTTATTAGGGATGTTGGAGTACTTCTGTAGTATCAGGCACGTCCATGGTAGATGTCCATACATCGTACAGATCTCGTAATATTCCTGATTTTTTAGTCTGGTGAAAACTCCTTGTGCTCCTACTGCCGCAACTCCTATTTTTCCTGATGACCCTACAACCCCCTCCCTAGATTATTAATTCCCCACAACCTCAAACATTCTATTGTGACATGTCCCTCCACCATGTAGTGTGTGTACCATACATTGGGTCTGACTGGCCAAATTGGTTGGAGATCCTTTAATTTCTTCGTTAAAGTTTCAATATGATTTTGAAGGCCCGTAATCGACGAATCTTGCAATCCCATCACTCCTCGATATTCATGAGGGTATCCAGCCATTGCCTCTATGTGTGACGCTTTCTCTAAAGCATCTTGGAGAGTCTTGATCTTCTGCTGCGTCAACGACGTCCTTGTAAGGGGTAAGAGTTCCTTGATGAACCGTTTCTCTGGCGATTAGGATCTAAGGTGTAATTTAGCTTAGCAATGACATCCTTAAATCTTTGCATTAGTTCCCAGGTATTTCACCTTCTTTCTGCTCAATTTCCCATAGCTCCTATAGCCCTTGCTGGTTAATCTGAGGTACTTTGAACTCCTATACAAACCCCCTCTTGATGTCATCTACCATGGGATTCTAGTTTTGTTCCGCCCATTTTATAAACCAACATAGAGCTCTCTCTCTTATCATGGTATGTAACTCAACTGTTTTGATGTTGTCTGGTGTCTGTCATTCTCTCCATATAGCTTTGCAGAGATACTAGTGTTGTTCTACGTCTTCATTTCCCTTACCCACAAACTCTGGGTATCTAGTAAAATATCCCTCCATGTTTATTTGAGTATGAGCTAATAACACAAATCCCTTGGTTCTGGGTTGTTGAGATCCTTGCAGTCCCAAATCACTAATACCACTAATTCCCCTGTTTTTTACTGTATTGAAAATAGCCTTATATTTCTCATGCACACTGTGTACCCGTATTTCTTTGGCTAATTTAATAAAAAAAAATTGTAGATTATAGTAAGGCACCAGCGAGAAGGTTGGGGGGAATACTACCTGTACCTTAGGATATTGCTGCTGATTTCTTTTGGATGGTTCTCCTTTAGCAAATAACCTTCTCATGACGTTTCCCATTTCCTCCTCTCTTTCCTCTTCACAACTTCTCGATATTTTTTCCTCTGCTATCCTTCCCGCAACCTGTAAGGAAGGATCCTCTTTATCATTCTAGCTCTTGTCTTTCCAATCGCCAATCTTGCTTTGTCTTGCATCTTATTTTACTCTCCCTTCCTCTTAGGGGTTCCCCGACACTGCTTCTACTTGGTGGGGTCCCATTTTTCTCTTCTTCAGAGTCTAAACCACTCTTGCTTGCCACTTGTCAACTAACAACGCTGTCCTCTGCACGCTAACGTATCTTGCATTCCACAACCCTTCTACATCCATCCCTTCAATAGCATCTCTATTCCCCAACTGGTAGAATTCTCCCCTTAGGTCCTTCCCCCAGTACTGGGGTTTTACGCTACCATTTCCGTGGTAGGTGCGGGCAGTAGTCCTTCTTCTACCAAGAACATTTTAATACACAATGACACTTCCTTCACCAAACTTCCTCTTAACCCAAACTCAAACACCACTTCTGCCCTTGAAAAATATTGATAACTTTCTGCAGAAAACTCGACTATATACCCCTCCACTATAGTCTTTAACCAAAAGTTGACTGCCCTAGTTAGATCGCTGTCTAAATACTATAGCGATACACGATCTGAGGAAGTCCAGTTGCAATGAGATGATGTTGTTCCCCCCAATTGATTCTGCACTTTCAGCCTTCTCAACCAATTATACAAGTCTTTTGGGAACTTGCACTAGAAGATCTCGTACTGGTCACTAGCACCCCCAACATACAAGTCTCTTCGCCAACTTTGGCAATCAGTTGACCTCTCTGAATAACTTATTTCTCTATAAATTGATCTACTCTATTATTCCACCAATCTTTAATGTCTTTCTTGAATATCCTTGACACCATGTTCCGAACTTGTTCTTGTAACTTCAAGTCTTGGAAACAAAACCATTTGTTGGCACAAAAGTGTCATCATGGGGAGACCCTGGGTTTAGGCGCAGAGGGCCAACAATGGCTCGTTGTAGTCTAGGACAATGCCACCATTTTAACCTTACCCAAAGGGTAAGGAGTCTCACCTGAGGCATGTCATGACGAAAACTAAGAAGGGTTCATCACGGGGTCAAGGGTATGTCAACCATCAATATATAAACATCATCATACACACAATTGGGACAATAACATATCATTCAACACTATAAAGCTACTACATTCGTAGACTTGAAAAATATTTAAAATTTAAGTGGGTCCATGTGTCATAAGCAAACACATACATCATACTAGGAAACCAGTCTGAATCATAATTCATACTAAACAGAAGAGCAATACATAATATCTCAGCCTTAGCCACAGGTGATTACAAGGAATACCCAATTATAGGCTCTAACTGCCTATGACAGACTCAGAGGTTCAATCTTCAACGCAGAGGTCCTGCTTGCCCTGTTGACTTACGGGGGCCTGACCTAGGTTCAGAGTTGTTTAGCCAAACAAATCCGTACACTACTGGCCCTTTTGGCATCAGCCCCCAGAGCGCGGACTGAAGTCTCACCCGAAGTAGTATAGGGGGATGCTAGAACCAAGTTTCCGCACCCTTGAGATGTCTGTGATGATGGTTTAGTCCAACTATACTTGCCTTCACATAGGTCGCTTAACACCCAATTCTAACCTTTAGTACCTTCGTGATCTGTTAGAATCGACTTTCTTGCAGCCCTAACCAGGGGCTAAAGTCCTTTCGCGCTGCTAAGGCAATGAACTATGATAACTCCTAAACTACACCAAGTATCTTCCTTTAACACTCAATTCTAACCTTCAGTACCTTCGTGATCTGTTAGAATCAACTTTCTTGCAGCCCTAACCAGGGGCTAAAGTCCTTTCGCACTGCTAAGGAAACGAACTGTGATAAATCCTAAACTATGCCAAGTATCTTCCATATCTTATTGACTGAACTTAATTATCTTCACATAAACATATATTCCAACTTACATTCACTTAATCTACACAATTATACACATTTACACATCATATAAGCATTAGAAGTGAAATTCATAGCCAAGATAATAGATGCATAAAACAAGAAATAAAGATGCATAAATGATAGAAACTTCTCTTTATTAATTCTTCCAACTGTTTACAGACTCGACTCGCCCCGCGCATTCAGCTGTAGGGGTTCGCACACTCAGTTGTGAACTACTAGGCCTCTGTGCACTTAGCTGCAGAGCCTCTTCCTACTCTATGACCCAAAACTATACTTTACAATTTGGCTCTATATCCCATACATCTTCATCCTTAGACATTTTGTGATGCCTTAACTACTTAGAGCCTCGCTCTATTTATACAATTCGATGGTCCACGGACCATGGGTAGATCTTCTACAACTGACATTACATTATCAAAATTAAGGGTGGACAACCCTATGACTCTTTAACGATGTACGCACTCCGTGCCCACAAAATGCAGAGTCTTTACATTGGAATTACAAAATGGACCAAAATTTGGGCTCTAAGCCCCAGAAATTCCCTTGGGGGATCCCACGCTCAATAGGTCCCCAACGTAAACATCGTGACTCGCCCTCGAGTCACTCTATCAGTGCAGAGATATTTGCACGAATACATCCCAACTCTGATTGGATCGCAACAAGTGCGGCAGCACACTGATGGGCTGCCTATTGAACTTCCTCTATGCATTGTTTGGTGACTGTTGTCATTGAACTGCTGCCCTAAATCCTTTCTTGAGTTTCTTGTAGCTGTGTGATTTTTTCTTCAATGGAAGTTGTAATGGTATAAGCCTCGTAGATCCACTATTGTAGGTGCGCTTTCAAAACTTCCTCTTTATGCCGAGCAGTATCCACCTGCTCCTTGGGTGCCTTAGCTTACTACATCCTTGCAAGCCTCTGTGTAAGGGAAACCATCTACACAGTCCCTTTTACCTCGTCGTGTCTCTGCTGCAACTCGCACACCTTTGTTTCTAGGCACTCTATGTTTGGGTCCTCCTGCATGGTGGTGAGGACCTCGAATGACTATTGGAATAGCTTCATACAATCTGTCACTGCACTGTCGACTACCACCATTGCTATTGTGATCGCGATGGTGCACTGTTCTCTGACCTCTGGCAAAGTTGAAGGATGAGCCTTCAATTGCAGTTCTTCGATCTGCAGATTCAGCTCCAGGTGAACCTTGGCCATTTTTGCTGTAGTGACGTGCACCCCTGCTGCTAACTTATGTACGCGCGCCTCCACCAGTTCCTCTACTTGGATGGCCAATTCTAGGACCATCTAGTAGGCTTCCTCCACCACCTGCACTATCTATCTGTTCTGTGCCATTGCCTCGTTGCACTGCAAGCTCAACTTTTGAATGTTGATGTACTGCTCGCTCATTACCTGTAGTGATCCTCCATGGCTCAAAGTTATGCAGTGACTCCATCCTGCAAGAGATAGAGTGTCTCCTAAGGGAGCACAACCATGTTTAGCCCAACCCCTTTCAAATTTCTAACCATAGGCTTGTCGACCTCCTTCTCTGTAACGAGTGCTCCATCTGGTAACACTATTGTGTTGGTCACTCTGACATGCAGCATTTCCTCAGTCGCGGAAGTGCCGACTGTGAGGCTGGTTTACACTGTGCTAGCTTATGGAGTGCGCACCTGCAACTCTTGTATTTGCATCGAGAGAGCCCCCAATACCATCTGGTGTTGCTCCTCAAATTGTTGGAGGGCCTCTGTGGTGACGTCCCTCACCATTTCGCCATTATCATGCAGATCCCCTTCAGTAAGGGTGATAGGGTTGAAAGATGTTTTTGAGGCCTTTGTCTTCTTTCAGGGCCCTACTTGCTCTCGTGGTTGTGGACATTTTAGCTAGGTGAACGTTGTTTGTGAGTCCATGCCACCTTGTTCTATATTGGTCTTTGGCTCGGGTGAAGGTGACTTCTATCCTTCACGCTCTTCTTTTGCTGTCTTTTACTGCTCCTCGTCCAACATCATAGCATCGCGTGCCGCTTGGGCCTTAGCCATTTCTTCTTCCTTCTTGCACTTTTCTGCTAGCTACACCATCTGTAGTTTCATTTCTTCCTTCTTCTGCTGCACGGTAGACTTGCTAGAGTGCACCACTCCGGCAGCCAAGACTCAAGGACCGCAAAGATGACATCATCAGTGGCCAAGTATGGTAACTCATGCCATGTCTTTGTGGGGTCCTTCCACGCCCTCATGAAGACATGGTGGAAGTCTGCTTTGAACTCCATGAAGCTCTACAGACTGTTGTAGATAGTGGGGAATAACCGTGGCTTGCTATTAATCCCCATCCTGATGTTCATCTCCATGAGCACCCAAAATATCTTACTCTCCCTTATCCTTTGTGCATCCCTGGTTCCCCATAGCAAAGCGTACTTCACTGCCTCTGGAAGGTCCTGCGCAATCGATGGGAACTGGCTATCTTCAGGCAACTCCCATGCCACCAATACTATTGACAATAGGAGCCATGCATAATGAAATGTTTTTCCTTGCTTTTGTGCCTCGCGGAAGTTCGCAAGGAACTCACCGCATAGATAGTTTGCCCAGTTGAACTGGACCCCCTCTGCACATTACGCTGCAAGTACAACCACTAGTGTAGGCACCTCATCTGCGCGACACTTCAGCATCACCTTCCCTGCCAATATCTGTGTCATGACCTTGACTGCAAGGTTGTTGATGCTGGAGATGGCGTACCGTCGCTTCTTTTTCTCCAACTTAAATTTCTTTTTCATGGCCTCTGTGATTGCCAAGTCATCACTTTTTCCCTCCGAAATATTTGTTGGGTCCTCCCCTATGCAAGGCAACCATGTAATCCTGTGAATCATATGGTCGGTGATGGGGATAGGTTCCTCCTACCACAAGCACCCATCATGCACGAAGTAGAGCATTTGCCTGATGACGAAAATGGTCACTGGGGCACGGTGGTAATGCGGCACCCAGAGTAGGTTTAGAAACCCTAATTTGTCAACACCTCTGAGCCATTTTCGCAACTCCAACTGTATTATTCTAGTCAATGTGTCTGTCTTCTGGTGCATTAGCTGTGCAGTCGCTAGATATGAGCACTTCTCATGGTCACGAGGTCCCAATATTCAAATTTTAACACGGGGACCTGTCCCAAGTGTGCTCCTTCAAAATAATATCATCAGGGAGCAGCAGAGTTTACAGAGAGCTCTTGCTCTCATCGATATCCTTGGGCACCTTGGATTTACCCTTTCGTAGAGGAACATATGCAGGTAGCCTAGTGAGAGGGTTTGCACCCATGGTTTCGACCCCCATCTCTACATCATCCTCCTCAACCAAGATTTATTCAAACTCTTCCTCCTCATCGGCCTCCAAATGAATGGCCTTCCCCTTTTCCTCCATTGTGAGCTTGGTCCTCAGCAGATTCCTGAGTGAGACGCTCACCGGTACCATGACCTACTTATCCTTCTTAGGTCTCAGTGTGCGCCGTGATTTAGGGATCTCAACAACTATTTCGGTGCTCTCTCGGGCTTCTACTTCTGTAATTGCCTGCGCAGATGCCTCAATTGTCATTGCTCTGGTATCCATGGCTTCTTCGGGCGCTGCTATAGTGCGATTTCACAATTCTCTCAATGTCTTTGGTAATTGCTCAAGTAACGAATTCACTTTTAGAATATTTAATAAGTCTCGGTTCATGAATATCTGAGTGCACAACAAGTCAATTCTCAAATTTCCAAGTGTTGTTTATTGGATAGTCATTTGTAATTTATAGCACCTTTTGAAATTGAATTTGACCATTCCCCCCACATTTGGTCCATTAATGCTAGTTTGGCGGTAGATTTTCAAGAATCTAGCCCATAAAGTTCGCCTTAAATGCCTGTCGCCTACTCCATTTGGTCTCAAACCAAGCATCACATCATGAATAGTGACTGTAGAAGTCACTTTCTGGCCAACTTGCGCAGCAGCGCAACTATCATTGCGCTATCACGAACCCTATGACTGTTCTCTACTGCATGCAGTCCTGACATCACACAATTCCTGGGCAAAGTAGTTTATAGTCCCACACCTCCTTTCAGCTACCTGGAGCACTAATATTGTGCTTTTGTCGGCTAGTTAGATAGTCGGGCCACTTGTGTATGGCTTCAGACGACTGCCATTCACTTTTCCTGGAAATGGTTATCCATTTAGCTTTACCAACTCCATTGTGCCACCATATGTGATCTCCTTAATCACATACGGCCCCAACCAATGCATTCGGAGTTTCCCTAGAAATTTATCAAAATTAATCTCATATATAAAAACTAGATCATTTACCTTAAATGTGTGCAACTTAATATTTCGATCGTGCAATGCCTTTTCGCACTGCTTTTGGACCAACTGGTGAAATCCAACAAAAATTGTTCTTCTTCAAGCTCATCCAGCTGCGTGAGCCTCTCCTCTAGGGCTCCGTGATCTATCATACCTGTAAGCATTGATATGCACAGACTAGGCCTGATGTATTCCATAGGAATTATGGTTTCCACTCCATATACAAGCCTAAAAGGTGTTTATCCCATCAGTTTCTTGCATGTCGTTCTATAAGCCCATGATGCTGCAGGTATGCCTAGGTCCCAATCACTTCGCTACGTGTTTTATATCTTGGACAACGCATTGCATACCTTATTGAATGCTTCTGCACAGTTTCTATTCTTGTGTAATGTCCTCCTAACATTAAGATCCATCTGCAAGTTCGCCCCCCCCCCAACACATGCTTATTGATCGGGTCTTTTAGTGCAGAGTACATGTGCATCTGCACAGGTTGGGGCTCTTTTCCATAGGCTTGCGTCCACTTGACCAGATGCATGCGCAGATCATCCTGCCCATCATACTTGTCTATCAGTCGCATCTTAGGCTTCCCAAATCGTACTCGCATCATCCTCCTATGTTCACACCAATAATTAAAGCTTCCTTTGTGCGTACTCCACCATCTTGCGGGTGTAGCGCGCAGTACCTAGTCCAAGGCCTAGAAGCGTTGCTTTTCTGAAACCCCCTTTAAAATGTATCCAAGAAGGTATCTACCTCATTGAGACCAACATAAGTAAAAATATCTCTTGCTTCTATCGATATGTAGCACAGTGACCTGGTCATCATATTGAAATTCAACGTCGTTACCTCATGTAACTGATTTTGCCATCGCTCTATTTCTTCATCAAATCTAAAGTACAGGAGCTCTCTCACTCCCATGTAATCCACCCATCTGCGGTGGGATTCAATCAGTCTTGCTCTCGCGCCGTTATCTTGTAGATGTAGTCCAAATCATCATCACTCTCATAGTCATGAACTGGTTCCGTATAGCGCGATCCTTCAACAGGGTCCAGGGGTACAATTAAGCACAATGATTTCTTCTCAAATATCTTTTTGCTTCTTCAAATTAATTACCCCGTTCATGTCAGTAGCCCAATAAATTCCTAAGAGTGCAGGGAAGGGATTGCTGTCATCAACAATCTCTATCACTTCGAAGTCTGCCAACATGCTCGCTCCCTCAATATCCATAGTTATTCCCTGCAATTGCCCCATGGGTATTATTTTTTGTTGGTTTTCCATCCTTAGTTGAATCAGAGACCATTGCAGCGTGGGTCTTCCCATTCACTCCGATGTCTATTTTTCCAGAACATTCGCATCCGATCCCAAATCTAGGATGACTGGATCCATCTCATATTCTTCGATCTGCGTAGTTAGTCTCATTTCTCGTCCCGTCCTTGTTTTATGTTTTCCGATCTTCTAGACTATGTGCAGTTCTCCTAGCGTGGCCCCAACACATTTGTTGATGAGTTCCTGTAACCCTTTCACCACCTTACTATCACGCTGTAACTTCATACAGGTTTCCAGGAAATTCATGAGCATATATGGGTCCATTTCTGGCTCCAATTTATCTTTGCTTCCTGAAGTGGAGGCACCAGTGAAGCTTTTCTTAGCTTCCATGAAGGTTTCCTGAGTGCGCTCCAAATAAAACTCAACTTCTTTCGTCAAAGCTTTGCGAATCCAAGTACTATCTTTTGGTTGTTTTGCTTTCTCATCCCCTGTTGCAATTCCACTTTAGAGCACAATGTTTACATTTAGATATTCCTCACATGGCTCAGACCTCATCATCTGCAGGTTCTGAGTTGGGGGAGGCAGTAGTGCTCGTTTTTCGCATATCCTAGCTATCAGTGTAGGACAATCTTCTTTCTCATGATCAAACAACGTGCAGTACTTGCACGACGAATGCGTTGGATTAGTATAGTTGTGAGCATAGTGTCCTAGCCCTCTGCAATTGTAGTAAAGCAACTATCTGCGACCTCTACCAGGTCCTCCTCCACCTCAGCCTCGTCTGCACCCCTGAAATCCTGTCTGCGCCATTCATGCATTCTGGTCAAGGGGCTGCGTTTCAACCTGAACCCTATAGGTTGGAGTTCTATCCATCATCAGCTCATAACTTCTACATGTACGCTCATCCTATCCCATTGACCTTCAAAAGTTGCAGAACAATTGCTGCGAATTTTGTGTATACTTTTGTAACAAGTGGCAGTTGTCCATGGCATGTTTTCCTACTATTTGACAGATAGCGCACCACAAAGCAGGCACCATGCTAGGTCTTACTTAAGCTTCCAGCCTTAAAGGCATCGGTCCTCCTCCTATAAGGTAATTTGTAAAAACCGAGCAATGGTCTTTGTCATGACCCTGACTCTTGCATTTCACACACCATACTTCTTCGCACACTTCTGGTCGAGCTATCCTATCTTGTTTTAGACTCTGCATCTCAAGGCACAAATTCTTAAGCTGCGAGTGGATCTACTGAACTCCTAGGTTAGGATCCTCCATCAGGGTCTCATGAAGCCTCATGGTGATCTCCAAGGCCTCTGCCTGAGTTGTTATCTTCTACTACAATAGCGCACTCCTTAAATGTGGTAGTAGCAATGCTACAAAACACTTGCGATGGTGTCCATCTATCAAATTCATATTGGCTTCATAAATCGTACATTTTAGCCTCTGATTTAGTTCTAAAGATGTCTCGCCTAGTAGCATCGTGATCTCTTTGAATCCCACAATCAACTGTGCTTCAGAATTAGGCCTGCTAATTTCTCTATTTAGTGCTATTTGGATATCTGCGACTCTCGCATTCGGGTTATCGTTGGAGTACTTAATATACCAGGTTAGCATGCGATCCTGTATAGCACTAACCAATGTTGCTCTCTTTATATGGTCATCTATAACTCCTTGCACTTCCCATACAGCCCTTACAACGAACTAGAATTGGTCTGGATCCTCATTTCCAAAACCTTTGAACACAGGCAGCTTTACTGTGTTTGCAATACTGAATTGTGGTGGTGGTGGATTTGGTACAGGTGAAGATGGAGGTGATGGCGGTGAAGCCGGTGGTGGTGTGGATGGAGGTGGTATTCACAGAATTCTTTGCCTTATCAGATGGAAAGCACTTCATGGAGAGACCTTCGCGAGCTCTTCCTCGTCTCCTCGCAGAGGTGAAATTAAGGGGCTATTTTCTAGACCCTTATTTCCTTTGTTCTTGTAAACCTTTCCACTTCGCGTAGCCCCAAACATCAAGGTAACTAAATAACCCTCTTTTCGCACAACAACATTTTAATCCAAGTATTCAAAGACTTTATGTACTTACCTCGTGGTCCTTTGAGAAAGCTTCGCTCTGCCTCGTTGTAGCTGACTGAGGTGTCAACTGCGAAATTAGTAATGAATCCTCCTATAATTTGATCGAACCAATGATCAACAGCACACACAATCTTATCCTCCGATGCTTCCAATCTTTGCACTAGCTCTGGGGTCCACAAATAGGACCATCAAGTTTCCACCTTCCTTGGCTATCTGCTAACTTTGCAATCCACTCGTATAGCTTAGTAGGGAAGGATGCAAAAATTTCATGGATCTTCGTATACAGGTAGCTATCTAACTACTCTTCTTTTTATAGTCGCGAGTTTTATTTTCTCCTGCACCGCGAACTCGTGAATTCTTCTGTCCAACTAACCTTCAATTTCCTTCTTAGTTGGATTCCAATAATATGACATCACACATCTCTCATGCAGATTCTGGTCCTGGCAACGTTTCCATTTGTTGGCTTATGTGGGCCTGACCAAGGTTCAGAGTTGTTTAGTCGAAACAATCCTTACACTACTAGCCCTTTCAACATCATCCCGTGGAGCGCGGACTGAAGTCTCATCTGAAGTAGTATGGGGGGATGCTGGAACCAAGTTTCCGCACTGTTGAGATGCCTGTGATGTCATTTTAGTCCAACTATACCTACCTTCACACAGGTCACTTCACACTCTGTTCTAACCTTCAGTACTTCTGTGATTTGTTAGAATCAACTTTCACGCAGCCCTAACAGGGGGCTGAAGTCCTTTTGCACTCCTAAGGAAACAAATTGCGATAACTCCTAAAATACAACAAGTATCTTCCTTATCTTATTGACTGAGCTTAATTATCTTTGCGTAAATAGATATTCCAACTTGCATTCACTTAATCAACACAATTATATACATTCACGCATCATATAAGCATCAGAAGTGAAATTCATACCCAAGATAACAGATGCATAAAATAGGAAATAAAGATGCAAAAATGATAGAAACTTCTCTTTATTAATTCTTCCAACCGTTTACAGACTCAACTCACCCTACGCACTCAGCTACAGACTACTAAGCCTCTGCACACTCAGTTACAAAGCCTCTTCCTACTCTATGACCCAAAACTAGACTTTACACTTCAGCTCTATCTCCCATATATCTTCATCCTTAGACATTCTATGATGCCTTGATTACTTAGAGCCTCACTCTATTTATACAATTCCATCGTCTGTGGACCATGGGTAGATCTTCTACAACCGACATTACATTATCAAAATTAAGGGCAGATAACCCTATGACTCTTTAACAAAGTACGCACTCCGCGCCCACAAAATGTGGAGTCTTTACATTGGAATTACAAAATGGACCAAAATCTGGGCTCTAAGCCCCATAACTTCCCTTGGGAGATCCCGCACCCAACATGCTCGCATCTAGATGCTCCTGTTCTATCGCAACCAGCCAACCCATGAACAATAACCCTTTCTCCTTACGAGTTTCCCCTTTTGTATTTCCCCTGCCACTTGCACTACCAGTTCCTACTTGGCTATTCCTTCCCTTGGTTTCCTCTCATCTGTCTTTTCCACTCAGATGTCTCTGCCTTCTGCTGACACTTTGTGCAACCACCCCACAATTGTCTATTCCTTCTTTCCGCCCAAGCTGGCTTCACCGCAACTTGATCGTTGTTGCTACCACCCATTTCCTCTTCGTTCTATAGAAAGCCAAAATAATGAAAATATTTTAAAATCAAAACAAAGGCCCCAACAATGTCAATAAATGTGTCAATGTCGAACAAAGAAAAGAAATTGTTGGATTATTGGCTATTAATGAATTCCATTAACCAACACTAGACTACTCACCATTGATGTCAATGAGAGTCAAGATCCCTAAGTACATCTTACTAGGTACGAATAGATATCTCATAGTCGAGTCACCTAGAAGATCTGAAAAATAGGGGACATTGATGTATTCCCATTGTTTATTGGCAAGAGAGATTTCCATTAAGGCATGCAAGCCTCATGGTACTTGAAAGATCTCTAGTTTTGATCCCAAATGATGTGTCAGAGTCGATGGGTCAAAACTTGTTAGAAGGGAGGCCTTAATGAATGCTCCATCATTTAACATGAGTATGAAATAATAATTTGAAGGACTATAGATGGAAAAGTTGCATTGAAGTAAGGTTTATTTAACAAAAAGGAAAAAGAAAATGGGGTGACTTAGCTTTGTAAGGGAACTGAATGACTTTATTTTTGGGTTAAGGGTGAGAGAAAATGAGGTAGGAAAGTATGAAGATTGCAAAGGAAATCAGTTTTTGGTAGTAGGGAGATGGATAGTTATGAATCAACTATAGGCTTATAATTAGTAGCAATGGTAAATTTGGTATATGTTTAGTAGCAATGATGTAATGGATATGATTCGACATGGAATGATCATGCTCTTTGGAAACTTGGTATTTAAAATGGTACTCGTGCATATGGTGATATTTTTTTATCATCCTGGAACTTACAAAAACAACAATTTATGTAATAAAATGTATGACTATTGACAAAGATGTAGGTTTTAACCCCGTACAGAAATTACCTGCATACGAATTCTAAAACACAAAAAATAAACGATGCAAGAGCATAACACATAAAACACATATCCACAAAGATTTTTCCCTAGATCCCAAAACCAGGACTACCAGCTTGATTTTTCATTATATTCCTTTCAATGTTACAATACATATTTATACATGCCGAAGCATCCAATACCGTGGATTGAAAACCATTGCGTCCAAAACCATGTGCAAAAAATCATGCACAAAACCATAGGTAGGTCTACCCAACCTAATATAGAGTCCAAAAAGAAAATTTCCAGGGTGTTGCCCTGGACCCCATAGAGTGGGGTTACCTACACCCCTCAAACCCCCTGTGACTCCCCCTGCTTCACAATCAGCACAATGAAGGGGGGGCTTCGCCCCCCTTCTAACCCCTTGGTTAACTAAGTGGGCTAGTTGTGGAAAGAATATAACACAACCCAACATTCTCCCACTTGTTGTTTTCTTTCTACAAGCGGCCATAAGAGAGATCAGTCATTTATCCAGCCCTGTAATGCCCATTGTTTCTCTACACAAAGAGAACTTCTCAAAGCTCACAGATTTTGTCAATTCATCTATAGTATTCTTCAAAGTGCCCACCTTTACTAGCAACACATTTTTGTATTCTATGATATCCCTCACAAAGTGATACTAAACATCAATGTGCTTTGTCTTTGAATGATATGCACGGTTCTTTGCCAAGAAAATTTCACTTTAGCTGTCATAGTCTATCCTTATAGCTCCCTGTACTAACCCCATACTTGAACATAATCTCTACAACCAAACTGCTTCCTTGCTTGCATGAGTGGCTGCCATGTATTCTGCCTCTGTAGTTGATAGTTCCACTATAGGTTGTTTCTTACTCATCTAACTGACTGCACCTCAAAATAGGTTAAACACATACCCACTTGTAGATCTTCTCGAATCCAGATCTCCAGCCCAGTTTGCATCAACAAAGCCACGAATATCCAACACTCTATCCAATCCTTATCTTCCTTGGTAGCACAAACCATTATCACTAGTGCCACGCAAATACCTGAAAACCCTCTTCACTATTGTCCAGTGCTCCTTCCCTAGTTTTGATATAAACCTTCTCAATACTCCCACTGCATGTGCAATGTCTGGTCTAGTAAAAACCATCGCATACATTAAGCTACTGAATACACTTGCATATGGAACACGAGACATGTCCTCTTCCTCTTCTTGTGTCTTGGGACACTGTTCAGCAGATAACTTTACACCTACAGGAATAGGAACCTTCACCAGTTTACTATCCTGCATATTAAACCTCTGCAATATTGTCTCGACATACTTCCTATGGTTTAACCAGAGTTTCCTCTTTGTCTAATCTCTTTTAATTTCCATGCCAAAAATATATTTGCAGCACCAAGATCTTTCATGTCAAATTTGGAGGACAAATGGGTTTTCAAATCTTGGATAATTTCTTTGTCATTTCCAACCAGCAACATATCATCCACATACAGGACCATATAAATAACATGGTCACCAATTAATTTAAAATACACACAGTTATCTTCTTTGCTTCTGGTGAAGCCAAGTCCCCATATAAATGTATCAAATTTCTGATACCACATCTTTGGTGACTGTTTTAACCCATACAGAGACTTCTTTAACTTGCATACTAGTTATTTCTTACCCTTCACTGCAAAGCCTTCAAGTTGCTTCATGTAGATATCCTCTTCCAGATCCCCGTGAAGAAATGTTGTATTCACATTCATCTATTCTACCTCAAAATCAAAAGAAGTAGCAACAAATAAAAGTAATCTAATAGAAGTTAGCTTGGCAACAGGAGAAAAAATATCACCAAAATCAATTCCTAGCACCTGGGAATAACCTTTTGCTACCAACTGAGCTTTGTATTTCTCCACCTTTCCTTCTGCATTTGTCTTCTTCTTGAACACCCATTTGCTGCCAATGGGTTTCCTTTCAGCCGGCAACTCCACCAGATCCCAAGCCTCATTTTTGTGTAAAGATGCCATTTCATCAACCATGGCCTCTTTCCATAGTTTTACATCCTCTAAATCTAGTGCTTCCTTCATGGTTCTGGGATCATCATCATTAATATATAAAGCAAAATTTGAACAAAAAGTAGATGGACTATACCTTTCTGGCTGCCTTCTTTCTTGAACTGATCTTCTCACACTCAGAGTTTGTGGCTCTTCATCTTTGTATTCCTCCTCTGTTGTCGAGTCTGATTCTTCCTCCTTTAGCTCAAACTCTATCTTCTCAGGTTCCTTTGGTTGGACTTCATGTTTAATAACATCTTTCACCTCTCTAAACACCACATATCGGTTGTACACAACCTTCCTTGTTACTGGGTTCCATAGCTTATAACCCTTTAAACCATCCTTATACCCAATAAAGATGCACTTTTCATATTTACTATCCAACTTGGTTCATTTCTGCTTTGGAACATGTACATATGCATCACATCCAAATACCCTCAGATGTGAAAGAGAGGGTTTCTTACCAGTCCATACCTCTTGTGGAGTCCTATCCTCCAACGCTGATGAAGGTGATTTGTTGAGCAGGTAACATGCTATCTCCACCACCTCTACCCAGAATTCCTATCCTAACCTGACACCACTAAGCATGCTTCTTGCCCTTTCCATCAATGTCTTGTTCATTCTTTCTGCAACTCCATTTTGCTAAGGTGTATATGGAGTAGTCTTCTACCATGCTATACCACACTTCTTACAGAGTTCTTCAAATTCCTTACTGCAAAATTCTCCACCGTTATCTATCCTCAGCACATTTATCTTCTTCTCTGTCTGGTTTTCCACCAGAGCCTTAAATTCTTTTAACCTATCAAAGGCTTCAAATTTCTTCTTAAGGAAATATATCCATGTATTCCTTGAGAAGTCATCTATAAATGATACATAGTACACAGACTTACCCAGTGATGGAGCCTTCATAAGTCGAAACACATCACTGTGCACAAGCTCTAATATTTGTTTGGCCCTCTTACCACCAAAGGGGAAAATCACCCGATTCTACTTCCCATATACACAATTTTCACAGAAATCAAAATCCAGAGAGCTATTACTCATACCTTCTACCATACCTTTGCCATGAAGTATTCGAAGGCCTTTCTCTCCAACATGTCCAAGCCTTTGATGCCACAGCATGGTCTTCTCTCCAGAGACCACTAGATTTTCTGCTCCACTTTTAGGAACCACGAAATTGTTGCACCCATCAACAATAGTTCTACCTTAAATATTGTAAAGAGTTTCAATTCGAACTCCCCTCATCCATACTAGTGCCCCCCAAACCATCTTGCAGGTATCCTGCTCGAACACTTTTTTTACACCTGCATCATCCAGCTTGCTTACAGAAATCAGATTTCTTGCTAATGTAGGAATATGCAAAACACCCAGAAGTGTTCTAACCCTTCCACATTGCAACTTCAACTTTAATTTTCTACAACCAATGATTCTAACCTTCCTGTCATCCCCCAAGAAGACATCACCACCATCATATTTCTCATACTCAAAGAACCACTCTCTATGGGGAGTGAAGTGAAAGGATGCACCTGAGTCAATCAACCATGCCTCATGATCTACATGTGTACTTGATGAAGCCAAGTACACATCCCCACCTTCATCTGAGGTGGTTTTCGCCTCTGCAGAAGGAGCATGATTAGATCCCTTTCCTTTATCAGGAGCTTTAGATTTACAGTCCTGTCGCACGGAATGAGTCGATCTTGCGGACAAGATAGACCTTCCTAGAATCTAAAGAAGACCTAACAACAAGCAAACCAACCAGACACTATCTTTCTCTAAATATGCTTCAATAAACAATAGCAAACAAGTGTTTTTAGGGCCTACCTTTGGTCCAATGCAAGCTTGTGGATGCCCTCGCTCCTTTGATCCAAATGAACTCCTTTTCGCGAATCTGCAAACACAAACAAGGCAAACAAATTAAATAGCACCTGAAAAACCAATTGCATAAAACATATTTAACATGAAAGTCAAGGAGTCCATGAAACAAATAACATAAGATACTTGTTGAGAAAAATGAGTTTGATTGTATTAATTCAAAAGAAGAAGAACTTTACAACCTTTGCCTTGACACTGTACAAGCTCCTCCCGGGGTCCAACAAGAAGTCTCCTCTACTTTGACAAGTTTCACTCACTCCCCAATGAAGCCAAAAAGGTATGTGATCTCTCCTCTTAAGCTCAACTAGGAAGTCTTAATTTCACCAGCATTTACCCTCAAAATGTTTAGCTTCTAACCTCCCTAGTCCTCACCCCAATGCCTGTATTTATAGTGCAATGGAGGGAAGTTACTAGGTCCTCCTTCAAAGGGATAAAGCCCTCCTTCAAAGGGATAGCTCCTTTAGTCAAGGGATTAGCTCCTTCTCTTTTGGGATGCATGAACCACCTTAGAGCGAACAATCCACGTCAAAATTCCTTCTAGAAAACTCTAGAATTAACCCAAAGTGAGTTTTTTAAGATAAAACTTGCGCCTTTTGACTTTCACAGGGGTCCACACCTACACCGTTAGGGACAGAGCGGGTAGGTACGCAGCTTTTTTACACAGAAGGTGCGGGACCGCAGGTGACCATGAGAGAAAGTGTGGAACCAGAGTTACATTGATTTTTAATGTCTTTCTCCCATTTCCAAAGCTTGATTTGAAGAGCTGAGGTCTTAGACTTGCTTAGGAGGACAGTACAAGTGATGATAGACCCATACTGACTGTAAATAATCATAGTGACGATATTTTTGTGTAACAGATTTCCCCCTAAAGTGCGAAGTCTGTAGTAGATGAGGATTTCATTTATCATATAGGAAGAGTGAAGTACTTTATCATTTCGAGGATCATCTTGTCGAGAGCCCAGTCGGAACCTATAAAAACATTCAATGCAATATATATATATATATGAGATCATATCATCGTTGAGGTAGGCATTCCCATACTCAGATCAAAACTAACTAGAAAACTATCTATTGCTCTGATATAGGAATGATCTTGTAAAACATCACAAGTATAGACTCGTGTGAACACAGTATGGATGTAGCCATCTGTTTATAAATAGTCCACAACACAATGAATACAAAATTCCTCGCAGCCTGGATAGTGGAAACTAGATCCAGGGTCTTCATTTCTACTTCCTGAAATAGTACGATTCTATCCATGCAAATAAATGTGTTGATGTCGAACATGGTAGAAACCACTTGATTACCACTCAATGATGTAAACTGTTAACAAGTGTGAGAGAAACCACCAGTGATGTCAATGGCTCTCAAAGTACCCAGTACAATCCATGAGATGTGAATAAATGTGTTGATGTTGAACATGTCACGGAATCCTTTGATCGGAAGTCAATGATGTAAACTGTCATCAAAGGCGAGAAACCTGCCGTTGAGGCATGCAGATCTCAAGGTACTGACGATTCCTGGATCATCTTTCTAGATAATGTGCTGATGTCGATAGAAAGCGATCCGTCGCAGGCAAGCCCACAACACGAAATCATAGATCAAGTTGAAGAAATTTAGTTGCAAGGCCTGACTCAGGGATGGTCAAGATGGATGACAGATATTTTGCAGATGAATGGCTTATTGGTAGTGACCTCTTGAACACATAATGACACGGCAGATGGCTTGGTAACAATTGACCCAAAGTTAATACCCAGAAACCGGCTGAAGACTTTCAATGTGGTTTGACCAACTGTTAGGCAAAGGATTTCCCAACCCAGGTGAATGAAAGTGTTGTGTTCAAGAGTGGTTACAAAGTATGACAAACAAACTCATTTTTCTCCCTTTTCCCCCACCATTTCTGGCAAGTAGCTCTTTATTTTTGACAAGCTTGAGGAGGATAACATTTGCTTGATTATAAGCTCATCCTTCGGATGAGTCCAACTTAGTTTAGATTCGAACCCTAAGAAGGAGTGGTTCGTTCCTGTTTGTAATTGAACAGGTCCTTTACTGTGAAATTTTAACGAGTCCAGTATAGGAGAAACTCGACGTTTTTCAATTTTAGAGAGTCTGAAAAAACTTAAGAAGACTCCAGGGTTGACCTTTTTCATAAATTTGTGTCTCCCAAGCCCGAAAAAGTATAAAATAATACTTGAGAGAACCGCTTGATATTTTACGACCAAGGAGTACTTTTCGTTATTAGTGTCACTGATCCGAAAAAGTAAAAAAGCGATCAATGACACGTCGTTTGATAACCAATATCGAATTTGAAATGACAAAAATCCGGCAATCTTTTCGTATTTTTACGGTTGGAAAAGAGTTGTAAGTAGACTGTCTTTTAATTCCGTTTTAACGAGTGTAAAAGAAACGCTCGGCAATCTTTTCATATTTTAGGAGTCAAAAAAGGGCTTAAAGATGACTCTACTTGTTTTTTCGTTGAAAATGATAGATTTCGCCTGAATAATCCTTTATTCTGCACAAAAACACAAACATTACTCATACCTGTTTGAAATGGATAAAAATGTCGCAAAATACCTTTTCAAAGTGAAACATAAACAAATTTGCAATTCATTTACTCAAAAAAATTATAAAAAGGGCCTTTGTCAATTCATTTTTACCATTTGAGTTTGGGTGAGAAAATAGTGCTTTTGCTTAGAAAACTTCCCGTGAATATTGTGGAAAATCCAACTGTCGGAATCGAGCGCCGTCTTCTCCAGGTAATCCACGTCATCCTACTCTTCATTTTCAACCGTTTAGTTTTTTGATATAGTCCTTCATTTCATTTTTTGGGAGGGTTTTTAGGTGCAAAACCCGCGCGCGGGGGTCCGCAGGTTTACCATTGCGGACCCGCGGACCCGACTTTTTCTCCATTGGGAAAAAGCTCGGGGTCCGCACCTTCCATGTAGACAAAGTGCGGACCTACGCACTGTGTCTAACTCGGAGGGTGCGTACCCCACCGCAAGGGTTTTGAACCCAAAAATTCTCAAAAATGGACCAATCAAAATGTTTTCTAGCAATTTAATTAATCTTTATACTTGATGCAGAGAGTACATCATGCTAGATTGGCGTGAACGAGAGCATGAGGACGTGGATGCTGCCGCATGGAATCATCAGCCTTCACTTGATGCTTTGAGGGTGTTAGCCTCCTATACCAATAGGGTTTCATATTTCATGATGGACAGTGGAAGTGCCAAAAATGATCATCTTTGATGATACAAAGGTTCCATTTTTGTGAACTAAGCAAAAAGTTAAAAAATGTAAAGAGGGTATGCCTTAAAAGAATAATCAAAAGGCAAGAAAATGAAATGGTCAAAAGAAAAAAGAATTGAAATGAACCCCAAAGAAAGACCAGGAAAGTGGCCAATCAAAATGCCACTGCTATCTTGAGGCGTGGCTCAATAGTTCAAGCTGGGCCATGCCATGTTTTGAATTGCTTGTTGTAGAGTAGGTAATGAGTACCTGTTCAAATAGTTTAAGCTTGACAGATGATTAGCTGGATAGAGAAAGAAAGGAGCCCACTAGCTTAATCTGGGTCCTTGGAAGATATAAGGGTAGATTTAGGTAGGAGAGCAGCAAAAAGAAAAGAGCATATGAGGGTTTGCAAGTCTAAGTGCACCCTCCCTGAAGTAACAAAAAATGCTAGGTTCTAAGTGGGGTAGGTAGCCAGAAGTTGCAGAATCCTGATCATATTCAATTTTGGCCTTGATCAAGAAGGCATATGTTAGCAGTTGCAAAGGTATCTGTGCATCATTTTGAAGGCAGAATAAAGAAGCATGTCTAACTCCCCCTGTTTTCCCCCAAAGACTCTCTTTCTAACATCCCATGGAGGACTTCAGGATTTTCCTAAATAAATCCTCCTTGTATTTCTTCTTGGAAATTTCATGACAAGTTTGCACTTTCTTCTCCGAAAAGAAGCCACATTTCTTATGTAAAATCATTCCCCATCAACTTCTAAACATCTAAGTTTAATCACTAAACTTAGTTCTCTATTCCTCACTTCCAATCTCTCATATCCCCAATTCACATTGACTTCTAACCCTATTATTTAACTCCCTATGTTCCCTTTTTCCCTTACTACTATATCATTATTATGAAAAAAGCCCACAAAATATGTAAATACCCCCCCCCTTTTTTGGCATTATAGCCATATATTCAAAGTTTGGAGAATCATACAGAATCAAAGGTTTTGTTGTATTTGGTTCATTTAAAGTCAGGGATTGAATTAACATTTGGTTAGTTTAATAACCTATTCCTACCCTTATCCCCTTTACAAACCTATCACAGTGCATTACCCACGCCATTTGTATAAAACCTTGTTAAAAAACCCACTTTGTCCGCTTTTCCAAAGTATGTTTCAGCGCACTCACTGCAAAAAACAAAAAAAAAATATTATTAAAATCCCCGCCTGGACCCGCCATATCCACCCATCACCTCCGTAGCCCATCGACCGTCGGATCCGGGCCGTCCCATCCGACGGCCCACAGCAATATCGGACCACCCCCAATGCCTGAACGTTACCGCCCGAAATCTGTCAGAGGGTGACGTCAGGGCTTGGACGCGTGTCGCTTCTACATTTCATCGGGCGGCCTCCTGCCAAAACCACACCCGTACCTTCAGCGGTCTGATATTACCGCTTACCGCCCTCCTATTTCCGCCATACGTCACTCCTACGTCACCCCCACATCATTGCCGCTTCAGCATAACATTACCGCCCGATCCGCCATTGCTCCGAGCTGTCCGCCGCGTCACCTGTCCACGTAGAGCCGCTCACTGGCCGCCATGTCATCATTCCGTACCTAACCCCACCTATGACGTCATGCTGACGTCATCCAACAAAAGGCGCCAAAGGCTGAATTTCCCTATTTTTCCCAAAAAAGTCATTTTTCCGCGTTATTTACAAAAACACTCACTGTACTTCTGCATGGGCGGTTACGTTGCTTATCCACCAACTCTCAAGACTGCTTCCTTGCTGCTGGTGCCGTGAATTCACCGGTATATCAATGCCATTGTAATATTCCACCCAGGTATTTATCAGTTTCCCTCTGCGTGCCTTAGTTTTTGCATAATTCACCGAAGCAAATAAGAAAAGAGGGAAAACGAAGGAATTGCTAGGAACCTTCAGTAACTGAGCTTCATTTCCCACTGTAAGCCCAAAATCCACCTACAGAGGTTCCACATTGTGCTAAATTATCACAATTTCACAGCTCATCGTGCATTTGCAAATCTAAACCTCCACTAGACAAATCCACCGGGAAAGCAATTCTCAATCCCAGCATCTGCTCGTTGGATCTCTCCCAGAAGCATTTCGACTCGGTTTATCCCTTATTTACCTTGGCCTCTCTGAAAATTGCCCCCTTTGTTGAAAATTCACTGCTCTATAGTGCTATACCCAGAGAATCAAGTTCAAACACAGCTTCAAATATCAATTAACCATGGAGACCCCTGTAGCATTAAACATTGCACCATTGAATGCCCCACATAAGGACCTGGAATGGCTAGCCCTGGCAGACAAAGATTATCAAATGAGAGACACTGTAGAGCTGTGTAACAAATATCACATAGAAACAGTTTGTGAGTTAAGAAAGAAACACAGAGATGGTACAGACCTCCTAGGAATCTGGAAATCCCATTTGCCAATTTACTATCTTCCTCAGGTCAATGAGTTCCCTGACTTGATTCACCAATGCTCCACAAACTATGACCCCAACCAAAGGGCTGTTCTGAGTCCTTCAGGCTCTGTCTTGTTCCACATTTCTCCTGAAGCTATCAACCAAATGCTACAATTTCGACCTACAAAGCCACTGGCTCCCCTTACTATGCAGCTTCTACTAGAACAAGGTTCCAAGCTCTCCAGCTCACAAGTTACAAGAATTGGCCAACTGTTTATGCTTCCAGAGTTTCAGCCTAAGCAGCCTCCCCCTTATCTGCATGTCTGGTTTAATGACATAGGGAGACTGTTAGTAGACATGATATCCTCCATCCTGGGGTTCAAAACCAGTGAGTTTGTAGATGAGACAACATTGGTAGTGCTATCTATTTTTGCCCCAGGACAGCCCCCTGCTGTCCAGTATGACTATGCTTCATTTATAGCCAACAAAATGCATGAACAGTTCATGAACTTGGAAAGAGAGAGGGTTTTCAAGTACACCTCCTATATATATCATCTGATATTGTACAATTAGCCTGATGCCTTTCCTCTTTTCCTCAAGAAACTAGATCCAAAGGGAAACAGAAGGTCTGTAATGTTCTGGACATCAGTCTGCCATCATATTCATTACTCACCATATACATACTGTGAGTTTATTGACCTCTTCATTCACCCAGCCTTATCACTACTGCAAAGTTCACCTCCTCCTAGACTCACTGATGATATGCAGAAAATTCTCCAGCTCTCTAAGAACTATAGCATTGGAGATTGGTACTTTTACCAAGACCACACAGTGATCAGAGTATATGGTTGTGAGTTAGCACCATACAGGCTACCAAAGTATGTTCCCATGAGACTCTTTGCACTAGAATACTTCAGGCAGTTCGGCAATGCAGATATGATTCACTTCCATAGCAGAAACAAGAAGGCACAGTTAAAAATTAAGCATCAATTGGGTCCATTTATCTTTAATAAGAGGGAAGAAGCTTGGGAAGAGGCAGACCAAATGCTAAAGGGCCTCCTCCTCAAGACCAGTTTCTATTGGGCACCCTATGACCCTAACCATTTCATAAGCCTCAGAAGAATCAAATATAGGCTTGCCACTTATGATCATTTTAGCATTCCAGAAATTGAAAAATATGCTAACCAACTAGAGTGGAGACAAGGCACCTTAGTGGAAGATTATTCTGAGGAAGAATTAGCAGAGAAGGCCATTAAAACTTTAGAAAAAGCAGTTGACTTGGAATATTTTGGACAGGTTTGGTCTTCTGGCACTCAGCATCTTGGAGAAGCTGCCTCTTCGTCCACCGTTCCCAAGCAGCCTGCCAAAACAACTGACCAAACAACAGACATGGCTAAAGGCAAAGCAGTGCAGCAAGAAGAGTTACCTCCAAGTATGGAACAACAAGCAGAGCAGCAGGAAGGTACAACCAAGGAACTTGCCCCCACAGAACAGAAATCACAAGAGCAAATCCCTCCGAGACAGGAGGTAACAGTTGAATCCTCGGTTCTACAAACACCTGCTAATGAAGAGAGAACAAGGAAAAGGGACAGACAAGAGGACACTCCTCTTACAACTTCAACGGATCAGCAAGGGGAAAAAAGGCAGAGGTTAAACCCCTTTTCAGAGGAGGAATTACCAGAGAGACCAATTGATACAATGCCCCCTCCTAGCATTGAAACATCGGCCAGTTCCTTACAGCAAGGACAAGATATACAACATGGGGCAGAGGTGAGCTCTGCAAGGCAGCGATCAAAGGCAGACTCTAGCATCAAGCAGCAGTTCATAGACATCAAGAAAAGAAATGAGCCCCTCAAACACCAAATCTACAACCAACTTTTGAAAATGGCACCAACCAATCAGCAAAGATTAATGTCTGCTTATGACATTCAAGAACAGAAAATGACTCTTAGTCATTTCAGACCTACTATGCAGCAACCTCAAACAGCTGCCGACTATATCAGAACAAATCTAGAAATTTTTGCCAAAGACATCCACCCCTTGGATCAGATTGAGCTACACAAGCAAACTGGGGAGATGTTATATTCTACATTAGCTGATAAGACCCTACTAGCACACCAATTACAAAATTCCTTACACAATACTGCTGCTCAACTGGAATTGGAGAAGGCATCATCCCAAGCCAAGGACAATAGAATCAAGTCCTTGGAAGAGATCATTGTAGAGTTGGGTCATGATCCAAAGAACCCTAAGGGTGTGCAGGCACTACTAAAGAAGAGAGATGAAGACATAGCAGCTATGAGAAAGCATATCAAGCTGCCAGCTACCCTTCACCCTCAGACTGGAGAAGTGGCAGAGCAAAAGAAGGATCAGGATGTAATGGCTCTACTCCTAAGTTTGTACAGAAGATTGATGGAAACAGAGAATGCACTGGAGGTAGCATTGAAAACAAGGCAAGCTGAATTACCAATGCAGCCAGCACAGGCATCTACAGCAGGTCCTCCCATAGGACAAACATCAGAGGCAACCCCTTCAACAGCAGCTCCAGCAACAGCACCAGAACAGGAACCCAGTCTAAGCATGCAGAACATGATGAAAGAGCTTGAGGCTTTAGAAGCACAGATGGCTGAACTAAAAGAGGCCAAGGATAAATTGGCTATCATTGAAGAAAAGTATGATAAATCAAAACAAAGTGTAGCTGAAAAAACAAGAGAAGTAAGGGCTCTTGAGAAGAAAATAAAGGAACTGGAAAAAGAGCTCTCTCTTGACAAGGTTGTAGCTGAAATCAAGAAAATCCTGTGGGTCAATATTAGTCAATCTATTTCAGACCAGTGGCAATATATTGAAACTATTCATGAACACTTGGATCTTATAGGCAAGGCCCAAAAGGAAAGTCAGAGAGCTAGAGCATCTCTAGGCAATATGCCTGAAATAGCCAACAGGATGATCAATGTCCTGAACAATCGCACTGGCCCCCAGCTGGCAGCAATGGGTATCACTAACAGAACTGATACCATTTTACTGGTAAAGAGAGTGCTCACTTTGAGAAATCATGTACAGACACTAGATAGAAGGTGTCAAGAAATGCAAACAGAGGTGAATAAATTCATTGAGAAAATTACAGCACTGCATGACAGAGGTCTCCCCAGCTTAGTAACCAGTGCAGGAAGGTTACTATCTCATGAAAACTATGCTAAAAGAGTTGATACATATGTCACAAGTCAAATCACTGCATCAGCAAGTGCCCCAGAGGAAACAGGGCCTCCATCTAGGCAGAGTTTCTATGACAAAATAGAGAATTTATTCTTTATTCTAAATGAGATCAGACATCTTTTCGAAGTGCCTCCGAACTATTACAAATATACTGAGGCAGATGAGACTCTTGGCATAATTCTAAGACACCAGCTGCCTACACAGGAATGGTGGACGAACATGATACAAACACTGCTGTGAAGAAACAGATTGTTCACCAAATTTTGTATATCAGTCACAAGTCAGCGTTTTCAGAAAATCAATACATTTGCTCTGACTGGGAAAAAAGTGAAAAAGGCCAACTCAGCAATCAAGTTTGACCACCAAGCAGGGCCGATAGATGCAGATGACGGGGCTGAGATAGCCGCAGCACGACAAAACAGTAAAGGGCATAGTACTCAGAATCAATGCGATGCACCCAACCGACCCAGTTGCCTCCAAAAGTCAAAAAGCTTCTGACAAGAGTGAACAGTCATGCATTGTTCATTTAAAGTAGCAATAACTGTTGCATCTGCTATTCTGGAAAGTTGGTAAAAACAGTTATTGAGCAAATGACTCATCGTTAAGATATTTTGTAAAACGATTGTATATATATCCCCATGCATAAACTTATTTGGGTTGTTGATTTTTCTTCTACGGAGCTATGCTGTAAATTCAGACTTTCAATACAAGAAGCTAATGGAATTTCCGAAGTTCTGAGTTGTTTGAAGTGTTGTGGTGTGCTTGTTTGCTGCTACAGGATTCCTGCGCTATTTCATGTCACAATAAGTTTTCTGAACCATGTTATTATGTATTCTGCTCTTTCATAATCCACTTATGTTGTATGTTTCATAGTTTTAGCAGTACAGAAGAAGAATAGTTCAAGATTTGTTCATTGAACACCCTGAACTCAATCTATGCTGTTATGCATGTTTTCTTCAGAATTAGTTATGAATGTGTAATTCTTAATTGCTCACATTTACACTAAATCTTTCATGGTAAATACTGTTCAGGAATTCTAATCTGCTCCTGAGTAATATTTCGTTTCTCCATATCACCAGCTTAGTGAAAGATTCTTAGTTGCCTCTCACTGGCTGGAAACAGTCCATATTCCACTATTTGAAGATTGTTTCATGAATACCCATATGGCCCTGCAGTTTCATCACTCACTCAATGCCCCAAACAACACATAATCACAGACTCCAATGCCCAATGGACTGAAACCTCTGAAGATTACATTTTAAGCTCTTAGAAGACATCATTCAACCAAAACTTTAAACAAAATTCAGTACATCATAACTAGCCTGAACATTACTTAAACAAAGCTAAATTCTAAAGAGAGAGCCCTCTTTGATTGCAGGTAGGCTAGGAGCTGTGATCCAAAGATTGGTCTGTGGTTACCTCGGCCGTATTCCCTTAGGAGTCAAAGGGAACAACCTGAGTGATAACATAATTGGCGACTCAACTGGGGACAGAACTAATGTTTCAACTGCTGTCTGTTCTAGATAGAGATTCCAAAATTTAAGCAATCCCTTGACCATTCTAAAAGTATTCTCAAAAAATACCAAAAACAAGCTTAGAAGTTGGCTCCTAAAAAGAGAACTAGGCATACCAGGTCAAATCTTGACCCAAATCCTCCACTTGTTTTCGATAACCCTAATCTGATTCCCAGGACTCTCAGGAACCAAAAGGAACCAGAAGAATCTGCTGAGTCCAGCCCTGAGGCAGTTCAGCAAAGTTATATCCCAACTCCTGCTAAACCATCAGTTCACCTACATATAACCCACTCTTCCCCCTCTTCCTCATCCACTTCCCAAAACATACTATCCACACCCCCACCCAATACACAAACTGTTGTTGTTGTCCCTATTGTTCCAGTTGTTCCTTTTCTTCCTGTTGTCCCACTTATCCCTCCAAATATGGCTAATCGTTATGCTCCTCTTCAGTTACCTGGTAATCCGGGGGCTATGCCTCAGGACTACCAAAGTAAGATCACCTATTTTGATGGAACCAGTACATACACCACCTTACAGCATACCAAGAAAATGCAAGATTACTTTGAGAATTATGAGATAGATGATGATGATGTAAGGATGAAAATTTTTGTCCAAAGCTTAACAGGTGAAGTAAGAACTTGGTTCAGAGCACTTGCTGCAAATTCTATACCTAACTCAGGTGCTCTTTATCAATCCTTACTGAACAGATGGGAAAAGAAAAAGGACCCTCTACACATTTTATCCGAGTATGACTCCATTAGGAGAGGCCCTCAAGAAACTGTACTAGATTATTGTACCAGATTCAACACTGTTTATGACGCCATTCCTCAAAATCTTAGGCCTCCACCTGATTTGGCATTAATTAAGTTCCCTGATGGGTTTGATGCTGATATGGCATATCAACTAAGGGAAAGAGCCCCTGCAACTTTGGCAGACATGCAAAACATAGCTGTAAGTGTAGAGGCAAACTTGATTGCTAAAAGAAACCGAGCAAGAACTGAAAGAAGAACCACCTTTAAGGAAGAACCCTCATCATTTGAGCAAAAGCTGGATGCAATTATCAAAGGTATGGATAGACTTGGGGATAGGGTGGAAACCATAGAAAGAAAATCATCATGGGAAGGTCAACCAAGCACTATTAGAAACCCAAACTTCAGAAAGAATCAAAGTTCTAATGTTGGAAGGACTGATCCAAACCAGCATATCAGACCTCCTTTCCAAGAAAATTATGTTGAGGCTTCAACATCTAATGAGCCAATTAAGGAACCTCACATCAATTTAATGGGTTTGGACAGTGAACATCAAGTCTTCTTAACACAAGAAGATCAGGAGGTTTATAATGACAAACAATTTCACACTAAGTCAGGAGAATCATTCGATTTCAAAGAAGGTTATGATGCAGCTGTGTATGAGGTACAAAAACAGTATAAACTAAGGACTAGAACGATAGATGTGCCTGAACCTCTTAAACCAAAGGACAATAAGCAGCCAAAAAAGACCAATGATAAGACTGCTTTTCCACAATCAGCTGGGAATTCAAACCCACATGTCACAGAAGTCACTGTAGAAGATGTTTCAGAACAACAGCACTCTGAAAATCAAACAGCCCCACTCCATCCTACAAAGGCAAGGGCAGATGCCACCCCGGGAAACAAACATCGTACCAGTTCCGTTGAAAATCATGCTGACAATGAACAAAAGATCTTTGATAACTCAGCTGAAACAGATAAACCCACAGCACTTAATGCCAAGATTCAAATAGAAAAGCCTTTTAACTTAGAAACTGAAATAAGTAAGCTGAAGATATCAGTCCCTCTTTCGGAATTGGCCAAACACCAAATATACAGACAGCAGATCAACAAATCACTTCAAATATCAGACAATAAAGATGCTGTGAATGTCCTAGATGATCAACCAGAGTTATTGTTTGGCCCTGAGGTTAATGGAAAAACAGAAAATGGAGGGGTTCCACCCTTCTATGTCAGTTTAAACATTCATGATAAGGTTCTACACAATGCAATGTTTGATTCCGGGGCCTCACACAACTTAATGCCCAAATCTGTAATGGAAAAACTTGACTTAGACATCACAAGACCTTATAAAGATCTATTCTCATTTGACTCAAGCCAAGTCAGGTTCTTAGGATTGATTAAAGATTTATGTGTCTCCTTGGTCCAATACCCAACCAAAACGATCTTGATGGATGTAGTGGTAGCTGACATACCTCCTAAGTATGGTATGCTCTTGTCTAGATCCTGGGGGGCCAAACTCCAAGGATCTTTGCAATTAGATATGTCCTATGCAACCATTTCAGTCTTTGGGCAGCCAAAGAGGTTGTACCGTGAAACATTAATGAAATATGTGGTAAGCAGTCAAGAGAAGCCCCAAAACTTCCCAATCTATTCAATACACTCTGACATGGATTCATTTATTCTCTATAATGCTGACATCTGCAACAAAGTTTATTCTGAACAAGTAATGGCAGCAGAGACAGAGGAATTAAATGAACAATTTGCCCCCCAACACCAAAACACTTTAGGTACAGCTGATAAAACAAAGGGACATGATATATCAAGTGACTTGCAAGAAACCAACCTGCCCATGATCCAATTCTCTAAAGACCTCAATTCAAATCTTGATCATGAAACCTTATGGTATTTAGAATTTGATGGTTCTGTAAACAAGTTAGGGGCTGGGGCAGGAGTCTGGGTCCATAATATGCTAAATGACCAGGCTGAGGGTCATGCATACAGGTTAAACTTCCGATGTACAAACAATATGGCTGAGTATGAGGCCCTTTTGTTAGGTCTGAAGCTCATAAAAATTTTGGGTGCAACCAGAGTTTCAATCCTAGGAGATTCAGATCTGATCATACAACAAATGAAAGGAAACTTTACCACAAATGATCTGAGATTGAGAGCATATAAGGGAGCAGCTATACAGGTACTTGATACCTTTTCACACTCACAGCTGACTAAAATTTCTAGAGAACTCAATCTACATGCTCACAGCTTGGCAACCTTTGCCAGCACCTGTAAGCTGCCCTTCAAACCCAATCACACTTTTACTGCTGAAATTAAGCATAGACCTGCAGTTCCAGACAACATTAAAAACTGGCAAGTCTTTGAGAGTGACACTCAGATAAATAACTTCCTCACTCTAAAAGAGGAATTCTCTGGCATTAACATTGACTCAATTACTGGAGATGATCAACAACAGACACACACTCTCACACAGAACATATCAGCTGAAACAGCTAATACAGTTTTGCATCCTACCACCTTTAACAGTGAAACCATACAAAAGTTGAAGCAGATAGATGGAGATGAATTGGCTGAAACAGAAACAGAGGTAATTGAGCTAAAAGATAATTTTCTGCCCACAGGTTTAACCCCTTTGGAGGATCTGTTTGATTCAAATGATATCTCAAGAAAACCAAAAATGCAACCACTAAATGCCGAAATTGAAGATTGTAACATTGGAACTACAGAAAATCCGAAAATGATAAAGCTATCTAAAACATTACCACCTGATCAAAAATTGAGATACATTGAGTTGTTTAAAGAGTTCCAAGATGTCTTTGCCTGGAGCTATGAGGACCTCAAATCTTATGATACCTCAGTCATCCAGCACACTATACCTTTAAAAGAAAACCAAAAGCCTTTTAAACAAAAACTCAGAAGAGTGAACCCGGTGCTCCTTCCTCTCATTGAAAAAGAGGTGAAACGTATGTATCAAGCAGGAATCATCGCTCCAATCAGGTTCTCAGAATGGATTTCAAACCTAGTACCTACTAGGAAAAAGACAGGAGAAATCAGACTGTGTGTTGACCTGAGAAATTTGAACAAGGTCTCTCTCAAAGACCATTACCCTTTACCAAAAATGGATCATATCCTGCAAAGGGTAGTGGGAGCTTCTAGGATCTCATTATTAGATGGTTTCTCAGGGTTCAATCAAATTCTAGTACACCCAAATGACCAAGACAAAACTGCCTTCACAACAACTTGGGGAACTTTCAAATATGTCAAAATGCCTTTTGGGATTAATAATGCAAGGGCCACCTTCCAAAGAGCAATGGATATAGCCTTCGCCAAGGAAATTCATGATTTTCTAGTGGTCTACCTGGATGATCTTACAGCCTTCTCAAAATCAAACCAAGAACACTTAGAACACTTGAGGCAGGTTTTCACAATTTGTAGAAAATATGGCATATCTTTAAACCCAAAGAAATCACTGTTTGGTCTGGAGGAAGGTAAACTCCTGGGGCATATAATCTCAAAAGATGGTATTAGGATCGATCCAGACAGAATTCAAGCTATCCTACAAGTACCACATCCAAGAAACATCAAAGAACTACAAAGCTTTCTAGGAAGAATCAACTTCTTGAGAAGATTCATTCCCAATTTGGCTGAGCTCACAAGACTGTTAAACAACATGCTGAAGAAGGACTCCAAGGTCAAATGGACCATGGAAGCTAGACAAGCCTTTGAGGATATTAAAAGAGCATTGACAAACACACCAGTCCTAACAAGTCCTAGATTTGATAAAGATTTCATCATTTTTTCTTTTGCATCTGAGCATACAATTGCTGCTGTTCTGTTACAAAAAGATGACCAAGACTGCGAAAAACCTATTGCATTTTTTAGCAGAGCCCTTAGGGATGCCCCTTGAAATATCAGATTATGGAAAAACAAGCCTATGCATTGGTAAAGGCAATAAAAGACTTTAGAATTTATATCTTGTACTCCCACATCATTTCCTATGTCCCAAATGCAGTAGTGAAGGACATTTTGACCCAAGAAGGAATTGAAGGTAGGAGGGGCAAATGGATTGCCAAAATCTTAGAATATGACATGGAAATCAAGCCTACCAAACTGATAAAAGGACAAGGTCTAGCCAAGCTGATGGCTGAAGCTAATTTTCAAGCCCTTGACATTAATGAACTGGACAATGAACAGGAGATGGCGACTCCACAGATCAACCAAGCCTTTATGCAATCCCCCTGGTATACTGATATATGTTTTGTATTGTTAAACCTACAAGCTCCTCCAGGGTTGTCCAGAACTAAGAAAAGGTTCTTGAAAATGAAAGCATCAAGATTTTGTATTATTGACAGTGTTTTGTTTTGGAGAAATCATGAAGGAATCTTACTTAATTGCTTAACGTTGAATGAAACTGACAATGTCCTCAAAGAATTTCATGCAGGTGACTGTGGAGGACACTTATACTGGAAATCCACAGCTGATAAAATCCTAAGGGCTGGTTTTTATTGGCCCTCCTTGTTTACTGATGTAAGAAAATTTGTAATGTCTTGTCACAAATGTCAAATCTTTGAGGGGAAGAGAAAACTGTTGCCTTTACCACTCAAACCTGTTTCAACTGAGAGACCATTCCAGCAATGGGGTTTAGACTTTATTGGTGAAATTCACCCCCCATCCTCTGGTCAGCATAGGTGGATTCTGACTGCTACAGACTATTTCACCAAATGGATAGAAGCTGTCCCCTGTAGGCAGGCCAATGACTCCATTATCATACAATTTCTAGAGACCAACATCTTGTCCAGGTTTGGCTGTCCAGACAAAATTATCACAGACAATGCTGCCGCTTTCAAGTCCAAAAAAATGATCAACTTTTGCCACAAATATCATATGACCTTAGGTCATTCCACAGCTTATTATCCTCAAGGCAATGGCCTAGCTGAGTCTTCCAATAAAAGCCTAATTAACATTATCAAAAAAGTTTTGGAGGAAAACAAAAAGAATTGGCATAAGAAGTTAGTGAATGCTCTATGGGCAGATAGGCTAACCACCAAGAGATCCATTGGTACAAGTCCATATGAACTAGTTTATGGAATGGAGGCAAGGTTTCCTTCATCTTTAGGTGTTCCTGTAATCAAGTTGCTGCAAGAAATACAAGCTGAGCCCAATGACATTCAAAGAAGGATCAATCAGACAATTCACCTACAACAGACGAGAGAGGAAGTTTATGAAAGAACCCAAGTACTGCAAGAAAAGCTCAAAAGAATATTTGACAAAAGAACCAAAGCTGAAGACTTCTCTATAGGAAACAAAGTGCTGAGATGGGATTCCAGGAGGGAGGACAAAGGAAAACATGGGAAATTTGACTTCTTATGGAAAGGACCTTATGTAATTTATGTTGTACAAGGTAATAACACTTATTTTCTAAAGAGCTTGGATGGCTCAAACACTGAGGAAGGCCCAGTCAATGGGAGGATGCTTAAGCATTACTTTGACCCACTCTGATCAAGCACTGCTCAATTGTATATTGTACATAAATTTGTATTTTCAGTATGTTTATTTTCAGCGGATAGATAAAGGTCCAAAAGAAGCAGATTTTGAGAAAAACTAAGGTGCTGCACTATTTTGATGAATATTATTCACCTTGTCATGGGAAAATAAGAGAAGGTACTTGGGAACTATCTGGGAGATGAGAAACAATCAGAGAAGCAAGGCAAAAACAGGGCTGTAATTTCACAGCAGATCAGCTTAAGGAGTATTGCATGCAAGTTTCATGGATTCAGATGTTCGGTCTTCAACAAAAGGAAAGGTAAAATGCAGAAGGATGAAAAAGAAGGCAATCTGACCTGCTGATCTTGACTTTTCATCTGGAAAAGTCATCCCCAAGTGGAGCCACTGTTAGCCTCCTATACCAATAGGGTTTCATATTTCATGATGGACAGTGGAAGTGCCAAAAATGATCATCTTTGATGATACAAAGGTTCCATTTTTGTGAACTAAGCAAAAAGTTAAAAAATGTAAAGAGGGTATGCCTTAAAAGAATAATCAAAAGGCAAGAAAATGAAATGGTCAAAAGAAAAAAGAATTGAAATGAACCCCAAAGAAAGACCAGGAAAGTGGCCAATCAAAATGCCACTGCTATCTTGAGGCTTGGCTCAACAGTTCAAGCTGGGCCATGCCATGTTTTGAATTGCTTGTTGTAGAGTAGGCAATGAGTACCTGTTCAAACAGTTTAAGCTTGACAGATGATTAGCTAGATAGAGAAAGAAAGGATCCCACTAGCTTAATCTGGGTCCTTGGAAGATATAAGGGTAGATTTAGGTAGGAGAGCAGCAAAAAGAAAAGAGCATATGAGGGTTTGCAAGTCTAAGTGCACCCTCCCTGAAGTAACAAAAAATGCTAGGTTCTAAGTGGGGTAGGTAGCCAGAAGTTGCAGAATCCTGATCATATTCAATTTTGGCCTTGATCAAGAAGGCATATGTTAGCAGTTGCAAAGGTATCTGTGCATCATTTTGAAGGCAGAATAAAGAAGCATGTCTAACTCCCCCTGTTTTCCCCCAAAGACTCTCTTTCTAACATCCCATGGAGGACTTCAGGATTTTCCTAAATAAATCCTCCTTGTATTTCTTCTTGGAAATTTCATGACAAGTTTGCACTTTCTTCTCCGAAAAGAAGCCACATTTCTTATGTAAAATCATTCCCCATCAACTTCTAAACATCTAAGTTTAATCACTAAACTTAGTTCTCTATTCCTCACTTCCAATCTCTCACATCCCCAATTCACATTGACTTCTAACCCTATTATTTAACTCCCTATGTTCCCCTTTTCCCTTACTACTATATCACTATTGTGAAAAAAGCCCACAAAATATGTAAATACCCCCCCCCCCCCCTTTTTTTGGCATTATAGCCATATTTTCAAAGTTTGGAGAATCATACAGAATCAAAGGTTTTGTTGTATTTGGTTCATTTAAAGTCAGGGATTGAATTAACATTTGGTTAGTTTAATAACCTATTCCTACCCTTATCCCCTTTACAAACCTATCACAGTGCATTACCCACGCCATTTGTATAAAACCTTGTTAAAAAACCCACTTTTTCCGCTTTTCCAAAGTATGTTTCGGCGCGCTCACCGCAAAAAACAAAAAAAAAATATTATTAAAATCCCCGTCGGGACCCGCCGTATCCACCCATCACCTCCGCAGCCCGTCGACCGTCGGATCCGGGCCCTCCCATCCGACGGCCCACAGCAATATCGGACCACCCCCGATGCCTGAACGTTAGCGCCCGAAATCTGTCAGAGGGTGACGTCAGGGCTCGGACGCGTGTCGCTTCTGCATTTCGTCGGGCGGCCTCCTGCCAAAACCACACCCGTACCTTGAGCGGTCCGATATTACCGCTTACCGCCCTCCTATTTCCGCCATACGTCACTCCTACGTCACCCCCACATCATTGCCGCTTCAGCATAACATTACCGCCCGATCCGCCATTGCTCCGAGCTGTCCGCCACGTCACCTGTCCACGTAGAGCCGCTCACCGGCCGCCACGTCATCATTCCGTACCTAACCCCACCTATGACGTCATGCTGACATCATCCAACAAAAGGCGCCAAAGGCCGAATTTCCCTATTTTGCCCAAAAAAGTCATTTTTCCGCGTTATTTACAAAAACACTCACTGTACTTCTGCATGGGCGGTTACGTTGCTTATCCACCAACTCTCAAGACTGCTTCCTTGCTGCTGGCGCCGTGAATTCACCGGTATATCAATGCCATTGTCATATTATACCCAGGTATTTATCAGTTTCCCTCTGCGTGCCTTAGTTTTTGCATAATTCACCGAAGCAAATAAGAAAAGAGGGAAAATGCAGGAATTGCTAGGAACCTTCAGTAACCGAGCTTCATTTCTCACTGTAAGCCCAAAATCCACCTACAGAGGTTCCACATTGTGCTAAATTATCACAATTTCACAGCTCATCGCGCATTCGCAAATCTAAACCTCTTCTAGACAAATCCACTGGGAAAGCAATTCTCAATCCCAGCATCTGCTCGTTGGATCTCTCCCAGAAGCATTTCGACTCAGTTTATCCCTTATTTACCTTGGCCTCTCTGCAAATTGCCCCCTTTGTTGAAAATTCGCTGCTCTGTAGTGCTGTACCCAGAGAATCAAGTTCAAACACAGCTTCAAATATCAATTAACCATGGAGACCCCGGTAGCATTAAACATTGCACCATTGAATGCCCCACATAAGGACCTGGAATGGCTAGCCCTGGCAGACAGAGATTATCAAATGAGAGACACTGTAGAGCTGTGTAACAAATATCACATAGAAACAGTTTGTGAGTTAAGAAAGAAACACAGAGATGGTACAGACCTCCTGGGAATCTGGAAATCCCATTTGCCAATTTACTATCTTCCTCAGGTCAATGAGTTCCCTGACTTGATTCACCAATGCTCCACAAACTATGACCCCAACCAAAGGGTTGTTCTGAGTCCTTCAGGCTCTGTCTTGTTCCACATTTCTCCTGAAGCTATCAACCAAATGCTACAATTTCGACCTACAAAGCCACTGGCTCCCCTTACTATGCAGCTTCTACTAGAACAAGGTTCCAAGCTCTCCAGCTCACAAGTTACAAGAATTGGCCAACTGTTTATGCTTCCAGAGTTTCAGCCTAAGCAGCCTCCCCCTTATCTGCATGTTTGGTTTAATGACATAGGGAGACTATTAGTAGACATGATATCCTCCATCCTGGGGTTCAAAACCAGTGAGTTTGTAGATGAGACAACATTGGTAGTGCTATCTATTTTTGCCCCAGGACAGCCCCCTGCTGTCCAGTATGACTATGCTTCATTTATAGCCAACAAAATGCATGAACAGTTCATGAACTTGGAAAGAGAGAGGGTTTTCAAGTACACCTCCTATATATATCATCTGATATTGTACAATCAGCCTGATGCCTTTCCTCTTTTCCTCAAGAAACTAGATCCAAAGGGAAACAGAAGGTCTGTAATGTTCTGGACATCAGTCTGCCATCATATTCATTACTCACCATATACATACTGTGAGTTTATTGACCTCTTCATTCACCCAGCCTTATCACTGCTGCAAAGTTCACCTCCTCCTAGACTCACTGATGATATGCAGAAAATTCTCCAGCTCTCTAAGAACTATAGCATTGGAGATTGGTACTTTTACCAAGACCACATAGTGATCAGAGTATATGGTTGTGAGTTAGCACCATACAGGCTACCAAAGTATGTTCCCATGAGACTCTTTGCACTAGAATACTTCAGGCAGTTCGGCAATGCAGATATGATTCACTTCCATGGCAGAAACAAGAAGGCACAATTAAAAATTAAGCATCAATTGGGTCCATTTATCTTTAATAAGAGGGAAGAAGCTTGGGAAGAGGCAGACCAAATGCTAAAGGGCCTCCTCCTCAAGACCAGTTTCTATTGGGCACCCTATGACCCTAACCATTTCATAAGCCTCAGAAGAATCAAATATAGGCTTGCCACTTATGATCATTTTAGCATTCCAGAAATTGAAAAATATGCTAACCAACTAGAGTGGAGACAAGGCACCTTAGTGGAAGATTATTCTGAGGAAGAATTAGCAGAGAAGGCCATTAAAACTTTAGAAAAAGCAGTTGACTTGGAATATTTTGGACAGGTTTGGTCTTCTGGCACTCAGCATCTTGGAGAAGCTGCCTCTTCGTCCACCGTTCCCAAGCAGCCTGCCAAAACAACTGACCAAACAGCAGACATGGCTAAAGGCAAAGCAGTGCAGCAAGAAGAGTTACCTCCAAGTATGGAACAACAAGCAGAGCAGCAGGAAGGTACAGCCAAGGAACCTGCCCCCACAGAACAGCAAACACAAGAGCAAATCCCTCCGAGACAGGAGGTAACAGTTGAATCCTCGGTTCTACAAACACCTGCTAATGAAGAAAGAACAAGGAAAAGGGACAGACAAGAGGACACTCCTCTTACAACTTCAACGGATCAGCAAGGGGAAAAAAGGCAGAGGCTAAACCCCTTTTCAGAGGAGGAATTACCAGAGAGACCAATTGATACAATGCCCCCTCCTAGCATTGAAACATCGGCCAGTTCCTTACAGCAAGGACAAGATATACAACATGGGGCAGAGGTGAGCTCTGCAAGGCAGCGATCAAAGGTAGACTCTAGCATCAAGCAGCAGTTCATAGACATCAAGAAAAGAAATGAGCCCCTCAAACACCAAATCTACAACCAACTTTTGAAAATGGCACCAACCAATCAGCAAAGATTAATGTCTGCTTATGACATTCAAGAACAGAAAATGACTCTTAGTCATTTCAGGCCTACTATGCAGCAACCTCAAACAGCTGCCGACTATATCAGAACAAATCTGGAAATTTTTGCCAAAGACATCCACCCCTTGGATCAGATTGAGCTACACAGGCAAACCGGGGAGATGTTATATTCTACATTAGCTGATAAGACCCTACTAGCACACCAATTACAAAATTCCTTACACAATATTGCTGCTCAACTAGAATTGGAGAAGGCATCATCCCAAGCCAAGGACAACAGAATCAAGTCCTTGGAAGAGATCATTATAGAGTTGGGTCATGATCCAAAGAACCCTAAGGGTGTGCAGGCACTACTAAAGAAGAGAGATGAAGACATAGCAGCTATGAGAAAGCATATCAAGCTGCCAGCTACCCTTCACCCTCAGACTGGAGAAGTGGCAGAGCAAAAGAAGGATCAGGATGTAATGGCTCTACTCCTAAGTTTGTACAGAAGATTGATGGAAACAGAGAATGCACTGGAGGTAGCATTGAAAACAAGGCAAGCTGAATTACCAATGCAGCCAGCACAGGCATCTACAGCAGGTCCTCCCACAGGACAAACATCAGAGGCAGCCCCTTCAACAGCAGCTCCAGCAACAGCACCAGAACAGGAACCCAGTCTAAGCATGCAGAACATGATGAAAGAGCTTGAGGCTTTAGAAGCACAGATGGCTGAACTAAAAGAGGCCAAGGATAAATTGGCTATCATTGAAGAAAAGTATGATAAATCAAAACAAAGTGTAGCTGAAAAAACAAGAGAGGTAAGGGCTCTTGAGAAGAAAATAAAGGAACTGGAAAAAGAGCTCTCTCTTGACAAGGTTGTAGCTGAAATCAAGAAAATCCTGTGGGCCAATATTAGTCAATCTATTTCAGACCAGTGGCAATATATTGAAACTATTCATGAACACTTGGATCTTATAGGCAGGGCCTAAAAGGAAAGTCAGAGAGCTAGAGCATCTCTAGGCAATATGCCTGAAATAGCCAACAGGATGATCAATGTCCTGAACAATCGCACTGGCCCCCAGCTGGCAGCAATGGGTATCACTAACAGAACTGATACCATTTTACTGGTAAAGAGAGTGCTCACTTTGAGAAATCATGTACAGACACTAGATAGAAGGTGTCAAGAAATGCAAACAGAGGTGAATAAATTCATTGAGAAAATTACAACACTGCATGACAGAGGTCTCCCCAGCTTAGTAACCAGTGCAGGAAGGTTACTATCTCATGAAAACTATGCTAAAAGAGTTGATACATATGTCACAAATCAAATCACTGCATCAGCAAGTGCCCCAGAGGAAACAGGGCCTCCATCTGGGCAGAGTTTCTATGACAAAATAGAGAATTTATTCTTTATTCTAAATGAGATCAGACATCTTTTCGAAGTGCCTCCGAACTATTACAAATATACTGAGGCAGATGAGACTCTTGGCATAATTCTAAGACACCAGCTGCCTACACAGGAATGGTGGACGAACATGATACAAACACTGCTGTGAAGAAACAGATTGTTCACAAAATTTTGTATATCAGTCACAAGTCAGCATTTTCAGAAAATCAATACATTTGCTCTGACTGGGAAAAAAGTGAAAAAGGCCAACTCAGCAATCAAGTTTGACCACCAAGCAGGGCGATAGATGCAGATGACGGGCTGAGATAGCCGCAGCACGACAAAACAGTAAAGGGCATAGTACTCAGAATCAATGCGAAGCACCCAACCGACCCAGTTGCCTCCAAAAGTCAAAAAGCTTCTGACAAGAGTGAACAGTAATGCATTGTTCATTTAAAGTAGCAATAACTGTTGCATCTTCTATTCTGGAAAGTTGGTAAAAACAGTTATTGAGCAAATGACTCATCGTTAAGATATTTTGTAAAACGATTGTATATATATCCCCATGCATAAACTTATTGGGGTTGTTGATTTTTCTTCTACGGAGCTATGCTGTAAATTCAGACTTTCAATACAAGAAGCTAATGGAATTTCCGAAGTTCTGAGTTGTTTGAAGTGTTGTGGTGTGCTTGTTTGCTGCTACAGGATTCCTGCGCTATTTCATGTCACAATAAGTTTTCTGAACCATGTTATTATGTATTCTGCTCTTTCATATTCCACTTATGCTGTATGTTTCATAGTTTTAGCAGTACAGAAGAAGAATAGTTCAGGATTTGTTCATTGAACACCCTGAACTCAATCTATGCTGTTATACATGTTTTCTTCAGAATTAGTTATGAATGTGTAATTCTTAATTGCTCACATTTACACTAAATCTTTCATGGTAAATACTGTTCAGGAATTTTAATATGCTCCTGAGTAATATTTCGTTTCTCCATATCACCAGCTTAGTGAAAGATTCTTAGTTGCCTCTCACTGGCTGGAAACAGTCCATATTCCACTATTTGAAGATTGTTTCATGAATACCCATATGGCCCTGCAGTTTCATCACTCACTCAACACCCCAAACAACACATAATCACAGAATCCAATGCCCAATGGACTGAAACCTCTGAAGATTACATTTTAAGCTCTTAGAAGACATCATTCAACCAAAACTTTAAACAAAATTCAGTACATCATAACTAGCCTGAACATTACTTAAACAAAGCTAAATTCTAAAGAGAGAGCCCTCTCTGATTGCAGGTAGGCTAGGACCTGTGATCCAAAGATTGGTCTGTGGTTACCTCGGCCGTATTCCCTTAGGAGTCAAAGGGAACAACCTAAGTGATAACAGAGGGCGTGTGGACTGTACAAATTCTGGACCATTCCTGGCATGAGGGCTCAGGTGGATTTCTTATAGTGGCTGGTTGACAGATGGAGCATACAGGACCAGTGCTTTTTCATTGGCGGCCACCGGCTCGAAGTCGAGCCGACGGACATTTATTTCTTGACTGGTTTGCCTAAGAGAGGCGAAGACTTGACTCTGCACGGGACTAGGCCAGGTGGCCAGTCTGTCAATAGCCTCCGGTTAGAGTACTGCAACAGCCAGGCTAGAGACAAAGGGATAGACATAAAGACCATATCCCGTCTTGAGCTCATGGTGATTGCGTTTACTGTCACCAGACTTTGCGGAGCTACCACATTACATATTGCCACTAGATCCCAGATGCGTATGGTAGTTGATTGCTTTCGAGGCACCATCTTCAACTGGTGCAATGCTGTGCTGGCCAATGTGAAAGGCCAACTGACCAGAGCCAAGAGCGGACGACTAAAGACCTTTGGTTATGGGGCTTTGGTCGTGAGTTTTGGCCTGGAGAGAGTTCCTATGCTAATCCCACAGCACCTTACTGTTGGAGCTGGGCTTCCTCGAGAGCCCAAACTGATGCGATGGGTCGCAGTCATGGCCCGTCACCCGGACGAGAGGACAGAAGTTGCTCGGTTCAAACCTGAGTATTTCCAATGGTTGGAAAACCAGGTCTTTTCCATCCAGGACTTCCCTTACGCTGGGATAGATTTCCGTGGTGACCTAGACATGGTTCTTCCACCAGGAGAGCAGTGGGATGAGTCAGGTAAAATCCTTTTCAACTTTTCCTATTTTAATTTTTTTTTATTTTTCCATCGTCTCAAAACTGATAGTAAAAATTTCAAATGTAGATGTAGGTCCACAGCGACCAGCCGCTCTCCGGCCTTTCGAGAGGAGGCAACCAGTTGCACCCGCGCCAGCCCCACAGGACGAATCAGCGGAGGTTTTGGCCGAGTTGGAGGGTCATCTTGAGCGCTTGACAGGGGATATTCCTGAGACCACTATAGAAGACATTCCTCGTCGACTTCAGCGCTATGTGATTGGAGTCCCGGGACCTTTTAGGAGGTTCCTTTGCAAGGTGGCCCGGGCAGTGGTTTCTTATAGAGATCATCACCAGTGATAGGATGATCGCCTATTGTGGGCACATGTGACATTTTTGTTTTTTGTACTTATCATTTTTGCCGATCATAAGGTGTTTTTCAACCTATGATCGAAGACGATGTATTTTTTGACACACTCCTATATATGTATCACTATTACCGGCTTATCTTGTAAATCATGTTATGGAATGTTTTTAAATTTACATGTATGATTATTGCAAATGTCTATTTAACATTCGAGAAGCAATTGCATCTGCTAATGTATTTAAAGACCTTGGAATATGCTGATATTCAATGTAATCAAACTCACGTTCCAAGAGACGCACTCTCAAAAATAATCTTAATAACACTAGATTTCTAATGGCATACACTCTATTAAGCTGTAATACAACGAGTTCAGAATCTAACCTCACTATCAACCTCCGAATCCTAAATGAAATAGATTCAGACAATAACTCAATCACTGCACTATACTCTGCAATGTTGTTTGTTGTTTGACTGAGGCTTACCCCATGCATAGAAACTAACTCGTCAAAGGGCGAATAGATAACCCAAGCTGCGGAAGAGATGTTCCGTGTATTATGACAAGCACCATCAGCAAATCCAATGTATGTTTGGAGAGGCATCGACATCTGCAATATCGAGAGTAAAACCAAGATAAGCAAGAATAATGAAGGGAAAAACACTCTCTAAGCTAAGCACACTTTTTAAACTAAAACACACAAGCTAGAAAGAAAAACTATCCTAACTAAAAATCTCCATACCCCATTCTTTTAAGCATAATACCTCTTCAAGTAAAGGCCATTTCTGGGTTTACCCAAAGAGTCCCCATCAAAGTCTACCAATTCATAAGCCCCTTTGGCTAGCTTTCGCTTGACAACATAGGGACCATGCCACATAGGAACAAATTTTCCAGCGCCTAATTTATCATTAGCTTGATCATAAACTAAGACTAGATCCCCTTCCGAAAAATTTCGAGGGGTCACATTTCGATCATACTGAGCTTTCATTCGTTTTGCGTGAGTCTCGATCGCCAATGCAACATCACGTCGATTCTCATCTAATTGAGCTAAGTATAACAAACGCTTTTCCTCTTCGGAAGTAGCTGGAAGTAACTCGATGGCCATTTGCAGTGACGGGATTTCGCACTCAATGGGTAACACAGCTTCCAAACCATAGACTAGTTGGAAAGGAGTGAACCCTGTTGATGTTTTTACTGAAGTTCGGTATGCCCAAAGCGCTGAAAATAGCATGTTGTGCCAGTTCGACCGATGATCCCAATGATTCGTCAGATCATGATAACTAAAACTTTGTTGATGGATTCAACCAGACCATTTTCTTGTGGATAATAAGGAGTTGAACTATCGTGACGTAAACCAAGCTGGCCTGTAAGTTCGGTCATCATAACGTTTCGAAAATGAAGCCCATGATCAGTGATTATCACTTGTGGGACACCAAACCTAGCAATTATATGATTGAACACGAAAATTGCAGCTGTCTTGCCGTCTGCCTCGAATGTAGGCATTGCCTTGGCCCACTTAGTAAAATAATCTACCGCAAGGATGATATACGCATGCCCCCGGCCGAGTGAGGGTTACATGTAATAAAATTGATACCCCATTTGGCAAAAGGACCAACGACAATTATAGGGTGGAGAGGAGCAGGTGGAGCGTGCATCTTACGATCAAAAATCTGGCAGTTGTGGCATTTTCGGACCGCCGTAATACAATCTTTAAATAAGGACGGCCAGAAACAGCCAGCGTGCAATATCTTTTGGGCTGTGGCATACCCAGACATATGACTACCACATGCTCCAGAGTGACAGTCATTTAGAACCCTTTCAGCCTCTTTGTGAGTTAAGCAACGTTGAAAAATAGAGTCCGCCCCACGGCGATAAAGAGTATCTCCAATAATTTTCAATTGTTGGGACTAGAATCAAATTTTCCGACGTTCCGACCTTGAAATTTCTAGCCGAAAGGATTGGTTTTGGAGATAGACAATGATATCCCCATACCACGGATCTAAAGTGCTGATTAGAAACAAAGATTCGTCCGCAATGGGCTCCTCTGCCACAGTTTCTGTGTCAGCACGCGGGAAGTCACACATTAACTCTGCAAAAACTAAAGACTTCTTAGACTTAGATTTCTCAAATTCCAAGTCGAACTCCTGCAGGATAACGATCCATTTAGAGTACTTGCCACCTAGCAATTGTTTGGTCAAAATGTAGATCATAGGGTTGCAATCCGAAATTACTGTAGTTTTACGTAGTAAAATGTAGTGACGAAAACGTTGGACAGCTTGAATGGCTGCCAATGCCAATTTCTCCACATGTGAGTATTTTAGCTCAGTTGGATTTAACATTCGACTAAGGTAATATATCACATGTTCCGTTTCGAATTCATCTTCCTGAACTAAGACCATTCCAATGGTGGAATGGGAGGTGGCGAGATACAAGAAGTAATCCTGGTTGTAGTTGGGAGGATGCAACAACGGTGCATGGGTCAACGTGTGTTTGAGTGCATCAAAAGATTTCTGAGCTATCTCATCCCAAGAGAATTGAGTATTTTGTTTCAACAACCGGGTAAAACCCTTTGTAACCTCGACGTAGTTAGGAATGAATCGTCGTAAAAAGTTTTCTTTCCCCTGCAAACTTTGGAGTTGGCGAAGACTCGAAGGAGGAGGCAAATTGATGATAGCTTCGACCTTCAAGGGATCAATGCGAATGCCAGCTTTCGAAACTACAAATCCTAGCAATCAACCCGTTTCTATACAGAAGACACATTTGTGTGGGTTCAACTGAATACGATAATGCCTACACCTCATAAAGATTGCTCGTAAATGGACGAGGTGATCAGCTCGATGTAATGAATGAATAGGCAAGTCATCGAGATAGGGGTTGCACAATGTGCTTGATGTCATGAAACGCATAAGACATCACCCTCTGAAAAGTTGCTCCAGCATTCTTAAGCCCAAAAGGTAATTTGCAATAAGCAAATGTCCCCCATGGACAAATGAAAGCCGTTTTTGGTTGATCGGTAGGTAGAATGTTGATTTGATTGTATCCGGAAAAACCGTCCATAAAGGAAAATATTTCGCTGCCGGCACAATCATCAATGATTTAATCGATATAGGGAGTTGGGTAGTTGTCCTTTGGACAGACTCGATTAATGTCCCTATAGTCGATGCATATTCTTATTGTCCCCTGTTTTTTGTTAATCGGAACAATATTCGATACCCAATCCGTTAGTGGGATCGGATAAATGAAACCTGCTTTCAACAATTTTTCAACTTCTGCTTTAATTGCAGCAGCTTTTTGTGGGTGAATCTGACGCAAACATTGCCGGACGGGTTTAGCGTCCGGGTAAGTCTTGATCTCATGAACAACAATTGCGGGATCTATTCCTGGCATTTCCTCAAAGGACCAGGCAAACACGTCGCAGAATTCTTGAAATAGGGCCTTATATAAATGAATTTCGTCATCTGTACACGAGGCACCTATATGAATGTTTTCAACAATTCCGGGCTTAACCGAAATGTCAATAGGAATAGTTCGAGAGATATTTCCCAAATTCAACTCGGAATCAGGATGTTTCATTGGATTCTGAGGTTCCTTGACATATTCAGTTGTAAAAATTGATGAGAAATCATTTTCAAAACGATCATCCTCAGGTAAAAACGAAGATCTGTGATGGAGATCTTCCCATGGTAAATCATCTACACATAGGATTTCACGAATTTTCTCATCAGAGTGAACAAGTTCAGAAAACGTAATTAAATCTGAGGTTGATGTGAAAAGTGATTCCTCACGGACCACATTCATTAAGTCATTTTCGGTTGAACACGGGTCGGCAAAAGACTGCACGGCTTCATAGGCAATTTCATATGGACTCAAAGGCATGGAATTACCAAATGAGTCTATTTCAGATTCAGAAGGAATGATCCAAGGATCGTCATAAAAAATGGTGTCTGATGTAATCATATGAATGGTTGCAAACGAAGATGATGCGTTGATTAGAGGAAAAGGAAAAGTTCCCAGTAAACCGACATCTTTAACTAATCCTACTCCAACATCCTTATATGGGATAGTCGATTTACCGACATGCTGAATACTCTCCGAAGAGGCTAGGTCGGATGAAACGTAAGCCAGCTGGTCTATTTTTAGGATCTTTCCATTATGTGGAAACTTTATTGTTGGAAATAATACTGAGAGGGGGGGTGAATTAGTATTATCAAGTTCTTTTAACAAATCTTCCTTATTTATACTTTGAATTATTTTTGCATATCAGTACCATAAAATAATGAGCATGAACAAGAAAAACAGATAGTCACACCAAAGAACACCAGATGTAAGGTGGAAACCCAATGTGGGTGAAAACCACCTACTGCAATATGTCTCTATCTTCTTTCAAATCAGAAACTCCTTTTACAATGATTTTGTACTGGTGCAGTCCTTTACCAGTACACAGGCTACAACCTGCAGAGAGCTACAACTCTCTCTCGTTTTCCAGTCTTTCTTGGAAGGGAGCTACAACCCCCTACTTCTTTTCTTACAAGGACCACTTTTCATAAATTTTCAAACTGGATCCATAAGCATCAAATGATCATCAAGTACATGTAAATTACACAGTTAACTGCAGTAACCAGATCAACAGTAACAGAACTAACCTAGAACACCTTATCAACAGAAAAATTTAGTAAACAGAAGATCTTAAGACAGATACGTAGTTTTTCTTTCTCTGGCCTCCGTCGCTACACACTTCACCTTCTGCTTCCCTGCGTATACCCACAGAGAGCCTTCTGCTGCACCGCGTACCCACATGCTGGTTCTTCAATCGCGCTGCGTACTGTTACTGTAGGTACGCACCCAGAGGCACTATCGCGCCACGTACTGTTACCGTAGGTACGCACCCAGAGACACTATCGCGCCGCATACTGTTACTGAAGCCACACACTCAAAGATACTATCGCGCCACGTATTTTTGCTGTGCGTACGCACCTGAACCTTCGTCGCACTGCGTACCCATGTAGTTCTCCTTCTTCTATTCTGCGTACCCACGCAGTACCCCTTCTTCTGCTCTGCGTACCCACGCAACTCTCCTGTTTCTGCTCTGCGTACCCACGCACCTGTATCGTTAATCACCTGCGTACTTCTGATTAGGGCCGAATTGGGAGTCCATCAGAGTAGCACAATTAGTCAAATGCCCAGATCTGATCATGCGCTCGAGAGATCACCCTTCACAGATTCGCTTTTAACTTCACTTACATATAGATCAAGCTTTTAAGACCATAACCCAATATTTCAGATCTTAAGATATTCAATTGCAAAAGATGCTTAGCCAAGTGATCTTCTTTGCTTTATATAGGCAAGCTCCTCCTAAAATCATGGATCAATACCATAGATAACCAATACAAGGGGCCCAAAAACATGGGGCTCAATAATAATAATAATATAAAACAATACCACGGGCCAAAACCATAGAATCAAGATCGGCGGGCTAAATACCACGGGCCAAACATAGGAAACCCCTCGTGAATGCGCTTCTCTACCTTGAAGTAAGTGAAACTGGGGGTACGCACCTTCTAAATGGGTGACCTGCGTGTCTGGGCGCGGTCCCTTCACAGTGTACCTGCATGTACGCATCTTCTGAACTGTTCTCCTGCGTACTTCTTAATTTTCAACATTTTGAGAGCCTGATCAGAGCATTGCCACTTGAGGGTGTTGCCATCAAGCACAACATCTGTAACATAGAGCCATATCAGAATCATAATGCCAACAATTTTATTACTCGGAAGACCGATGAAATGACCGTTGTCATAGCGTAAGACCAACTTCGACCCAATAGAAGGTTGTAATCTAGAGGGGCATCAACCACCTCCACATCTAGATTAACAGTTTTTCCTTCAACCCCTATAGGCAAATCCTGTAGAATGCCAAAAGGATGAAACCCACGGCCATCAAAGGCCTTAAGAATTGTCGGGGATTGATTTAGTGAAGGAGAACCAAGCGATCTCCAACACTGTATCGACATAATACACGTTGAGGCTCCTTCATCAATTACAGTCCGATGAATAGGCCTGTTTTTGACTATCACTGGGATCTGGAAAGCCATTTGATGAGGAAAATGCGGTGTAGTATTTTCTAGATCAAAGATTATTAGGTTCGGGTCCTGAACATCAATAGCTCCTATAGCCGACAAAAGTAATTTACGCTGTGCTGGGCATGATTGCAGCACTTCCAAAGCCGACATTGCTGAGGGTGAAACAGCTAAATCATCAACAATGTTATAATTCTGAGCCGCTCTCGCATGTGGATTGAAAGCTAACTTTCGAAGTATACCCTTGGCGGGCGGTTTGATTACTAAGTCTGGATTAGGTTTCTCGATCTGTAGTGGATCGAAACCAGGAGCTGAGGTTGATGGATTAGAATGAGAAGATTCTGCTTCTTTGCCATCAATGGGACTTTTACTACCATAATCTTGCGATCGAGTCGCAATCCTAACATGGGACATCATCAATATGGGTTCTTCATTGGCACTCGAGGAAGAACCTATCATCTTACTGTCTTGACTTGGAAATGGATCCTTCAAGACAGCAGGAGTTTGGGAACCTTTGAAAATCTTCGCAACCTCTACACGATGAGGGCAGTCTCTTGTAAAATGTTCTTCGTCACAAATGAGACAAGGATAACGAGGTTTGAGCTTTTCATCATTAGATTCCACCCTTTCAGGTTTCTCCTTTGAAATTTTGTCCATTTTATTCTTCTTCTTTCCTTTCTTCTTCCCACCGGATTTTGATTTAGCCATAGATGACTCTACAACGTGAATATCGGCGGAAATCTCTACAGAAGAATCTCCTGTCGGGGAATTAGGCAAGGTTATGATAGGAGAAGAATTCTTGGAAGACTTCTTCTTACTTTTAGTGTTAACCGTACCAATCATACTGTCAGTGGCATGAGATCCCGAAGGAGCTGCAGTGATTTGATTTGACTTGGGAAGATCGGGGATCTTTTCGTGTAACGTACCTAACTGAGTATAGACCAAGTCAAGGTACTGTGCTTGAGCAATCACTTGCTCCTCAGTAACAACTCCAGCTTTAGCAACATCTTCAGTGATCCTTGGCAACAAAGATTTTACAAACCACTCAGCCAAGATTTGATCCGGAATAAATACCTTCACTAAACGTCGTCGATGTCTCCACTCAAGAATATGATCTGAAATGTACGTAGATGTCGATTGTTTTAGCGAAGTTAACAATTCTGTGCCATTGTCATATCTGACTGGCAACTGAAAATGAGTTAAAAACGAGGTAGCTAACTGACTAAAATTATAAAAAGTGCCTCGCGGTAACTCAATGTACCACTTGGCCGCGAGACCAATTAGAGTGCGCTGGAAAAGTCTAAGATGGATCGAATCATCTGTGATGGAGTTAGATGCACACCAGAGGTGGTAAGTCATCACATGATTCGACGGGTCCTCTCCTGATTTACCTTTGAACTTGGGAATGTCACTGGGCAACTTATTCGGCATTGGTGGCCAAAACGAAAGATAGTTTATTGGATCGTTCATTAGGCGTGACAAGTCAGGCAAGTCCAAAGTTGTGATAAACGGTAACTGCCGATTAGGATCCCTAAAACTCTGGGTCATGAGACCAGCCCCAGGAGGAGGATATCCGGGATAACTAGGAATAGGAATCGCGTTTGGGATATTGTATCCTCCCGGAAAACCAGGATTAACCGGACCGTACTGGGGTTGTTGAGGTTGTTGATAAGTGTACCCAGGATACAGTTGATACTGATAAATTGGCTGCTGGACAGCAGGACCAAATTGGTACTGTCCCTGGTACGGTTGATAGGTGAATTGTGGTTGACTTGTGACAACCGTACTTAAACTAGGTTGTCCTACAGGCATCTGAACTGTAGTTTGAATCGTGGATCCAGACAATGGTAAAGATGTCTGAGGAGTAGATATAGGAACAGTAGAAACCGGAGCTGTCGATACTCCAGAAGTAGGTGGGGTAGATTGAACAAATGTTGCGGTAGTTGCAGCAGTCGTTTGAGATGGAGTACGAGGCGCAGTAGGCCCAGACTGAGAAACTACCGAAGGCACAGAAGTTTGAATGTTAGACTGGACTGGTTGCTGGGGTGAACCAGAAACTGAGGGTTGTCCAGTTTGAAATGACAACTGTACACTTGGCTGCAACACCTGTTGGGTTTGCGATGGATCCCACACTATATTCATTCCGGGGTACTGACCCATAACAGGTTGAGAATATTGAGGACCATAACCGGGTTGAGGGTAGGATTGATAATTGAAAGGTACATTTCCCGTTCCTTGAACATACGATTGACCTTGGGGTGGTTGGAAACCTTGGCTCGAGTACTGACCTTGGGGTTGATACCCTTGAGGCACGTACTGATACTGGGGTTGACCTTGAGGTATAAATTGATACTGGGGTTGACCCTGGGGTACATATTGAGTCTGGAGTTGACCTTGAGGAACATATTGTACCATAGGTACATACTGTCCTTGAGGTTGCCCCCCAGATGCAAATTGTGTACCTTGAGGTTGCCCCCCAGGCGTTAATTGAGGCTGCCCCCTAGGCGGTAGTTGGCCACCTTGAGGTTGAGAATTGGGAATAGAACCTGACATCATGAGAATGTCTTCTACGCTCAACGGCTTTGTACCATTGCTTCTAGTTAATAACCCTTGTTCAATGGGTTGAGGAGATGCTCCCGCAAAAGTACCAGAAAGTGACTGATACCCAGAGGGAACAGAAGGACCACCGTACAAAAAATATTCAGGCGATTGAGTAAACATGGACGACTGACCTGACATATTTACAGGAGTATAAAATCCTCTAGGATGATAAGGAGTACGAGGTGACGAAAAACTTAACCCTGGGTTTTCCAAATAATTAGTCAAAGAAAGATACCAAGTAGTGCTCCTAGGCGGACTGTAAAAAATTGATTCACGCTCCCTTAGATCAAGAACAGGTTGATCTTCAGGGATAGGGATGCCTACTTCTTCTTTCGGAGCAAGTTCTTCAATAGCTATCAAACCAGAAGGAATCTTTTCGGTGATGACTCTTTCTACCCTAGGTGAATCAGGACCACTAGAAGCTGGAGAGACAAACCCTGATGATGGAGTAACAGGTTCAGATATCTCAGGTTCTTGACCTATATCACTAGTAGATGAAAAGCTACCAGCAAGTTCGGAAATTGAAATAGACTCAGGATTATAACCTGTTACTAGAGTTTGGTAATCAGGATGTACAACCAACGAAGACTCTCCTTCTTCAGGTGACCCAACTTTACTGCCACTAGGAGTTACGAGGACTTTCAAGCCTTCAAGCTGGCTCGGACTTCTTCAGGAGGTTGGCCCCAAAGTCTACGGGACTTCCTCAATAAATCAGCCACGGTTACAAACTCAAGGGACTAGCCCCGAAGTCTACGGGACTGTCTTGGTAATTCAGCCACAGTTAAAAACTTTTAACTATTTCACACGCAAACAAAGTAAAATCTCACTGAAAAAACACCTAAAGCTCTCTAAAGAACCAAACAAATTTGAATCACACGCCTAAAGAATCTAGAGATCAAACACACACAAACAGTAACTTTCCGGACCGAAAACACTAGTTGGTGATGAAATCCAACGTCGCAGAATTCAGTACAGAAATGGCGGTTGGAACAGTTACCCCGACAACCTGCTTAATGAATAGACTGGACCTAGTTCCTCCACTTAACCGTCTCGAGTGAAGTGAACCCCCCAAAAAATCCAAGTGAGTCTAGCCAACGTCTGCTCCAGGTACAGTGGGATCTTCCCACCACTGTCACCTTAGGAAGAATCCTAAAGAATATGGTCACTAAGGCTACCAACTGAGACAAATACACCTGGGGGAACAGTCTACGATCCGATACGCACGCAAGGGCAGAGTAGCAAGCTCAATCCCCTTGAAGGCTCCTTGACATAATCCAAGGTTTACCAACAAGTGACCCCAGGCTCCTCGACAATGGTTAATCCGAGGTTTACTGTTTTTAATACGTGAATATCTGGCGTCATTCCCAATGAGGAAGGATTGATTCCCACACTGGTTCGGACACGATCTCGTGCTTCTCCTTTAAGAGGAGATTTCCCAGAGCATAAATGCAACAATTGGATTTCTTCCTACCACAAGATACAGCTACTTGTTTGTTTTTACTGTCTTGGAGAGTTAATTACTCTCCTACTCCAAGACACTAGCCTAAGCTAAGTTGGTGTATCAGAGCCTTAGAAATAAAATTTTACTAGGTGAATTTTACTTTAAGCGTTAATTTTAGTGGTTTTTGCTTAAGTCAAGAGGTGGCAGAGATGAAACTCGTGGTGTAAAGACTCGACTCAAAATCACTAAAAAGATGCACCTAAGATGATTTAAACAATCTTTTCTCTTCGATGAACTTCTAAAGTAAGAAAGAGTTTGAGAATGCAAATACTTTGTAAACACAAATCTTTCTCAATTAAACAAATTAAAAGAAGAGCTTTTCCTTTCCAAAGCACTCGAAACGAGACAACTAGTTATTTCACAAAAATTTCCCTTTTTCGTTTCAAAGCACTCAATCACTACAAAAACAAACTTTTTCCAAAAGAGATATTTTTTATATTTTGCATAAAACACTCAAAACTAAGCAAATGACTAATCTTGAGATCTACAAACTATAAAAACCCTATTTGAAGTCAAAGCTTACTAAAGCGTCTTTTTGAGGATGTTTTACTTAGCTAAATGTGAGCTAAGGACTAATTTATGCAGAATCACAATTAGTCAAAAAACAACCAATCTTTCGTTTTCTTTTTTTAAAAATGAAAATTGCAACTTTCAAATACAAGTTTTTCGAAATTTTGAAATGAGAAAACACAAAGCGGATTCCTCAACAAGGGGAGATTTCATAAATGGTCAGACTCATAAGAAGACTGGTAGAGACCAGGGTAATCTGAGGTCCCTACGGCTTCTAAGCTCAGAGCCACTACACAACCAAAAACGAAAAACAAACCCAACAAGCAAAGTTCCTAGGAATTCCACCTAAAACCCTAACACTAATGAAATTAAACCAAGGAAAGTTTTTGACAGGGAACAAGCAGGTCTGGGCAATGGCTAAAACCTATAAACAAATTCTAAACTGATAAAAAAGAGAAAAATTTAAAATTTTTCAAATTTTTGACAGGGTACGCAGGCAACCCGTTTACACAGGTGCGTTCACGCTCTGTGTACAAAGGAAAAGTGCGTACAAGTACGCACTGTGCTTAACTCAAAGGGTGCGTACCTCTCCCAAAACTATGAAAAATAAAAACTGACTCAAAATTAACTAAATTCACCCAATCCCACAATCATCAAGTCAAAAACAGAAACAGAAAATACAGTTTCTCAGGTCAAAATATAAACAAGGAAAACAATCAAGTCCCTAGCAGAGTCGCCATTTTGTCGCACGGAATGAGTCGATCTTGCAGACAAGATAGACCTTCCTAGAATCTAAAGAAGACCTAATGACAAGCAAACCAACTAGACACTATCTTTCTCTAAATATGCTTCAATAAACAATATCAAACAAGTGTTTTTAGGGCCTACCTTTGGTCCAACGCAAGCTTGTGGATGCCCTCGCTCCTTTGATCCAAATGAGCTCCTTTTCACGAATCTAGAAACACAAACAAGGCAAACAAAATAAATAGCACCTGAAAAACCAATTGCATAAAACATATTTAACATGAAAGTCAAGGAGTCCATGAAACAAATAACATAAGATACTTGTTGAGAAAAATGAGTTTGATTGTATTAATTCAAAAGAAGAAGAACTTTACAACCTTTGCCTTGATGCTGTACAAGCTCCTCCCAGGGTCCAACAAGAAGTCTCCTCTACTTTGACAAGTTTCACTCACTCCCCAATGAAGCCAAAAAGGTATGTGATCTCTCCTCTTAAGCTCAACTAGGAAGTCTTAATTTCACCAGCATTTACCCTCAAAATGTTTAGCTTCTAACCTCCCTAGTCCTCACCCCAATGCCTGTATTTATAGTGCAATGGAGGGAAGTTACTAGGTCCTCCTTCAAAGGGATAAAGCCCTCCTTCAAAGGGATAGCTCCTTTAGTCAAGGGATTAGCTCCTTCTCTTTTGGGATGCATGAACCACCTTAGAGCGAACAATCCACGTCAAAATTCCTTCTAGAAAACTCTAGAATTAACCCAAAGTGAGTTTTTTAAGATAAAACTTGCGCCTTTTGACTTTCACAGGGGTTCGCACCTACACCATTAGGGACAGAGCGGGTAGGTACATAGCTTTTGTACACAGAAGGTGCGGGATTGCAGGTGACCATGAGAGAAAGTGCGGAACCAGAGTTACATTGATTTTTAATGTCTTTCTCCCATTTCCAAAGCTTGATTTGAAGAGCTGAGGTCTTAGACTTGCTTAGGAGGACAGTACAAGTGATGATAGACCCATACTGACTGTAAATAATCATAGTGACGATATTTTTGTGTAACAAGTCCCTTTTGTAGTGCCCTTCCTTTTCGCATTTCCAGCACACCACCTTTACAGGTTTTCCTGGAGATTTAGATCTCCCTCTAGATTTAGATCTCCCACTCGATGATTTATTTTTGTTTCTGCTCTGGGACCATCCTCATATAGACAAGGCATCACCGTTCTCTCTCTCCATATTTTTTGGTCTCATTTCCTCTGTTAGTAAGGATGAGACTATTTCATCAAACAGCAAGGCAGTTGCATTGCTACCTATTGCAATAACCAGACTATCCCACGAATCTGGTAGAGAACACAACAAACTAATGCACTTATCTTCATTTGAAATTTTAATATCAACAGATGATAACTGACTTACCACAGTATTAAATGCGTTCAGATGTTCTGTCACTGAGTCTCCATATTTCATCCTCAAGTTATACATATTTTTCATAGGAACAGTTTATTCACTAGAGACTTAGATTGGTACAAATTCCCTAACTTTTCCCACAAAGCCTTCGTCGTACCTCCCCTGATACATTCAGCAATACTGAATCTGAGACACACAGTCGTATTGTGCTCTTTATCTTCCGATCCAACTTCTTCCATTCTTCATCGACACTATTGTTGGTTTAGTACCCGGATCTACCACAATCCACTAATATTTATCCACCAACATATCTTCCATCTCTAGTTTCCACAACTCAGAACTCTGACCATTAAATTTCTCGATCCCTGTCTTTCCATTGCTCCCCATCTTCTTTCACCACTAGAATCGATCTCGCAGATCTCCCACTAAACAGAGTCTACCACAGGCTCGAGCGAAACCCCTCAGCAACAAAGGCATACCCTTGAAGCCAAAATAGTTCCAATACCAAATGTAAGTTTTAACCCCATACAAAAATTACCTACATACGAATTCTAAAACACAGAAAATAAATAATGCGAGAGCATAACACATAAAACACATATACATAGAGATTTTCCCCTAGATTCCAAAATTGGGACTACCAGCTTGATTTTTCGATATATTCATTTCAATGTTACAATACATATTTATACATGTCAAAGCATCCAATACAATGGACCAAAAACCATTGCGTCCAAAACCATGGACCGAAAACCATCACGTCCAAAACCATGGACCCAAAACCATCGCATCCAAAACCATGTGCAAAAAATCATGCACAAAACCATAGGTAGGTTTGCCCAACTTAATATAAAGTCCAAAAACAAAATTTTCTAGGACACTGCCCTAGACCCCATAGAGTGGGGTTACATGCACCCCTCAAACCCCCTATGACTCCCCCCGTTACGCAATCAACACAACGAAGGGGGGGCTCCGCCCCCCTTCTAATCCCCCAGTTAACTAAGTGGGCTAGTTGTGGAAAGAATATAACACAACCCAAAAAGAGAGAGATGATTAGTCTCTTTTCATCGATATATACACAAAAAACTCAAAAATAATACTAATAAAAGAAATTCCAAAAAGAAATTCAAGAAAAATTAAATGCACTTTTACCTGTTTAGAAAGCAGTACCTTCTTCATTGTGTTTCTAAAATTTTTGAGCTTTAGACCTCTTGTTCATACAATTAATTCTATATAAATAGACAATAAACCAAATTTTCATAAGCTACTGAATTGTGTCGATTCTGTAGCCACCAAAAATACGGATCGTTACATTGTCTTGCCGCTTTATAACTTGCAATTATACTCGGATGGTGGTTTGTCAATTATCACAGTTGGATTTTTAATATTTGTATGTTTTAATGAAATTCTAAGTTTGTAACTGCATTTGTTCTTTTTCTCTAGAGCTCCACCCTTGTCCATGATCCCGTGGATCAAGAACATGCTCAAAATTCAAAATTCTTGGATCAACTTGAAACCAATGCCAAAGCTTAGATTTCATCTCTTTGAATCCAACACAACTTGTTTCACTGAAATCCGAATTTGGATGCTTCGAGAATCATGTTTTACTCATTTTTGGAAACAATTAAAAACAATGAATTTTGAATGGCTGAAAACAAAAATTATAGAGGAAATAGAGAAAGAGTTGAGGGTGCCTTTTGCATCAGAGAAACTAATGGGGATACCAAGATGAAGAATATAAGCCCCTTGATGAGCCCCAAAAATGGATAATTATATGGCCTCATTCAACCTCCTAATTCGACTTAATCCACCATTCTCATTAGTTTATTGCATGTTTTTTATTATATTTATGCTAATAGAGTGAATTGGGTTAGTCATTATGCCAACAAGTCTAATGGGTACTTTGTGCAGTGTTTTGGTCAATTTTGAGACAAAATCAAAGGTTTTAATGAGCACTTGGCAGCCAAATTCGTGGAAGAACAAGGGAGAGGATTTTTAGGAAGGTTTTCCCTTCATTTATGGGCCCTTACCTCGAATTATCCACCATCAGCTCAGAGTTCAAGGGCCACCAAATCAATTATCACAAGGGCAGCCGAGCAAGTGCTAGTAAAAGTGTTGTTAACTACAAGTTTTGGTAGCCGAGTCCCTAAAGTTAGGAGGATTGTTGGGGTCCTCAATTTGTATAAATAAGAGGGCTTAGGGCCTCATTTGAGTTAGCCAATAGTTAGTCACTTTATAGTCATTTTGCATTCATTTTGTAGTCATTTTGTAGTTCGATTTTTAGGCAGTAGATTAGCTTTGCTTTCAGCACATTTTCAAGTTCTCCTTGTGGACAATTTTTGGAATGTAACATTTCTTTTGATCAATAAAGATGAATACAGATTTGCACCAGCTCTAAATCTCTCTTAGGAGGCTGTAGCTCTTGGGGTTGGTCCCATCTCAAGCGCCTAGTACCTCCTTTGTTTAGTTTCATGTGTCTTTGCTGCATTCTTAGAATAAAATCTGCTATTTAGATTTAAATATTGTTTTGTTATTTAGGTTGTTTTTGATGAGTAAAATAGCTTTTCAAGCTCAGATTTAGTTGATAGGTTGTTAACATAAAAAGCTTCAAGAAAAGGGCCATCAAACATCTGTGGTTTCACCTCTCCCTCAGTGGGATCAGGAGCTGTGACTAGGATGACTTTGCTGCACACAAAAACACTGATTTTACTTTGCCATGCAATCACTAGTGTTTGATTTTCATGTGTAGAAGTTGGTTACAAGTTCAGACTTTCTTTTTCTTAGTTGCATGAGTTAAAATACATGGTTTCATTGCAGGTCACATTTCTGTTCATTCTCTTTACTGGCAGCTAGCATATTAGGTCAACGTAACTAGGTCTTTGTTGGTTCAGATTGGAAAAATGACTTGTAGAGCACCTGTACCACTCCTTCATCTGCTTATTCTCCATCAGCACCATCCACTCCACCCTCTACTTAGAATCCTTACCTCACATTTGCCACATTTTCTCACATAACCCTAGTTTTTGTACATCATTATTTCAGCCTTCATTGACCCAACTTAGCTATCTACACCTTCTCACCACTCCATCCACCAGTCCCTGGGACACTTCAGCCCCTATCCTACCTCCATATCCATTCATGCATCTTCCCTCACTCACCCATCCTCCAAAATCCAATTTTTAAACATCCTGTAGAAATTTCTGAACATCGTGTAGAAATCCCTAAAACATCCTGTAGAACCCCTGCAGACTTCCTGTAGAAGCTCACAAATGAGGTTGCTAGATAGCCAAACTTTGTGAAACTCTCTGGAAGAGTGTTAGGGACTCCTTAGACCCTCTTTGAACCTTCCCAACCTTTTCCAAGCATTTCTCTTCCTTGATCCACCCCTGCACAGTAAAAAGCCAGTTAAAACATATGCATGATAATTCTAATAACTTACTCAAAAATACAAAAATATGTTTTCTTCAAATAGAGGTAGCCTAGGCACATGCATTTTACCTTCATAGAAGTAATGGCATCTCTGTTAATAGTTTTCATTCTCTCCTTTGCATCAGTAGGACTAGCTGGTAGAATTAGGGTTTGCTAGGGTTTATGTTACTTTTTGGCTTTCAGTTTCTTTCTACAAGTAGATCAGCTTCCTTTGAGTTAGCTTCCATCCATCAGTTAAAAAGCTTCTTCTAAGAGCTCATAGAAGTTGGCTTAAGCCCTTAGCAGACTTGTGCCAGCTGACCAAGTGATAGATGCAACAAGAGCTAGTACTTGTGCATACAGCACCGTCGCTTCCAAGTTTGTTACGAACTACCGGGTTGATAAAATTAAAGAAGGGAGTTCTAGGAGTTGTAGCATTATTGCTGCAATACTGGGGCCCACCACCCCTCTGCTCTTCCTCATTTTCATGGCCTGACCTCAGAAGATCTAGACACTTTCTTGTTTGAGTTTGCTTTCATATGAAGAACCTATGATTACGCCAATGATGAGTAGAAGTTGAAACTATTCACATCAACTCTCAAAGATGTAGCTTTGCGCTAGTTCATGGGTTTACCTAGGGATAGCATCACAACTTGGGCTCATATGCAACAATCCTTCAACAACAAGTATTGAGATTACTACATATCCAAAGACACCAAGGAAGAATTTTTTAGGATGAACTTAGGGCATGATGCATCCCTAGAGGATTATGAAGAAATATTCCAACTTAGCTACAAAAGGGCTAGGTGCACACTTGACCTTGAGTTGCTGAAGCTAGTCCTGCTTAGAGGGTTAAGGGAAGATCTTCAAGATACCCTAAACTTGCTAGCATGAGGGGACATCTACCAACTACCCTATGAATATATCATGACTGTCTTTAGGAACCATTCTAGGGCAGCTAGGAAAAAGGGTAGGGGTATTCAACCAATTGCTAGTCCATCCTCTTCCACTACATCCATCAAGGGTGCAATTGGAAACATGCTGGAAGATTTCAAGCGTGAGATGTTGCAAACCCTTGCCCTACAGATGGACACTATGCACATTAAGGGAAAATAGTAGGAATAACTAAGAGTCTTAGCCATTATCTACCCTAGATACACAAGGAGGCACCTAAGGAATGAATTTCCATTGAACTTGATTGAATTCTGCTTAGTCTATGAAGAAAACCACTCCACAGATTGGTGCCCTTCTCTACCTGGACTAAAAACTGTGTATCAGGGAGCTGAAGGGGTGACTGAATAGCTCTACTACATAAATCAAAGCAGACCTAATGGGCCTTGGCCATACCAGTAGGGCATGCAAGGGTCATCCCATGCCTCTTACAACCCCAACCAGATCACATCCATTCCCTCTTGGGCCCCCCCTTCTCATCCTTCCTGTTCTACACCTCCTCCTTCGTCCTTTGCACCTCAGTATCATTCCCAGCGGACCAGCCAGTCATTTCAGCCAGATGCTTTGCCACAGTCTCAGTGTAAAGCACTGCCCCAGGGGTGGAGGTGCCCATACAATAATGCTCTAGATTTATTGCCTTCACCACCTACTCAACCACAACTTTACACACTGTTCCACCTGAACAACTCCAGATGCCTGCCCAGCCAAATCCAAACCTGAACAACAAACATACACAACAAGTATACAATGGAGAGACATCATATCCTGCTTACGTTGTGGATATTCAGGAAATTAACCAGAGATCTGGGAGATTACTCCTGAACAACCAACCTCTACCTCCACCTAGGGAGAGTGAGGAAGAAAGAGAGGAAATCACGCCTAAAGTAAATCCAACATCCTTTCCTGATAGATTAACTTATACAGTCCAACCTACCCCAAAAGAGACTGAACTTTGGGAGAATTGAAAAATCTATGTGTCAAAATTCCACTTCTCCAAGCTATAAAAGATGTACCTATTTACAACAATTTGATTAAGGAGAAGTGCTTCAAACATCTAGGGAGGTGAAATAGAGACACCCCTACCATTAATGTCATTAGATAACTTCCCAACTTAATGTTGGGGCAGGTAATTTGCCCAAAGTATTTGGACCCTGGAAGCCCTATAGTATATGTGCACATCAATGGAACCATTGTCCTACACACTTTGATTGATCTTGGGGCTGCCATTAAAGTGATGAACAAGGACACCATGCTCAAGCTCAACCTCCAGGGTTCATTGAGAAACAACACCATGGTCCTGCAACTTGTAGACAGCTCCACAGTGACCGCTAAGGGGATTGTGGAGGATGTGATGGTCTCCATTGTCTCTTGGGAGTACCTTATAGATTTCCTAATTCTCCAGCCTAAGGCCAAGCTTACTGGTTACCCTCTCATCCTTGGGAGGCCCTAGTTAGCCACTATCGATGCCTACATTAGCTGCAAGGCTAGAAATATGATTATAAAAAATGGGCATATGACTAATCAGTTAGTCGTGTACCCTCCTGCTCAGCCATCTCTAGAACATGAATTAACTTTATGGTTGGAAGAGGAGGAATAAGATGAAGTTTATTCAACCCAACTCTATACCTTATAAACAACCATGGGAGGAGGACAATCAGATGAAGATGATTTGATTGAACACATACTCCAAAGTCCAACTCCTAGCATAGTGTCCTTAAAGGAAGTAGTAAAAGAAACGCAAAACAACCATCAAATTGATCTATGCTTAGCTGATTCAAACCCTACTCATGTCAAAACCATAGAATTCAACCCTGAGCGAACCTTGAAAATCAACCCATCTCTTACTGTACACCAAGAAGAAAAGTTGTGCAACATGCTAAAGGAACATCTGGATGCCTTTGCTTAGAGTTACAAGGAAATGAAGGGAGTGCACCCCTTGGTTTGTACTCACCACATTTATATCAAAGAAGGTTGCAAACTAGTCCGATAACCCTAAAGGAGAATGAAACCAACTCTCAAGGTTATAGTCAAAGAAGAACTACAAAAGCTGCTAGATGTAGGATTCATTTACCCGATCTCAAACAAGAGTGGGTCTCTCCTTTGGTGTTGGTTCCAAAGAAAAAGGGGAAGTGGAGGATTTGTGTCAATTATAGAGAGTTAAACAAAGCAACAAAGAAGGACCATTTCCCTCTACCTTTCATTGACCAAGTGCTAGATGACCTGGTAAGGAAAAAGATTTTCTCTTTCCTAGATGGGTTTAGCAGGTACAATCAAATCTAGATCAGACTAGAAGACCAGGATACACCCACCTTCACTTGTCCTTGGGATAATTTTTCCTATATGGTCCTTCTCGTTGGCCTATGCAATGCCCCTGCCACTTTCTATAGAGCAGTCCTGAGTATATTTACCGAGCTAGTCCACATTGCAGTAGAGATTTATATGGATGATTTAACACCCTATGGGTGTGATTTCCGAGAGGCTTTGTCCAACTTAGGTAAGGTACTAAACAAATGCATTGAAATGAACCTATCCCTTAGTCCTATAAAATGTGAGTTCTTAATGACTATAGGGACTATTCTAAGTCATTCAATATCCCAGCAAGGGCTGCAGATGGACGCAAAAAAAATAGCCATCATCCAAAGGGTCCCACCTCCACAAAAATAGAGAGATGTAAAAAAATTTCTAGGTTTAGCTAGATACTATCAGAGGTTTATAAAAGACTTCGACAAGTTAGCTTCTCCTTTATTTGGTTTGTTGGCCAAAGACTCTGAATTTGTATTGTCAAAAAGTTTTCAAGAGGCCTTGGACACCTCGAAGGACAAGTTGACCACTACACCTATTCTCCGATGCCCAAATTGGGCCCTTCATTTTCATATACATGCTAATGCCTCACACAAAGCCATAAGAGTAGCTCTAGGCCAGATAGATGACAAATTGCCTTATGCCATTTACTTCAGTAAGAATCTATCAAAAGATTGAACTGAACTACACAGTGTCCGAAAAGGGGCTCCTAGTTGTTGTGCATTCATTGAGAGAATTTAGGAATTACATTACAGGTTATCAAACATTTGTACATACTGACCATGTTGCAATTAAATATTTAATGAATAAACCTAATGTGAATGCCCAGATTATTAGATGGTTACTTTTATTACAACAGTTTGATCTAACTATTGTTGATAAGCCTGGCAAGGAAAATGTTGTTGCAGATTTTTTGTCCAGATTAACTTTTCCTACATGGGAGGAAGGAATGGTTGATGATCAGTTACTGGATGAACACTTATTCACAATTTTAGTTCTCTCTCCATGGTTTGATAACATAGAAAACTACTTGGTGTTTGCACAGTTCCCACCAAATTTGTCCTCCAAAGAGAAAAGAAAGATTGTGAGGAAGAGCGCCCCATTCACTTGGATTGGGAGTAACCTCTTCAAACTAGGCCCAGATCAAATTATTTGAAGATGTCTTAGGGAGGAGGAAGTCTTTGACATCCTTCTGACATATCATGATGGGCCTTGTGGAGGTCATTTTGCAGCCAAGAGGACAACATTCAAGGTGTTACAAGCTAGTTATTATTGGCCCACTCTTCATCAGGATGTGAGAAGGTATACTAGTCAGTGTGATCAATGCCAAAGGATGGGAAAGCCTACTCCAAGGGATGAAATGCTTCTACAACCTCAAGTGACTTTTGACCCATTTGACAAGTGGGGCATGGATTTCAATGGACTGATTGACCCTCCATCTAAGAAAAAGAAGTACATCATTATGTGCATTGACTATTTGAGCAAGTGGGTTGAAACCAAGGCAATCAAGGCAGCAACACAAGAGAAGGTGGCTGATTTCTCAAGGGAAAATGTATTTTACAAGTTTGGGTACCCTAGAGAATTGGTCACTGATCAAGGCAACCAGTTTACATTCAACATGATTGAATACTTGCTAATCCAACACAAGATCAATCATAGAACCTCCACTCCATATCACCCACAAGATAATGGGAAAGTAGAGGTGACCAACAGAGCGCTGGAGGGCATTTTGACTAAGGTGGTTAGCAACAGTAGAAAATATTGGGCAAATAGATTAGTTGAGGCCACCTGGGCCTACAATACTGCCTGGAAAACCACCACTGGATTCAACCCCTATGATTTGGTCTATGGGAAGAAGGTCGTGTTGTCCAATGAATTTGAGTACAATACATTGAGGATGGCAACCCAACTAGATCTCAGCAGTACAAAAAAATAGAGATTGCTCCAGTTGAATGGGTTAGATGAGTTTAGAATGTAGGCCCTCCTGCACATAGAGGTGACTCAAATTCAAAGGAAGATCTGGCATGAAAAGAACATCAAGGACAAACAATTTCAAGAAGGTGATTGGGCTTTGTTATATGATTCTAGATATAAAGACTTGAAGGGAAAGTTAAGGACTATATGGTTAGGGCCTTATGTCATAGAGAGATGGCATGATAATGGTTCAGTACAAATTAGAATCATAGATGTAGAGGCTATTCCTTTACTTGTTAATGGGCACAGATTGAAGGTTTACAAGAAGCCATTGCAAAGCAAGAGTTCATTGATGGTATCAGTAAAACAGTAATGGTGGTGGAGCAAGTCTTAGCTCCTACCTCATCAAGTCACTGAAAAAGAAAAAAGAAAAAAAAAAAAAAAAAATAAGGAGACCCAGGTGAAAACCTCCATGAGGCACCCGAGTCCCACTGTTGGGTTGAAAACCTCTTGAGGAAACCCAATGGTGTCAAAAAAAAAGAGAAATAAAAATATCTCTGGGTGAAAACCTCTTTTGAGGACCCCAGGGAAAGCAACTAGGATGAAAACCTCTTGGAGGCAAACTAGTTGCTTTCGAAAGAGAAAAAATAAAAAAGAGAAAAGAAAACTTTGAAAATATTGTTTGCAGGTCAGAAGGAGGAGGATGAGAGCAACAAGAGAGAATCAAAAGGGACCTATCTAGCTCATGTTTTTATTTCTCCACTCATTATATTTCATCATTCCATCATTCCCTCCATTTTTCCACTCATTTACCTCATTTTGCAAGTGTTCTGTGTTTTCTACAGGATTCCCTGTAAACCTATAGGATTCCATGAAAACCTACAGGATGATCCTATAGGAATTACAGTGGCTTGGGAATCCTAAAGGAAGTAACCCTAGAGCAAGGGAATGACTTGCCCATGTAAAAAAAAATAAAAAATTCTCCTTCACAATCTCATCACCATACTCTCCACCATGATCACCCTTGCATTCATAAAAAAAAATCCAGTTTCAAAAAAAAAAAAAATTACAGTTTTCAAAGAAAAAAAAGAGAAAAGAGGATGAAGACAAAGAACAAGGGGGCAACAACTATAGGACATTTTCCTCATTCACAAATTCATAGGCCCCTTCTCTTCCCATGCCAACCATCCTCATGCTCCATAAGTGGAAAATGATTAAAATTCTTGAGGGAGAAGTAGCTACAGGACATCCTGTAGGAAATCCTGTAGTAGCCTATCACACAAAACAAAAAAATCACAGGTTGCAATCAATTTCAAGCATGGAGATCCAGAGGTCAAAGAAGCTCCTCCAGAGCCTAGCAATAACATTAGGACCATCAACATCAACATCCAAGTACCTACACATCAGATAAAATCATCAGAGGATAATAAAAAAAGAAGGGGAAAAGCACATGAAGCAAACACACAACAAAGACTTCATTCTTCAACAAACAACATCAAGGCATCATTACCACAGGTAAGTATCTCACTTCCACTCTCTCATTAGCATAATATGATCAAACATGTAAAAGTTTTGAAAGAGTTGTTTTATAAGAAAAAGCTAGCAAGTGAACTTGCCACCTTCACTCAGTCAATGAGGAGAAGACAATTAGTCCTTACACACATGGCGGTAGTCAAGTCAAGGAAAAGGAGAGATGAGGTTGAAACTAGTTAAGCTACGGATGCCAGAAGTCGAAGTTGATTATGAGGTGAGGAGAATTATGATGTGGTAGTGGGACCAACGGTCCAAAAATGGATACTCATACCTCAGCTGCTAGCACACAACCCCACTTAAATCACCCATATGAGGAAATAAACGTTGATCCCCATGCATATAGGCATTCACATTCTCAAGGCTACACATTAGTAAACTTGTTGTCGGCCCTCAAGCATTCTACAAGAAAGGCATAATTCATTTTTTTCTAGCACAGGACCACCTATAGGATCCTATAGGAAATACTACAGGATCCTACAAGATACAGTCTATTGGAAGTAATACTAAGGTGGGGGGTGAATAAGTGTTATCAGATCAATAATTTTTCATTTCCCAAACAAATTTATATACGCTACTTTTGTAAAGTGAACTAGCATGTACACACTAATGTGATTAGTGAAACTAACATATACCCAGAGAACTTGTGATTTAGTTAATCTATCATGTATTGATCTATAACCAATGCATTAGTAACTTATTAAATAGTGCAATAAAAATAAATAAACCATCACACATAAGCAACACACATGAACACCAAGATTTAAAGTGGGAACCCAATGTGGGTGAAAACCACCTACTGTTGTCATCTCTGTCTTATTTTAATAATAAGAAAATATGTTTACAACCTTGTACTGGTGCAGACTCATACCAGTACATAGGCACCCACCTACAGAAGGTTACAACCTTCTCTCATTTTCTAGCTTCTGCTGGAAGGAAGCTACAACTCCCTAGCTATTGTACCAGCTAATGTGTTTACTAGTACATAGGCGCTAGCCTACAGAAAGCTACAACCTTTTCTCTTCCTCCAGGGACAACGTTTCATAAATTTTTAGTCTGGATGCTCCTAGTACAAAACTATACACATGAAGGCCTTGTTTCATCAAATTTTCATATTGGACCCATCAGAACTTTCAAACTGCATCAGCCAATAAGCAGTTAATCTGATTAATCAGATTACTATCACCAGAACACTATGTTGAACCCAAAAACCTGCATCATCATTCAAAACCAGCTACAACCTCAAAAATCATGCATCAGAATGTGTATGCTACTTTACTGAACCCAACCTGCATGTATACTCTACTTCCTTCAATAAAACTTGCGTATACCTTCAAAACTACTGAAACCTAAAACTTCTGAATCAAGTCTGTACCAACCAGTAATATACTAAACATCTATTGTTAATTTACAGAGCTTCACACAGGCAGTAGCAGAGATCACCCTACTTATACAATCAATCAATCAGATATCAAACTCCTTATGCATTCAGTTTTACTTTAAGATCTAAGAAGACTTCATTGAAAAACAACAGTAAAACAACATAACTGATCTAATATATCAGTTAGACCTAAAGACAAGGCTTTTCTTTTGTATACACTACTTGGAAGATTATAACCTACGTGTACATGCGCTTTTACTGAGATAAACCAGCATACAGATATGTAAATATTAACTCATAACTTCGTTGTTATTCCGAACTTCAGACAAACCCAGATCATGACCTTTAAAGAATAAAATAGGTGTACATAATTAGATTTGGCCCAACCAATATCAGGTCATTCAATGATAAGTCATTTCAGGTCTCATGATCCTGATCCAACATTGAATTCAAGGTGCACAAAATATTTCAGATCAAATCACCAACATAGCTCCTGCAACATAAAATATACTTCAGATAGAAGTATTCATTAGAAAACCATTCACCTGCACACCTTGACCTAGTGATCTTCTCCTCCTTATATAGTTTTAGGCCTTTCTCGATACCTCGGACCAAATATCTCGAGCCAAATACCTTGGACCAAAACCTTGATTTTCCAACCTGTATGCGCTTTTCCTCTTGTGAGAGTGTGTGTGTACGTATATGCTCTTCTTGTTCTGTGTACCAATGCGTATATGTCATTTTGACTAAGTGGACCTAGGTATACTTCTTAAACTGCTTTACATCAACCTTTTCCTTCACCTTATTTATTCTAATCAGTAGACCTTAGTTCCATCTTCCTGTTCTTCTGTACCACTACCCTATTACCTTTGATATTCTTGTTGTACTGTGAGTTGCCTTTTATCAGAACTGAATTGACCTGTGAGTGAGTTTCCATCAAGGACAACACTTCTATCATAATGCCAACAATCTCCCCCTTTGGACTTGATGGCAACCATGATGGTGTTGATTACTGCAAGCTGTAGAAACTGTTAGAGATAACATGCAACACCAAAATACTCTCCCCATTTGACATCAAGAGAAAAGGGTGGACCAAGCAAATTTCCTCCTTTGATATCCATTATGCTGTCCATACTCCCCTTGAGTACATGTCGAGTCTGCGGAGATATGATTCAAAGGAATAATATGACTCTATAACTCAACTAAGTGAGTATGACCTCCTTATGACCAATGACTCATACATACATTAATCACCCAACCAAGTGGGGATACACCACATTTGACTCATCCACCCAACCAAGTGGGGATATACCAATTTTTTATACATGACCAAAAATACAACAAATATTACATCATCCATCCCATGCAAAGTGGGGATACAAATTACATCATTTTTCCAATAGGAAGCATTCAAATATAGACTATGACAAAAGAATTCATATCAGACCCTATGACTTAAACAACAAATCATAGTTGAATTCAGCAACCAAAATGCCAACAATAAAAAATGTGTGTGAAGGCTAATTCTCTCCCTAAACCTGTGCTACTTGTGCATTGTCAACAAGTCATTCATCAAGGCATCTTTGTCAGTCAGATGAAAATCAATGAACAAAGCATATCATTAGATTGTAATCATCAATATCAGACATAGCACCCAAATTAGAGTATGACCCATTGTTTTTCTGTCAGAAAAACATATATGCTCCTTCAGCCATAGAAACCCACGGGTATATCCGACTATACTTCATGAAACCCGCGTATAATAACCTTCTTCTAAAAACTAGATTTAAGAGTAGGATGATGCAACAAAATTTTGTCTGAGATATTCAAATGTTTCTCTAGGAAGTGGTTTAATGAATATATCAACAACCTGTTCTTTGGAGGGAACATACTCCAATTTAACCTTTTGTTCAAGCACTTGTTCTCGGAGAAAATGGTACTTAATGGGTATGTTCTTGGCCCTGGTGTGCATGATTGGATTTTTTGAAATAGTGATGGCACTTTTCTTATCACATAGAATGGAGATGGGTGGAGTACATGTGATCTGAATGTCCTTCAATTTTTGCATCATCCAAAGTAGTTGTGTGTAGCAAGATGCAGTAGCCACAAATTTTGCTTCAACTGTAGATAAGGCAATCGAACATTGTTTCTTTCTGAACCATGACACTAACTGAGAATCCATATAGAATGCACCTCCACTAGTGCTCTTTCAGTCATCAACATTTCCTACCCAACCTACATCTGTATATGCATGAAGAGTAAGGTATTTATATTTAGGATACCATAGTCCAAAGTCTTGAGTTCCTTGAAGATATTTGAAAATTCTTTTGACTACCTGGAGATGTGATTCCTTTGGATTTTCTTGGAATGTTCCAATAATTCCTATTGCATGCATGATATTAGGTTTGGTACTTGTTAGATAAAGAAAACTTCCAATAATAGATCTATAAGTTGGTTGGTTTACTGCTGGTGATTCATCGTTAGAACTGAGACTGCATCCTATTACCATTGGAGTAAATACTGGTTTAGAATCTTCCATTCCATACTTCTTCAAGATCTTCTTGAGATATTTGGTTTGCCAAAGAAAGATACCGTCTTTGGTTTGCTGTACTTGTAGACCAAGAAAATAAGTAAGTTCACCAAGTAAGGACATTTCAAATTCTTGCTGCATTACTGAAGCAAAATTATAACTCATGGATTCTTCATTGCTACCAAAGATGATATCATCAACATAAACAACAATAATTAGCAGTTTATCATTTTCAACCTTTGTGTATAAATTTCTATCTGCAGAACCTTTTATGAAACCTTGTTGTTGTAGATATTTGTCAAGGTGGTAATACCAAGCCCTTGGAGCCTATTTTAGACCATAGAGAGCCTTTTTAAGCTTGCATATGACATTTGCATCATTTCCAAGAATGAATCCTTCTATTTGTGTTGGCTTGTATGGGCTTGACCCAGGTTCAGAGGTGAGTTAGCCAAACAAATCTTGGTACTACTGGCCCTTTTGACAATAGTCCGTGGAGCGCGGACTGAGGTCTCACCCAAAGTAGTATGGGAGGGTGCTAGAACCAGGTTTCCACACCCTGGGGATGTCTGATGAGCTCTGGCAGTCCACGGTTTGACCCTGCGCACACATCACTACGCACATCTATTAGTAATTCGCAGCCTGTGATTTTGCCTTCACACAGCCCTACTCGGGGCGCGATTCGTAGTATTACCCAAGTTCCTTACTATTAACCTGTTATTATCTAATTACTTGACTTATCTGTGTAGTTCTAGTGACAATTAACAATATATCCAGCATTCATATAAGTGCATGCGATAAACAAAACAATATAAATTTATAGAATGAAATATACAAGAAGATGCATAGAAATTGGAATCAACTTCTCTTTATTATTCTTCGTTCAAGGTTACAGACTTGACATCAGCCTACACACTCAGCTGTAGGGGTCTGTGCACTCAGCTGTGGACTCTACTAGGCCTTTGCACACTCAGCTGTAGAGCCTCTTCCTACTACTATGACCTAATACACTTAGATTCTTACTCTATGCTCCAACCATTCATACTCATCTATCATTATCTCTCCAATTAGCTATCTTTACAACTTAGAGCCTCGGTCTATTTATACAATCCCATGGTCTGTGGACCATGGGTAGGCCAACATGACATTACATCACATTACAAAACTTAGGGCAGACAACCCTATGACTCAACCTATACTTCGTGCTCCGCACCCGTAGTTCGCGGAGTCTTACAATACATTTGACCAAAACTTGGGCTTGGAGACCCAAAACATGATGTGGGGGGATCCGATGCCCAATAGGCCCCTAACACAAACATCATGACTCACCCTCAAGTCACTCTGTCGGCGCGACAATCTTGGTGCAGAGTCCCTCCAATTGGTCTTGAATGGCCTGAATGTCGGCAGCGCACTGAGCTGTTGCCTGCTATACCTATTGCATTATTGCTTTTGAATCATCTATGTCTGAATTGTGTCCTTACCTTGGTACCAACATCTGCTGCATGTATTTATAGTCCTGCGCCCTTGTCTGGCTCCTTGGGTCGTGAAGACTTTGCTTCAGTCGGTTAGTTAGATAGCCGACCCACTCATGTAGGGCTTCAAGCAACTGCCGTTTACTTTGCCTGGGAAGGGTTCTCCATTTAGTTTGACTAATTGGACCGTGCCTCCGTCTGTAACCTCCTTAAGCACATATGGTCCCAGCCAATGCATTCGGAACTTTCCCGGAACTTTTTCAAACTTACTGTCATACAACAGCACTAAGTCGTTTACCTTGAAGGTGCGCAACTTGATATGGTGATCGTGCTAGACCTTTTCATGCTCTTTTTGTACCTGCTGATGAAATTCAACCAAAAACCATTCTTCCTCGAGTTCTTCTAACTTTGCGAGCCTTTCTTCCAGAGCTTCATGGTCCATCATTCCTATGAGCGCTACTATTCGCAAATTAGGTACGATGTATTCCATCGGCATGGCAACTTTCATGTCGTAGACTAACCGGAAAGGTGTCTGTCCCGTCAATTTCTTACATGTTGTCCTATAAGACCATAACACAATAGGTACACATAGGTCCCAGTCATTTTGCTGCGCATTACATACTTTGGTAAGAGTAGTCTTGAGTATTTTTTTGAATTCCTCTACTGCCCCATTTGTTTTTGGGTGGTACGGTGTACTTTTATGATGATACACCTGGAACTCTTTTGTGAGCACGCTGATGGTTTCATTCAGGAGATGTGTTCCACGATCACTCATTAAGATTTTTGGACAACCAAATCATGTTAACAAGTTTTTGAACAAAAAATTCGCAGCTGTAGCTATCGTACAGTCTATGACCAGCTGCGATTCCACCCATCGTGTCAGGTACTCCATCGCAGTGATGATGTAGTGTGCGCTCGTCTTTCCCTAAGGTTTGATCAGTCCCACAAAGTCAATTGCCCATTTTTCAAACTGTTGTAGTGTCATTTGTGGATTTAATGGCATCTCGTCCCTTCGTGATGGTTTTCTAGTCCTCTGACATATGTCGCAAGCCTTACAGTGCACTTTCAAATCTTGGTGCAAGGTTGGCCACCATAACCCTGTGCGAAGAATTTTCTGTGCGGTCACGTGTCTTGCATAGTGTCTACCTGCAGCGCCCCCATGTGCTTCTGCGAGGATTTGACCTCGTTCAAATTCAGGTATGTATCTTCGCAATATCTCATCATTTCCCATTTTGTAGAGGTTCCCCACGATGACAGAAAATTTCACTGCACACACCACCAATTCCTTCTTCTGCTGGACTGAGTATTCCTTTGGTGTAGTCCCTGTTGTTATAAAATGGATTATATCTTCGAAGTGTCCATCCACGACGCATACTGTAAAGAGTTGTGCATCAGGTAGTCCCTCCTCCAGATTCGTTAGTTCTTTGCCCATCTCAATTCATGACAACTGATCTGGTCCTGTGCTTATGCGTCTCAGCTTGACTATGACCTCAAAATCATATTATTGAAATAGTAAGAGCTATTTTCATATGCGCCCCCACAACACAAGCTTATTCACTAGGTATTTCAACGTGGAATGGTCAGTATACATCTTGAAATGTCCTTTGAGTAAATAGTGTCAGTATTTTTGGAGCGCGTACACCATTGCCAACCCCTCACACTCAGTGGTGGAATAGTTCTTTTCTGCTTTGGAAAATCTCCGACTTGCAAATGCAATCAGGTGATCCATGCCCTCTGCTCCCTCCTGTGTGAGTACAGCTCCCAGTGTAATACACGATGAATCAACATCTACATGAAATTACACATCCCATTTTGGGAAGACCAGGATTGGATCAGAGGCCAGTTTTCCCTTTAGGACATCCAAACTCTTCGTGCAATCATCATTCTAGCAATATGTAACATCCTTTTTCAATATCTTTTCCATTGGCACTGTTATTTGGGCATAACTTTGGATGAACTTCCTATAGTATCCAGTGTGCCCCAAAGTAGCGCACAGTTGTTTAACACTTTGTGGTGCTTCCAAATTTAGAATAACGACAATATTTGTAGGGTCCACCATCAGTCCTTGTTTGCAGACCACGTTTCCCAGTAGGTTTCCAAAGGGGACGAGGAATGTGCACTTTTTAAGGTTCAGCAAAATCTGGTGTCATTAGCAAGTATATAGCATCAAGTGTAAGCTTGCTACATGGTGCTTAACTAATCCAAAGATAGTCCAATCATCCAGATAGACCCCCAAGAACTTGTGGATGTATTCTTTGGACGTAGCCACAACAATGCATGAAAATATAGCTGGTGCATTCTTCAGTCCAAATGACATAACGATGTATTGAAATCAGCCCCATTCTGTTGCGAAGGTCATTTTGCTCCTATCTTCGGGCATGATCTTGATCTGATGGTACCCTGAGAACCCATCCGTGAATGAGTATGCTTCCTGACCACCAAGATTCTCTAGTACTTCATCTATGAATGGTGTCGAGAATGGATCATGTACACAAGCGTCATTCAAATTTCTGAGGTCCACGCATATTCTTATTTCACCCTTCTGTTTTTTTCTCCTGTACTACCATAGGAATCATCCAGTTAGATTCTTCCACTGGTTTAATAATTCTAGCTGCGAGCATTTTGTCTAATTCATTGTGAACCTTTTCTTTATACTTCATATTCAAGCGGTAACACTGCTACTTAACTAGCTTCGCATCAAGTTTCAGGGTGATCTTCATCATCCCTAAGTCGCCAACGATCCCTTTTAAGTCTGTAATTTTGGTCGGGAACAAGTCTTGGTATTTGCGGAGTAACTCAGTGACCTTATCCACCATGGCATCATCCCAATAGTCCCCAAGAGTTGCGTACTTCGGCTCCACCTCCATTCCAATGTTGACCTGCTTTGTCTTTAGCGGCGCGGTGATGTCGGGGTATTCAAGTGATGGTCCTCGAATCTCACGACAGCCTTTTGTTTCTGAAATGTTAATATTTCATGGGTCCTCATCATCCTCCTCAACATTTACGTTGTAACAATCTAGCGCGTAGCTTAACTATGTCACCCATTCTAGCTGAAGTACTTCCATTGGCTCCTAGGGTATTTTGAAGATAATTGCTTTTATTGCCTGTAGTGCATCGTCAACAGTATCTGACCAATGATCTTCAAACATGAAGGTTAACAGAAATTCCTCTCGCAAGACATCCCATTCGCTCATACCATGTTGGAGCTTCATCTCAATATACCAATTCATGGGTATGACATCCAGGGTATGATAGAATAAATGTACCCATTCATGCTGTGGCTCTTCCCCACAGACCTTGGTCCATTTTGCGAGGTGTGTGCATGGATCATCTCATCCGTCATATTTTTCTACTAGTCATATCTACAGTTTCCCAAATTGTAGGTGCATCATTCTTCTGCATCCACGTCAGTCCTCAAAACTTCCTTGATGTGTACCCCACCATCATGTGGGCATTGTGTGTAGTGCCCACTTTAGATCATCGAATCGTTGCTATTCTGGTACTGCGCTTTCAAATTTGTTCAGGAATTCATCCACCACTGTTAACCCATCATATGTAGGTAGATCCCTTGCCTCTATTGTCATGCAGTGTAGTGATCTAACCATCATGTTGCAATTAAGCGTTGTTACTTCGTGCAGCTGATTCTGCCATCACTCTATCTCTTCATCTAAATTCAAAGTGCAGGAGCTTTCACGCTCCAATGAAATCCTTCCATCTGCAGTAGGATTCACCCAATCCTCTTCTCGTGCAGTTATCTTGTAAATACAATTGAGATCATCATCACTATCATTGTCGCGCATCGGTTCAGTGTATCGCGCTCCTTCGGCTGGATCTAGTGATACTACTATGTGTAGTGACATTTTTCAAAGATCATTTTGCGTGTGCTTCTTCAATTTATGACTCCGTTCATATCGATGTCCCAATCTATTCCTAGTTGCGCGGGATAGGGATTACTATCATTGACAATCTCTATCACTTCAAAATCTTCCTACGCGCTTGCACCTTCAATATCTACTATTACCCCTTGTAATCTTCCCATGGGCAAGGTCTTCTGTTGGATGGCCATTCATAACTGAATAGGAGACCACTGTAGCGTAGGTCTGCCCATGTGTTCCCATGTTTGTTTTGGTAGTATATTCACATCCAATCCGAGATCCAGGATTACCTGATCCATTTCATACTCATTGATTTGTGCAGTCAACCTCATTTCCCTTCCTGTGCATAATGCATGCTTTCCAAGTTTCTAGACCACACGTAGTTCTCCTGACCCCACACACCTAGTGATAAGTTCCTATAGTCATTTTACTGCCTTGCTTTCACGTAGCAGTTTCATGCATGTCTCCAAAAAGATAGGGAGCATTAAAGGATCCATCCCTAGTTCTAGTTGATACTTACTACCTGAAGTGGAGGCCTCTGTGAAGCTCTTCTTAGATTCCATGAATGTCTCCTTCGTGCGTTCAAAATCAAATTTAGGTTCCTTTGTAGGAGCCTTGTGAACCCACGCACTTTCTTCTGACTACTTCCCTTTATCATCGCCAGTGGTCATACCGCTCATGAGCATCATTTTTACATTCAGGTCTTCTTCATGCGACTCATACCTCATCATTTGCAAATTCTTAGTTGGAGGGGGCTGAAGTACCCCTTTTTCTATTGGAAATAATACTGAGAGGGGTGGTGAATCAGTATTATCAAGTCACTTATTTTCTTTTTCAAACCCAGATCATATACACTACTTCAGTTAGATAAAACCATGTATATACTCAACTACAGAGAAGGAAACCCGCGTATGCAATGCAGACTTATAATTTAATTTATCTTACAGATGTTGATCATTAATCTGTGTATTAGAAACAAATAAACAGTAACCAAAAACAGTAAAATAGATCTGAAGACAATCACACACAAGAACACAAGATATAAGGTGGAAACCCAATGTGGGTGAAAACCACCTACTACAATTCATCTCTATCTTCTTTTAATTAGAAACTTCTTTTTACAATGTACTGGTGCAGTCCTTTACCTGTACGCAGGCTGCAACCTGCAGAGAGCTACAACCCTCTCTCATTCTCCAGCTTCTCCTGGAAGGGAGCTACAACCCCCTTAGCTCTTGCACTAGCCAAGATACTAGTATGTAGGTGTTGGCCTATAGAAGGCTACAACCTTCTGTTTCTTCCAGGGACCACATTTCATAAATTTTCAGACTGGATCCATGAACATCAATCAATCATCAAAAATTTCTGCATCAAACAATCTCCTTTTCACCAATTAGAACTGAATCAAGTAGATACTTTTCTGACGGCTGTACCCAAAACACAGTAACAGTAACCACACACCAAATTCTGAACCCAGAACACTGCAGCAATAAACAGAAGCAGCTAGATCACAACTCAAAAGATATGCGCTACTTCAATAATCTGAAACCTGCGTGCATATGCTTCTGTGTTTGGACCAACCTGTGTATACGCTGTTTTTATTCACTGAACCAACGTGTATACGTGCCTTCGCTTCACTGAACCTGCGTACAGATCTATAAAGGATAATTCACTCTTTCAAATATTCAAACACTAATTAACCCAGATTATCATATTTATAGATCAAGCATGCACCACATATAACAGATCAAAATCATACGAAGATACTACCATTCAAGCCTAAATATTATGACCCATTAAGATAACTTATCCTTCTCTTTGTGCTAAGGTTCCTCCTTTATTCAAATCCAGATCTGCACCATGACCCCAATCACCAATATTTCAGATCTAGCACTTATTAGTATTCAATTAATTCAGATGATCCTTTGCCAAATGATCTCCTTCCTCTTTTATAGTCTTAGGCCTTTCACAATACCACGGTCCAAAACCATAATAAAACAATACCATGGACCCAATATTTGGGATCAACACTTCTGACAAGATACCATGGTCCAAAACCATATGTTCAAATACCAAGGACTAACTACCATGGACCAAAAGTAAGTTCTCCAACATATACGCGATTTTCCTTGCGTGAAAGTGCGTGTATACGCATACGTGCCTTTGTAACGTCTAACCTTCATGTATACACGCCTTCGTCTAGGTGAACCTACGTATATATCTTTTTCCTTCATTCTGAGAGCCTGTATTGAGATTTTTCACCAAAGTGAGTTTTCATCAAGGACAACACCTGTGCCATAGCTCTAAATCAGTGCCACAATGCCAACAATCTCCCCCTTTGGACTTGATGGCAACCCCAAGATCCTCAAAGTCATTCTCCCCCTGTGTCATCAAGGGCAAAGACTTGTGCTCCCCCTGAGTACACGCTGAAATCTCTGCTCTGCTGCGCTGACCATGCTCCCCCTGACAGTAGGCAAGATCTGCAAAAAGATGTTCTTCAAGAAGAATCATGACTTATACATCATAAAGGACCTTCCTATCACCAAAAGACTCAATACATACATCCTTCACCCCACCAAGTGGGGATCATCCACCCAACCAAGTGGGGATACATCAGAGATTTACATATGACAACCAAGTACATTACATCTTCATCCCAGGCATAGTGGGGAAACTAAAATAGGCCGCTACATGACCTTGACACCACAAAAGAGATACATGACATAGAGACGAAATATCTAGAGCAAGACTTATGAAAGTCACCAATAACTGATATCAGCAGCATCTGTCAATCACCATTCAGATCAGCAACCAAGATTTCCTTCTGTTCTCCCTCTGCCTTTGTTCCACCTGAAACCAACAACAGTTGTGAACTAGAACCAAAAGCTTCTAAGATAATTCCAACAATGAATCATTAGAAGTTTATCCGCTCCCCCTGAACCTGTGCCAGATGGTCTCTGTTAGACCCATATCAGATTATCTTCAACCAGAGCCTATCCCTATTGATCTCCATATACGCGACTGTCTCTGCACAAACCGGCGTATGTGCACGGATCCTCCTCAGGCAACTCGCGTACACCCATTTTTCTCTGAAACATAAAAGTTTTAACAGCAAGATGATGCATCAACTACTCCCAGCTTCTGTCTGATGTATTCAAAAGTTTCCATGGGCAGTGGTTTGGTGAGTATATCAGCAACTTGTTCCTTAGAGGGAACATACTCTAGCTTGACCCTTTGTTCTAGCACTTGTTCTCGGAGAAAATGATATTTGATAGGTATGTGCTTGGTCTTTGAATGCATGAATGGGTTCTTTGAAATGCTGATTGCACTTGTGTTATCACATAAGATGGAGATAGGTAGTGTACAAGTGATTTGAAAATCCTGCAAGGTTTGCATCATCTAAAGGAGTTGAGTGCAGCAAGATGCAGCAGCCACATATTCCGCTTCAGCTGTGGATAAAGCAATCGAACTTTGTTTCTTGCTGAACCAAGATACTAATCTGGAACCCATAAAGAATGCACCACCATTTGTGCTCTTTCTGTCATCCACGCTTCCAGCCCAATCTGCATCTATATAAGCATGAAGAGTGAGATCTGTATCTCTAGGATACCATAAGCCATAGTTCTGAGTTCCTTGAAGATACTTGAAAATTCTCTTCACTGCCTGAAGATGAGTTTCCTTTGGATTTGCCTGAAATCTTCCAACCATTCCCACTGCATGCATGATGTCTACTCAGGTACCTATCAGATAAAGCAGACTTCCAATCATGGATCTATAGGTTGGTTGATGCACTGCTACTGATTCATCATTTGCACTGAGGATGCATCTTGTAACCATAGGGGTACATATTGGTTTTGCATCTTCCATGCCATATTTCTTCAAGATCTGCTTGAGATACTTGGTTTGAGACAAAAAGATACCGCCTTCATTTTGTTGGATTTGCAATCCAAGAAAATATGTCAGTTTTCCAAGCAAAGACATTTCGAATTCTTTCTACATCACCAAGGCAAAGCTTTGACTCATAGCTTCTTCATTGCTGTTAAAGATAATATCATCTACATACACAACAAGTATTAGCAATTTGTCATTTTCAATTTTTATGTAAAGATTGCTATCTGCTGATCCTTTTGAAAAACCTTGTTGATGAAGATGTTTGTCCAAACGATAGTACCAAGCCCTTGGAGCCTGTTTGAGACCATAGAGAGCCTTTTATAGTCTGCATACAAGATTTGGATCATTCCCAAGAATGAAACCATCTGGTTGCTCAATGTACACTTCTTCTTCTAAGTCTCCATTCAGAAAGGCTGATTTCACGTCCATTTGAAATACTTTGAATTTCTGAAAGCTAGAAAGAGCAAGGAACATTCTAATGGCCTCAAGTCTAGCAATGGGAGCAAAAGTTTCTTCAAAGTCTATTCCTTCTTGTTGAGCATACCCTTTACAAACAAGTCTGGCCTTGTTTCTAATCACTTCCCCATTTTCATTCAACTTGTTTTTGAAGATCCATTTTGTCCCTATGACATTCTTATCATTTGGTCTAGGAACCAACTCCCAATTGTTATTATTTTCGATCTACTCAAGTTCTTCATCCATTGCCTTGACCCAACATTCATCTTTGCATGCCTCTTTTACATTTTGTGGTTTAGTGGAGGAGAGAAAAGCCAAATAGCTTGAGGCTTCTGCAATTGTTCTTCTTGTTTGTATACCTGCCTCTTTTTGCCCCAAAATTTGAGATTCTTGATGATTCTTCTGAACGTACCTAGATGGAGTCTTATCTTCTATCCTTATTTGTTCTTCTGGTGCCTCTTGAGCTTATTCTTCATCATAGTTCTGATATGATGTTGACAGATATTCCTCATCATCTTTGAAATCTTTCGAATTCACTTGCCTAGGAATGTTTCCTTCTTCATCAACCACTACATCAATGCTGTCAACAATTCTTCCAAGTCTTTTGTTGTAACACTTATATGCTTTGCTGTGGGGAGAATAACCAAGGGGAATGCCTTCATCTGCTCTAGGTTCAAACTTGCCAAGATTTTCATCATTATTTTTAATATAGCATTTGCTTCATAAAATTTTGAAATATTTTACTGAAGGAGTCTCACCATACCAGAGCTCATGAGGAGTTTGAGTGTTGTTCACTCGAACATTTGTCTTGTTGAGAATAACAACTACAGCAAATGCGGCTTCACCCCAGAAAGTTGCGGGAGTTCCAGACTCATCTAGCATTGCACGAGCCATTTGTTGAACCATTCTGTTCATCCTTTCCACTACTCCATTTTGCTGAGGAGTCCTAGCTGTAGAGAATTCCCTTCTTATTCCATGTTCTTCACAAAAATCGAAAAATTCATTCGAGGTAACTTCTCCTCCTCGATTAGACCTGAGGCATTTGATTCTGAGATCTGATTCGTTCTCCGCCAAGGCTTTGAATGATTTGAAATTTTCAAAGGCTTTGTCTTTGTGCTTCATAAGTCCTATCCAACACATCCTGGAATAGTCATCAAGAATAATATAAAGTATTCTTCTCCTTGAGGTGACCTTTTCCTAGTTGGACCACATACATTAGTATGGAAAAGTTCAAGCGGCCTGCTGGCTGATCCTTCCTTCTCAGGGAAGTTAGTTCTGGTTTTCTTACCAAACTGACATGATTTGCATATTGTATTGTCTGGGATTCTGATTTTTGGAAGACCACGAACTGCCTGGTATTTGCATGCTTTCCTTATCTGTGAGAAACTAAGATGCCCAAATCTTATGTGCCATAGCCAGTGTTCATCATTCTTGCTCAAATAGCATTGATGTTGTCCTTCTTTGAATATGTATAAATTATTTGGAGTCCTTACGCCTTTGATCACTATTTTTCCTGTATCAAGATCACGAACACTACATCCATTTGATTGAAATATTACCTCAGTTCATTGATCACACATCTAGCTGACACTTAATAGATTATGCTTTAATCCATCAACATACATGACATTTCCAGCTTTGACCCTTCTTTCAATTGAACAGAACCTTTACCTTTTATGAGAGCAGGGGTGTCATTTCCAAAAGAAACCTTCTTCTCCTTCTCTAAGGCACTATATGACTGAAGTTTTTCTTTATCACCTGTCATATGTTTCGAACATCCACTGTCGATGTACCATTGATTTTCTTGCCCTTCCGCATATAAGGCTATACCACATCTTTCTGGTTGGGGTTATTTTATTCTCCATGATTTGACACTTGAGGCTTGCTCCTTCTGAGTTGTCTGCCGAAACATGCTCCTGCATTCAGAATCTTCATGACCGAAATTGTTACAAATAGAACATTCTATTTCATTTTCAAGAGTAGAGAAGTTGTTGTAAGTCCTTTTCATGATCCCAGTCATACTCTGTTTATGATCTTATCTAGTCATGATTGTCTTATAGGCAACAAATTGAGCTGCTTTGTGACCTAAGTTATGACAAGAAAAACATTGGCCATTGAAGAAACTCTTGTGATTATCAAATCTACCAGCCAAATGATTGTAGTTCCTATTGACATCCATTCTTGAGGCAAATTGAGAAGGTTTTACCTATGGCTGGTTGTAGCTTCTGTTTGTCATTAAAGTAGATTTCCCCTGATTTACCTGGTGATTTCCATTGGGTCTTTGTTCACTTCTTCTTGCAGCATCAAGATAACTCTTGGAGGTAGATGGTTTCTATGCTTAAGTTGTTTCTTCCTTATATCCCAGACCTGTCTTGATTAGTGGAGAGCGCTGCACCTTGATAATCTCATCTAATGTGTCAAATCCTTTAACAAATCTAAGATTAAGAGCTTTTGTTTTCTCAATCTCTTTTCTCAGTCCCACAATTTCACATTCTAACTTTTCATGATGTTTTTCCTTTTCAGCAAGTTGGAATTGTAGAGTATCTATGATCACATTCTTCTCTTCTAAACAAATTTTGAGTCTAGAAATCTCTTCATAAAGACTTTCTTCATCTATAGCATCCACAAAAGCATCATCTTCAAAAGCCATTAAAAGTTTATATTTATTACCTTGTTCATCTTCATCACTATCTGAAAGTCCATCACTATCTTCATTAGTGTAATAGATTTTCTTATTTACATTCTGTTTCTTGTTCCATCTAACAGGTTCCTTACCCTTGTCAATCTTATCCTTATGAGGACATTTGGCAGCATAGTGACCGACTCTTCCACAAGCAAAGCATTTGAAAGGTAACTTACCTCTGAATCTTCCAGCACCCCGTTGAAGGTTCTTGACAAAATTTGATTCTTCCTCTTCTTCTAACACGTGTCCTGACTCATAGTAATCTCCTTTTCCTGAAGCCTTGAAAGCAGCTTCTCTCCTGTTTGATGGTCCTCCTTTCCTCATTTCATAAGCAGTCAGAATTCCATGCAGCTGTGACATGGTAAGGTTTCGTAGATTCTCTTTTTCTTCTATTGCAGAAACCTTAGATTCAAACCTAGGGGAAAAAGATCTTAGAACCTTTTCAACCACAACAACATCTTTAATTTCTTCACCCAAGTTTTTCATACAATTAACAATCTCATCTACACGAAGGAAATAGTTAGCCACACTTTCATCATTGTGCATTATGAGATTTTCATACTGAATTCTGAGGGTTTGAAGTTTTTCTCGTTTTACCTGTTCATCTCCTTCATAGCTAAGAACAATCTTGTCCCATATTTCTTTTGCGGATTTATATTGCATAACCTTGACGAATTCTGATTAAGATAGACATCCTAATAGAGTATTGACAGCCTTTGAATTTGTTTCATATTGCTTCTTACCAGCCGAATCTGTAGGAGTTGTTGAAGGAAAAGTGTACCCTGTATCTATGATATCCTAGACTTCTGTACCAAGAGATTGAAGATAGGCTGTAACTCTTACCTTCCAATAGACGAAGTTGTTCCCATAAAAAATTAGCGGCCTGATTGATGCTTCTCTCTCGTAGTTGCTCATGATGATGGATCTTCCTTCAAGCAATCAATCTTCTTCAGAAGGACCTGCTCTGATACCAATTGTTGGAAATAATACTGAGAGGGGGGGTGAATCAGTATTATCAAGTCACTTATTTTCTTTTTCAAACCCAGATCATATACGCTACTTCAGTTAGATAAAACCGCGTATATACACAAATACAAAGAAGGAAACCTACGTATGCAATGCAGACTTATAATTTAATTTATCTTACAGATGTTGATCATTAATCTGTGTATTAGAATTAAATAAACAGTAACTAGAAATAGTAAAATAGATCTGAAGACAATCACACACAAGAACACAAGATATAAGGTGGAAACTCAATGTGGGTGAAAACCACCTGCTGCAATTCGTCTCTATCTTCTTTTAATTAGAAACTTCTTTTTACAATGTACTGGTGTAGTCCTTTACCAGTACGCAGGCTACAACGTGTAGAGAGCCACAACCCTCTCTCGTTCTCCAGCTTCTCCTGGAAGGGAGCTACTATTACTGGGAATAGTGTCTATGCAGAACTGCTAATACCACTAACGCTGGTAGCTACCTTAGAAACAAACAAACTAAAACTATTTTCGTTTTCCCTTATGAAAGATAGAAGAGAGAAGAATAAAGGAGACCAACCTCTTTCTTGCGCTTAGTTCCTTGCTCAATTCCTCTCTCTTCTGATAGTCCTTTGCTACTTGTTTTCGTACCCAGCTTCATAGAATACCTGTAGAATCAAAGCAGCATAACACTATACGAGAACATGGATCTATTATCATAAGCAATATAGGATTAGATGTATATTAACCACACAAATGCATAAAACATCAATCACACAAGTGTATGGAGGAAAACTTGAATAGCTTTATTGATAATCAAGAAAGAGCCAAGAGAATTACAACTGATTGTTCTGACCCAGCATCATCCTCTCAGCAAGTAAGCCCTTCTTCACCTCATGAAAAGCTTAGATCACCCAGCACTATGATGTTGCCTCAAGAAACCAACAGCACTTCCTTACAAGATGCAAAATTCCAGCCTCTGGATCTCTGGGATGAGGGATCCATATATAGATGTCTGCAAGGGAGGTGAGTCAGCCTGAGATTTGATTAGTGTCTCCCCTCTGATAGTTCTTTATTCCACTTGGAGATTGATGATCTATTACTCATCCCTGGTCGAATTCAGAGAGGCAAGTGTCACAGGAGAAGTTTCTGGAAGATTCCATGCTTCTCCACCTTGAGGATTGACCCTGCCATTTGTCCCTTCTCGCCCATCGCACCCCATATAAGGGCTTTTTGAAATGCAACGCACCTACTGTGTGTATTTAGGTGGGATGCAATGTACTTTGCCTATGGAGCAGGTGAAATGGTCCAGTTTTGACCAGTTCTGAGTAGTTTTTCATGGAGAACTTCTGGGAGATGCTGTAATCAGTTGACCTTGTTCTTTTAGGGGTTGGAACAACACCTTTAGGGACTTAGGAGCCCTTGGTTTATGGACATTTATGTTTGGGGTTGTAGTGCCCAAAATTGTCTATAACAGTTGCTCCCTAAAGCATGAGGTCGTTAATCTTTTGATGTCGGGTGAAATGCTTTATCATGAGGATCCGAAGTTCTTTCAAGCTGGAAGGAGACCTGTACTAAGATACAATAAAATACATTATCTTCATAATATTTTCATGATCTAGCTAAGGCGGGCATTCCCATGCTCAACTTTATAGATTCATTTTCATGTACATAGGACAGACAATCGTTTGAGTGTAGACTGATGATTCTGGTAGAGCCATCATCCCTTAGATTGGATGATTATCTGTGCAGCAATGATGTACATTTGATGTCTTTATTTTCCTGAATATATATCGCAGCCCGGATGGATGAAACTAGATCCAGGGTCTTCAATCTCGTTCGATCTTCACTCAATAGTATAAGCCGATCCATGTGAGAGATGTTCTGGAGTCGAACATGGAAAGACATCGCCTGATTACCAACCAATGATGTAAGTTGTTAACAGGCGCGAGAGGAATCACCGATAATGATAATGATCCTCAAGGTACTGCAGTACAATTCACGTGGTGTGAATAAGGGACTTGGCATCGAACACCACGTAAAATCTTTTGGTCGAAGGCCATTGATGTAAACCTGTCGCCGGAAGTGAGAAACTTGCCATTGAGGCATGCAAGCTTCAAAGTACTGAAAGGGTTGTTCCTAGATCGACTTCTTGGATAATGAGCTGATGTCGACAAGAAGCGATCCATCATAGGAGGGCCTTAATGAATCCCACATCAAAGACATGGAATGGAGCAAATGATTTAAATGGAGGTGAAAACGATCTAGTGATATATGGTTCAGGGTGGCAGTCATGAAAGAATGGAGCGAAAATGTATTATAGTGGGTGAGACACAGGTGAATTCTCTGAGTGACTTCTCTTGAACATATCGGTGACACTAACATGATGGATTGGTAGCATTAACCCCAAATGTGGATGATGTGATGGAACCATGGCGATGTGACCAGTGAATGGAACAACCCAACCCGACTTGGATGTGGAGTGAAAATGTCATGTTCAAGAGTGACTTGCTACCAACAAAGTTTCTTCAAGTTTTCTTCCCAAATTTTCCCCAGTCATTGCTGACCAGTACCTCTTTATTTTTGTCAAGCTTGAGGAGGATAACATATGCTTGTTCTATAATTTTCCCTTCGGGCAAACCCATCGCTATGTTTTAACGAGCCTAGCGATAGTGAAACTCGTTCATGTCTGTTATGGACAAGTTTGTCACTATTAGGTTTTAACGAGTTTAACGACAAAGATAACTCGATCCTTTTCAATTTTAGAGAGTCTGAAAAGGAATGTAAAGGAACCTCCAATATGCTTTTTCGTCATCTAATCCCTTAAGTCTGAAAAAGTATAAAATAATACGAAAGGGATGAATTTTCGGTAATTTTAATGAGCCGAACAAGACAAGCGCTCGATCCTTTTGTGTAATAATCCCTCAGGTCCAAAAAGATTAAAATCTAAAGGAGGGATAGCACTTCTGGTCGCTTTAACGAGCTGGAGAGGCCAATATCTCGGCAATCTTTTCATATTTTACAAGTTAATTGAAAAGAGCTTAAAGGAGACTCGTTTTTTGAGGAACGAGTGATAGGTTCGGGTAGCAGCTGATTCCAGGTAAGGTTTGGAATTTCCCAATCACGACAGTGTCACAAGGATGGCTAACAAGATCACTCTTCGCAGCTGTTCCTCAAAAGGGGTAAAAAAATCAAGTGGAGGTGAATGATCATCCAATACAGAGTGGAGGTGATGATGAGAACACGACCAAGGCTTCAAAGGCTGAAGTAATACATTCACGATGGTTATTTACCGGAAATTGGTTCATTTTTTATTTTAAAATGAGCTTAAACGCTGGGGGAAACATTTGCTCATTACCTATGTTTATTTTTTAATGAGCATGAAGTCCACGTTAAAACTGCTCGATCCAGTCGTATAATAAGGATGTCTCATCTAAGATGCCATTTTTGTGGAGCTTGCACCTTACAAAGCTTTGCTCCGGATACTTTCTTTATGCAAGTTAGGACACGACTAATCCTACGAGTTTAAAGGGTTAGAGGACCTACAAATTTAAAAAATAAATAGTCGCTCTTCGCTTGCACGCCAAAAGGTTTGCATGCCCCCAGGTATAGAGCAAAATTTCCAGGTTACCAAGAAAGTTTCATCCATGTAGCGGATAAAATTCCTTCTTGGCGATGCCTATCGAAATAGGCAAAGGGGAGTGGGGTCACCCGGCATAACCTTAATGAAGGTATCTTATTCCAGTCTGTTCCCATTTTCCTATAAGGACAGGTTCACCAGATTATCCATATATCCCTCACAGAAATCAACCCTATACCCAAGGTTCTCTTGCCGAAGCAAACCAGGGTGCATGCCCCCTGGGTTTCAGTCATATCCTCCGAATCACTCGCGCTCATCAGGAGGACGGACTGGGTATTGATGAGACATTCCTTACATGAAAAGACCACTCAGAGATGGTATATGACTATTTGCTATGCTTGAACCGGGGAATGAAAGCTAGTCTATGAGCTTGACCGCTCTTCCTTCGTGTGGAAAACACATTACTCTAGAGAGTGAGGAGACAATGGCTCCCATGCAATAAATATAGTCTCGTCCAAGGAGTAGATTATAATCCAGGGGTCCTTGGACTACCATTACGTTCATGTGAACAGTTTTCCCTCTCAATGTAATGGGCACATTGGGAAAGATCCCTAACGGTCGACTGGTTCCTTTGTCAAAGCTTGTTATATTTCTCATTTCAGGCAAAAGTGATGGCGAACCAAGCGCTTTCCAAGTAGTTGAGGAAAGGATACTCACAGAAGCCCCTTCATCTATGATGGTACTAGCCATGACCATTCTATATATTTGAGCAATGATTCGAAATGGTACACTAGCCAGTAAACAAGGTCTGCTTAGTAGATTCCAGTCAAAGGAAACAACTAGGTTGCTTGGAGGTGGGACCGAATAGACAATCGGGTATGACTCTGAAGAACTTCCTTCCTGCGGTAAAGGAATGGGTAGACTGCCCCCATGTTCATTGGAGTCTGTGTTTACGAAGAGAATTTTAACGGTGTCGTTCTTGTTCTCTTCGGTGGCTGTATCATCTGAAGATCAATCTTCTGAAGGCATGACTGGGTCAACTGCCACCTCGACCTTTTTACTTTCGTTGGGTATGGATTCAGATGGTTTATCTTCAATGATAGACGCTTCGGCCGACTGCAAGGGCGTGTCAGCTGGATTTTCAACTAGTGACGGACTCGGTAAGAGTTTCTTATATCTAGGAGGGAGCCATAACTGTGAAACCGGACGGTCATCCAAAACTCTTTTAGCCTCATCTAAGAAGGGACAACGGTGGATGGCATGATCACCTCCAAACAGTTTACAAGGAAATTTACATTTTCCTTTTTGTCCAGGGGCTTCACTTTCACTAGTTGACGGTGTATTTTCAACATGATCACTAGAGGTTGACAACACCGGGTTGTGCAAACGAGGAGACCAGTCCTTTAAGATCTGATGGATGCAAGGACAATCTCAATGGAAGTGGTCTCCTTTGCAAATGACACATGGCGATTTAGGTCTGGTCAGTGCAGTGTGTGGATTTTCTCTAGACGACGCTTGGTTGCCCCTTTTCGCCTTTGGCTCCTTCTTCTTCTTCTCTTTCTTCTTCTTTTCCTTCTTCTTCTCAAGTACTTGATTTTTGGCTTTACCAGCTTCATCAAGCGAAGAGGAAGGAGGAGAGGAAGAATTGGATGAAGTAGAGGGTTCGGGGTAACTCTGGAATCGTTTAGTTGCTGACTCGATTGTTCAAGAATTGCAGTGTTATGAACGACGGAGGTTGAGAAGAGCCATACGGGCAAACCAATTGTCAATCCTGGAAGTGAAAATGTGGCCATATGGGGTGCACCAAGATCTCCCCAAGAGGAGAAGGGACTAGGATTTCCTCCAAGGAGAACTCCTTGGTTGGTGGAATCCATTTTCCTCAACCTAAGACCAATGTAGGAAAGGTGATAATTATTCCGTTTAAAATAAATTTTTTAGATGCTTTGACACAACTTGTTTTTTCAATTTTTAAGAGTCGAGAAAAAAAAAAGATGACTCTAGTCGCCTTCGATTTTTAATGAGCCTGAAGTGACAAGTGCTCAGATGGACCTTTTCCGTTAAGGAGTCTGAAAAGGAATGGAAGGGACTACTCTAGAAATCTAGATAGAGGGATTACCAAACCAATCGCAAAACTACAGAATACTTTTTACGGTACGGCAGTCAATCTTCCTGAATGTTGTGTTCAGTGCATTACGATCAATAGGGCGGCAGACACGGCTTCCTATGGATAAAGGATAAAGCCTATTGTGGTCTCCCAAAATATACTCGACGGTACGTGGGAGCACAAGTCCGTACTGGCACTTATCGTCTCAAAGTGGGGGAATTACCCAACCAACAGTGAAAACAATAGTTACCAGGCTTTATGATGCCGGAATACGTCTCTAGCCTAGACTTCTAGATGTTGTGTGTTAGGTTCCAAAGCGTTTTTAGATTCATTAAATTTATTTTATAGTTGGTCTTGCTTAAGAAATTTGCCTTTCAGGTTCACCGCGTGATGTAGATGTACAATTCCTAAAATGCAATCCAAGATGATAAACAGACGTTTAATCTTCTTTGTCCAAATGAAAATCCTAGCTACTAAGGAAAGACGGATGGCGTTCTTTCAACAAAGAGCAAAGAGCACACACTATATGCACGACCCTAAATCAAACCAACAAACAGTCTAAATGCAAATGAACATGCATGTATTTGTTTTTCAGCCTTCTTAATGTGTGAATGATAAAAAGAAAGCTAATGTGCAAATCTGAATTATTTTTCAAAGCGACAATTACTAACAAGCTTCTTTTCAAAACTAAATGAGGACAATGACAACACTTTGCGATTTGGAATTGAAAACTTGCTTTCGACACTAGAAAAACTACTAATTCAGATCAAATACAATAGTAACAGGGTAATCGACTATCAAGAACAATCAAATTCTTTTCTATGACTTAAAACGACACTTGCGACACTTTCAAATCAAGAAACGACAGTATAATTACGTTACTTCTTTGTAAAGGAGAACCGAAAATGACTCAAAAAGACATAAAAACATTTACAGTTATTTGCACAATGGAGGTGGAATAATAGCAAGGAAAGGGTTTCAAACAGAGGTGTACTGACTACAGGCAGCAAAACTCCTGAATAGATCTGAAAAGAGTGAATATAGAAACCAAAATTTAAGAACAAAGCCTTGTTTGATCAGTGCACCTATAACACAGTGAAACTGAAATGCAACACACCTACTGCACTCGGGAAGTGCGCTGCATTTGAAGTTCACAGAACAGATAGTGCGTTGGACCAGGGACGAGACTTTGATTGGGTTCCGGGTCACAGTTTGTAGTTCAGTTTAGAGATTTTGGCCGAGCAAGTGGTAATCAGTAAATCAATCACAGGGGTAGATCTAAGGAGGTTACTAGAGCCACCACAAGGGCAATTAGAGAGCTTGCAAATCAATTGTTTAATTCATAAACAAAACTTGGAGATTGACTGAAGCAGTGTTGATCTACTTTGCACTTGCATAGAAAATGCAGTTCGAAGGCTAGTTGGCTTGACTTCAGGCTCTGTCTGTAAGTTTATAAAGTAAACAAATGTAGATGAACAAACAATCTACTCGCTTCCCAGCGGAGTCGCCATTTTGTTATCGGGAATAGTGTCTATGCAGAACTGCTAATCCCACTAAGGCTGGTAGCTACCTTAGAAACAAACTAACTAAAACTATTTTCGTTTTTGTTTATGAAAGATAGATGAGAGAAGAATAAAGGAGACCAACCTCTGTCTTGCGCTTGGTTCCTTGCTCGATTCCTCTCTCTTCTGATAGTCATTTGCTACTTGTTTTCGTACCCAGCTTCACAGAATACCTATAGAATCAAAGCAGCATAACACTATACGAGAACATGGATCTATTATCATAAGAAATATAGGATCAGATGTATATTAACCACACAAATGCATAAAACATCAATCACACAAGTGTACGGAGGAAAACTTGAATAGCTTTATTGATAATCAAGAAAGAGCCAAGAGAATTACAACTGATTGTTCTGACCCAGCATCATCCTCTCAGCAAGTAAGCCCTTCTTCACCTCATGAAAAGCTTAGATCACCCAGGACTATGATGTTGCCTTAAGAAACCAACAACACTTCCTTACAAGATGCAAAATTCCAGCCTCTGGATCTCTGGGATGAGGAATCCATATATAGATGTCTGCAAGGGAGGTGAGTCAGCCTAAGATTTGATTAGTGTCTCCCCTCTGATAGTTCTTGATTCCACTTGGAGATTGATGATCTCTTACTCATCCCTGGTCGAATTCAGAGAGGCAAGTGTCATAGGAGAAGTTTCTGGAAGATTCCATGCTTCTCCACCTTGCGGATTGACCCTGCCATTTGTCCCTTCTCGCCCATCGCACCCCATATAAGGGCTTTTTGAAATGCAACGCACCTACTATGTGTATTTAGGTGGGATGCAACGCACTTTGCCTATGGATCAGGTGAAATGGTCCAGTTTTGACCAGTTCTGAGTAGTTTTTCATGGAGAACTTCTGGGAGATGCTGTAATCAGTTGAATTTGTTCTTTTAGGGGTTGGAAAAACACCTTTAGGGACTTAGGAGCCCTTGGTTTATGGACATTTATGCTTGGGGTTGTAGTGCCCAAAAATGTCTATAACAGCTACAACCCCCTTAGCTCTTGCACTAGCCAAGATACTAGGATGTAGGTTCTGGCCTACAGAAGGCTACAACCTTCTCTTTCTTCCAGGGACCACGTTTCATAAATTTTCAGACTGGATCCATGAACATCAATCAATCATCAAAAATTTCTGCATCAAACAATCTCCTTTTCACTAATTAGAACTGAATCAAGTAGATACTTCTCTGACGGCTGTACCCAAAACACAGTAACAGTAACCACACACCAAATTTTGAACCCAGAACACTGTAGCAATAAATAGAAGCAGCTAGATCACAACTCGAAAGATATGCACTACTTCAATAATCTGAAACCTACGTGCATATGCTTCTATGTTTGGACCAACCTGTGTATACGCTGTTTTTATTCACTGAACCAGCGTGTATACGCGCCTTCGCTTCACTGAACCTGCATACGGATCTATAAAGGATAATTCACTCTTTCAAATATTCAGACACTAATTAACCCAGATTATCATATTTATATATCAAGCATGCGCCACATATAACAGATCAAAATCATACGAAGATACTATCATTCAAGCCTAAAGATTATGACCCGTCAATAGAACTTATCCTTCTCTTTGCGCTAAGGTTCCTCCTTCATTCAGATCCAGATCTGCACCATGACCCTAATCACCAATATTTTAGATCTAGCACTTATTAGATATTCAATTAATTCTGATGATCCTTTGCCAAATGATCTCCTTCCTCTTTTATAGTCTTAGGCCTTTAACAATACAACGGTCCAAAACCATAATAAAACAATACCATGGACCCAATACTTGGGATCAACACTTCTAATGAGATATCATGGTCCAAAACCATAGGTTCAAATACCAAGGACTAACTACCATGGACCAAAAGTAAGTTCTCCAACATATACACGCTTTTCCTTACGTGAAAGTGCGTGTATATGTATACTCACCTTTGTAACATCTAACCCGCGTGTATACGCGCCTTCGTCTAGGTGAACCTGCATATATATCTTTTTCCTTCATTCTAAGAGCCTGTACTGAGATTTATCACCAAAGTGAGTTGCCATAAAGGACAACACCTGTGCCATAGCTCTAAATTAGTGCCACAATGCCAACATTTTCACGCAGTCTTGCTATCAATGTAGGGCACTATTTTTCCTCATGATAAAACTGACTACAGTACAAACATGATGTCATTGTTGGGTTTGTACAATCGCGAGCATAGTGGCCTAGCTCCCCATACTTGTAGCAAATTAGTTGTTTGCGACCCCTTCCTAGTCCATTCCACCTTGACCTCGACTGCGCCCCTAAAATCTAGCGCACGCCATTCCTGCATTTGGGTCGAGGGCTCATGTTTCTATCTACACCCCATAGGTAGGAGTCTGATCCATCATTAGTTCATATCTTCTACACGTGTGTTCATCATGGCCTTCCAACCTGCAGAAATTACAAAAAAATTGTTGGGACATCCGCATATACTTCTGCAATAGATGACAATTATTCGTAGTGTGTTTGCCTCCTATCTGATAGATCACACACCATAATGCAGGTGCCGTGCTTGGTCCTTCCTATGCCTCAAGTCTTAATGGCATCAGCCCTCCTCCTGCCAAGTAATTCCCAAACACTTGACAGTGGTCCTTGTCATGCCCTTGGCCTTTGCATTTTATGCTCCATACCTCCTCGTGCGGCTCTGGCCGAGGCGTCCTATACTATTTCAAACTCTGCATCTTTAGACACAAATTTTTCAGTTGCACATGGATTTGTTGGACTCCCTAACCAGGGTCTTGTATAAGGGTCTCATGCAATCTCATTTCCATCTCCAAAGCTTCAGCCCGGGTGGAAAGTTTTTGCTATGACAACGTCGTTCTTAAGTGCAATGTTAGTGATGCTATAAACCATGCGTGGTGCTGTCCATCCGTCAATGTCATGTTGGCTTCGCGAATCATACCTTTCAGTCTTTGGTCCAAATCCAAGGGGGTATCACCCAGGAGCATCAAGATCTCCTTAAACCTGATGATTGATTTTGTTTCCGACTTTGGCTTGCTAAATTCCTTGTTTAGTGCGGTCTGGATTTTTGTGTTTCTACATTTGGATGGTCATTAGAATGCTTGATGTACCATGTTAATATGTGATCCTGAAATGTGCTTACCAGCATAGCCTTTTTGATATTGTCATCCAAGACTCCTTGTGCTTCCCATACCGCTCTTACCATGAACCAGAATTGGTCCGGATCTTCATTCCCTACTCCTCTGAATACCGGTAGTTTGATCGCACTCGCCATACTGAACTGTGGTGGTGGCGGAGGTGGGGTGGGTGGAGATGGAGGTGAGGAGGGTGAGATGGGTGGCAGTGTAGGTGGAGGTGGTAAGTGTGGAATTCGCTACCTTATTATAGTGACCACGATTATCGAAGAAACTTTTGCGAGCTCTTCCTTGCTTTTCCGCGAGGGGGAAATTAAGGGACTAGTTTCTAATTCTTCACTACTTCTGCTTCTGTAGATCTTCCCACTTCGTGTAGTCCTAAACATTAATTTATTCACATAATTTGCTTCTCACACAATAACATCTTAATCCAATTGTTCAAAGATTTGATATACTTACCTCGCAGTCCCTCGAGGAAACGTCGCTCCTTTTACAATACATTTGCCCAAAACTTGGGCTTTGAGCCCCAAAACATGCTGTGGGGGGATCCGATGCCCAACAGTCTATTCAATATAAACTTATTCTTCTAAGTCTCCATTAAGGAAGGTTGATTTTACATCCATTTGATATACTTTGAATTTTCAAAAACTAGAAAGAGCAAGAAACATCCTTATGGCTTCAAGTTTGGCAACAGGTGCAAAAGTTTCTTCAAAAACTATACCTTCTTGTTGAGCATACCCTTTACAAACAAGTCTAGCCTTGTTTCTAATAACTTCTCCATTTTCATTCAACTTGTTCTTCAATATCCATTTTGTTCCTATAACATTTTTATCTTGAGGTCTAGGAACTAACTCCCAAGTATCATTCTTTTCAATTTGGTCAAGTTCTTCATCCATGGCCTTGATCCAACATTCATCTTTGCAGGCTTCATTTAAATTCTAAGGTTTGGTGGAAGATAGTAATGCTAGATAGCTTGAGGTCCCTGTAAGAGTTCTTCTTGTCTGTACACCAGCCCCATTTTCTCCTAGAATTTGAGATTCTGGATGATTCTTTTGAACATACCTGGATGGAGCCTTTTCCCTATATGTTGTATCTTCTTCTAGTGCTTCATTGGTTTCTTCTTCTATATCATTTTGATTTGACGTGGGAAATAATTCCCAAACTTCCTCACTGTCATATTCCTTTGTTGATTTCATTTGTTCTAGATTTCTGCATGCTTCATCAATTACAACATCAATGCTCTCAACAATTTTCCAAAGTCTTTTATTATAACATTTGTATCCTTTACTTTTGGATGAATAACGAAGAAGAATTCCTTCATCTTCTCTGGGTTCAAACTTACCAAGTTTTTCATCAGTCCTTTTGATAAAACATTTTCTTCTAAAAATTCTAAAGTATTTTACAGTAGGAGGCTTACCATACCAAAGTTCATATGGATTTTGAATGCTATTTACTCGAACATTTTCTTTGTTGAGAATAGTTACGAAAACAAATGCTGCTTCACCCCAGAAGGTTGCAGGAGTTCCAGATTCATCTAGCATAGCTCGAGCCTTTGTTGAATTGTTTTGTTCATCCTTTCTACCACACCATTTTGCTGAGGAGTTCTTGAGATGAAGAATTGCCTTTTAATTCCATCTTGTTCACAAAAGTCAAAGAATTCATCTGATATGAATTCTCCCCCTCAATCGGATCTGAGACATTTGATTTTTCGATATGATTCATTTTCAACTAAAGCTTTGAAGGCTTTAAAATTTTCAAATGCTTCATCTTTGTGCTTTAGTAGACCTATCCAACACATCCTGGAAAGATCATCAATAAATAAAATAAAGTATTCTTCTCCACGAGGTGACTTTTTCCTTGTTGGTCCACATAAATCAGTATGGATGAGTTCAAGAGGTTTACTTGCTGACCCTTCTTTTTCAATGAAGTGAACTCTGGTTTGCTCACTGATTTGACATGGTTTGCATATGGTATTTTTTGGGATGTTGATATCTAGAAGATCACGAACTGCCTTGAGCCTGCATGCTTTTCTTATTTGTGAAAAGCTTAGATGTTCCAATATTCTATGCCATAGCCAATTTTCATCTGTTTTTCTTAGATAACATTGTTTTTGTCCTCCTTTAAGTATAGATAAGTTGTTTGGAGTTCTTGTTCCCTTGATCATGGTCTTTCCGGTATTAAGCTCATGAACCACACATCTGTTTGATCGAAATACCACTTCATTTCCTTGATCAAACATTTGAATGACACTCAACAGATTATGATTTAAACCATTTACATACATGGCATTTCCAACTTTAAACTTTTCTTTCAAGAAAACAAAGCCTTTACCTTTAATGACAGCAGGAGTGTCATTTCCAAATGAGAATTATTTTCTTTTTCTAAAGCATTATATGAATTCAGTTTCTCTTTATCACCTATCATGTGTTTGGAGCATCTGTTGTCAATGTACCACTGATTTTATTGTCCTTCTGCATACAGAGCTATGCCACATCTTTCTGATTGAGATTCCTTTCTTCTCAATATCTTGGGATTTAATGGTGTTTTCTCCTTTTGAAGTGTTGACCGAAATTTTCTCCTGCATTCAGATTCTTCACGACCAAAGTTGTTACAAATCGAACATTCTATTTCATTTTCAAGAGGAGAAAAGTTATTATAGGAAATTTTCATGATTCCTATCACACTCCTTTGATTTCGTGCTTCTCTAGTCATGATGGTTTTATAAGAAACACATTGAGCAACCTTGTGCCCAAAGTTATGACATGAAAAACATTTCCCATTAAAGAAATTTCTACAATCATAGTATCTTCTGGTATTGTTTACCTATTGATTACAGCTTCTACCAATATTCATCCTTGGAGTAAATTGAGTATGATTTATCTGATGAGTAATTTTAGACTTTTGTTGATGATTGACACACTGTTCACTAGTCTTTGCTGCATCAATATAACTTCTGGTGGAGGCTGACGACTTCTGTGATTGAGATGAATCTTCAATATATCCAAGACCTGTCTTTATCAAAGGATAATGTTGAACATTGATGATTTCATTTAAAGTTTATGATCCTTTAGAAAATCTAAGATTAAGAGATTTTTTCTTCTCAAGATCTTTTCTTAGACCCACAATCTCATATTCAAGATTTTCATTATGTTTTTCTCTTTCAACAAGTTGGCATGTCAAAATATCTATGATCATATTCTTTTCTTCTACACAGATTTTGAGTTTAGTGATTTCTTCAAGACAGTATTCCTCTTTTAATGCATCCAAAAAATCATCATTGTCCCAAGCCATGAGTATTCTATAATCTTGTTCAGTTTCATCTTCATCACTATTAGATAAACCATCACTATCTTCATGCGTATAGTAACTCCTTCTATTCACAACCTGTTTTCTATTTCCTTTTGCATATTCCTTCCCTTTTTCATATTTATCTTTATGAGGACATTTGGTAGCATAGTGACTGGCTCTACCACAAGCAAAGCATTTGAAAGGTAGATTACCTCTGAATCTTCCGGAACCCCGTTGAGGCTTCTTGACAAAATTTACCTGATCTTCTTCTTCTGAAATGTGTCTTGATTCATTGTGCTCTTCCTTTTCTTTTTCCTTTGCTGACACTTTAAATGCGTCTTCTCTCATATCTGATGGACCTCCTTTTGTCATTTCAAAGGAAGTTAGGATTCCATGAAGTTGAGTCATAGTGGTAGTCTGAAGATCTTGTTTTTCTTCTATGGCAAACACTTTTGACTCAAATTTAGAAGACAAAGATCTCAAAATTTTCTCAACTAAAGTAACTTCCTTTATCTCTTCACCCAAAATATTCATACAATTAACAATCTCATCTATACATAAGTAGTAACTAGCAACACTTTCATCACTATGCATCTTAAGAGTTTCATACTGAATTTTGAGAGTTTTAAGCTTAGCACATTTTACCTGAGAGTCTCCTTCGTTTCTCTGAATGATTTTGTCGCATACCTCTTTGGTTGTTTTGAGCTGCATGAATTTCACAAAATTTGATCCTGATAAACTTCCTAATAACATATTGACAACTTTGGCATTGGTTTCATATAACTTCTTACCTGCAGAGTCTGTCGGAATTGCTTGCTGCTGAAATTGATATCCTCCTTCCACAATTTACCAAACATCGGATCCAAGAAATTGTATATAGGCTCTGGTTCTTATTTTCCAATATACTAAGTTGCTGTCATTGAAGATTGGTGGTTTGATTGATCCCATACCTTTGTGATTATTCGTCTTGAAAGCTATTCCTTCAAGCGATCAAGATTCTTTTGAAGGACTTGGTCTAATACCAATTGTTGGAAATAATATTGAGAGGGGGGTTGAATCAGTATTGTCAGATCAATAATTTTTCATTTCCCAAACATATTTATATATGCTACTTCTGTAATGTGAGCTAGCATGTACATGCTACTGTGATTAGAGAAATCAACATATACCCAAAGAATTTGTGATTTAGTTAATTTATCATGTGTTGATCTATAACCAGTGCATCGGTAACTTATTAAATAGTGCAGTAAAAATAGAATAAACCATCACACATAAGAAACACACATGAACACCAATATTTACGGTGGAAACCCAATGTGAGTGAAAACCACCTGTTGCTATCATCTCTTTCTTCTTTTAACAATAAGAAATTCTATTTACAATCTTGTACTGGTGCAGACTCATACCAGTACGAAGGCACCCACTTGAAAAAGGATACAACCTTCTCTCATTTTCCAGCTTCTACTGGATGGGAGCTGCAAACCCCTAGCTCTTGTACCAGCCAATGTGTTTACTAGTATGCAGGCGCCAGCCTACAAAAGGGTACAACCTTATCTCTTCCTCTAGGGACCATGTTTCATAAATTTTCAGATTGGATGCTCCTGGTACACAACTATGCACATGATGGCCTCATTTCATCAAAATTTCATACTAGACCCATTAAACATTTCAAACTGCATCAACCAATAATCAGTTAATTTGATCAGTCAGATCGCTGTCACTAGAACACTGTGCTGAACCTCGAAACCTACATCATTATTCAGAACTAGCTACAACCTCAAAAATAATGCATCAGAATGTGTACACTACTTTATTGAACCCAACCTGCCTGTATACGCTACTTCCTTCAATAAAACCTACATATACCTTCAAAGCTACTGAAACCTAAAACTTGTGAATCAAGTTTGTACCAACCAACAATATACTGAACATCTATTGTTAATTTACAAAGCTTCACATAGGCAGTAGCAGAGATCACCCTACTATTGGATTGAAGGGGCCTAGCCTAGTTTTAGAGTTATTTAGCCAAACATATCCCTGTACTACTGGCCCTTTCGGCAACATCCCGTAGAGCGCGGATTGAGGTCTCACTTGAAGCAGTATGGGGGGATGCTGGAAACCCTTGAGATGTCTGAGGGGTCGGTTTAGTCCAACTGTGAATACCTTCGCATAGGTCACTTTGCACAATTTCCTAACCTGTGAGGCCTTCACGATCTGTTATAATCACCTTCGCGTAGCCCTAACTAGGGGCTGAGGTGCTTTCGTGCTACTAAGGCAGTGATCTACACTATTTCCCCAAGCTACACCGCTGATCTTACTTATCTTCTTATAATAGTTAGTTATCTTCACGTAAATAGATACTTTATCTTATATTCGCTTTATCAACACATTCATATAAGTTCACACATCATATAAACAATAGAAATGTAATTTATATCTGATACATTCAATGCACAAAATAGGAAAAAGATACACAGAAATGATGTAAAACTTCTCCTTATTAACACTTCAGTCGGTTACAGACTAAACATACCCTACGCACTCAGATGTAGGGGTCTGCGCAGTGAGCTGCGGACTACTAGGCCTCTGCACACTTAGCTGCAGAGCCTTCTCCTACTCTACGACCCAAAGACACGACTCGACGCTTCAACTAGGACTCAATTCTTCATCATTAGATCTTGATTAACTTCTACTTAACTTGTTTACAACTTAGAGCCTCACTCTATTTATACAATCCTATGGCTCACAAACCATGGGTAGATCTCTAAGGCCGACATTATATTACAAAAATGAGGGCAGACAACCCTTTGACTTATTTACAATCTTCACACTCCGCGCCCATAAAACATGGAGTCTTTGCATCAGATATGGTCAAAATCTAGGCTTTAAGGCCCAAAACTTGCCTTGGGGGATCCCACACCCAATATGCCCCCAACACAAACATCATCACTTGCCCTCAAGTCACTCTGTTGGTGCGGAGATATTCACGCGGAGACCTCCCAACTCTGTCCGAACTGCTGCAAGCTTGACAACGCGTTGAGCAGCTGCTTGCTATACATCTTGTACGCATTGTTCAGAGACTTCTGTATCTGAATTGCTGCCCTGCACCTGTTTATAGTCCTGAGCCTCCTTTCAGCTGCCTAGTGCGCTAAGACTATGCTTCGGTTGGTTAGTCAAATAGTGAGGCCACTCACGTATGGCTTCAACCAACTGCCATTCACTTTTCCTAGGAAAGGTTCTCCATTTAACTTTACCAACTATATTGCGCCTTAGTCTGTGACCTCCTTAATAACATATGGTCCTAGCCAATGCATTCTAAATTTTACTAGGAATTTATCAAACTTACTATCATACAATAACACCAAATCATTCACCTTGAAGGTGCACAATTTAATATGTTGATTGTGTCAAGCCTTCTCGTGCTACTTTTGTACCTGCTGATGGAATCCAGCCAAAAATCATTCTTCTTCGAGTTCCTCCAACTATGTGAGCCTCTCCTCTAGGGCTTTGCGGTCCATCATACCTGTGAGCGCTACTATGCGTAGACTAGGCACGATATACTCCATTGGCATTATGGATTCCACTCCATAGACTAGCTAGAAATGTGTCTATTCCGTCAGTTTCTTGGACATTGTCCTATAAGCCCATAAAATTACTGGTACGTGCAAGTCCCAATCCCTTCATTGTGCATTACATACCTTGTTCAGTGCTTCGCACACTTCGTTAAATGCTTCTTTGTGGGTAACCTTCTGTGCACTCGTTCTTTCCACACTCTGTCGTTCCAACTTGAGGAAGTATTTGCGCAATTGCCCCCGCAACATATGCTTATTGACCGTATTCCCAAACGCAAAGTTCATGTGCATCTGTCCAGGTTGTTTACCATATTTATGTACCCACCTGGACAGATGCACGTGCGGACCATCCCGTTCACTGTATTTATTTGTTAGTCACACCTTAGGCTTCCCAAAATGAATTCGCATCATTCTCCTACATTCGCGTCAATCCTCAAAGCTTCCTTGGTGCGACGCCACCACCTCACGGGAGTAGCATGTAGTACCCTCTTCAAAAACTGGAAACACTACTTTTCCGACACCTCCCTTTCAAATCTGTCCAAGAAAGAATCTACCTCACCTAATCCATCATAAGTAGGGAGATCCCTCACTTCTTTCGATAGGTAGTGTAGTAATCTTGTCATCATATTGCAGTTCAGCGTGGTTACCTCATGTAACCGGTTCTACCATTGCTCTATCTATTCATCTGAATCTGAATTACAGGAGCTTTCATGCTCCCAAGAAATTTGTCCATCTATGGTAGGATTTACCCAGTGTTTCTCCTGCATAGTTATCTTGTAGATGCAGCCCAAATCGTCGTCAATTTCATAGTCACGCACTGGCTCTATGTAGCACGATCCTTTAACAGGGTCCAAGGGTATAACTACAGGCAGAGACTTCTTCTCAAAAATTATATCGCACTTCTTTATATTAATCACCCTGTTCATGTCAGTTTCCCAATCAATTCCTAAGAGCGCGGGGTAGGGGTTGTTGTCATCAACAATCTCTATCACTTCAAAGTCTACTAGCGCACTTGTCCCTTCAATATCCACAGGGATTCCCTACAATCTCCCCATAGGTATTATCTTTTGCTGGTTTGCCATTCGCAGTTGGATAGGAGACCATTGCAGCGTAGGCCTTCCCATGCGCTCCCATTTCTACTTCGATAGAACGCTTGTGTTCGATCCTAAGTCCAAAATTACTTGGTCCATCTCATATTCTCCAATCTGTGTGGTCAACCTAATTTCTCTCCCCATCCTTGTGGCATGCTTTCCAATCTTCCAGACTACACGCGGTTCTCTAGGCACGGTTCCAGCGCATCTATTAATGAGTTCTTACAAAACTTTTGCAGCCTTACTATCACGCAGTAGCTTCATGCATGTTTCTAGGAACATCCTAAGCATATATGGGTCCATTTCCAACTCCAACATATCCTTGTTTCTTGAAGTGGAGGCATCAGTGAAGCTCTTCTTAGCTTCCATGAAGGTTTCCTTAGCGTGATCCAAATCAAACTCTGCTTCTTTCGTCGGAGCCTTGCGAACCCATGTATTGTCTTCAGGTTGTTTTCCTTTATCATCTCCCATCATGATTCCACTTCGGAGCATAATGGTCACATTTGGATCTTCCTCGCGCGGCTTAGACCTCATCATCTGCATGTTCTAAGTCGGGGGAGGTGGTAGTGCTCCCTTGTGACATATCCTAGCTATCAGCGTAGGACAATCCTCCATCTCATGATCAAACAAGGTACAATACAGACATGATGGACACATTTGATTCATATAATCATGGGCATTGTTATCACTCCAGGAAACTCTCCTAGATTCCTGCTTGGAGATGCCTGGTAACATATAATCTTCAATATTGTTCTCTGAACGATTGGAATAAATGATGGTTTGGATCAAGCCAGATAACCATTTCAACTATGTTTTTACTCAAGACATGCATGAACACCCTCAGCTTACAAGGCTTTAGACCACTAATGCTCAATAGTTTGTAGATTCAATGAATGGATGGAGAATACTAACCATACTAGCAGATGCATATATATAAACACATATGAATGGCTAGCTATAGGAAGCAAATGAGAATACTGACTGTACTGGTAGATGCATATATAATAACACATATGAATGGATAGCTATAGGTAGTAAAGAAGCTTGCAAATCTAATTTATCAATGCAAAGATAAGATGACAGTTATTTGGCATTAGATACATAAGAAACATGAACAAACTGTTCAAGTGCAATCTTAGAATAGAAGAGAAAATGAACATTGAACATATAACAACCAAAGAAGCTTGTATTGCTAATGAATGCAGATGAGAAGCTTGAGTAGCAAAGTCTCAATAGTCTCCAAAAGTTGAACCTTTGTTACATTTAGTTTCCAGCCTTTTATAGGCCTTTTACAATGCTCCTGAGCTCTCAAAGGCTCAGAGTCTTAATCTATCCTCCCTATCCCTTAACTCTTTGATTCTCTGAATAGGCAAGCATGGCTCAGGTGTTTTCTCCTTATGACAGAGGAATAACCACCTTTAGGTAGTTTGATGCACTGTCTGGGAGGTCTCTCGTGCCAGAGATGCCCCATGATGTTTTCTTTGATGAGCTGTGCTGGGTTGTTGATGCTTCTGTTGTTTGCGCAAGATGCGCTGTCTGCTCCATGATATTTCTATTTTGGGCTAGCTACGCGTGTTGTGTTGTGTTGTGCTATCCATGATCACTTTCCTGCCTTTGTCCCTGTCTCCCCACCTCTGTTAGGTAATGGAAAGGGTCTTCGGGCCTGTGTAATCACTTTAAATGTTTATAAATATTGTTTTCCTATTTTTACATAGAAAATGCTGCATGCAGCAAAATCCCGTTCATCTTAGTTTGTTTTGGACTTTAAAATTCTTTAATCATGGCCTATCCATCTATTGGGTCTACCTTTGTAGTGATATCACATCTCCACCATTGATCTGGGTGCTCTAGATCCAACAGTTGTGATCCCTTTCAGGCAGCTCTTTTGTACTGGAGTTAACCACCAAATGAGGGTGGTTTTCTCTCTCCTCATCCTAGACACGTGGCAACCACTGTATGGCATCGGGCAGAGCCCAGCCAAAACCATTTACCACCCACGGCCCACTTGAAATCCTGCCTGTTTCGTGATTTCTTTTGTGTTCCAAAAATGCATCAAAACATTGAAAATCATTAAAAAATGGTTCTGGCAGACCTAAAAAATTATACATTTTCAATCGGCACTGCCCCCTTTCCCTTTGTATTTCATTATATAACAATAATACACAATAATACATTAAAAATGGCCTTCATGCGGACTTCAAAATTTATGGAATATCATATATAATGCCATTGGGTCTGGTCATTGGGTCACACCAGGCCATGGTTAGCACTCCTTAATGTTTATTCGATAGCAATCCGGAGATTTAACATGGGTCATCGATCTGCATGTGCAATCAACGGTCCACGTTTAATCACTAATCGCAATCACTCATTCCACCTGGTTTGCGCCGATAACCACCGAATCACATCGTCGATTTGCGATCAACAATTGTGACCGCCGATTAGATCCACCGATGTGATCCTCCGATCAGATCTGGACCGTTGATCAGCCAGATCGGATGGCTATCGTGCATTTGGACTGTTAAGCCTACGATTTTGGTTTTTTAATGGTTTTGGAGTGTTTTTGCCTCTCTATAGTGTATTTCCGCCCTTCCAATGGCTCTTGGCATGCAATGGTTTTGACTTTGAATGATCCTTAAGAGGATTTTGAAGACTTTTGGGGCAAACTTGGATCCTTTGGCATGATTTTAAGCAAAATTTGGAGACTTTGGGAGTTTTTTGGGTCATTTTTGGGCCAAATGCCTCCAAGGCTAACACTAGCTCCTTTTGGGGATGAAATCCTCCCTATGAGGTTTCAAGAACTACAGAAAAATGCCTTTCCTGTAAAAAAAAGGATCAAATCTTCCTCCTAGTGTTGCATTGGGCATGGAGTCTATTTAGCATGAAATAAAACTTGAAAACAACATATTTACAATACCAAGGCTTAAAAGCCTTAATTGAAATAAAGTTTGAAGAACAGCCCATTGACTGGGCCATCAAAAACATCTCCTCCTTCCTTTAATGCATCCCTTTTGAGAAAACAGTCACCAAACTAAAAATTGTCCCTTTTTGCCTTTCTGTTAAAGGTTTGTTTTCCTTGGTCAATGTGCATATCAGTAAAATCATCAAAGAATTGCAAAAGCCTATTAATTTGATCATCTACTTCAAAAAATTTCTAGCATTTGATATTGTCAGGCAGAGATGGTCTATATTTCACCTCATCTCTGTATGCTCTCAGACTTGGATGTTTTGCTTTGAAGGTTTTGTACACCTGCTGAATAATAAGGTCTGCTTTATACCCTGCTGTGTCATTTGTGACCTGAAAAGTTAATATAAAAGATGAATCAATGCATTCTTGTGTGGGGGACACAAGGAGTACACCTGTCTCTGTAGCTTCTATAGAGCAAACTCCTTCAAAGAACATGTCCCAAATCAGTGGGCCTTCCTCCTTTGTGATATGGCAAACTGGTTTTTTAAGCTGCGTGGAGGCCGACTGAGATTCTTCAATTTGAAGAAAACAAGCTCCAAAATTAATGTCAATAGCATATATGGGATGATTGGTGGGACTCCTTTCATCACTGATTATATAAGCCAATTGAGCTTCTCTGTATAACCTCCTGCTTTCACCTCCAAAAACTGGGAGAGTAGCATAGGATAGATCATTTTGCAATGTTCCACCTAATCTCTTGATCCAACCTCTGGAAAGTAACATGAAAAACTTGGGGGGTACATCTGCTACCACAATATCCATCATCGTGATTTTCATGGGCAACCGAGACAAAGTAATGGCTAGGTCCTTGATTAATCCCAGGCATTCCACTTTTCTAGAGTCAAAAGAAAATAGATCATGGTAGGGCTTGGTAATGTCAAGACCCAATTTATTCATGACAACCTTGGGCATTAGATTATGGCTAGCTCTAGTGTTAGAAGGCAATTTTGAAGGGTTTTATCATGAATAGATAGAGAAACATAAAATGATGGGGAGTTGTCTCATTGGGCTGAGGATAACTGCTAGTTGGTCATCTTGCAGATTTACATAGTCAGTGGAGGCTTGGATGGCTTTAGGCTCAAGAGACTCAAGGATAGATTTCTTGAAGGACTCATTCTTCACTATTTCAATCAAAGGTATAGGTATTCTTAGCTTCTGAATTTTTGATTGAAAACTGAAAGAAGAAGGGGACTTGTCAAGGCCTCTTACCTCTATGGCTGGAGCTTTGAGAATGTTAGGATCAACTACTGGTTGCTTCTGCTTATTAGCTTGTTTTTCTGCAGGGACAATAGCTTTATGAAGAGGAGTTTCCTTGACATTATTCATCTTCGACCTTAGATTATATTTGTGTTGATCTTCAGTTTGCAGAATTGTTATAGACATATTTGGGCACTGCAACCCCAAACTCATATGTCCATAAACAAAGGGATCTTTAGTCCCTAAAAGTGTTGTTTCATACCCTAAAGGATCATGGTCAACTGATTACATCATTTCCCAGAAGTTCCACCTGTAAAACTACTTAGAACTGGACAAAACTAGACCATACTGACTGCTACATGGTCAGGGGCAATGCATCTCACTTTCTACACACGAAGGGTGTGATGCATACTAAAAAGGCCTTTTGTAGGGTGCGATGAATGAGAATAGACAAATGGCAGAGACGGTTTGATAAGTGGATGATCATGGAATCTTCCAAAATCTTCTCCTGTGACACTTGCCTCCCTGAATTCGCCCAGGGAAGAGTAAGAGATCATGAAATCTCCAAGTGGAACCAAGAACTATCAGTGAAATGACACTAATAGAAAACCCAGAGCTAACTCACACTCTTGCAAGACATCTATATATGGATCCTTCATCTGAGAGATCGAAGAGGTTGGAATCTTGTATATTGTAAGGAAGTGCTGTTGGTTTGTTGGTAAGAAGAGACATTGCATTGTTGGCTGATTTTCTTGTTCATGAGGTGAAGAGGGCTTCTACAACTGGGAGGATGATGCTGGATCAGACAGCTGGGTTGTAATCCTCTCTTGCATTACTATTAATAAAGTTCAAGTTTTCCTCCATATGATCTTGTATTTGTGAATCTTATTGTTTATGAATGCAATTGTATGGTCAATGTGTTTCTGATTCTGCATTATTTATGATGTCATAGATAGAGATGCTTTGATAGTTTGTTGTTACTTTGACTCTACAGGTACTATTTGAAGTGGGACAAGTAGGAGAGGAGTGGAAAATTCTATCAAGGGAAGGATAAATCAAGCTAGGATCAAAGTGCAAGATCCAGGTTGGTCCTCTTTTCTTCTCTTCCATCTATCACACTTAAAGGGACTCTTGAAAAGCTTTCATTGTTTATTTCTAAGACAACTACCCATCTTAGTGGGACTAACAGTTCGAATCGACACTAGTTTTCCCTGTAACAAAATGGCGACTCTGTTGGGGAGCAAATAGTTTGTTTTGTTTGTTTATTGTTTGCTTTATAAACTACAGACGGAGCTTGAAGTTAGCCAGCTAGCCTTCGAAATTCCTTTGCTATGCAATTGTGATGTAGATGAGTGCTGCTTCAGTCAATCTCTGGGTTGGTTTATAAATTGAACATCTGATTTACAAAGCATCCTAAGTGCCCTTGTCGTAGCTCAGAACCTCATCATATCTTACTCTTATGCTTTGTGTTTACTGTCCATCATTACTCAGCCTAAATCACTAAACTTAGCTACAAGTTTTGAGCAAAAAACCAAGCTCAATTTTTCTCCCTGGCCCATCGCACTGTCTGTAACTATGCAACCTGGATGCATCGCACCTTCCATGAGTTGTAAGTGAGATGCATCCCTATTTCCCTGTTTTGCAGGTGTCATGATTGAGTGAACTGTTTTTCTTCTCTGAAATTTGGTTTTTCTCCTTGTTTTTAGCTTTCTTCAGTAGTTTTGCTATTCATGATCAATACCTTCTTGCTGAAATTTGCATTATTCAGCCTCCATTGATAAGGAATTGTGAATGTTTTTTTATGTATTTTTCATCATTTACATTCCTCCTTTGCAAATAGTAGCTTAATCGAACTGTCGTCTTTTGATTCGAAAGCGTCGCAACTGTTGTTTTCAGTCAAGAAAAAGAGTGTCGTAAAGTCTTCCTCTTTTAGATAATCGATTACACTTTTGCCGTTATATTTGATTTGAATTATCAATTCTTTGAAGTGTCGAAAACAATTTTCCATTCGAAATAGAAAGTGTTGTCTTTGTCTTCCTTTCATTTTTTGAAAAGAAATTGTTAAAGTGTCACTTCGAGGAAAAGTAGTTCAGATTTGTACTTAGTTTTCTTTTTGTAATTCTCACATTAAGGGAACTGAAAAACAAATATATGCATGTGCATTTTCATCTAGACTGCATGCAAAAATTGATTTAGGAAAAGTGCATTTAGTGTGTGCTCTCTGCTCTATGTTGAAAGAATCATATTTTTCTTTCCTTAGTAGCTAGGATTTTCATTGCTAAAAGAAAATAAATGATTGTTTATCATTTTAGATTGCATATTTAGGAATTTCACATCTACATCACGTGGTGAACCTTGAAAGACAAAATTCTAAGCAAGATCAACTCTAAAATAAACCTTAATGAACATAAAAATTCTTTGGAATCTAACGCAACACATCTAGAAGTCCAGGCTAGAGACGTGTTTCGACGTCGTAAAACCTGGTAACTATCGTTTTCATCGTAGGTTGGGTGATTCCTCCTCTTTGATACAACAAGTGCCAGTACGGACTTGTGCTCCCTGTACTGTCGAGTATATATTGGGAGATCACAATAGGCTAATATCCTTTATCCTTAGGAAGTTGTGTCTGCCACCCTATCGATCGTAATGCACTAAACATAGCATTCGGGAAGATTGACTGCCGTACATATGTCCTTGGTAATTTCTCTATCATTTATCACCAAGGTGTATTTTGCATTTTTATGATCGATTTGGTAAACCCTCTATCTAGACTTCTAGAGCAGTCACTTTCATTCCTTTTCAACTCCTTAAAAGAAAAGGTCTATCTGAGCACTTCTCACTTCAGGCTTATTAAAAATCGAAGGCGACTAGAGTCACCTTTAGCTTTTTCGCAACTCTTAAAAATTGAAAAAGCAAATTGTGTCAAAGTGTCTTAAAATTCATTTAAATCATAATAACATTTTTCCCCTTTGATTTTTGAGTTGATCAAGTAATCGGCAATTGTGGAAGAAAGTCAATCAAAACCCCGCCGTTCGTGGAGACTAGCGAGTCAACCGTCTTTGACCCCAAAAACAAAACAATCTCGGGCAAAGCGTTCTCATTTAACTGAGTCAAATTCACCCGATTTCTTTGAAGCTTGTGTTTCAACATCGTCAGAGACTATAGTTACTCCAATTATTTTTGGTACATCTGCCTTTACAGAAGAAGTTCTACAGTTACAAGAGGACATTAGAATTGATCCTAGTGTAATGGTCGATACCTCTATTCCTAAAGTAGCTCCACGTAGGACTAATCCGGAAACTGAGTTCACTTTCCTAAACATCTGGAAGTTGAGTTCCAGAATTTAGAAGGTGTCGCCCCTCCAATATCGGTTACTGTAGAAGCTACACTTTCTTCGGCTCCAGAAATATCTTACGGACCTGACGGTCTACCTCTTCCACCTAGATTGATTGCCATATAAGAGATTGTAGACAATCTTCCACCCAGTACTCCAGTGCATTTGGAACTAGGATCCACCTACATCCTTCTATTACAGAAGTTAGTCCTCTCTCATCACAAGTTCCTGTCGAATCGCTTGGAAATCTTTTGGATAGACTAAACATGTCTGAAAAACCATCAACATCTAGGACTATGTCAACTGACATAGCTATGGCGGAGCTTCCTGCTGCCATTCCTACAATGATTGCTAGTATACTATCTGTCCCGGCTAGTTATCAACAACAAACCAAAGTCCAATCAGGGATGGTTTCGACGACATGGTCTGTTCCTATTTCTTCATCTAGAATCTCATCTAGTATTTCTTATGTTGAAACTCAACGAGTTGATCAAATGTGTCTTCAAAGGCCAATCTACCCTTTAAGTACCGGATAACCACCATATGGGGGGCAGTATGCCTTTTCATTGTTCCCTCTTGGAGAACAACCATATGAGAGTTTGCAAAAAAATTCAGGTCAAACTGGAATTACATCCAGCGGTTGGGTACCAATACTGCCTCAACAACCAAGGGTTGTATATTCAATGCAACCAGTCCATCTTGTGTCAAATATTCCCACTACACCTGCTATTGTGACTGTATCGCAAGTACAAGCGCTACCTTTTGTATGTCAACCTCAAGTCTCTTAGGTTGCAATACAATAGCCTCTTGTCTCAGCGATTCAATCACAACCTCAGGTTAGTGCCTCCTTATCTGGAGTGACTCAGGCTCAAATAGGTACTATCACTCCGCATCTTGGTCAATCATCTAGTATTGGACAACAACAAAGGGTCCAACAACCATGGTTGGTACAATATCAACAACCGCAATTCCAGCAGTCATACCCAGGACCTGAGCAACAAGGCTTTGTAAGTAATGGGAAACTGCATTTCCAAAATGGTTATATACAACACAACTATAATGGTTATGTCCATCAACCTTATCAAAGTTACCAGCATCAAATACATTATGCTGGTATGCAAAGACCTACTACTCAGGCGATTCCATCTTATCCTGGGTATGCTTCGCCTAACCTAAATCAACAGTTGCCCTTTGTAGCAACTCTAGAATTACCAGATCTAAACTGACTGACGAATGATCCAATTACTTACGCCCCCTGGTGGCCTACGATTCCTCATAAAATTACCTCTAATATTCCTAAATTCAATGGAAATCCAGGTGAAGATCCATCGAATCATGTAATGAAATTTCATTTGTGGTGTTCATCCAACACCCTGAATGATGATTCAATTAGGCTTCGCCTTTTTCAGTGAATGTTAACATGTTCGGCAGCTAAATGGTATATAGAATTGCCTAGATCTTTGTTTGATCACTTCAACACCCTTGCCACTACCTTTTTAACCCATTTTTCAGCTACCCATAAGGTACAAAACAAGGACAGAACTCCTTACCAACTTTAAACAAACGACAGCCACTCACATATCTGATCATATTCATGAGTGGCAGCATCGTCAAAGAATGGTGAAGATGTACATTCTTGATCAGCTTTTAGCTGAATGGTTTATAAATTCATTGTTACGCTCTATTATAGAGGATGTGGCTAAAGGAGGAGTTATCACTGAAGAGTAAGTCATTGCTCATGCACAATATTTAGACTTTATCTATACTCAGTCTAGAATGCTCTACGACAAAATTCCTGACGCTCCTAGACCGGAATTTTTTGTTCCTCCCCCTCCTAAATCAAACAAAGACTCTCATGCTGGTGATGGCGTGATAGGTATGACAAGCACAAAGACCGCAAAGGCTACATATAAAAAATCCATACAGTTTCTAGTCAAAAAGTAGGTGAAGAACCTCTTGCCTTGGAGGTCAATGCCATGTCAACCGACAAAGGAAAAAATTCTAAGCAACCAGGAGGCAAGAAGAAAGGGACAAACAAAAAGAAGAAACATGAGGATTCAACTCCTGAGAAACCTTCTGGAAACCCTACTGGAAGGAAGAAACTTGGTCAGCCATGCTTTATATGTGATGAGGACCATTACACAAAATATTGTCCACATCAATCCGAAGTAAAGAATTTTTTTAAAAGAACTTCAAATACTTCAGCGATATTGACTGATCCATTTCCAAATCCAGAAATTAACCTAATTTCTAGTGATCGTGCTCCCCCATCCCAAGTGCTTATGCTATCTATCTCAAAATAGAAAAATGACACTTTGATATCTACAAGGAATAAAGATTATGGAAATCCACAATCGTCGAACGGCAAGGCTATAGATCAACCAAGTAGTTCGACAACAACTTCATCAGAAGTTGTTCCACCAATCATTCCTAAATAACAATAAAACCACCTATGGGAGTAGTACAAAATCGACATTTAATCCTCATGCTTGAGCAGCACAAAATTATAATATAGTGGAGGATCTGGCCCAATTGCCATCTGCCATGTCGACTCTTGAAGTAATACAGAATTGCCCATCCTAGAAACAGGTTTTTTTATCAGTGATAGGTGGGATTGATCCAGTGGATTCCAATCTAGTGGCCTTTAACCATAAAGGATATGACCCTTAGTTACCAGCACAACTCACTTTCGTCATACAGGTTAAAGCCCTCAACAAAATTGTTCATCGAACAATCATTGATGAGGGGGCATCTACCTGCATTATGTCGATGAATTACTGGAAAACTTTAGGCTCTCCACCCTTTTCATGATCATTAACGAAATTAAAAGCATTCGATGGGAAAACATACATGCCATATGGGATATTAAGTAACTTACAAATCGAACTGGGGGGCAAGAGAGTTGAAATTGAAGTCGAGGTCATTGATGGAAACCTTGACTACAACATCCTACTGGGCAGGCCCTAGATTTATGCTATGGTTGTTGTTGTGTCAAAATATTTTAGAAAGATTGCATTCCCCTTTCAAGGCAGAATTACAATCATTGACCAACTAACCTTCCTCCCCAATAGTTCTCAAGTTACCGGAAGCATTCCATTGATCCATGGAAGCTCTCAACCACTTCAAAATATCAGAGTAGGTCTCCTGAAAGACCCTTCCTTAATGGGTACTTTTACCCTCCCACCTCCGAGTAATCTGGAGAAAGTGGCCACGGTGGAAACCTGTCACATGATATCTTCTACATTAGCAAAGATGAAGAAGAACTCTAAACATTTTGATAGTGTGGATCATCGCGAGGTATTGCCTCCAAGCCTTACCATACCTACATCATCTGACGATCAATTCAGTGATGTTGTACATTATGTACTGGGGGCATTGGAACCAGATCTTTCCTTCATGACTGCTTATGAGTTATGATCAAAGGTCACCAGAGAATAGTTTATTGACTAGTGTCAACCTCGTTAAAAAATGAAACCAAAGATCTGAGCAGAATTCCTTGTCTTGTGTCAAGCTCGTTAAAAAATGAAACAAGGCTGAGAAATGTTCCAAGTCGAATCTTTCACTTGATCTCATAAAGGAACCTTCATTCCGTCCACCTAATTACCATGAGTAGTCTGTGAATGTAACGAAGCTTAGGGGGCATGCACCCTTGTCTATTTTGTGGACAAACCCAGCTATAGAGATAAGTTTCCTTGTAAGTTATGTGATCAGTCTGGGTGACCTTTCAGCTTTGTCTATTTGGAAAACAAAGTGCAGGAAGTTTCTGCTTAAGTATTGATAGAAAATCATCCTGCTTAGCCACAATAAGTTTCCATATGGTTACTGAGGAATTTTTTTATGTTGGGGGCATGCAAACCTTTTTATGCAAGCAAAAACAACCAATTTAGCATTTTTTAGCTTTATAGTTTGGTCATTCCTAGCTTACATAAAAAGGAAAAAGAGCAATGTTGCCGTAAGGTTCAAGCTTGTTAAAAAATCAACCTACACTGAGCACATGTTGGTACAAGGTTCAAGCTCATTAAAAAATAAACCCACCTTTCGTAAATAACCTTTGTGATCGCTTTGCTATCAGCCCTTTTGAACTTTGGTTGTGTTCCTTCTGTCACCTCCATTCATTTGGCTGACCATATGCTTCCACTTGATTGTTTACCCTTTTGAGGAACATCTATGATGAGTGATTTTGATTGCCACCCTCTTCATACTGCCATGTTTTGAGAAGTTCCAAACTTACCTGGAACTAGCTGCTACCCAGAAATACCACTCGTTCCTCAAAAAAGAGTCCCTTTTAAACTCTTTTTAGACTCGTTAAATATAAAAATATTGTCGAGCTATTAGCCTTTACAGCTCGTTAAAGTAAGGGGAACACCATCCCTCTCATATATTTTAATCTTTTTGGACTTGAGGGATTATTGAACAAAAAGATTGAGCGCTTGTCTTTGTCGGCTCGTTAAAACTATCGAAAAGTTATCCCTTTCGTATTATTTTACACTTTTTCGGACTTAAGGGATTATGCCACGAAAAAGGACTATTGGAGTCTCCTTTTTGTCCATTTTCAAACTCTGTAAACATGAAAATGACCGAGTTATCTTTGTCGTTAAACTCGTTAAAACAATAACGACAAACTTTTCCACGCAGACAAGAACGAGTCTCACTGACGCTAGGCTCACTAAACACAAAGCGACAAGTTTCCCTGAAGGGAAAATTATAGACCAAGCATATGTTATCCTCCTCAAGCTTGTCAAAAATAAAGAGGTATTAGTCAGCAATGACTGGGAAAAAATGGGAAGAAAACTTGAAGAACTCTATTGGTAGCAAGTCACTCTTGAACATGACACTTTCACTCCATCACCGTGATTGAGTTGGGTTGGGTTTTTCCATTCACCATCACTATTGGTCCACCATGCCATCCATGGGGTTAAAGCTACCAAGTCCATATCAGTGTCGCCAATATGTTCAAGAGAATTCATTCAAAGGATTCACCATCTAGCAAATGCCTCATCCACTGCATTACATCCACTCTTCATTTTTCATGGCCGCCATTCCTGAACCTCATATCATCAGATCGTTTTCACCTCCACAAAAATCATTTGCTCTGTTTCGCATCGTAGATGTGGGATACATCAAGGCCCTCCTACGACAGGTCACTTCTTGTCGACATCAGCTAATTATCCAAGAAGTTGACTTAGAAACAACCCTTTTCAGTACTTTGAAGCTTGCATGCCTCAATGGCAAGTTTCTCACTTCCGGCAACAGGTTTACATCAATGAACTTCGACTGAAATACTTTGTGTGGTGTTCAACATCAACTCGTATATTCACACCACGTGAATTGTACTGTGGTATCTTGAGGGTCATCATCATTATCAGTGACTCCTCTTGCATATGTTAATAGCTTACATTATTGGCTGGTAATCAGGCGATGTCTTTCCATGTTCGACTTCAGAACATCTTTTCACATGGATCGAATTGTACATCGGGCAAAGATTGGACGAGTTTTGAAGACCCTGAATCTAGTTTCATCCATCCGAGCTACGATATATTCAAGAAAATAAAGACATCAATTGTACACAGAAGCTGCATAGATAGTCATCTAAGCCAGGGAAGACGACTCTTCATACGAAGAATCACCAGTCTACAATGGCAGACGATTTTCTGTCCTATGTACATGAAAATGAATTTATAAAGCTGAGCATGGGAATGCCTACCTTAGTTAGATCATGAAAATAATATGATGATGATGTATTGTATTGTATCTTATACAGGTCACCTTCTAGTATGAATACCTCAGATCCTCATGATAAAGCATTTCACCCGACATCAGAAGATTTACGACCTCATGCTTTAGGAGGCAACTGTTATAGACATATTTGGGCACTGCAACCCCAAACTCAGATGTCCATAAACCAAGGGATATTTAGTCCCTCAAAGTGTTGTTTCATATCCTAAAGGATCATGGTCAACTGATTACATCATTTCCCAGACGTTCCACCTGAAAAACTACTCAGAATTGGCCAAAACTGGACCATACTGACTGCTCCATGGTCAGGGTGTGATGCATCTCATTTTCTACACATGGGGGGTGTGATGCATACTAAAAAGGTCTTCTGTAGGATGTGATGAACGAGAATAGACAAATGGTAGAGACAATTTGCTAAGTGGATGATCATGGAATCTTCCAGAAACTTGTCCTGTGACACTTGCCTCTCTGAATTCACCCAGGGATCAGTAAGAGATCATGAAATCTCCAAGTGGAACAAAGAACTATTAATGAAATGACACTAATCAAAAACCCAGAGCTGACTCACACCCTTGCAAGACATCTATATATGGATCCCCATCTGAGAGATCGAAGAGGCTGGAATCTTGTATATTATAAGGAAGTGTTGTTGGTTTATTGGTAAGAAGAGACATTGCATTGTTGGGTGATTTGCTTGTTCATGAGGTGAAGAGGGCTTCTACAATTGGGACGATGATGCTGGATCAGACAGTTGTGTTGTAATCCTCTCTTACATTACTATTAATAAAGTTCTTTGAGTTTTCCTCCATATGATCTTGTATTTGTGAATCTTATTGTTTATGAATGCAATTGTATGGTCAATGTTTTTCTGATTCTGCATTGTTTATGATGTTATAGATAGAGATGCTTTGATAGTTTGCTGTTACTTTGACTCTACAGGTACTCTTTGAAGCGGGACAAGTAGGAGAGGAGTGGCAAATTCTATCAAGGGAAGGAGAAATCAAGCTAGGATCAAAGCGCAAGATCCAGGTTGGTCCTCTTTTCTTCTCTTCCATCTATCACACTTAAAGGGACTCTTGAAAAGCTTTCATTGTTTGTTTTTAAGACAGCTACCTGTCTTAGTAGGACTAGCAGTTCGAATCGACACTAGTTTTCCCTGTAACAAGAATAGCTTCACCATCCCATTCTTGGCTGATCTTGTCATTGAATAATGACTTTTCATAGGCATCTTTGATAAAAAAAGGAGTACTGCCTTTGTCTTCCATACAATGGATCTCATCATTTTCTTCAGAGTACTCTTCTTCCATGACTACATTTTGGAAAGGGGCCTTCATCCTTTGGTCTTCATTGGTATCTTTGCTTCTTTGAAAAATCTACAACTGCTCATTTTCCCTTCTATATGGATTTGGATTTGGAGGAGAAAAGGTATTAGGAACCCTTCCTTTCCTAGAATGCTGGTCAACCTTTAATTTGGAGATCTCAAAGGCTAATGATTCTATCATCTTGGTCATTTTATCTATCTTGGGATCAAAGGATGATGAAGACTCACCCCTTTGTCTCCTTCTATTAGCATTTCCCTTGAGCTTCTCAGTAGCCATGATGTTTGATTCTACTTCCAGGGCTGCATCCTACATATTAGACAAAGAAGCACATCACCTCTCCCTCAATAGTAAACAGAAGTCAGAATCAAAGGCACTGGCATAGATGAGTCTAGCAAAGGTAGTGGTGGGTTTTACTTCAGCTAGTATCTTGTTGTACATGTGGCTAAATCTCTTATTAAAATCAAACAAAAGCTCACCATTTTCCCTCTTTAAGTTCCAAAACTCAGTGTGGTAGTATAGCAGATCCTTCTTATCCCCCAAATGCTTTATAAATGCATCATCTAAAGCCTCAGTATTTGCTATAGATCTTGGGGTCAGTTCTCTGAACCATTTCCTAGCCTCTCCATCTAGGCTTTGGACAAAGACTCTCATCCAGACATCATCTTCACTAATGTCTAGGTTATCAGCATAACTATAGAATGACTCACGATGTTCTTCAGCTAAAATATCTTTAGTCCCAATGAACTTAGGCATATACTTCTGATGCTCTCCAGTAGGCATGGCATTCAAAGGAGTGGGCAGTATTAGAGGTCCATACCTAGCAGCTATGATTCTTTCCATTTTGGTGGGTGCTTGTGGACCTACCATAGCTGTGGTGGCTAAAAGAGTACTGGAAGTCTGAATGATAGAGGGTTGATGAGTGACTGATAAGACTAAAGGAGTATGATGGATAGGAGGTGAGGTTTCCTTTGGGCTTACAATAAAAGGAAAACCTAAAGAATAAGGAGCTTTATGAATCTATGAGAGTTTTTCTTCACTGCTAGTATTAGATGCTATACTCGCAACATGTATTTGTTCTAATACAGGATTTTCTTGCAGAGATATGGAATATTGTTTAGATTTACCTGAACCTGATACTCCTTTCTGCAATTCCTTTCTTTCTTTGATGATTTTTTCAAGGTCAGGTACTGGGTCAGATTGTGAATTTTGAGGATTTCTCTGAGTATGCCTCACAACTGAGCCAGAACTATGAAGTGGAGTCGCTAGAAGGTTCATCCTTCAATAGAGTTCCTAGATAGATGATTACAACCAAAAAATTGCCCAGACTTTGTCTATCATCAAAGCCGGATCTCTGTCGTTTCCCAGGGAAGCTGAGCTTCAAGCTCCTTTCCCCGACAACAGCGCCAATTATGTAATTACTCCAGGAAACTCTCCTAGGTTGCTTCTTGGAGATGTCTGGTAACATATAATCTTCATTATTGTTCTCTGAACTATTGGAATAAATGATGGTTTATATCAAGCCAGATAACCATTTCAACTATTCTTTTACTCAAGACATGCATGAACACCCTCAGCTTACAAGGCTTTAGACCACTAATGCTCAATAGTTTGTAGATTCAATGAATGGATGGAGAATACTGACCATTGTTATAGACATTTTTGTGCCTTACAGCATTGAGCATAAAATGTCCATAATCTAAGGGATCCAAAGTCCCTAAACATGTTTTTCCTACCCCTAGAGGAACAAGGCTAACAAACCACAGCAATTCACAGAAGTTCTCCACCAGAAACTGCTCAAAAACAAGTCAATTCAGGATCATTTCAGTGGCTACACTAGTTGTTTGCGCTGAATGTCAAAGCCAACACTGGCTACCTGCGCTGAATGTCAAAGGCAACACTGGCTACCTGCGCTGAGCGAGAGTGGACATGTGGCAAGTTCATTTCTCAAGGTGTCAGAACCCAGGAAGCTTCCAAAATGACACTTGCCTCAGGGAATTCGACTGGTGATGAGTAAGAGGTTCCAAATCTCCAAGTGGAAGCAAGAACCTCCAAGTGGAGTCAAGAACTGACAGAGGGAGAGGACACTAGTCAGATCTCAAGCTGACTCATCCTCTCTCCAAACATCTATATATGGATCTCTCCTCCATGAGATCTAGGGGATGGAATTTTGTTATTGCAAAGAATTGCTGTTGGTTTGAGATTGGAATCATTGGGTGCTTAATGCTTTGAAGGGGGTGAAGATAGGAATTCCATTTGCTGGGAAGGAGATGCTGGATTGGAGCCCTCTGGGTTGTATCTCTTCCTGAACCTTGTTATTCATCAATAAAGCTATCTTGGTTTCTCCTATATACTGATGTATCTTTGATGTATGATTGCATTAGTGTATTTGGTTTATTCCTAATCCTGAATCAATTATGAATGTGAACATCTATCTTTGTGTAGTGTTCTTCTCTTGTCGCAAGTAGCTGTTCTCTTGTGATCTTGCAGGAATCTGCTGAAGCTGGGCTAGCGAGAAGGCAAGTAGTTGTTCTCTTGTGATCTCGTATGAACCCGTTGGAGCTGGACGAGCAAGAAGGCAAGTAGCTGTGAACTCCCAAAGAGAAGAGAGACCGGATCGAGGGACAAACGGAAGACACCGGTAAGTCTATTTATCTCTCTTCTTTCACATTTCATAAAGGAAGAAACTAGAATAGCTGTCCTTGTTTGTTGCTAAGGCACTGTCACACCTTAGGTGGATAGGATCGTCCTGCATAGGCATTTTTCCCCACAACAAATTGGCGACTCCACTGGGGAGATCTGTTTAGTCATTTTATTTGTGTTTCTATCATTGTTTGTTTCATAGACTTGACAGCAACAATCGAACTGCATCTGCTATTCCCGGATGCAAAGTAGACAGTTGCTGCTTTGATCCAATCACTGGACTTGTCTATGATCTGAAAAATGGACTCACAAATGATTTGATGATCCTTTGTGATAGATCTTAGTACTCCCTCAAAGCATCCCTTTGATTGTACCTTGCTTGTTGCTTTTATTTGCCCTGAAACAGTGAATTAAATAGCAATCTGTGACCCAGAACTTGTGGGAAACGAGAGTTTCTCCTTCAGCGCAGACCCAGTGAAGGGATTCTACATTTCAACGCAGTTCCCGTGAAGGCTACCTGCGTTGAATGTCAAAACCCTTGTGGTGAGGTTGCGCTGAACCAGTTTGCCCTTGTGCAGCTGGGGTTCTCTGCTCTGTTTTTCCTTGTGTTGATCTCTGATTTTTGCAGCCTGTAACCAGCATAGGTACCAGTCTGATAACTCCTTTTCTCTGCTTAAATTCCGCCTCCTTTTGTACAAAAAGACTGTGAGTGTTTTTATGTGTTTGTGGCGTCATTTACAGTTTTCCTTTGCTTGAGTGAAATAGTCATCCTGTAGCCTTTGATTCAGATCTGTTGATTGTGATCTTAGGAGAGAGTTCATTGGCTGTTTACAGTTGATTATACATTTGCTTTTGCTTATTGGTTTGAGTTTGTCTCTTTTAAGTGTCGAAACAAGTATTCATTTCGAAAATTGTTAAGTGTTGTAATCTCTTCTACCCTCTCTGATTTCGAAAAAGTAAACTTGTTTGTATTGGTCATTTAAAAGCAAATTCAAAGTTGTACAAAAAGCTTTCTTTGTAGACAGCAATACTAAGAAAGCGGAAAACAAACACCTGCATTGTGCATTTGCATTTTGACAGTTTGCATATTTGATTTAGGAAAAGTGCATTAGAGTGTGCTGATTGCTCTTTGAGAAAAGATGGTGTCTTTCTTTTCCCTTAGTAGCTAGGATTTTCAAAGTTGAAAAGATATAAAGCTTGCTTATCATCTTTAGACTGCATTTAGGAATTTGTATCATACATCTCGTGGTGAACCTTGAAAGGCAAACTTTAAAAAGATCAACCTAAAATAAATTGAATGAACTTAACAACGCTTTGCAACATAACGCACAACATAGAGGTCTAGGCTAGAGACGTGTTCCGGCGTCGTTAAGCCTGGTGACTGTCGATCTCGTGGATGGTGGGTGATTCCTCCTGAGGGACGATAGCGCCAGTACGGATTGTGCTCCCACGTACCGTCACGTATATATTGGGAGACCCCTATAGGCATAAAACCTTTATCCTTAGGAAGCCGTGTCGGCCGCCCTACTGATCGCAATGCACTAAACACAGCATTCAGGAAGATCGACCGCCCGTACCCTAAAAAGTATTCTGTGGTTTTGCGAAAAGTTTGGCACACCCTCTACCTAGAACTCCAGAGCAGTTCCTTTTGGCCTTTTTCAGACTCTATAACGGAAAAAGTCCATCCGAGCATTTGTCACTTCGGGCTCGTTAAAACATCGAAGGAGACTAGAGTCATCTTTAGCTTTTTCTCGACTCTTTAAAACTGAAAAAGCAAGTTGTGTCTAAGCGTCGTTAAAAATTTATTTTAAACGGAACAATCACCCCTATTCTTGCATTGATCTTTAGGTTGAAAAAATGGAGCACACCAACCAAGGAATTCCCCTTGGTGGAAATCCTAGTCTCTTCTCCTCTTGGGGAGATGTTGGTGCGCCCCATATGGCCACATTGTCGCTTCCAGGATTGGCAATTGGCCTACCGGTCTGGCTCTTTGCAACCAATGTCGTTCAGAACACCACCATTCCTGAACAGTCGAGTCAACGGTTAGACCAGACCAGAGTTGCCCACCAGCCTTCTACTTCATATAATTCTTCCTCTCCTCCTTCCTCTTCGCTTGACGGAACTGGTAAAACAAAAAACCAAGTTCCTAAGGAGAAGAAGGAAAAGAAGAAGAAAGAGAAGAAGAAGAAGGAGCCAAAAGCGACTGGGGGCAAACAAGTGTCGTCTGACAAAAATCCACACACAGCACTGACTAGGCCTAAATCGCCATGTGTCATATGCAAGGGAGACCACTTCCACAGAGATTGTCCCTGTATCCCTCGGATACTAAGGGACTGGTCTCCCTGTTTGCACAATTCGGTAGCATCAACCTCTGATAGCCATGTTGACTGCTCACCGTCAACTAGTGAAAGTGAAGCCACAGGACAGAGAGGGAAAGCTAGATTTCCCTGCAAACTGTGTGAAGGCGACCATGCCATCCACCGTTGTCCCTTCTTAGATGAGGCTAAAAGAGTTCTGGAAGATCGCCCGATTTTACGAGCGCAACTTCCTCCTAGATATCAAAAACTCCTGCCAAGTCCTTCACTAGTTGAGAACCCGGCTGGCCCACCCAGGTGGTCAGCCGAAGCACCTATCATTGAAGATGAACCGTCTGGATCCATGCCTGACGAAAGTCAAAAGGTTGAGGCGGCAGTTGACCCGGTTTTGCCTTCAGAGGCTCTATCTTCGAATGATACCGTCACAGAGGAGAATAAAAACGACACCGTCCAAATTCTCTTCATCAACACAGACTCCGACGAACAAGGGGGCAATTCGCCCATTCCTTTATCTCAGGAAGGAAATTCATCAGAGTCATACCTGGCTGTCTATTCAGTCCCACCACCAAGCAACCTAGTTGTCTCGTTCGACTGGAACCAACTAGGCAGACCCCGTTTGCCAGCAAGCATACCATTCAGAATTATCGTTCAAATATACAGAATGGTAATGGTTGGCACCATCATTGACGAGGGGGCATCTGTGAGTATCCTTTCCTCTATTGCTTGGAAAGCGCTTGGTTCGCCAGCGCTTTTGCCTGAAATGAGAAATCTATCAGGCTTTGATAAAGGAACCAGTCGACCTTTAGGGATCCTCCCCAATGTGCCCATAACATTGAAAGGGAAGACCGTTCAAATGAACGTGATGGTCGTTCAAGGACCCTTGGATTATAACCTACTCCTTGGACGAGACTATATATATTGCATGGAAGCCATCGTCTCCTCACTCTTTAGAGTAATGTGTTTTCCGCACAAAGGAAGAGTGGTCAAGCTCGTAGACCAACTTTCATTTCCCGGATCACGCATCGCAAATAGTCATATACCATCCCTAAATGGTCTCTTCACACAAGAAATGTCTCAACCCACGGTCCATCCTCCTGATGAGCGCGAGTAATCCGGGAGGATATGACTGGAACCCAGGGGGGCATGCGTCCTGGTCTGCTTCGGCAGGAAAACTTTCGGTATAAGGTAGGTTTCCGCGGGAGAATATGACTAGTCTGTACCCCGCCCGTGCTGGAAGAGGGTTATTCTAGAATAAGATTCTTTTGTCAAAGTTATGTGTTTGGCGCTCGTTGTCACTCACCTTTGTCTGCTTCGGTAGGCATCGCTGAGGAAGTGTTTTGTTTGCTGCGCAAATGAGACAATCTTTGGTAACCTGAAAGAGGTAGGCCTCTCCCGGTTAAACAATTGTTTTTCCTACAAATTGAGGGGTAACCTTGAAACTCTATTTTATACTTAGGGGCATGCAAACCTTTTGGAGTGCAAGCAAGGGGTGGCTATTTATTTTTTAAATTTTTAGGTCCTCCCTTTAAACCTGTAGGTCTAACCCTTTAAACTCGTAGGATTAGTCGTTTCCAAACTTGCATAACGAAAGGATCCGGAGCAAAACTTTGTAAGATCTAAGCTCCATAAAAAATAGCATCTTCAATGAGACATTCTTATCATATGACTAGATAATCGAGCAGTTTTAGCACACATTTCATGCTCGTTAAAAAATAAACGCAAGATCCGAGCAGTTTTAGCACATAGTTCATGCTCGTTAAAAAATAAACATAAGATCGAGCAAATGTTTCCACCCGCGTTTAAGCTCGTTAAAAAATGAACTATCCCGGTAAATAACCACAGTGAATGTAATATCATCAGCCATTAAAGCCTTGGTCGTGTTTGCACCGTCACCTCCACTTTTCCATTGGCCGATCGTTCACCTCCATATGTTTGTTTACCCATTTTGAGGAACAGCTGCGAAGAGTGATTTCACCTAGCCATCCTTGTGACACTGCCGTGATTGGAAAAATTCCAACCTGTACCTGGAATCAGCTGCTAACCCTGTTTATCACTCGTTCCTCAAAAGACGAGTCTTCTTTAAGCTCTTTTCAACTGACTCGTAAAATATGAAAAGATTGCCGAGTCCTTAGCCTTCCAGCTCGTTAAAGGGACAGGAAGAGCTATCCCTCCTCTAGATTTTAATCTTTTTGGACCTGAGGGATTATTGCACAAAAAGATCGAGCGCTTGTTTTATTCGGCTCATTAAAACTATCGAAAACTCATCCCTTCTGTATTGTTTTATACTTTTTCGGACTTAAGGGATTAGATGACGAAAAAGGACTTTTGGAGTTAACTTTATGTACCTTTTCAGACTCTCTAAAAATGAAAAGGACCGAGTTATCCTTGTCGTTAGACTCGTTAAAATCATTAAATAGCGACAAACTTGTCTTTAGATGAGAACGAGTTTCACTATCGCTAGGCTCATTAAAACATAGCGATGGGCTTACCTGAAGGGCAGGTTATAGAACAAGAATATGTTATCCTCCTCAAGCTTGACAAAAATAAAGAGGTACTGGTCAGCAATGACTGGGGAAAAATTGGGAGAAACTACAGAAAACTTTGATGGTAGCAAGTCACTCTTGAACATGACACTTTTCCTCCGTACCACAATTGGGTTGGGTTGTTTCATTCACTGGTCACATCCATGGTCTCACCATACCATCCATATTTGGGGTAATGCTACCGATCCATAGCATCAATGTCGCCACATGTTCAAGAGAAGTCGTTCAGAAAAGTCAACCGTGTCCCATCCACTGCCATACATTATCCTTCATCCTTTCATGACTGCCACCTTGAATCATATGTCACAGATCGTTTTCACCTCCATTAAAATCATTAGCTCCGTTCTGTGTCACTGATGTGGGATTCATTAAGGCCCTCCTTTGACGTATTGCTTCTTGTCGACATCAGCTCATTATCCAAGAAGTTGATCTAGGAACAACCCCTTCAGTACTTTGAAGCTTGCATACCTCAATGGCAAGTTTCTCACTTCCGGCGACAGGTATACATCAATGACCTTCGACCGAAAGATTTTGCGTGGTGTTCGATGCCAAGTCCTTTATTCACACCACGTGAATTGTACTGCAGTACCTTGAGGGTCATTATCATTATCAGTGACTCCTCTCGCGCTTGTTAACGGTTTACATTATTGACCGATAATCAAGCGATGTCTTTCCATGTTCGACTTCAGAACAATTCTCACATGGATCGACTTGTACTTAGAGTGAAGATCAAACGAGTTTGAAGACCCCGGATCTAGTTTCATCCATCCGGGCTGCGATACATATTCAGAAAAGATAAAGACATTGACATGTACATCATTGCAGCAGATAATCATCCTACTCAAAGGATGATAATTTCATCAAAATTATCAGTCTACCATCAGACGATTGTCTGTTCTATGTACAGAAAAATGAATTTATAAAGCTGAGCATGGGAATGCCCGCCTCAGCTAGATCATGAAAGCAGTATGAAAAATAATGTATTGTATTGTATCTTATTACAGGTCTCTTCCCAGCATTGGATGAACTTCGGATCCCCTTGATAAAGCATTTCACCTGATAAACAGCCTCATACTTTAGGGGGCAACTGTTATAGACATTTTTGTGCCTTATAGCATTGAGCATAAAATGTCCATAATCTAAGGGATCTAAAGTCCCTAAACATGTTGTTCCTACCCCTAGAGGAACAAGGCTAACAAACCACAACAATTCACAGAAGTTCTCCACCAGAAACTGCTCAAAAACAAGTCAATTCAGGATCATTTCAGTGGCTACACTAGCTGTTTGCGCTGAATGTCAAAGCCAACACTGGCTACCTGCGCTGAATGTCAAAGGCAACACTGGCTACCTACGCTGAGCGAGAGTGGACATGTGGCAAGTTCATTTCTCAAGGTGTCAGAACCCAGGAAGCTTCCAAAATGACACTTGCCTTAGGGAATTCGACTGGTGATGAGTAAGAGGTTCCAAATCTCCAAGTGGAAGCAAGAACCTCCAAGTGGAATAAAGAACTGACAGAGGGAGAGGACACTAGTCAGATCTCAAGCTGACTCATCCTCTCTCCAAACATCTATATATGGATCTCTCCTCCATGAGATCTAGGGGCTGGAATTTTGTTATTGCAAAGAATTGCTGTTGGTTTGAGATTGGAATCATTGGGTGCTTAATGCTTTGAAGGGGGTGAAGATAGGAATTCCATTTGCTGGGAAGGAGATGCTGGATTGGAGCCCTCTGGGTTGTATCTCTTCCTGAACCTTGTTATTCATCAATAAAGTTATCTTGGTTTCTCCTATATACTGATGTATCTTTGATGTATGATTGCATTAGTGTATTTGGTTTATTCCTAATCCTGAATCAATTATGAATGTGAACATTTGTCTTTGTGTAGTGTTCTTCTCTTGTCGCAAGTAGCTGTTCTCTTGTGATCTTGCAGGAATTTGTTGAAGCTGGGCTAGCGAGAAGGCAAGTAGCTATTCTCTTGTGATCTCGTATGAACCCGTTGGAGCTGGACGAGCAAGAAGGCAAGTAGCTGTGAACTCCCAAGGAGAAGAGAGACCGGATCGAGGGACAAACGGAAGACACTGGTAAGTCTATTTATCTCTCTTCTTTCACATTTCATAAAGGAAGAAACTAGAATAGCTGTCCTTGTTTGTTGCTAAGGCACTGTCACACCTTAGGTGGATAGGATCGTCTTGCATAGGCATTTTTCCCCACAACAACCATAGCGGCAAATGCATATATATAAACACATATGAATGGCTAGCTACAGGTAGCAAATGAGAATACTGACTGTACTAACAAATGCATATATAATAACACATATGAATGGCTAGCTACAGGTAGTAAAGAAGATTGCAAATCTAATTTATCAACACAGAGATAAGATGACAGTTATCTGGAATTAGATATAGAAGAAACATGAACGAACTGTTCATGTGCAAGCTTAAAACAGAAGAGAAAATGAACATTGAACATATAACAACAAAAGAAGCTTGTATTGCTAATGAATGTAGATGAGAAGCTTGAGTAGCAAAGTCTCAATAGTTTCCAGAAGTTGAACCTTTGTTACATTTATTTTCCATCCTTTTATAGGCATTTTACAATACTCCTGAGCTCTCAAAGGCTCAGAGTCTTAATCTATCCTCCATGTCCATTAATTGCTTGATTCTCTGAATAGGCAAGCATGGCTCAAGTGTTTTATCCTTTTGACAGAGGAATAACCACCTTCAAGTAGTTTGATGTGTTTTCTGGGAGCTCTCTCATACCAGAGATTCCCCATGATGTTTGTTTTGATGAGCTGCGCTGGTCGGTTGATGCTTCTGTTGTTTTGGGCAAGTTACGCTGTCTGATCCATGATATTTCAATTTCAGGCTAGCTGCGCGTGCTGTGTTGTGGTATGCTATCCATGATCACTTTTCGGCCTATGTCCCTGTCTCCCAGCCTCTGTTAGGTAATGGAAAGGGTCTTTTGGCCTGTGTAATCCCTTTAAATGTTTATAAATATTGTTTTCCTATTTTTACACAAAAAACGCTGAACGCAGCAAAAGCCTGCCCATCTTAGTTTGTTTCAGACTTCAAAAGTCCTTAATCCTGGCTTATCCCTCTATTGGGTCCACCTTTGCAGTGATATCACATCTCCACCATTGATCTGGGTGCTCTAGGTCCAATAGCTGTGATCCATTTCGGGTAGCTCTTTTGTACTCGAGTTAACTGCCCGATGAGGGTGGTTTTCTCTCTCCTCATCATGGACACGTGGTAGCCACTATATGGCATCAGGCAGAGCCCAGCCAAAACCATTTACCACCCATGGCCCCACCAAAATCTTGCTTGTTTCATGATTTCTTTTGTGTTTCAAAAATGCATCAAAACATTAAAAATCATTAAAAAATGGTTCTGGCGAACCTGAAAAATTATACATTTTCGTTCCTGAACCCTTTCGAGTCCAAGACTCATCGCAATCGGCACTGCCCTGCTTCCCTTTGTATTTCATTATATAGTGATAATACACAAAAATTGTTAAGTTATGGTATGTTCTATGCTTATAACAGTTTATTTCTTTTTCTTATTATATTCCACCGAATAGCAATCACATGTACATAAAGTAAAGTGCAGATAGAACATTAAACGATTGACAGAAAACAAGCCAAGACAAGAGACACAAGATGTGGTGGCTACCCAGGGACAAACCGCACAATGTGTGGGGAAACCCTTTGATCAAATCTTCTTTTATCTTCAATAATTCAGCAGAGAGAAATAGTACAATAAATCTGATTCATATCAGCAATAGCAAACCCTAGATCAGTAGCATCAGCATTAGCGGCTTCATTATCAAACTAGGGCAGACCATATCTCACAAACCGACAGTCGGATTGACTTCATTCCACCACCAAAAGTTTTGGTTTCCAGAGGAGGTTCAGATGAACCTACAGCACAGTTCAGATGAGGAGATATTCTAGGCCACGCAAGTCAATCTTTACTTCTGCAGTTGCAGCTTCAGTTTCAGCAGTTTCCGGCTTCAAACTAGGGCAATCGATATCTAGCAAACCGTTCGTCGGATTGATTTCATTCCACCACCAAAAGTTACGGCTTTCAAAGGAGGTTCAGATGAACCTACAATGCAGTTCCAAAGAGGAGATCTTCTAGGCCACGCAAATCAATCTTTACTTCTGCAATTGCAGCTTCAATTTCAACAGCTTTCGGCTTTACATGTGTGTGAGAGAGAGAGACCCATTTCAGCGCAGTAGAGAAGAGACTCATATCTGCACAGTAGAGAGAGAGAGATGTGATGATATGAGTGAGTCCAAATGAGGAAAAGTCCTCTTATATTTATACACAACGTTGGTGGGTGAATAGATGCGACTGTTGGGCTTCTGAGCCTACATGAGTTGTAGGTCGGCTTGATAATAATTCCATAATCAAAATAAATTCATATCTCCATGAATACTTATCGAAATCGGATGATATTTATATCAATCCTACACCTCTCGACGAGAGGAATCTAATAAAAATATTATCAGCCATGAATAAGATGACCCACATGAAGTTTTGCCCTGGTTGCCAATTTTAACACTCCCTCTCAACCATGGAGAACTTCATCTGCAATATGTCTATCGGTCGTTACTATTCATCCATCAAATGCACTGCCTTGTACAGCCTAACCCTTAACCTACTCTGCTCTATTTTGCTTGTTCTGCTTTGTCTTGTTCTGCCTTGCACTGATCTGTACTGTTTTGTTCTGTTCTGCTCTGCTCTTGCATTGTTCTGTTCTACTCTGCTTTTGTCCGAATTATGAAGAAGAAGAAATGATCGAGGATGTATCATACTGACTCAAATTTAGTCTCAGAGTATGTACCACTGGTCCCAGACCAGTCTCAACCAACCCAAAGTCAGCGTCATAGTGAGTACAACTCCAATGGTCCCAGACCAATATCATCCTCCACTAACTCAAAGTCAGTCTCAGAGTATGTACCACTGATCCCAGACCAGTCTCAACCGACCCGAAGTCAGCGTCACAGTATGGTACAACTCCTACCACTGGTCCCAGACCAGTATCATTGATCCCAGATCAATGGAGGTCATCCTAGCATAGGGAGTACGGTAGTTACAACGATGCGTCCATCGGTACTACTATGGTCCCTAACTTCATTTCCCTGCACATTGATCAGATGAGAGGTACTTCCCATGAGTCCCAGACTGCATGGGTAGGATGCCTCGACAGGAGAACTAATCAATCCTGTCCTCACAGGAGAACACATCAATCCTGCTACAATTGCCATGGAGAACACATCAATCCAGGCCTCACAGGAGAACACATCAATCCTGCTACAATCGCCGTGGAGAACACATCAATCCAGGCTGCCATGGAGAACACATCAATCCAGGCCTCACAGGAGAACTAATCATCCTGCTACACAGGAGAGCGAATCATCCTGTTCCACAAGAGAGCGAATCATCTTGTCCCACAAGAGAGCGAATCATCTTGTTCCACAAGAGAGCGAATCATCTTGTTCCAGTGTGCACCACCAGGGGAGGGTGAGTCACCCTGTGGTCATATGTTACTCCAGTAGGAACCGCAAGCCCTTAGAGCTCCCAGAGCTCAATGTATGCAACATTCAGGACCCTTGTACAAAGGTTTCTTGCTGACTCCAAGTCGTTTTGGAAAATCATAGATTAGATCTTTCCTCGGGGCTTTGACAAGGTGTATCAACCTGTACATCATCTTAATGTGATGGAGCTTCCTTGCTCATCAACTTACCATATCCCAGATGATGTCTATCTGCTAGAGCAATTGACGAATACGGGATTCCTCAATAATCGAATCCCACCTCTGGTTGTTACAGAGAATCACAGTGGTATCCAATGTAAATCCAAACAGCTCACTGAAGAGCTTTCGCAACCAGACTGCCTCACACGAGGTTATTCTAGCAACAATATATCCTGCTTCGGTGGTGCTCAAAGCTACCGACTTCTGCTTCCTACTGATCCAAGATATCGAAGAAGATCCCAAGGTGAAACAGTACCCGGAAGTGCTCTTACGGTCCACCACACTGCCTGCCCAATCAACATCAGTATATCCAGGTAGTCTCACATCTCCGGCAGTGTATCTTAATCCATGAGAGATTGTGTCCTGAAGACATCTCAGAAGATTCTTGGCATCAATCCAGTGAGGCTCAACCAAATATGAGCTCACAATGCTAACTGCAAAACATATGTTCGGACGGAGGTTCACCAAGAACATCAATGCGAATGAGTTTTTGAAACTCAGAGGCATTTCCCAAGTTTGGTCCGACATCACTACCATATAACTTCTAAAAGTTAAGATCCTCGAGGTAGTCACAGGCTTGCAGTCCATCATACCGAATCTTTCCAATATATTTACCACATATTTTCCTTGAGATAGGAAAATTACCCTTGGCTTCTGCCACACTTCAAGTCCTTGGTCCTTCATTTCAAATTCAGAAGCCATCTCCCTCTTACATTTGTGAATAAGAGGGTTTGCACCTATTAGAAAGAGGTCATCCACATACAACACCAGTATGAGAGGCTTGTCATCTTCAACCTTAAAGTAAAGGTTAGGATCAGCTTCACTCCTAGTGAATCCCAGCTTCATCAAGTAGCTATCGATCCTCTCATACCATGCTCGGGGTGCTTGCTTCAGCCCATAGAGAGCCTTCTTCAACCTGCATACATGAGATTTTCAATCATAAATCTCAAATCCTTCAGGTTGCTCCACATAGACCTCTTCTTTGATAGAACCATGCAAGAATGTGGTCTTAACATCCGTCTGATGTAGGTTCCATCCTTGTGAAGCCACAAGGGCTATGATCAAGCGGAGGGTCGTATATCTGGCAATAGGTGCAAATATCACATCATAGTCTATACCTTCCTTCTGGGAGAAACCATGAGCAACAAAATGAACCTTATACTTTTCCATACTTCCATTTGCCGCATGCTTTATCTTGTAAAGCCATTTTGAAGTAACAATTGTCTTGTCCAGGGTCTGGGAACTACTACCCAGACATCATTCTCCATAATAGACTTATATTCTATGGTCATAGCACCCTTCCATAGTTAATGCTTGATGACATCTGAGAATGATGAAGGTTCATTTTGTATGATCGTGCTCATGATGGTCAAGTATCCCTGATACCTGTTAAGTTTCTTACTTTGACGGAAGGTTCCTCAAGGTGCAGCATGTCCTTTAGCATCATCAAGTATCCCCCTAAACCATGAAGACCTCTTCCTAGAAGAGGAAGGCTCATGTGGATGAGAATCTGTTCTGAAAATGGATTGTACTTGTTTAAGGGTGCAAGGTATCCATTTTCAATAATTTCAACTGTGAGCTAGACACTCCAAATGACCTCTAAAAATGTATAAACTTCTTATTTCTTATACAGAGATAGACTGTAGGGGCATTCACCGGACATGTCACCTCTAAAAAGAGGATGAGTTCCAGAGGCTACCTGGCCCTCTACAGGCTCTGCCTAAAGAAATAACAAAGTAAACACTTAGAAGTCTCTAACATACACATACTTGAAGTTTAAGGTCTTGCGGAATAAGACAAGTAACTTTCTGCAGCTGAACAGGTGATTATGTGTTTATGCAAGTTATATTTATTTTTTGTTTAATACTTTATATCAGTTTTGTTTAGCATATCATCTTCAGCAAATAAAGACATCAAAATGATAAAGTAGTTCACCCCCCCCTCTGGGCTACATCTGCTGGACCAAACCTCTCTAACTAGGCTTGTCCTCTTGTATTAAAAACGCTACAAAGGCTAATACAAGAATATGGGTGTCTCAAAGGACAGATCTGACTATAAATACAGAATCAGAAGATAGGAATTAGCTAAACATGCTCTTTCCCAAACACTAAACAGTGAATTTTGTACCTTATACAGTACTTTCCCCAATTGGCCCTAGTGGCCCTTTAAACTTGCATGGAGAATTTTAAGGTGAAGATGACCTCAATTGGTTCTGAAACCTCTGCCATTAGACTCAGAAGGTCGAAAATAGCAGACATAGGCTTTTGAATCACCAAAAATGGATGAACATAGCCCCCAAACAGCTCAAGCACTGAAATGGCCCAAGCTAAAAAGTGAGAAGAATGCCTCAGAAGGAAAAATGAGCTGTAGAAATGGATTTAGAATGCTGAAAACTTTAAGGAATGACCTTCGTTCCACATTCACTGGCTGCACAATTCCCAATGCAGCTCCCAAACTGATTTGGCCCTAGTGGCTCCTAGAACTTCCATGAAGCTAAAACACCTTCAAATGACCTCAGATAGCTATAAAACCTGCACCAATGGCTTCAGAAGGTCGAAAATACCCAAAATCAAAAAACAATTCATCCAAAACCAACTTTCCTAGCCAAAGTTATGGCCATTTAAAGTTTCTCCAGTTTGTCCCTAGAAAAACTCCAGCTAACTTTAGTTAACTCCAGTTAGCTCCGCCAATTATGGCGGGTCCGCCAAATTTGGCGCTCCTGCCAAAATTCCGCCAACTTAACTGCAGTTACATTTAATGTTTGGTGGTTGCCTCAGATTTCGTGCCAGGCGGAATATTCCTTTTTTAATTTTTTTTTTTTAAATTAAAATTTCTAATGTTATGGACAAATTCTTCTTTTTGCCATAACTTCCTCATACGGTGACCATTTTTCGAACCGTTTGCGGCGCCAGAATTGGGAAGAAGAGCACTTTCCAGTCATTCAAATTTGAACTAGTTCTAAGCACTTTAAATTTTGAGCATTTTACGACACTTGGTACGGAGCTCCTGATCACACCTCCCAAATGAGAAGGCTTTTGGTCCCCAAAAGCTCACTGAATCTCTGAACTGAACTGTACAGCACTTGAGGAATAGAAATATCCTCTTCCATTCAGCCAATAGAGCATACTGATGCCAAAATGTCCTGCCTTATCAACTGTCGTCATGGCAAATTTTCGCTGCATAAGCCAAACACTTGTCGAATCTCGACCAAACTTGTTCGTCAGACAAACTAAAAATTTGCAGCAACCAGCAATGAAACTTGCTAATATAGGAGGTGAAATATTCCCCTGCACATGTGGGCTTGTCAACTGTCACGATGCCCATCCATGGCACCTTTGCTCCAGAAGAAGAGCTGCCTCCCAAATGAGAAGGTTTTTACAAAGATGAAACACTTCATTATTTCTCCTCTTTCAATCTTGGAGATCAAATTAACTTTTTCCAAGTCAATATTACATTACATGCATGGTTAAAAACAAAATAATCAACCCTTCAAGTTAATCACACATACATGTTTAAAAAACAAGGAAATCATCATGATCCCTGTGCTCATGCATATCATTCTCATGCATGTAGTTTATCCTTCAATTTTCCCTTAGGTACAATGATAAGTACAAGATCCTCGATCACATGTACATGTACTTTCAAAGCAGAAATGAATATAACTTTCGCTGCAATAGAGTGAGTCTCATACTCAGCTTTTCCATCCTGCAACTTGCATTCCATTAACAAAGAAATGCATTCAATCAAAGACATGCAACTTTAATTGGATAAGAATTCTAACCATTTCTTACCAGTCCATTTCAAAGGCGCTTCCTTTAACTGCACATTGATATCAACATGTGTATCATCCTGACACATATCAATGATGGAAACTTCCTTCCCATTCTTGCCATGCTCTTTCTCCAATTTCTTCAACTTTCGTGGAAGCATTGTTGGATTCAGAGTCCAACACCTTTCAGCAGTATGTCCATGCTTATGGCAATAAGTGCAACACATGTTCATCTTCTTGACAGCATGATTTGCATTGTTCATTGGAACTTTGGCTTCTTGCCTCCTTTCCTTCAAAAGTTTCCTGCATGTTGCCATTCTTTTCCAACATCTAGAAACACTATGGTTAAACAAACCACAAAAAGAACATGCAATTCTTTTCCAATGCTTGTGTGGAAATTTTCCATGCTTTACATGATCAAAGGAAATATGATTGAAATCAGATTTATACCTTTCCCTTTCACCTTCATTACCTTCATGAGGAGGTGAATCAAACGAAGAAGAAGCTCCTTTTGGAACACCATGAATCCTTGCAATGGCTTTAGAGCTTTCACCACTTCCTTGTTCAAGTGCATGCTTATGCACACCTTCTTCCTGCAAGGTCTGTTTCAAACTATTGCATTCCTCAAGGATACAACCTTTACAACCTTGAGATAAAGAACCTGAAATGAAACTCCTTCTAGGAACTGTTTCAATTGCCTTCATGGTTGCTTTGGAACTTTCTCCATAAGATTGTCCATAGCCAAGACCCAAATTCTTAGGCCTTACCTCAACCATTATTGGCTCAACTATACCCTGTGCATGTTTGCCCAATCCTTTTCCTTCATATCCCATTTTGGACATCAACTTGGACCCTATGCCTCTGGTATGTTTCTCAAAAGAACCAAGATAAACATTCTCATAAGAATTTGAAGACAAACTAGAATTGTTTACCTCTTCTTCAAGTTGATATTTGGCTAAGGCTTCTTTGGCAACAAGGAGTTGTGTCTCCAACTCATGCATCCTTTCTAGCTTCATGTTTGCAATATGAAGTTGGCCTTCCATTTCCTGCAATTGGTTAGAAAGCAACTGATTCTCTTCCCTCATGGAATTCAACTGCTCTTGAAGTCTAGAGCTCTTTCTTTCATCCTCATACATTTCTCTCACCATATTCATCATGATGAAAAATTCTTGCTTCAAGCCTTCATCAAAGAATCTTGTGAAGGAGGACGATTTTGAGAACTCACTTATGGAAGTTTTCATTATAGAAATGAACAAAAGAGCTTCAGCAAACTCAAACAAAAAGTAGTAAAGCAGTCAATCTTCAACACTGCTTAAGACACCTTTCAAGCTACACAATCAAGCTAGTGATGTCAGTCAAGCAAACCTAGTGCTCTGATACCATCTGATCTGAAAATGGATTGTACTTGTTTAAGGGTGCAAGGTATCCATTTTCAATAATTTCAACTGTGAGCTAGACACTCCAAATGACCTCTAAAAATGTATAAACTTCTTATTTCTTATACAGAGATAGACTGTAGGGGCATTCACCGGACATGTCACCTCTAAAAAGAGGATGAGTTCCAGAGGCTACCTGGCCCTCTACAGGCTCTGCCTAAAGAAATAACAAAGTAAACACTTAGAAGTCTCTAACATACACATACTTGAAGTTTAAGATCTTGCGGAATAAGACAAGTAACTTTCTGCAGCTGAACAGGTGATTATGTGTGTATGCAAGTTATATTTATTTGTTGTTTAATACTTTATATCATTTTTGTTTAGCATATCATCTTCAGCAAATAAAGACATCAAAATGATAAAGCAGTTCACACCCCCCTCTGGGCTACATCTGCTGGACCAAACCTCTCCAACTAGGCTTGTCCTCTTGTACTAAAAATGCTACAAAGGCTAATACAAGAATATGGGTGTTTCAAAGGACAGATCTGACTGTAAATACAGAATCAGAAGATAGTAATTAGCTAAACATGCTCTTTCCCAAACACTAAACAGTGAATTTTGTACCTTATACAGTACTTTCCCCAATTGGCCCTAGTGGCCCTTTAAACTTGCATGGAGAATTTCGAGGTGAAGATGACCTCAATTGGTTTTGAAACCTATGCCATTAGACTCAGAAGGTCGAAAATAGTAGACATAGGCTTTTGAATCACCAAAAACGGATGAACATAGCCCCCAAACAGCTCAAGCACTGAAATGGCCCTAGTGGCCCTGAAAGCTTCCCTGAAGCTAAACAGTGAGAAAAATGCCTCAGAAGGAAAAACGAGCTGTAGAAATGGATTCATAATGCTTAAAACCTTCAGGAATGACCTTCGTTGCACATTCACTGGCTGCACAATTCCCAATGCAGCTCCCAAACTGATTTAGCCCTGGTGGCTCCTAGAACTTCCACGAAGCTAAAACACCTGCAAATGACCTCAGATGGCTGTACAACCTACACCAATGGCTTCAGGAGGTCGAAAATAGCCAAAATAAAAAAAAAAAAAATCGTCCAAAACCGACTTTCCTAGCCAAAGTTATGGCCATTTAAAGTTTCTCCAGTTTGTCCCTAGAAAACCTCCAGCTAACTTTAGTTAACTCCAGTTAGCTCCGCCAATTATGGCGGGTCCGCCAAATTTGGCGCTCCTGCCAAAATTCCGCCAACTTAACTGCAGTTACATTTAATGTTTGGTGGTTGCCTCGGATTTTGCGCCAGGCGGAATATTCCTTTTTTAATTTTTTTTTTTTAAATTAAAATTTCTAATGTTATGGACAAATTCTTCTTTTTGCCATAACTTCCTCATATGGCGACCATTTTTCGAACCGTTTACAGCGCCAGAATCGGGAAGACGAGCACTTTCCAGTAATTCAACTTTGAACTAGTTCTAAGCACTTTAAATTTTGAGCATTTTACGACACTTGGTACGGAGCTCCTGATCAGAATCAATCAGATCCATGGGTTCTTCTACATCAGGCATTGATTCATCATCCTTTTCTTTCGGTTCCCTGGTGTTGGCTTCTTGAGAGCTCCTCAAAGTCGGAAGATTGTTCACCTTGCGGTGAACTTTTCTTCAGGAGTCTTGGAACCCAATGCTTGATGAGGGCATCGATTTTGTACATATACGGCGGTGATTGTAGTTTCAACCCATAGAAACTTCAGAAGTCTTTGATCATGTAGCATGGCCCAGACAGCTTCCATCATCGTGTGGTTCTTCCTTCCCACCACACCATTCTGCTCAGGAGTATGTGGTGTAGTAGTCTCCCTCTTAATGCCAACCTCAGGTATGCCTGAGTGAACCAATTGTAATATATCGGAGGTCTTGCTTTGGCTTGAGGGGAATGGTTCCCTTTTGAGCTTTCCTTCAGCACATCCTGGACATACACCTTCTTTCTCTACTCAGAATTCGGGCATCCCTGTCACCATCTGTCTTACATCGGGTAGAGCTTTGTAATGAAGGTGCACAAACCTCCGATGCCAAAGTTCAGACTAAATAGTTGTGTCACAAGACATGACACCTAGCGGACTTCCATCGACCTGATATAATGAATCAACACTAAACCCAAGAGTAAAGGCATATTTAACATTATTTTTCCATATACATACCTTGCCATCGCTAAAGGTTACCTTGTAGCCTTTGTCTTCCGTTCCCGAGATGGACACTAGGTTCCTTTTGAGGTCAGGTGCATTTAATACATCCTGGAATTTCTGGCCTTCTTGAATGCTTGTCCTCTTACTTGATTCCTAGCTCTCCTCTTACCTTTGCTGTTGAATTTGTCATTCCTTTGATTGCCATCAGATGGATTTTGATCATCGTCCTAGAGTGAGTCCTTTCTATCAGGGCACTCCCTTGCATAGTGACTTGCTTTATCGCAAATGTAGCATCGTCATTTTCTTCTAGCCTTAGGTCCAGCCTTTCCTTTTGATTTAGTCCCGGAATTATTTCTTTTCATTGCATGAAAAGAAAAGGCAGCAAGAGGACCTTTAGGCATGGGCATTTCTTACACTTCTTCCCTTGTTTCTTCTTGAATGCATCTAGCCATTAATTCTTCGAAACCAGGAATTACATTATAGTTCAGAAGAGTAGTCCTGAACACATACCATTCAGATGGTAATCCTTCAAGAGTTGTGAGTGCCATTTCTCTGTCACTAATAATTTCCCCAATAGATAGGAGATCGTTCTTGATCTCGGTGATTCTTAAGAAGTATGCTTGCATACTTTCATCTTTACCCTTCTTGATTTCCCTCAGCTTATTTCTAAGAAACAAAACTTGATTTGCATCATTAACTTTAAATAAACTCACCAGTCTGTCGTAGATTTCCTTGGAGGTGTCTAGATCAGAGATGTAGGCCACCAAGCGCTTGTCGATAGAGTCCCAGATGATCTTCTATTTTGACTTCTTCGATTTTCCATTTGTTCCATGCAGTAGCGGATGCATTTGATGGAGGCTCAACAATATTGCCTCTTACATAGTCCAGCACTCCTGGATCTTCTAGGGTTAGATCGATAGACATCTTCCATGTGTGATAGTCATCTTTCTCACAGAGCTCGTCTTCGGCAGGAAAGAGTGTTGAGGACCCCATAGTTCTTTTAGGATAGCCTTGCCAATCTTCTCTTCAATGATTGCTCTTGCTCTTGCTCGGGCTTTGTCTTCACCTCAGCTCTGATACCATGTTAAGTTATGGTATGTTCTATGCTTATAACAGTTTACTTCTTTTTCTTATTATATTCCACCGAATAGCAATCACATGTACATAAAGTAAAGTGCAAATAGAACATGAAACGATCGACAGAAAACAAGCCAAGGCAAGAGACACAAGATGTGGCGGCTAGCCAGGGACAAACCGCACAATTTGTGGGGAAACCCTTTGATCAAATCTTCTTTTATCTTCAATAATTCAGCAAAGAGAAATAGTACAATAAATCTGATTCATATCAGCAGTAGCAAACCCTAGATCAGTAGCATCAGCATTAGCGGCTTCATTATCAAACTAGGGCAGACCATATCTCACAAACCGATAGTCGGATTGACTTCATTCCACCACCAAAAGTTTCGGCTTCCAGAGGAGGTTCAGATGAACCTACAACACAGTTCAAATGAGGAGATCTTCTAGGCCACGCAAGTCAATCTTTACTTCTGCAGTTGCAGCTTCAGTTTCAGCAGTTTCCGGCTTCAAACTAGGGCAGTCGATATCTAGCAAACCGTTCGTCAGATTGACTTCATTCCACCACCAAAAGTTGCGGCTTTCAAAGGAGGTTTAGATGAACCTACAGTGTAGTTCCAAAGAGGATATCTTCTAGGCCACGCAAGTCAATCTTTACTTCTGCAGTTGCAGCTTCAATTTCAACAGCTTCCGGCTTTACATGTGAGAGAGAGAGAGAGACCCATTTTAGCGCAGTAGAGAAGAGACTCATATCTGTGCAGTAGAGAGAGAGAGATGTGATGATATGAGTGAGTCCAAATGAGGAAAAGTCCTCTTATATTTATACACAACGTTGGTGGGTGAATAGATGCGACTGTTGGGCTTCTGAGCCTACATGAGTTGTAGGTCGGCTTGATAATAATTCCATAATCAAAATAAATTCATATCTCCATGAATACTTATCGGAATCGGATGATCTTTATATCAATCCTACACCTCTCGATGAGAGGAATCTAATAAAAATATTATCAGCCATGAATAAGATGACCCACATGAAGTTTTTCCCTGGTTGCCAATTTTAACAAAAATATATTAAAACCGACCTTCCCACATGTCATGCGGAAAGAGTCAATTTTGCGGACAAAACCGACCTCCCTAGAAGCTAAGGCTTTCTAGTGACAAACAAGACAATTAAACACTATCTTTCCCTAAATATGCATTTAGAATACAAGTAATCAGGTGTTTAAAACATACCTTTAGTCCCACGCTGTTTGTAGCAGTCCAGCCTCTCCAATCCGGATGAGCTCCTCCTTCTCTTCGAAACCTGCATTCACTAACAAGCGAACGATCACATAGCACCTGAATAACTCATAAAATAAAACATATTCATCATAAAGACCAAGGAGTATATGAAACAAATTATGTATAACAACTTGTTGAGAAAAATGAGCTTAATTGTATTAAGTGGAAACAAAAGAAACCATTACAACCAGTGCCTTGGTGTTGTGCAGGTCCCTCCCAGGGTCCAGCAAGAGTTCTCCTTTACTTTGATCAGCTCACCCACTTCCAAATGAAGCTAAGAAAGGATGGGAATCTCTCCTCTTAAGCTCTATAAGGGAGTCCTAATTTCAGCAGCATCTACCCTTAGGAATCTTCAGCTTTCAACCTCTCCTCCCTCTGGCCCAATGCCTGTATTTATATTGCTTTGGAGGAAGTTAATCAGGTCCACCATCAATGGGATAAGCCCCTCTTTGAATGGGATAGGTCCCCTCTTGATGGGATAAGTTCCTCTTTCATAGGGATGCATGAACCATCTGGAGGCGCTCAATACACGTTAAACAAACTTCTAGAATGCTCTAAAATCGACCACAAGTAACTTTTTTGAAGTAAAACTCGCGCCTTTTGACCTTTACAGGAGTACGCACCCACCCCTTTACAGACAGAGCGTACAAGTACACAAGTATTGTGAACTTGAGGTGCGTACACGCAGGTAAGGTTAAGAGAAACTGCATAACCAGAGTTAATTGACTTTTTAAGGACTTTCTCTCTTTCTTGGAGTTTGACATGAGGAGCAGAGGTATAAGACTTGCCAAGGAGGATAGTATGACAGTTGATGGAGCCATACTAACTGCAAATAGTCATGGTGACAATTTTTAGTGTAACAGATTGCCCCCTAAAGTGCGAAGCCTGTAGTAGATTAGGGTTTCATATCATCTAGGAAGGGTGAAGTACTTTATCATTTCAAGGATTATCTTGTGGAGAGCCCAGTCGGAACCTGCAAATATTCAACACAAAATACATATATGAGATCATATCATCGCTGAGGTAGGCATTCCCATACTCAGATCAAAACTTTAACTAACAAACTAACTACTGCTCTGATATAGGAATGATTTCGCAGTACATCATAATCATAGACTCTTGTAGACACAGTATGGACGCAACCATCTATTTATGATTAGTCTACTGTATAATGAATACAAAACTCCTCACAGCCTGGATGGTGGAAACTAAATCCAGGGTCTTCATTTCTACTTCCCGAAATAGTACGATTCTATCCATGCGAATAAATGAGTTGATGTCGAACATGGTAGAAACCACTTGATTACCAGTCAATGATGTAAACTGTTAACAAGTGTGAGAGAGACCACCAGTGATGTCAATGGTTCTCAAAGTACTCAGTACAATCCATGAGATGTGAATGAATGTGTTGATGTCGAACATGTCACGGAATCCTTCGATCGAAAGTCAATGATGTAAACGGTCGTCAAAGGCGAGAAACCTGCCATTGATGCATGTAGACTTCAAGGTACTGACGATTTCTAGATCATCTTTCTAGATAATGTGCTGATGTCGATAGAAAGCGACCCGTTGCAGGCAAGCCCACAACACGAAATCATAGATCAAGTTGAAGAAATGTAGCTGTAAGGACTGACTCAGGGATGGTCGAGATGGATGGCGGGTATTTTGTAGATGAATGGTTTATTTGCAGTGACCTCTTGAACACATAACGACACGACAGATGGCTTGGTGACAATTGACCCAAAGTTAATACCCAGCTGAAGACTTTTAATGTGGTTTGATCAACTATTAGGCAAAGGATTTCCCAACCCAGGTGAATGAAAAGTGTCGTGTTCAAGAGTGGTGATAAGGTTTCTCTGAGACAAAGGATAGCAATTAGGATCACTTTTCTCTCTTTTCCCCCACCATTTCTGGCAAGTACCTCTTTATTTTTTACAAGCTTGAGGAGGATAACATTTGCTTGATTATAAGCTCATCCTTTGGATGAGTCCAACTTAGTTTAGATTCGAACCCTAAGAAGGAGTGGTCCGTTCCTGTTTGTAATCGAACAAGTCCTTTACTGTGAAATTTTAACGAGTCCATTATAGGAGAAACTTGGCGTTTTTCAATTTTAGAGAGTTTGAAAAACTTAAGAAGACTCCAGGGTTGAACTTTTTCGTAAATTTGTGTCTCCCAAGCCCGAAAAAGTATAAAATAATACCTGAGAGAACCGCTTGATCTTGCGACCAAGGAGTACTTTCATAATTAGTGTCTTTGACCTGAAAAGTAAAAAGCGATCAAGGACACGTCGTTTTATTTCCAGTATCGAATTTGAAACGATAAAAATCCGACAATCTTTTCCTGTTTTTACGGTCAGAAAAGGGCTATAAGGGGACCGTATTTTAATTCCGTTTTAACGAGTGTAAAAGAAACACTCGGCAATCTTTTCATGTTTTAGGAGTCAGAAAAGGGCTTAAAAGAGAACTCCAAGGTTTCACTTTTTCATAAGTTTTAACGAGTTCGAAAAAATGATAAAAATGTACTCATGGTTTTCATTTTTTCGTAAGTTTTAATGAGTTCGAAAAAATGATAAAAATGTACTCAAATGGCCGACTTTCAATTTAATTTACGAGCAGGAAAAGACGGAAAGGACTCGGCATTTTCATTTGTTTTACGAGAATGAAAGATGGCAAAATAATCTCGGGATTTTCATGAGTTTAACGAGTCTTGAAAATAACTAAAATTGACTCGAGATAGGTTTCGTTTTTACAAAAGCTTGAAACAGAGAAAAACTATGCTTCAAAGTAGTTTCATTTTTACACAAGCTTGAAACAGAGAGAAAACTGTGCTTGATGCCCCCTAAGCATAACTGCTAGAGCACATGCCCCCCAGCTTCATTTCATTCAACTAAGTACAAGCTGGATGGAATGAAGGTTCATGTACAAGATCATTTGAAAGACTCAACCTAAAACTGTAAGAAAATTATGCAAAAAACTGAAATAACTAACCTAAATATACAACTTGACATTTATGAGATCTAGTCAAACTCTCGACTCAATTAGAGGAGGATTTGTTTCATTTTTTAACGAGCTTGACACAGGAAAAGAACTATGCTCGGATTCGGTTTCATGTTTACGCAAGCTTGAAATGAAAAACTATGCTTGTTATAAGTTCACATTCCCCCAACATAATGACGCAAATCAAGGTACATGCCCCCCAAGCTTCATTTCATTCAACCAGGTGGATGAAATGAAGGTTTACTTTCGAAGTCTTGGAAAGACTCGTGGGAGTTGTTTCATTTTTTAGTGAGGTTGACACAAGAAAAGAACTATCCTCAAAACCCTTGTTTCATTTTTTAAATGAGCTTGACACAAGATAAGGAACTATGCTCATAACTACTCTCTACAATCTACCTAACAAAAACTTTACTCTAAAAACCTTGTTTCATTTTTTAATGAGCTTGACACAAGACAAGGAACTATGCTCATGACTCCTTGTTTCTTTTTTTTTAACGAGCTTGACACAAGACAAGGAACTATGCTCCAAAATCCTTGTTTCATTTTTTAATGAGCTTGACACAAGACAAGGAACTATGCTCATGACTACTCTCTACAATCTACCTACTAAACCTACCCTTGTTTCATTTTTTAATGAGCTTGACACAAGACAAGGAACTATGCTCTAAAATCCTTGTTTCATTTTTTAATGAGCTTGACACAAGACAAGGAACTATGCTCATGACTACTCTCTACAATCTACCTACTAAACCTACCCTTGTTTCATTTTTTAATGAGCTTGACACAAGACAAGGAACTATGCTCAAGACTCCTTGTTTCATTTTTTAACGAGCTTGACACAAGACAAGGAACTATGCTCAAAAAGTTCACATGCCCCCAGTATAATGATGCAAAGCGAGGTACATGCCCCCCAGGCTTCATTGTATTCAACCAGGTGGATGGAATGAAGGTTTACTTTCAAGACTCAACTCGAAAAAGGGGGTTGTTTAATTTTTTAATGAGGTTGACACAAGAGAAGAACTATCCTCATACCTGATTCATTTTTTAACGAGGTTGACACAAGACAAGGAACTATCCTCATGACAGCCTATTTCATTTTTTAACGAGGTTGATACAAGAAAAAACTATCCTCGTCCCTGACTGATCATGGTTTCCAACTGGAAGGAAGACATGTCAATGGACACACCTTGATCATGGCTTCCAAGAGGTCTTCATCAGAAGGAAGAATACTTCTTTGGAAGGAACACATGTCAAGGGACTCAAAAGGGATAAGAACATCATGTTCAAGTAATCCCATAGAGTTTTCCATGTCAATTACCGGATCTAAATCAAATGAAGATGAGCAAACAGTGAGAGGCTCTCTTACATCGGTAACTGAAAACATGGGACCAGTTGCCACATAATTAACCTGTGGCAGGGTAGATACCACTTTAGAATCAGGAACATTTAGGGGTGTCATATTATTGGTAGTCGAAACAAGACTAGGGAACGAAAGCTGGTCTACAGTCACAATACTGCCATTGTGAGGGAAAGACATCACGCGAAAGAGTGTCGATACAACAGCTTTCATTGCATAAACATAGTCTCATCCAAGGAGTAAATTGAAATCCAAGGGACCTCGAACTACCATAAGATCAATACAGACAATTTTACCTTCCAAGGTAATAGAAAACTTAGGAAGGATCCCTAAAGGTTCACTAATGGTTCTGTTAAAAGCTTTCAGATTCTGCGTAATAGGCGCAAGCTGAGGGGAACCCAAAGCTTTCCAAACAGTTGAGGATAAAATACTAACAGAAGCACCTTCATCTACCTGAGTACGATGTATGTCCCTACCACCAACCTTGACAATGATTTGGAAAGGGATGGAGGAAGGAAGACGAGGTTCTGTCAGTCTATTCCAATCAAAGGAAAAGACCTCAGTGCTTGGAGGGGGTTCTATAGAAACAGGTGAAATGCCCCCCGGCATAGAAGAATGTGATGTAACAAAAAGAACCTCAGCGGTATGAAGTTCACTCTCTAAAGGGAAAGTGGGATCGACTCTTTGTGAAATTGAATCGACCACTTGATCAACTAATGGATCATCAACCTGAGTGACATGAGTTTCACTCTCCAATGGAAGAGTGTGATCGACTGTACTTGAAATTATATCAATCACTTCATCAGTTGACGGTAGGTTGGGAGAAAGTTTACGGTCACCAGTTGGAAATTCTTGCTGTGGAACAGTAAGGTTTTCCAACAATTTTGAGGCTTCATCCATGTGAGGGAAAATGTGAGTTTGATGACTCCCTTTGCATAACTTACAAGGAAACCTAACTTTACCCTTTTTCTCAGGAACCTGACTATCACTGGTTGATGGATCAATGGAAAGTTGATGAGATTTTTCTGACCATACTTCCAAGACCTTTGGAATACCAGGACAATTGATAAGGAAGTGGTCACCCTTACAAAGCCTGCAAGGGTATTTGGGTTTACGATGCATGTCAGAGTTTTCCTCAACACAACTAACATTTACAGTCGTGGTTGGTTGGTTGACTTCTTTCTTATCTTGCTTCTTCTTCTTCTTCTTCTTCTTCTTCCCTTTCTTCTTCTTCTTAGACACCTGGTTACTAGCATCAAGGCTTTTACCAAGCGAAGAGGAAGAAATGGAGGAAGAAAAATGAGGCGAAGAAGGTAAAGGGTCAACAGAAGGTTGGTGATGTTGAGATGGTGAACTCTATTGAGGTGAAGCATTCGGTTGAGGTGGAACAATTGGAGTACTTTGGGCCAACGAAGTTGAAAATAACCATATCGGTAAACCTATTGTAAATCCAGGTAATGACAAAGTAGCCATATAAGGAGGACCAACATTTCCAAAGTAAGGAAAAGTACTAGGATTCTCGTTAGGAGGGGTTCCTAGGTTGGTAAATTCTGGAACATTTGCCATTATATTCAACTTCAGTGAATTTTATTAACAATTTAAAACTAAAATTAACAATTCACAATTCACACCTAACAATTAAAATTCACAATTCACACCTATGGTCTCTAAAAGTAAAAACAAACAAATTAACACGCGTTATCAAATCTAGGAGTCAAACCACACACAAACAGTAACTTTCCGTACCGAAAACACTAGTTGGTGATGAAATCCAACATCGCAGAATTCAGTACAGAAATGGCGGGTGGAACAGTTACCTCGGCAACCTGCTTAATGAATAGACTGGACCAAGTTCCTCCACTTTAACCATCTCGAGTGAAGTGAACCCCCCAGAAAATCCAAGTGAGTCTAGCCGACGTCTGCTCCAGGTACAGTGGGATCTTCCCTCCACCGTCACCTTGGGTAGAACCCTAAAGATAACAGTCACTAAGGTCACCAACAGCAACAAATATACCTGGGGGAACAGTCTACGATCCGACAGCATGCAAGGTTAGAGTAACAAGCTCAATCCCCTTGCCGGCTCCTTGACAATAATCCAAGGTTTACCGACAAGTGACCCCAGGCTCCTCGACAATGATTAATCCGAGGTTTACCGTTTGTAGTACGTGCGTATCTGGCGTCGTTCCCAATGAAGGAGGATTGATCCCTTCACTGGTTCGGACACGATCTCGTGCTTCTCCTTTAAGAGGAGCTTTCCCAGAGTATAAATGTAACAGTTGGATTTATCCTACCGCAAGATAAGCTACTTGTTTGGTTTTACTGTCTTGGAGAGTTAATTACTCTCCTACTCCAAGACACTAGCTTAAGCTATGTTGGCGTATCAGAGCCCTAGAAATGTAAAAATTACTAGATGAATTTTAATTAAGCGTTGTGTTATTAAGGCTGTTATTACTCAAATGGGTAAATGGATATGAAACCAATGGTGTTATGACCCGACTCAACTGAATGCAATCGAATATGAAAATGTAATCCTTTCAATTCGATGAATCCTAACTAAAGTAAGGAGAGAGTTTCCATTCACTTCCAACAATGCAAAAAATTGATCACTAAGAGAAAATATAACAAATTCTCTAATGCACTAATTTCATCAAGAAAAATTAATGCAAATCAATTCCAAAATATTTTTTTATTTTTATTTTTGTGTAAATTCAAATCAAAGAAAACTGATCTAAATCTACGATTGATTTTTCAGAATGTAAACTATGCAATTGTAATCTATGCACAATTCACTTGAAAAGTATGCAAATGTAATCTATGCACATTTTTCACTAATATTCTGAAAATGAGAATTCTAATTATGCAAATGTGATCTATGCAAGAGAATTCTCAAACACAAGATGATTCTAATGTAATCTAAGAACCAATCAAGTGCAAGTCGAGAAAATTGGGTGAGAGTTCCAAAGATCAAAAAATAAAAACACTCAAAGGCGATTAACACTCATACACAATTTAGGAAATTTTTTTGCAAAAACAAGAGCAAAAAGATGCAAAATTGTGAAAAGACTGAGACAAACCTCCAAGTAATGACCAAAGGAAATCAAATTTAGAATTTCTCAAAAAAGAGACTCAAAACACCCAATTGATAAAAAGCTTAAAGTAGAAATGGCAATGAAATTAGCCAAGATGAAAGCTTCTGACAGGTAACCAGTGGATCTGGGCAGCAAGAACAAGCTATTAACAAAATCTAAAAGATAAAAAAGAAAAAATTGAAATTTTCTAGGCTTTTGACAGGGGTACACAGGCAGCCTGTTTTCACAGGTGTGGCCACGCTATGTGTACACAGCAAAAGTGCGTACAGGTACGCAGTATGCTTAACGCAGAGGGTGCGTACTGCTCTCAAAATCAAGAAAAATAAAAACTAATTTAACCCTAAGCTATTCCACCCAAATTCACAGTCAATCAGTCAAAAACCAAAAAGAAATCGACTTTTCGCAAATCAAAGTATCAATCAAAAGAGAAATCAATCAAATCCATGGATTCCCCAGTGGAGTCGCCATTTTGTCATGCGGAAAGAGTCAATTTTGCAGACAAAACCGACCTCCCTAGAAGCTAAGGCTTTCTAGTGACAAACAAGACAATCAAACACTATCTTTCCCTAAATATGCATTTAGAATACAAGTAATTAGGTGTTTAAAGCATACCTTTAGTCCCACGCTGTTTGTAGCAATCCAGCCTCTCCAATCCGGATGAGCTCCTCCTTCTCTTCGAAACCTGCATTCACTAACAAGCAAACGATCACATAGCACCTGAATAACTCATAAAATAAAACATATTCATCATAAAGACCAAGGAGTATATGAAACAAATTATGTATAACAACTTGTTGAGAAAAATGAGCTTAATTGTATTAAGTGGAAACAAAAGAAACCATTACAACCAGTGCCTTGATGTTGTGCAGGTCCCTCCCAGGGTCCAGCAAGAGTTCTCCTTTACTTTGATCAGCTCACCCACTTCCAAATGAAGCTAAGAAAGGATGGGAATCTCTCCTCTCAAGCTCTATAAGGGAGTCCTAATTTCAGCAGCATCTACCCTTAGGAATCTTCAGCTTTCAACCTCTCCTCCCTCTGGCCCAATGCCTGTATTTATATTTCTTTGGAGGAAGTTAATCAGGTCCACCATCAATGGGATAAGCCCCTCTTTGAATGGGATAGCTCCCCTCTTGATGGGATAAGTTCCTCTTTCATAGGGATGCATGAACCATCTGGAGGCGCTCAATACACGTCAAACAAACTTCTAGAATGCTCTAGAATCGACCACAAGTAACTTTTTTGAAGTAAAACTCGCGCCTTTTGACCTTTACAGGAGTACGCACCCACCCCTTTACAGACAGAGCGTACAAGTACGTAGGTAAGGTTAAGAGAAACTGCGTAACCAGAGTTAATTGACTTTTTAAGGACTTTCTCTCTTTCTTGGAGTTTGACATGAGGAGCAGAGGTATAAGACTTGCCAAGGAGGATAGTATCACAGTTGATGGAGCCATACTAACTGCAAATAGTCATGGTGACAAATTTTAGTGTAACACCACAGACTTCAAAATTTATGGAATATCATATATAATGTCGTCGGGTCCGGTTATTGGGTTGCATCGGGCCATGGTTAGTGCTCCTTAATGTTTCTCCGATAGTGATCTGGCGATGTAATGTGGGCCATCAATCTACGAGCATAATCGACAGTCCACATTTAGCAGTTTGCACCGATACCCGCCGACTCGCCTCAACCGATTTGCGATCACAGATTGCGACCACTAATGCGATCCGCCGATCAGATCTAGATCATTGATCGGCTAGATCAGATAGCTGTCGTGCATTAGGACTGTTAAGCTTCCGATTTTGGTTTTTTCATGGTTTTGGAGTGTTTTTTCCTCCCGATAGTGTATTTCTGCCCTTCCAAGGGCTCTTGGCATGTGATGGTTTTGACTTTGAATGATCCTTAAGAGGATTTTGAAGACTTTTGGGGCATACTTAGATCCTTTGGCATGATTTTAAGAAAAATTTGGAGACTTTGGGAGTGTTTTGGGTCCACTTTTGGGCCAAACACCTCCAAGGCTAACAGGCATAATGTCCTGACCCTACACAATTATAGCATATCAACTATCCACGACCTCTTCCAGGTCCTCCTCCACCTCGGCCTCGTCCATGCCCCTAAAATCTTGTTGGTGCCACTCTTGCATTCTGGTCAAGGGGCCGCAATTCAGCCTGAACTCTGTAGGTGGGAGTTCTATCCATCATCAGCTCTTAGCTTCTACAAGTGTGCTCATCGTGTCCAACAGATCTACAAAAATTACATAACAACTGTTGCGAATTCTGTGTGTACTTCTGTAACAAATTGCAGTTCTTCGTAACATGCTTTCCTCCTATTTGACAAATCGCACACCACAAAGCAGGCATCGTGCTAGGTCCTGCTTGTGCATATGGTCTTAACGACATCGGTCCTCCTCCCACAAGGTAGTTCGTGAACACCGGGAAGTGGTCCTTGTCATGACCCTGACCCTTACATTTAACGCACCATACCTCTTCACACACTTCTGATCGGGCTGTCCTCTCCTGTTTCAGACTCTGCATCTCAAAGCATAAGTTTTTCAACTACATGTGGATCTACTGAACTCCCAAGTTAGGATCTTGTATCAGGGTCTCATGCAGCCTCATCACGATCTACAAGGATTTTGTGTGGGTCATTAACCTCTGTTGCAATAGTGCGTTCCTCAAATGTGGCGTTAGTGATGCTACAAACCATTCACGGTTCTGTCCATCCATAAAATTCATATTAGCTTCGCAAATCATGCACTTTAGCCTCTAATCTAGCTCCCAAGGAGTCTCACCTAGTAGCATTGTGATCTCTTTGAATCCAATGACCGACTGAGCCTCTGACTTTAGCCTGCTAAATTCTTTGTTCAACGAATTTGGATATCCACAATCCTGGCATTTGGATTTTCATTAGAATTCTTAATATACCAGGTCAGCGCACGATATTGCAGAACATTGACCAGCATTGCATTCTTTATATTATCATCTGTAACTCCCTGCACTTCCCATATGACTCTTATCATGAACCAAAAATGGTCTGGATATTCATTTCCTACCCCCTTGAACACAAGCAACTTTATTGCGCTTGCCATATTGACTCGTAGTGGTGGTGGAGGTGGTACGAGTGAAGATGGAGGTGAAGGCGGTGAAGCTAGTGGCTGTGTGGGTGGGGGTGGTATGTGCAGAATCCTCTGCCTTATCAAATTGATCACACCTTGCGGCGAGACCTTCATGAGCTCTTCCTCGTCCCCTCACAGAGGTGAAATCAAAGCGCTATTCTTTGTTCCCTTACTTCCTTCATTTCTGTAGGTTTTTCCACTTCACATAGCTCCAGACATCAAGGTAATTGTATAACCCTATTTTCACACAATAACATTTTAATCCAAGTATTTAGAGACTTACTTACTTACCTCACGGTCCTTTGAGAAAGCATCACTCTGCCTCGCTATAGCTGACTGAAGTATCTACCACGAACTCAGTAATGAATCCTCCTATAATCCAATCAAGCCAATGATCAACAACACGCATGATCTTATCCTTCGATGCTTCCAATCTGTGCACCAATTCTAGGGTCCACACAATAGGATTGTCGAGTTTCCACCTTCCTTCGCTATCTGATAGCTTTGCGATCCACTTGTACAGCTCAGTAGGGAAAGATGCATAGAAAATTTTGTGGATCTATGTGTACAGGTAGTAGGCTAACCACTCTTCTTTTGTCAGTCATGGATTCCTATTCTCCTGTGCCGCAAACTTGTGAGTTCTCCAGTCAAACTAACCTTCAGTTTCGTTCTTAGTTGGATTCCAATGATACGACATCAGACATCTCTATGCAAATTTTGGTCCCGACAATGAAACCATTTGTTGACTTGATGGGGCCTAACCGAGGTTCAGAGTTAGTTAGCTAAAAAAATCCCTGTACTACTAGCCCTTTCTACAACAACCCACAGAGCATAGACTGAGGTCTCACCCGAAGTAGCATGGGGGGATGCTGGAACCAAGTTTCTGCACCCTTGAGATGTTTGAGGGGTCAATTTAGTCCAACTGTGAATACTTTTGCGCAGGTCACTTTGCACACTTTCCTGACCTGTGAGGCCTTTGCAATCTGTTATAATCACCTTCGCGTAGCCCTAACCAGGGGTTGAGGTTCTTTCACAATGCTAAGGCAGTGATCTGCGCTATTTCACCAAGTTACACCACAAATCTTACTTATCTTCTTATAACAGTTAATTATCTTCGTGTAAAAAGATACTTTATCTTATATTCACTTTATCAACACATTCATATAATTCCACGCATCATATAAATAATAGAAATTTAATTTATATATAATACATTCAATGCAAAAGACAGGAAAAAGATACACATAAATGATGTAAAACTTCTCTTTATTAATGCTTCAATCGGTTATAGACTCAACTTGCCCTGTGCACTTAGCTGCAGGGGTCTGCGCACTCAGTTGTGGACTACTAGGCCTCTATGCACTCAGCTGTAGAGCCTTCTCCTACTATATGACCCAAAGACATGACTCGATACTTCAACTAGGACTCAATTCTTCATCATTAGATCTTCAGTTAACTTCTACTTAACTTGTTTACAACTTAGGGCCTCGCTCTATTTATACAATCCGATGGTCTGCGAACCATGGGTAGATCTCTATGGCTAACATTATATTACAAAAATGAGGGTGGACAACCCTTTGACTCATTTACAATCTTTGCGCTCTGCGCTTTAAGCCCCAAAACTTGCCTTGGGGGATCCCGCGCCCAACACCTACTTATACAATCAATCAATTAGATATCAAACTCCTTATGCATTCAGTTTTACTTTCAGATCTAAGAAGACTTCATTGACAAACAAAATTAAAATGAAAAAACTGATCCGATAGATTAGTCAGACCTAAAGACAAGGATTTCCTTTTGTATACGCTACTTGGAAGAGTAAAACCTGCATGTACATGAGCTTTTACCGAGACGAACTAGTGTACATATTTGTAAATATTAACTCATAACTTCATTGTTATTCTGGACTTCAAACAAACCTAGATCATGACCATTAAAGAATAAAATAGGTGTACACAATTAGATCTAACCCAACCAATATTAGATCATTCAATGATAAGTCATTTTAGGTCTCATGATCTTGATCCAACATTGAATTCAAGGTGCACAAAATATTTAAGATCAAATCACCAATGTAGATCCTGCAACATAAAATATACTTTAGATAGAAGTATTCATTAGAAAACCATTCACTTGCACACCCTGGCCTAATGATCTTCTCCTCCATATATAGTTTTACGCCTTTCTTAATACCTCAAACCAAAACCACTTAGGACCAATACCTTGGAGCAAATACCTCGGATCAATACCTCATACCAAATACCTTGGACCAAAACCTTGATTTTCCAACCTATATGTGCTTTTCCTCTTGTGAGAGTGCGTGTATATGTATACGCGCTTTTTGTTCTGTGTACCAGCGTGTATACGTTGTTTTGACCAAGTGGACCTGTGTATACTTCATACACTGCTTTACATCAACCTTTTCCTTCACTTTATTTATTCTGATCAATAGACCTTAGTTCCATCTTCCTGTTCTTATGTACCACTACCCTATTACCTCTGAATATTCTTGTTGTACTGTGAGTTGCCTTTTATAAAAAGTGAATTGACCTATGAGTGATTTTCCACCAACGACAACACTTGTATCATAATGCGAACATAGTCCAACACCTACAGGATTGGCAGTGAGCAGTTTTAAAAGGGAAAAATAGAGGTTGGCTCCATCAAGCAGTGATAAGGAGGTAGGCTCTATACTTCCCCACATTTTCCAAGTGAAAAGAATATAGAAAATCCTTCTAGTTATTGAAAAAGATTGCAGTCTAGGGGAATTGCATAAACATAATTTTCATTTAAAATTCCTCATTCATTAAATTTTGTATTAGAAATATACACCCCTCCATCCATCAGAGGAAAATAATAGGATTTAATAAGAGGGAGCCCATCAACACAGTGACGATTCATCAGCACCCTCTTGGACTAGAGATATTGACAAGGCATAATTAGATGGGTTTATTTGAAAAATTGAGGGGATTTGATGATGAAGTAGCCAGAGATTGTTATCTCTCCCTCATTCCACTAACTAGGACCCATGCCACCATTGTGGTGAAAGGCCTCTTGTTGGGTGCGGGATCCCCCAAGGATAGTATTGGGGCTAAAAGCCCATATTTTGAGCAAATTTTGTAATCAAAGTGTAAAGGCTGCACATTTTGTGGTCGTGGAGCACGTATATGTTAAAGAGTCATAGGGTTGTCAGCCCTTATGTTGAAATGTAATGTTGGCTGTAAAAGATCTACCCATGGTCCCACAGACCATGGGATTGTATAAATAGACTGAAACTCTAAGTTGTTAAAAACAATAATGATGTATGAGAGATAGCTCGAAGGTAGAAGTTTAAGTCTTGGGTCATAGCGTAGGTAGAGGCTCTACGGCTGAGTGCGCAAAGGCTTAGAGTAGAAGTTCGCAGCTAAGTGCACGGACCCCTACAGCTGAGTGTGCAGGGCAGGTTGTGTATGTAATTATAAAAAATTATCAATAAAGAGAAGTATTCTACAATTCCCGTGTCTTTACTTCCTATTTATGCATCTTGTTACATTGGGTATGAAATTCACTTATAATGCTTATATGATGTGTGAATATATGTAAATGTGTTGGTTAAGTGAATGCAAGTAAGAACATATATTTATGTGAAGCTAACTAAGATCGGTTAATAAGATAAGTGAAACACTTAGGATAATTAAGGAATCCGCGTTACTCGCTGCCATAGCAGTGCGAAAGTACCTAAGCCCCAGATTAGGGCTGCACAAAGGTTGATCGTATACTTCCGCAAAGGTATTAAAGGCCAAAATAGAGGGTTTGTCCTACAAGCCCTAGAGCGAGATCACCTACGCGAAGGCAGGGATATAAGAGATCAACGATATCACAACCATCTCAAGGGTGCGGAAACTTGGTTCCAGCATCCCCCCATACTGCTTCGGGTGAGACTTCAGTCCGCTCTCTGCGGGTTGATGCCGAAAGGGGCAGTAGTGTAGGGATTTGTTTGGCTAACTAATGTTGAATCTGGGTCAGGCCCCCTCAAGCCAACAAATGGTTCCATTGCCAGGACCGAAATCTGAATAAGAGATGTGTGATGTCGTATCACTGGAATCCAACTAAGAAAGAAATTGAAGGCTGGTTGGACAGAAGGATCCACGAGTTCGCGGCACAAGAAAACATAAATCTGTGACTAACAAAAGAACAATGCCTAGACAGGTACCTATATATGGAGATCCACAAAAAAAATTTCACCTCTTTTCTAGTTGAGCTATACGAGTGGATCACAAAGATAGCATATAGCCAAGGGAGGTGGAAACTAGACGGTCCAACTGTGTGGACCCCAAAGCTAGTGTGAAGGTTTGAAGCATCGGAGGATAAGATCACGAGCGCTGTCGATCATTGGCTCGATCGTGTCATAGGAGGATTTGTTACTGAATTCATGGTCAACACCTCACTGAGCTATAGAAAGGTAGAGCGATGCTTTTTCAAAGGATCGTGAGTTAAGTACGTAAAATCTTTGAATACTTGGGTTAAAATTCTATTGTGTGAAAATTGGGTTATGCAGCTACGTTGATGTTTAGGACCACGCGAAGCAAATTTTTTTACAGAAACAAAGGAAATAAGGGTCTAGAGTATATCCCATTGATTTCACCTTCATGAGGGGATGAAGAAGTGATAGTGAAGGTTTGTTCACAAAGCGCTATTCAGTTAATAAGACAAGGATTCCCGCAAATACCACCTCTGCCCACTCGACCTCCAACTTCACCACCATCACCTGCAAATTCACCCGTACCACCTCCACCTCCACCGCGGTTTAGTATGGAAAATACAGTGAAGTTGCTTTTGTTCAAAGGCTTGGGAAATGAGGACCCGGACCAATTCTGGTTCACTGTGAGGGATGTATGGGAAGCTCAAGGTGTTACAGATGATCACATAAAGAAGGTGACACTAGTTAGTGCTCTAAAAGATCGCGTGCTAACCTGGTATATCAAGTACTCTAATGATAACCCGAATGCTAGAGTAGTAGACTTCCAGATAAAACTAAATAAGGAATTTAGCAGGCCTAAATCTAAGGTGCAGTGGATCATGGGATTCAAAGAGATCATGAAGTGACAAGCTGAGACACCTTGGGAATTGGATCAAATATTGAAGTGTCAAATCCGTGAAGCCAATATGAATTTGACAGATGGACAACATCGTGAGTGGTTTGTGGCTTCAATACTACCCTACTTAAGGAGTGCGCTATCGCAGTAGAAGATAAAAACTCAAGCAGAGGCCTTGGAGATTGCCATGAGACTACATGAGACTCTGATGAAAGATCCTAATCTAGGAGTTCAGTAGCTCCACGCACAGCTGTAGAATCTGTGCCTAGAAATGCAAAGTCTGAAGCAGGAAAGGAAGGTTCAACCAGAGGTACACGAGGAGGTATGGTGCTTGAAATGCAAGAGTTTGGGTCATGACAAAGACCATTGCCCAATCTGTGTGAATTACCTTGTAGGGGGAGGACCGATGCCTTTAAGGCCAGAACCTCAAGTAGGACCTAGCACGGGGCCTACATTATGCTGCGCTATCTATCAGGTAGTTGGAAAACATGCCACAAATAACTGTCACCTACTACAAAAGTATGTACAAGCACCGCAACAAATGTTCTGCAACTTTTGTAGGTCGGTAGTGCACGATGAGTGTACTTGTAGGAGCTATGAATTGATGATGGATAGAACTCCCACCTATAGGGTTCAGGTCGAAATGCGGCCCCTTGAACAGAATGCAGGAATGGCACAAATAGGATTTCAAGGGTGTGGATGAGGCCGAGGTGGAGGAGGACCTAGTATAGGTTGCAGATAGTTGATTTGCTACAATTGCGGAGGACCAAGACACTATGCCCACGATTGCACTAATCCAACACACTCGTCGTGCAAGTATTGCACACTGTTTGATCATGAAACATAATATTATCCTATACTGATAGCTAGGATATGAGACAAAGGGGCACTACCACCTCCATCGACTTAGAGCCTTCAGATGATGAGGTCTGACCCACGCGAGGAAGATATGAACGTAAATATAGTGCTCAGGAGTGGGATCACAATAGGGGATGACAAGGGAAAACAACTAGAAGATAGTACATGGGTTTGCAAAAGGTCCGACGAAAGAGGTTGAGTTCAATTTGGAGCACACTCATGAAACCTTCATGGAAGCTAAGAAGAGCTTTGTTGAGGCCTCCACCTCAGGAAGCAAGTATAAGCCTGAACCGGAAATGGACCCCTCTATTCTCACAACTTTCCTGGAAACCTATACGAAGCTACTGCTCAACAGTAAGGTTGTGAAAGGGTTACAAGAACTCATAAATAGATGTGTTAGGACCATGCCAGGTGAACTGCGCATAGTCTAAAATATCGGTAAGCATAAGACAAGGATAGGGCATGAAATGAGACTCATTGCATAGATCAGAGAATACGAAATGGATCAGGTCATTCTGGATTTAGGGTTAGATGTGAATGTTTTACCAAAACAGACATGGTAGTGAATGGGGAGACTTGTGCTGCAATGGTCCCCGATTTAGCTAAAGATGGCGAATCAATAGAAAATCATCTCCATGGGGCGGTTACAGGGGGTAACCATGGACATTGAGGGAGAAAGCGCATTGGCAGATTTTGAAGTAATAGAGATAGTGGATGATAGAAATCCCTACCCCGCACTCCAAGGAATTGACTGGGCTACAGATATGAATGGGGTAATCAATCTAAAGAAGCACAAGATGATATTTGAGAAGAAATCATTGCACATAATAATACCCCTGGATCCTGCTGAAGGGTCGCGCTAAACGAAACCAATTCACAATTATTTGAGTGATGATGATCTAGACTGCATCTATAAGATAACAATGTGAGACCAAGACTGGGTGAATCCCATCATGGATGGACGAATGACATGGGATCACGAGAGTTCCTACACTTTGGATTTTGACGAAGAAATAGAACACTAGCAGAATTGGTTACATGAAGTAACTATGATGAATTGCAACATGATGACCCAGTCATTGCGCTGTGTGTCATCAGAGGTAAGAAATTTGCCTACTGATGATGGAATGAATGAGGTAGATATATTTTTGGATGCATTTGAAAGAGAGGTACTAGAAAAGCAATGCTTCTAGGCCTTGGACTGGGCACTACATGCTACGCCTGCAAAATGGTGGGGTACACACAGAGGAAGCTTTGATGATTGGCATCGATGTAGGAGAATGATAAGAACACGATTTGGGAAGCCTAAGATGCAACTAAGAGACAAGTACCATGGGCATAATGATCCACACGCGCATCTAGCCAAATGGACATAGGCTTATGGAGAAAATCCCCAACTTGAGTGGGTGCACCTCATTTTTCATACCCTAGATGTTATCCCAATGAATTGGTATATAAAAACAGAGCTCTATCATGGGACAGGTGACTGGGATATCCTATGCGAAGGATTCATGATGACATTTAGTTTTGAGGACAGGTTTGACAGTATTGATGAAGTGCTACAAGAGGTAAAAACAACCATTTTTAGGATACCATAGGATCCTTTAGACCCAGTCTAGCCAGAATGGGCTACTCAGCTAAGTCACGTGATCAAATGTTATAATGTAACTGTTGAAGATGAGGATGAGGATCTGTAGAAGATTAACATTCCAGAAGGCCACCACGAGGTTCAAGGACCACAGATTGAGAACCTTGATATAACCACGCCGGTGAAAACAAGACAAGTGAACATTGGTACAGAGGTAGAACCCAAATTCACGAAGATTAGAGACTACTAGGATGATGCAATAGTGGATAAGGTCACTTAATTACTCCCTGAATACCAGGACTTATTCCCAACCAAGTTTACAGATCTGAAAGGAATAATCAAAGATCTAGGAGTGATGAAGATCACATTGAAGCCCGATGCAAAGCTAGTGAAGTAGAGGCCTTACTGCCTAAATCCAAAATACAAGGAAAAGGTTTGCTTAGAGCTAGACAAGATGCTAGCAACAAGCATCATTGAGTTTGTGGAAGATCTGATTGGGTAAGCCCAATGGTGGTGCAAGAGAAGAAGTAGAAGGATGAGATAAGGATATGCGTGGATCTTAGAAAACTGAATGATGCATGTGTGCATGATCCTTTCCCGAATCCGTTCATGGATGAAGTGTTGGACAATGTAGGTGGCCAAGAAGCATATTTCTTCACTGATGGGTTCTCTAGGTAACACCAAATAAAAATCGTGCCAGAGGATAGAAGCAAGAAAACCTTCGCGACTGAGTGGAGGTTGTTTTCAATACACCGTAATGCCATTCGGATTATGCACCTGCAATCATTTCGTGCATGGTTGTTGCAGAAATCAAGGAATTTATTCATAAGTTCCTGGAGGTATATTTTTATGATTGGACTATATTTTGGCTAGTTAAGTTCCATGTAGCGAGCTTGCACTTAATGCTTGATACCTGTAGAAGATACTAGATCGTGCTCAACCTCAAGAAGTGTCTTTTTTGCATTCCTTTTGGGAACCTATTGGGGCATGTAGTTTGTAGACAAGGGCTGATGGTAGACCCCACAAAGATCATCCTGATACTGAACTTGGAAGCATCAAGGAGTGTGAAATAGCAGCGTGCTACTTTGGGACATAAGAGATATTACATAAAGTTTATCAAAGTCTACACCTAGATCAACATGTTGATGGAAAAATTGTTGAAGAAGGATGTCACATTCTGCTGGAATGATGACTATAAGAAAAACTTGGATATATTAAAAGACAAGATGGTTACCACGCCAATTCTAATCTTCCTGGACTAGAAGGAAGAATTTTATGTACATGTCGACACTTCGTGTATAGCGTTGGGGGTAGTACTAACATAGGATCGAGGTGAAGGATTGGACCATCCTATCGTGTTCACAAGCCGCATATTATCCATAGTAGAGAAGAACTATTCTACCACTGAACGCGAGGGGCTAGCTATGGTGTATGCGCTCCAGAAGTACACTACTTGCTAGGAGGCCATTTTAAGATGTATATGGATCACTTTCTGCTAAAGTACCTAGTCAATAAGCCTGTGTTGGGGGGGCGAATCTGCAGATGGCTTTTATTGTTCCAAGAGAATGATTTTGAAGTTGTTGTGAAGCCTTGATGATTGAACACAGGACTTGACCACCTGTCGCGCATCGAGACAGGGGAGGAACCCACTAATTTGGAGGAAGCATTACCTAACGTGCAACTCTTTTCTGTGCACATCGCGGATGGAAATTTTTAGGATAAAATACACTTCCTAACAACACGAACCGCACTGGAAGGATACTCTGTCCAACAAAAGAAGGAATTAGTGGTGTGCATGGAAAATTTATCTATCTTTGCTGGGAATCTATACAAAATGGGGACTGATGAGATATTGAGAAGATATGTATCATAGTTTGAGAGAAGTAGCATCCTTGCGGACACTCATGGGGGTGCCACGAGAGGAAATTATGCAGGGAGAGAAACCGCGCAGAAGATTCTATGCGTAGGGTTGTGGTGGCCAACCCTTCATCAGGATTCAAAATCATATTGCAAGGCGTGTGATGTATGTCAGTGAATGGGCAGGCCATCATGGAGGGAGGAAATGCCTTTGAATCCACAAATGATGTTGCAACCTTTTGTGAAGTGGGCAATAGATTTTGTAGGACCCATTTAGTCATAAGGGAAGACAGGGCGAGATATATGATCACCACGACAGAGTATTTGACACGATGGGTGGAGGCACAACCTGTGAAGGATTGCATAGGCACGATGGTTGTAAAGTTCCTATTTGAGCATGTATTGATGTGATTTGAATGTCCAAATATTTTGATGAGTGATCGGGGTACGCACTTTCTGAACGAAATGACTAGTGCGCTAACGGAAGAATTTCGCGTATATCATCAGAAGAGCACTCCTTATCACCCACAAGCTAATGGGATAGTGGAGGCATTCGAAAAAGTGCTTGAAGATGCATTGACCAAGGTTTGCAATGCTCAGAAAAGTGATTGGGACCTACGCATACCTGCAATATTGTAGGCTTATCGGGCAACATGCAAAAAGCTGATAGGACAAACCCCTTTTAGGCTTGTCTATGGCGTGGAAGCTGTAATGCCTATGGAATGCATCATGCCTAGTTTGCGCATAGTGGTGATCATGGGTATGATAGATCACGGAGCCTTGGAAGAGAGGTTTGTGCAGTTGGATGAGCTTGAAGAAGAGATATTTTTGGCTGGATTTCACCAGCAGGTCCAAAAGCAGCATGAAAAATCATGGCATGATCGACATATTAAGCTGCGAACCTTTAAGGTGAATGACTTGGTGTTGTTGTATGATAGTAAGTTTGATGAATTTCCTGGGAAGTTATGAATAAATTGGCTGGGACCCTATGTTATTAAGGAGATTACCGACGGTGGCACGGTCCCGTTGGTTAAGTTGAATGGAGATCCCTTTCCAGGAAAGGTGAATGGCAGTCGATTGAAGCCATACACAGGTGGCCTGACCATCTAACTAAAGGAAAGAAACATAGTATTAGCACTCCAGGCAACTAAAAGGAGGTGTGGGACTATAAACTACACTACCCAGGTTCGGGAGCTGCGTGATTCTAGGAGTGCGTGAAGCAGGGAAGTGTCACAGGGTCTGCGACAGTGCAAAGGCAACTGTGCTACTCATGGAAATAGTGCACAAGTATGCTAGAAAGTGACCATTAAAGTCACTGTTCACAATTTGATGGTCGGAATGAGGCCAAATGGAGCGGGCGACAAGCATTTAAGGAAACTTTTATGGGTTAGATTCTTGAAAATCTGCCGCCAATCTAGCATTAATGGGCCGAATGTGGGGGGAACTGTTGGATTTGAATTCAAAAGGCCCAATAAATTACAAATGGCTGTCCAGCGAAGAACACTTGGCATTTTGAAAATTCAGTTAATGCGCTATCAGGTTTGTATGGACCTTGCAAATTTTGAGGCTTTAAGAGCAAGTTTAGTGTTTGAGAGATTTCCGAAGGAGATGTAGGACCTCCTAACTAGAATGATGTCGACACTCGAGGAAGTCGCGTAGGAAATTGTGGTAGTAGAAGCCCTAGAGATTTCTATAGTGGTAGTTGAAGTCCCTAAATCACTCAGTACACCGAGACCAAAGAAGGATAAGCAGAAGCAACCTATGCTACCAGTCCGCATATCACCAAGAAACCCATAGAGGACCAAGCACACCTTGCAGGAAAAGGGGAGGCTTTTAATCTAGAGCTGATGAGGAAGAATCTGAAGAAATCTTGGTGGAAGAGGAGGATGTGGAAATGGAAGTTGAAACCGAGGGTGTGGACCCTATTACTAGGTTACCAGAATATGTTCCACCATGTAAGGGAAAAGCCAAGGTGCCCAAGAACATAGACGAAAGCAAGAGCTCCCTGCAGACTCTGTTGCTCCTGAATGACATTGTTTTTGAGGAGCTACACTTAGGGCGGGTTCTTGTACTCAAATTTGAAGATTGGGACCTTGCAGATCATGAGAAGTTCCCTCATTTAGTGACTGAGCAGTTAATGCGCCAAAGGATTGATACGAGTGCTGGAACGATCGAATTGGAGCCGTGGAGATGGATCAAGGGTCTAGAGAAAGCCGAGTTGCTCAACCTTCTCTGGGTATTGCATTACCACCATGCCCTAGTGACTGACTTCGTCATCAGGCAACTGTTCTGCTTGGTACATGATGGTGTTTGTGGCTGGAGGGGCCCATTCCCATAACATACCACTTGATTCATCATATCAAATGGCTTCCCTACTCAAGGGAAAATCCAACCAATATATTAGAAGGAAAAGGTGAGAGTTGGCTCTCGTGGAGGTTATGAAGGTGAAATTCAAGTTGGAGAAGAAGAAGCAGGGATATTCCATCTCTAGCATTAACAACCTTGTAGTCAAGGTAGCGACAAAAATATTAGCAGGCAAGGTGATGCGAAAGTTCCACGCAGATGAGGTGCCTGCACCTCTGATTGCACTAGCAGCCCAATGCTCTAATGGAGTCCAGTTCAACTAGGCTAATTATCTGTGCGATGAGTTCCTTGCGAACTACCGCAAGGCACAAGAGTAGGGAAAGACATTCCACTATGCGTGGCTCTTGCTCTTGATTGTGTTGTTTGCATGGGAGCTGTCTGAGGATAGCCAATTCCCTTCGATCGCACCCAACCTTCCAGAAGTAGCGAAGTACACTTCACTATGGGTGACCAAGGACGCACAGTGCATAAAAGAAAGCAAGATCTTTTGGGTCTTGATAGAGATGAGTATCCAGATGGGGATTAATCGCAAGCCGTGGTTGTCACCCACAGTCAACACTAGTTTGCAGAGTTTTGTAGAGTTCAAAGTAGATTTCCACCATGTCTTTATTAGGACACAGAAGGACCCTACGAAGAAATGGCATAACTTATCGTATCTAGCAACAGATGATGTTATTTTTGGAGTCCTTGAGTCTTGGCCACAAGAGCGGTGCGCTGCAACAGGCTCCGTGGTGGAAATGGAAAAGTCCATCATGAAGTGTAAGAAGGAAGAAAAAAAACTACAAATGGTGCAGCTGGTTGAGAAGCACAGAAAAGAGGAAGCGGGGGATAAGGCCTAGGCAGCGCGCGATGCTACGAAACTAGCAGAACAATAGAAACTAGGAGGAGAAGAGCACGAATGACAGAAATCACCTTCACCTGGGACTAAAGTAGAAATAGCAGAGCTAACAGAACAAGGTGGCGCAGACCCACAGACGATGTCCACCCAACTCAAGCGTCAGTGCCCGCAAGAAAAGACAATGCCACGGAAGAAAACCAAGGCTTCAGAGACATCCTTCGACCCAATCACCCTCACTGAGGGGGACTTGCACGACATTGGAGAAACAATGAGAGATGTCACTACGAAGGGCTTCCAATCACTTGAAGAGCAGGAGAAACTGGTATTAGGAGCTCTCTGGATGGAGCTGTAGGAGTTGCAGGCTCACACTCCACAGGCTAAAATAGTGTCCACCAGCCTCGCGATCGCCACTTCAGCTGCCACGGAGATGTTGCGCACAAAGGTTACCAACACAACAGTGCTACTAGATGGGGCACTTAATACAAAGAATGAGGCCAACAGGCCCACAGTTAGCAGTCTGAAAGGGGTGGGATTGAATATGGCCACGCTCCCTCGAGAGACACTCCACCTCTTGCAGGACAGAGTCACTGCGGAACTTAGGGCCTAGGAGAATCACGCTCTGCAAGTGATGAACGAGCAGCGCATTGGCATTGAGTAGTTGGGCCTATAGTACAATGAGGTAGTAGAGAAGCACAAGAAAATCATGCAAGTGGTGGAGAAAGCCTGCCGAATGGTCTGAGAGTTGGAAATTTAGGTAGAAGAACCGGTTGAGGCGCGCATTCGTAAATTGGTCACAGGGGTGCATGACACTCAAGTAGAGATGGCCAAGATTTAGCTGGAGCTAAATCTACAGATCACAGAATTGCAGTTGAGGGATCAGCCTTCAACCCCACTAGAAGTCAAGGAACAATGTGCCACGGTTATTGCAACAACAATAACGGCAGTCGATAGTGTAGTAGTAGACTACACACAGCTTTTCGAACAGTCATTCATGGTCTTGACCACCCTGCAGGAGGACCCAAATGTGGAGTGCCTGGAAACAGAGGCACGCAAGCTACAACAAAGGTATGACGAGGTCAAAGGGACCGCGCAGATGGTTTCACTTACATAGAGGCTTACATAGATGCACGAGGCAAAGTCGCTTAAGGAACAAGTGGATACCGCTCAGCACAAAGAAGTGGTCTTAAAAGCGTGCCTACAACCATGGATAGATTAGACATATATGATCACAACCTCCATTGAAGGGAATCTCACGACACTGTAGGAAACTCAACATAAGGTTCAAGGTGGCAGTTCAGCGGTAGTCACTGAGTAGAGAGTGGAAGAAGTCCAGTAGGCAGGCCTTCGCGCTAAGATCTTTGTGCCTGCAGAGTGACTCGAGGGTGAGTCACAATGTTTATGGTGGGGGCCTATTGGGTGCAGGATCCCCCAAGGATAGTTTTGGGGCTAAAAGCCCATATTTTGAGAAAATTTTGTAATCCAAGTGTAAAGACTCCGCATTTTGTGGTCGCGGAGTGTGTAGATGTTAAAGAGTCATAGGGTTGTCTGCCCTTATGTTTAAATGTAATGTCAGTTGTAAAAGATCTACCCATGGTTCGCAGACCATGGGATTGTATAAATAGAGAGAATCTCTAAGTAGTTAAAAACAAGAATGATGTATGAGAGATAGCTCCAAGGTAGAATTTTAAGTCTTCAACCGTAGTGTAGGTACATGTGTTGGGCAGCGGATCCCCCCATAGTATGGTTTTGGGGCTTGAAGCCCAAATTTTGGTAAGAGTGTAATGTAAAGGCCCTGTGAAATGCAGGCATGAAGTGCGAGAGTCTAGGGTTGTTTTCCATAAGATAATGTAATTTAATGTAGAGTGTGTCAGCCTACCCATGGTCTGCGGACAATGGGATTGTATAAATAGAGTGAGGCTCTAAGTGTAAATTCAGTCTTGGTCTCAAGTCTTATATTCTTTTGGATGAGGAATTCGCTCTGAGTCTATAAGTTCGAGACTTGGGTTGTAGTAGTAGGGACAGGCTCTGCAGTTGTGTGTGCAGAGGCCTGGTAGAGTCTGCGGCTATATGCGCAGACCTCTGCAGCTGAGTGAGCAGGGCAGAGTTGGGATTGTACTTGGACAAAGAATTAATAAAAGATAAGTTGATTTTGGAATATTCCGTGTCTATGCTTCTGTTATATTTATGCATCTCTCTACAATTTATGATTGTGCACACTGGTTATAAAGGTTGAATGATTAATGAGAATATTAGGCCCACATAATTAAGTTACAATCTATAATAAAAGCATAGTAAGGAATAAGGATCTAGACAGCACCTCTTCGCGCTTTTTATAGAGTTGCGCAAAAGTAGTCGCATAAGCTGTGAAGGACAGACAACTGTGTGAAGTAGCATAGGCATGCAGGTTTGGTTCGCGAACTTCATAGACTTCATCAAGACATCCCTAGGGTGCAGAAACCTGGTTCTAGCACCCTCCCCTACTACCTAGGGTGAGACCTCAGTCTGTGCACCATGGACTATGGCTGAAAGGGCCAGTAGTTTCGGGATTTGTTTGGCTAAATCACTTCTAAACCTGGGTCAGGCCCCAACAAGCCAAAAAATGGTTCCATTGCCGAGACTAGGATCTGCCTAAGGGATGTCTGATGTCGTGCCATTGGAACCCTACAAAGGAGAAAATTGAAGAGTGGTTGGAAAAGAAGCTTCATGAGTTCGTGACATAGGAAAACAGAACACCACAGATATCCGAGAAGAGGTGGCTGGATTGCTACGTATATACAGAAATCCATGAGATCTTCTTCACGTCCTTCCCTTCTGAACTGTATGAGTGGATCACGCGGTTAGCTGACAGCCAGAGAATGTATAAGCTCAATCAACCGATAGTGTGGACTCCAGAATTAGTGCGTAGCCTAGAGACATCAATAGATAAGATTGCCCGAGCTGTGGACCATTTGCTCGACTAGATAATAGGGGGATTTATCATTGAGTTTGCGATAGACACGACCGTGAGCTATAGTGAAGAAGAGAGATGTTTTCTCAAGGGACCGCGAGGTAGGTACATTAAATCCCTAAATACCTAGATTAAGATACTATTATGTGAAAAACGAGTGATGCGAATACATTAATGTTTGGAACAACGTGGAGCGGAAGAATCTACAAAGGTAGCGGGGAATTAAGAAACAATCCCTTAATTTCACCTTTGTGAGAAAGTGAGGAAGAGCTCGCTCGGGTCTCTCCAAGAAGTGCGGTCAGTTTGATAAGGCAGTGCATTCCATAGCTACCACCTCCACTTATGCCATCACCCGCTTCACCTCCTTCACCTTCATCTTCATCCACTTCACCTCCACCACCCGCATAGTTCAGCATGGCGAGCATGATCAAGCTACCCATATTCAGAGGAGTAGGGAATGAGGATCCAGACCAATTCTAGTTCGTGGTAAGAGCAGTGTGGGAAGCATAAGGGGTCACAGACAACAACATTAAGAAGGCCACATTGGTGAGCGTGCTGCAGGATCACGTGTTGACATGGTATATCAAGCACTCAATGATCACCCAAATGCAGGAATAGTGGAGATCCAGAATGCACTGAACAGAGAATTTAGCTGACCAAAATTAGAGACACAGTCAATCATTGAATTTAAATAAATTGTGATGCTTCTAGATGAGACCCCCTGGGATCTAGATCAGCTGCTAAAGAGTATGATCCACGAGGCTAATATGATGCTAACAGATGCACAGCATCGCGCATGGTTTGTGGCGTCTTTGACACCACACCTGAGGACAACGCTGTCACAACATAAGCATTCAACCTAGGCCGAAGCATTGGAAATGGCGATGAGGTTGTATGAAACACCGATACAGGATCTGGGGTTGGGAGTTCAACAAATCCACGCATAGCTACAGAATCTATGCCTAGAAATGAAGAGCTTGAAGTAGGATAGGGCACTGCAACCAGAGGCACGTGAGGAAGTGTGCTACATAAAATGCAAAGGCTAGGGCCATGACAAAGACCACTGTCCGGTATTCATGAACTACTTGGTAGGAGGGGGGCCAATGTTGTTGAGACTGGAGGCACAGGCAGGGCCGAGTGTGGCACCTGCACTATGGTGCATGATTTGTCAGAGAGGAGGAGAGCACACGACGAATAATTGTCATTTGTTGCAGAAGTATACAATGGCACCCCAGCAACTATTTTGTAATTTCTGTAGGTTGGTGGACAATGATGAGCGTACTTGTCATAGCTATGAGTTAATGATGGAGCGGACACCAGCCTATAGAATGCAGACAGAAATGCGAGGCTTTGACCCAGCTGCAGGGATGGCATGCGATGGATTTCAAGGGTGAGGTTGAGGACAAGGAGGAATGGGGCCAGGAAGGGGCTGCAGATAGTTAATTTGTTACAATTGCGAAGGACCAGGGCACTACACCCACGATTGTACCAACCCGATGAGAGTATCTTGTTGATACTGTGCTTAGTTTGATCATGAAAGGGTAGATTGTCCTACGCTAATTGCATAGATGCATGAGAAAGGGGTACTCCATCCTACTCCGACTCAAAATATTCAAATGATGAGGTCTGAACCATGCGAGGAGGACCCAAATGTGAATATAGTGCTTAGAAGTGGTGCGACTATAGGGGAAGATAATGGGAAGCAGGCCGAGGAAGATTCATGGGTTCGCAAGGCCCCTACAAAGGAACTTGAGTTGGACTTAGAACGTGCAAAGGAGACGTTAATGGAAGATAAGAAGAGCTTTGCAGTGGCCTCCACTTCAGGTAGTAAGGATCAACTAGAGACAAGGATGGATCCTTCTATGCTTACTACCTTTTTGGAGACATGCATGAAACTGCTATGCAACAATAAGGTAGTTAAAGGACTACAGGAGTTGATAACTAGGTGTGCAGGGTCAGGGGAACCGCGCGTAGTCTGGAGATTGGGAAAGCATGCACTGTGTACGGGGAGGGAAATGAGATTGACGACACAGATTAGCGAGTATGAAATGGATTAAGTAATCCTATACCTGGGTTCAGACACAAATGTATTACCAAGAAGACACGCGAATGCATGGGCAGGCCCGCATTACAGTGCTCTCCTATTCAATTACGAATGGCAAATCAACAGAATATTTTCCCCATGGGGAGGTTGCAAGGGGTAACAGTTGATATCGAAGGCACGAGCACATAGATGGACTTTGAAGTAATGGAGATTGTCAATGATAGCAATCCTTATCCCACATTGCTAGGAATAGACTAGGCCACTGATATGAATGGAGTCATCAATTTGAAGAAGCGGAAGATGATATTCGAGAAAAAGTCCCTACACGTAGTAGTTCTGCTAGACCCAGGCGAAGGAGCACGCTACACCGAACCAATGTGCGATGATGAAAGTGACAATGACTTGGATTGTATCTACAAGATAACTGTGCTAGATCAGGATTTGGTAAATTCGACTGCAGATGGAAGGATCTCGTGGGAGGGTGCAAGTTCCTGCACCTTGGATTCAGACGAAGAAGACGAATGCTGGCAAAATTAGTTGAACGAAGTGACAACGCTAAAGTGCAACATGATGACGAAATCACTGCGTTGCATAACAACCCAGGCCCGAGATCTACCAACATATGATGGATTGACAGCAGTGGATGAATTCTTGAGCAAGTTTGAGAGCATAGTACCAGAACAATAGCGGTTCGATGCGTTGAAGTGGGCGTTGCACGCGACACCTACGTGATGGTGGGGAACACATCAAGGAAATTTTGAAAACTAGTGTGGCTGTAGGAGGATGATGTGCCTACAATTTGGGAAACCACAACTACGAATGGTAGATAAATACAATGGATGCGATGACCAGCACACGCACCTCTCGAAATGGACCAAGGCCTATGGAGAAGAACCTCAGCCTAAATGGGTACACTTATTGTACCATACCCTGGATGTCATACCCATGAATTGGTTACCAAGATGGAACTCTGACATGGTACGGGCGAATGGGATGTCTTGCGCAAGGGATTTTTGTTAACATTCACACTTAAAGACTGATGGTCGAATATTGTTAACGATGCGCTACAAGCTGTAAAAGCTGCCATCTTCAAAATACCACAGGAACCCCGGGAAGTAGTTCAACCAACATGGGCAACCCAGTTAAGTAGTGCCCTAGAATGTTATAACATACAAGTAGAGGAGGATGATGACGACCCCTGAAATATTAATATTCCAGAAGCTGAATGGTGTCGTGAAGTTCAAGGACCATCACTTGAGGATCTTGACATCACTGCGCCACTAAAAACAAAGTAGGTAAACATTGGTACAGGCGCGGAGCCAAGGTACATGACACTTGGGGACTATTGGGATGATGTTACGGTAAATAAGGTTGCCGAGTTACTCTGCGAATATCAAGATTTGTTCTCGACCAAAATCACATGTTAGAGAATTTTATATTACAGAGTAATGGAACACATAAAATATTACAGAAATATAAACATAGAAAACGCATAAAACAAGAGAGACACAGATATATGTGGTTCACCTAGTTTGGGCTACGTCCATGGAGAAATAGCCAGTCCTTCTTTTTATATTATCTAGCAAATTGAAGAGATACAACCTACATCAGATCCACTGTAACTCCCTCTTTGCTCTCAATCTCATCTCTCTTCCTCACTCAGAATATAGATATACATAGATGCAATACAATTCCCTCATATATAGCGAGGGGGTTGCCCTCTAGGAAAAAAAACCCCTAAATTAAACATAACTTCTACCATTAGATCTCTGCCTAATGAACGGCCTAGATCGACTATGAAATTACAATATTTTACAAGGCAACTTTACATCTATTCTTAGCTTCGGGGGCACTGCCCCCAATTACCCTGCCAGGGGGAGGCTCCCAAAAGGATGCAACCGCCCCCCCTGGACCCCCCCTGTAGCAAATATTTTACGGGCGGCCTTGCCACCCCATTTCAAACTGGGGTCCAATGCAGTGATACCTTTGAATACAGAAGATAATCAAGCTCCACACCCAACATCACGGACTTAAAGGGGATCATTGGCGACTTAAGGATGATGAAGATCACTTTGAAACCAGATGTGAAGCTAGTTAAGCAGCGACCTTACCGTTTGAATCTGAAATATAAAGAAAAGGTCCATGAAGAATTAGACAAAATGCTTGCAGCCAAAATTATTGAACTAGGGGAAGAATTTGATTGGGTGAGTCCTATGGTAGTATAGGAGAAAAAATAGAAGGGCGAAATTAGAATTTGTGTGGACCTCAGAAATCTTAATGACACCTGTGTTCACAATCCATTCCTGACATCGTTTACGGATGAAGTATTGGAGAATGTTTGCGGTCAGGAAACTTAATCATTCATGGATGGCTTCTTAGGGTACCATCAGATCAAGATCGTGTCAGAAGATAGGAGTAAGACAACCTTTGCAACCGAATGGGGTTGTTTTCAATACACCATTATGCCCTTTGGACTGAAGAATGCGCTAGTGATATTTTCACGCATAGCGGTGGTTGCGTTCAAGGAATACATCCACAAGTTCTTGGAGGTCTATCTAGATGATTGGACTGTATTTGGGTTAGTTAAACACCATATAGCAAGCTTACGTTTGATGCTGGATACTTGCTGACAACACCAGATTGCGCTAAATCTTAAAAAGTGCACCTTCCTCATCCCCTTTGGAAACCTGCTCGGCCGTATGGTCTGTAAACAAGGCCTGATGGTGGACCCTATGAAGATTGTCGTTATTCTCAATCTGGAAGCGCCGCGAAGTTTCAAACAACTACGTGCCACTTTGGGGCACACTAGTTACTATAGAAAGTTTATCAAGAACTATGCACAAATAATAGAGCTAATGGAACAACCATTGAAAAAGGACGCTACGTATTGTTGGAATGATGATTGTAAGAAAAGTTTTGATGTTCTCAAGGAGAAATGGCATCCCCTCCCATCTTGGTCTTCCGAAAATGGGACATCGAATTTCATGTACATGTTGATGTGTCATGTATCGCACTGGGAACTGTACTCATGCAGGAAGGCACAAAAGGCATGGATCACCCGATCGCATTTGCGAGTCGATGACTATCCAAATCCAAAAATAACTATTCTACTACTAAGCACGAAGGATTGGCAATGGTATATGCACTCCAAAAATACTGCCACTATTTACTTGGCAGGCACTTCAAGATGTATACTGATCATTCCGCGTTAGAATACCTGGTAAACAAGCCTGTGTTGGTGGGTGCATATGCAAATGGCTGTTACTATTTCAAGAATATGACTTCGAGGTCATCGTAAAGCCGAGACGCCTGAATGCAGGACTAGATCACTTATCACAAATCGAGACAGGCGAGGAGCCAACAAATCTGGAAGAAGAACTACCTGATGCACAAATCTTTGCAGTGCACGTCATGGACGGCCACTTCGAAGATATAATCCATTTTTTAACCACAAGGATTGTGCCGAAGGAACATTCAGTCCAACAAAAGAAGGAATTGGTGGTACGCGCGACAAACTTTTCTGTCATCATGGGGCACCTCTACAAAATGGGAAACAATGAGATGTTGTGAAGATATGTACCTGAATTTGAACGAGGACAGATCCTCATGAAAGAACATGGGGGGGATGCAGGAGGACACTATACAGGACATGCGACGGCACAGAAGATTCTTCATACTTGGCTATGGTGGCCAACCTACATCAAGATTTGAAAGAATACTGTCGGGATTGCGACATATGTCAAAGGACTGGGAAACCATCGTGGAGGGATGAGATGCCACTCAATCCACAGATGACATTGCAACCATTCGAAAAAAGGGCAATATACTTTGTGGGACCAATCAAACCTTAGGGAAAGATGGGCGCATGCTACATCATCACCGCGACAGAGTACTTGACTCGATGGGCAGAAGCACAGCCAATTAAGGATTTCACGACTGCCACAACTGCAAACTTTTTGTTCAACCATGTGTTAACACAGTTTGGATGCCTGAAATTTTAATGAGTGACCGCGGAATGCACTTCCTAAATGAAACTATCGTGCACTCACCGAGGAGTTCCAAGTGTATCATCAACAAAGTACACCATACCATCCACAAGCTAATGGGACAGTAGAAGCATTCAACAAGATTCTAGAGACTGTGCTGACCAAGGTATGTAACACACAACGAAACGATTGGGACCTGCACATACCTACCATATTATGGGCATACAAAACCACATGCAAGAAATTGATGGGTCAGACACCTTTCAGGTTAGTCTATGGCACAAAAGCAGTCATGCCAATGGAATACATCATACCTAGTTTGCGGATAGCAGCAATTATAGGCATGTCAGACCATGAAGCCTTGGAAGAGACTCGTGCAATTGTAAGAACTCGAGGAAGAATGGTTTCTGGCGGGATTCCATCAGCAGGTCCAAAATAGCACGAGAAATCTTGGCACGATCGTCATATCAAGTTGCGCACATTCAAGGTAAACAATTTAGTGTTTCTGTATGATAGCAAGTTCAAAAAATTTCCAAGAAAATTCAGAATGCATTGGTTGGGACCGTATGTGGTAAAGGAGGTCACAGACGAAGGCACGGTCCAGCTAGTCAAACTTAATGGAGAGCCCTTCCCAGGAAGAGTAAATGGCAGTTGCTTGAAGCCCTACATAGGTGGACCGACTATCTAACTAATCGACCAAAGCATAGTCTTCGCGACCCAACAAGCTGGACAGAGGTGTGGAACTATTAACAAAGGCATTGGAATCTGGCATCAAATAAGAGAATCAACTCAGACGCAGATGATTCAGAAGAAAAAATGGAGCAGATCGAGATGATGGAAGCATGTTGAGTTGTGGACCTTCGCGCCACACTGGTACAGTTGGATGGACTTCACGCAAAGATCACCGCACCAGGAAAGTGACTCGAGATGAGTCACGATGATTGTGTTGGGGGCCTATTGGGCAGCGAATCCCCCCATAGTATGGTTTTGTAGCTTGAAGCCCGAATTTTGGTAAGAGTGTAATGTAAAGACCCCGTGAAATGCAGGCATAGAGCACGAGAGTTTAGGGTTGTCCACCCTAAGATAATGTAATTTAATGTAGAGTGTGTTGGCCTACCCATGGTTCGCGGAGCATGGGATTGTATAAATAGAGCGAGGCTCTAAGTGTAAAGTCAGTCTTGGTCCCAAGTCTTATATTCTTTTGGATGAGGAATTCGCTCTGAGTCTGTAAGTCCAAGTCTTGGGTTGTAGTAGTAGGGAGAGGCTTTGCAGCTATGAGCACAGAGGCCTGGTAGAGTACGCAACTGTGTGTGTAGACCCCTCCAGCTGTGTGCGCAGGGCGGAGTTGGGATTGTACTTGGACAGAGAATTAATAAAAGATAAGTTGATTTTGGAATATTCTGTGTCTATGCTTCTGTTATGTTTATGCATCTCTCTACAGTTTATGATTGCACACACTGGTTATAAAGGTTGAACCTCAGTCCACACACCACAGACTATGGCCGAAAGGGCCGGTAGTTTTGAGATTTGTTTGGCTAAATCACTTTTGAACTTGGGTCATGCCCCAACAAGACAACAATAGGCTTTGTAGCTAAGTGTGCAGAGGCCTAGAGTAGAAGTCCGCAGCTGAGTGCACGGACCCTCGCAGCTGAGTGTGCAGGGTGGGTCGAGTCTGTAACTATCTAGAATTATCAATAAAGAGAAGTATTCTACAATTCCTGTGTCTTTACTTCCTGTTTATGCACCTTGTTACATTGGGTATGAAATTCACTTATAATGCTTATATGATGTGCGAATATATGTAAATGTGTTGGTTAAGTGAACAAAAGTAAGAACATCTATTTACGCAAAGCTAACTAATATCGGTTAATAAGACAAGTGAAACACTTAGGATAATTAAGGAATCTGTGTGACTCGCTACCATAGTAGCACAAAAGTACCTAAGCCCTAGATTAGGGTTGCACAAAGGTTGATCGTATACTTCCACAAAGGTATTAAAGGCCAGAACAAAGGGTTTTTCCTACAAACCCTAGAGCAAGATCACCTACGCGAAGGTAGGGATAGAAGAGATCAACGACATCACAACCATCTCAAGGGCATGGAAACTTGGTTCTAGCATCTCCCCATACTGCTTCAGGTGCCGAAAGGGCCAGTGGTGTAGGGATTTGTTTAGCTAACTAACGCTAAACCTGGGTCAGGCCCCCTCAAGCCAACACCTCTTCATCGAACTCACCCCTGAAACCATAGGAAGAATCACCACCCTTCCTCTAGGAGTTCTTTGGAGAAAGGAGGATAAGGGAAATAGCCAAAATGCAAAGAAGAAATTCGTTTTAGAAGGAGAAGAGGAAATGGAAGATAAAAATAGAGTTAGAAGAGCAAGCCTACCCTATCCTTGGAATGAAATTAGCTACCACCTTATAAAGTATATCCCATGTGAAGGTAGGTACAATGTGGTATATGAATATCATTTTAGGCTTATCCAAGAATTGAGGTTTGGAGCAGACACACCTCCTCAAAAAGACTCAACATACCCTACTTCCTTCCTCAATCAGTGAAAGATAAGAGCATGAAGGTGCAGGAAGGAAACCATCAACAACTAGCCCATCATGGGTTAATTAGACTTATCATAGAACATGCCCTCCAAAACCTTAGAATCCCTATCACATGGGCAACTTTCAGAGACATGCAGAAAGAGGAAGATATAAAATCCCTTGAATATGACAAGATCCCCACTATGAGTGAAAGGGATGAAGAAGAAACTGAAAAGGAGGAAGAATAAATAGAGGGGGATGAAGAGGAAATAGAAGAGGAAGAAGAGGAAGAAAAAGAGAAGGAAATTAGTGAAGAGACAGAAGAGGATGCAAAGGAGGAAACTAATGAACAAAGTGAGGAACTAGAGCGAGAAGAAGAGGAGAAAGACAAGAGTGAAAAGGAAAATGAAAAAGGGGAGGCAGAAGACAAGGAGGAATCACCCAGGGTATCTCCATAACCCACTGAGAAAGAGGCAGTAGCTGCCCTCACTGCCCTTAGTACCCCTATCAAACAAAAAGGGGAAAGAAAGAGACAAACTCCATTGTACTTTAATACAAGAAAAATAACAAGAATAAAGCAGGGAAAACCTCAAACTCCCACCAGGTTCCTATTGTCATTGAAGACTCACCCAGACAGAAGGAGAAGATGAATCCTATTATGAAAACTCAAGGAGAAGGATCATCATGACAATCCTCTCCCAAGTCTCCTATCACTTAGGTTAGGAGGCCTGTCACTAGATTTGCCTCATCCGAAGGAAAAGGCCTCCTACAGGATACATAGAAGGACCTATAGGAAGTAGAGGCAATCCTACAGGAAACTCTACTAGACCTACAATAAACTCAAGAATTGGACAAAGAAGGGAGTGTGCAACAAGAAACAAAGAAGGAGGATCTAGAGCGAAGGGAACCTAGTCCTCAACCTAATATTGACTCCTACTACAAGTTTATTGAAGGGGATAGGGTCATTTCATAGAAATTTTCCATCCCCTTATTCTTTGAGCTTGAGAAAGAAAGGGAAATAACACATAGATGGATGTAGATTGCTAGATCCAAAGGAGTGGAGGACATAGGTCACATGGAGGAGAAAGATAAAGAGACGGTCCGAGAACTAAGCAGCCTGAGGGACAGAGAGGCAGTGATGAAATCTCAGTTGGAGGTAGAAAATGCATGGTCAAGAGGACAACTACAAGAGAGAGAATCAATTGTTTTCCATGGCCAGTCTATCCTTAGAGGCAATCCAGTGTAGGATGCCAGCTAATTCCTATGCATTATACCTTAAGGAATGATGGCTGTAGTTCCAAATCAAAACTTTAGCATAGAGAGGTACTATGACATTCCAGGATTATAAATAGTTCATTGATATTTGTGATCAAAGCACATTGGAGGATAGGGCTAACTGTCTAAATTCTACCTACATAACTTAGCCTTGACAAATTTTAATGTATGGGACCCTAATTCAAAACTAGGGGACTTACAGTAGATGGCTTTGGCATCATGGATGAACCACGAGGAAGAAAGGGTAGCAGAAATGAAGAAAATAATGGCAAGGGAAGAAACATAACCTCTCATGATAAGAGATGAGCAGTCAAATACAATGGTTGTCATCAACACACATAACTTGATTGCAAATGACACTAAACTTGCACCCAGGTGTTGAGGGAATAAGTCCCCTAGGGCTTTGGGTCAGAACCCTATCAGAGCAGGAGTAATCTACAACAAGAAACACACATAACACTCAGGAAACATGCTTAAATAAACTAACTATGTGAGGATGAACATACCCCGGATGTCCTCCATTTGGGTAGTTCCAGTCAGAGTTCAAACCCTCTACAATTCTTGATGACCTTCGAATCTGCAGATCAACCAATTCGAATACACATAGCAACATATAGATAAAGCATTATAGTGAAATAAACTTTATATCATATAAATAGATGGTTAGTTATACATCAAAATAGTCATTCATTCATAAACCATAACAATAACATCTGACGCATAAACAAAGTCTATCTTAGGAACAAGACAACGTTTCTTTTTGTTGCAAAAAACTATAATAAACATGGAAATAGTTCACCTGATTCCTCCTCTTCTGGCTCCAAGCAGAACCGTCCTCTAGGTTCATCCAGTCCCAGTCTTCAACAGCCTCCTTCCATAACCAATACCATGATATCTCCAACAAGTGAAAGAATATCAACACTCAAGGAAACAAGGGTTTCCTGAACTTGGGGAAGTGCTTGAAGGACAGGGATACTTCAAACTTGATCAGGGGATAATCTCAGTATAGTAATTTTATCCTTTCTTTCCTCCTTAAGGCCTTCCCATTGAAATCTTTTGATACTTCTCCCAAATTAGTTTTTTAGTTGGGAAACAGTTGGGAACAATTGGGCCACGAGCACTAGGAGGTAGTCAACAGGTAAAACCTGTGATCTCCACCCATAATTAAGGAAATTTATTTTTTGTAAGTGTTTTAACACATATACGTAGGTTGGGTATTGACTAACTTGTGTTTAGACGCTTTTATCACAGGGAAATGTACCATACATGAAGTAAAACATTGTTTTTTAAAATATTTGGACCAAGTTTGGAAGGAGGGGTTGCCCTAGGCCATAAACCAAGCATCACAAACACCAAGGGTGATATTTGGAGCTATAACACTGGGTACCTTGCTGCCCAAGAGAAAGAAATCACATAATTTGAGGATATGATCAAGCTATTAAGAGATGACAACATGCAAGCTTGCCAAAGGAGATGGAATACTTTTCCCTACAATTTGAAAATTAGAGAGTGCCATTCTCCTCAAAGAATGAGAGAAGCACTGAATAGGACAACCATGTACAAGCAAGCTCTCCAAAGACTCAAACTCAATTTGATTGTCTTGAGACTCAGTCTACCACTACACTTAGGAATGTTGGAAGGAAGGAAGGAAGAGGAAGAAAGAAAGCAGTGGGAGGAGATAGAAAGGAAGGCAGGATTCTATGCACAGGAAGAGGAAACTACAACAGAAGCATGGGATGTTAGGGAGGCCACTAGAGAAATGAAAGACATGGATATTGATTGAGTTTCTCAGAGGATGAGCAACACTTTCAGTAGGGGGTGATGATGAGCCTCATCATTGGGTAACTATATGGACCTTAATCCACCTCCTAGCTTAGTCAAATCAACTCTTCTCATAATTTATTACATATTTTTATTGTATTTTGTTTAATGAGATGAGTCAAAGTGAGATATTATGCCTAGTGGACTAATGTGCATTGATTGTAGGTTTATGAGAGAAAACCATGAAATTTTGGCTAATTAAGGGTTGAAACTCGAATGAGACAAGGAGGAGAGATTGTAGGAGGTAGATCCTCCTCATTTACTCCTCCCTCATTCAAATATTCCTCCATCAATCACACTAGCTCAGAGTACAAGAAACCAAGTCATGGAGATCAAAAGGTAGCCAAGAAAGTGACAGTTAAAGATCTAGTTTATCTCGAGTTTGGGAGATGAGCCTCCTTATATTTAAGGAAGTCGTTGGAGACTTCAGTTCTATAAATAAAGAGGCCTAGAGACTCATTAGGATTTGCATTTTTGCTGTAAAAACACTAGTCATTTTCGAGTTCAAGAATTGTGGAAGACATTTCTATGTAATTTTTTGTCTTGATAATGAGAATGAGTGTTTCCTTGATCCAGCACTGAGTTAACTAAGAGGGCTGAAGCTATTGGGTTAGGGCCCAACCATAGCAGTAAAGGCTCCTCTTCTTGTATTTGTATGTTTAGTTGATTTCATAGTTGAATTGTCTTTAGAATTATTTCATTGCAAGTAGTTGTAGATTTGATTAGTTTGCTTCCATTTGTGCTTTACTTCAGCAGTAGCTTAGAAGAGATAAAGGATCATCAAAAAGATGTTAGTAGGTGGTTTTGGCCTCACTCCTTCCTTCAAGGATCATGGTTTGAGGAAAGAACTTCTATGCAGCCCCAAAAATACAGAATTTTACTTTCTCATGGAATTTAGGAGTTTTTGTACTTAGGCTAGCATTTGATCAGTTTGCAAGAGTAAGATTTAGTTATCATTTATTCTATATTTAGTATTTAATTAGATCTCATCAATCTTCCATCTTATTCTGCAAGTTTTCCTCATGCATGAAGTAGGCAACTAGCTCATGAAATTTTGTTTTCCATAGATAATAGAAATTCTTCTTTTTTACATGATTTTTGGATAGATGTCTATGTTTGATGTAGTGTAGGAGTTTCATAAGTACATAGATATTTCATGATAATCAAGCTCATCCAAACCTCATCCATCCATGATCATTCTTTCCTTTCACTAAAACCCTTACCAATTTCTTCATTTCACAAGAAAACTTCTCCAAGCTTGTTGAGCAAATCTAGCCATCTCCCAACTCTGGCTGAGTTCTGAAGTGGTCCTAGGCACTCCATTGCCTCATTAAATTCACCAAACACATTCCCTAAGCCTTCCATCACCTTCAACATCCATCCTTTTTCTCTCGGCTATATCCTGTAGAAATACAAGGGATCTTGTAGGTTTTCAGGACATCCTGTAGAACGCATTAGAACATCTTGTAGGTTTACCTGTAGTGGCCTGTTTTGAGGCCAAATTGAGGAAAAATACTCTAGGGAGATAGAAAGGACCCCTACTAGTCTCCCCATCCTTCTAACCATTCACCATCATCCCTAAGCCACCTGCCACCTCACCAAAATAAGTTAGTTTTCACATTTTCACATAAAAAAGACAAAAAGAAAAACAAATTTATTTTGTTCATTTACATGCACAACAGTAGAATGTTTGATGTTTTAATTTGCATGCCTAGGATAGTAGGATTGCATCCATGTTAACCTAGCATCCTTTTGAAGCAAATCCTCTTAGCAGATAGCTAGAAAAGTGGTGCATTTTAGCATTTGATTTCAGTCATTTTCCTTACTGTAGTAGACAAGCTTTCTCTTAGCGTAGACTTCTCTTTTCCTCATTGGTAATCAAGCTTCTTCTGAATCCATAGAGGTCTGGTTTGAAAACCTTATTGATCTATCACTAGCTTAGTAGTGACAACGAGCAGACCCATCACATTTACTTGTGTATACAACACTATCACCTCCAAGTTTGTACGAACCCCGGGTTGATAAAGTAAAGTTGGTAGCCCCAAGAGTTGCAGCAGTGTTGCTTAAATACTGGTGCTCATCAATGAGTTTATTGGTTTACACATGTTTATTTTCTATTGGTTGTTGGCTTGATGGGCCCTGACCCAGGTTCAGTGTTAGTCAGCCAAGCAAATCCCTACACTACTAGCTTTTTGGGCATCAGCCCGCGGACCATGGGTAGATCTTTACAACCCACATGAGACTTCACAAAACAAGGACAGACAACCCTTTGACCTCTTCATGCTCCATGACCACAAAATGTATAGGATTTACATCTTTATTATAAAATTTGGGCCTTCTGCCCCAAAACATGGGCTTTTAGCCCCAAAACTGGCTCTTGGGGGAACCCGTTCCCAACAGGCCCCCAACACGAACATGGTGACTCACCCTCAAGTCACTCTATGGGCATGGATATCTTAGCGTGAATATCACCCAGCTCGACCTATATGACTTCTACCTCGGTAGTGCACTGTGCATCCACCTGCTTTATTTCCTTGACCAACTGCTCTGTTGCTGGCCGTGCACTATCAGCCCGAAGCTTCTGCTGAGTCTCCTATAGACTAGCTAGCTTGCCTCCAATGGAGGCTATGATCAAGTAGGCCTCATCCAACCAAGGCTTCAAGCATGCCTTCAACATTACCTCTTTGTGCTGAGCTACATCTACCTGCTCCTTCAATGCCTTGGCCTCCTGCATCTTCGTGAGTCTTTATGTGAGGGAAATAGGACATGTTGTCCCTTTTAGCTCATTGTGGTGCTGCTTTAGCTCTCACACCTTTGTTTCCAACCTCTGCACAGTAGGGTCTTCTTGTAGGCTGGTTAGTACTTCAAACGATTGTTCAAAAATCATTGTGCAGTCTACCACTACACTTTCTACTACCGCTATTGCCTCTATTATAGGAGTCACGCACTGCTCCTTGACTTCCAGTGGAGCCAAAGGCTAGGCTCTCAACTACAATTCTGCAATTTGGAGGTTAAGCTCCAACTGAACCTTTGCCAATTCTGTGCGGGCATCACGCACCCCCGTAGCGAGTTTGCGAACATGCACATCTACTGGCTCATCTGCAGGCATGTCCAACTTCGGGACCATTCGGCACGCTTCCTCCATGACCCGAACCATGCGCTTGTTCTTATCAGTCACGTCATTTGTAGTGGCGATGGCAGAATCTCATTGTAAAACCATCTGAGAATTGTTAATGATCTTCTCACTGATCACTTGCAAAGCGCGCTCTTCACAGGCCCTCAGCTCCGCGATCACCCCATCTTGCAGTAGGTGGAGTGCCTCGCTAGGAAGCGTTGCCAAGTTCAGTCATACTCCCTTGAGTGCATTAACAGTGGGCTTGTCAGCTTCGGTCTCTATCGTCAGTGCTCCATATGGCAGCGCTATGGCTTTGGAATACTTTGCACGCAGCATCCCAGTGGTTTCTGAAGTACCAATGGCCAAACTAGTGGATGGCATGTTGTGAAGTAGGAAAGTGTTCCCTCTGTGGACAGAGGCAACCCCTCTAGCCCTAGAGTGGGTCTAGTCATAGCAAAAACAAAACAATAATCGATTTCCTTAAACAGTCATTATTGGAGGCCTACCTCAAAACGGTGTTCGATGAAGCTTTCATTGTGCTGCTCCAGCTTCCATTTCCTTCTCCTTAATGAGTAATCAACCTGAAACAACACAAGAGAACAATAGAACACGGAATCGAGAACAACAATGATCTATTTACTTATAAAGTCAAGAAATCATAAGCTATCAAGTAAATTGTGCACAAGATATAGGAAATCATCATTGATTGTATTAAAATGAATCAAGAACAAAGCTTACAACCAAGTCTTGACGTTGCAAGCCTTCTCGGAGGGTCCAGCAGGTATGTTTCTTCAAGCATTCACTCTCAAGAATGGGTCTCCCAAATAGATGATATCTCTCTCTCACTCACAAGCTCTAATGCAAGGCTAAGGCACTCCACAACCTCTTACCAAACTATCAACAATTCCACACTTGTCACACTCACACCAAAGCTATCTAATCTGCTTCAATCCAACTAGAAACTAGTAACCAGGAACTCCGAACTAGCTGATCATGGCAATGGTGAGTGCTTTTATAAGAGGGGGAGCCTCCATGAAATGAGGGAGAAGGAGCTTATCCTCAAGGGAGGTTTCATAAAAGGTGGAACTACCATCCCAGAGGAGGAAAGGCGAGCCAATTTGACCCAACAACTAGCTCTGGAATCACCTAGAAGTCTGACTGTTTGAACTAATTCGCCTAATCTGGATGGTCGCAGGTCATGAACTAGGGATTAGCGATGAAATCGCAAGGGATTAATGTGTTTAGACCAATCGTCGCAATAAGAATCTCGAAGACTTGCACCGAGCCCTAAAATTTGACCGTCATAGGAAACAGGTGTACACCTGCGACGACGTCGCAACAATACAGTTCATGACAGTGAACCATCGTGGATTTTAATGGTTTACTAGCAACGATGCAAAAACTTAGGAAAACAGGGTCAATCTTCAGCATTTAGAGAGCACTTGCTTAATCTTCTTGCATAAGTGGGAAGATATGGACATTTTTATCTAATGTATGACATAGCAGAGGGACTAAGATGAGGTCTGTGACAAATTATTGTGTAACAGATGCCCCCTAAAGCATGAAGCCCGAGAGAGTGGGAGGGGTGAAATGCTTTACAAAATCATAACCGAATTGGAACGCCACCATGAAGAACCTGCAAGTACAATTACAACTAATATCTTTGATAGTAAAATACATGTAGTCTAGGCATGGGCACAGCCATCCAAAAGACATATGAAACTTGGTCTGTGGTATGGATGAAGCCACCCAGTTGATAAGACCATATATAATGATAAAGGTATGGTCGTAGCCATCCATGAAACATATGTAATCTTAGTTCGGGGTCTTGAAACCCTAACTGATCATAGTACAAATTCTAGCACGCGATCAAATGTGTTGAAGTCAAGCATGATAGAAAGTCGCTTGATTACCGATCAATGATGGAAACCATTAACAAGCATGAGTTAAACCACCAGTAATGTCAATGGCCCTCAAGGTACTGCCAGTACAATCCACTAAGCGTGAAAAATGAGCTGAATTCGAACACTCGTGGAATCACCCAATCGAAGACCAATGATGAAAATCTGTTGTCAGGTGTGAAGAACTTGCCATTGAGGCATGCAAGCTCCAAGGTACCGAAAGGGATATCTAGATTAACCTCCTAGATAATGAGCTGATGTCGACAGGAGATGATCTGTCATAGGAGGGCCATAATGTTTCCCCCATCAACAACATGAGACAAGGAACAAGTGGTAGATGGTGAAACAAAGAATCAGAGGAGGAGGTAAGGGTGTAAACTGCAGAAGGATTATACTCTTGAACATATTAGCACCACAACTTTAGAATGTGGCAGCATTTTGGTACCAAGGGATCAAAGGTCTAACGGAGACAACATGGATCAGATGGAATGAGGAAAAAATGGCAACCCAGAAACCTAGAAGGCCAAATGACGAAGTGGATATCCCAACCCGACAAGAAGCAAAAGTGTCGATGTTCAAGAGTGACTAGCTACCATAGGTAACCAATGACGACTTCCAAATTTTCCCCCACCATTTCTGGTAAGTACCCCAATTATTTTTGAAAAACAAGCTTGAAGGGGATGGCATATGCTTGTAATATAAGTTCGACCTTTGGACGAATCCAACCTAGTAATAGTTTAATGAGCCCTAGGGAGGAGAAGCTTGAATCTCGTCATGGTGACGAGTCCAATGTCGTCAGGGTTTCATGAGTTCGACATAGGTAAAACTTGGATCCTTTTTCATGTTTAGAGAGTTTGAAAAAGACACGGAAAAGAAAACTCTAGGGGGGCCTTTTTCGTACATTTATGTCCCTCGAGCCAAAAAAAGTAGAAAACAATAATCGAGAGAACTGCTTGACCATTACAATCAAGGAGTACTTTTCTTAATCAGTGTTCCCGATCTGAAAAAGTAAAAAAGTAATCGGAGACAAGACATTTCATAACCAATAACGAACTTGAAACGACAAAAATCCGGCTATCTTTTCATGTTTATACGGTCAGAAAAGAGTTGAAAGTGGACCACCTTTTTATTTCATTTAACGAGTTAAAAGGGAAAAGCTCGGAAATCTTTTCATCTTTAATGAGTTGGAAAAGAGCTTAAAGAAGACTTCCATTTTTATTTTCTTTAACGAGTCAAAAAGGGAAAAATACTTGACAATCTTTTCATCTTTTATGAGTCAGAAAAAAGCTTAAAGATGACTCGTTTTGGAGGAACGAGTGGTATAAAGGGTAGCAACTGGTTCCGGCAATGTTGGAACTGATCAAAACATGTAATGGTCAAGAGGTTGGCTAATAAAACTACTCATCGCTAAGGTCCCTCAGGAAAGGAAAAAACAACCAAGTGAAAGCATATGATCGGCCAAAGAGATGGTGATGATGGAATGAAACAACCAAGGCTCATCTAGCGGAATTTAGTGGATAAAAACGGTAATCACGAGGTGTAAATTAGGTATGGGTTCATGTTTACACAAGCTTGAACCATGGAGAGTTCTGCTTGGATTTGGTTTCATGTTTACACAAGCTTGAAATGAAAAACTATACTTGTTATAAGTTCACATGCCCCCCAGAATAATGAATCAAATCGAGGTACATGCCCCCCAAGCTTCTTTGCATTCAACGAGGTGGATGGAATGAAGGTTCACTTTCGAGATCTTGGAAAGACTCGACTCAGATTTTATGAGATCTTAATCAAAGACTAGATTTAGAAAAGGGAGTTGTTTCATTTTTTAATGAGGTTGACACTGTAAAAGAATTATCCTTATAACCCTTGTTTCATTTTTTAACGAGGTTGACACAAGATCAAGAACTTTCCTCAAGACTCCTTGGTTCATTTTTTAATGAGGTTGAGGCAGGAACGAAACTATCCTTGGCCTTGATTCATTTTTTAATGAGGTTGACATAAGGTTAGAACTATCCTCGAAACACCTGTTCATAGGTCATACAAAAAGATGGCTCCCAAGAGATCTTCACCAGACGGAAGAAGCATGCTTTGGGAGGAACATATGCCATTGGGTACTATTAGGCCAGGTAGTAACTCCGTAAGGAAAAATGATTCGACTGTATTATTCCATCAGGTAGGTCTTTATTATATACATGAGGGAGAGACAATTCAGTTCATCTCCCGATGACTGTTCATATTTCTAATTTATTTATTTACATAAATTCACCCAATCACAAGGATTAGGTGTCAACATTCCCCCCCTTAATCTAAAGGGATGTTGGTGAGTCCAAGCATCATTCTGAATCATTCAAGTTTTTATCTTCCAAGTGCTTTGGTGAAGATGTCTGCAATTTTCTCATTTGTGGAACAATGACGGAGATGGATTGTTTTGGCCTCAACATGATGTCAAATCGGATGATATTTAGTATTGATGTGCTTCGTTCGATCATGGAACTTTGGGTTCTTGGCCAACTTTATTGCAGAGGTATTGTCAATCATGAGTGGAGTTGATTGTACTTGTTTTACCTGCAAATATTCAAGAATTTTCCTGAGCCACACAATTACTTTTGTTGCTTTAGCTACTGCCACATATTATGCTTCTGTTGTGGAATCAGCTGTAACTGATTGTTTGCGTGATCTCCAGGAGACAGCTCCTGATCCAAGACTCATGGCATATCCTGAAGTTGATACCCCAGTTTCTTTGTCTCCATCAAAGTCTGAATCAGAGTATCCAATCAAGTTGAAGTCGTCCACCTGTGTATACTTGATTCCAAAGTCTTGAGTTCCCTTCAAGTACCTTAGAACTCTTTTTGTGGCAGACCAATGTCCCTCACAAGGCTTTTGAATAAACCTGGAGAGGATTCCAACAACAAACGAAATGTCTGGTCTGGTGGTAGTTAGGTAGTTGAGACTTCCTACAAGCTGTCTATACTTTGTTGCATCCTCAAATTCTTTTCCTTCAATAGATGTGAGCTTTAAGTTTTGTTCCATTGGAGTAGTAAGAGGATTGCACTCTGTCATGCCAAACCTGTTCAATAGATCTCCAATGTATTTCTTTTGAGAAAGAAATATGGACTTTGGATGTTGGGTTACTTCAATGCCAAGATAGTAATGAACATAGCTAAAATCTGTCATTTCAAAACTTTTCCTCAATTCCTTCTTTATGGATGTAATGTAGCTTTCATTGTTCCCTATCATCAAAAGATCATCTACATATACCACAAGATATACCACTGTTTTGCCAACTTTCTTGACAAATAAAGTTGCATCATCAAAATCAAAATGTTTGAAATTGAGTTTCAGAAGATGCTCAATTATTTTTTCATACCAGGCTTGCGGTGCTTGTCTGAGGCCATATAAGGAATTCACAAGTTTGCATACTTTATGTTCATGTCCTTTCATAGCAAATCCTTTAGGCCGGGACATAAAAACATTCTCTTTTAGATCTCCATTCAAGAAAGCAGTTTTTACATCCATTTGATGGACTTTCCAACCGTTCTGAGTTGCTAGTGCAAAGAGTGTCTGGATGGTAGCCCATTTTGCTGTGGGGGCAAAAGTCTCCACATAATCAACCCCTTCCTTCTATGAAAAAAATTTTGCCACAAGCCTAGCTTTGTTCTTGTCAAGTGAGCCATCAACTTTATACTTGTTCTTGTAGACCCACTTGCAACCAATTGGTTTGGTTCCTAATGGAGGATAAACCAGCTTCCAAGTTTCGTTTTTTATGAGGGCATCATACTCCTTTTGCATCACTTCTTTCCATTCATCATGAGAAGCAACTTCTTTGAAGGAAGTTGGTTCAAAATCTATAGACAAGTTCAATTCACAATCATAAGAAACATCCATATCAACAGGTGAATTAGAATCATCTACATCACCTCCAGTTTGCCGGTTTGAATTTCTGGTTCCTGTCTTTCCAACTTCATCAGGATGAACACTTTCAAGTGTCTTTGTCACCCACTTTGGGGGCCCTTTTTTAGATGGTCCAGGCTGCTCCATTGATTGAGTTGGGACTGAATCAAGATTGAGTCTCCCAATTCTATCAATTACATCAGTTAAAGCATCATCTGTTGTTGGAGTTTCATGCAGGGGAGAGTGTTCTTTAGAAGAATATTCCACATGTTGATGTAGTATAGGAATCCCCCCTTCAAGATGTGGAATCTGATTATCAATTTCTTGAAATGATTTTGCTTTTGCAAATCTATCCAAGTGATCAAGTTACCGCTCAACAACATTGTCAGTTTTGGATGATTCAAGAAAAATTACATCTCTAGATACAACAAACTTCTTATTTACTTCATCATAGAGGGAGTATGCTTTGGAGGTGTTTGAATATCCCAGAAAGATACACTTACAACTTCTAGCACCAAGTTTGTTTCTATGTACCTTTGGTATCAAGGCATAACAGGTGGAACCAAAGACCCTGAGATGCTTTACTGAAGGAACATGTCCATACCACATTTCATAAGGAGTCTTGTTTCTAATAGCATTAGATGGACATCTATTATTTATATATGCAGCACATAGAATAGCATTAGCCCAAAACATTATCTTTACATTCTTGAAAAAGAGCATGGATCGTACCATATTTAAGATTGTCCTATTCATTCTTTCAGCTACACCATTCTGTTGGGGATTATAAGGCACAGTTGTTTGATGTTTGATCCCATGTTGGCGAAGATAGTTTTCAAATTCATTTTATGTGTATACTTTTCCATTATCAGTGCGAATAGACCCAATATGAGATTGTGCATCATTTTCAATCCATTTATGAAAATTCTTGAATGTTTGAAAAGCTTCAGATTTGTTCTTCACTAAATAAACCCAACACATTCTGGTGTAGTCATCAATAAATGTCATGATATATTTATTTCCACTTGCAGAAGGAACAAGCATTGGACCACATAAATCTGAATGAATGAGTTCAAGTTTTCTATGTGCTCTTGAATGTGAATCATGAAAAGACTGTTTGCTATGCTTTCCTAGAATGCAAGCATCACATTGCTTAAGTTTCCTAGGAATTGTAGGCAAACCAGCAACACCATTTTTCTTCAACAAGCAGAGACTATCATAGTTCAAATGTCCAAATCTAGCATGCCATAATAAACTTGATGGAAGTGTACCTTCTTCATGATGAGAATTGTATGAGAAACGTTGTGCATGAGCAGAGGTTCCTTGCAGTTTGAGAAGCCTTTCTTCTTCTATTCCCCTCATGACAAGTGAGTGGTTAGATGCTTTTCTTACCTCAAGCTTGCCATCACACATATGAATGGAGTGACCTTTCTGGTGGATGTGGACCAAGGATAGGAAGCTTCTCTTGAGCTGTGGGAGATATAGAACATGATGCAGAAGAAAGTCTGGAAGACTAGGTAGTTTAAGCCTAATTGTGCCAAGCCCTAATGGCTTGATTTTTGATTGATCTGCAAAGTATACTGCTCCATCAACATTGTCAGTGAAATCTTCAAAAAAATCTTTTCTATGAGTCATGTGGCAGGTTGCTCCTGAATCAAGCAACCAATCATTTTTCCAAGAAGCAAGTGAAGCATTAAATAAATCTTCATTTACTCCAATGTTACATTGTGCCACAACATAGTGAGTGGATTCAGGTGCTTTACCTTTGTCTGTATCATCCGTTTTACCTTTTTGTTGGTTTCTTTTCTGCTCAATTTTGTCCCATGGTAGCTTGCATGTAGAGGCATCATGTGGTCCATTTATTTTGCAGCGAGTGTAGTGCAAATCTGCCTTTTCTCCTTGAGAATGTCTGCCCCCCGCCACCTCTGAAATATCTTCCTCTTCCTCTTCGACCACCTCTTCCTCTTGTAGAATCTTGAGCAGGATGATTTTCTTTATGAGCAAGGCACACAGCCTCTTCAAAAGATTCAAGGGCTGTCTTCTTTCCAAAATCTTTCTCTCTTTCAGCAAACTTTTTCACAAGAGAGTCAAAGGTTATATCTTTGAGATTTCCATTTGCTTGCAATGACTCAAGATAATTGGAGTAAGTAGGATAAAGTGCCTTGAGAAAATTGATAGGAGGAATATCCAATTCAACCTTAGTGGATTTGATATCATGCATTATAGACTTTACTTCAGATGCAAGAGCAAGAGGATCATTATTTTGTAGTTAAAGAGTGAAGAGTTTAATCATGAGTTGAACAACTTCAAGTGCCAAATGTGAGTCATAGAGTTCTTTCAGCTTTTGTAAGGCTTCAAAGGCAGTTGAATATGATGAAATATGGCGACTCACCTCTTCATCTACAGATGCTACGATTAATGCATAAGCTTTGTTGCTCTTGTTTTCCCAAATTACGAGCTCTTTGTCTGAGGTAGGTTGTACTGGTTCATTGTCTCCATCTCTGACACACACTACTTTCCACAAATCATTGAAAATGAGGGTGTGTTTTATCATGAGGGACCATTCAGGATAGTTCTCCTTGCCAGTGAGAACTATTCCCACCATGGATATGATTGAATGCATACTGTAGCAAAAACTTCTACTGCAAAATTTTTACTCTTAATGGAAAAAAATATAGTTCTGATGTGACTAGACAACAAACTCAAATGTCAATTCACATTCATCTGCACAACGTTAAAGTATAGAATATGGTAGTATACTAAGTCCAAAAAAAATACCCACAACAGCATAAAGCACTGCGTCCACTAAAAGGCTGAAGAACGTAGAACAGACGTATTTGGACTCTCAATTCCATTCATAATACTGTTCTCTTTCATATAAAACCAACAATGCCAATTTGCAATTATCAGATATTGTGTCACAACTCGATCATTAAACTTATTTTCAGATAGACAGAGATATCAATAAAGATCAATGGCCGACACACGAAAAAATAATGGTTGAATCCCAAAACCAGCCAAAACCCACAGATAAATTAATCTTATGCAAAACACATCATGTACCAACCAATCGAATAGCACACGTTAAATGAATGAGAGATTAAACTGTAGGATATGTTTAGCCACAGCCACAAGCTGAACACGGTCGGACGGACAAAACAAATCCACTTGGTGAGTAACTTAGAGATCGAAATATCTTACACATGGACGATGGAACGGTTGAACTTTGTCCATGAAAATAAAGTCAAATTCGGCCATGCCTTTCGAAAGTCACATCCACGTACTTCCATGAAACTTCTCTAAAGTGAAGGATAGGGGGCGGACACAGTTTCTCAACCTCAACCTCAGCCAACCATAGATCAAGTTCCAATGCCCCCAGTACATGATGTATGAGACCATCTGCATGATCATCAACAGATGTGGAGACAGAACGAGTAGCCACATAATTGACCTATGGTGGTGAAGGTACTACTTATGAGCAAGAATTGATAGGGGACGATGGTGGAACAGGAGGCATCGGGTGACTAAGGAATGACAGTTGATCTATGGTCACCATTTTTCCGTTGTACGAAAAACAGACCACACAGAAAAGCAAAGAAACAAGGGCCCTCATGGCATAAATATAGTCACGGCCAAGGAGAAGGATGAAATCTAAAGCACCTTGGACAACCATCGCGTTTATATAGACGGTTTTGCCTCCAAAAGTCACAGGGAACTTTGGAAGGATCCCCAAAGGTTGACTAGTTCCTCCGTTGAAAGCCAACAGATTTTGGGTGACAGGCACAAGCTGTGGGGAACCAAAAGCTTTCCAAGTAGTGAAAGGCATGAGGCTAATTGATGCACCTTCATCCAAGAGAGTGCCAGGTACTGCCTTATTATAGGCATCTACTGTAATCTGGAAAGGCACATAGGATGGAAGGTGGAAAGTAGTCAAGTGACTCCAGTCAAAGGAAACGACTGAACTATTTGGTGGGGGCAGTGTGTGAGTGCCCCCCTACTCTACAGGAACTAAAGAAGGACTCTCTTGATTAGTTAGGATAGGAGGGTCATTCTTGGACTTAGGAGAAACTGATGAGATGAGAAGAACATGAGCAGTGTGATCATGATGTTCTTCGGGAATAGAGTGGACCACTGGTGGTGAACCCAAGTCGACTCTCTTTCCGACCAATGGTTGGTCAGGAACAGGCTGAGGACAGCCAGGTTCAAGAAGAGGAGGATGGAAAAGAGAAGAACTTAAGTCTATCTCTTTATCAACGAGGAGAGGGTCTGAAGAGAGCCTCTGGTAACTAATGGGAAATCGGGGTGAAGAAGCTGTAAGAATTTCCAAAATGGCGGAAGCTTTATCCATGAGTAGACAAAGGTGAAGGGGATGTTTGCCTTCACACAGTCTATAGGGGAATCAAGTCTTCCCTTTCTTCTTACCACTGCCAGTTGATAGGGTAGCATCGTCACGAGCTTCAGAGGATGACGAGGTATGAGCTGGATCATGAGACCAAACTTATAAGATCCTGGGAATGCCAGGAAAATCACGAAGAAGATGGTCGCCCTTGCACAACTTGCAAGGAAACTTAACCTTCCACGGAGGATCAGAAGGTGGCATGACCGGTGAGGTACTCAGGACATTAGCTGCATGGGTCATTTGACGCTTATCCAACTTCTTGTTCTTCACCTTCCTCTTCTTCTTCTTAGCCTCTGGGTTACTGGATTTGGAACTTTCACCATGCGAAGGAGAGGAAGATGAAGAAACAGGGGAAGAAGGTGTAGGCTCAACCTTGGAATCATCGTGTTGTGATTCAAATGAAGGAGATGGTGGAATACGAGTCATGCCGCTCGGGACCACTGAGGTTGAAAACAACCAAACGGGCAAGCCAATGGTTAACCCAGGCAAGGACAATGTTGCCACATATGGAGCATCTGCATTTCCAAAAGGAGGAAATAGACCAGGAGTTCCATCTAGGGGAAGACCTTGGCCGGTAGACTCGGGGACTGTTGCCATCGGGAATGAGCTTAAAAGACACCTGAACTGTAACGAAGAACTCTAACTGTTACTAGGAATATTTCGTGGGTAGTAAATTTTATGACATAGGAACAAAACTTGACCTTTTCATGTTTCAAGAGTCAAGAAAAGGACAAAAAGGTGACTCTATCTCTTTTGAGGTTTAATGAGACTGAAAGGATAAGTGCTCAGATGATCCTTTTGTTTTAAGGAGTCAAAAAGGAACGAAAGTGACTACTCTGGAGAACTAGACAAGAGGTTTACCAAACTAATCGTAAAACTGCATATACACCTTGGTGATCAAATGAAAGAAAAAATGACCAAGGACTTTCCATACGACAGTCAGTCTTCCCGAATGCTATGTTCGATGCGTTACGGTTCGTAAGGCGGCAGACTCGGCTTCCTATGGATGATAGGATGATAACCTAGTGGGGTCTCCCGATATATACTCGACGGTACAAGGAGCACAAGTCCGTACTGGCAGCTATTAATTCACATAAGGAGGAATCACCCAACCTTAAGCGAAAACAACAGTGACTAGGTTTAATGATGCTGGAGCACATTTCTAGCCTAAACCTCTAAATAATGTGTGTTAAGTTCCAATGCATTTTTAAGTTCATTCAATTGATTTTAAGAGTTTATCTTGAAGTAAGTTTCGGCTTTCAGGCCCTACCGAATGTATTTCAACAATTCCTAGGATGCAGCTACAATGAGTAAAACATTATCCTTTTGATGAACAACTACCTAAATGAGGGTAAGGAGTTCATTTCCAAGCGAATGAAAACCACAACAAGCAAATGCAAGAGAAGTAGTGCACGCAAGCAATCCAATCACTAGGAAACACAATGCATTAATACACTAATCTCACAATGCATTGATACTACTAGTGAAAGATTTAAATTTCGCTTTCCAATTTCTCAATCATGAAAATTCGTAATGCAAATTCACTTTCACTTTCGTATACTAAATGAATGCAATAGTTTGATTTCTCTTTTTTGAATTTAAAGAGACAAACAAGCAAGTGTAAATCTAATTGATCCAAACAGTTGTGATCTATGCTTGATAGTGAAGAAATTGAATCAATGTGAACAAACTGGTTCAATAATCGACACTAAAAATCAATCAGCAAGAAAACAAGCAGCAAAAAGCCTCAAGCAAATCAAGAAGATGGTTGCGGATGAACCTTGGATAGACAAATAACCCAAGCAAATGGTTTCTTGATGAAACCTTTAAAGAGCTAGATCACACGGTCTAAAAACACAAGACTCACTCAATGAAACCAAAGAGATAGCACCTTAACCAAAAGCAATCAAAACGAGCTAATGAGAGACAAGAAACAACAAGGGATAAACAAGACTAACGGATTTAGGAGGTAAAGTTGTAAAAACAACCTTACAGGAAACATCGCAGGTGTTACACTAACAACCTGAGACTAGTCACTAGAGTACACCTGTTTTCAGAGATGTTGTCGCAGGTGTTACACTGACAACCTGAGACTAGTTGCAAGAATACACCTATTTTCAGAGACGGTCCGATTTCAGGAATCGTCACAGGGAATAAACTAGCAACCTGAGATGAAAGCCAAATCATCGTAGGCACAAACCTAGAACATCAGCGACATCATCGTAGCTGTTAGGCTATCTTCAGTGATGATCTTACTTAAAGCAAAAGACAAAGTAAAATCACCTAAATGACACCAGATTGATCTTCCAAACAGTCAAAAGGACTCCCAGATTGACCCAAGTAACCCAGAAAACTGATGATTTAACCCCAAAATTTAGGAGACACTAAATCAAAAGACAAACCAAGAGTAAACAAGAAGAAAACATACAAAGGACTCCCCAGTGGAGTCGCCAACTTGTAAAGTAGGAAAGTGTTCCCTCTATGGACAGAGGCAACCCCTCTAGCCCTAGAGTGGGTCTAGTCATAGTAAAAACAAAACAACAATCACTTTCATTTTAAACAGACATTGTTGGAGGCCTACCTCAAAACTAGTGTTCAATGAAGCTTTCATTGCGCCGCTCCAGCTTCCGTTTCCTTCTCCTTAATGATAAATCAACCTGAAACAGCACAAGAGAACAACAGAACACGTAACTGAGAAAAACAATGATCTATTTGCTTATAAAGTCAAGAAATCATAAGCTATCAAGTAAATTGTGCACAAGATATAGGAAATCATCATTGATTGTATTAAAATGAATCAAGAACAAAGCTTACAACCAAGTCTTGACATCGCAAGCCTTCTTGAAGGGTCTAGCCGGTATGTTTCTTCAAGAATTCACTCTCAAGAATGGGTGTCACAAATAGATGATATCTCTCTCTCACTCACAAGCTCTAATTCAAGGCTAAGGCACTCCACAACCTCTTACCAAACTATCAGAAATTTCACACTTGTCACACTCACACCAAAGCTATCTAATTTGCTTCAATCCAACTAGCAACTAGTAACTAGGAACTCTGAACTAGCTGATCATAGCAATGGTGAGTGCTTTTATAGGAGGGGGAGCCTCCATGAAATGAGGGAGAAGGAGCTTATCCTCAAGGGAGGTTTCATAAAAGGTGGAACTACCATCCCACAGGAGGAAAGGTGAACCAATCTAAGCCAACAACCAGCTCTAGAATCACCCAAAAGGTCGACTATTTAAACTAATTCGCCTAATCTGGATCATCGCAGGTCACGAACTAGGGATTAGCAACGACATCGCAAGGGAGCAATGCATTCATACCAATCGTCGCAACAAGAATATGGAAGACTTGCTCTGAGCCCTAAAAATCGACTGTCGCAGGAAACAGGTGTACACCTGTGATGATGTCACAACAATATAGTTCATGACAGGGAACTGTCATGGATTTTAATGGTTTACTACCAACGATGCAGAAACTTAGGCAAACAAGGTCAATCTTCAGCATTTAGAGAGCACTTGCTTAATCTTCTTGCATAAGTGGGAAGATATGGAAATGTTCATCTAATGTATGACATAGCAGAGGGACTAAGATGAGGCCCATGACAAATTACTGTGTTACACGTGCCGGTCTGTGTTGCCCGAGTTTGTAGCTCTCGTACATTCGATTGAATGGCCCCCAATGCCTACTGCTGCTACTGCTCAAACTACTGCAGCAGTTCTACAATGGCATCTCACATTGTATCCCCAATGTCATTTAGATCCCCCTTTGTTAGGGTGATCGGGTCCATGGAAATTTTACTGGCCTTGGACTTCTTTCGTGGCCCTACTTTTTCTTGTCCCCTTAGATGCTTGATACGGAATGGAGGTGTCTGCGGGTCCGCTCCTCTCTGTTCTATCAGATCATCCTCTTATTCTAGGGAGGGTGACTTCCCTTTGTCAAAGCTACACTCCTCTCCTCATGTCTGTCCACCTATCTCCTGTGTGGCAGTGCGGTCTACCTTAGCCTTATCCTCAGCCTCCTTTCTCCTTTTCTCAGCGAACTGCTCCATCTTGAGATTGGCTTCATCCTTCTTCCACTATGCATCTGTCTTGCTAGATCCTGTTGTTAAGTCCGAGGCAGTGTGCCATTCTGCCAGCCAGCTGTTAATAATTGCTTGAATCATATCATTAGTCACTAAGTAGGGTAAGTCGTGCCACTTCTTCTCAGGGTCCTTTCGCACCATTATGGATACATGGTGGAAATCAACCTTAAATTCCATGTATGGATACAATTTATCAAAGGCAATGGGCGACAATGATGGCTTGTGGTTGATGGCCATGTGCATGTTCATCTCCATCAAGATCCAAAAGATCTTGCTATCCTTGATCTGCTGGGAATCCTTAATTGCCCACAGCGAAATGTACTTTGCGGCCTCAGGCAGGTCTGGTGCGACTGAGGGAAATTGGTTGTCTTCAGGCAGCTCCTAGGCTACTAGCATGATGGATAGCAAGAGCCACATGTAGTGGAAGGTCTTACTGAGATCCTGTGCCTAGCAAAAGTTCGCGAGGAACTCACTGCAGAGGTAGCACGCCCAATTAAATTGAACCCCCTCTATGCATTGGGCCGCTAGAGTTATGATGGGCATTGATACTTCATTAGAGAGACACTTCTGCATGACCTTCCTTGCCATTTGTGTGGCCACTTTGACTGCAAGGTTGGAAATACTTGTAATCACATAGCCATGTGGCTTCTTAAGTAATCCAAATTCTTCTTCATGGCATCTGCGAGGGCTAGTTCACTTGCCTTTCCACCAAACATCATAGCTAGATTCTCCCCTAAGTAAGGTAGCCTCATGATTCTATGGATCAGTCTATCAGTGACGGGTATTGGCTCCTCCAGCCACAGACACTCGTCATGTACCAACCACAACAGCTGCTTGATTACCAGTAAAGTAATGGGTGTGCGATTATAGTGCAACACCCATAGCAAGTTGAGCAAGCTTTCCTTATCCACTCCTTTGATCCACTTTCGCGGTTCCAACGCGGTCACCCCAGGGGTCTTATGGAGGACACGGTGCATCAGCTGGTCTATTTCCAAGTGAGGGAATTGCTCAGTGTTAACTAAGTCCCAGTCCTCCAATTTCAACATTGGAATCCTCCCCAAGCACAGTCCTTCAAAAAAAATCTTGTTCGGCAATAGAGGTGTGTACAAGGTGACCTTGCTTTCGTCAATCTCCTTAGGCACTTTGGCCTTGCCCCTATGCAGAGGGATGTACTCAGGAAATTTAGTAATGGGGTCAGACCCCTCAACTTCAATGTCCTCCGTGTCTATCCCAAGATCCTCATCGTCCATTGGGTTATCCTTAATTTCTTCCTCCTCTAGTTCCAAGATAATGTTTTTGCCCTTTTCTTGAAAGGTGGGCTTGTCCTTTAGTGGGTTTCTCCTAGGTGACACGTGCACCGGTGGTGTCACAGCTTGCTTTCCATTCTTGCCTTTTGCTCCTTCTTGGGTCTAGGTAGGCCTTGGTCTAGGCAACCATGGTGACTTGGGTATCTCTGCAACCTCTAGAGTAGTTACCTCTACTTCCATAGCAACCTCTGGCACAACCCCCTAGACTATCACTTCTTCCCTAATATCTACGGTCTCTGTCGATGTCAACATGACGCTATCCAAAAGTTCTTGTGTCTCCTTTAGTAATTTTTCAAATGCCGAATTCGCTATCAGAGCTTCAATGATTTCATGGTTCATACACGTTGGAGAGCTCAACAACTCAATGATTAAAATGCCAAGTGTTCTTCATTAGGAAGCCACATGTAATTTATAGACAATTTTGAATTCAAATCGGACCTTTGCCCCCAAAATCAGTTCATTAATGCTAGATTGGCGACAAATTTTCAAGGATCTCATTTATAAATTTTGTCTTAAATGCCACCCCCACTCCATTTGGCCATTTTTTCATCGTCGAAAGATGAATAGTGACTTTAGTGGTCACTTTCTCGCTAACCTGTGCGGTTTTATCCTTGGTAGCATAGCCTTCTGCGCACTCATCTCTGTGACATATCCCCATTCCATGTAGTTTCTTCATCACGCAGTTCCCCGACCCAGGTAGTGTAGTTTATAGTCCTGTAACTCCTTTCAGCTACCTGGAGCACTAAGATTGTGCTTCCTTCATATGGTCATGTAATCGAATTACCAATGTATGGCTTCAATCGACTACATTCACTTTTCTCAGGAAGGGCTCCCCATTTAACTTAACCAACATAACTACTCCACTGTCAGTAATCTCTTTAATGACATAAGGCCCCTGCCAGTGCATCCTAAATTTTCCTGGAAATTTATCAAACTTGTTGTCATATTGTTGGCTTGTTGGGGCCTGACCCAGGTTCAGAGGTGATTTAGCCAAACAGATCTCGATACTACTGGCCCTTTTGACAACAGTCCGTGGGGCACGAACTGAGGTCGCATCCGAAGTAGTATGGGAGGGTGCTAGAACTAGGTTTTCACACCCTGGAGATGTCTGATGATTTCAAGTGGTCTACAGTTCGACCCTACGTGCACGTCGCTACTCGTACTTTCCCTTACCTCACAGCTTAAGATGCTACCTTCATGTAGCCCTACATGGGGGCCGAACGTTGTTATTACCCAAGTCCTTACTAGTATTCCAATGTTATTTCATTATTTTAGCCTACTTGCGTGCTTTAAGTTATACTTAAAAACATAAACCATTCATGCATGTGCACAGAGTAAATAAACAGTATATTTGCAATTTATATCAAACATGCATTAACCCAAGAATAGATACACAAATATGATATCAAACTTCTCTTTATTAATTACTTTCTTGGTTATAGACTTGACTCCGCCCTCCACACTCAGCTACAGGGGTCCACGCCTTGGGGGGATTCCATGCCCAACAGGCCCCTAGCACAAACATCATGACTCTCCCTCGAGTCATCCGGTCGGCGCGGCGATCTTGGCATGGAGTCCCTCCAACTGCTCTCAAACTATGTTGAGGTCCACAACACACTAAGTTGTTGCTTGTCGGATCTGCTGCATTCGTTATTCCAAGACCTTTGTGTCTGGGGTGCTTCTCTGCGTCAATGTGTGCATCCCCTGTATGTTCACGAGCTTGCCTTGATGGTGAAGGTCTCGTCAATCCAAGGCTAGACGCGTCCTTTTAGAACTGCCTCCTTATGCCATGTCGCATCCACATGTTCCTTTAGTGCCTTAGCCAGTTGCATTCTCGCAAGCCTCTAGGTGAGGACCACTATCTGCGCGGTTCCTCTGACACTATCATACTGTTGTTGGAGTTTGTGCGCCTCTGTCCCTAAGTGCTGGATGTTGGGGTCCTCCTATAGAGTTGTGAGGACCTCAAGTGATTCTTCCGACATACTGGTGCAGTCTCACACTGCACCTCTGATTTCCTCCAATCCCACTATGATAGAACTAGCGTACTGTTCTCTGACTTCTAGGGGAGTGGATGGTTGTGCCTTTAACCATAGCTCAGTGATCTGAGGATTCAGCTCCAGTTGAACCTTTGTCGTTTCTTCCCCAGCCTCTTAGACTCCTGCTGCTAGACTGTGGATCCGCACCTCCATTGGTAGATCTACTGGGATGGCTAGATCCGGGACACTTCGGCAAGCGTCACCTACCATCTACACCAACTGTTGATTTTGCGACACCGATTCATTGCACTGCAAGCTAAGTTTTTCCATGTTTATATTTTTTCTCACTGAAGACTTGGATCACATGGCTCTCCCTAGTGTGTAGCTCTGCCATTATCCTATCCTGTAATAGATATAGTGTCTCACGCAGAAGGGTAGCCAGTTTAAGGCCAAGGCCTTTCATCATGCTAACCAAAAATCTATCAGCCTCATTTGATGTCACTAGGGCCCCTTCTGACAACACTATTGTGTTTTCCATTCATGTACGCAACATCTACTCTGTTGCCGAGGATCCTACTACGAGGTGGGTTGAATGGGTACCAACCTGAGGGGGACACACTTGTAACTCTTGCAACTATGCTCTGAGGGCCCCCAACATAGTCTGGTGCTCCTGCATAAAATCCTGAAGAGCCTCATTGGTGACATCGCGCATTGTCTCACCGATGTCATGCAGATCACACTTGGTTAGGTTGATTGGGTTAATGGCCAATTTTGAGGCCTTGACCTTCTTCCTCGGTCATGTTCACTCTACGTGTGTGAGCACTTCAACTATGTGGACGTGGTCCCTTGGTCTGCACTTCCTTTTGCTATTTCTGCTTCCTCTACCTCCTGCCCCTATGAGGGCATTGCTTGTCCCTCGCCTACCTTCACGGTTGCTTCTTTTGCTACTGCTGCTACTTCTGCAGCCTTTTTCTGCTTGGAGGCTTTCTCTGTCACTTCCCGTACTGCCTGTACCTTAGCTACTACTGTTTCCTTATTCATTTTCTCGACCAACTGTGCGATGTGCATCTTGGCATTGTCTTTCTTATTCTATGCAGCCGACCTCTCATGTTCGGCAATGTCCAGGGCACACCATTCCAGTGGCTATGCCTCCAAGACATTGAAAATGGCATCATTAGTGGCTACAAAGGGTAGTTTTGTCCACTGCTTCGTCAGATCCTTTCGCACCCTGATGTGTATATTATGCATGTTTGCTTTGAATTCTACAAAACTCTGCAGACTGTTGTACACCATGGGTGACAAGCGCGGCTTCCAGTTGATCCACATTCAGAAGTTCATCTCCATGAGCACCCAAAAGATCTTACTGTCGTGTATCCTTTTCACATCCTTCGTGGCCCAGAGTGAAGCATACCTCATGGCCTCTAGTAAATCTCTGTCAATAGTGGGGAATTGACTATCCTCCAACAATTCCCCTACTACGAGCACTATGGACAACAGTAACCATGCATAGTGGAAGTTTTTACCCTGCTCCTAGGCTTCACGAAAATTCTTCAAGAATTTCGTGTAGAGGAATTCAGTCCAGTTAAACTTGACCCTCTCCATGCATTGTTCAGCCAGTGTGATCACCAGTGTAGGTACCTCGTCTGCGCAACACTTTTGCATAACTTTTCTTGCCAGGATTTGGGTTGCTACGCATACCACTTTGTCCTTGATGCTAGAGATGGCGTAGCCCCTCTTCTTCTTCTCCAGCTTGTACTTCGTCTTCATGGCCTCCGCGAGGGCCAAATCACTACCCTTCCCTTTCGATATGGTCGCGGGGTCCTTTCCTTTGTATGGTAGCTAGGAAATGTGATGAATTAGGTCTGCTGTGATGGGGATGGGCTCCTCCAGCCATAGATACCCATCATGCACCAAGCAGAGTAGCTACCTGATGATGAAAATGGCTATTGGGGTGTGGTGGAAATGCGGCACCCATAGTAGGTTCAGTAGCCCGACCTTTTCCACTCCACACAACCACTTCCATGGCTCTAACGTTGTCACCACCTCCGAAGTGTTCTGCTTCATGAGGTTCTCGTCTCCCAGTGAGGGAACTTCTCGCAGTCGGCGAGGTCCCAATCTTCAAATTTCATCGTTTGCATGCAGCCTAGGTGCATTCCTTATAACATAATGCCATCTGGGAGGAGCGGGGTCTGGAGTAAACTCTTGGTTTCGTCTAGGTCCTTGGGCACTTTGGCCTTCCCTTTTCGCGGGGGGCCATATGTGGGCAGTTTTTTCGCAGAGTGTGTAGGTTGAATATGCACCTCCATGCCATCGTATTCTTCCTCTGTGATGATAAGGGCCTGCAAATATTCTTCTTCCTCATCTGTTTCTATCGTGACAACTTTCCCCTTCTCTTCCATTGATAGTTTGCTACGCAGTGAGTTTCTTGGGGACATAGGTACAGGAGCCATTTCTTGCTTATCCTTCTAGATTCTTGGCATATGTAGTGATTTGGGGATCTCTGCCACAACCTCGGCACCTTCTGGGACATCCTCCATAGTTAGGGCCTGTGCAGCCTCGCCAATGGTTACCTCCTCTATTCCCAGACCATCCTTAGTGGTTGTCATCGTATCTGGGCTGTAATCTGTCACTCATGAATTGAGGGGCTCAATCAATGCTTGGCTCATAATGCTCAGGGCTCTTCTCAATCGCTCAATTCTCAAATGACCAAGTGTTGTTTGCTGGTCAGCCCTTTGTGTTTTATGGCGCTTTTTATATTCGAATTCAACTATTCCCCTCAATTCCAGTTCATTAATGCTTTCTTGGTGGAAGATTTTCCCAAATCTTGCCCATAAATCACGTCTTAAATGCCTGTCACCCACTTCATTTGGCCTCAACTCGAGCATCCCATCATGAATAGTGACTTCAATGGTCACTTTCTGGCCAACTCACGTGGTAGCGCAGCCCCCGTGCATGGTTGCGGACCTTGTGACTCTCTGCTTTTGCAAACATCTGCAATATCACACAACTCCTAGGTAGAATAGTTTATAGTTCCGTGTGTTATGTTCCTATACCAATAGGTGTCATAATTTTTGAATGGATGAGGTCAAAAATGTAATATGTACATACCTTTGCTTTCTGCAAATGTTTTGCATATTTGTAAAAAATAAAAAAATAAAAAAATGTAAAGAGGGTATGTCCTAAAAGAAAAATCAAAGGGCAAAAAGAATGAAAAAATGTCAAAAAGAAAGATGAAAAATGAACCACAAGAAAAAGAAAAAGACCATGAAAGTGTGCAAGTCCAAATGCCACTACTACTTTACTTTTTGTAAAATAATGATTTTGTGCTAATTGTTGTTTATGCCACAATGCATGGTAACCAAACAGTTTAATCTTGGTTATTCCATGTTTTCAATTTCATGCTTAGAGATAAAGAATAAAATCTGACCAAACTATTTAATCTTGGCAGATAAGTAGATAGGTAGAGTAAATAAAAAAGGAGCTCAATAGTTTAATCTGAGCCCTTGGATGTAATAAGGATAGATTTAGATATATTTCTATTGTAAAATAAAAGAAAAGCTTTGATAAGGGTTTTGCAGTTTAAGTGCACCCTAATAAAGAGTAGAAAAAATGGTAGGATGTGTAGATGGGTAAGTAGGTGAATGGTTGCAGAATTATGGTGATTTATTGGATAAAATCATGCCATTTACTTTCTTCATCAAATTACTTAAAGTATGGATGAAAATGGGACAGTTACAAAGTCAAGTGATTAATTTCCCCATTCATTTTACCTTTTCACTAATTTCCCACAAACAAAAATCAAAGTACCTAAAAACTTAAGTTAAAGGGGCTTAGAGCATTTCTCTGACTTCTAGAGGGACCAGACACTCAGCCCAATAACTTATAAGGTTTAAGTATTACAACCTCCTTACAAACATTCACTCCCTCCATGAACATTCATCTCACCTAAAAATCCCTTTTCGTAAGGTGAAATTACCATTTACCTAGGGAAAGTAATAAACCTTACCTAAAACCCCCTTTGTTTACATAAAAACCCACAAAAAGAATTAAGCCTAAGTTATAATGTGTAAATTTGATTGCATGAGCAAATGTGTCAAGACATTATACTTAGCGCAATTTGTTCCCATTTCCATTTCATATTAACTTTAACTTTTATTATATTTAACTCCCAAAAAATAAACCCCTTTCTCGTATATTTAATTAAAATCCCAAATGTTAAATATCCCACTCCGATCGTTTGGAATATAAACCATATTACGTAAATAAACTAGATGGATTAATTAGTCGATTTGCGACTAATTAAGAGCCATAAACCTCCTCCGTACAAAAAGGGATTAATTAATCAAAACATGATTAATAATAATTTTCCTCCAAACAGCTCACCCCTGACGTCATTAAGCCGCCCTCACCCGCAGTTAAAATCCTGTCAGGCCCCTCCATTAACTCCCCAATCAAATCACACTCCCAATCATGTATGACCTAACCCCTTCAGATCTAATGGTTGTCGCTCATATCATGCGGCCTCTGACGCTGACCTTTACTCACCCGATGTGAGTGGTTTCACTGTTCACCCCACCGCTACATGTCAGCTAATGGATGGAATCGGGTGGACCTCTCCCAATACCGCCAAGTCCCCAAAAGCTGTGCGATAGATTCCACTTACCGCCTCCGCTTACCACCTTCACTACACGACAAAACTTCACCTCCATCAGTTGGCACCAACCTTCGCTTTTCCATTATACCCGCCAAAAATCATTGACTTTGTATATAAACCAAAAATACTCATTATTTCTATTTTTTACCAAGACAAAAGAAAAAACCTTTTGTTCTCCATGCAAACGTAGAGTACATTCGAAACTGTCAACCCGCTACCAACCGCCAACCTCCCGAAGCTGCTAAACTCCAGATTACCAGTGCAAACTAGTGCGCTCCCTGCAAACAATGCACCAGTACCATTAATCCATTTAGGCAACCAAAACTAGTTATTTACCTTATTTTCGACTGAGAAACCCTGTTTTCATGCCAATACTGAGCTAAATTGCTTTAAAAATTAAGTAATTTGGTAAGTTAAGCTGTCTAATAGTCCTGAGATACTCTGTGATAATCCAATTTTTCCATATTTCCCTGAAATTCTTTGCCCCCGTCCTTGAATCCATAAGCACCAAGGATGGACACCCCAATTTCTTTGAATGTCATGCTAGTTACTACTCCCCACAAATATTTAGACCATCTTCCCCTGGCTGACAAATATTTTCAGATTAAAGACCTCATCTTTGAAGAATCCCCTTTGAAATTGCATTGCAGACACTGATATAACTACTTGAACCATGCAGATAAGATAGGCCTCTGGGAATCAAACCTACCCCAATATCAATTCCCCAGTGTTCATGTCTTCCCGGAGATTGTTCACTACTGTCATGCAAACTATCACCCTATCATGAGAGTTGTAATGTCCCTAGATCAAAAAGTCCTATTCACTATCACTACAGAATCCATAAATGAGATTTTACAGTTACAACCCAGTGAAAACCTCACCCCCCTAACCATTGTTGACTTGCCTAACAGATTCTCCAAGCTATCTAGTTCCATAAGTACTCAAATCCTCCAGACTTTCATTGCTAAAGAAAAATACATGCCAGAAGACCTCCCTCCTTACATGTCATCCTTCTTTTCTGGTCTAGGCAAAGATATCACATCAATGATATCATGCATTTTAGGTTTTACCACTAGTGAATATGTAGATGATATCATTTTTGCCTACATGTCTTTACCCCTGGCCAGCCTCCTGCAGTCAAATTTGATTATCAAAAATTCATCTTAGATAAGATGCATGATCAGTTTCTGAGATTGGAAAATGAAAGAGTGTTCAAATATTCATCATTCCTATACCATTTATTTCTTTATTATCAGATTGATAAGTTTCCCTTCTCTGTCTAAAAACTAGATACTAAAGGAAACCCCAGATTAGTGATCTTTTGGACTTCTTTGATTCATCAATTTGATGCTCAGTACTCTTATAATGACTTCATATGCCTCTTTGTACATCCAGTAGCAACCATGTTACTAGGAAGCCCTCCACCCAGAATCAGTGCAGACATTAGGAAGGTCATGTAGTTGTCAAAACAGTACAAAGTGGGGGATTGGTACTTGTACCAAAACCATACTGAAATTAGAATTTGTGGATGTGAACTACCACCTTAAAAATTGCCAAAGTACCTCCCCATGAGATTATTTGCTCTGGAGTACTACAGACAAATGATAAATTTAGATGAGGTGCACTTTGCAAGAGCCGAGAAGAAAGCCCAACTTAGGATAAAGGATCAGCTAGGTCCATTCATTTGTAACAATAGAGAATCAGGGAAGGAGACAGATGAAATCCTCCAAAGATTGAAATTGAAATAGAGTTTCATGTGGACCTATGACCCCTACAACTTCATTTGTAATAGAAGACAAAAGAATAAACTATCTCCTTACATCCACCACAGGATCCCCAAAATAGAACAATATGCTAATCAATCTAAATGGGTGGAAGGAACCTTAATAGATTGAGATAGTACAGAGGTTGTTGTTGATAATGTATTAATGGATTTAGATAGAAGACTTGATGAGGATTCCTTTGTACAGGTTCCAGGAGAGTCTCAGTCTCAAAGACAAGCACAAGGTCATAGTGGGCAGATAGAAGAAATAGGTCCATCAGCAGAGGCATGACCATTAGGACAACCAGAATCTTCAGAACAAGTAGAGCCATCAAAGAAACCAGAGATTTCAGAACAGTAAGAAGAATCAGAACAACCTAAAATTTTAGAGTAGCTTGCTAAACCTGAACAACTCATGAGCAATCCTCCTATTTTGCAGACCCCTCTAAATGAGGAGAGAAACCTTAAGAGAGACAGAGATGAGGCTACTCCTTCCAGTAGGCTTGTTGCCCAAACCTATGCTAAGAGGCAAAGGTTAAATCCATATGCAGAGCAAGAATACACTGAAGAGACAACAAGGATTTCAAGAGTAGAGAAGACAGAAAGCAAGCAAAACACTCCTTCAGGAGGGACACAAGAACCTTCCACCTCTCAAACTCAAATGTTAGAAAGGTAGCAGAGTGTGGAAGTATCCTCCTTCACGGCTCCCACAAGATAGAGCCAAGACATCAAAGAAAAATACAAGGAAATCAAGGCAAGGAATGAAAGGTTGAAAGTGAAAAGCTATGCACATTATCTGAGGATGGCTCCAACAAACCAAACAAGGCAAATGTCGGCCTTTGATATAAAAGAAGGCAAAATGCATATGAGCTTTCTCAAGCCAACCATACAGTAGCCAAAATCAATGAAAAATTATCTTAAGATAGATTTTGAGGTCATGGCAAAGGATATCCATCCTATTGACCAAATTGAGTTGCACAAACAAACTGGAGAAAATGTCTATTCCACACTAACCAGCAAGGCCATAGCATCTCACCAACTTTAGAATTCACTGAACAACATCTCAGCCCAATTCCAATTAGAAAAGGCCTCTTCTCAGGCTAAGGACACCAGAATAAAGTCCTTATAAGACTTAGTCATAGAGCTGGGACATGAACCCAAAGATGTTAAAGAAAAGAAGCAATTAATCAAGAAGAAAAATGATGACATAGTTGCACTAAATAAGCAGCTCAAGATTCCTCCTCTTCACCATCCTCAAACTGTTGAAGTTTTAGAAAAATAGAAGGAGGAAGAACTTACGGACCTAGTCCTTGAGTTAAATGATCAATTAAAGGAAATTGAGAAATAATTGGAGAATTTGATACAGTCCAAGTAGAGTGAGCTGGCCACCACTCCTCAGACTATAATACCTACAGTTTCCATAGTAGTACCCTCCACCCTGGCAGCTTCCTTGGCACCAACAATTCCAACAGTAACAGCATTGCTAGTAATAGGTACTACTTCAGCCATAGGTACATTGACTACTATAGGGATAAAAATAGAAAAGATAGATGAATTGATTAAGGCTATGGAACAAATGAGCATCTAGGCCATAGAACTCAAGAGATTCAGAGAGCAAGTGACAAGCCTAGAAACTAGTTGTTCACTTGCACAAATACAACACAAAGAAGAAACTCGGAAAAACCGAAGGATGGTAGAAAGAATAAGAATCCTTGAAAATGATTTGACTCTAGAGAGGCCATTGGGAGACATCAATGATATACTGTGGACCAATATCATTGATTCCATCAATGATATTTGGCCTTCCATTCAGGTTATTTCTTAGCAAACTCAATTAGTCAAAATAGCCATGGAAGCCATACAAAAGACAAAGGAAGAATTGGGAGACAAGCTTGAGGAAGAAAATCAGTTGATAGATTTTTTGAACTGTAGAAATTGGTGTCAGCTAGATGAATTAGAGATTCAGGATAGAACAATAACTATTATTGAGATAAAGAAGGTTCTTACTAAAAGGAACCCGATGCTTAATTTGGAGAAAAGATGTCAAAGCATTCAAGCAGACATTGACAACTTCATGTTAAAATATGACATTTTGAAAGAAAAAGGACTTCCTAGTCCTCTAGTCATACATGACAAATTAATGACATAGGAAGATTACATTGAAAAAATGAGTAAACAGTCCAGAAGCCAAGCTAGTTCTTCAAGAGTAAAAGCATTGCCTACAGGAAAAGTACTTTATGATGGCCTGGAGAATCTATTCTATATATAACATGAAGTGAAGCACTTGTTCACTAGCAAACCAAATTTTGCCAAATATACAGAAGCTGAAGAAGTCTACAGGAAAATGATCATAATAAAATTACCAGATAGTGAATGGTGGACCAGTTTGACAGATTTACTATAGGTTACTATAGTGAATCTAGAGGGTAAAGATAACTACCAAATGAAAATAGGTAATCCAGGATTAACTAGCACAGGTAAAGACTATCAATACGTTAAAGATAAGAGTGAATCCAACACATAACTACCAAGGCAACTGCAAGAGCCAAATCTGAATTCTAGTAGCCAGCACATTCACAAATAAAAGGACAGTAAGAAAACAATTTTCCATTTGTCTCTATCTTCATGTTGAAGATATTTTTTGTTTCCTATAATAATTGTCATATGGTTATGAGATATTTTGTATTAATTTTGTATAAATACTTCACAAGTTGAAGTAATTTTAGTGGATTAAAAAAGAATTTCTGGAGACATTTTGTTTTAAGCTAAGGAGCTATTGTACTCAAGATTGGACTGGTTTACTAGATTATGAAATAAAGCTAAGGACATTTCACTCGATTCTTGTGCATATTTGGAACAAATAAGTATCATTTTCTCTTTATGTCCTAAATTATTCATATGTGTTTCTTATAAAATCTTAATAGAAAATAAGGAAAGATATCATCAGAATTAGCTTAAGTGCTCTCTGTTTTCACTGTTTTCTTTATTTATGTTTTCTACTAAACTACCTTGGTCTGGGGATTCTTAATTGCCCCCTTACTTCTGTATTTTATCCCCCTTTTGGCCCATAGTATAGGATTCTTCATTGCCCTTTGCTACTAGCCATCCTTCATTTCTTCATCCCAATCCCAGTTAAGGATTCTTCATTTCCCTTGGCCTTGGTTAGGATTTTCCATTCATTGAAACCTTGAAATTTGCCCTTGCTATGTTAGCCTGCCCTATGAACTCTTACCTCAGTGATAAATCAAACCCAGTTAAGCCTTTCTTGATTGACTCCATAGCCCAATGGCCTAAATATTTTCTCTGCCCATCTGTCTTCTTAATTCAACCACCCAATCAAAACGAACAACCCTGAACATTAAGAACTAGTATGAAATCTTATTCAAACAAAGTTAAATCTTAAATAGAGAGCCCTCTCTGGACTTAGGTTGGCTAGAACCTAAGTCTAAAATATTGGTTTATGGTTACCTTGGGCCATTCCTTCTTTAAATAAATTCTAAGGAAAAAATCTGAGTGATAACATAGTGGCGACCATACTGGTGATTCAAAACCCTCATTTTTAATAAACCTTTGAGGAATTCAAATTTTTATTTTTTAGCATCTTAAGGGTTATTAGAAGTTATTTCTCAAAAGTTCATCAAAATTTAAAAAAATCACAAAAACCTCGAAATCTGGCTTCAGGGAGAGCTCATTATACCAGGGCCAACTCTAATCCAAATCCTCCCCTGTATTTGAAAATCCCGGCCTTATTCCGAGGATAATTAGAAGACAAGAAAGTCTGGTAAGCCCTAGACCTATTTTTAGATCTAATTCATGCCCTGCTGAGTGGTTATTCCTTGAAGACATCCCTTTTGACAAGTATTTTTGTCTCTGTCTATTTAGAACCACGTCTGATAGTGAACTGTTGGACCTAGTCCCAGACCCATAATTCATTAGAGAACTTGAAATCCAACGAGCCAACTTGTCAATTGATCAAAATCTACTGAACTCCCCTTGATCATTCCTTACCGCTAATAGACACCCTGAACTTTCTGAAACAACTTCCACATCTTTTAGCTCACCATTTTTTCCCCATACCTCTGAAGATCAGCACTCATCTCCATTCATACCTTCACTCCCTCATCAGCCCATCATTGACCCTCAAACACCTATTACCCCTGTTACTCCAACTCCCCTTGTTGTCCCAAATCCTCCAGTTACCCCAACTCCTATTCTCAATCCTTTACAGCTTAGAGCTATGGCCCTCATATATGCCCCCCTTGTGATGCTTGCTCCTCAAGGTGCCTTACCAGCAGATTATCAGAGTAAAATTACCTCATTCGATGGCACTGGAACTTATACCGCACAACAACACACTAAGAAAATGACAGATTATTTTGAACTCCATGAAATTGACATAGGAGATGTCCAAATGAGAATCTTTGTCCAAAGTTTAGCTAGAGAAGTGAGAACATGGTTTAGAGCTTTGCCCCCTCAGAGCATAGATAGTTTAGAAGTTCTTTACCAACAATTCTTAAATAGGTGGGAGAAGAAAAAGAACCCCCTTCAACTTTTATCTGAATATGAAAACCTTAAAAGAGGACCAAATGAAACTGTTAGGACTACTGTACCAGGTTTAACAACATGCATAATGCAATCCCTCTTGACCTTAGACCTCCACCTAGTTTAGTCCTGATTAAATTTCCAGATGGATTTGACACAGATATGGCTTTTCAAATTAGAGAAAGGAATCCCCCCACACTTGAAGATATGCAAAGTGTAGCAGTTAGTGTAGAAGCTAATCTGCTATCCAAAAGAGCTAGAGTTAGAAATGATAGAAGAACACCTTTGAAAGATGAATCTTCACCCTTTGATCAGAAAATGGATGCTTTAGCTAAAGGAATGGAAAGGTTGATGGATAGTGTTACACAACAATATCGTCACCATGATTATTCGCAGTCAATATGAGTCTATCATCACTTGTACTATCCTCCTAAGAAAGTCTCAGACCTCAGCTCTTCAAGTCAAGCTTTAAAAATGGGAGAAAGACATTAAAAATCAATGAAACTCTGGTTTCGCACTTTCTCTCACTGTCACCTGCGGTCCCGCACCTTCTGTTTACAAAAACTGCGAACCTGCCCGCTCTGTCCCTAATGGTGTGGGTGCGAACCCCTGTGAAAGTCAAAAGGCGCAAGTTTTATCTTAAAAAACTCACTTTGGGTTAATTCTAGAGGATTCTAGAAGGAATTTTGACGTGGATTGTTCGCTCTGAGGTGGTTCATGCATCCCAAAAGAGAAGGAGCTAATCCCTTGATGAGAGGAGCTATCCCTTTGAAGGAGGGCTTTATCCCTTTGAAGGAGGACCTAGTAACCTCCCTCCATTGCACTATAAATTTAGGAATTGGGCTGGTTGCTGAGGAGGTTAGAAGCTGAACATTTTTTAGGGTAAATGCTGGTGAAATCAAGACTTCCTAGTTGAGCTTAAGAGGAGAGATCACATACCTTTATGGCTTCATTGGGGAGTGAGTGAAACTTGTCAAAGTAGAGGAGATTTCTTGCTGGACCCTAGGAGGAGCTTGTACAACATCAAGGCACAGGTTGTAAAGTTCTTCTTCTTTTGAATTAATACAATCAAACTCATTTTTCTCAACAAGTATCTCATGTTATTTTTTTCATGGACTCCTTGACTTTCATGTTAAATATGTTTTATGATATTGTCTTTTCAAGTGCTATTTAATTTGTTTGCCTTGTTTGTGTTTGCAGATTCGCGACAAAGGAGCTCATTTGGATCGAAGGAGCGAGGGCATCCACAAACTTGCATTAGACCTAAGGTAGGTGTCATGCGGAAAGAGTCAATTTTGCGGACAAAACCGACCTCCCTAGAAGCTAAGGCTTTCTAGTGACAAACAAAACAATCAAGCACTATCTTTCCCTAAATATGCATTTAAAATAAAAGCAACCAGGTGTTTAAGGCTTACCTTTAGTCCAACGCTTGTTTGTAGCAGTCCAGCCTCTTCGATCCAGATGAACTCCTTCTCCTTGAAACCTGCATTCACTAACAAGCAAACGATTACATAGCACCTGAATAACTCATATAATAAAACATATTCATCATAAAGACCAAGGAGTATATGAAACAAATTATATATAACAACTTGTTGAGAAAAATGAACTTAATTGCATTAATTGGAAACAAAAGAAACCATTACAACCAGTGCCTTGGTGTTGTGCAGGTCCCTCCCAGGGTCCAGCAAGAGTTCTCCTTTACTTTGATCAGCTCACCCACTTCCAAATGAAGCTAAGAAAGGATTGGAATCTCTCCTCTCAAGCTCTAAAAGGAGTCCTAATTTCAGCAGCATCTACCCTTAGGAATGTTTAGCTTTCAAACCCCTCCTCCTCTAGCCCAATGCCTGTATTTATAATGCTTTGGAGGAATTTAATCAGGTCCACCATGAATGGGATAAGCTCCTCTTTCAAAGGGATAGCTCCCCTCTTCATGGGATAAGTTCCTCTTTCATTGGGATGCATGAACCATCTGGAGGCACTCAATACACATCAAACCATCTTCTAGAATGCTCTAGAATCGACCACAAGTAACTTTTTTGAAGTAAAACTTGCGCCTTTTGACCTTTACAGGAGTACGCACCCAACCCTTTACAAACAGAGCGTACAAGTACGCAGGTATTGTGAACTTGAGGTGCATACACGCAGGTAAGGGTAAGAGAAACTGCGTAACCAGAGTTATATTGACTTTTAAAGACTTTCTCTCTTTTTTGGAGTTTGACATGAAGAGCAGAGGTATAAGACTTGCCAAGGAGGATAGTATGGTTGTTGATGGAGCCATGCTGACTGCAAATGGTCATGGTGACAAATTTTAGTGTAACAGATTGCCCCCTAAAGTGCGAAGCCTGTAGTAGATTAGGGTTTCATATCATCTAGGAAGGGTGAAGCACTTTATCATTTCAAGGATTATCTTGTGGAGAGCCCAGTCGGAACCTGCAAATATTCAACACAAAATACATATATGAGATTATATCATCGCTGAGGTAGGCATTCCCATACTCAGATCAAAAACTTAACTAACAAACTAACTACTGCTCTGATACAGGAATGATTTCGCAGTACATCATAATCATAGACTCATGTAGACACAGTATGGACACAGCCATCTGTTTATAATTAGTCTACTATATAATGAATACAAAACTCCTCGCAGCCTAGATGGCGGAAACTAGATCCAGGGTCTTCATTTCTACTTCCGGAAATAGTACGATTCTATCCATGCGAATAAATGAGTTGATGTCGAACATGGTAGAAACCACTTGATTACCAGTCAATGATGTAAACTGTTAACAAGTGTGAGAGAGACCACTAGTGATGTCAATGGTTCTCAAAGTACCCAGTACAATCCGTGAGATGTGAATGAATGTGTTGATGTCGAACATGTCACAGAATCCCTTGATCGAAAGTCAATGATGTAAACTGTCGTCAAAGGCGAGAAACCTGCCATTGAGGCATGCAGATTTCAAGGTACTGACGATTCCTAGATCATCTTTCTAGATAATGTGCTGATGTCGATAGAAAGCGATCTGTTGCAGGCAAGCCCACAACACGAAATCATAGATCAAGTTGAAGAAATGTAGCTGTAAGGACTGACTCAGGGATGGTCAAGATGGATGACAGATATTTTGCAGATGAATGTTTATTTGCAGTGACCTCTTGAACACATAACGACACAACAGATGGCTTGGTGACAATTGACCCAAAGTTAATACCCGGAAACCGGCTGAAGACTTTCAATGTGGTTTGATCAACTATTAGGCAAAGGATTTCCCAACCCAGGTGAATGAAAAGTGTCGTGTTCAAGAGTGGTGATAAGGTTTCTCTAAGACAAAGGATAACAAATAGGCTCATTTTTCTCTCTTTTCCCCCACCATTTCTGGCAAGTACCTCTTTATTTTCTTACAAGCTTGAGGAGGATAACATTTGCTTGATTATAAGCTCATCCTTCGGATGAGTCCAACTTAGTTTAGATTCGAACCCTAAGAAGGAGTGGTTCGTTCCTGTTTGTAATCGAACAGGTCCTTTACTGTGAAATTTTAACGAGTCCAGTATAGGAGAAACTCAGCGTTTTTCAATTTTAGAGAGTCTGAAAAACTTAAGAAGACTCCAGGGTTGACCTTTTTCGTAAATTTGTGTCTCCCAAGCCCGAAAAAGTATAAAATAATACTTGAGAGAACCGCTTGATCTTTACAACCAAGGAGTACTTTCATGATTAGTGTCTCTGATCTGAAAAGTAAAAAGCGATCAAGGACACGTCCTTTTATTTCCAATATCGAATTTGAAACGACAAAAATCCGGCAATCTTTTCATGTTTTTACGGTCAGAGAAGGGCTATAAGAGGACCATCTTTTAATTCCATTTTAACGAGTGTAAAAGAAACGCTCGGCAATCTTTTCATGTTTTAGGAGTCAGAAAAGGGCTTAAAGATGACTCTGATATTTTTGTTTGTAAAAAAATGACAATTTTCCCTGAAAATCCTTTATCCTGCACAAAAACCAACACATTACTCATACCTGTTGAAGATAGATAAAAATACTTTGAAAAACACCTTTTCATGGTGAAAAATAAACAAATTTACCATTTATTTACCCAAAAAACCTGTAAAAAGGGCTTTTACCAATTCATTTTTACCATTTTACTGTTGAGGAGAGAAAAAGGGCTTTTGGCAAGAAACTTCCTGTGGACATTGCGGAGAATCCGACCGTCGAAACCGAACGCTGTCTCATCCTTCTCTTCATTTTCATCCGTTTAGAATTCGTTTTTAGGCCCAAAATTTCATTTTTTGGAGGCTTTGGGGTTTCAAGAACCGCCTCTCGGGGTACGCAGGTGCCACACTAGGGACCCGCGTACCTCGATATTTTCTCAGTTGGGAAAATGTCGGGCGTACGCACCTTGCCTTAAGGGAACCTACGTAGCCACGCTCTGTTCCTAAAGGCGGGGTGCGTACTCCGCGCAAAGAGTTTTCAAACCCCAAATTCTCCAAATAGGACCAAATTTTTTTGATTTTATGGACTCTAATGGATGTTTTCTGGTGTGTAGATTGTTCACCATGCTTGATTGGCACGAGAGAGAGCACGAAGATGTTGATTTGGCCGCCATTAATCATCAACCGTCAATTGATGCTTTGAAGGCATGCGGCCTTTATAAATATTGGGCCATACCTGGCATGAGGGCCCAAGTGAGATTTCTAAAGTGGCTGGTCGAAAGGTGGAACGTTCAGGACCAGTGTTTTTATATTGGAGGGCACCAGCTCGAGATAGAGCCCACAGATATTTACTTTCTCACTGGTTTGTCCAAGAGAGGCGAACACTTGACTCTGTTCGGGACTAGGCCGGGTGGCCAGTCCATCGCTAGTCTCCAACTAGAGTGGTGTAACACTCAGACTCAGGAGAAGGGGATAGAGATCAAAACTATATCCCGACCTGAACTTATGGTGATTGCCTTTACAGTTACCAGACTTTGCGGGGCTGCCGCTTTACACATTGCCACTGGATCCCAGATGCGGATGGCGATTGATTACTATCGAGGTACCATTTTTAACTGGTGTGATGCTGTGTTGGCTAATGTAAAAGGCCAACTGACTAGAGCCAAAAACGGACAGCTGAAGACTTTTGGTTATGGGCCTTTAGTTGTGAGTTTTGGCTTAGAGAGGGTTCCGATGCTGATCCCACAACAGCTCACTGTTGGTGTTGGGCTACCTCGAGAGCCCAAATTGATGCGATGGGTTGCGGTAATGGCCCGTCATCCTGATGAGGGAACGGAGGTTGTTCGATTTACTCCGGAGTACTTTCACTGGTTAGAGGACCAAGTCTTTTCTATACAGGATTTTCCTTATGCCGGAGTTGATTTTCATGGAGATCTGGACATGGTTCTTCCACCAGGAGAACAATGGGATGACACAGGTAACTTCATTTTCCGCAAGTTTTTAACTTATCTATTTTTTTTGTTTTTATATCGTCTCAAAACTGATAGTAATAATTTTCAAAATGCAGATGTAGGCCCACATCGTCCAGCCAATCTCCGGCCTTTCGTGAGGAGACTACCAGTTGCAGCGCCACCGGCCCCACAGGATGAGGCCACAGAGACTTTAGCTGAGTTGGAACATGACCTAGAGTGTCTTACAGCAGACATACCAAAGACTACCATAGATGACATTCCAATCCGGCTTCAGCGCTATGTAGTCAGGGTCCCAGGACCTTTTAGGAGGTTTTTGTGTAGGGTAGCCCGTGTAGTGGTGTCATATAGAGATCATCACCAGTGATTGGATGGTCGTTTTGTAGACACATGTGACATTTTGGTTTTTTGTACTTATCATTTTTGCCGATCATAAGGTGTTTTTCAACCTATGATCGAAGACGATGTATTTTTTGACACACTCCTATCTATATATATCATTATTACTGGCTCATCTTGTAAATCATGTTATGAAATTGTTTTAAATTCACATGTATGATTATTGCAAATGTCTATTTAACATTCGAGAAGCAATTGCATCTGCTAATGTATTTAAAGACCTTGGAATATGTTGATATTCAATGTAATCAAACTCATGTTCCAAGAGACGCACTCTCAAAAATAACCTTAATAACACTGGATTTCTAATGGCATACACTCTATTAAGCTGTAATACAACGAGTTCAGAATCTAACCTCACTATCAAACTTCGAATCCCAAATGAAATAGATTCAGACAATAACTCAATCACTGCACTGTATTCAGCAATGTTGTTTGTTGTTTGACCGAGGCTTACCCCATGCATAGATACTAACTCGTCAGAGGGTGAATAGATAACCCAAGCTGCGGAAGAGATATTCCGTGTACTACGACAAGCACCATCAACGAAACCAATGTACATTTGGAGAGGCATCGACATCTGCGTCATCAAGAGTAAAACCAAGATAAGTCAGAATAATGACGAAAAAACACACTCTCTAGGCTAAGCACACTGTCTAAACTAACAAACACACCAGCTAGAAAGAAAAACTAACCTAACTAAAAATCTCCATACCCATCTTTTAAGCATAATACCTCTTTAGGTAAAGTCCATTTCTGGGTTTACCCAAAGAGTCCCCGTCAAAGTCTACCAGCTCATAGGCCCCTTTTGCTAGCTTTCGCTTGACAATATAGGGCCCATGCCACATAGGAACGAATTTCCCAGCACCTAATTTATCATTAGCTTGATCATATAATAACACTAGGTCTCCTTCCGAAAAATTTCGAGGGGTCACATTTCGATCATACTGAGCTTTCATACGTTTTGCGTGAGTCTCGATCGCCAATGCAGCATCACGTCGATTCTCATCTGATTGAGCTAAGTATAATAAACGCTTCTCCTCTTCAGAAGTAGCTGGAAGTAACTCGATGGCCATTTGCAGTGACGGGATTTCGCATTCAATCGGTAGCACAGCTTCCAAACCATAAACTAGCTGGAAAGGAGTGAACCGTGTTGATGTTTTCACTGAGGTTCGGTATGCCCAAAGCGCTGAAAATAACATGTTGTGCCAATTCGACCGATGAGATTCGTCGGATCATGATAACTAAAACTTTGTTGATGGACTCAACCAGACCATTTGCTTGTGGATAATAAGGAGTTGAACTATCGTGACGCAAACCAAGCTGGCCTGTAAGTTCTGTCATCATAACGTTTCGAAAATGGCGCCCATGGTCAGTGATTATCGCTTGTGGGACACCAAACCTAGTAATTATATGATTGAACACGAAAATTGCAGTTGTCTTGCCGTCTGCCTCGAATGTAGGCATCGCCTCGGCCCACTTAGTAAAATAATCTACCGCAAGGATGATATAAGCATGCCCCCCGGCCGAGTGAGGGTTACATGTAATAAAATCGATACCCCATTTGGCAAAAGGACCAATGGCAATTATAGGGTGGAGAGGAGCAGGTGGAGCGCGCATCTTTCGATCAAACACTTGACAGTTGTGGCATTTTCGGACCGCAGTAATACAATCTTTAAACAAGGACGACCAGAAGTAGCCAGCGCGCAATATCTTTTGGGCTGTGGCATACCCAGACATATGACCGCCACACGCTCCAGAGTGACAGTCATTTAGAACCCTTTCAGCCTCTTCGTGAGTTAAACAACGTCGAAAAATAGAGTCTGCCCCTCGTCGATAAAGAGTATCTCCAATAATTTTGTATTGTTGGGACTGGAATCAAATTTTCCGACGTTCCGACTTTGAAACTTCGGGCCGAAAGGATTGGGTTTGGAGATAGACGATGATATCCCCATACCACGGATCTAAAGTGTTGATTAGAAACAAAGATTCATCCGCAATGGGCTCCTCGGCCACAGTTTCCGTGTCAGCACGCGGGAAGTCACACATTAACTCTGCAAAAACTAAAGATTTCTTAGACTTAGATTTCTCAAACTCCAAGTCGAACTCCTGCAGGATAACAATCCATTTGGAGTACTTGCCCCCTAGCAATTGTTTAGTCAAAATGTAGATCATAGGGTTGCAATCCGAAATGACTGTAGTTTTACGGAGTAAAATGTAGTGACGAAGACGTTGGACAGCTTGAACGGCTGCCAATGCCAATTTCTCCACATGTGAGTATTTTAGCTCAGTTGGATTTAACGTCCGACTAAGGTAATATATCACATGTTCCGTTTCGAATTCATCTTCCTGAACTAAGACCATCCCAATGGTGGAATGAGCGGCGGCGAGGTACAAAAAGTAATCCTGGTTGTAGTTGGGAGGATGCAACAACGGTGCATGGGTCAACGCGTGTTTGAGTGCATCAAAAGATTTCTGAGCTATCTCATCCCAAGAGAATTGAGCGTTCTGTTTCAACAACCGTGTAAAACCCTTGGTAACCTCGGCGTAGTTAGGAATGAATCGTCGTAAAAAGTTTGCTTTCCCCTGCAAACTTTGGAGTTGGCGAAGACTCGAAGGAGGAGGCAATTTGATGATAGCTTCTACCTTCGAGGGATCGACGCGAATGCCGGCTTTCGAAACTACAAATCCTAGCAATCGTCCCACTTCTATACAGAAGACACATTTGTGTGGGTTCAACCGAATACGATAATGCCTACACCTCATGAAGATTGCTCGTAAATGGACAAGGTGATCAGCTCGATGTAACAAATGAGCAGGCAAATCATCGAGATACGGTTGCACAATGTGTTTGATGTCATGAAACGCATAAGACATCGCCCTTTGAAAAGTTGCTCTGGCATTCTTGAGCCCAAAAGGTAATTTGCAATAAACAAATGTCCCCCATGGACAAATGAAAGCCGTTTTTGGTTGATCGGCAGGTAGAATATTGATTTGATTGTAACCAGAAAAACCGTCCATAAAGGAAAATATTTCGTTGCCGGCACAATCATCAATTATTTGATCGATATAGGGTGTTGGGTAGTTGTCCTTTGGACAAGCTCGATTAATATCCCTATAATCGATGCATATTCTTATTGTTCCCTGTTTTTTGTTAACCGGAACAATATTCGATACCCAATCCGTTAACGGGATCGGATAAATGAAACCTGCTTTCAACAATTTCTCAACTTCTGCTTTAATTGCAGCAGCTTTTCGTGGGTGAATCTGACGCAAACGTTGCCGGACGGGTTTAGCATCCAGGTAAGTCTTGATCTCATGAACAATAATCGCGGGATCAATTCCTGGCATTTCCTCATAGGACCAGGCAAAGACGTCGCGGAATTCTTGAAATAGGGCCTTGTATGTCTGAATTTCGTCATCTGTACACGAGGCACCTATATGAATGTTCTCAAGAATTCCAGGCTTAACTGAAATGTCAATGGGAATAGTTCGAGAGATATTTCCCAAATTCAGCTCTGAATCAGGATGTTTCATGGGATTCTGAGCTTCTTTGACATATTCAGCTGTAAAAATTGATGAGAAATCATTTTCAAAACGATCATCCTCAGGTAAAAACGAAGATCTATGATGGAGATCGTCCCATGGTAAATCATCTATACACAGGACTTCACGAAGTTGCTCGTCAGATGACACAACTTCGGGAAACGCTTTTAACTCCGAGGTTGATGTGAAAAGTGATTCTTCACGGACCACATTCATTTGGTCGATTATGGTTGAACACAAGTCGGTAAAAGACTGCACGGCTTCATAGGCAATTTCATATGGACTCAAAGGCATAGAATTACCAAATGAGTCTATTTCAGATTCAGAAGGAACGATCCAAGGATCGTCATAATAAATAGTGTCTGATGTAATCATATGAATGGTTGCAAATGAAGATGATGCGTTGAGTGGAGGAAAAGGAAAAGTTCCCAGTAAACCGGAATCTTTAACTAGTCCTACTCCAACATCCTTATATGGGATAGTTGTTTTACCGACATGCTGAATACTCTCTAAAGAGGTTGGGTCGGATGAAAAGTAAGCCAGCTGGTCTATTGTTACGATCTTTCCATTATGTGGGAACTTTATTACTCGGAAGACCGATGAAACGACCGCTGTCATAGCGTAAGTCCAACTTCGACCCAAGAGAAGGTTGTAGTCTAGAGGGGCATCAACCACCTCCACATCTAGACTAACGGTTTTTCCTTCAACCCCTATAGGCAAATCCTGTAGAATGCCAAAAGGATGAAACCCACGGCCATCAAAGGCCTTAAGAATTGTCGGGGATTGATTTAGTGAAGGAGAACCAAGCGATCTCCAACACTGTATCGACATAATACACGTGGAAGCTCCCTCATCAATTACAGTCCGATGAATAGGCCTGTTTTTTACTATCAATGGGATCTGGAAAGCCATTTGATGAGGCAAACGCGGTGTACTATTTTCTAGATCAAAGATTATTAGGTTCGGGTCCTGAACATCAACAGCTCCTATAGCCGACAAGAGTAATTTGCGTTGTGCTGGACATGATTGCAGCACTTCCAAAGCCGACATTGCTGAGGGTGAAACAGCTAAGTCCTCAACAATGTTGTAATTCTGGGCTGCTCTCGCATGTGGATTGAAAGCAGACCTTCGAAGTACACCCTTGGCGGGCGGTTTGATTACTAAGTCTGGGTTAGGCTTCTCGATCTGTAGTGGATCGGAGCCGGGAGCTGAGGTTGATGGATTAGAACGAGAAGATTCTGCTTCTTTGCCATCAACAGGACTTTTACTACCATAATCTTGCGATCGAGTCGCAATCCTTACATGAGACATCATCAATATGGGTTCTTCATTGGCACTCGAGGAAGAACCTATCATTTTGCTATCTTTAGGAAATGGATCCTTTAAGACAACAGGAGTTTGGGAACCTTTGACGATCTTCGCAACCTCTGCTCGATGAGGGCAGTCTCTTGTAAAGTGATCTTCTTCACAAATGAGACACGGATAACGAGGTTTGCGCTTTTCATCATTGGATTCCGCCTTTTCAGTTTTCTCCTTTGGAGTTTTGTCTGCTTTATTCTTCTTCTTCCCTTTCTTCTTTCCACTGGATTTTGATTTAGCGGTAGATGACTCTACAGCGTGAATATCGGTGGAAACTTCAGCAGAAGAATCTCCTGTCGGGGAGTCTGGTAAGGTTATAATAGGAGAAGAATTCTTGGAAGACTTCTTCTTACTTTTAGTGTTCACCGTACCAATCATGCCATCAGCAGCATGAGATCCCGAAGGAGCAGCAGTGATTTGATTTGACTTAGGAAGATCTGGGATCTTTTCGTGTAACATACCTGACTGAGTATAAACTAAGTCAAGGTACTGCGCTTGAGCAATCACTTGCTCCTCAGTAACTACTCCGGCCTTAGCTATGTCTTTAGTAATCTTCGGTAACAATGATTTAACAAACCATTCAGCTAAGATTTGGTCCGGGATAAAAACTTTCACTAACCGCCTTCGACGTCTCCATTCATGAATATGATCGGAAATATAAGTGGACGTCGATTGTTTTAATGAAGTTAGTAACTCCGTGCCATTATCATATCTGACCGGCAACTGAAAATGAGTTAAGAACGAGGTAGCTAACTGGCTAAAATTATAAAAAGAGGCCCGTGGTAACTCAATGTACCACTTGGCCGCAAGAACAATGAGAGTGCGCTGGAAAAGACGTAAGCGGATCGAATCATCCGAGATGGAATTAGAGGCACACCAGAGGTGGTAAGTCATCACATGATTCGACGGGTCCTCTCCAGACTTACCCTCGAACTTAGGAATGTCACTGGGCAACTTATTTGGCATTGGCGGCCAAAACGGAAGATAATTGATTGGATCGTTCGTTAGGCGCGACAAGTCTGGTAAGTCCAAAGTTGCGATAAACGGTAGCTGCCGATTAGGATCCCTAAAACTCTGAGTCATTATACCAGCCCCAGGAGGAGGATATCCAGGATAACTAGGAATAGGAATCGCATTCGGGATATTGTATCCTCCTGGAAAACCAGGATTAACTGGACCGTACTGGGGTTGTTGTGGTTGTTGATAAGTGTACCCAGGATACGGTTGATACTGGTAAACTGGCTGCTAGACAGCAGGACCGAATTGGTACTATCCCTGGTACGGTTGATAAGTGAATTGTGGTTGACTTGTGACAACCGTACTTAAACCAGGTTGTCCTACAGGCATCTGAACTGTAGTTTGAATCGTGGATCCAGACGATGGTAAAGATGTCTGAGGAGTAGATACAGGGATGGTAGAAACCGGAGCTGTCGATACTCCAGAAGTAAGTGGGGTAGATTGAACAGATGTTGCGGCAGTTGCAGCAGTCGTTTGAGATGGAGTACGAGGTGAAATAGGCCCAGACTGAGAAACTACCGAAGGTACAAAAGTTTGAATATTAGACTGGACTGGTTGCTGGGGTGAACCAGAAACTAAGGGTTGTCCAGTTTGAGATGACAACTGTACACTTGGCTGCAACACCTGTTGAACTTGCGATGGATCCCACACTATGTTTATTCCGGGGTATTGACCCATAACAGGTTGAGGATATTGAGATCCATAACCGGGTTGAGGGTAGGATTGATAAGTGAAAGGTACATTTCCCGTACCTTGAACATAAGATTGACCTTGGGGTGGTTGGAAACCTTGATTCGAGTACTGACCTTGGGGCAGATACCCTTGAGTCATGTACTGATACTGGGGTTGACCTTGAGGTATAAATTGATACTGGGGTTGACCTTGGGGTATAAATTGAGTCTGGGGTTGACCTTGAGGAATGTATTGTACCGTAGGCACGTACTGTCCTTGAGGTTGCCCCCCAGATGCAAATTGTGTACCTTGAGGTTGCCCCCCAGGCGTTAATTGAGGCCGCCCCCCAGGCAATAACTGGCCACCTTGAGGTTGAGAAGTGGGAATAGAACCTGACATCATAAGAATGTCCTCTACGCTCAACGGCTTTGCACCGTTGCTTCCAGCGAATACCCTTTGTTCAATGGGTTGAGGAGATGCTCCCGAAAAAGTACCAGCAAGTGACTGATACCCAGAGGGAACAGAAGGACCGCCGTACAAAAAAGATTCAGGCGATTGAGTAAACATGGACGACTGACCTGACATATTTACGGGAGTATAAATACCTCTAGGTGGATAAGGAGCACGAGGTGGTGAAAAACTTAACCCTGAGTTGTCCAAATAATTAGTTAAAGAAAGATACCAAGTAGTACTTCTAGGTGGACTGTAAAAAATTGATTCACGCTCCCTTAGATCAATAGTAGGTTGATCTTCAGGGATAGGGATGCCTATTTCTTCTTCTGGAGCAAGTTCTTCAATAGCTATCAAACCAGAAGGAAGATTTTCGGTGATGACTCTTTCTACCCTAGGTGAATTAGGAGCACTAGAAGTTGGAGAGACTAACCCCGATGTTGGAGTAACAGGTTCAGATATCTCAGGTTCTTCGCCTATATCACTAGTAGATGAAAAACTACCAGCAAGCTCGGAAACCGAAACAGCTTCAGGATTATAACCTGTTTCTAGAGTTTGGTAATCAGGATGGACAACCAACGACGACTCTCCTTCTTCAGGCGATCCTACTTTACTGCCACTAGGAGTTACAAGGACTTTCAAACCTTCGTAATGGCCCGGGACGTCTTCAGGAGGTTGGCCCCAAAGTCTACGAGACTTCCTCAACAAATCAACCACGGTTACAACCTCAGGAGACTGGCCCCGAAGTCTACGGGACTGTCTCGGTAATTCAGCCATAGTTAAAACTTTTAACTACTGCACACGCAAACAAAGTAAAATCTCAAAGCAAACCGCCTAAAGTCTCCAAAGAACCAAACAAATTCAAATCACACGCCTAAAGAATCTAGGGTGTCAAACCACACACAAACAGTAACCTTCCAGACCGAAAACACTAGTTGGTGATGAAATCCAACATCGCAGAAGTCAGTACAGAAGTGGCGGGTGGAACAGTTACCCTGGCAACCTGCTTAATGAATAGACTGGACCAAGTTCCTCCACTTTAACCGTCTCGAGTGAAGTGAACCCCCCAGAAAATCCAAGTGAGTCTAGCCGACGTCTGCTCCAGGTACAGTGGGATCTTCCCTCCACCGTCACCTTAGGAAGAATCCTAAAGATAATAGTCACTAAGGTCACCAACAACAACAAATATACCTGGGGGAACAGTCTACGATCCGACAGCACGCAAGGGCAGAGTAACAAGCTCAATCCCCTTGCCGGCTCCTTGACAATAATCCAAGGTTTACCGACAAGTGACCCCAGGCTCCTCGACAATGGTTAATCCGAGGTTTACCGTTTGTAGTACGTGCATATCTGGCGTCGTTCCCAATGAAGGAGGATTGATTCCCTCACTGGTTCGGACATGATCTCGTGCTTCTCCTTTAAGAGGAGCTTTCCCAGAGTACAAATGTAACAGTAGGATTTACCCTACCACAAGATAAGCTACTTGTTTGGTTTTTCTGTCTTGGAGAGTTAATTACTCTCCTACTCCAAGACACTAGCCTGATCTATGTTGGTGTTTCAGAGCCCTAGTAAATAAAAAGTTACTAAGTTGATTTTACTTTAAGCGTTAATTTTTATGGCTTTTCTTTAGGACAAAAGGTAGCGGAGATGAAACTGATGGTGTGTAGACTCGACTCAAATCCACTAAAAATATGCACCTAAGATGATTTAAACTATCTTTCCTTTTCAATGAATTCCCTAGCTAAGAGAGTTGGAGAATGCAACATTTATAAAGACAACTTTCTTGGCAATGAAAATCAAAGAAACAATTCTCTTTATCTTTTCCAAAGCACACAACACATGACCACTAATTATTTCATGAAAACTTCCTTTCTCTTTTCAAAGACTTCAAACGCTACTAAAACAAACTTTCTTCAAAAGAGATTTTTGTATTTTTCCCTATTTTAACAAAGCATGTAAAACTACTTTAACAAAAATCAATTGTAAGATCTACGAAAATCTAAGAGAAATTTACCTAAAAGAAAATCTAATGAAAAATTTACCTAAAAGCGAATCTAATGAGGTAAAAGCCTACAAAATATAATTCCAGGTTGTTTTACTCAGTTACAATTCAACCAAGGACTAATTCATGCAGAATCATAAACCAGTCAAAAACAAAAATAAAACTCTTGTTCTTTTTCTTAAGAATGAAATTCACAGCTTAACCAACAAGCCTTCTCGAAATTCCGCAAAGAGACAACACAACGGTGGGTTTCTCACAAAGGTGGATTTTACGAAAGGTCCGACTCCTAAGAAGACTGAAAAGACCAGGGAGATCCAAGGTTTTTACAACTTCTAAAGCCAAAGTCACTACAGGACCAATGCAAAAATCAAACCTAGGGCTAGAACTTCTATGAACTTCACTAAAACCCTTGATGCTAATGAAACAAGCTTAGATGAAAACTTTTGACAGGTAACCAGTGGATCTGGGCAGTAAAAAACAAGCTATGAACAAAAACTAATAGGCAAAAAGGAAAAAATTGAAATTTTCTAAAGTTTTGACAGGGTACGCAGGCAGCCTGTTTGCACAGGTGCGGCCACGCTCTGTGTACAAAGCCGAAGTGCATACAGGTACGCACTGTGCTTAACTCAAAGGGTGCGTACTGCTCTCAAAGTCAAGAAAATAAAAACTAACTCAACCCTAAGCTATTCCACCCAAATTCACAGTCAATCAATCAAAAACTAGAAAGAAATCAGATTTTCTCAAATCAAAGTATCAATCAGAAGAGAAATCAATCAAATCCATGGATTCCCCAGCGGAGTCGCCATTTTGTCATGCGGAAAGAGTCAATTTTGCGGACAAAACCGACCTCCCTAGAAGCTAAGGCTTTCTAGTGACAAACAAAACAATCAAGCACTATCTTTCCCTAAATATGCATTTAAAATAAAAGCAACCAGGTGTTTTTAAGGCTTACCTTTAGTCCAACGCTTGTTTGTAGCAGTCCAGCCTCTTCGATCCAGATGAGCTCCTTCTCCTTGAAACCTGCATTCACTAACAAGCAAATGATTACATAGCACCTGAATAACTCATATAATAAAACATATTCATCATAAAGACCAAGGAGTATATGAAACAAATTATATATAACAACTTGTTGAGAAAAATGAACTTAATTGCATTAATTGGAAACAAAAGAAACCATTACAACCAGTGCCTTGGTGTTTTGCAGGTCCCTCCCAGGGTCCAGAAAGAGTTCTCCTTTACTTTGATCAGCTCACCCACTTCCAAATGAAGCTAAGAAAGGATTGGAATCTCTCCTCTCAAGCTCTAAAAGGGAGTCCTAATTTCAGCAACATCTACCCTTAGGAATGTTCAACTTTCAACCCCCTCCTCCTCTGGCCCAATGCCTGTATTTATAATGCTTTGGAGGAAGTTAATCAGGTCCACCATGAATGGGATAAGCTCCTCTTTCAAAGGGATAGCTCCCCTCTTCATGGGATAAGTTCCTCTTTCATTGGGATGCATGAACCATCTGGAGGCGCTCAATACACGTCAAACCATCTTCTAGAATGCTCTAGAATCGACCACAAGTAACTTTTTTGAAGTAAAACTTGCGCCTTTTGACCTTTACAGGAGTACGCACCCACCCCTTTACAGACAGAGCGTACAAGTATGCAGGTATTGTGAACTTGAGGTGCGTACACGCAGGTAAGGGTAAGAGAAACTGCGTAACCAGAGTTATATTGACTTTTAAAGACTTTCTCTCTTTTTTGGAGTTTGACATGAAGAGAAGAGGTATAAGACTTGCCAAGGAGGACAGTATGGTTGTTAATGGAGCCATACTGACTGCAAATGGTCATGGTGACAAATTTTAGTGTAACAGTATGCCCTAAAAACACTTTTTTGCCATTTTTTATTAAAGCATATTTAGAGAAAGATAGTGTCTGGTTGGTTTTCTTGTCATTAGGTCTTCTTTAGATTTTAGGAAGGTCTATCTTGTCTGCAAGATCGACTTATTCCGTGTGACAAAATGGCAACTCCACTGGGGACTTGATTGTTTTCCTTGTTTTTACTTTGACCTGAGAAACTGTGTTTTTGTTTCTATTTTTGGCTTGTTGTGTGTAAAATTGGGTAGAGTTTGTAGATCCAGGGTTATTTTTTGTTTTTGATAGCTCTGGGAGAGGACCGCACCCTAGCCGTTTGACACAGTGTGTACCTATCCGCATCTTGGCTTTTAGCACAGAGCGGGACCGCACCTGTGTCAACTGTGGGCCTGCGGACCCTGTCAAAATTTTGAAAAACCTAAGATTTCCTCTGTTAGTCAGCTTAGTTTTTGTTTAGAAATTGTTATCCACTGCCCAGACCTGCATATAACCTGTCAGAAGCTTTCCTTAGGTTGATTTCATTAGTGTTAGGGTTTTAGGTGAAATTCCTAGGAGTTTTGCTTGTTGGGCTTGTTTTTCATTTTGGTTGTGTAGTGGCTCTGAGCTTAGAAGCTGTAGGGACTTCAGATCACCTTAGTGCCTACCAGCCTTCTTATGAGTCTGACCATTTATGAAATCTCCCCTTGTTGAGGAATCCTCTTTGAGTTTTCTCTTTACAAAACTTCGAAAATCTTGTGTTTAAAAGTTTGGATTTTCATTTTCACAAAGAAAACAAAATGGGTTGTTCTTGACTGATTTGTGATTCTGCATAAATTGGTCCTTAGCTCACATCTAGCTAATTAAAACATCCTTAAAAAAAGACATCTAGTAGGCTTTGGCTTCAAATAGGTTTTTATAATTTATAGATCTCAAAGTTAGTCATTTGCATAGTTTTGAGTGTTTTATAAAAAATAAAAAATCTCTTTTGAAAAAAGTTTGTTTTTGTAGTGGTTGAGTGCTTTGAAACGAAAAAGGGAAATTTTTGTGAAATAACTAGTTGTCTCGTTTTGAGTGCATTGGAAAGAACGAAGGCTCTTCTTTAAATTTGTTTGATTGAGAAAGATTTGTGTTTACAAAAGTATTTGCTTTCTCAAACTCTTTATTAGTTAGAAGTTCATCGAAGAGAAAAGGATTGTTTAAATCATCTTAGGTGCATTTTTAGTGATTTTGAGTCGAGTCTTCATACCACGAGTTTCATCTCCGCACCTTTTGACTTAAACAAAAACCAATAAAAATAATGCTTAAAGTAAAATTCATCTAGTAACATTTTTATTTCTAGGGCTCTGATACACCAACTTAGCTTAGGCTAGTGTCTTGGAGTAGGAGAGTAATTAACTCTCCAAGACAGTAAAAACAAACAAGTAGCTGTATCTTGTGGTAGGGAAGAAATCCAATTGTTTCATTTATGCTCTGGGAAAGCTCCTCTTAAAGGAGAAGCACGAGATCATGTCTGAACCAGTGTGGGAATCAATCCTTCCTCATTGGGAATGACGCCAGATATTCATGTATTAAAAACGATAAACCTTGGATTAACCATTGTCGAAGAGCCTGGGGTCACTTGTTGGTAAACCTTGGATTATGTCAAGGAGCCTTCAAGGGGATTGAGCTTGCTACTCTGCCCTTGCGTGCGTATCAGATCGTAGACTGTTCCCCCAGGTATATTTGTCTCAGTTGGTAACCTTAGTGGCCATATTCTTTAGGACTCTTCCTGAGGTGACAGTGGTGGGAAGATCCCGCTGTACCTGGAGCAGACGTCGGCTAGACTCACTTGGATTTTCTGGGGGGTTCTCTTCACTCGAGATGGTTAAGTGGAGGAACTTGTGCCAGTCTATTCATTAAGCAGGTTGCCGGGGTAACTGTTCCAACCGCCATTTCTGTATTGAACTCTGCGACGTTGGATTTCATCACCAACTAGTGTTTTCAGTACGGAAAGTTACTGTTTGTGTGTGTTTTATTTCCTAGATTCTTTAGGCGTGTGATTCAAATTTGTTTGGTTCTTTAGAGACTTTAGGTGCTTTTCATTGAGATTTTACTTTGTTTGCGTGTGAAGTAGTTAAAAGTTTTTAACTGTGGCTGAATTACCAAGGCAGTCTTATAGACTTCGGGGCCAACCTCCTGAGTTTGTAAACGTGGCTGAGTTACTGAGGAATTCCTGTAGACTTTGGGGCCAACCTCCTGAGGAAGTACCGAGCCAGCTTGAAGGCTTGAAAGTCCTTGTAACTCCTAGAGACAGTAGAGTTGGGTCACCTGAAGAAGGAGAATCTTCTTTGATAGTACATCCTGATTTTCAACCGTTAGTAGCAGATTATAATCCACAGTCAGTGTATGTTTCCGAAGTTGCTGGTAGCTTTTCATCTACTAGTGATATAGGTGAGGAACCTGAAATATCCGAGCCTGAAAGTGAATTTGCTGCTACTCTGACATCGGGGTTTGTTTCTCCAACTTCTAGTGGTCCTGGTTCACCTAGGGTAGAAAGAGTAATCACCCAAGATCTTCCTTCTGGACTTATTGCTATTGAAGAACTTGCTACTCCAGAAGAAGAAGTAGGCATCCCTATCCCTGAAAATCAACCTGTTATTGAGCTAAGGGAGCGTGAATCAATTTTTTACAGTCCACCTAGGAGCATTACTTGGTATCTTTCTTTGACTAATTTCTTTGAAAACCCAGGGTTAAGTTTTTCACCACCTCGTGCTCCTTATCACCCAACACCTAGAGGTTATCATCCTTCGTTAAATATGTCGAATCAGTCGTCCATGTTTACTCAATCACCCGAATCCTTTTTGTACAGCGGTCCTTCTGTTCCCTCTGGGTATCAGTCCCTTTCTGGTACTTTTTCGGGAGCATCTCCTCAACCCATTGAGCAAGGGTTATTAACTGGAAGCAATGGTACTAAGCCGTTGAGCGTAGAAGACATTCTTATGATGTCAGGTTCTATTCCCAATCCTCAACCTCAAGGTGGCCAGTTACCGCCTGGGGGGCAGCCTCAATTCTCGCCTGGGGGGCAACCTCAAGGTACCCAATTTGCATCTGGGGGGCAACCTCAAGGACAGTACATACCTACGGGACAGTACGTTCCTCAAGGTCAACCCCAGACTCAATATGTACCCCAAGGTCAACCCCAGTATCAATTTATACCTCAAGGTCAACCCCCTTATCAGTATGTGCCTCAAGGGTATCAACCCCAAGGTCAGTACTTGAACCAAGGTTTCCAACCACCCTCCGGTCAAACATATGTTCAAGGAACGGGAAATGTACCTTTCAATTATCAATCCTACCCTCAACCCGGTTATGGTCCTCAGTATTCTCAACCTGTTATGGGTCAGTACCCCGGAATGACTATAGTGTGGGATCCATCACAAACTCAACAGGTGTTGTAGCCAAATGTACAGTTGTCATCTCAAACTGGACAACCCTTAGTTTCTGGTATAGCCCAACAACCTGTCCAGTCTAACATTCAAACTTCTGTACCTTCGGTAGTTTCTCAGTCTGGGCCTAGTACACCTCGTACTCCACCTCAAACGACTGCTACAACTGCCGCAACATCTGTTCAATCTACCCCACCTACTTCTGGAGTATCGACAGCTCTGGTTTCTATTGTTCCTGTATCTACTCCTCAGACATCTTTACCACCGTCTGGATCTACGATTCAAACTTCGGTTCAGATACCTGTAGGACAACCTGGTTCAAGTACGGTTGTCACAAGTCAACCACAATTTACTTATCAACCGTACCAGGGACAGTACCAATTCGGTCCTGCTGTGCAGCAGCCAGTCTATCAGTATCAACCGTACCCTGGGTACACTTATCAACAACCCCAGTACGGTCCAGTTAATCCTGGTTTTCCGGGAGGATACAATATCCCAAACGCAATTCCTATTCCTAGTTATCCTGGATATCCTCCTCCTGGGGCTGGTCTCATGACCCAGAGTTTTAGGGACCCTAATCGTCAGTTACCGTTTATCGCAACTTTGGACTTACCTGACTTGTCGCGCCTAACGAACGATCCCATTAATTATCTTCCGTTTTGGCCGCCAATGCCGAATAAGTTGCCCAGTGACATTCCTAAGTTCGAAGGTAAATCGGGAGAGGACCCGTCGAACCATGTGATGACTTACCACCTCTGGTGTGCGTCTAACTCCATTTCATATGATTCAATCCGTCTTAGACTTTTCCAGCGCACTCTAACTGGTCTCGCGGCCAAGTGGTACATTGAGTTACCTCGAGGCACTTTTTATAATTTTAGTCAGTTAGCTACCTCGTTTTTAACTCATTTTCAGTTGCCAGTCCGATATGACAATGGCACGGAATTGTTAACTTTGTTAAAACAATCGACATCCACTTACATTTCAGATCATATTCATGAGTGGAGACGTCAACGGCGTTTAGTGAAGGTGTTTATTCCAGATCAGATCTTGGCCAAGTGGTTTGTAAAATCTTTGTTGCCAAAGATCACTCAAGATGTAGCTAAAGCCGGAGTTGTTACTGAGGAGCAAGTAATTGCTCAAGCACAACACCTTGACTTGGTCTATACTCAGTCAGGTACGTTACACGAGAAAATCCCCGATCTTCCCAAGCAAAATCAAATCGCTGCAGCTCCTTCGGGATCTCATGCCGCCGATGGTATGATTGGTACGGTTAACACTAAAAGTAAGAAGAAGTCTTCCAAGAATTCTTCTCCTATCATAAACTTGCCTGATTCCCCAACAGGAGATTCTTCTGCAGAGATTTCCGCCGATATTCACATTTTAGAGTCATCTACAGCCAAATCAAAATCCGGTGGGAAGAAGAAAGGAAAGAAGAAGAATAAAACGGACAAAAATTCAAAGGAGAAACCTGAAAAATCGGAATCCGATGATGAAAAATGCAAACCTCGTTATCCTTGTCTCATTTGTGACGATGAACATTTTACAAGAGACTGCCCTCATCGTGCAGAGGTTGTGAAGATTGTCAAAGGTTCCCAAACTCCTGCTGTTTTGAAGGATCCTTTTCCAGCTCAAGACAGTAAGATGATAGGTTCGTCCTCGAGTGCCAATGAAGAACCCATACTGATGATGTCCCATGTTAGGATTGCGACTCGATCGCAATATTATGGTAGTAAAAGTCCTGTTGATAGTAAAGAAGCAAAATCTTCTCATTCTAATCCATCAACCTCAACTCCCGGTTCCGATCCACTATAGATCGAGAAACCTAATCCAGACTTGGTAATCAAACTGCCCGCCAAGGGTATACTTCGAAAGTCAGCTTTCAATCCACATGCGAGAGCGGCTCAGAATTATAACATTGTTGAGGATTTAGCTGTTTCACCCTCAGCAATGTCGGCTTTGGAAGTGCTGCAATCATGTCCAGCACAACGTAAATTACTTTTGTCGGCTATCGGAGCTGTTGACGTTCAGGACTCGAACCTAATAATTTTCGATCTAGAAAATAGTACACCACGTTTTCCTCATCAAATGGCTTTCCAGATTCCAGTGATAGTAAAAAACAAGCCTATTCATCGGACTGTAATTGATGAGGGAGCCTCAACGTGTATTATGTCGATACAGTGTTGGAGATTTCTTGGTTCTCCTTCGCTAAATCAATCCCCGATGATTCTAAAGGCCTTCAATGGCCGTGGGTTTCATCCTTTTGGCATTCTACAGGATTTGCCTATAGGGGTTGAAGGAAAAAACCGTTAGTCTAGATGTGGAGGTGGTTGATGCCCCTCTAGATTACAACCTTCTCTTGGGTCAAAGTTGGTCTTACGCTATGACAACGGTCGTTTCATCGGTCTTTCGAGTAATAAAGTTTCCACATAATGGGAAGATCGTAACAATAGACCAGTTGGCTTACTTTTCATCCAACCCAGCCTCTTTGATAGTATTCAGCATGTCGGTAAAACGACTATCCCATATAAGGATGTTGGAGTAGGACTAGTTAAAGATGCCGGTTTACTGGGAACTTTTCCTTTTCCTCCGATCAACGCATCGTCTTCATTTGCAACCATTCATATGATTACATTAGACACCATTATTTATGATGATCCTTTGATCATTCCTTCTGAATCTGAGATAGACTCATTTGGTGATGTCATGCCTTTGAGTCCATATGAAATTGCATATGAGGCCGTGCAATCGTTTACCGCGACCCATCTTCAACCGAAAATGACTTCATGAATGTGGTCCGCGAGGAATCACTTTTCACATCAACCTCGGATTTAATCACGTTTTCTGAACTTGTTCACTCTACTGAGCAAATTCGTGAAATCCTATATGTAGATGATTTACCATGGGAAGATCTCCATCACAGATCTTCGTTTTTACCCGAGGATGATCGTTTTGAAAATGATTTCTCATCAATTTTTACGACTGAATATGTCAAGGAACCTCAGAATCCAATGAAACATCCTGATTCAGAGTTAGATTTGGGAAACATCTCTCGAACTATTCCTATTGACATTTCAGTTAAGACTGGAATTGTTGAGAACATTCATATAGGTGCCTCGTGTACAGATGATGAAATTCAACTATATAAGGCCCTATTTCAAGAATTCCGCGACGTGTTTGCCTGGTCCTATGAGGAAATGCCAGGAATTGATCCCGCGATTGTTGTTCATGAGATAAAGACTTACCCGGACGCTAAACCCGTCCGACAATGTTTGCGTCAGATTCACCCAAGAAAAGCTGCTGCAATTAAAGCAGAAGTTGAAAAATTATTGAAAGAAGGTTTCATTTATCCGATCCCATAAACGGATTGGGTATCAAATATTGTTCCGGTTAACAAAAAGCAGGGAACAATAAGAATATGCATCGATTATAGGGACATTAATCGAGCCTGTCCAAAGGACAATTACCCAACTCCCTATATCGATCAAATTATTGATGATTGTGCCAGCAACGAAATATTCTCCTTTATGGATGGTTTTTCTGGATACAATCAAATCAATATTCTACCTGTCGATCAACCAAAAATGGCTTTCATTTGTCCATGGGGGACATTTTCTTATTGCAAGTTACCTTTTGGGCTCAAGAATTCCAGAGCAACTTTTCAAAGGGCCATGTCTTATGCATTTCATGACATCAAGCACATTGTGCAACCGTATCTCGATGACTTGCCTGCTCATTCATTACATCGATCTGATCACCTCGTCCATTTACGAGCAATATTTATGAGGTGTAGGCATTATCGGATTCGGTTGAACCCACACAAATGTGTCTTCTGTATAGAAACGGGTCGATTGCTGGGATTTGTAGTTTCGAAAGCCGGCATTCGCGTCGATCCCTCGAAGGTCGAAGCTATCATCAAATTGCCTCCTCCTTCGAGTCTTCACCAACTCCAAAGTTTGCAAGGGAAAGCAAACTTTTTACAACGATTCATTCCTAACTACGCCGAGGTTACAAAGGGTTTTACCCGATTGTTGAAGCAGAATACTCCATTCTATTGGGATGAGATAGCTCAGAAATATTTTGATGCACTCAAACACGCGTTGACCCATGCACCGTTATTGCATCCTCCCAACTACAACCAGGATTACTTCTTGTATCTCGCCGCCTCTCATTCCACCATTGGAATGGTCTTAGTTCAGGAAGATGAATTCAGAACTAGACATGTGATATGTTACCTTAGTCGAACTTTAAATCCAACTGAGCTAAAATACTCACATGTGGAGAAATTGGCATTGGCAGCTGTTCAAGCTGTCCAACGTTTTCGTCACTACATTTTACTACATAAAACTACAGTAATTTCGGATTGCAACCCTATGATCTACATTTTGACCAATCAATTGCTAAGGGGCAAGTACTCTAAATGGATTGTTATCTTGCAGGAGTTCAACTTGGAATTTGAGAAATCCAAGTCTAAGAAATCTTTAGTTTTTGCGGAGTTAATGTGTGACTTTCCGCGTGCTGACACGGAAACTGTGGCGGAGGAGCCCATTGCGGACGAATCCTTGTTTCTAATCAGCACTTTAGATCCGTGGTATGGGGATATCATCGTTTATCTCCAGACCCAATCCTTTTGGCCAGAAATTTCAAGGTCAGAACGTCGGAAAATACAATTCCAGTCCCAACAATTCAGGATTATTGGAGATACTCTTTATCACCATGGGGCAGACTCTGTGTTTCGACGTTGCTTAACTCACGAGGAAGCTGAAAGGGTTCTAAATGACTGTCACTCTGGAGCGTGTGGCGGTCATATGTCTGGATATGCCACAGCCCAAAAGATATTGCGCGCTGGCTACTTTTGGCCGCCTTTATTTAAAGATTGTATTACGACGGTCCGAAAATGCCACAACTGCCAAATTTTTGATCGAAAGAAGCGCGCTCCACTTGCTCCTCTCCACCCTATAATTGTTGTTGGTCCTTTTGCCAAATGGGGTATCGATTTTATTACATGTAACCCTCACTCAGCCGGGGGGCATGCGTATATCATCCTTGCAGTAGATTATTTTACCAAGTGGGCCGAGGCGATGCCTACATTTGACGCAGACGACAAAACAACTACAATTTTTGTGTTCAATCATATAATTGCTAGGTTTGGTGTCCCGCAAGCGATAATCACTGATCATGGGCATCATTTTCGAAACGTTATGATGACCGAACTTACAGGCCAGCTTGGTTTACGTCACGATAGTTCAACCCCTTATTATCCACAAGCTAATGGTCTGGTTGAATCCATCAACAAAGTTTTAGTTATCATGATCCGACGAATCATTGGGATTCATTGGTCGAATTGGCATAACATGCTATTTTCAGCGCTTTGGGCGTACCGAACTTCAGTAAAAACATCAATAGGGTTCACTCCTTTCCAACTAGTCTATGGTTTGGAAGCTGTGTTACCCATTGAATGCAAAATCCCATCACTGCAAATGGCCATCGTGTTACTTCCAGCCACTTCCGAAGAGGAAAAGCATTTGTTATACTTGGCTCAATTAGATGAGAATCGACGTGATGCTACATTGGTAATCGAGACTCACGCAAAACGCATGAAAGCTCAGTATGATCGAAATGTGACCCCTCGAAATTTTTCGGAAGGAGATCTAGTCTTAGTTTACAATCAAGCTAATGATAAATTAGGCGCTGGAAAATTCGTTCCTATGTGGCATGGTCCCTATGTTGTCAAGCGAAAGCTAGCAAAAGGGGCCTATGAATTGGTAGACTTTGACGGGGACTCTTTGGGTAAACCCAGAAATGGTCTTTACTTGAAGAGGTATTATGCTTAAAGAATGGGTATGGAGATTTTTAGTTAGGATAGTTTTTCTTTCTTGCTGGTGTGTTTTAGTTTAAACAATGTGCTTAGCTTAGAGAGTGTTTTTTCGTCATTATTCCTGCTTATCTTGGTTTTACTCTTGATATTGCAGATGTCGATGCCTCTCTAAACATACATTGGTTTCACTGATGGTGCTTGTCGTAATACACGGAACATTTCTTCCGCGGCTTGGGTTATCTATTCGCCCTCTAACGAGTTAGTATCTATGCATGGGGTAAGCCTCGGTCAAACAACGAACAACATTGTTGAGTATAGTGTAGTGATTGAGTTATTATCTGAATCTATTTCATTTGGGATTCAGAGTTTGATAGTGAGGTTAGATTCTGAACTCGTTGTATTACAGCTTAATAGAGTGTATGCCATCAGAAATCCAGTGTTATTAAGATTATTTTTGAGAGTGTGTCTCTTGGAACGTGAATTTGATTATATTGAATATCAGCATATTCCAAGATCTTTAAATACATTAGCAGATGCAATTGCTTCTCGAATGTTAAATAGACATTTGCAATAATCATACATGTAAATTTAAAACCATTCCATAACATGATTTACAAGATAAGCCAGTAATAGTGATATATATATAGGAGTGTGTCAAAAAATACATCGTCCTCGATCATAGGTTGAAAAACACCTTATGATCGGCAAAAATAATAAGTACAAAAAACAAAAATGTCATATGTGCCCACAATAGGCGATCATCCTATCACTGGTGATGATCTCTATAAGAAACCACTGCATGGGCCACCTTGCAAAGGAACCTCCTAAAAGGTCCTGGGACCCCAATCACATAGCGCTGAAGTCGACGAGGAATGTCATCTATAGTGGTCTCCGGAATATCTCCTGTCAAGCGCTCGAGACGACCCTCCAACTCAGCCAAAACCTCTGCTGATTCATCCTGTGGGGCTGGCGCGGGTGCAACTGGTTGTTTCCTCTAGTAAGGCTGGAGAGCGGCTGGTCGCTATGGACCCACATCTGCATTTGAAACTTTTGCTATCAGTTTTGAGACGATGGAAAAATAAAAAAAAAATTAAAATAGGAAAAATGTTGAAAATGATTTTACCTGAATCATCCCACTGCTCTCCTGGTGGAAGAACCATGTCCGGGTCACCACGAAAATCTATCCCAGCGTAAGGGAAGTCCTAAATAGAAAAGACCTGGTTTTCCAACCATTGGAAATACTCAGGTTTGAATCGAGCAACCTCTGTCCTCTCATCCGGGTGACGGGCCATGACTACGACCCATCGCATTAGTTTGGGCTCTCGAGGAAGCCCAGCTCCAACAGTAAGGTGCTGCGGGATCAACATAGGAACCCTCTCCAGGCCAAAACTCACAACCAAAGCCCCATAACCAAAGGTCTTTAGTTGTTTGTTTTTGGCCCTGGTCAGTTGGCCTTTCAGATTGGCCAACACAGCATCGCACCAGTTGAAGATGGTGCCTCGGAAGCAATCAATTGCCATACGCATCTGGTATCCGGTGGCAATATGTAATGCGGCAGCCCCGCAAAGTATGGTGACAGTAAATGCAATCACCATGAGTTCAGGACGGGATATGGTCTTTATGTCTATCCCTTTGTCTCTAGCCTGGCTATTGCAGTACTCTAGCCGAAGGCTATCGACAGACTGGCCACCTGGCCTAGCCCCAAATAAAGTCAAGTCTTCGCCTCTCTTAGGCAAACCAGTCAAGAAATATATGTCCGCTGGCTCGATTTCGAGCTGGTGGCCACCAATGAAGAAGCACTGGTCCTGTATGCTCCATATGTCAACCAACCACTGTAAGAAATCCACCTGAGCCCTCATGCCAGGAATGGCCCAGAATTTGTACAAGCCACACGCCCTCAAAGCATCAAGTGAAGGCTGATGATTCCATGCGGCAGCATCCACGTCCTCATGCTCTCGTTCGCGCCAATCTAGCATGATGTACTCTCTGCATCAAGTATAAGGATAAATTAAATTGCTAGAAATTATTTTGATTGGTCCATTTTTGAGAATTTTTGGTTAAAAACCCTTGCGACGGGGACCGCACCCTCCGGGTTAGACACAGTGCGTGGGACCGCACCTTGTCTACATGGAAGGTGCGGACCTCGAGCTTTTTCCCAATGGAGAAAAAGTCGGGGTCCGCAGGCCAGCAGTGGTAAACCTGCGGGCCCGCGCGCGCGGGTTTTATGCCTAAAAACCCTCCCAAAAATTAAATAAATGACTAAAACAAAAATTGAAATGGTTAAAAATGAAGAGTAGGATGATGTGGATTACCTGGAGAAGACGACGTTCGATTTCGACGGTTGGATTTTCCGCAATCTTCACTGGAAGTTTTCTGAGCAAAAGCACTATTTTCTCACCCAAAACTCAAACGGTAAAAATGAATCGACGAAGGCCCTTTTTATAAGTTTTTTGAGTAAATAAATTGCAAATTTGTTTATGTTTCACTTTGAAAAGGTATTTTTGCGACATTTTTATCCATTTCAAATAGGTATGAGTAATGTTTGTGTTTTTGTGCAGAATAACAGATTATTTAGGCGAAATCTATCATTTTCGACGAAAAACATTTAGAGTCACCTTTAAGCTCTTTTTTGACTTCTAAAACATGAAAAGATCGCTGAGTTTTTCTTTTAAACTCGTTAAAACGGAATTAAAAGACGGTCCACTTACAGCTCTTTTTCGACTGTAAAAACATGAAAAGATTGCCGGATTTTTGTCGTTTCAAATTTGATATTGGTTATAAAATGACGTGTCATTGATCGCCTTTTTACTTTTTCGGATCAAGGGCACTAATGACGAAAAGTACTCCTTGGTCATAAAAGATCAAGCGGTTCTCTCAAGTATTATTTTATACTTTTTCGGGCTTGGGAGACACAAATTTACGAAAAAGGTCAACCCTGGAGTCTTCTTAAGTTTTTTCAGACTCTCTAAAATTGAAAAACGCCGAGCTTCTCCTATACTGGACTCGTTAAAATTTCACAGTAAAGGACCTTTTCAATTACAAACAGGAACAAACCACTCCTTCTTAGGGTTTGAATTTAAACTAAGTTGGACTCATCCGAAGGATGAGCTTATAATCAAGCAAATGTTATCCTCCTCAAGCTTGTCAAAAATAAAGAGGTACTTGCCAGAAATGGTGGGGGAAAAGAGAGAAAAATGAGCCTGTTTGTCATACTTTGTAACCACTCTTGAACACGACACTTTCATTCACCTGGGTTGGGAAATCCTTTGCCTAACAGTTGATCAAACCACATTGAAAGTCTTCAGCCGGTTTCTGGGTATTAACTTTGGGTCAATTGTCACCAAACCATCTGTCGTGTCATTATGTGTTCAAGAGGTCACTGCCAATAAGCCATTCATTTGCAAAATATCTGTCATCCATCTTGACCATCCCTGAGTCAGTCCTTGCAACTAAATTTCTTCAACTTGATTTATGATTTCGTGTTGTGGGCTTTCCTACGACGGATCGCTTTCTATCGACTTCAGCTCATTATCTAGAAAGATGATCTAGAAATCGTCAGTACCTTGAGATCTGCATGCCTCAATGGCAGGTTTCTCGCCTTTGACGACAGGTTGCATCATTGACCTTCGATCAAAGGATTCCGTGACATGTTCGACATCAACACATTTATTCGCATCTCAAGGATTGTACTGGGTACTTTGAGAGCCATTGACATCACTGGTGGTTTCTCTCACACTTGTTAACAGTTTACATCATTGACTGGTAATCAAGTGGTTTCTACCATGTTCGACATCAACACATTCATTCGCATGGATAGAGTCGTACTATTTCGGGAAGTAGAAATGAAGACCCTGGATCTAGTTTCCACAATCCAGGCTGCAAGGAGTTTTGTATTCATTATATAATAGACTATTCATAAACAGATGGCTGCGTCCATACTGTGTCCACCTGAGTCTATACTTGTGATGTTTTACAAGATCTTTCCTGTATCAGAGTAGTTAGTTTTCTAGTCAGTTTTGATCTGAGTATGGGAATTCCTACCACAGCGATGATATGATCTCATATATATATCTTGCATTGAATGTTTTTACAGGTTCCAACCAGGCTCTCCACAAGATGATCCTCGAAATGATAAAGTACTTCACTCTTCCTAAATGATAAATAAAATCCTCATCTACTACAGACTTTGCACTTTAGGGGGCAATTTGTTACACAAAAATATTGTCACCATGATTATTCGCAGTCAGTATGAGTCTATCATCACTTGTACTGTCCTCCTAAGCAAGTCTCAGACCTCAGCTCTTCAAGTCAAGCTTTAAAAATGGGAGAAAGACATTAAAAATCAATGAAACTCTGGTTCCACACTTTCTCTCACTGTCACCTGCAGTCCCGCACCTTCTGTTTACAAAAACTGCAGACCTGCCCGCTCTGTCCCTAACGGTGTGGGTGCGGACCCTTGTGAAAGTCAAAAGGCGCAAGTTTTATCTTAAAAAACTCACTTTGGGTTAATTCTAGAGGATTCTAGAAGGAATTTTGACGTGGATTGTTCGCTCTGAGGTGGTTCATGCATCCCAAAAGAGAAGTAGTATATCCCTTGATGAGAGGAGCTATCCCTTTGAAGGAGGGCTTTATCCCTTTGAAGGAGGACCTAGTAACCTCCCTCCATTGCACTATAAATTCAGGCATTGGGCTGGTTGCTGAGGAGGTTAGAAGCTAAACATTTTTTAGGGTAAATGCTAGTGAAATCAAGACTTCCTAGTTGAGCTTAAGAGGAGAGATCACATACCTTTTTGGCTTCATTGGGGAGTGAGTGAAACTTGTCAAAGTAGAGGAGATTTCTTGCTGGACCCTGGGAGGAGCTTGTACATCATCAAGCCACAGGTTGTAAAGTTATTCTTCTTTTGAATTAGTACAATCAAACTCATTTTTCTCAACAACTATCTCATGTTATTTGTTTCATGGACTCCTTGACTTTCATGTTAAATATGTTTTATGATATTGGCTTTTCAGGTGCTATTTAATTTGTTTTCCTTGTTTGTGTTTGCAGATTCACAACAAAGGAGCTCATTTGGATCGAAGGAGTGAGGGCATCCACAAACTTGCGTTGGACCTAAGGTAGGCCCTAAAAACACTTGTTTGCCATTGTTTATTAAAGCATATTTAGAGAAAGATAGTGTCTGGTTGGTTTGCTTGTCATTAGGTCTTCTTTAGATTCTAGGAAGGTCTATATTGTCCGCAAGATCGACCTATTCCGTGTGACAGATATAATAGAATTCATTGAAAGAAAACCTCACTGGGATAACCAACAGGCTAATCCAGTAAGGAACCCAAACTTTAGGAAAAACCAGAACCAAAACACTGGTAAAAATGGACCTGATTAGAACATTAGGCCACCTTTCCAAGAAAATTATGCTGAGACTTCCCACCAAGAAGACCCTGAGATAGACACTCAGATCAACCTTATGGGTTTAGATAATGAAGAAACTATTTTTCTAACTCAGGATGATCAAGAATTATACGTGCTTCAACAGTTACAGAACCAAACAGGGGAATCTTTTGATTATAAGCAAGGGTATGGCTATGTTATTTTCAAAGTACATAAATAGTACAACCTAAGAAGCAATAAGAACACTGATGTTCCTGATTAGAATAAAAAAGAAATACCTAACCAGCCTAAGAAAGTAAAAGCTAGAAATCAGAATCCTCAAATGATAAAAACCTTACAAATCCTTTCTAGACCACATCAAAATCCTCCCAGTCCCGCCATTGAAGATGTAACAGATAACTAGCCTTCTAATGAGCAGCCTTCCACTTTAGTCCCCCTCAAAGGAACAGTGGAACAACCCCCAAAAATCATATTAGAAAATCCAATTGAAAACAATCTAAACAATGAAAAAGAAGAAAAGACTACTCAGAGCTTTGGCTCAAAAATTTCAAATGTTCAAATAGATAAATCCCCTCTGCCTTTCAATTTGGGAGCAGAGGTGGCCAAACTCAAAATTTCAGTGCCTCTAATAGAATTGTTTAAACATGAAACTTACAAATCTCAAATTATTAAATCTTTAAACTTCCGTGAGAATGAAGACTTTGTGAATCTATTTGATGACCAACCTGAGTTAATTTTCAGACCAGATTGTTATAGACATTTTTGTGCCTTACAGCTCTAAGCATGAAATGTCCATAAACCAAGGGCTCCTAAGTCCCTAAAAGTGTTGTTCTAACTCCTAAAGGAACAAGGTCAACAAATTACAGCTTCTCTTAGAAGTTCTCCACTAGAAACTGCTCAGAATCAGTCAAATCAGGATCATTTCAGCTGCTCCACTAGCTAGCTGCGTTACAAAGCACCCAAATAGACTAGCTAGGTGCGTTGCAACGCACCTAAATGCACTACCAGGGTGCATTGAGCGGGAAATGACAAGTGGCAGAGTCATTCCACGAGGTGGAGAGACAATGGAAGCTTCCAGAATCTTCTCCAATGACACTTGCCTCACTGAATTCGACCAAGGATGAGTAAGAGGCTCTCAGTCTCCAAGTGGAAGCAAGAACTGACAGAGAGAAGACACTAGTCAAATCATAAGCTGAATCATACTCCTTGCATACATCTATATATGGATCCCTCATCCCAGAGATCCAGAGGCTGGAATATTGTACATTGCAAAGAATTGTTGTTGGTTTTGAGATAGATATCAGAGTATTGGGTGATTTATGCTTTGTTGGAGGTGAAGAAGGGGCTTCTCTGCTGGGAGGTTGATGCTGGATCAGGAATCATCGGTTGTAACTCCTCCTGGATCTTCTTGTTATATCAATAAAACTATTTGAGTTTCTCCTACATGCTTGTGTATCATTGTTGCTTGTTACATTTGTATGTTTAGCTTAAATCTGATCCTAAGCTTTTTATGAATATGAACCCGTGTCTTTGTATAGTTTCCTTCTTCTGTGATCTTGCAGGTATTTGGTGAAGCTGGGAAAGTAAGGGAGCAGGTAGCTGGAAGCTGTCAAAGAGGAGAGAGATTGGATCAAAGGACTAGCACAAGACACAGGTTGGTTCATCCTATTTCTCTTTGTTTATAGTTCATAAAGAAGAATACAAAAGTAGTTTTCTCTGTTTGTTTCTAAGGTCACTGTCACACCTTAGTGGGATAGGGTCGTTCTGAATAGACACTTTTCCCGTTAACAAAATGGCGACTCCACTGGGGATGATCGTCTAGTTAGTTTGTTTGTGTTTCTCTGGTTGTTTGTTTCATAAACTTAGAAGTAGCGAATCGAACTGCATTTGCCATTAACAAATGCAAAGTAGACATCTGCTGCTTCAATCCATTCACTGGATCTATTTATGATTTGAACAGCTGAATCACAAATGATCTGATTGCCCTTTGTGATAGCTCTTAGACCTCCTTTAAATCTACCCTCTGATTGTGCATTACTGATTGCTTTTACTCGGCCAAAAACCATAGATTAAACTGCAAACCGTGACCCAGAACCCGCATAGAATTCTCGTTTCTGCCCCAGGACAGGTACTATGAAGAGTTCCTACATTTTAGCGCAGTTCCCGAGAGGGCAACCTCCGTTGCAATCCAGTTTCTCTGTGTAACAAGTGCGCTGATCAGCCTAGCCCTGTGCAGCTGAGGTTCTTTGCTCAATTTTTTCAGTTTTGCCTCTGATTTTTGCAGCCTGTGATCAGTGTATGTGTCTGTTTAAAAACCCCTTTTCTTTGCTGTAATTCCGCCTCAGCTGTATAAAAGGAACTGTAGATGTTTTTTGTGTGTTTGTTACGTCATTTACAGTTTTCCATTGCAAAAGTAGAATAGTCATACTGTCGTCCTTTGATTTAGATCTGTTGCAAGTGTCGATTTTGATCATAGGAGAAAGTTTATTTGCTGTTGACAGTCGATTATGCTTTTACTTTTGCCTTTGGTCTGAATTTGTGACTTTTTAGTGTCGAAACGAGTGTTTATTTCAAAATCATAAAGTGTCGTAATCGTCTCTACCTTTTGATTTCGAAAAGAAGCTTGTTTGTGTTTTTCACTTGAAAGCGAATTCAGATTTGTACAACAACTTTCTTTTTAGGCATCAATATTAAGAAAGTGAAAAACAAAACACATGCATGTGCATTTTCATATTGACAGTCTGTTTGGCTTGATTTAAGAAAAGTGCATTTACAGTGTGCTCTTTGCTCTTTGCGAAAAGATTGTGTCTTTCTTTTCCCTTGTAGCTAGGATTTTCATTGCTGAAAAGAGATAAAAGTTTTTTTATCATCTTTAGATTTCATTTTAGGAATTACATCTACATCTCGTGGTGATCCCAAAAGGCAAACTTCATAAGAAAGATCAACCTAAAATAAATTCAATGAACTTAACAACACTTTGTAACTTAACGCACAACATTTAGAGGTCTAGGCTAGAGACGTATTTCGGCATCGTAAAGCCTGGTAATTGTTGTCCTCATCGATGGTTGGGTGATTCCTCCACTTTGAGACGATAAGTGCCAGTACGGACTTGTGCTCCCACGTACCATCGAGTATATATTGGGAGACCCCTATAGGCTTAAATCCTTTATCCATAGGAAGCCGTGTCGGCTGCCCTACTGATCGCAATGCACCGAACACAGCATTCGGGAAGATTAACTGCCGTACCGTAAAAAGTATTCTGCAGTTTTGCGATTGGTTTGGTACTCCCTCTACCTAGACCTCCAGAGTAGTCCCTTTCGTTCCTTTTTAGACTCCTTAATGGAAAAGGTCCATCTGAGCACTTGTCACTTCAGGCTCATTAAAAATCGAAGGAGACTAGAGTCATCTTTTGTTTTTTCTCGACTCTTAAAAACTGAAAAAACAAGTTGTGTCAAAGTGTCTAAAATTTATTTTAATCGGAATAACATCACTGTTCCCTCGTTGGTCTTATAAGTTAGTCTCCCTTCATCGCAAGTTCTTGTAGAATCACTAGGGAATCTTTTGGATAGACTAGATATGTTTGAACAGCCATCGACATCCAGGACTATGTCGTCTGACACAGCAGCAGCTGAGTCTCCTGCTGCTACTCCAACGATGTTCGTCAGTATACCATCTGTCCCGGCAAGTTATCAACAACAAGCCGGAGTCCAATCAGGGACTGCTTCGACGACATGGTTAGTTCCTATTTCTTCATCCGGATTATCATCTGGTATTTCTTATGTTGAAACTCAACAAATTGATCCAATGTGTCTTCAAAGGCAAATCTACCCTTTAAGTACTGGATTGCCACCATATGGAGGGAAGTATTCCTTTTCATTGTTCCCTCCCAGAGAACAACCATATGGGAGTTTACAACAAAGTTCAGGTCAAACTGGAATTACATCCAGTGGTTGGGTACCAATACTGCCTCAACAACCAAGGGTTGTATATTCAATGCAACCAGTCCACCCTGTGTCGGATATTCCCACTATACCTGCTATGGTGACTACATCGCAAGTACAAGCGCTACCTGTTGTATGTCAACCCCAAGTTTCTCAGGTTGCAATACAACAGCCTCTTGTCTCAACGACTCAATCACAACCTCAGGTTAGTGACTCCTTATCTGGAGCGAATCAGGCTCAAACAAGTACTATGACTCCTCATCTTGGTCAATCGTCCAGTATTGGACAACAGCAAATGGTCCAACAACCAGGGCTAGTTCAATCTCAACAACCGCAATTCCAACAATCATATCAAGGACCTGAGCAACAAGTCTTTGTAAGTAATGGGCAACTGCATTTCCAAAGCGGTTATCAACAACCATACTATAATGGTTATGCCCATCAACCTTGTCAAAGCTGCCAGCATCAAATACATTATGCTGGTATGCAAAGACCCACTGCTCAGGCGATTCCATCTTATCCTGGGTATGCTTCGCCTAACCTGAATCAACAGTTGCCCTTTGTAGCAACTCTAGAATTACCAGATCTAAACCGGCTGACGAATGATCCAATTGCTTATGCCCCTTGGTGGCCAGCGATTCCGCATAAACTTCCGTCAGATATTCCTAAATTTAATGGAAATCCGGGTGAAGACCCGTCGAATCATGTGATGACATTTCATCTGTGGTGTTCATCAAACACCCTAAACGATGATTCGATTAGGCTTCGCCTTTTCCAGAGGATGTTAACTGGTCCAGCAACAAAATGGTATATTCAATTACCTAGAGCTTCGTTTGACAACTTCAGTACCCTAGCCACAACCTTTTTAACCCATTTTCAATTACCAATAAGGTACGAAACGGGAACAGAACTCCTTACCAACTTCAAACAGACGACAGCCACTCACATATCTGATCATATACATGAGTGGCGACGTCGTCGTAGAATGGTAAAAACGTATGTTCCTGTTCAGCTCTTAGCTGAATGGTTTATCAAGTCATTACTACCTTCCATCACGGAAGATGTGGCAAAAGGGGGAGTCGTCATAGAAGAGCAAGTTATCGCTCGTGCGCAATATTTGGACTTGATTTACACTCAGTCCGGCACACTCTACGATAAAATACCTGACACCCCTAGACCAGAATTCTCAATTCCTCCTCCTCCTAAATCAAACAATGACTCTCATGCCGGCGATGGCGTGATTGGCGCAACAGACACGAAATCGACAAAGGCTACATCCAAAAAGGCCCGTAAGATTTCTAGTCAAAATGCAAATGAGGAACTTCTTGCCTCGGAAGTAAATACTGTGTTGACCGACAAGGGAAAACAACTGAAGCAACCAGGGGGCAAGAAGAAAAAGAAAGGGAGAAAAAGGAAGCAGGATGAGTCATCTCCTGGAAAACCTTCTGCAAACCCTTCTGGGCAAAGGAAACCCCCTATGGGGTGTCATATATGCGATGAGGACCATCAGACGAGAGATTGTCCACATAAAGCTGAAGTTAAGAAACTCTTTAAGAGTTCAAAGACCTCAGCAGTATTGACTGATCCGTTTCCAAACCCAGGAACCAAATTGGTTGCTAATCAAAATGCTTCCCGATCCCAAGTGCTTATGTTGTCTATCTCAAAGCAGTAAAATGATGCTTTGACAAGGAATAAAGATTACGGGAATCCACAGCTGTCGAACAACAAGGATAAAGATCAACCTAGTAGTTCGACAACAACTTCGACCGAAGATGTGCCACCCATCATTCTTGTACCGATGATAAAGTCGCCAAAGGGAGTAGTACACAAATTGACATTTAATCCTCGTGCAAAAATAGCACAGAATTATAATATAATAGAGGACCTGGCCCAATCGCCGTCCACTATGTCGACACTTGAGGTACCGCAAAATTGCCTCTCCCAAGAGCAAGCTTTATTATCAGCAATAGGTGGGATTGACCCAATGGATTCCAATCTTGTGGCCTTTGATCATAAAGGATATGACCCTCAGTTACCAGCTCAACTAGCTTTCCTTATTCAAGTGAAAGCCCTCAACAAAACTATTCATCGAACAATTATTGATGAGGGGCCATCTACATGTATTATGTCGATGAGTTGCTGGAAAAATTTAGGCTCACCACCCTTGTCGCGATCGTCAACAATGTTAAAAGCATTTGATGGACGATCATACACTCCATATGGGATTTTAAGTAACTTGCAAGTTGAACTGGGGGGCAAAACAGTAGAAATTGATGTTGAAGTAATCGACGGAAACCTCGATTACAACATCCTACTGGGAAGACCCTGGATATATGCCATGGCTGCAGTTGTGTCGACCTACTTCAGGAAGATTGCATTTCCCTTCCAAGGAGGAATTACAATCGTCGACCAACAAACATTTCTCCCCAATAGTTCACAAGTTACGGGAAGCATTCCAATGATCCATGGAAGCAATCATTTGCTTCAAAATATCGGAGTAGGTCTCCTAAAAGACCCTGCCTTAATGGGTACTTTTTCCCTACCGCCTCCGAGTAATCTGGCGGAAGTGGCCGCAGTGGAATATGAAATCTTCTATATCTAATGGATTTGGATTTCGAGGACGGTTCTTATCTTGTGTCAACCTCGTTAAAAAATGAAACAAGGAGTCATGAGGATAGTTCTTTTACTGTGTCAACCTCATTAAAAAATGAAACAAATCCCCTTTCCAAATCTCAAAGGTAAACCTTCATTCCAACCACTGAGTTGAATGCAATGAAGCTTGGGGGGCATGCACCTCGATTTGCATTATTATGCTGGGGGCATGCAAACTTATCACGAGCAGTGTTACTGCGGGGTTCAAGTTAGTTAAAAAATAAACCCGCCACGAGCAGTGTTACTGCGGGGTTCAAGCTCGTTAAAAAATAAACCCGCCTCGAGCAGTTTTAGCACATAGTTCAAGCTCGTTAAAAAATAAACATAAGACATGAGCAAATGTTTCCACCCGCGTTTAAGCTCATTAAAAAATGAACTATTCCCCAGTAAATAACCACCGTGAATGTAGTACTTCAGCCATTAAAGCCTTGGTCGTGTTTGCACCGTCACCTCCACTTTTTCATTGGCCGATCATTCACCTCCACTTGATTATTTACCCATTTTGAGGAACAGCTGCGAAGAGTGATTTCACTAGCCATCCTTGTGACACTGCCATGATTGGAAAATTCCAAACCTTACTTGGAATCAGCTGCTACCCATTTTATCACTCGTTCCTCAAAAGACGAGTCTTCTTTAAGCTCTTTTCCGACTCGTAAAATATGAAAAGATTGCCGAGTTCTGGCCTTCCATCTCGTTAAAGCGACAGGAAGTGCTATCCCTCCTCTAGATTTTAATCTTTTTGGACCTGAGGGATTATTGCACAAAAAGACCGGGCGCTTGTTTTGTTCGGCTCGTTAAAGCTAATAAAAAATTCATCCCTTCTATATTGTTTTATACTTTTTCGGACTTAATGGATTAGATGACGAAAAAGGAATTTTGGGAGTTACCTTTACGTACCTTTTCAGACTCTCTAAAATGAAAAGGACCGAGTTATCTTTGTCGTTAGACTCGTTAAAAAGATTAATAGCGACAAACTTGTCTTTAGACGAGAACGAGTTTCACTATCACTAGGCTCGTTAAAACATAGCGATGGGTTTTCCCGAAGGGCAAATTATAGAACAAGCATATGTTATCCTCCTCAAGCTTGACAAAAATAAAGAGGTACTGGTCAGCAATGACTGGGGAAAAATTCGGAAGAAAACTCAAAGAATCTTTATTGGTAGCAAGTCGCTCTTGAACATGACACTTCCACTCCATGCTCGAGTCGGGTTGGGTTGTTTCATTCATCGGTCACATCACCATGGTCATGCCATACCATCCACATTTGGGGTAAATGCTACCAATCCATCACATAAGTGTCGCCGACATGTTCAAGAGAAGTCATCCAGAGAAGTCACCTGTGTCCCATCCACTACCATACATTATACTTCATTCTTTCATGACCGCCACCCTGAACCATATATCATCATATCGTTTTCACCTCCATCAAAATCATTTGCTCCGTTCCATGTCATTGATGTGGGATTCATTAAGGCCCTCCTTTGACAGATCGCTTCTTGTCAACATCAGCTCATTATCCAAGAAGTTGATCTAGGAACACCCCATTCAGTACTTTGAATCTTGCATGCCTCAATGGCAAGTTTCTCACTTCCGGCGACAGGTATACATCAATGACCTTTGGCCGAAAGATTTTGCGTGGTGTTCAACGCCAATTCCTTTATTCACACCACGTGAATTGTACTGCAGTACCTTGAGGGTCATTATCATTATCGGTGATTCCTCTCGTGCTTGTTAACAATTTACATCATTGACTAGTAATCAAGCGATGTCTTTCCATGTTCGACTTCAAAACATTTCTCACATGGATCGACTTGTACTTCGAGTGAAGATCGGACGAGATTGAAGACCCCGGATCTAGTTTCATCCATCCGGGCTGCGATATATATTCAGGAAAATAAAGACATTGAAATGTACAGCATTGCAGCACAGATAATCATCCTACCAAAAGGATGATGACTCTATCAGAATCATCAATCTACCATCAGACGATTGTCTGTCCTATGTACATGAAAATGAATTTATAAAGCTGAGCATGGGAATGCCCGCCTTAGCTAGATCATGAAAACAGTATGAAGATAATGTATTGTATTGTATCTTATTACAGGTCTCCTCCCAGCATTGAAAGAACTTCGGATCCTCCTAATAAAGCATTTCACCCGATAAATGACCTCATACTTTAGGGGGCAACTGTTATAGACATTTTTGTGCCTTATAGCTCTAAGCATGAAATGTCCATAAACCAAGGGCTCCTAAGTCCCTAAAAGTGTTGCTCTAACTCCTAAAGGAACAAGGTCAACAAATTACAGCTTCTCTCAGAAGTTCTCCACTAGAAACTGCTCAGAATCAGTCAAATCAGGATCATTTCAGCTGCTCCACTAGCTAGCTGCGTTGCAAAGCACCCAAATAGACTAGCTAGGTGCGTTGCAACGCACCTAAATGCACTACCAGGGTGCGTTGAGCGGGAAATGACAAGTGGCAGAGTCATTCCACTAGGTGGAGAGACAATGGAAGCTTCCAAAATCTTCTCCAATGACACTTGCCTCACTGAATTCGACCAAGGATGAGTAAGAGGCTCTCAGTATCCAAGTGGAAGCAAGAACTGACAGAGAGAAGACACTAGTCAAATCATAAGCTGACTCATGCTCCTTGCATACATCTATATATGGATCTCTCATCCCAGAGATCCAGAGGCTGGAATATTGTACATTACAAAGAATTGCTGTTGGTTTTGAGATAGATATCAGAGTATTGGGTGATTTATGCTTTGTTGGAGGTGAAGAAGGGGCTTCTCTGCTGGGAGGTTGATGCTGGATCAGGAATCATCGGTTGTAACTCCTCCTGGATCTTCTTGTTATATCAATAAAACTATTTGAGTTTCTCCTACTTGCTTGTGTATCATTGTTGCTTGTTACATTTGTATGTTTAGCTTAAATCTGATGCTAAGCTTTTTATGAATATGAACCCGTGTCTTTGTATAGTTTCCTTCTTCTGTGATCTTGCAGGTATTTGGTGAAGCTGGGCAAGTAAGGGAGCAGGTAGCTAGAAGCTGTCAAAGAGGAGAGAGATTGGATCAAAGGACTAGCGCAAGACATAGGTTGGTTCATCCTATTTCTCTTTCTTTATAGTTCATAAAGAAGAATACAAAAGTAGTTTTCTCTTTTTGTTTCTAAGGTCACTGTCACACCTTAGTGGGATAGGGTCGTTCTGAATAGACACTTTTCCCGTTAACAAAAAGGTATGCATTATTATGCTGGGGGCATGCAAACTTATCACGAGCAGTGTTACTGCGGGGTTCAAGCTCGTTAAAAAATAAACCCGCCACGAGCAGTGTTACTGCGGGGTTCAAGCTCGTTAAAAAATAAACCTGCCTCGAGCAGTTTTAGCACATAGTTCAAGCTCGTTAAAAAATAAACATAAGACATGAGCAAATGTTTCCACCCGCGTTTAAGCTCGTTAAAAAATGAACTATTCCCCGGTAAATAACCACCGTGAATGTAGTACTTCAGCCATTAAATCCTTAGTCGTGTTTGCACCGTCACCTCCACTTTTTCATTGGCCGATCATTCACCTCCACTTGATTGTTTACCCATTTTGAGGAACAGCTGCGAAGAGTGATTTCACTAGCCATCCTTGTGACACTGCCGTGATTGGAAAATTCCAAACCTTACCTGGAATCAGCTACTACCCATTTTATCACTCGTTCCTCAAATGACGAGTCTTCTTTAAGCTCTTTTCTGACTCGTAAAATATGAAAAGATTGCCGAGTTCTGGCCTTCCAGCTCGTTAAAGCGACAGGAAGTGCTATCCCTCCTCTAGATTTTAATCTTTTTGGACCTGAGGGATTATTGCACAAAAAGATCGAGCGCTTGTTTTGTTCGGCTCGTTAAAGCTAATCGAAAATTCATCCCTTCTGTATTGTTTTATACTTTTTCGGACTTAAGGGATTAGATGATGAAAAATGAATTTTGGGAGTTACCTTTACGTACCTTTTCAGACTCTCTAAAAATGAAAAGGACCGAGTTATCTTTGTCGTTAGACTCGTTAAAAAGATTAATAGCGACAATCTTGTCTTTAGACGAGAACGAGTTTCACTATCGCTAGGCTCGTTAAAACATAGCGATGGGTTTTCCCGAAGGGCAAATTATAGAACAAGCATATGTTATCCTCCTCAAGCTTGACAAAAATAAAGAGGTACTGGTCAGCAATGACTGGGGAAAAATTGGGAAGAAAACTTAAGGGATCTTTATTGGTAGCAAGTCGCTCTTGAACATGACACTTCCACTCCGTGCCCGAGTCGGGTTGGGTTGTTTCATTCACCAGTCACATCACCATGGTCACACCATACCATCCACATTTGGGGTAAATGCTACCAATCCATCACATAAGTGTCGCCGACATGTTCAAGAGAAGTCATCCAGAGAAGTCACCTGTGTCCCATCCACTACCATACATTATACTTCATTCTTTCATGACCGCCACCCTGAACCATATATCATCAGATTGTTTTCACCTCCATCAAAATCATTTGCTCCGTTCCATGTCATTGATGTGGGATTCATTAAGGCCCTCCTTTGACGGATCGCTTCTTGTCAACATCAGCTCATTATCCAAGAAGTTGATCTAGGAACACCCCATTCAGTACTTTGAAGCTTGCATGCCTCAATGGCAAGTTTCTCACTTCCGGCGACAGGTATACATCAATGATCTTCGACCGAAAGATTTTGCGTGGTGTTCAACGCCAAGTCCTTTATTCACACCACGTGAATTGTACTGCAGTACCTTGAGGGTCATTATCATTATCGGTGATTCCTCTCGCGCTTGTTAACAGTTTACATCATTGACTGGTAATCAAGCGATGTCTTTCCATGTTCGACTTCAAAACATTTCTCACATGGATCGACTTGTACTTCGAGTGAAGATCGGACGATATTGAAGACCCCGGATCTAGTTTCATCCATCCAGGCTACGATATATATTCAAGAAAATAAAGACATTGAAATGTACAACATTGCAGCACAGATAATCATCCTACCAAAAGGATGATGACTCTATTAGAATCATCAGTCTACCATCAGACGATTGTCTGTCCTATGTACATGAAAATGAATTTATAAAGCTGAGCATGGGAATGCCCGCCTCAGCTAGATCATGAAAACAGTATGAAGATAATGTATTGTATTGTATCTTATTACAGGTCTCCTCCCAGCATTGAAAGAACTTCGGATCCTCCTAATAAAGCATTTCACCCGATAAATGGCCTCATACTTTAGGGGGCAACTGTTATAGACATTTTTGTGCCTTACAGCTCTAAGCATGAAATGTCCATAAACCAAGGGCTCCTAAGTCCCTAAAAGTGTTGTTCTAACTCCTAAAGGAACAAGGTCAACAAATTAAGGCTTCTCTCAGAAGTTCTCCACTAGAAACTGCTCAGAATCAGTCAAATCAGGATCATTTCAGCTGCTCCACTAGCTAGCTGCGTTGCAAAGCACCCAAATAGACTAGCTAGGTGCGTTGCAACACACCTAAATGCACTACCAGGGTGCGTTGAGCGGGAAATGACAAGTGGCAGAGTCATTCCACTAGGTGGAGAGACAATGGAAGCTTCCAGAATCTTCTCCAATGACACTTGCCTCACTGAATTCGACCAAGGATGAGTAAGAGGCTCTTAGTCTCCAAGTGGAAGCAAGAACTGACAGAGAGAAGACACTAGTCAAAACATAAGCTGACTCATACTCCTTGTATACATCTATATATGGATCCCTCATCCCAGAGATCCAGAGGCTGGAATATTGTACATTGCAAATAATTATTGTTGGTTTTGAGATAGATATCAGAGTATTGGGTGATTTATGCTTTGTTGGAGGTGAAGAAGGGGCTTCTCTGTTGGGAGGTTGATGCTGGATCAGGAATCATCGGTTGTAACTCCTCCTGGATCTTCTTGTTATATCAATAAAACTATTTGAGTTTCTCCTACATGCTTGTGTATCATTGTTTCTTGTTACATTTGTATGTTTAGCTTAAATCTGATCCTAAGCTTTTTATGAATATGAACCCGTGTCTTTGTATAGTTTCCTTCTTCTGTGATCTTGCAGGTATTTGGTGAAGCTGGGCAAGTAAGGGAGCAGGTAGCTGGAAGCTGTCAAAGAGGAGAGAGATTGGATCAAAGGACCAGCGCAAGACACAGGTTGGTTTGTCCTATTTCTCTTTCTTTATAGTTCATAAAGAAGAATACAAAAGTAGTTTTCTCTGTTTGTTTCTAAGGTCACTGTCACACCTTAGTGGGATAGGGTCATTCTGAATAGGAACTTTTCCCGTTAACACAGATGTTAATGGAATGCCAGTTGAAGGAGGGATACCACCGTTCTACATCATCCTTAACATCCATGATAAAATCCTTCATAATGCCATGCTAAACTCTAGGGCCTCACATAATCTTATGCCTAAGTCTGTAATGGAAAAGCTTAACTTAGATATCACCAGGCCTTATAAGGATCTCTTTTCCTTTGATTCAATCCAAGTTAAATGCTTAGGTCTCATAAAATATTTGTTTGTCTCCCTATTTCAATACCGTGCGAAGACCATACTTATGGACATAGTTGTTGCTGACATACCACCCAAGTATGGTATGTTGCTGTCTAGATCTTGGGGCGCCAAACTCCAGGGATCTCTACAACTGGAAATGTCCTATGCTACCATATCAATCTTTGGACACCCCAAGAAGCTATATAGAGAGACTGATGAAGTATGTAGTGAGTTCCCAGGAGAGACCTCACAATTTTCCCATATATTCAGTACATTATGATATGGATTCCTTCATACTTTACAATGATGAAAATAATCAAGAAGACACTTCAAGTAGTATAACAACAGAACCAAAAGAAATTGCAGTATTAAAGGAAAATCAAAATGTCCAAATTCATGAAACATCATATAAAAAAGATGATCTAGATACCTCAATCAAGAAGGAGTCCACTACCCTAGATGAATATTATGACCATGAAATCCTGTGGCATTTGGAGTTTGATGGGTCGGTCAAAAAATTAGGTGCAGGAGCAGGTGTATGGATTTACAACTTAGAAAATGATTATTTAGAAGGTCATGCCTACAGGTTGAACTTTAAATGTACGAACAATATGGACGAATATGAAGCACTTCTGTTAGGTCTGAAACTTGTTAAAAGGTTAGGAGCCATCAGAGTCTCTATCATGGGAGATTCTGAGTTAGTTATTAAACAAATTAATGTTTTTTATATGATTAGGGATCCTAGGTTAGGATTTTATAGAGGAACAATCATAGAGATATTAAATACCTTTTTAGAAACAAAACTTGTTGTTATTCCAAGAAAACACAACATTCAAGCTCACAACTTAGCCATGTTTGCTAGTACCTGTAAGTTGCCATTTCAACCAAACCATCAGTACACTGCTGAGGTTAGGCATGAACCTTCCATTCCCAACAATTTAAAGAACTGGCAAGTATTTGAGAATGATCAACAAATTAAAAATTTTTTAACTTTAGATAATGAATTTGTAATTACCAACATAGACACAGACATAGCATTAGATATCGATTTCTCTGATAAAGTAGAAATTAACAAACTAGAAGATGATCAGATAGATAGATTTCATCCTACAAAGTTTACAAAATTAGATATTTGAAACCTAAAACAGACGGAAATTGATGAAGTCATTGATGAAGAAATTGAAGTCATAAACCTTAAAGATAATTTTATACCCAAAGGATTAACTCCTTTGGAGGACTTCTTCAATTCAAACGATACTCCCAAAAAGCCTAAAATGGAACCCTTGAAATCAAACATTGAGGAATGCAATATAGGATTTGAAGAAAATCCCAAATTGATAAAACTGTCAAAATCATTACCTCCCAATGAAAAACTGAAACATATGGAACCACTGAAAGAATTCCAGGATGTTTTTTCCTGGAGTTAGGAGGACCTGAAATCCTATGATACTAGCATAATACAACACACTATTCCATTAAAAGAAGATTAAAATCCCTTCAGACAAAAACTTAGAAGAATCAACCCTATTCTGCTGCCTTCTATTGAAAAGCAGATTAAGAGAATGTATGAAGTAGGAATCATTGCACCTATCAGGTTCTCAGACTTGGTTTCCAATTTGGTACCCACAAGAAAGAAAACTGGCGAAATTAGGCTGTGTGTTGACCTTAGGAATTTGAATAAAGTTTCACTTAAGGATGACTATCCTCTTCTAAAAATGGATCACATACTATAGAGGGTAGTAGGTTCCTCCAGGATCTCACTGCTAGATGGGTTCTCTAGTTATAACCAAATCCTAGTCCACCCAGATGATCAGGAAAAGACCGCATTCACAACTCCGTGGTGAACTTTCATGTATGTGAAATGCCCTTTGGGTTAAGAAATGCAGGGGCCACCTTTCAAAGAGCAATGGACATAGCCTTTGCCAAAGAAATCCATGACTTCCTAGTAATTTACCTTGATGACCTCACAGTATTCTCTAAATCAGATCAACAACACCTAGGTCATCTTAGGCAGGTCTTTATTAAATGCAGGAAATATGGAATTTCACTGAATCCTAAAAAATCTTTATTTGGATTGGAAGAAGGGAAATTTTTAGGCCAAATTATCTCCAAAGATGGTATCAGGATTGACCCAACAAGAATTGAAGCTATTTTGCAGACACCACATCCCAATAATATCAAAGAACTTCAAGCATTTCTAGGGAAGATAAACTTTTTGAGGAGATTTATCTCTAATTTCGCCGGGTTAATTAGATTACTAAATACCATGCTAAAGAAAGATTCAACTATTAAATGGACTCTAGAGGCTAAAAAGTCATTTGAATATATAAAGCTAGCCTTAACACAAACTCCAGTCCTCATTAGTCTAATGTTTTATAGGGAATTTATCATATCTTCTTTTGCTTCAGAACACACCATTGTTGTAGTCCTTTTGCAGAAAAATAATTAGGGTTTTAAACAGCCAATAGACTTCTTTAGTAAAGCTCTGAGAGATGCACCTTTAAAGTATAACATAATGGAGAAGCAGGCTTTTGCTTTAGTTAAAGCAATTAAAGATTTCAGAGTTTATATCTTGTACTTTCATATAGTAGCATATGTTCCCAATGTTGTAGTCAAGGACATTCTAACACAGGATGGACCTGACGGAAAAAAGAGGAAAGTGGATAGCTACCATATTAAAGTATGATTTGGAAATAAAACCTACAAAATTGATGAAAGGCCAAGGTTTGGCTAAGCTCATGGTTGAAACAAACTGCTAGGCCCTAGACATAAACTTCATTGCAGAACTGGATAATGAAGAGGAGATGGTGTTTCTTGGAAAACTAGTGTCTTTTCGATCAGCTAATCCCACTAGGATTGGTGGCTATCCTAGAAACAAACAATCAAAGCAATTTGCGATTTCCTTTATGTATGATAGATAAGAGAGAAGCAAAGGGACCAACCTGGATCTTCCGCTTGACTCCTTGCTTGATTACTCTCTCCCTTGATAGAGCTTGCGCCTCTTCTCCTACTTATCCCGCTCAGTGAATACCTGTAGAGATGAAATAACAAAACACCATCAAAGCATCTTGATCTATTATATCATAAGCAATGCAGAATTAGAAATACATTGAACATACAATAGCATTCACAAATAACAACATTCACAAATACACGATTATAGGGAGGAAAACTCAAAGAAATTTTAATAGAAGGGAGAATTACAACCCAACTATCTGATCCAGCATCATCCTCCTAGCATCAAAGCCCTCTTCACCTCATGAAAAGCAAGATCATCCAACAATACAATGCTCTTTCTCAGATATAAACTATTAGCACTTCCTTACAAATTACCAAATTCCAGCCTCTTGATCTCTCAGATGAGGGATCCATTTATAGATGTCTGCAAGGGTGTGAGTCATCTATGGGTTTTTTATTAGTGTCATTCCACTTGTTTTTCTTGGTTCCACTTGGAGATTTCTTGGATCTCTTACTCATCCCTGGGCAAATTCAGAGAGGCAAGTGTCATAGGAGAAGTTTCTGGAAGATTCCATGAGCATCCACTTAGCAAATTGTCTTTGACATTTGTCTATTCTCACTCATCACACCCCACAGAAGGCCTCTTCAGTATGCATCACACTTGGCTAGTGTAGGAGTCAATATGCATCACACCCTGACAGTGGAGCAGTCAGTATGGTCTAGTTTTGGCTGGTTCTGAGTGGCTTTTTAGGTGGAACTTCTGGGGAATGATGTAATCAGTTGACCATGATCCTTTAGGGTATGAAACAACACTTTTAGGGGTTAAAGAGCCCTTGGTTTATCGACATATAAGATTGGGATTGCAGTTCCCAAATATGTCTATAACAGTTGCCCCCTAAAGCATGAAGTCGTAAATCTTTTGATGTCGAGTGAAATGCTTTAACATGAGGATCCGAGGTATTCAAAATTGGAAGGTAACCTGTATAAGATACAATACAATACATCATCATCATATAATTTTCATGATCTAGCTGAGGCAGTAATTCCCATGCTCATCTTTATAAATTCATTTCATGTACATAGAATAGATAATCATCTGTAGTTGCAGACTGGTGATTCTTCATATGAAGGGTCATCGTCCCTGGCTTGGATGACCATCTATGCAGCTTATGTGTACATTTTATTTCTTTATATTCCTAAATATATCGCAGCCGGGATGGATGAAACTAGATCCAAGGTCTTCAAACTCATTCAATCTTCACTCGATGTACAAGTCGATCCATGTGAAAAGATTGTAGGAATTTACAGGGTAAGTTCCTCAGAAAGAATACCAAAAGGACACCGCTCACAACCAGATCTCAAATCAATACACCAGTATTTTTGACGTGGTTAAAACCCTCAGAGTGCAAGGAGGGAAACAGTCCACGGCCTGTCCCAACGTGGGTACTACAGGCAATTTATTAATCAAAGAATGAAAATTTACATAAGCTTCTCTCATGCACGGATTACCCGAACAATGACCCTCCATGCGCTTTAAATAGAACTCATGGACCAATCGGGTGTCAAGCCACGGATCAAGTGTCGATAATACCGAGGTGAGAGTGAACCGTCGGATCACTACATATCGTGACCGTCGGATTGTAAGTTACAATATGTACAACGGTAAAGAAAGACACTTTACCTAACTCTATACCTAACTCTAAACTAGACCAAGTTGATCTTAACTAAATCCTATGTGTCGGAATATCCTAACATCCCCCCTTAAGAACAACTTGGGATAGGATTGAAGGATTTACAAATATGACACAATAGGAGAAGGAAGGAGGCACTAGAGCCTATCCCCCCTTAGTGACAACTTCCTGAACTCTAAGCATATATCGAAGTTTAGTGAACTTCGCCTCTGTGAGAGCCTTTGTGAAGATGTCTGCAATCTGATCATCTGTTGGACAATATTGTACTTCAAGAACATGGTCATGAATGAGTTTTCTGATGAAGTGCATGTGTAGTTCGATGTGTTTGCTGTGCTGATGCTGGACTGGATCTTTGCATAGCTGAATGGCACTTTGATTATCACACCAAAGGGAGGTTGGATGCTGCTGCTCAAAGCCAAACTCTGATAGGATCTGACGAAGCCACAAGGCTTCCTTACTAGCTTCCACGGCACCACGATACTCTGCTTCTGCTGACGAAAGAGAAATGGCAGCCTGTTTCTTACAAGCCCATGTAATAGGTCCTGAACCAAGAGTGAAGACATAACCGGCAGTAGACTTCCGATCATCAGGGTCACCAGCCCAATCAGAATCAGTGAAACCAACTAACAGAGGAGCTGCTTTGGCACTGTAATGAATCCCAAACTGTACTGTACCTCGAACATAACGAAGTATTCTTTTGGCTGCTTTCCAGTGACTTTCACGGGGGTTTTGCATAAAACGAGCAACAAGGCCAACAGCAAAGGAAAGATCAGGACGAGTATGGGTTAAGTACAAGAGTTTTCCTACAAGTTGACGGTATAAGGTAGCATCAACTTCAGGAGAAGAACAAGAGACTGAAAGTTTGACTCCAGACTGAAAGGGAGAAGGGGCTGGCTTACAGTCTTCCATGTGAAAATGACGAAGAATATCACAAGCATACTTGGACTGGGAAAGGGAAATACCCTCCTTGGATTGCAAGACTTGAAGACCGAGAAAATAGTGTAAGTGTCCTAAGTCTGTCATTTCAAATTTCTTTTTAAGGATAGACTTCACATGGTTTATAAGGTTGGGATCACTACCAGTAAGGATAAGATCATCAACATAAAGAACAAGGATGATAAGAGAGTCACCCACTTTCTTGGTGTAGACAGTATTGTCAGAATGACACCTAGAAAAGCCAGATTCTAAAAGAAAGCTATCCATTTTGGCATACCAAGCCCGAGGAGCTTGCTTGAGACCATAAAGGGATTTCTTAAGTCGACACACAAGGCTTGAGTCTGTTTGTATGAAGCCAATGGGTTGTTCCATATAGATTTCTTCCTGCAAGTCCCCATGCAAGAAGGCAGATTTAACATCCATTTGATGGACTTCCCATTTTAAAGAGGCAGCAAGGGAAAGAACAAGGCGGATAGAGTTCATTTTGGCAACAGGGGCGAAGGTTTCAGTGTAGTCAATTCCTTCAACCTGTGAAAAGCCCTTAGCAACAAGACGAGCTTTATGTTTATCAATTTTGCCATCTGGTCCATACTTGGTTCTGTAAACCCATTTACATCTTACAAGTTTTCGTCCCTTTGGTAGAGGAACAAGATCCCATGTATCATTTGTCATCAATGACTGATATTCTTCATTCATAGCTGCTTCCCAATGTGGATGGCCTGAAGCTTCTGCAAAAGTGTCAGGATCATGATTTACTGGAGCTTGAGCCAGTAAAGAAGAGGCTCTTTCAAACTGAGAACGTGTACGTCGCTGATCTGTAGGATCACCGGCAAGATCACCTGCTGCATCTCGAGTAGCACGGACCCATCTTGGAAGTTGAGGATCCTGAGAAGGTGGGGGAGGATTGTCATCCTCACTTTCATCATCTGAAGAAGAAATGTTTTCAAAAGTAGAAGAGATAGGAAGAGGTGGCACATCCGCCGGACTAGGCTCGCAGGCCGATTTATTTTCATCAAATTTTACATCTCTTCTAATGATAACATTTTTGGACTTAAATGGAATAAGTCTATAACCTTTTACATCTTCAGAATATCCAACAAAAGTGCATTTCTCACTCTTAGGTTCTAAAGCTTTATGCTTTTCATCTGGAATATGGGCCCATGCTTCACTTCCAAACACACGAAAGTGACTTACATCTGGTTTAATGGAACTCCAAGCTTCTTCTGGAGTGATATTCTCTAGAACCTTAGTAGGAGTGCGATTGATTATATAATTTGCACAATTAATTGCTTCGGCCCAAAAACTAAGACTGAGTCCTTTAGATTGCAGCATACAATTAGCCATTTCCTTTAAGGTGCGATTTTTCCTTTCAGCTACACCATTTTGTTGTGGAGTGTATGGAACAGTATGTTGCATTTGAATTCCATTTTCAGTGCAAAAGTTGATGAATGTGTTTTTAACATATTCTCCACCATTATCAGTTCTTAGCTTAAGAATTTGATGTCCAGATTGTTTTTCAACAAAGGCTTTGAAGGCCAAAAAAGTGTTAAATACTTCGCTCTTGAGTTTTAAGAAGTATACCCAAGTGCGTCTGGAGAAATCATCAATGAAAGTTAAGAAGTACTTGCAACCAGAGAATGAAGCAACAGGAAGAGGACCACATAAATCACTGTGCACAAGCTGTAAAGGGGCTGAGGCGTGCCAAGAGGCACGTTTGTCAAAACTGTCCCGATGATGTTTTCCGAGTACACATCCGGAACAAACACCATCTCTGCAAGATACCATAGGAAGACCTGTCACCATATTTTCTTTACATAGATGCTGAAGGGAGCGATAGTTTAAGTGACCAAATCGCTCATGCCAAAGTTTGCTCACTTCATCATTATGAGCAACAAATACTGAGGGAAGATTTGATGACCCAAAGTTGTGAAACTTATACAACCTTGTGGAATCATCAGCAAGACCAGTAGCTAGAATCTGTTTAGGATCTTTTAGATCCTTGATTACAACATCATGAGGTGAAAATTCAACAATTTTACCTTCACCTGAATGAGTTATCTGATAGACAGATAGAAGGTTGCAGGATAAGGTTGGAACACATAATACATCATTAAACTGACCATTGTCTAGATGAACAGTTCCAGTCCCTACAACACTAAGAGATCTATCATCACCAACATATATATTTTTGGTGTTACAATCATTTAAAGAAGAAAACATGGCTTGGTTTTTGGCCATGTGATAAGAGGCTCCAGAATCAATGAGCCACTCATGAGAATGAGAAGAAGAAGAAGATACATTTAATGCATAACCAGACTGAGATGATTGACAACGACATGCAGAAAGTGCCATTCCGGAAGTTGAAGTTGAAGTAGGCTCCACATGGATGTTATGTTTCTTCATTGCGGCTTCCAAGGCTTCCATCTTCTTAAAGCATTTAGATTCTAAGTGGCCATCTCGATTACAAAAGTTACAATGTCTGTCAGTCCTCTTCCATTTGTTTTTATTGGTCTTGTCATTTTGCTGAAATGATCTTTCATCTTGAGGCTGAGTTGGTTTAGGACCATTCCTTTGAGGATAAGACTTCTTAGGATTCTTTGAATTTGGTTGCTGCTGGGCGGCTAACGCTTTCGAGGAAGAGTTTCCAAGATTAAGAAGACCAAGGTGTAAGAGTTTTTCTTGTTCTCTTATTAAGGAATCACAAAAGGAGTCAAAGGAAGGGGTTTGTAGTCTTTGCCTTGACAAATGAAAGCTTCCCTTGTAGAATGGAAAGTGGAAACAAATACAGAGTAGGCTGGTCCCAACTTAGTAAGGATGGAATAAATAAGGTTACCATCTTCTTTCTTAACTTTAACACCTTCCAAGAGATATCTAAGGGTCTTGAATTTGGACAAGAAATCTTCAATGCAAGAAAAATTATTAGGATCCAAAGTAAGCAACTCATTCTCAAGTTGATGGGCTCTAATTTCATTTTTAATCCCAAAAACTTTAGCAAGTTTTTCTAATGCTTCATGAGGAGTTTCAATTTCTGCAATGTGGAATCTAAGATCAGGAGAAACAGACATTCCTATCAAACCACGTGCTTGATCTTGTCTATTTTCCCATTTTTCGGCCTTGTCTTCATCTTTGGGTTTCTTCTCTTGGTCTGTGGCTATTCTGAAGAGACCTTTACTTCTAAGTAAATCTCCCATGTAGGCTACCCATTGGAAGTAGTTAGTGCTATCAAGAATGACTTGGCATGGACTTTCCATTTTTTGAAAAAAACCTGAAGCTGAAGATGCTGAAAGTAAGTGGTCCAATGGATAGATCTCGAAAAAATAGGCGGTTTTAAAAAAAACGGCTCTGAAAAAGGCTTCCGGATGAAGAAGTTATGGCTTTTTGAAAAAAAATTGTTGACGTTGCCGGCAAAGTGCGCGAATGTGCGGGAATGAAAAAATCCGCCCCCACAAAATGGAGACTTGAACCCAAGACCTCTACTCTCTTAAAAAGTCTTTGAACCAATTGATCTATACAAAATATTTGAGAGAGAGAGAGAGAGAGAGAGAGGGGGGGGGGGCCTCAATTTGCGTGCTTGCCTTGGAAGGCTCTTTTCCCCTACAAAACACAAAACACAAAACCCAACACGAATATGCAAAGAAAAACGAACCTTACGGCTCAAAGTTAGCTTTAGCCAAAAAACTAGAATTTTTAAAAAAAATCTCAAAGTTAGCTTTTAACCGAAAAACTAAATATTTTTCTCAATGTTTCTGATTTTCCAAGATCACACTAAGGTGCAGGGAAAAGAGCATACGCATGAGAAAAATCCTTTCTTTCTGTTTCTGATTTGCCTAGATCGCACAGAGTCGCAGGGCAAAGAGCATACGCAGAAATGAAAGGTATAGATCTGGGAAAAAAAAAGGCTAAATAAACCGAAACCGAAATAAGCAGAGAGAAAATGACAGTAAACTGCAAAAAAAACTGTATACCTCCCGATCTGAAAAATGACGCAGCTAGGGCTACCGGAAACCTTTTCGCGTGAAACGAAAGGGGTTCCTCACTGAAACAGATGATCCGAACGCAACAGAGCAGTTCTCTCGGCCCGAAAGCAGTCAGAAACAGCAGATCTAGGAAACGACAGCCGCATGCAGTTCTACCGGCTTCAGATTTGGATCACCAACGGACGCGGCCCTCAAATAGCTCCGATACCATGTAGGAATTTACAGGGTAAGTTCCTCAGAAAGAATACCAAAAGGACACCGCTCACAACCAGATCTCAAATCAATACACCAGTATTTTTGACGTGGTTAAAACCCTCAGAGTGCAAGGAGGGAAACAGTCCACGGCCTGTCCCAACGTGGGTACTACAGGCAATTTATTAATCAAAGAATGAAAATTTACATAAGCTTCTCTCATGCACGGATTACCCGAACAATGACCCTCCATGCGCTTTAAATAGAACTCATGGACCAATCGGGTGTCAAGCCACGGATCAAGTGTCGATAATACCGAGGTGAGAGTGAACCGTCGGATCACTACATATCGTGACCGTCGGATTGTAAGTTACAATATGTACAACGGTAAAGAAAGACACTTTACCTAACTCTATACCTAACTCTAAACTAGACCAAGTTGATCTTAACTAAATCCTATGTGTCGGAATATCCTAACAAAGATGTCCTGAAGTCGAACATGGAAAGACACGCCTGATTACCAGCCAATAATGTAAGTTGTTAACAGGTGCAAGAGGAATCAATGATAATGATAATGACCCTCAAGGTACTAAAGTACAATTCACGTGGTGTGAATATATGATCTGATGTCAAACACCACGCAAAATCTTTCGGTCAAAGGCCATTGATATCAACCTGTCGCTCGAAGTGAGAAACTTGCCATTAAGGCATGCAAGCTTCAAAGTACTGAAAGGGTTGTTTCTAAGTCAACTTCTTGGATAATGAGCTAATGTCGACAAGAAGTGACCCATCATAGGAGGGCCTTAATGTATCCCACATCTACGACACGAAATGAAGCAAATGATTTTCCGGAGGTGAAAACGATATGATGATATAAGGTTCAGGAATGGCAGTCCTGAAAAATGGAGGGTGAAGGTATTGCAATGCATGAGGCATTAACTGGGTGGTGAATTCTCTGAATGAATTCTCTTGAACATATCGGCGACACTGAGATGGATTGGTAGTGTTAACCCCAAAAGATGGATTGTATGGAGGACCAATGGTGATATGACCGGTGAACGGAATAACCCAACCCGACTCAATCATGGTGATCGAGTGAAAGTGTCATGTTCAAGAGTGACTTGCTACCATTAAATTCTTCAAGTTTTCTTCCCTTTTTCCCCAGTCATTGCTGACTAGTACCTCTTTATTTTTGTCAAGCTTGAGAAGGATAACATATGCTTGTTGTATAATTTTCCCTTTGGGCAAACCTGTCACTATGTTTTAGCGAGTCTAATGACAGTGAAACTCGTTCTTGTCTGGGTGGATAAGTTTGTCGCTATTGTTTTAATGAGTTTAATGACAAAGATAACTCGGTTCTTTTCATGTTTAGAGAGTTTGAAAAGGGAAAAAAAGAAAACTCCAGCAGTTTTTTTTCGTAGCATAATCCTTTAAGTTTGAAAAAGATTAAAATAATATAAAAGGGATGACTTTTCCGATCATTTTAGCGAGCTGAAAAAGACAAGCGCTTGAACTTTTTCATGAGATAATCCCTCAGGTCTGAAAAGTTTAAAATATACATGAGGGATGGGACTTCCAATCACTTTAGTGAGTTGTAAAGGTCAATAGCTCGAAAATCTTTTCATATTTAACGAGTCTGAAAAGAGTTTAAAGGAGACTTGTTTTTTGAGGAACGAGTGGTGTCTAGGGTAGCGACTGGTTCCGGGTAATCTTGGAACTTCTCAAAACATGGTTATGTGAAGAGGGTGGCTAATAGGACCACTCATTGCAGCTGTTCCTCAAAAAGGTAAACAATCAAGTGGAAGCGTATGATCAGCCAAAAGAATGGAGGTGATGGTAGGAACACAACCAAGGCTCAAAAGGCTGACAGCAGGGCATTCACAAAGGTTATTTACCGAAGGTAGGTTCATTTTTTAATGAGCTTCAACTCTGGGGGAACATATGCTTAGTTGGCAGGTTCATTTTTTAACGAGCTTGAACCTTGTGAAAACATTTCTCATTTGGCAGGTTCATTTTTTAATTAGCTTGAACCTTACGGAAACATTGCTCATTTGGCAGGTTCATTTTTTAACGAGCTTGAACCTTGTGGAAACATTGCTCATTTCCTTTTTATGTAGGCTAGTGATGAGCCCCAAAAAAGGGTAACTTATTGGGCTCATTTTTCCTATTGTTCTTCATCGATCCACCATTTTTCATAGTTTATGCATGTTTCTTGGGTATATTTATGTTAGTTGAACGAATGAGGATAGTCACTTGACCAAGAAGGCTAACACGTGGTTATTGCAAATTTTTGGACATATTTTGGACCAAAGCAAAGCATTTATGAGCCAAATGACAGCCAAGCATGAAGGAACAAGGGTGAGGATTCGTACGAAGGGTGTCTCCTGCACTAAATGGCCCCTTCCTCGAAATCTCCACCCTTAGCTTGGTGTTCAGCAGGCCACCGAAAAGGATTCCCAAGGGCAGCCGAGCAGTTTTGTGTAAAGTGACTGATCACTAGCAGTTTGAGCAACCGAGCCCCTCGAGTTAAGGAGAGCTATTGGAGACCCTCGTAGTGCATAAATAGGAAGGCTTCTAGCCTTCGTAGGTTACTTTTTGAACAGTTGTATTATGCACCATAGTACTACTAATTTCTTAGCTCATTTTGTAGCTTCTGTTGTACAACTTTCTTTGTGACATGGTTATTTTTGAATAATGGAAAGCAGTTTCATTTGGCATCAATTCTGAGCTTTTCTTAGGAGCCTGCAGCTCTTGGGGTTAGGCCCAACCCAAGTGCCAAGGCCTCCTTCATGTACTGTTATATGTTTTTAATGTTTTTTGCAAAATACTTCTGTTAAGTAGATTACAATCTTGCTTGGTTACCTAGATCATTGTTGATGATTAGAGAGACTTTTCATGTTTAGATCAATTTGATAGGTTAATAACAGAGAAGACCTTCAAAAAAAGGCCATCAAGCACCCATGATCTCACCTCTCCCTCTGTGGAACCATGAGCTGAGAGCAAGGTGTCCTTGCTGCCCCCAAAAATACTGTCTTTGCTTCATCATGCAATTGTTAGTGTTGAATTCTCATTTGCAGGAGTTGATACTAGTTGTGGTTACATGTTCAGGTTCATGATTACTTAGTTTGCATAGCTATTTCACATGATTTCATTGCAATAAACTTTTGTTCATTCTCTTTGCTGATATTTAGGTCAGACAAGGTTAAAGTTGCTAGGTCTTTGGTTTTTCTGAGTCCTTGTTTGAATAGTTTGGAAAATAACTTGCAGAGCACTTGTAATACCTCTTTGCCTACCCCTACTCCCTCAATACCACCTGCTCCATCGTCCAACTTTGATTCTTGCCTTGCATTTGCCACGTTCCCTCACGTTGACCTAATTTCCATATTTTTGTGCAACATTGCTCTAACCCTCCTTGAACAAATCCAGCCATCCTTATCACTCACCCGCTTCGTTTGCCAAGTCCTAGACCTCATCACACCCTCATATTACCTCCATACCCACTTCTCCACCTTTTTCCACCATCATCCCTTCAAAACTCCCTTTCGGAACATCCTGAAGAAACATCATGTAGAAGCCACAGAACATCCTATAGAACCCTTGCAAACTTCCTGTAGAAGCTCACGAAAGCAGTTTCTTAAGATTCGAGCACTATGAAACTCTTTGGAAGGGTGCTAGGGACCCCTGAGGCCCTCTTCTAACCTTCCTAACCCTCTGCAAGTGCCTACTCCATTTCCCTTTGCTAGTCAACCTCTGCATAGTCAAAAACAGTTAAAGTACATGCAAAATAATTCTGATAAATTACTCAAAAATGCAAAAAAGATGTTTTCTTCGTATTTCTCTTCAGAAGTAGCTTAGTCACATGCATTTTACCTTTTTAGAAGTCAATGGCATCCATTTCTGTAGCTTTCATCCTTTTACTTGCATCAGTAGGGTTAGTCGGTAGAACTAGGGTTTGCTAGGGTTTGCGTTCCTTTTTCACTTTCAGCTTCTTCCTGCAAGTAGACTAGCTTCCTTTGAGTTAGCTTTCGTCCATCACTATTAAAAGCTTCTTCTGAGAGCTCATAGAAGTTGGCTTAAGTTCCTAGCGGACTTGTGCCAGTTGATCCAGTGAAAGTTACGGCAAGAGCTAGTACTTGTGCATATAGCACCGTCGCTTCCAAGTTTGCTACGAACTACAGGGTTGATAAAAGTAAAGAAGGGAGTCCCAGGAGTTGCAACATTATTGCTGAAATATTGGAGCCCACCATTCCTTTTGGTGCCATTACCGGGGAAGTGTCAAAGTATTTGTGATTACTGCTTTTATTCTATTTTCTACTACAATCTTCTGCTAAGTAGTTTATTTCATTTCCATTCTGCAATTTCATTCCTGCAAAAGTAGATTAGACATTTCCTGCTTTCATAGATTAGCATTTCAATTCTGCAAGCATAGATTAACATTTCAATTCCGTAATTTCATTTCAGCAAAATAGATTAGTCCTTTCCCGCTTTCATTTCAATTTCACATTTTCATTTCAGCAGGATAGATTTTAGCTAGTTGCAATTCAATCTCTTTCAGTTTTGCAGGTACAAGCAGAAAAAAAAAAAAAAAAAAAAAAAAAAAAAAAAAACACACACACACACACAAGAGCAAATAACAATATTCCATTTTCATGCCTCGTAGGAATAGAGATAATACCAGAAAATTCCTACCCAACACCCCCACCACATCACTAAGTCACCCTTCTCTCTTCTTTGGTGGCAATGATCTAGAAGAACCTATAGGTGAACCTCCTGAGATATATGAAGATCCTATAACAGAAGAAGAGCACGAAAACATTCCTTTTGAGACCATGCCTGAAAACAGAAATGGTAGAGAAGATGAAGAGAGAATAGAAGGTGCCTTTCCCATCCGAGAGACCAATGGGGATAGGAAGATGAAAAACATAAGTCCCTCAACCTTACCTCATTTCCATGGATTGACCACTGAAGACCCTGATACCTTCCTGTTTGAGTTTTCTGTCCTTTGTCGAACTTATGACTATGCAGAAGACGAGCAAAAGTTGAAACTCTTTCCCTCTACCCTCAAGGATGCAGCACTCCACTGGTTCATGGGGCTACCTGGAAACAGTATCACAACTTGGGCTCAGATGCAGCAAACCTTTAACAACAAATATCGTGACTACTGTAGGTTAAAGGAAACAAAGGGAGAGATCTTTCGGATGACCATGGGAAGTGATGAGTCTTTAGAATACTACGAGGAAAGGTTCCAACTTAGCTATAAACGGGACATGTGCATGCTTGACCCTGAATCTCTAAAGTTGGTTCTGATCCGAGGAGTCCCCGAAGATCTTCTGGATACCCTCCATCTGCTAGCTGGAGGAGACATCCACCAACTACCTTATGAGAACATAAAGTCTGTGTTTAGAAACCACTCTAGGGTAGCCTGGAAACGAGGTAGGGGGAATTCACTCTCAGCTAGTACCACCTTTTCTAAGCATGAGTTTGCTAATTAGATGGAAGACCTCAAAAGTGAGATAAGATAGACCATTGCTATGCAACTGGATACCTTCCGAATCCAACAGAAGAAAGAGGAAGCTGAGAGGGCTTTGGCCATTTTTTGTCCTAGATGTACCAAGAAGAATCCTAAGAACGAGTGTCCATTGCACTCAGTGGAGGTATGTTTTGTTTGTGAGGAAGACCACCCCACGAACTAGTGCCCAAACTTACCTGGATTTAAAGCCATGTACCAAGGGGCTAAAGGGGCCACTGAGACACTCTACTTCCTCAACCAAAGGAGGCTGCATGGGTCCAGACCTTACCAACAGGGGATGCAAGGAACATCCCAAACTTATTACAACCCCAACCAATCCGCTCACGGGCCTTCTTGGGGCCCCCCTACTCATCCTTCCTGGTCCACACCTCCTCCTTGGTCTTATCCATCTCAATACCATACTCAACCTGCTGCTCATTCGTTTCAATCTCATGTCCAGCCACACCCTTAGTGGAATGCACCTCAACCGGCGTGGAGCCCCAATACAACACTCCTCCTGCTATTTTACCTCCACCTCCTACGCAACCACAACCATTACCTCCTGCTCCTCCAAGACAACCCCATATGCCTGCTCAACCGAACCTGAACCCCAAAAATAGACAATCCTAGCAGGTATACACTGGAGAGACAACATGCCCTACCTATGCTGTGGAGATTTAGGAGATCAACCTACGATCTAGAAAGGCCCTTCCAGATCGCCAGCCTCCTCCCCGGGAGGAAGAGGAAGAGAAACAAGAAAGTGAACCCAAAGCCATTCCACCCTTTCCTAAGAGACTAACAGTAGCCGCGCAACCAAACCTAGAGGAGACTGAACTTCTAGGAGAACTTAAACACTTGTGTGTGAAAATTCCACTTCTCTAAGCCATGAAAGATGTACCAATATACAAAAAATTGATCAAGGAGAAGTGTTTCAGGCACCCAGGCAGGTGCAAGAGAGATGCCCCGACTATCATTTTCATAAGACAGCTATCCGATCTGATGATGGGACAAGTAATCTGTCCAAAATATTTGGACCCTGGGAGTCTCATAGTTGATGTCCACATCAATGGCACCATAATCCCCCACACCTTGATTGATCTAGGGGCTGTCATTAATGTGATAACCAGGGACACTATGCTTAAACTTAACCTTCAGAGTTCCTTAAAAAAGACCTCGACAGTACTGCAGTTGGCAGACCGCTCCACCATGACTCCCAAAGGGATTATGGAGGATGTCCTAGTCTCTGTTGATTCTTGGGAGTACCCTGCAGAATTCTTGGTCCTTCAACCAAAGGAAAAACTCACTGGATACCCCCTCATTTTGGGAAGGCCTTGGTTAACTACTATTGATGCTTACATCAGTTATCGAGGTGGAAGCATGACCATCAAGAATGGGCCTATGTCCAAACAACTAGTCCTATACCCTCCTGCCCAACCTCTATTAGAACATGACTTACCGCTCTGGTTGGAGGAGGAAGATGAGGGTGAAGTCTACTCTGCACCATTGTGCATAGTAGAAGCCATCAGGGGAGGTCCTCTGACCAAGGATGACTTGATCAAGAATTTGATTCAAAATCCACCTCCTAGTGCACTATCATTAGAGGATTTAGTGGAAGGGACCCAAGCCAACATTTTAGTGGACCTTTTTGTGGCCGATCTGACCTCACCCAGAGTTAAAAATGTGGAATTTGGCCCTGAAAGAACCTTAAAGATCAGCTCATCCCTATCTCCCTCTCAAGAGAAGGAGCTTTGTAGCTTATTGAGCCACCATTTGGATGCTTTTGCCTAGAGCTATAAGGAAATGGAAGGAGTCCATCCGTCGGTCTGTACCCATCACATTTACATTAAAGAGAATTGTAAACCAGTCAGGCAGCCTCAGAGGAGAATGAATCCATCCCTTAAGGACATCGTTAAAGAAGAATTGAAAAAGTTGTTGGACGTAGGATTCATCTACCCCATCTCGGATAGTGAATGGGTTTCTCCTCTGGTGCTTGTACCTAAGAAAAATGGGAAATGGAGAATCTGTGTAGATTATCGAGAACTTAACAAAGCCACCAAGAAGGACCATTTCCCTTTACCGTTCATAGATCAAGTGCTAGATGGGTTGGCAGGGAAAAAATTCTTTTCTTTCCTAGATGGGTTCAGCGGGTACAATCAAATCCAAATTAGCCCAGAAGACCAAGATAAGACCACCTTCACTTTCCCTTAGGGAACCTTTGCCTATCGGGTCCTTCCCTTTGGGCTATGCAACACTCCCGCCACTTTCCAGAGAGCAATATTGAGCATATTTGCTGAGCTGGTTCACGATTTGGTGGAAATCTATATAGATGACTTTCCTTATGGGTCTAACTTCCAAGAAGCATTGTCTAACCTAGGAGAAGTTCTAACCAAGTGCATTGAAATGAACCTGTCCCTCAGTCCTGAAAAATGTGAATTCCTGATGACTGAAGGGACCGTGTTAGGTCATACCATTTCTTAGCAAGGATTATAGGTGGATCCTAACAAAATTTCTATCATCCAAAAGGTTCCACCTCCTCAAAAGGTAAGGGATGTTCAGAGTTTTCTAGGCTTAGCAGGATACTAGAGAAGATTCATTAAAGATTTCAGTAAGCTAGCCTTGCCATTGTTTGGCCTCTTAGGGAAGATGTTGAGTTTAAATGGACTGACGATTGTCAAGGGGCTCTGGATGAGTTGAAGGATAAGCTGGTGTCCGCCCCAATCTTGAGATGTCCAAACTGGGCCCTACCTTTCCACATCCATACCGATGCCTCGAATAGAGCCATAGGGACAATCTTAGGACAAGTTGAGGAGAAACTTCCATACGCCATATACTTTGTTAGCAAAAACCTGTCCAAGGTAGAGATGAACTATACTATAACCGAGAAAGAGTTCCTGGCTGTAGTCCATTCCCTGAACAAGTTTAGCCACTACGTCACTGGTTATCAAACATTCATACACACTGATCATGTTGTGATTAGATATTTAATGAATAAGCCTGATGTAAATGCTCGTATCATTAGATGGTTACTTTTGTTGCAGCAATTTGATTTGACCATTGTGGACAAGCCAGGAAAGGAAAATGTTGTTGCTGACTTTCTGTCTAGATTAGACTTGCCTGCAGGTGAAGAAGGGACAATGGATGACTAGATGCCAGACGAACACCTGTTTTCTATTTCAGTACTCTCCCCATGGTTTGTTGATATAGAAGATTAGTTGGTCTCAAAACAGTTCCCTCCACACCTATTCTCAAGAGAGAAGAGAAAAATTGTGAGGAAAAGTGCCCCATTCACTTGGATCAGGGGCAACCTGTTTAAACTTGGCCCACATCAGATCTTGAGGCATTGTGTTAGGGAGGAGGAAGTTTTTGACATCCTCCTGACCTGTCACAATGGGCCTTGTGGAGGTCACTTTCCAGCGAAAAGAACTACCTTCAAAATTCTACAGGCAGGCTACTATTGGCCCACTCTTCATCAAGATGTCAGAAGATACATCAGCCAATGTGACCGATGTCAAAGGATGGGGAAACCAACTCCAAGGGATGAAATGCCCCTCCAACCTCAAGTGACCTTCGAGCCATTTGAGAAGTGGGCATGGATTTTGTGGGTCCTATCAACCCTCCTTCAAAGCAAAGGTCTTACATCATAGTCTTCACAGACTACTTGACAAAGTGGGCAGAAACCAAGGAAATCAAGGAAGCGACAGAAGGAAAAGTGGCTGAGTTTTTAAGGGAAAATATCTTCTACAAATTTGGCTACCCAAGAGAGGTGGTCACCGATCAAGGAAGTCAATTCACCTCTAACCTGATCGAAGACCTGCTCGCTCATTACAAGATCAAGCACAGAACTTGCACCCCTTATCATCCGCAAGCTAACAGGCAGGTGGAAGTTACTAATAGATCGTTCGAAGAGATTTTGACTAAAGTGGTGAACAGTAGTAGGAAGGATTAGGTAGATCGCTTGGTTGAGGCCACCTGGGCCTACAACACCACTTGGAAAACTACAACAGGTTTCACACCTTACGAGCTAGTTTACAGGAAGAAGGCTCTGTTGTCCATAGAATTCGAGTACAATAGATTGAGGGTGGCAGCTCAGCTAGACCTAGATCTTAGCCATGCACAATGAGAAAGATTATTGCAGCTGAATGGATTAGATGAACAAAGAATGTAGGCCCTACTCCACTCAGAAGTAGTTCAACTCCAGAGGAAGATATGGCATGACTGGCACCTTAATGAAAAGCAATTCCATCCAGGAGATTGGGCGTTGCTGTATGATTCTAGATACAAGGATTTCAACGGGAAACTGAGGACAAGGTGGTTAGGACCATTACAGTGGAGAAATGCAACGATAATAGTTCAGTCCTCACCAGGACCATTGATGAAGAAGCCATCCCCATGCTCGTCAATTTGCATCGATTGAAAATCTACAGGAAACCTCTTTTGAGGTAGGAGTTCATTGAAACTTTGGACAAATCAGTGCTGGTAATGGAGCAGGGCCCTGTCTCTACTCCACTCACACCTTAAGCATCAAAAAAAAGAAAAGAGGGAAAAAAAAAGAGAAATGAAATAAAAAGATCCCTGGGTGAAAACTTCTTTGAAGCGCCTGGGGCAGACAGTGAGGGTGAAAACCTCATGGAGGTGCCCCAGTTGTCTCTCAAAAAAAAAAAGAAGAAGAAAGAGAAAAGAACAGGCCTAATCTCTGTGGAATAACTGCAGGTTCCAGGGAATATATTGCAGGTTAGGAAGGTTGCGCAAAACAAGGACAGGGGTCCACACCAGGCTACAGGACACCCTCACAGAAACTTCCTCCATGACCACTCACCTTTCCTAGGATTTGATCGCATTCGGGTTCAGATTCCACCTTCTATAGGAAGCTCTGCCTCTTCTACAGGAAGTTTATGTCTTCTACAGGAAACATCCTGTAGAACCTTTGGGCAAGCCAAAATTGATTTTGGAGGGGAATCTAATGGTGGGAATATGTTTGTTAGGTGTGCAACCACCCTTGTTTCCACCCATCACCATATGGCACCCTGTTCCATCTCTGTACACCTTCATCATCCGCTTGGTTATATGTTCCTGCACAGTCATACCAGAAACCCCGTTTCCTCAGATTTCCAGCAAGAATTTTTCAGCGACAAATTAAGCAATGATGTCTAGCTCACCCTACCTGTCAATCTCCGTCTAGACTCTTCATCAACAAATCCCTCGTCCGCAATATAGCCCTGCTCATTTAGCCTGCATTCCAGGAGGAGAAGTAGCTACAGGATATCCTATAGGAATCCTGTAGTGGCTGATCCCTCTAGAAAGACATACTCTGAAGACAGGGACAGCCGAAATCAACAAAGGGAACATGCAGAAGGATCCTCTTAAGCGTGAAAACATCCTCGGCATCCAAAACAAAGCCAAACCTGTGCATGCAGTAATGACAACCAAAGGATAGGGTTCCAAAACTCGTACATACAACATCAACGAATGGAGGAATGGGTTCTAACACCCATGCACGAGGCAGCAACAAGCAAAGCAGTGGTTCCAAGACCCGAGGTCTACATAACGCATCCACGGCCATGCAGGTAAGTGTCTAACCTCATTCGTCAATTGCATAAATTATATTTCAAAAACTGCATGGCTGTGAAAATGGTTCGGATTGGACGGGATCGGTGGCCAGTCAACTGGCCACCCTCAGCCGGTTACAAAGCCTCGTAGGATCCAAACAAGCTTAGCTACGTTCAAATTTGCCACCGAGACGTGCAGCCGACACGTGTGGAGTGTCCAGTCAGGAAAATCAGTGAGACTGGTAGTGGTGGCGGAGGTTAATGGCAGAGGGGAGGTGATGGTGGTCAGAGACATGCAGAAAAATGATGGCCATGATGTTGGATCCACGGTTCGATCCGGCCACCTCATCCTCTCACCATGAATTGCGCTGCGGATTAAAGATACTCGGCTGAAGACTCTCACCACCCGCTGTTCATTTGCAATTGCAGCGTCCTCGGTCGAAGTACCCATCCTCTGCCTCTGAAATCTATTAACCCATTATCCTCCACTGAGTTTTTTGGCCTATTCAGAAAAATCTCCCACGTACCGGGCTCGTTCAGAAGTGCAATGACATCTTGCAGAAGCCGGTAAGAGTTCTACATGAAGCCGCTCTACAGGAAGTCTAGCACAGCTTTTCGGAGCAGAAAAGCCTAGATTTTTCTTCGTCGAATTTGGAGTTCTGAGAGAGGTAGGCTCGAAAACACTCTTCCATGCATGGCATGTTTCGAAAAGGTGGTGAATTGAACTATTTTAAATTGGGGAGTCCGAGAAAAATCAGCCTATGAGTTGGAGATAGCAGTTTGCATGTGTGTTGAATGATATTCCTCAGTTTTTCTGCATCGAAATTCTTCTCCACATATCCTGTTGCTAAAATTCTCCTATAAGGAAGGCATATGCAGCTGTGAGAGCTAGCATGTGGATGAAAATTTTAAAATTTTCATATCTGAATGTGTCCCGAGAAGAAAACTTGGTCTTTGCCCTCTATCTGTAGAAGCAAAAACTCTTCCTTTCATAACCAGATAGCTGAGAGCTGAGTTACAGCAGGCTTGAAACCAGAGAATTGTTGCTCATTAATATTAAACAGCCAAAGAATTCTTCCTTGAGTCCAGGGGGAAGCCATAAACAACATCTCCTTTCCTAATAGAGCATAAAACAGAGCACTCTCACCATGCTAGGAGGGTTTATCAGGAGAGAACCTTCAGATCCCAGCAAGCTGCGTGAGCATCCAGAGGTGGTAGACCTCTTCACCCGTGCCAATTGGATGTCCTTTTGTGACAAAATTCAGGGTCATGATGATGAAATAACGGAGGAATTCTTAATGTCCCTAGAACCTGAATCAAAGACATAGGCCACAATGAATTTTAGGGGTTTGACCTTAGAAGTTACCCCTGAGCTCATCAGTCGTGTTACTGGTCTCCCATTAGGACTCCCTTGGAGCAAAGAAGAAAGGTCATTGGGCCAGGCAGCCAAGAAAGCATTCTTCCTGCCTGAAGAACATCCTGTAGAAGACAAAAACGGGGTCCAGAGAGCCAGCTTACCTCCTCTTTGGAGCGAAGTCAGCTTCCAAATCATGAAATACATTACTTGTGAAGGGAGATTCAGCATTGTCTATGGCTATCACTTCAGGTTGCTAAATGAACTAAGACATGGAATGGATTTACCTCCAGAACAAAAGTTGAGCATCCCCTATTTTCTTCTGCTGTCATTAATAGAATGTGGCACAAAATTGAAAGAAGGGACACCGGATTAGTTAGCCCATCATGGGATCATCAAAATTTTAGTAGAAGATGCCCTCCACACCTACACTATCCCCCTCTCTTGGGAAATTTTCCGAAACATGACCAAAGATGATGATATTAGAATTCTGGCCGAGGAGCTCACATTATCCAGCAGTGAAGAAGGGGAACACTCTGAAGCAAGAGAGAAAACTAGTGGTCGAGAAACATAGGACAAACAAACACAAGCAGGACAAAAAGAGAAAGAGGAAAAGGGCCAAATTGCTGAGCCTAAAACAAACCAAGCAACAACAGAACTAACACCAAGGGAAAAGAGACTGTAGAGGAGGGCAGAGACGGCAGAAACATCCCAAGTAAAGGCTGGCACAACCATAGAAGTCACACCAAAACAAAAAGTAAAAACAGATCCTAAAGTGACCACAATTCAGGCATAAATAGTTGACATAGAGGCTTCTACAGGAAGCATGGAAACAGAATAGCAAATAGGAAAATCGCCAGAAATATTGGCAAGAGAGGCAGCAGTAGTGTTGGCCGCCTTAAAAACACCTCCAAAACAAAAAGGGAAGCAGAAGAGGCAAACCTCCATGTACTTTAAGGCAAGAAGGAGCAAACGGATCAAAGTAGGCAGACCCCAGTCGTAGTCAAAGGAGCCAATTATTATTGAGGACACAACCCCTAAACCAAAGGAAGGGTCTCCCTCAAAGATTTCGGTCACCTATGAATGAGGAAGCCCAAAAACTTCCACTTGGAGAGAAAGACTGAAGACAATGGACACAAAGACTGTTCTACAGGAAGCTGAGAAAGCTCTACAGGAAACTTGGGCTAAGCTAAAGGAGACCAAGAAGTTGGAGGAAAAGGCGGCCAAACAACCATAGGAGGAAGAAAGGATAGAGGAAATATTGGAACCAAGTCCTCAGCCCATTTTGGGCACATACTATAACTTGTTAGAAGGTGGGAAAATAATTCCCCAGAAATTTGCAGTGCCACTATTTTTGCACTAGAGGAAGAAAGGATTAGGACTCATATTTGGATGAGAATTGCCAAGTCCAAGGGTGTGGCAGACATAGGCCCCCTAGAAGAACAACTCAGAGAGTCAAGGAAATAATTGGCCAAGGTAAAGCATGTAGAGAGCATTCAGAGGGCCAGACTACAGGAAGAGAACGAGATGCTAAAACAGCAGCTACAGCTATAGGGAATCCATAAGGAAGACATGCCCTCCATTCTAGGAGAACAACAGCGGTGGGAAAAGCCTCCAACAGACAAAGAAACCTTGGATGAACAACAAATAAAGGATGGGCTGCAGGCTGAGATCGAGGCACTAACAAAATAGTTACAGGAGAAGGAGTTGCAGGCAGCAGAGGAGATACAGTCTCTAAGGCAACAGGTACATGAGAAGGAAGCCCAACTGGCCTGCATGGCCAACTGGGCAATAGAGGCCATACAGTGTAGACATCCTGCCAAGTCATACGCTTTGTACCTTAAAGATCAATGGTTGCAGTTCCAGATTAACACCTTGGCCCAAAGGGGCACTACTCCATTTCAAAACTATCATCAATTTGTGGCTTTGTGTGACAGTAGCTCATCAGAGGATAAGGCTAAATTATCAGAGTTTTATTTGCACAACTTAGCCCTTCCAAATATGAATTTGTGGGATCCCAACACTGTGGTAGGAGATGTACAACTTATGGCCATGGCCTCTTGGACGAATCATGAGGAAAAAATAGCAGCAGTGGTCCGAAATATTATGAGTAGGGAACTCAGTGAGCCACTAATGATCAGAGCAGAGCCAGAGGATCCCTCAGCATTGATAAGTGCCCACCAGCACTTGGCCAACAGCCCTCGGATTTACCAGATTACATTGAATGACAGGCTCAAGCTATTTCCCACTTTAAGGACATGGAGAGACTGTTGGGGGATAACTGCCTTCATGCTTGCACAAGGCGGTGGAACACACTGCCCCCTAGCTTGAAGATAAGAGAATACCACTCTCCAACTAGGATGAGAGAGGCCTTGGCAAGGGTACCCCTCTACAAACAGTCAATGCAAAATATGCAGGCCAATTGGATCGGCCTAAAATTCAGTCCTCCCTTGCTTTTGGGATTGCTAGAAGGAGTTAAGCAAGAGGAGGAAAACAAGCAGTGGGAGGAATTGGAAACAAAAGCAGGATTTCACGACTGGGAACAAGACATCACCACGGAGGCTTGGGATGTGAGAGAGGCAGTCAAAGCTATGAAGGATGATGAGCTAGATTAGTTGCTTAGAGGATGAGCAACCCATTTAGCAGGGGGGTGATGATGAGCCCCAAAAATGGGTAACTTATTGGGCTCATTTTGCCTATTTTTCTTCATCAATCCACCATTTTTTATAGTTTATGCATGTCTTTTGGGTATATTTATGTTAGTTGAACAAATGAGGATAGTCACTTGACCAAGAAGGCCAACACGTGGTTATTGCATATTTTTGGACAAATTTTCGACCAAAGCAAAGCATTTATGAGCCAAATGATAGCCAAGCATGAAGGAAAAAGGGTGAGGATTCGTAGGAAGGGTGTCTCATTCACTAAATGGCCCCTTCCTCAAAATCTCTACCCTCAGCTCGGAGTTCAACAGGCCATCAAAAGGATTCCCAAGGGCAGCTGCGTAGCTTTGTGTAAAGTGACTGATCACTGGCAGTTTGAGCAGCCGAGCCCCTCGAGTTAAGGAGGGCTATTGGAGACCCTCATAGTGCATAAATAGGAAGGCTTCTAGGCTTCATAGGTTACTTTTTGAATAGTTGTATTCTGCACCATAGTGCTGCTAGTTTCTTAGCTCACTTTGTAGCTTCTGCTGTACAACTTTCTTTGTGACATGGTTATTTTTGAATAATGGAAAGTAGTTTCATTTGGCATCAATTTGAGCTTTTCTTAGGAGCCTGCAGCTCTTGGGGTTGGGCCCAACCCAAGTGCTAAGGCCTCCTTCATGTACTGCTATATGTTTTTAATTTTTTTTTAAAAATACTTTATTTAAGTAGATTACAGTCTTGCTTGGTTACCTAGATCATTGTTGATGATTAGAGAGACTTTTCATGTTCAGATCTATTTGATAGGTTAATAACAGAGAAGACCTTCAGAAAAAGGCCATCAAGCACCCATGATCTCACCTCTCCCTCTGTGGAACCATGAGCTGAGAGCAAGGTGTCCTTTCTACCCCCAAAAACATTGTCTTTGCTTCATCATGCAATTGTTAGTGTTGAATTCTCATTTGCAGGAGTTGATACTAGTTGTGGTTACATGTTCAAGTTCATGATTACTTAGTTTTCATAGCTATTTCACATGATTTCATTGCAATAAACTTCTGTTCGTTCTCTTTGCTGATATTTAGGTCAGACTAGGTTAAAGTTGCTAGGTCTTTGGTTTTTCCGAGTCCTTGTTTGAATAGTTTGGAAAATAACTTATAGAGCACCTGTAATAGCTATTTACCTACCCCTACTTCTTCAATACCACCTGCTCTATCCTCCAACTCTGATTCTTGCCTCGCATTTGCCACGTTCCCTCACGTTGACCTAATTTCCATACTTTTGTGCAACATTGCTCTAACCCTCCTGGAACAAATCCAGCCATCCTTATCACTCACCCGCTTTGTTCGCCAAGTCCTAGACCTCATCACACCCTCATCTTACCTCCATACCAAATTCTCTACATTTTTCCACCATCAGCCCTTCAAAACTCCCTTTCGGAACATCCTGTAGAAACATCATGTAGAAGCCACAGAACATCCTGTAGAACCCCTGCAGACTTCCTGTAGAAGCTCACGAAAGTGTTTTCTTGAGATCCGAGCACTGTGAAACTCTCTGGAAGGGTTCTAGGGACCCTTCAAGCCCTCTTCTAACCTTCTCAACCTTCTGCAAGCGCCTACTCCATTTCCCTTCGCCAGTCAACCTCTGCACAGTCAAAAGCAGTTAAGGTACATGCAAAATAATTCCAATGAATTACTCAAAAATGAAAAAAGATCTTTTCTTCATATTTCTCTTTAGAAGTAGCTTAGTAACATGAATTTTAACTTTTTAGAAGTCAATGGCATCCATTTCTGTAGCTTTCATCCTTTTACTTGCATCAGTAGGGTTAGTCGGTAGAACTAGGGTTTGCTAGGGTTTGCGTTCCTTTTTCACTTTCAGCTTCTTCCTATAAGTAGACTAGCTTCCTTTGAGTTAGCTTTTGTCCATCACTATTAAAAGCTTCTTCTGAGAGCTCATAGAAGTTGGCTTAAGTTCCTAGTGGACTTGTGGCAATTGATCAAGTGACAGCTGCAGCAAGAGCTAGTACTTATGCATATAGCACCGTCACTTCCAAGTTTGCTACGAACTACCTGGTTGATAAAAGTAAAGAAGGGAGTCCCAAGAGTTGCAGCATTATTGCTGCAATACTGGAGCCCACTAGCTAGAAATGAGCAAACTACAAAGCTAAAAAACACTAAAAGCTAAGGAACTACTGAGGTTAGGTAGGATGGTTTCATCAACAATTTAGACAAAACCTTCCTTTTCTTCGTCCGCAGAATAGACGAAGGTGAATGGTGTGTCGGACCAATCACCTAACCTAAGAAGCTAAATAACTAAAAAGCTAAAAAGCTAAAAAACGCTAAAAACCTAAAAAATAAAATTGGTCATTTTTAGCTTGCATAAAAAGTTTTGCATGCCCCCAAACATCGAGAAAAGGAGAGTCTCCAGTAACCATATGGAAACTTACCGTGGTTATGCAGGATGATTTCATCTATGGAATAGACAAAACCCTTCTTGTACTTCATCCATAGAATAGACGAAGGTGAAAGGTCTCCCAGACCAATCACATAACCTACAGGGAGACCTATTTTTTCAGCTGGGTTCGTCTGCAAAATAGACAAGGGTGCATGCCCCCTAAGCTTCATTACATTCACCAGACTACTTGTGGTAATTAGGTGGATGGAATGAAGGTTGAAGAGACATCATTGATGCAAAAAGACCATTTAGTGATGATGGTTGACTTGGACCTATGTTTGAACTAGGCAATGAAAGTTGGTCAATAAGCTGGACAGTTTTGCCTTCATGTGGGAAACGCATCACTCGAAAGAGTGTTGAAACAATAGCTTCCATGTTGTAAACATAGTCATGTCCAAGGAGTAGATTGTAATCTAACGGTCCTTGGACTACCATCACGTTCAAGTGAATGGTTTTCCTTCTCAAAGTTATCAGCAACTTGGGAAGGATCCCTAATGGTCAAGTGGTTCATTTGTTAAAGCCTAACAAATTCTGTGTAACAGGCATACACAATGGCGAACCAAGCGCTTTCATCTATGATAGTGCTAGACACAATCATTTTGTAAACTTGTACTATGATCCGGAATGGTACATTAGAAGGAAGGCAAGATCTTGCTAGTCAATTCCAATCAGAGGAAGCGATTAGATTGCTTAGAGGGGGTACCAAATAAATAGTTTGAATGAACTCCTTGAGTAGCGGGAACTGGGGGATTCTTTTCCTATTGTGAAGGAACGGACGAATTGCTTCCAAGTTCATTAGAGTCTGAAGTAACAAAAAGAATTTGAACAGTATAGTTCTCACTCTCTTTGGGAATGGTATCATCTGAAGGTGGACCTTCTGAATGTATAACTGGGTCAACTTCCATCTTGACCTGTTGACTTTGGTCCGGTATGGACTCAGAAGATTCAATTTCAACGATAGGTGTTTCGACCGACGATTAAGTCATGTCAGTTGGATTTTCAACTAGTAAAGGACTTGAGGTGAGTTTCTTGTATCCTGATGGAAGTAGTTATGGTGAAGCAGGACAGTTACGCAAGACTCTTTTGGCCTCATCCAAAAAAGGACAACGGGGAAGGTGATCGTCTCCTTCACATAATCCACATGGAATTTTGACCTTTCCTTTCTGTCCATGAACTTCATTTTCACTAGTTGATGGTATGCTATCAACATGATCACCAGAGGTTGATGACACCGAACAGTGCGTGCGGGGAGACCATTCTCTCAAGATCTGAGAAAGGAAAGGACAATCTCGATGAAAATGGTTTCCTCTACATATTACACAAGGAAATCTGGGAGATTTAGTGTGCAGATTTTCACCAGATGATTCATGGTTGCCCCCTTGCTTAACTGACTTCTTCTTCTTCTTCTCCTTCCCTTTCTTCTTCTTCTCAGTCACCTGGTTACTAGCATCACTATTTTCACCAAGCGAAGAGGAAGAAGGGGAGGGAGAAACAAACGAAGAAGAAGGTGAAGGGTCAACTTCAGTATCAACTGGTTGCTGATTCGATTGCTGAGGAATTACGGTATTTTGAACGATAGAGGTTGAGAATAGCCATACCGGTAGACCAATTGTGATTCCTAGAAGGGACAATGTGGCCATATATGGAGCATCAATATTTCCCCAAGAAGAAAATGGACAAGGATTCCCCTCAAGATGGATTCCATGATTGGTGGACTCCATTATCTCAACCTAAGACCAACGAAGGAACAAGGATGTTATTTCAAATTTAATAAATTTTAATGATGCTTTGACACAACTTTTTCTTTTACAATTTTTAAGAGTCGAGGAAAATCTAAAGATGACTCTAGTCCCCTTCGATTTTTAATGAGCCTGAAGTGACAAGTGCTCAGATGGACCTTTTCTTTTAAGGAGTCGAAAAGGAACGAAAGTGACTACTCTGGAGATCTAGATAGAGGGATTACCAAACCAATCACAAAACTGCAAAATACACCTTGGTGATAAATTAAAGAGAAATTACTAAGGACTTATGTACGGTAGTCAATCTTCTTGAATGTTGTGTTCAGTGCATTGCGGTCGATAGGGCAACAGACACGGCTTCCTATGATTAAAGGATATAAGCCTATTGTGGTCTCCCAACACATATTCAATGGTATGGGGATCACAAGTCCGTGCTAGCACTTGTCGTATCAAAGAGGAGGGATCACCCAACCTTCGATGAAAATGATAGTTACTAGATTTTACGATGCCGGAACATGTCTCTAGCCTAGACCTCTAGATGTGTTGCGTTAGGTTCCAAAGCATTGTTAAGTTCATTGAAATGTATTTTAGAGTTGATCTTGTTTAGAAGTTTGGCTTTCAAGGTTCACCGCATGATGTAGATGTAAAATTTCTAAATATGCAATCTAAAATGATAAAAAATCGTTGTTTATTTTTAGCAATGAAAATCCTAGCTACTAAGGAAAGAAGATTACGATTCTTTCAAACAAAGAGCAAAGAGCACACATTAAATGCACTTTTCCTAAATCATTTTTCGCACACAGTCTAAATGCAAATGCAAATGCATCTATTTGTTTTTCATTCCCCTTAATGTAAAGAATGCCAAAAGCAAAACTAAGTATAGATCTGAAATATTTTCTTCAAAGTGACATTTCAACAATTTCTTTTTTCAAAATAGAAAGGAAGACTAAATGACACTTTTCGATTTCGAATAGAGAATGCTTTCGACACTTCAAAATATCAACAAATCAAATCAAATACATGACAAAAAGTTCAATCGACTATCCAAGGAAGGAAGACTCAACGACACTTCTATTTTTGATACAAAACGACAGTTATGACACTCTTTTGCACCAAAATGACAGTTCGATTTAAGAAACTTTTCGACAAAGGATTGCAAATGATGGACAAATGCATAAAAAAATTTGCTAATCTTAATCAATGGAGGCTGAACTATGTAAAGCAAGGAAGCTTTAGCAATGAGATATTGTTCATAAGCAGCAAAACAATTGAAGAGAGCTGAAAACAAGGACAAAAAACCCAAATTTCAAGGAGAGAAATAGGATTACTTAGTCATCACACCTGTGCTTCACAGAAATAGGGATGCATCTCACCTGCTACACTCGGGAAGTGCGATGGGCCAGGGAGTGCAACTGAGGTGGGTTTTGGCTCAAATTTGCAGATGAATTCAGTGAGTTAAGTTGAGCTATTATGGATAGTAAAGAGAAAAGTACAGAGGTATGATATTGGAAGTTTATTGAGCTGCCACAAGAGCATCTAGAATGTTTGTAAATTAGATGTTCAGCTCATAAACTAAACCAGAGATTGACTAAAGCAGCATTCATCTACTTTGTAATTGCAGAACAAGAACAGTTCGAAGGCTATCTGCTGAACTTCACGCTCCGTCTATAGTTTATAAAACAAACAATCAACAACAAACAAACACACTATTCGCTCCCCAGTGGAGTCGCCATTTTGTTTCCAGGAAACTAGTGTCTTTTCGATCTACTAGTCCCACTAGGATTGGTAGCTATCCTAGAAACAAACAATCAAAGCAATTTGTGATTTCCTTTATGTATGATAGATAAGAGAGAAGCAAAGGGACCAACCTGGATCTTCTTCTTGACTCCTTGCTTGATTACTCTCTCCCTTGATAGAGCTTGTGCCTCTTCTCCTACTTATCCCACTCAGTGAATACCTGTAGAGAAGAAGTAACAAAACACCATCAAAGCATCTTGATCTATTATATCATAAGCAATGTAGAATCAGAAATACATTGAACATACAATAGCATTCACAAATAACAACATTCACAAATACACGATTGTATGGAGGAAAACTCAAAGAACTTTATTAATAATAGAAGGGAGAATTAAAACCCAGCTATTTGATCCAACATCATCCTCCCAGCATCAAAGCCCTCTTCACCTCATAAAAAGAAAGATCACCCAACAATATAATGCTCTTTCTCAGATACAATCTATCAGCACTTCCTTACAAATTACCAAATTCCAGCCTCTTGATCTCTCAGATGAGGGATCCATTTATAGATGTCTGCAAGGGTGTGAGTCATCTCTGGGTTTTTGATTAGTGTCATTCCACTTGTTTTTCTTGGTTCCACTTGGAGATTTCTTGGATCTCTTACTCATCCCTGGGCAAATTCAGAGAGGCAAGTGTCATAGGAGAAGTTTCTAGAAGATTCCATGAGCATCCACTTAGCAAACTGTCTCTGACATTTGTCCCATTCTCGCTCATTGCACCCCACAGAAGGCCTCTTCAGTGTGCATTGCACCTGGCTAGTGTAGGAGTCAGTATGCATCACACCGTGACAGTGAAGCAGTCAATATGATCCAGTTTTGGCCAGTTCTGAGTGGTTTTTCAGGTGGAACTTCTGGGGAATGATGTAATTATTTGACCATGATCCTTTAGGGTATGAAACAACACTTTTAGGGGTTAAAGAGCCCTTGGTTTATCGAAATATAAGATTGGGGTTGCAGTGCCAAAATATGTCTATAACAGATGGCGACTCCACAGATCAACCAAGCCTTTACAGACTCACCATTGTATGCTGACATAATATATGTTCTACAAAACCTTCAAGCTCCTCCAGAGCTATCCAGGACTAAAAGTAGGTTTTTAAAGATGAAATCTTTAAAGTTTTTCATAATTGATAATGCCTTATTTTGGAAAAATCATGAAGGCATATTGTTGAATTGTTTATTAAAGGAGGAATCTGATAAAATTTTGCAATAATTTCCTGCAGGTGACTATGGGGGACATCTCTATTGGAAGACAACAGCTGATAAGATCTTGAGGGCTGTTTTTTACTGGCCCACTCTGTTTGCTGATGTGAAGAAATTTGTAGCCTCATGCCACAATTGTCAAATTTTTGAAGGGAAAAGAAAATTACTGCCATTACCTTTGAAACCTATATCAACTGAAACACCATTTCAGCAGTGGGGTCTTGACTTCATTGGTGAAATTCATCCCCCTTCCTCTTCTCAGCATAGATGGATCTTAACTACCACAGATTATTTTACAAAGTGGATAGAAGCAATACCCCTAAGACAAGCCACTGATACTATCATAATAGGTTTTCCTGATACCAACATTCTGTCTTCATTCAGTTGCCCAACTAAAATCATCACAGAAAATGCTGCATCCTATAAATAAAAAAGGATGATTGATTTTTGCAACAAATATCACATAATCCTTGGTCATTCCACAACCTACTATCCCCAAGGAAATGGACTTGCAGAGTCTTCCAATTAAAGCTTAGTAAACATCATCAAAAAACTATTGGAAGACAATAAGAAGACCTAGAATAAGAAACTAGTGAATGCTTTGTGGGTAGACAGACTGACCACAAAGAAATCTGTTGGCACCAGTCCCTAGCAGCTAGTTTATGGAATGGAGGCTATTTTCCCATCTTCTTTGGGAACTCCAGTGATGAAAATACTCCAAGAAGCACAAGTTGAGCCCAATGATATTCAGAGAAGGATCAACCAGACTATTCATTTACAACAAACCAGAGAACAAGTCTACATCAGGTCCCAAGTTGTGCAGGAGAAAATCAAGAAAGCATTTGACAAGAGAACCAAGGCAGAAGATTTTTATCGAAGGGATAAAGACTTAAAATGGGACTTAAGAAGGGAAGATAAAGGGAAACATGGGAAGTTTGACTTCCTGTAGACAGGTCCTTACATTATTTATGCTTTCAGAGGTAATAATGCTTATTTTCTCAAAGAATTGGATGGTGTAGAAGTAGAAGGAGGACCAGTTAATGGTCAAATGCTAAAGCACTACATAGATCCTAGTCACTAAATCCACTAATCACTTGTACATACTATATCCTTCATAAAGTTCAATGTGGATTGGAGGGTAAACTTTGGATTTGAAGCCTGAAGAGAAGGCCCTAAGCTTTAAAGTTTTACTGTAAATAAATATCAATAAAGTAGCAAAGTAAAAAGGAAAGTTGCAAAGTAAAACCATGGAAATTCAGAAGCCCATTGACCTACTAGTTCTTGACATTTCACCAAGAAATGTCATCCCCAAGTGGAGCCACTATTATGTTTCTATACCAATAGGTGTCATAATTTTTGAATGGATGAGGTCAAAACTGTAATATGTACATACCTTTGCTTTCTGCAAATGTTTTCCATATTTGTAAAAAAAATAAAAATAAAAAATTAAAGAGGGTATGTCCTAAAAGAAAAATCAAAGGACAAAAATAATGAAAAAAGGTCAAAAAGAAAAGATGAAAAATGAACCCCAATAAAAAGAAAAATACCATGAAAGTGTGCAAGTCCAAATGCCACTGCTACTTTACTTTTTGTACAATAATAATTGTGTGCAAATTGTTGTTTATGCCACAATCCATGGTAACCAAATAGTTTAATCTTGGCAGATAAGTAGATAGGTAGAGTAAATAAAAAAGGATCTCAACAGTTTAATCTGAGCCCTTGGACGTAATAAGGATAGACTTAGATAGATTTCTATTCTAAAAGAAAAGAAAAGTTTTGATAAGGGTTTGCCAGTTTAAGTGCACCCTAATAAAGAGTAGAAAAAATGGTAGGATGTGTAGATGGGTAAGTAGGTGAATGGCTGCAGAATTATGGTGATTTATTGGATAAAATCATGTCATTTACTTTCATCATCAAATTGCTTAAAGTATGGATGGAATGGGACAATTACAAAGTCAAGTGATTAATTTCCCCATTCATTTTACCTTTTCACTAATTTCCCACAAACAAAAATCAAAGTACCTAAAACCTTAAGTTAAATCTCAAATTAAATCTCAAACTTACAAATCTCAAATTAGTAAATCTTTAAACTTCCGTGAGAATGAAGACTTTGTGAATCTATTTGATGACCAACCTAAGTTAATTTTCAGACCAGATGTTAATGGAATGCCAGTTGAAGGAGGGATACCACCCTTCTACATCATCCTTAACATCCATGATAAAATCCTTCATAATGCCATGCTAAACTCTAGGGCCTCACATAATCTTATGCCTAAGTCTGTAATGGAAAATCTTAACTTAGATATCACCAGGCCTTATAAGGATCTATTTTCCTTTGATTCAAGCCAAGTTAAATGCTTAGGTCTCATAAAATATTTGTGTGTCTCCCTAGTTCAATACCCTGCCAAGACCATACTTATGGACATAGTTGTTGCTGACATACCACCCAAGTATGGTATGTTGCTGTCTAGATCTTGGGGCGCCAAACTCCAGGGATCTCTACAACTGGACATGTCCTATGCTACCATATCAGTCTTTGGACACCCCAAGAAGCTGTATAGAGAGACTCTGATGAAGTATGTAGTGAGTTCCCAGGAGAGACCTCAGAATTTTCCCATATATTCAGTACATTCTGATATTGATTCCTTCATACTTTACAATGATGAAAATAATCAAGAAGACACTTCAAGTAGTATAACAACAGAACCAAAAGAAATTGCAGTATTAAAGGAAAATAAAAATGTCCAAATTCATGAAACATCAGATAAAAAAGATGATCTAGATACCTCAATCAAGAAGGATTCCACTACCCTAGATGAAAATTATGAGCATGAAATCCTGTGGCATTTGGAGTTTGATGGGTCGGTCAAAAAATTAGGTGCAGGAGCAGGTGTATGGATTTACAACTTAGAAAACGATTATTTAGAAGGTCATGCCTACAGGTTGAACTTTAAATGTACAAACAATATGGCCGAATATGAAGCACTTCTGTTAGGTCTGAAACTTGTTAAAAGGTTAGGAGCCATCAGAGTCTCTATCATGGGAGATTCTGAGTTAGTGATTAAACAAATTAATGTTTTTTATATGACTAGGGATCCTAGGTTAGGATTTTATAGAGGAACAATCATAGAGATATTAAATACCTTTTTAGAAACAAAGCTTACTGTTTTTCCAAGAAAACACAACATTCAAGCTCACAACTTAGCCATGTTTGCTAGTACTTGTAAGTTGCCATTTCAACCAAACCATCAGTACACTGCTGAGGTTAGGCATGAACCTTCCATTCCCAACAATTTAAAGAACTGGCAAGTATTTGAGAATGATCAACAAATTAATTTTTTTTTAACTTTAGATAATGAATTTGTAATTACCAACATAGACACAAACATAGCATTAGATATCGATTTCTCTGATAAAGTAGAAATTAACAAACTAGAAGATGATCAGATAGATAGATTTCATCCTACAAAGTTTACAAAATTAGATATTTGAAACCTAAAACAGACGGAAATTGATGAAGTCATTAATGAAGAAATTGAAGTCATAAACCTTAAAGATAATTTTATACCCAAAGGATTAACTCCTTTGGAGGACTTATTCGATTCAAACGATATTCCCAAAAAGCCTAAAATGGAACCCTTGAAATCACACATTGAGGAATGCAATATAGGATTTGAAGAAAATCCCAAATTGATAAAACTGTGAAAATCATTACCTCCCAATGAAAAACTGAAACATATGGAACCGCTGAAAGAATTCCAGGATGTTTTTGCCTGGAGTTAGGAGGACCTGAAATCCTATGATACTAGCATAATACAACACACTATTCCATTAAAAGAAGATTAAAATCCCTTCAGACAAAAACTTAGAAGAATCAACCCTATTCTGCTGCCTTCTATTGAAAAGCAGATTAAGAGAATGTATGAAGTAGGAATCATTGCACCTATCAGGTTCTCAGACTTGGTTTCCAATTTGGTACCCACAAGAAAGAAAACTGGCGAAATTAGGCTGTGTGTTGACCTTAGGAATTTGAATAAAGTTTCACTTAAGGATGACTATCCTCTTCTAAAAATGGATCACATACTATAGAGGGTAGTAGGTTCCTCCAGGATCTCACTGCTAGATGGGTTCTCTGATTATAACCAAATCCTAGTCCACCCAGATGATCAGGAAAAGACCGCATTCACAACTCCATGGTGAACTTTCATGTATGTGAAATGCCCTTTGGGTTAAGAAATGCAGGGGCCACCTTTCAAAGAGCAGTGGACATAGCGTTTGCCAAAGAAATCCATGACTTCCTAGTAATTTACCTTGATGACCTCACAGTATTCTCTAAATCAGATCAACAACACCTAGATCATCTTAGGCAGGTCTTTATTAAATGCAGGAAATATGGAATTTCACTGAATCCTAAAAAATCTTTATTTGGATTGGAAGAAGGGAAATTGTTAGGCCAAATTATCTCCAAAGATGGTATCAGGATTGACCCAACAAGAATTGAAGCTATTTTGCAGACACCACATCCCAATAATATCAAAGAACTTCAAGCATTTCTAGGGAAGATAAACTTTTTGAGGAGATTTATCTCTAATTTAGCTGGGTTAATTAGATTACTAAATACCATGCTAAAGAAAGATTCAACTATTAAATGGACTCTAGAGGCTAAAAAGTCATTTGAATATATAAAGCTAGCCTTAACACAAAATCCAGTCCTCATTAGTCTAATGTTTTATAGGGAATTTATCATATCTTCTTTTGCTTCAGAACACACCATTGTTGTAGTCCTTTTGCAGAAAAATAATCAGAGTTTTAAATAGCCAATAGACTTCTTTAGTAAAGCTCTGAGAGATGCACCTTTAAAGTATAACATAATGGAGAAGCAGGCTTTTGCTTTAGTTAAAGCAATTAAAGATTTCAGAGTTTATATCTTGTACTTTCATATAGTAGCATATGTTCCCAATGTTATAGTCAAGGACATTCTAACACAGGATGGACCTGACGGAAAAAGAGGAAAGTGGATAGCTACCATATTAAAGTATGATTTGGAAATAAAACCTACAAAATTGATGAAAGGCCAAGGTTTGGCTAAGCTCATGGTTGAAACAAACTGCTAGGCCCTAGACATAAACTTCATTGCAGAACTGGATAATGAAGAGGAGATGGTGTTTCTTGGAAAACTAGTGTCTTTTCGATCAGCTAGTCCCACTAGGATTGGTGGCTATCCTAGAAACAAACAATCAAAGCAATTTGCGATTTCCTTTATGTATGATAGATAAGAGAGAAGCAAAGGGACCAACCTGGATCTTCCGCTTGACTCCTTGCTTGATTACTCTCTCCCTTGATAGAGCTTGCGCCTCTTCTCCTACTTATCCCACTCAGTGAATACCTGTAGAGATGAAATAACAAAACACCATCAAAGCATCTTGATATATTATATCATAAGCAATGCAGAATTAGAAATACATTGAACATACAATAGCATTCACAAATAACAACATTCACAAATACACGATTGTATGGAGGAAAACTCAAAGAAATTTTAATAGAAGGGAGAATTACAACCCAACTGTCTGATCTAGCATCATCCTCCTAGCATCAAAGCCCTCTTCACCTCATGAAAAGCAAGATCATCCAACAATACAATGCTCTTTCTCAGATACAAACTATTAGCACTTCCTTACAAAATACCAAATTCCAGCCTCTTGATCTCTCAGATGAGGGATCCATTTATAGATGTATGCAAGGGTGTGAGTCATCTATGGGTTTTTTATTAGTGTCATTCCACTTGTTGTTCTTGGTTCCACTTGGAGATTTCTTGGATCTCTTACTCATCCCTGGGCAAATTCAAAGAGGCAAGTGTCATAGGAGAAGTTTCTAGAAGATTCCATGAGCATCCACTTAGGAAATTATCTTTGACATTTGTCTATTCTCACTCATCACACCCCACAGAAGGCCTCTTCAGCATGCATCACACCTGGCTAGTGTAGGAGTCAATATGCATCGCACCCTGACAGTGGAGCAGTCAGTATGGTCTAGTTTTGGCTAGTTCTGAGTGGTTTTTTAGGTGGAACTTCTGGGGAATGATGTAATCAGTTGACCATGATCCTTTAGGGTATGAAACAACACTTTTAGGGGTTAAAGAGCCCTTGTTTTATCGACATATAAGATTGGGATTGCAGTTCCCAAATATGTCTATAACAGTTGCCCCCTAAAGCATGAAGTCGTAAATCTTTTGATGTCGAGTGAAATGCTTTAACATGAGGATCCGAGGTATTCAAAATTGGAAGATAACCTATATAAGATACAATACAATACATCATCATGATATAATTTTCATGATCTAGCTGAGGCAGTAATTCCCATGCTCAGCTTTATAAATTCATTTCATGTACATAGAATAGATAATCATCTGTAGTTGCAGACTGGTGATTCTTCATATGAAGGGTCATCGTCCCTGGCTTGGATGACCATCTATGCAGCTTATGTGTACATTTTATTTCTTTATATTCCTGAATATATCGCAGCCGGGATGGATGAAACTAGATCCAAGGTCTTCAAACTCATTCAATCTTCGCCCGATGTACAAGTCAATCCATGTGAAAAGATGTCCTGAAGTCGAACATGGAAAGACACGCCTGATTACCAGCGAATAATGTAAGTTGTTAACAGGTGCAAGAGGAATCACTGATAATGATAATGACCCTCAAGGTACTAAAGTACAATTCACGTGGTGTGAATATATGATCTGATGTCAAACACCACGCAAAATCTTTCGGTCAAAGGCCATTGATGTCAACCTGTCGCTGGAAGTGAGAAACTTTCCATTAAGGCATGCAAGCTTCAAAGTACTGAAAGGGTTGTTTCTAAGTCAACTTCTTGGATAATGAGCTAATGTCGACAAGAAGTGACCCATCATAGGAGGGCCTTAATGTATCCCACATCTATGACACGAAATGAAGCAAATGATTTTCCGGAGGTGAAAACGATTTGATGATATAAGGTTCAGGAATGGCAGTCATGAAAAATGGAGGGTGAAGGTATTGCAGTGGATGAGGCATTAACTGGGTGGTGAATTCTCTAAATGAATTCTCTTGAACATATCGGCGACACTGAGATGGATTGGTAGTGTTAACCCCAAAAGATGGATTGTATGGAGGACCAATGGTGATATGATCGGTGAACGGAATAACCCAACCCGATTCAATCATGGTGATCGAGTGAAAGTGTCATGTTCAAGAGTGACCTACTACCATTAAATTCTTCAAGTTTTCTTCCCTTTTTCCCCAGTCATTGCTGACCAGTACCTCTTTATTTTTGTCAAGCTTGAGAAGGATAACATATGCTTGTTGTATAATTTTCCCTTTGGGCAAACCTGTCACTATGTTTTAGCGAGTCTAATGACAGTGAAACTCATTCTTGTGTGGGTGGATAAGTTTGTCGCTATTGTTTTAATGAGTTTAATGATAAAGATAACTCGGTTCTTTTCATGTTTAGAGTTGAAAAAAGGAAAAAAAGAAAACTCCAGCAGTTCTTTTTCGTAGCATAATCCTTTAAGTTTGAAAAAGATTAAAATAATATAAAAGGGATGACTTTTCCGATCATTTTAGCGAGCTGAAAAAGACAAGCACTTGAACTTTTTCATGAGATAATCGCTCAGGTCTGAAAAGTTTAAAATATACATGAGGGATGGGACTTCCAATCACTTTAGTGAGTTGTAAAGGCCAATATCTTGAAATTTTTTTCATATTTAACGAGTCTGAAAAGAGTTTAAAGGAGACTTGTTTTTTGAGGAATGAGTGGTGTCTAGGGTAGCGATTGGTTCCAGGTAATCTTGGAACTTCTCAAAACATGGTTATGTGAAGAGGGTGGCTAATAGGACCACTCATTGCAGCTGTTCCTCAAAAAGGTAAACAATCAAGTGGAAGCATATGATCAGCCAAAAGAATGGAGGTGATGGTAGGAACACAACCAAGGCTCAAAAGGCTGACAGCAGGGCATTCACAAAGGTTATTTACCGAAGGTAGGTTCATTTTTTAATGAGCTTCAACTCTGGGGGAACATATGCTTAGTTGGCAGGTTCATTTTTTAACGAGCTTGAACCTTGTGAAAACATTTCTCATTTGGTAGGTTCATTTTTTAATGAGCTTGAACCTTACAGAAACATTGCTCATTTGGCAGGTTCATTTTTTAACGAGCTTGAACCTTGTGGAAACATTGGTCATTTCCTTTTTATGTAGGCTAGTGATGAGCCCCAAAAATGGGTAACTTATTGGGCTCATTTTGCCTATTGTTCTTCATCGATCCACCATTTTTCATAGTTTATGCATGTTTCTTGGGTATATTTATGTTAGTTGAACGAATGAGGATAGTCACTTGACCAAGAAGGCTAACACGTGGTTATTGCAAATTTTTGGACATATTTTGGACCAAAGCAAAGCATTTATGAGCCAAATGACAGCCAAGCATGAAGGAACAAGGGTGAGGATTCGTAGGAAGGGTGTCTCCTGCACTAAATGGCCCCTTCCTCGAAATCTCCACCCTTAGCTTGGAGTTCAGCAGGCCACCGAAAAGGATTCCCAAGGGCAGCCGAGCAGTTTTGTGTAAAGTGACTGATCACTGGCAGTTTGAGCAACCGAGCCCCTCGAGTTAAGGAGAGCTGTTGGAGACCCTCGTAGTGCATAAATAGGAAGGCTTCTAGCCTTCGTAGGTTACTTTTTGAACAGTTGTACTATGCACCATAGTGCTACTAATTTCTTAGCTCATTTTGTAGCTTCTGTTGTACAACTTTCTTTATGACATGGTTATTTTTGAATAATGGAAAGCAGTTTCATTTGGAATTAGTTTTGAGCTTTTCTTAGGAGCCTGTAGCTCTTGGGGTTAGGCCCAACCCAAGTGCCAAGGCCTCCTTCATGTACTGTTATATGTTTTTAATGTTTTTTGCAAAATACTTCTGTTAAGTAGATTACAATCTTGCTTGGTTACCTAGATCATTGTTGATGATTAGAGAGACTTTTCATGTTTAGATTTATTTGATAGGTTAATAATAGAGAAGGCCTTCAGAAAAAAGGCCATCAAGCACCCGTGATCTCACCTCTCCCTCTGTGGAACCATGAGCTGAGAGCAAGGTGTCCTTGCTGCCCCCAAAAATACTGTCTTTGCTTCATCATGCAATTGTTAGTGTTGAATTCTCATTTGCAGGAGTTGATACTAGTTGTGGTTACATGTTCAGGTTCATGATTACTTAGTTTGCATAGCTATTTCACATGATTTCATTGCAATAAACTTTTGTTCATTCTCTTTGCTGATATTTAGGTCAGACAAGGTTAAAGTAGCTAGGTCTTTGGTTTTTTTGAGTCCTTGTTTGAATAGTTTGGAAAATAACTTGCAGAGCACTTGTAATACCTATTTGCCTACCCCTACTCCCTCAATACCACCTGCTCCATCCTCCAACTCTGATTCTTGCCTTGCATTTGCCACGTTCCCTCACGTTGACCTAATTTCCATATTTTTGTGCAACATTGCTCTAACCCTCCTTGAACAAATCCAGCCATCCTTATCACTCACCCGCTTCGTTCGCCAAGTCCTAGACCTCATCACACCCTCTTTATTACCTCCATACCCACTTCTCCACCTTTTTCCACCATCAGCCCTTCAAAACTCCCTTTCAGAACATCTTGTAGAAGCCACAGAACATCCTATAGAACCCTTGCAAACTTCCTGTAGAAGCTCACGAAAGCAGTTTCTTAAGATTCGAGCACTATGAAACTCTTTGGAAGGGTGCTAGGGACCCCTGAGGCCCTCTTCTAACCTTCCCAACCTTCTGCAAGCGCCTACTCCATTTCCCTTTGCTAGTCAACCTCTGCATAGTCAAAAATAGTTAAAGTAAATGCAAAATAATTCTGATAAATTACTCAAAAATGCAAAAAGATGTTTTTTTCGTATTTCTCTTCAGAAGTAGCTTAGTCACATGCATTTTACCTTTTTAGAAGTCAAAGGCATCCATTTCTGTAGCTTTCATCCTTTTACTTGAATCAGTAGGGTTAGTCGGTAGAACTACGGTTTGCTAGGGTTTGCGTTCCTTTTTCACTTTCAGCTTCTTCCTGCAAGTAGACTAGCTTCCTTTGAGTTAGCTTTCGTCCATCACTATTAAAAGCTTCTTCTGAGAGCTCATAGAAGTTGGCTTAAGTTCCTAGCGGACTTGTGCCAGCTGATCCAGAGAAAGCTGCGGCAAGAGCTAGTACTTGTGCATATAGCACCGTCGCTTCCAAGTTTGCTACGAACTACCGGGTTGATAAAAGTAAAGGAGTCCCAGGAGTTGCAACATTATTGCTGCAATACTGGAGCCCACCATTCCTTTTGGCGCCATTACCGGGGAAGTGTCAAAGTATTTGTGATTGCTGCTTTTATTCTATTTTCTACTACAACCTTCTGCTAAGTAGTTTATTTCATTTCCATTCTGCAATTTCATTCCTGCAAAAGTAGATTAGACATTTCCTGCTTTCATAGATTAGCATTTCAATTCTGTAATTTCAATTCTGCAAGCATAGATTAGCATTTCAATTCCGCAATTTCATTTCAGCAAAATAGATTAGTCCTTTCCCGCTTTCATTTCAATTCCACATTTTCATTTCAGCAAGATAGATTTTAGCTAGTTGCAATTCAATCTCTTTCAGTTTTGCAAGTACAAGCAGAAAAAAAAAAAAGAAGCAAATAACAATATTCCATTTTCATGCCTCGTAGGAATAGAAATAATACCAGAAAATTCCTACCCAACACCCCCACCACATCACTAAGTCACCCTTCTCTCTTCTTTGGTGGCAATGATCTAGAAGAACCTATAGGTGAACCTCCTAAGATATATGAAGATCCTATAACAGAAGAAGAGCAAGAAAACATTCCTTTTGAGACCATGGCTGAAAACAGAAATGGTAGAGAAGATGAAGAGAGAATAGAAGGTGCCTTTCCCATCCGAGAGACCAACGGGGATAGGAAGATGAAAAACATAAGTCCCTCAACCTTACCTCATTTCCATGGATTGACCACTAAAGACCCTGATACCTTCCTGTTTGAGTTTTCTGTCCTTTGTCGAACTTATGACTATGCAAAAGACGAGCAAAAGTTGAAACTCTTTCCCTCTACCCTCAAGGATGCAACACTCCACTGGTTCATGGGGCTACCTGGAAATAGTATCACAACTTGGGCTCAGATGCAGCAAGCCTTTAACAACAAATATCGGGACTACTGTAGGTTAAAGGAAACAAAGGGAGAGATCTTTCAGATGACCATGGGAAGTGATGAGTCTTTAGAAGACTACGAGGAAAGGTTCCAACTTAGCTATAAACGGGCCAGGTGCATGCTTGACCCTGAATCTCTAAAGTTGGTTCTGATCCGAGGAGTCCCCGAAGACCTTCTAGATACCCTCCATCTGCTAGCTGGAGGAGACATCCACCAACTACCTTATGAGGACATAAAGTCTGTGTTTAGAAACCACTCTAGGGCAGCCCGGAAACGAGGTAGGGGGAATTCACTCTCAGCTAGTACCACCTTCTCTAAGCATGAGTTTGCTAATTAGATGGAAGACCTCAAAAGTGAGATAAGATAGACCATTGCTATGCAACTGGATACCTTCCAAATCCAACAGAAGAAAGAGGAAGCTGAGAGGGCTTTGGCCATTTTTTGTCCTAGATGTACCAGGAAGAATCCTAAGAACGAGTGTCCATTGCACTCAGTGGAGGTATGTTTCGTTTGTGAGGAAGACGACCCCATGAACTAGTGCCCAAACTTACCTGGATTTAAAGCCATGTACCAAGGGGCTAAAGGGGCCACTGAGACACTCTACTTCCTCAACCAAAGGAGGCTGCATGGGTCCAGACCTTACCAACAGGGGATGCAAGGAACATCCCAAACTTATTACAACCCCAACCAATCCGCTCACATGCCTTCTTGGGGGCCCCCTGCTCATCCTTCCTGGTCCACACCTCCTCCTTGGTCTTATCCATCTCAATACCATACTCAACCTGCTACTCATTCGTTTCACTCTCATGTCCAGCCACACCCTTAGTGGAATGCACCTCAACCGGCGTGGAGCCCCAATACAACTCTCCTCCTGCTATTTTACCTCCACCTCCTACTCAACCACAACCATTACCTCCTGCTCCTCCAAGACAACCCCATATGCCTGCTCAACCGAACCTGAACCCCAAAAATAGACAATCCTAGTAGGTATACACTGGAGAGACAACATGCCCTACCTATGCTGTGGAGATTTAGGAGATCAACTTACGATCTGGAAAGGCCCTTCCAGATCGCCAGCCTCCTCCCCAGGAGGAAGAGGAAGAGAAACAAGAAAGTGAACCCAAAGCCATTCCACCCTTTCCTAAGAGACTAACAGTAGCCACGCAACCAAACCTAGAGGAGACTGAACTTTTAGGAGAACTTAAACACTTGTGTGTGAAAATTCCACTTCTCTAAGCCATAAAAGATGTACCAATATACAACAAATTGATCAAGGAGAAGTGTTTCAGGCACCCAGGCAGGTGCAAGAGAGATGCCCCGACTATCAATGTCATAAGACAACTGTCCGATCAGATGTTGGGACAAGTAATCTGTCCAAAATATTTGGACCCTGGGAGTCTCATAGTTGATGTCCACATCAATGGCACCATAATCCCCCACACCTTGATTGATCTAGGGGCTGCCATTAATGTGATAACCAGGGACACTATGCTTAAACTTAACCTTCAGAGTTCCTTAAGAAAGACCTCGACAGTACTGCAGTTGGCAAACCGCTCCACCATGACTCCCAAAGGGATTATGGAGGATGTCCTGGTCTCTGTTGATTCTTGGGAGTACCCTGCAGAATTCTTGGTCCTTCAACCAAAGACAAAACTCACTGGATACCCCCTCATTTTGGGAAGGCCTTGGTTAACTACTCTGGATGCTTACATCAGTTATCGAGCTGGAAGCATGACCATCAAGAATGGGCCTATGTCCAAACAGCTAGTCCTATACCCTCCTGCCCAACCTCTGTTAGAACATGACTTACCGCTCTGGTTGGAGGAGGAAGATGAGGGTGAAGTCTACTCTACACCATTGTGCATAGTAGAAGCCATCAGGGGAGGTCCTCTGACCAAGGATGACTTGATCAAGAATTTGATTCAAAATCCACCTCCTAGTGCACTATCATTAGAGGATTTAGTGGAAGGTACCCAAGCCAACGCTTTAGTGGACCTTTGTGTGGCCGATCCGACCTCACCCAGAGTTAAAAATGTGGAATTTGGCCCTGAAAGAACCTTAAAGATCAGCTCATCCCTATCTCCCTCTCAAGAGAAGGAGCTTTGTAGCTTATTGAGCCACCATTTGGATGCTTTTGCCTGGAGCTATAAGGAAATGGAAGGAGTCCATCCGTCGGTCTGTACCCATCACATTTACATTAAAGAGAATTGTAAACCAGTCAGGCAGCCTCAGAGGAGAATGAATCCATCCCTTAAGGACATCGTTAAAGAAGAATTGAAAAAGTTGTTGGACGTAGGATTCATCTACCCCATCTCGGATAGTGAATGGGTTTCTCCTCTGGTGCTTGTACCTAAGAAAAATGGGAAATGGAGAATCTGTGTAGATTATCGAGAACTTAACAAAGCCACCAAGAAGGACCATTTCCCTTTACCGTTCATAGATCAAGTGCTAGATGGGTTGGCAGGGAAAAAATTATTTTCTTTCCTAGATGGGTTCAGCGGGTACAATCAAATCCAAATTAGCCTAGAAGACCAAGATAAGACCACCTTCATTTGCCCTTAGGGAACCTTTGCCTATCGGGTCCTTCCCTTTGGGCTATGCAACACTCCCGCCACTTTCCAGAGAGCAATATTGAGCATATTTGCTGAGCTGGTTCACGATTTGGTGGAAATCTATATGGATGACTTTACTCCTTATGGGTCTAACTTCCAAGAAGCATTGTCTAACCTAGGAGAAGTTCTAACCAAGTGCATTGAAATGAACCTGTCCCTCAGTCCTGAAAAATGTGAATTCCTGATGACTGAAGGGACCGTGTTAGGTCATACCATTTCTTAGCAAGGATTACAGGTGGATCCTAACAAAATTTCTATCATCCAAAAGGTTCCACCTCCTCAAAAGGTAAGGGATGTTCAGAGTTTTCTAGGCTTAGCAGGATACTATAGAAGATTCATTAAAGATTTCAGTAAGCTAGCCTTGCCATTGTTTGGCCTCTTAGGGAAAGATGTTGAGTTTAAATGGACTGACGATTGTCAAGGGGCTCTAGATGAGTTGAAGGATAAGCTGGTGTCCGCCCCAATCTTGAGATGTCCAAACTGGGCCCTACCTTTCCACATCCATACCGATGCCTTGAATAGAGCCATAGGGACAATCTTAGGACAAGTTGAGGAGAAACTTCCATACGCCATATACTTTGTTAGCAAAAACCTGTCTAAGGCAGAGATGAACTATACTATAACCGAGAAAGAGTTCCTGGCTGTAGTCCATTCCCTGAACAAGTTTAGACACTACATCACTGGTTATCAAACATTCATACACACTGATCATGTTGTGATTAGATATTTAATGAATAAGCCTGATGTAAATGCTCATATCATTAGATGGTTACTTTTGTTGCAGCAATTTGATTTGACCATTGTGGACAAGCCAGGAAAGGAAAATGTTGTTGCTGACTTTCTGTCTAGATTAGACTTGCCTGCAGGTGAAGAAGGGACAATGGATGACCAGATGCCAGACGAACACCTGTTTTCTATTTCAATACTCTCCCCATGGTTTGCTGATATAGCAAATTACTTGGTCTCAACATAGTTCCCTCCACACCTATTCTCAGGAGAGAAGAGAAAAATTGTGAGGAAAAGTGCCCCATTCACTTGGATCGGGGGCAACCTGTTTAAACTTGGCCCACATTAGATCTTGAGGCATTGTGTTAGGGAGGAGGAAGTTTTTGACATCCTCCTAACCTGTCACAATGGGCCCTGTGGAGGTCACTTTGCAGCGAAAAGAACTGCCTTCAAAATTCTACATGCAGGCTACTATTGGCCCACTCTTCATCAAGATGTCAGAAGATACATCAGCCAATGTGACCGATGTCAAAGGATGGGGAAACCAACTCCAAGGGATGAAATGCCCCTCCAACCTCAAGTGACCTTCGAGCCATTTGAGAAGTGGGGCATGGATTTTGTGGGTCCTATCAACCCTCCTTCAAAGCAAAGGTCTTACATCATAGTCTGCACAGACTACTTGACAAAGTGGGCAGAAACCAAGGCAATCAAGGAAGCGACAGAAGGAAAAGTGGCTGAGTTTTTAAGGGAAAATATCTTCTACAAATTTGGCTACCCAAGAGAGGTGGTCACCAATCAAGGAAGTCAATTCACCTCTAACCTGATCGAAGACCTGCTCGCTCATTACAAGATCAAGCACAGAACTTCCACCCCTTATCATCCGCAAGCTAACAGGCAGGTGGAAGTTACTAATAGATCGTTCGAAGAGATTTTGACTAAAGTGGTGAACAGCAGCAGGAAGGATTAGGTAGATCGCTTGGTTGAGGCCACCTGGGCCTACAACACCACTTGGAAAACTACAACAGGTTTCACACCTTACGAGCTGGTCTACAGGAAGAAGGCTCTGCTATCCATAGAATTCGAGTACAATAGATTGAGGGTGGCAGCTCAGCTGGACCTAGATCTCAGCCATGCACAATGAGAAAGATTATTGCAGCTGAATGGATTAGATGAACAAAGAATGTAGTCCCTCCTCCACTCAGAAGTAGTTCAACTCCAGAGGAAGATATGGCATGACCGACACCTTAATGAAAAGCAATTCCAGTCAGGAGATTGGGCGCTGCTGTATGATTCTAGATACAAGGATTTCAAAGGGAAACTGAGGACAAGGTGGTTAGGACCATTACAGTGGAGAAATGCAACGACAATAGTTCAGTCCTCATCAGGACCATTGATGAAGAAGCCATCCCCATGCTCGTCAATTTGCATCGATTGAAAATCTACAGGAAACCCCTTTTGAGGTAGGAGTTCATTGAAACTTTGGACAAATCAGTGTTGGTAATGGAGCAGGGCCCTGTCTCTACTCCACTCACACCTTGAGCATCAAAAAAAAAAAAAAGAGGGAAAAAAACAGAGAAATGAAATAAAAAGATCCCTGGGTGAAAACTTCTTTGAAGCACCCGGGGCAGACAGTGAGGGTGAAAACCTCATGGAGGCGTCCCAGCTGTCTCTCAAAAAAAAAAAGAAGAAGAAAGAGAAAAAAACAGGCCTAATCTCTGTGGAATAACTGCAGGTTCCAGGGAATATATTGCAGGTTAGGAAGGTTGCGCAAAACAAGGACAGGGGTCCACACCAGGCTACAGGACACCATCACAGAAACTTCATCCATGACCACTCACCTTTCCTAGGATTTGATCGCATTTGGGTTCAGATTCCACCTTCTATAGGAAGCTCTGCCTCTTCTACAGGAAGTTTATGTCTTCTACAGGAAATATCCTGTAGAAACTTCGGGCAAGCCAAAATTGATTTTGGACGGGAATCTAATGGTGGGAATCTATTTGTTAGGCCTGCAACCACCTTTGTTTCCACCCATCACCATATGGCACCCTGTTCCATCTCTGTACACCTCCGTCATCCGCTTGGTTATATGTTCCTGCACAGTCATACCAGAAACCCCGTTTCCTGAGATTTCCAGCAAGAATTTTTTAGCGACAAATTAAGCAATGATGTCTAGCTCACCCTACCTGTCAATCTCCGTCTGGACTCTTCATCAACAAATCCCTCGTCTGCAATATAGCCCTGCTCATTTAGCCTGCATTCCAGGAGGAGAAGTAGCTACAGGATATCCTATAGGAATCCTGTAACGGCTGATCCCTCTGGAAAGACATACTCTGAAGACAGGGACAGCCGAAATCAACAAAGGGAACATGCAGAAGGATCCTCTTGAACGTGAAAACATCCTCGGCATCCGAAACAAAGCCAAACCTATGCATGCAGTGATGACAACCAAAGGATAGGGTTCTAAAACTCATACATACAGCATCAACGAATGGAGGAATGGGTTCTAACACCCATGCACGAGGCAGCAACAAGAAAAGCAGTGGTTCCAAGACCCGAGGTCTACATAACGCGTCCACGGCCATGCAGGTAAGTGTCTAACCTCATTCGTCAATTGCATAAATTATATTTCAAAAACTGCATGGCTGTGAAAATGGTTCGGATTGGACGGGATCGGTGGCCAGTCAACTGGCCACCCTCAGCCGGTTACAAAGCCTCGTAGGATCCAAACAAGCTTAGTTACGTTCAAATTTTCCACCGAGACGTGTAGCCGACACGTGTGGAGTGTCCAGTCGGGAAAATCAGCGAGACTGGTAGTGGTGGCGGAGGTTAATGGCAGAGGGGAGGTGATGGTGGTCAGAGACATGCAGAAAAATGATGGCCATGTTGTTGGATCAACAGTTTGGTCTGGCCACCTCATCCTCTCACCATGAATTGCGCTGCGGATTAAAGATACTCGGCTGAAGACTCTCACCACCCGCTGTTCATTTGCAATTGCAGCGTCCTCGGTCGAAGTACCCATCCTCTGCCTTTGAAATCTATTAACCCATCATCCTCCACCGAGTTTTTTGGCCTATTATCAAAAATCTCCCACCTACCGGGCTCGTTCAGAAGCGCAGTGACATCCTGCAAAAGCCGGTAAGAGTTCTACATGAAGCCGCTCTACAGGAAGTCTAGCACAGCTTTCCGGAGCAGAAAAGCCTAGATTTTTCTTCGTCGAATTTGGAGTTCTGAGAGAGGTAGGCTCGAAAACACTCTTCCATGCATGGTATGTTTCGAAAAGGTGGTGAATTGAACTATTTTAAATTGGGGAGTCCGAGAAAAATCAGCCTGTGAGTTGGAGATAGCAGTTTGCATGTGTGTTGAATGATATTCCTCAGTTTTTCTGCATCGAAATTCTTCTCCACATTTCCTGTTGCTAAAACTCTCCTATAAGGAAGGCATATGCAGCTGTGAGAGCTAGCCTGTGGATGAAAATTTTAAAATTTTCATATCTGAATGTGTCCCGAGAAGAAAACTTGGTCTTTGCCCTCTATCTGTAGAAGCAAAAACTCTTCCTTTCATAACCAGATAGCTGAGAGCTGAGTTACAACAGGCTTGAAACCAGAGAATTGTTGCTCATTAATATTAAACAGCCAAAGAATTCTTCCTTGAGTCCAGGGGGAAGCCATAAACAACATCTCCTTTCCTAATAGAGCATAAAACAGAGCACTCTCACCATGCTAGGAGGGTTTATCAGGAGAGAACCTTCAGATCCTAGCAAGTTGCGTGAGCATCCAGAGGTGGTAGCCCTCTTCACCCGTGCCAATTAGATGTCCTTTTGTGACAAAATTTAGGGTCATGATGATGAAATAACGGAGGAATTCTTAATGTCCCTAGAACCTGAATCAAAGACATAGGCCACAGTGAATTTTAGGGGTTTGACCTTAGAAGTTACCCCTGAGCTCATCAGTCATGTTACTGGTCTCCCATTAGGACTCCCTTGGAGCAAAGAAGAAAGGTCATTGGGCCAGGCAGCCAAGAAAGCATTCTTCCTGCCTGAAGAACATCCTGTAGAAGACAAAAACGGGGTCCAGAGAGCCAGCTTACCTCCTCTTTGGAGCGAAGTCAGCTTCCAAATCATGAAATACATTACCTGTGAAGGGAGATTCAGCATTGTCTATGGCTATCACTTCGGGTTGTTAAATGAACTAAGAAATGGAATGGATTTACCTCCAGAACAAAAGTTGAGCATCCCCTATTTTCTTCTGCTATCATTAATTGAATGTGGCACAAAATTGAAAGAAGGGACACCAGATCAGTTAGCCCATCATGGGATCATCAAACTTTCAGTAGAAGATGCCCTCCACACCTACACTATCCCCCTCTCTTGGGAAATTTTCCGAAACATGACCAAAGATGATGATATTAGAATTCTGGCCGAGGAGCTCACCTTATCCAGCAGTGAAGAAGGGGAACACTTTGAAGCAAGAGAGAAAACCAGTGGTAAAGAAACATAGGACAAACAAACACAAGCAGGACAAAAAGAGAAAGAGGAAAAGGGCCAAATTGTTGAGCCTAAAACAAACCAAGGAACAACAACACTAACACCAAGGGAAAAGAGACTGCAGAGGAGGGCAGAGAAGGCAGAAACATCCCAAGTAAAGGCTGGCACAACCATAGAAGTCACACCAAAACAAAAAGTAAAAACAAATCCTAAAGTGACCACAATTCAGGAAGAAACAGTTGACATAGAGGCTTCTGCAGGAAGCATGGAAACAGAATAGCAAATAGGAAAATTGCCAGAAATATTGGCAAGAGAGGCAGCAGCAGTGCTGGCCGCCTTAAAAACACCTCCAAAACAAAAAGGGAAGCGGAAGAGGCAAACCTCCATGTACTTTAAGGCAAGAAGGAGCACACGGATCAAAGTAGGCAGACCCCAATCGTAGTCAAAGGAGCCAATTATTATTGTGGACACAACCCATAAACCAAAGGAAGGGTCTCCCTCAAAGATTTCGGTCACCTATGAACGAGGAAGCCCAAAAACTTCCACTTGGAGAGAAAGACTGAAGACAATGGACACAAACACTGTTCTACAGGAAGCTGAGAAAGCTCTACAGGAAACTCGGGCTAAGCTAAAGGAGACCCAGAAGTTGGAGGAAAAGGCGGCCAAACAACCATAGAAGGAAGAAAGGACAGAGGAAATATTGGAACCAAGTCCTCAGCCCATTTTGGGCACATACTATAACTTGTTAGAAGGTGGGAAAATAATTCCCCAGAAATTTGCAGTGCCACTATTTTTTGCACTAGAGGAAGAAAGGATTAGGACTCATATTTGGATGAGAATCGCCAAGTCCAAGGGTGTGGCAGACATAGGCCCCCTTGTTACACTAAAATTTGTCACCATGACTATCTATAGTGAGTATGGCTCCATCAACTGTCATACTATCCTCCTTGGCAAGTCTCATACCTCTGCTCCTCATGTCAAACTCCAAGAAAGAGAGAAAGTCTTTAAAAATATATATAACTCTGGGTACGCAGATTCTCTTAGCCTTACCTGCGTGTACGCACCTCAAGTTCACAATACCTGCGTACTTGTACGCTCTGTCTATAAAGGGGTGGGTGCGTACTCCTGTAAAGGTCAAAAGGCACAAGTTTTACTCCAAAAAAGTTACTTGTGGTCGATTCTAGAGCATTCTAGAAGTTTGTTTGACGTGTATTGAGCACCTCCAGATGGTTCATGTATCCCTATGAAAGAGGAACTTATCCCATCAAGAGGGGAGCTATCCCATTCAAAGAGGGGCTTATCCCATTGATGGTGGACCTGATTAACTTCCTCTAAAGCACTATAAATATAGGCTTTGGGCCAGAAGGAGAGGAGGTTGAAAGCTGAACATTACTAAGGGTAGATGCTGCTGAAATTAGGACTCCCTTATAGCACTTGAGAGGAGAGATTCCCATCCTTTCTTAGCTTCATTTGGAAGTGGGTGAGCTGATCAAAGTAAAGGAGAACTCTTGCTGGACCCTGGGAGGGACCTGCACAACACCAAGGCACTGGTTGTAATGGTTTCTTTTGTTTCCACTTAATACAATTAAGCTCATTTTTCTCAACAAATTGTTATACATAATTTGTTTCATATACTCCTTGGTCTTTATGATGAATATGTTTTCTTTTATGAGTTATTCAGGTGCTATGTAATCGTTTGCTTGTTAGTGAATGCAGGTTTTGAAGAGAAGGAGGAGCTCATCCGGATCGGAGAGGCTGGACTGCTACAAACAGTGTGGGACTAAAGGTATGTTTTAAACACCTGACTACTTGTATTCTAAATGCATATTTAGGGAGAGATAGTGTTTAATTGTCTTGTTTGTCACTAGAAAGCCTTAGCTTCTAGGGAGGTCGGTTTTGTCCGCAAAATTGACTCTTTCCACATGACAAAATGGCGACTCCACTGGGGAATCCATGGATTTGATTGAGTTCTCTTTTGTTTGATACTTTGATTTGAGAAAAGTTGATTCCTTTCTGGTTTTTGGCTGATTGACTGTGAATTTGGGTGGAATAGCTTAGGGTTAAGTTAGTTTTTTATTTTTCTTGGTTTTGCTAGCAGTACGCACCCTCTAAGTTAAGAACAGTGTGTACTTGTACGCACTGCAGCTTTGTACACAGAGCGTACACGCACCTGTGCAAACAGGTTGCCTGCGTACCCTGTCAAAAGTTGAGAAAATTTCAATTTTTTTCCTTTTTGCCTCTTAGATTTTGTTTATAATTTGTTTTTCCTGCCCAGATCCACTGGTTACCTGTCAGAAGTCTTCATCTAAGCTTGTTTCATTAGTATCAAGGGTTTTAGTGAAATTCATAGAAGTTCTAGCCCTAGGGTTTGATTTTTGCATTGGTCCTGTAGTGATTTTGGTTTTAGAAGTTGTAAAACCTTGGATATCCCTGGTCTTTTCAGTCTTGTTAGGAGTCGGACCTTTCATAAAATCCACCTTTGTGAGAAACCTACCTTTGTGTTGTCTCTTTGCGGAATTTCGAGAAAGCTTGTTGGTTAAGCTGTGAATTTCATTCTTAAGAAAAAGAACAAAATATTTTGATTTTTGTTTTTGACTGGTTTATGATTCTGCATGAACTAGTCCTTGGTTGAATTGTAACTGAGTAAAACATCCTGGAATCATACTTTGTAGGCTTTTGCCTCATTAGGTTTGCTTTTAGGTAAATTTCTCATTAGATTTGCTTTTAGGTGAAATTGATTTGCTTGTCATAGATTTTCTAAATTTGATTTTTGTTAATTAGTTTTATATGCTTTGTTAATATAAAAAAAAAACACAAAAATCTCTTTTGAAGAAAAGTTTGTTTTAGTAGCATTTGAAGTCTTTGAAAAGAGAAAGGAATTTTCGTGGAATAATTAGTGGTCATGTGTTGTATGCTTTGGAAAAGATAAAGAGATTGTTTCTTTGATTTTCATTGCCAAGAAAGTTGTCTTTATATCAATTTTGCATTCTCCAACTCTCTTAGCTAGGGAATTCATTGAAAAAAGAAAAATAGTATAAATCATCCTAGGTGCATCTTTTTAGTGGATTTGAGTCGAGTCTACACACCATCAGTTTCATCTCCACTACCTTTTGTCCTAAAGAAAAGCCATAAAAATTAACGCTTAAAGTAAAATTTACTTAGTAACTTTTTATTTACTAGGGCTCTGAAACACCAATATAGATCAGGCTAGTGTCTTGGAGTAGGAGAGTAATTAACTCTCCAAGATAGTAAAACCAAACAAGTAGCTTATCTTGTGGTAGGATAAATCCAGCTGTTTCATTTGTACTCTGGGAAAGCTCCTCTTAAAGGAGAAGCACGAGACCGTGTCCGAACCAGTGAGGGGATCAATCCTCCTTCATTGGGAAAGACGCCAGATACGCACGTACTACAAACGGTAAACCTCGGATTATTGTCGAGGAGCCTGGGGTCACTTGTCGGTAAACCTTGGATTATTGTCAAGGAGCCGGCAAGGGGATTGAGCTTGTTACTCTGCCCTTGCGTGCTATCGGGTCGTAGACTGTTCCCCCAGGTATATTTGTTGCTGTTGGTGACCTTAGTGACCATCATCTTTAGGATTCTACCCAAGGTGACGGTGGAGGGAAGATCCCACTGTACCTGGAGCAGACGTCGGCTAGACTCACTTGGATTTTCCGGGGGGTTCACTTCACTCGAGATGGTTAAAGTGGAGGAACTTGTGCCGGTCTATTCATTAAGCAGGTTGCCAGGGTAACTGTTCCACCCACCACTTTTGTACTGAATTCGGCGATGTTGGGCTTCATCACCAACTAGTGTTTTCGGTCCGGAAGGCTACTGTTTGTGTATGGTTTGACGCCCTAGATTCTTTAGGCGTGTGATTAGAATTTGTTTGGTTCTTTAGAGACTTTAGGTGGTTTGCTTTGAGATTTTACTTTATTTGCATGTGCAGTAGTTAAAAGTTTTTAACTGTGGCTGAATTACCGAGACAGTCCCGTAGACTTCGGGGCCAGTCTCCTGAGATTGTAACCATGGCCGATTTGTTGAGGAAGTCCCGTAGACTTTGGGGCCAACCTCCTGAAGACGTCCCGGGTCATTACGAAGGTTTGAAAGTCCTTGTAACTCCTAGTGGCAGTAAAGTAGGTTCACCTGAAGAAGGAGAGTCTTCGTTGGTAGTCCATCCAGATTACCAAGGTCTAGAAACAGGTTATAATCCTGAAGCTATTGCAGTGTCTGAGCTTGCTGGTAGTTTTTCATCTACTAGTGATATAGGTGAAGAACCTAAGATATCTGAACCTATTACTCCAACTTCTAGTGCTCCTGATTCACCTAGGGTAGAAAGAGTCATCACCGAAAATCTTCCTTCTGGTTTGATAGCTATTGAAGAACTTGCTCCAAAAGAAGAAATAGGCATCCCTATCCCTGAAGATCAACCTACTATTGATCTAAGGGAGCGTGAATCCATTTTTTACAGTCCTCCTAGAAGTATTACTTGGTATCTTTCGTTAACCAATTATTTGGACAACTCAGGGTCAAGTTTTTCTCCACCTCGTACTCCTTATCCACCCGGAGGTATTTATACTCCTGTAAATATGTCTGGTCAGTCGTCTATGTTTACTCAATCGCCTGAATCTTTTTTGTACGGTGGTCCTTCTGTTCCCTCTGGGTATCAGTCACTTTCTGGTACTTTTGCGGGAGCATCTCCTCAACCCATTGAACATGGGTTATTAACTGGAAACAATGGTAATAAACCGTTGGGTGTAGGAGACATTTACATGATGTCAGGTTCAATTCCCAGTTCTCAACCTCAAGGTGGCCAGTTACCGCTTGGGGGGCAGCCTCAATTAACGCCTGGGGGGCAACCTCAAGGTACACAAATTGCGTCTGGGGGGCAACCTCAAGGACAGTATGTACCCATGGTGCAATACATTCCTCAAGGTCAACCCTAGCCTCAATATGTACCCCAAGGTCAACCTCAGTATTAATTTATACCTCAAGGTCAACCCCAGTATCAGTATGTGCCTCAAGGGTATCAACCCCAAGGTCAGTACTCGAGTCAAGGTTACCAACCACCCCAAGGTCAATCTTATGTTCAAGGTATGGGAAATGTACCTTTCACTTATCAATCCTACCCTCAACCTGGTTACGGATCTCAATATCCTCAACTTGTTACGGGTCAATACCCCGGAATGAATATAGTGTGGGATCCATCACAGGTTCAACAGGTGTTGCAGCCAAGTATACAGTTGTCATCTCAAACTGGACAACCCTTAGTTTCTAGTTCACCCCAGCAACCAGTCCAGTCTAATATTCAAACTTCTGTAACTTCAGTGGTTACTCAGTCATCCATTGCACCTAGTACTCCATCTCAAACGACTGCTGCAACTACCGCAACATCTGTTCAGTCTACCGCACTTACTTCTGGAGTATCGACAGCTCCAGTTTCTACTGTCTCTGTAACTACTCCTCAGACATATTTACCATTGTCTGGCTCTACGATTCAAACTACGGTTCAGATGCCTGTAGGACAACCTGGTTTAAGTACGGTTGTCACCAGTCAACCACAATTCGCTTATCAACCGTACCAGGGACAGTACCAATACGGGCCTGCTGTCCAGCAGCCCGTTTACCAGTATCAACTGTATCCTGGGTACACTTATCAACAACCTCAACAACCCCAGTACGGTCTGGTTAATCCTGGTTTTTCGGGAGGATACAATATCCCAAACGCGATTCCTATTCCAAGTTATCCTGGATATCCTCCTCCTGGGACTGATCTTGTGACCCAGAGTTTTAGGGATCCTAATCGGCAATTACCGTTTATCGCAACTTTGGATTTACCAGACTTGTCGCGCCTGACGAATGATCCAATAAATTATCTTCCGTTTTGGCCGCCAATGCCAAATAAGTTGCCCAGTGACATACCCAAGTTCGAAGGTAAGTCTGGAGAGGACCTGCCGAATCATGTGATGACTTACCACCTCTGGTGTGCCTCTAATTCCATCTCGGATGATTCGATCCGCTTACGTCTTTTCCAGCGTACTCTCATTGGTCTCGCGGCCAAGTGGTACATTGAGTTACCACGGGCCTCTTTTTATAATTTTAGTCAGTTAGCTACCTCGTTCTTAACTCATTTTCAGTTGCCGGTCAGATATGATAATGGCACAGAGTTACTAACTTCATTAAAACAATCGACGTCCACTTATATTTCTGATCATATTCATGAATGGAGACATCGAAGACGATTAGTGAAAGTTTTTATCCCGGACCAAATCTTAGCTGAATGGTTTGTTAAATCATTGTTACCGAAGATTACTGAAGATGTAGCTAAGGCCAGAGTAGTTACTGAGGAGCAAGTGATTGCTCAAGCGCAGTACCTTGACTTGGTTTACACTCAGTCAGGTACGTTACACGAAAAGATCCCAGATCTTCCTAAGTCAAATCAAATCCCTGCTGCTCCTTCGGGGTCTCATGCCGCTGATGGCATGATTGGTACGGTGAATACTAAAAGCAAGAAGAAATCCTCAAAGAATTCTTCGCCTATTATAACCTTACCAGACTCCCCGACAGGAGAATCTTTTGCTGAAGTTTCCGCTGATATTCACGCTGTAGAGTCATCTACGGCTAAATCAAAATCCGGTGGGAAAAAGAAAGGTAAGAAAAAGAATAAAGCAGACAAAACTCCAAAGGAGAAAACAGAAAAGTCGGAAACCAATGATGAAAAGTGCAAACCTCGATATCCTTGTCTTATTTGTGAAGAGGATCATTTTACAAGAGATTGCCCTCATGTTGTGGGGAAAAATGCCTATGCAGGACGATCCTATCCACCTAAGGTGTGACAGTGCCTTAGCAACAAACAAGGACAACTATTCTAGTTTCTTCCTTTATGAAATGTGAAAGAAGAGAGATAAATAGACTTACCGGTGTCTTCCGTTTGTCCCTCGATCCGGTCTCTCTTCTCTTTGGGAGTTCACAGCTACTTGCCTTCTTGCTCGTCCAGCTCCAACGGGTTCATACGAGATCACAAGAGAACAGCTACTTGCCTTCTCGCTAGCCCAGCTTCAACAGATTCCTGCAAGATCACAAGAGAACAGCTACTTGTGACAAGAGAAGAACACTACACAAAGACAGATGTTCACATTCATAATTGATTCAGGATTAGGAATAAACCAAATACACTAATGCAATCATACATCAAAGATACATCAGTATATAGGAGAAACCAAGATAGCTTTATTGATGAATAACAAGGTTCAGGAAGAGATACAACCCAGAGGGCTCCAATCCAGCATCTCCTTCCCAGCAAATGGAAATCCTATCTTCACCCCCTTCAAAGCATTAAGCACCCAATGATTCCAATCTCAAACCAACAACAATTCTTTGCAATAACAAAATTCCAGCCTCTAGATCTCATGGAGGAGAGATCCATATATAGATGTTTGGAGAGAGGATGAGTCAGCTTGAGATCTGACTAGTGTCCTCTCCCTCTGTCAGTTCTTGATTCCACTTGGAGATTTGGAACCTCTTACTCATCACCAGTCGAATTCCCTGAGGCAAGTGTCATTTTGGAAGCTTCCTGGGTTCTGACACCTTGAGAAATGAACTTGCCACATGTCCACTCTCGCTCAGCGCAGGTATCCAGTGTTGCCTTTGACATTCAGCGCAGGTAGCCAGTGTTGGCTTTGACATTCAGCGCAAACAACTAGTGTAGCCACTGAAATGATCCTGAATTGACTTGTTTTTGAGCAGTTTCTGGTGGAGAACTTCTGTGAATTTCTGTGGTTTGTTAGCCTTGTTCCTCTAGGGGTAGGAACAACATGTTTAGGGACTTTGGATCCCTTAGATTATGGACATTTTATGCTCAATGCTGTAAGGCACAAAAATGTCTATAACAGTTGCCCCCTAAAGTATGAGGCTGTTTATCGGGTGAAATGCTTTATCAGGGGGATCCGAAGTTCATCCAATGCTGGGAGGAGACCTGTAATAAGATACAATACAATACATTATTTTTCATACTGCTTTCATGATCTAGCTGAGGCGGGCATTCCCATGCTCAGCTTTATAAATTCATTTTTCTGTACATAGAACAGACAATCGTCTGATGGTAGACTGATAATTTTGATGAAATTATCATCCTTTGAGTAGGATGATTATCTGCTGCAATGATGTACATGTCAATGTCTTTATCTTTTCTGAATATGTATCGCAGCCCAGATGGATGAAACTAGATCCGGGGTCTTCAAACTCGTTCGATCTTCACTCTAAGTACAAGTCGATCCATGTGAGAATTGTTCTGAAGTCGAACATGGAAAGACATCGCTTGATTACCGGTCAATAATGTAAACCGTTAACAAGCGCGAGAGGAGTCACTGATAATGATAATGACCCTCAAGGTACTGCAGTACAATTCACGTGGTGTGAATAAAGGACTTGGCGTCGAACACCACGCAAAATCTTTCGGTCGAAGGTCATTGATGTATACCTGTCGCCGGAAGTGAGAAACTTGCCATTGAGGTATGCAAGCTTCAAAGTACTGAAGGGGTTGTTCCTAGATCAACTTCTTGGATAATGAGCTGATGTCGACAAGAAGCGATCTGTCAAAGGAGGGCCTTAATGAATCCCACATCAGTGACACGGAACGGAGCTAATGATTTTAATGGAGGTGAAAACGATCTGTGACATATGATTCAGGGTGGCGGTCATGAAAGGATGAAGGATAATGTATGGCAGTGGATGGGACACGGTTGACTTTTCTGAACGACTTCTCTTGAACATGTGGCGACACTGATGCGATGGATCGGTAGCATTACCCCAAATATGGATGGTATGGCAAGACCATGGATGTGACCGGTGAATGAAACAACCAAACCCGATTGTGGTATGGAGGAAAAGTGTCATGTTCAAGAGCGACTTGCTACCATCAAAGTTTTCTTTAGTTTCTCCCAATTTTTCCCCAGTCATTGCTGACCAGTACCTCTTTATTTTTGTCAAGCTTGAGGAGGATAACATATGCTTGTTCTATAACCTGCCCTTCGGGCAAGCCCATCGCTATGTTTTAACGAGCCTAGCGATAGTGAAACTCGTTCTCGTCTAAAGACAAGTTTGTCGCTATTTAATGATTTTAACGAGTCTAACGACAAGGATAACTCGGTCCTTTTCATTTTTAGAGAGTCTGAAAAGGTACATAAAGTTAACTCCAAAAGTCCTTTTTCGTCATCTAATCCCTTAAGTCCGAAAAAGTATAAAACAATACAGAAGGGATGAGTTTTCGATAGTTTTAACGAGCCGAATAAAACAAGCGCTCGATCTTTTTGTGCAATAATCCCTCAGGTCCAAAAAGATTAAAATCTAGAGGAGGGATAACTCTTCCTGTCCCTTTAACGAGCTGGAAGGCTAAGGACTTGGCAATCTTTTCATATTTTACGAGTCAGTTGAAAAGAGCTTAAAGAAGACTCGTCTTTTGAGGAACGAGTGATAAACAGGGTTAGCAGCTGATTCCAGGTACAGGTTGGAATTTTTCCAATCATGGCAGTGTCACAAGGATGGCTACGTGAAATCACTCTTCGCAGCTGTTCCTCAAAATGGGTAAACAAACATATGGAGGTGAACGATCGGCCAATGGAAAAGTGGAGGTGACGGTGCAAACACGACCGAGGCTTTAATGGCTGATGATATTACATTCACTGTGGTTATTTACCGGGATAGTTCATTTTTTAACGAGCTTAAACGCGGGTGGAAACATTTGCTCGATCTTATGTTTATTTTTTAACGAGCATGAACTATGTGCTAAAACTGCTCGGATCTTGCGTTTATTTTTTAACGAGCATGAACTGTGTGCTAAAAATGCTCGATTATCCAGTCATATGATAAGAATGTCTCATTGAAGATGCTATTTTTTATGGAGCTTAGATCTTACAAAGTTTTGCTCCGGATCCTTTCGTTATGCAAGTTCGGAAATGACTAATCCTACGAGTTTAAAGGGTTAGACCTACAGGTTTAAAGGGAGGACCTAAAAATTTAAAAAATAAATAGCCACCTCTTGCTTTCACTCCAAAAGGTTTGCATGCCCCCAAGTATAAAATCGAGTTTCAAGGTTACCCCTCAATTTGCAGGAAAAACAATTGTTTAACCGGGAGAGGCCTACCTCTTTCAGGTTACCAAAGATTGTCTCATTTGCGCAGCAAACAAAACACTTCCTCGGCGATGCCTACCGCAGCAGACAAAGGTGAGTGACAACGAGCGCCAAACACATAACTTTGACAAAAGAATCTTATTCTAGAATAACCCTCTTCCAGCATGGGTGGGGTATAGACTAGTCATATTCTCCCACGGAAACCTACCTTATACCCAAAGTTTTCCTGCCGAAGTAGACCAGGATGCATGCCCCCTGGGTTCCAGTCATATCCTCCTGGATTACTCGCGCTCATCAGGAGGACAGACCATGGGTTGAGACATTTCTTGTGTGAAGAGACCATTTAGGGATGGTATATGACTATTTGCGATGCGTGATCCGGGAAATGAAAGCTGGTCTACGAGCTTGACCACTCTTCCTTTGTGCGGAAAACACATTACTCTAAAGAGTGAGGAGACGATGGCTTCCATGCAATATATATAGTCTCGTCCAAGGAGTAGGTTATAATCCAAGGGTCCTTGAACGATCATCACGTTCATTTGAACGGTCTTCCCTTTCAATGTTATGGGCACACTGGGGAGGATCCCTAAAGGTCGACTGGTTCCTTTATCAAAGCCTGATATATTTCTCATTTCAGGCAAAAGCGCTGGCGAACCAAGCGCTTTCCAAGAAATAGAGGAAAGGATACTCACAGATGCCCCCTCGTCAATGATGGTGCCAGCCATTACCATTCTGTATATTTGAACGATAATTCTGAATGGTATGCTTGCTGGCAAACGGGGTCTACCTAGTTGGTTCTAGTCGAACGAGACAACTAGGTTGCTTGGTGGTGGGACTGAATAGACGGCCGGGTTTGACTCTGACGAAGTTCCTTCCTGCGATAAAGGAATGGGCGAATTGCCCGCTTGTTCGTCGGAGTCTGTGTTGATGAAGAGAATTTGGACGGTGTCGTTTTTATTCTCCTCTATGACGGTATCATTCGAAGATAGAGCCTCTGAAGGCAAAATCGGGTCAACTGTCCCCTCAACCTTTTGACTTTCGTCAGGCATGGATCCAGACGGTTCATCTTCAATGATAGGTGCTTCGGCTGACCACCTGGGTGGGCCAGCCAGGTTCTCAACTAGTGAAGGACTTGGCAGGAGTTTTTGATATCCAGGAGGAAGTTGCGCTCGTAAAATCGGGCGATCTTCCAGAACTCTTTTAGCCTCGTCTAAGAAGGGACAACGGTGGATGGCATGGTCGCCTTCACACAGTTTGCAGGGAAATCTAGCTTTCCCTCTCTGTCCTGTGGCTTCACTTTCACTAGTTGACGGTGAGCAGTCAACATGGCTATCAGAGGTTGATGCTACTGAATTGTGCAAATGGGGAGACCAGTCCCTTAGTATCTGAGGGATACAGGGACAATCTCTGTGGAAGTGGTCTCCCTTGCATATGACACATGGCGATTTAGGCCTAGTCAGTGCTGTGTGTGGATTTTTGTCAGACGACACTTGTTTGCCCCCAGTCGCTTTTGGCTCCTTCTTCTTCTTCTCTTTCTTCTTCTTTTCCTTCTTCTCCTTAGGAACTTGGTTTTTTGTTTTACCAGTTCCATCAAGCGAAGAGGAAGGAGGAGAGGAAGAATTATATGAAGTAGAAGGCTGGTGGGCAACTCTGGTCTGGTCTAACTGTTGACTCGACTGTTCAGGAATGGTGGTGTTCTGAACGACATTGGTTGAAAAGAGCCAGACCGGTAGGCCAATTGTCAGTCCTGGAAGCGACAATGTGGCCATATGGGGCGCACCAACATCTCCCCAAGAGGAGAAGGGACTAGGATTTCCACCAAGGGGAATTCCTTGGTTTGTGTGCTCCATTTTTTCAACCTAAAGATCAACGTAGGAATAGGGGTGATTGTTCCGTTTAAAATAAATTTTTAACGACGCTTAGACACAACTTGCTTTTTCAGTTTTAAAGAGTCGAGAAAAAGCTAAAGATGACTCTAGTCTCCTTCGATGTTTTAACGAGCCCGAAGTGACAAATGCTCGGATGGACTTTTTCCGTTATAGAGTCTGAAAAAGGCCAAAAGGAACTGCTCTGGAGTTCTAGGCAGAGGGTGTGCCAAACTTTTCACAAAACCGCAGAATACTTTTTAGGGTACGGGCGGTCGATCTTCCTGAATGCTGTGTTCAGTGCATTGCGATCAGTAGGGCGGCCGACACGGCTTCCTAAGGATAAAGGTTTTATGCCTATAGGGGTCTCCCAATATATACGCGACGGTACGTGGGAGCACAATCCGTACTGGCGCTATCGTCCCTCAGGAGGAATCACCCACCATCCACGAGATCGACAGTCACCAGGCTTAACGACGCCGGAACACGTCTCTAGCCTAGACCTCTATGTTATGCGTTATGTTGCAAAGCGTTGTTAAGTTCATTCAATTTATTTTAGGTTGATCTTTTTAAATTTTGCCTTTCAAGGTTCACCACAAGATGTATGATACAAATTCCTAAATGCAGTCTAAAGATGATAAGCAAGCTTTATATCTTTTCAACTTTGAAAATCCTAGCTACTAAGGGAAAAGAAAGACACCATCTTTTCTCAAAGAGCAATCAGCACACTCTAATGCACTTTTCCTAAATCAAGCATGCAAACTATCAAGATGCAAATGCACAATGCAGGTGTTTGTTTTCCGCTTTCTTAGTATTGATGCCTACAAAGAAAGCTTTTTGTACAACTTTGAATTTGATTTTAAATGACCAATACAAACAAGTTTACTTTTTCGAAATCAGAGAGGGTAGAAGAGATTACAACACTTAACGATTTTCGAAATGAATACTTGTTTCGACACTTAAAAGAGACAAACTCAAACCAATAAGCAAAAGCAAATGTATAATCAACTATAAACAGCCAATGAACTCTCTCCTAAGATCACAATCAACAGATCTGAATCAAAGGCTACAGGATGACTATTTCACTCAAGCAAAGGAAAACTGTAAATGACGCCACAAACACATAAAAACACTCACAGTCTTTTTGTACAAAAGGAGGCGGAATTTAAGCAGAGAAAAGGAGTTATCAGACTGGTACCTATGCTGGTTACAGGCTGCAAAAATCAGAGATCAAAACAAGGCAAAACAGAGCAGAGAACCCCAGCTGCACAAGGGCAAACTGGTTCAGCGCAACCTCAACACAGGGGTTTTGACATTCAACGCAGGTAGCCTTCACGGGAACTGCGTTGAAATGCAGAATCCCTTCACTGGGTCTGCGCTGAAGGAGAAACTCTCATTTCCCACAAGTTCTGGGTCACAGATTGCTATTTAATTCACTGTTTCAGGCCAAATAAAAGCAACAATCAAGGTACAATCAAAGGGATGCTTTGAGGGAGTACTAAGATCTATCACAAAGGATCATCAAATCATTTTTGAGTCCATTGTTCAGATCATAGACAAGTCCAGTGATTGGATCAAAGCAGCGACTGTCTACTTTGCATCTGGGAATAGCAGATGCAGTTCGATTGTTGTTGTCAAGTCTATGAAACAAACAATGATAGAAACACAAATAAAATGACTAAACAGATCTCCCCAGTGGAGTCGCCAATTTGTTGTGGGGAAAAATGCCTATGCAGGACGATCCTATCCACCTAAGGTGTGACAGTGCCTTAGCAACAAACAAGGACAGCTATTCTAGTTTCTTCCTTTATGAAATGTGAAAGAAGAGAGATAAATAGACTTACCGGTGTCTTCCGTTTGTCCCTCGATCCGATCTCTCTTCTCTTTGGGAGTTCACAGCTACTTGCCTTCTTGCTCGTCCAGCTCCAATGAGTTCATACGAGATCACAAGAGAACAGCTACTTGCCTTCTCGCTAGCCCAGCTTCAACAGATTCCTGCAAGATCACAAGAGAACAGCTACTTGCGACAAGAGAAGAACACTACACAAAGACAGATGTTCACATTCATAATTGATTCAGGATTAGGAATAAACCAAATACACTAATGCAATCATACATTAGTATATAGGAGAAAACAAGATAGCTTTATTGATGAATAACAAGGTTTAGGAAGAGATACAACCCAGAGGGCTCCAATCCAGCATCTCCTTCCCAGCAAATGGAATTCCTATCTTCACCCCCTTCAAAGCATTAAGCACCCAATGATTCCAATCTCAAACCAACAACAATTCTTTGCAATAACAAAATTCCAGCCTCTAGATCTCATGGAGGAGAGATCCATATATAGATGTTTGGAGAGAGGATGAGTCAGCTTGAGATCTGACTAGTGTCCTCTCCCTTTGTCAGTTCTTGATTCCACTTGGAGATTTGGAACCTCTTACTCATCACCAGTCGAATTCCCTGAGGCAAGTGTCATTTTGGAAGCTTCCTGGGTTCTGACACCTTGAGAAATGAACTTGCCACATGTCCACTCTCGCTCAGCGTAGGTAGCCAGTGTTGCCTTTGACATTCAACGCAGGTAGCCAGTGTTGGCTTTGACATTCAGTGCAAACAGCTAGTGTAGCCACTGAAATGATCCTGAATTGACTTGTTTTTGAGCAGTTTCTGGTGGAGAACTTCTGTGAATTGCTGTGGTTTGTTAGCCTTGTTCCTCTAGGGGTAGGAACAACATCTTTAGGGACTTTGGATCCCTTAGATTATGGACATTTTATGCTCAATGCTGTAAGGCACAAAAATGTCTATAACACCTCATCGGGCCGAAGTTGTGAAAATCGTCAAGGGTTCCCCAACTCCTGCTGTTTTGAAAGATCCATTTCCAAAGTAGGAGAGTAAGATGATAGGTTCTTCCTCGAGTGCCAGCGAAGAACCCATATTGATGATGTCTCATGTAAGGATTGCGACTTGATTGCAAGATTATGGTAGTAAGAGTCCTGTTGATGGCAAAGAAGCAGAATCTTATCATTCTAATCCATCAACCTCAGCTCCCGGTTTCGATCCACTACAGATCGAGAAACCTAACCTGGACTTAGTAATCAAACCGCCCGCCAAGGGTGTACTTCGAAGGTCTGCTTTCAATCCACATGCGAGAGCGGCCCAAAATTACAACATTGTTGAGGATTTAGCTGTTTCACCCTTGGCAATGTCGGCTTTGGAAGTGTTGCAATCATGCCCAGCACAACGCAAGTTACTTTTGTCGGCTATAGGAGCTGTTGATGTTCAGGACCTGAACCTAATAATCTTTGATCTAGAAAATAGTACACCGCGTTTACCTCATCAGATGGCTTTCCAGATCCCAGTGATAGTAAAAAATAGGCCTATTCATCAGACTGTAATTGATGAGGGAGCTTCCACGTGTATTATGTCGATACAGTGCTGGAGATCGCTTGGTTCTCCTTCACTAAATCAATCCTCGACAATTCTTAAGGCCTTTGATGGCCGTGGGTTTCATCCGTTTGGCATTCTACAGGATTTGCCTATAGGGGTTGAAGGAAAAACCGTTAGTCTGGATGTGGAGGTGGTTGATGCCCCTCTAGACTACAACCTTCTCTTGGGTCGAAGTTGGTCTTACGCTATGACAGCGGTTGTTTCATCGATCTTCAGAGTAATAAAGTTTCCACATAATGGCAAGATCGTAACCATAGACCAGCTGGCTTACTTTTCATCCGACCCAGCCTCTTCAGAGAGTATCCAGCATGTCGGTAAAACGACTATCCCTTATAAGGATGTTGGAGTAGGATTAGTTAAAGATGTCGGTTTACTGGGAACTTTTCCTTTTCCTCCAATCAATGCCGTGTCTTCATTTGCATCTATTCATATGATTACTTCAGACACCATTGTTTATGACGATCCTTGGATCGTTCCTTCTGAATATGAGATAGACTCATTTGGTGATGCTATGCCTTTGAGTCCATATGAAATTGCTTATGAATCCGTGTAGTCTTTTACCGACTCGAGTTCAACCAAAATCGACCAAATGAATGTGGTCCGTGAGGAATCACTTTTCACGTCAACCTCGGAGTTAATAGCGTTTCCTGAAGTTGTGTCATCTGACGAACAACTTTGTGAAGTCTTGTGTGTAGACGATTTACCATGGGAAGATCTCCATCACAGATCTTCGTTTTTACCTGAGGATGATCGTTTTGAAAACGATTTCTCATCAATCTTTACAGCTAAATATGTCAAGGAAGCTCAGAGTCCAATGAAACATCCTGATTCAGAGCTGAATTTGGGAAACATTTCTCGCACTATTCCAATTGACATTTCAGTCAAGCCCGGAATTGTTGAGCACATTCATATAGGTGCCTCGTGTTCAGATGATGAAATTCAGACATACAAGGCCCTATTTCAAGAATTCCGCGACGTGTTTGCCTGGTCCTATGAAGAAATTCCAGGAATTGATCCCGCAATTGTTGTCCATGAGATCAAGACTTACCCGGACGCTAAACCCGTCCGGCAACGTTTGCGTCAGATTCACCCACGAAAAGCGACTGCAATTAAAGCAGAAGTTGAGAAGCTGTTGAAAGCAGGTTTCATTTATCCGATCCCATTAACGGATTGGGTATCGAATATTGTTCCGGTTAACAAAAAATAGGGAACAATAAGAATATGTATCGACTATAGGGATATCAATCGAGCTTGTCCCAAGGACAACTACCCAACACCCTATATCGATCAAATAATTGATGATTGTGGACGGTTTTTCCGGTTACAATCAAATCAACATTCTACCTGCCGATCAACCAAAAACAACTTTCATTTGTCCATGGGGGACATTTTCTTATTGCAAATTACCTTTTGGACTTAAGAATGCCGGAGCCACTTTTCAAAGGGCGATGTCTTATGCATTTCATGACATCAAACACATTGTGCAACCGTATCTCGATGATTTTCCCGCTCACTCCTTACATCGAGCTGATCACCTTGTCCATTTATGAGCAATTTTCATGAGGTGTAGGCATTATCGTATACGATTGAACCCACACAAATGTGTCTTCTGCATAGAAGTGGGACGATTGCTGGGATTTGTAGTTTCAAAAGTAGGCATACACATCGATCCCTCGAAGGTAGAAGCTATCATCAAATTGCCTCCTCCTTCGAGTCTTCACCAACTCCAAAGTTTGCAGGGGAAAGCAAACTTTTTACGCCAATTCATTCCTAACAACGCCGAGATTACAAAGGATTTTACCCGGTTGTTGAAACAGAACGCTCAATTCTCTTGGGATGAGATAGCTCAGAAATCTTTCGATGCGCTCAAGCACGCGTTGACCCATGCACTGTTGCTGCATCCTCCCAACTACAACCAGGATTACTTTTTGTACCTCGCCGCCGCTCATTCCACCATTGGAATGGTCTTAGTTCAGGAAGACGAATTTGGAACAGAACATGTGATATATTACCTTAGTCGGACATTAAATCCAACTGAGCTAAAATACTCACATGTGGAGAAATTGGCACTGGCAGCCGTTCAAGTTGTCCAGCGTTTTCGTCACTACATTTTACTCCGTAAACCTACAGTCATTTCGGATTGCAACCCTATGATCTACATTTTGACTAAACAATTGCTAGGGGGCAAGTACTCTAAATGGGTCATTATCCTGCAAGAGTTCGACTTAGAATTTGAGAAATCTAAGTCTAAGAAATCCTTAGTTTTTGCAGAGTTAATGTGTGACTTCCCGCGTGCTGACACAGAAACTGTGGCAGAGGAACCCATTGCGGATGAATCTTTGTTTCTCATCAGCACTTTAGATCCGTGGTATGGGGATATAATCGTCTATCTCCAAACCCAATCCTTTCAGCCCGAAGTTTCAAAGTCAGAACGTCGAAAAATTTGATTCCAGTCCCAACAGTACAAAATTATTGGAGATACTCTTTATCGCCATGGGGCAGACTTGGTTTTCCGACGTTGCTTAACTCACGAAGAAGCTGAAAGGGTTTTGAATGACTGTCACTCTGGAGTGTGTGGCGGTCATATGTCTGGGTATGCCACAGCCCAAAAGATATTGCGCGCACCACCTGCTCCTCTCCACCCTATAATTGCCATTGGTCCTTTTGCCAAATGGGGTATCGATTTTATTACATGTAACCCTCACTCGGCCGGGGGGCATGCGTATATCATCCTTGCGGTTGATTATTTTACTAAGTGGGCCGAGGCGATGCCTACATTCGAGGCAGATGGCAAGACAGCTGCAATTTTCATATTCAATCACATTATTGCTAGGTTTGGTGTCCCACAAGCGATAATCACTGACCATGGGCGCCATTTTCGAAACGTTATGATGACAGAACTTACAGGCCAGCTTGGTTTGCGTCACGATAGCTCAACTCCTTATTATCCACAAGCGAATGGTCTGGTTGAGTCCATCAACAAAGTTTTAGTTATCATGATCCGACGAATCATTGGTATTCATCGGTCGAATTGGCACAACATGTTATTTTCCGCGCTTTGGGCGTATCGAACCTCAGTGAAAACATCAACAGGGTTCACTCCTTTCCAACTAGTTTATGGTTTGGAAGTTGTGCTACCCATTGAATGCGAAATCCCGTCACTTCAAATGGCTGTCGAATTACTTCCAGCTACTTCCGAAGAGGAGAAGCGTTTATTATACTTAGCTCAATTATATGAGACTCGACGTGATGCTGCATTGGCAATCGAGACTCACGCAAAACGTATGAAAGCTCAGTATGATCGGAATGTGACCCCTCGAAATTTTTCGGAAGGAGACCTAGTGCTATTATATGATCAAGCTAACGATAAATTAGGTGCTGGAAAATTCGTTCCTATGTGGCATGGGCCCTATATTGTCAAGCGAAAGCTAGCAAAAGGGGCCTATGAGCTGGTTGACTTTGACGGGGACTCTTTGGGTAAACCCAGAAATGGACTTTACCTAAAGAGTTATTATGCTTAAATGATGGGTATGGAGATTTTAGTTAGGTTAGGTTTTTCTTTCTAGATAGTGTGTTTGTTAGTTTAGACAGTGTGCTTAGCTTAGAGAGTGTGTTTTTCGTCGTTATTCTGGCTTATCTTGGTTTTACGCTTGATGTTTGCAGATGTCGATGCCTCTCCAAACATACATTGGATTTGCTGATGGTGCTTGTCGTAGTACACGGAATATCTCTTCCGTAGCTTGGGTTATCTATTCGCCCTCTGACGAGTTAGTTTCTATGCTTGGGGTGAGCCTCGGTCAAACAACAAACAACATTGCAGAATACAGTGCAGTGATTGAGTTATTGTCTGAATCTATTTCATTTGGGATTCAGAGTTTGATAGCGAGGTTAGATTCTGAACTCGTTGTATTACAGCGTAATAGAGTCTATGCCATTAGAAATCCAGTGTTATTAAGGTTATTTTTGAGAGTGCGTCTCTTGGAACGTGAATTTGATTACATTGAATATTAGCATATTCCAAGGTCTTTAAATACATTAGCAGATGCAATTGCTTCTTGAATGTTAAATAGACATTTGCGATAATCATACATGTAAATTTAAAAACATTTAATCACACATGTTTAACAAGATAAGCCGGTAATAATGATATATATAGATAGGAGTGTGTAAAAAAATACATCGTCTTCGATCATAGGTTGAAAAACACCTTATGATCGGCAAAAATGATAAGTACAAAAAACCAAAATGTCACATGTGTCTACAAAAACGACCATCCAATCACTGGTGATGCTCTCTATACGACACCACTGCACGGGCTACCCTACACAAGAACCTTCTAAAAGGTCCTGGGACTCTGACTACATAGTGCTGAAGCCTGATAGGAATATCATCTATAGTAGTCTCTGGTATATCTGCCGTCAGACGCTCTAGGTCTTGTTCCAACTCAGCTAAGGTCTCTGTAGCCTCGTCCTGTGGGACCGGTACCGGTGCAACTGGTTGTCTTCTCTCGAAAGGCCGGAGATTGGCTGGACGCCGTGGGCCTACATCTACATTTTGAAAATTAGTACTGTCAGTTTTGAGACGATATAAAAACAAAAAAAAATAGATAATTTAAAAACTTGTGAAAAATGAATTACCTGTGTCGTCCCATTGTTCTCCCGGTGGAAGAACCATGTCTGGATCTCCACGAAAATCAACTTCGGCATAAGGAAAATCCTGTATTGAAAAGACCTGGTCCTCTAACCAGTGAAAGTACTCCGGTCTAAATCGGACAACCTCTGTGCCCTCGTCAGGATGACGGGCCATAACCACAACCCATCGCATCAACTTAGGCTCTCGAGGAAGCCCAACCTCAACAGTGAGATGCTGCGGGATCAGCATCGGAACCCTCTCTAGAGAAAAACTCACAACTAAAGGCCCATAACCAAAAGTCTTTAGTTGCCCGTTTTTTTCCCTAGTCAGTTGGCCCTTTAAATTGGCCAACACAGCATCACACCAGTTGAAAATGGTGCCTCGATAGCAATCAATCGCCATCCGCATCTGGGATCCAGTGGCAATGTGCAAAGCGGCAGCCCCACAAAGTCTGGTAACTGTAAAGGCAATTACCATAAGTTCAGGTCGGGATATAGTTTTGATCTCTATCCCCTTCTCCTGGTTCTGATTATTGCACCACTCTAGACGGAGACTAGTGATGGACTGGCCACCCGGCCTAGTCCCGTACAGAGTCAATTGTTCGCCCCTCTTGGGCAAACCAGTGAGAAAATAAATGTCTGAGGGCTCTATCTCGAGCTGGTGCCCTCCAATGTAAAAGCACTGATCCTGAACGTTCCACCTTTCAACCAGCCACTCTAGAAAGTGCACCTGGGACCTCATGCCAGGTATGGCCCAGTATTTGTAAAAACCGCATGCCTTCAAAGCATCAATGGAAGGTTGGTGATTAATGGCGGCCAAATCAACATCTTCATGTTCTCTCTCGTGCCAATCAAGCATGGTGGGCAATCTACACACCATAAAACATCTGTTAGAGTCCATAAAATTAAAATTTTTTGGTCCATTTTGGAGAAATGGGGGTTTGAAAATCCTCTCCGCGGTGTACGCAGCCCGCCTTTAGAGACAGAGCGTATGTACGCAGGTTCTCTTAAGGCAAGCTGCGTACGCCCGGCATTTTCCCAACTGAGAAAATGTCGGGGTACGCAGGTCACCAGTGGAGCACCTGCGTACCCCGAAAAGCGGACCTTGAAACCCCAAAGCCTCCAAAAAATGAAACTAGGGCCTAAAAACAAATTCTAAACGGATGGAAATGAAGAGGAGGATGTTGTAGAATACCTGATGAGACGGCGTTCGATTTCGACGGTCGGATTCTCCGCAATGTCCACGGGAAGTTTCTTGCCAAAAGCCCTTTTTCTCTCCTCAACAGTAAAATGGTAAAAATGAAATGGTAAAAGCCCTTTTTATAGGTTTTTTGAGTAAATAAATGTTAAATTTGTTTATTTTCCACCGTGAAAAGGTATTTTTCAAAGTATTTTTATCTATCTTTAAACAGGTATGAGTAATGTGTTGGTTTTTGTGCAGGATAAAAGGATTTTCAGGGAAAATTGTCATTTTTCACAAACAAAAACATCAGAGTCATCTTTTAAGCCCTTTTCTGACTCCTAAAACATGGAAAGATTGTCGAGCGTTTCTTTTACACTCGTTAAAACAGAATTAAAAGACGGTCCTCTTATAGCCCTTTTCTGACCGTAAAAACACGAAAAGATTGCCGGATTTTTGTCGTTTCAAATTCGATATTGGAAATAAAACGACGTGTCCTTGATCGCTTTTTACTTTTCAGGTTAGAGGCACTAATCATGAAAGTACTCCTTGGTCGCAAGATCAAGCGGTTCTCTCAGGTATTATTTTATACTTTTTCGGGCTTGGGAGACACAAATTTACGAAAAAGTTCAACCCTGGAGTCTTCTTAAGTTTTTTCAGACTCTCTAAAATTGAAAAACGCCGAGTTTCTCCTATACTGGACTCGTTAAAATTTCACAGTAAAGGACCTGTGCGATTACAAACAGGAACGGACCACTCCTTCTTAGGGTTCGAATCTAAACTAAGTTGGACTCATCCAAAGGGTGAGCTTATAATCAAGCATATGTTATCCTCCTCAAGCTTGTAAAAAATAAAGAGGTACTTGCCGGAAATGGTGGGGGAAAAGAGAGGAAAATGAGCCTATTTGTTATCCTTTGTCTCAGAAGAAACCTTATCACCACTCTTGAACACGACACTTTTCATTCACCTGGGTTGGGAAATCTTTTGCCTCACAGTTGATCAAACCACATTGAAAGTCTTCAGCCAGGTATTAACTTTGGGTCAATTGTCACCAAGCCATCTGTCGTGTCGTTATGTGTTCAAGAGGTCACTGCAAATAAACCATTCATCTGCAAAATACCCGTCATCCATCTCGACCATCCCTGAGTCAGTCCTTACAGCTACACTTCTTCAACTTGATCTATGATTTCGTGTTGTGGGCTTGCCTGCAACGGGTCGCTTTCTATCAACATCAGCACATTATCTAGAAAGATGACCTAGAAATTGTCAGTACCTTGAAATCTGCATGCATCAATGGCAGGTTTCTCGCCTTTGACGACAGTTTACATCATTGACTTTCGATCAAAGGATTCCGTGACGTGTTCGACATCAACTCATTCATTCACATCTCATGGATTGTGCTGGGTACTTTGAGAACCATTAACATCACTGGTGGTCTCTCTCACACTTGTTAACAATTTACATCATCGACTGGTAATCAAGTGGTTTCTACCATGTTCGACATCAACTCATTTATTCGCATGGATAGAATTGTACCATTTCGGGAAGTAGGAATGAAGACCCTGGATCTAGTTTCCACCATCCAGGCTGCGAGGAGTTTTGTATTCATTATACAGTAGACTAATCATAAGCAGATGGCTGTGTCCATACTGTGTCTACATGAGTCTATGATTATGATGTACTGCGAAATCATTCCTGTATCAGAGCAGTAGTTAGTTTGTTAGTTAAAATTTTCAATCTGAGTATGGGAATGCCTACCTCAGCGATGATATGATCTTATATATGTATTTTGTGTTGAATATTTGCAGGTTCCGACTGGTCTCTCCACAAGATAATCCTTGAAATGATAAAGTACTTCACCCTTCCTAGATGATATGAAACCCTAATCTACTACAGGCTTCGCACTTTAGGGGGCAATCTGTTACACTAAAATTTGTCACCATGACTATCTACAGTGAGTATGGCTCCATCAACTGTCATACTATCCTCCTTGGCAAGTCTCATACCTCTGCTCCTCATGTCAAACTCCAAGAAAGAGAGAAAGTCTTTAAAAATATATATAACTCTGGGTACGCAGATTCTCTTAGCCTTACCTGCGTGTACGCACCTCAAGTTCACAATACCTGCATACTTGTACGCTCTGTCTGTAAAGGGGTGGGTGCGTACTCCTGTAAAGGTCAAAAGGTGCAAGTTTTACTCCAAAAAAGTTACTTGTGGTCGATTCTAGAGCATTCTAGAAGTTTGTTTGACGTGTATTGAGCGCCTCCAGATGGTTCATGTATCCCTATGAAAGAGGAACTTATCCCATCAAGAGGGGAGCTATCCCATTCAAAGAGGGGCTTATCCCATTGATGATGGACCTGATTAACTTCCTCTAAAGCACTATAAATATAGGCTTTGGGCCAGAAGGAGAGGAGGTTGAAAGCTGAACATTCCTAAGGGTAGATGCTGCTGAAATTAGGACTCCCTTATAGAGCTTGAGAGGAGAGATTCCCATCCTTTCTTAGCTTCATTTGGAAGTGGGTGAGCTGATTAAAGTAAAGGAGAACTCTTGCTGGACCCTGGGAGGGACCTGCACAACACCAAGGCACTGGTTGTAATGGTTTCTTTTGTTTCCACTTAATACAATTAAGCTCATTTTTCTCAACAAATTGTTATACATAATTTGTTTCATATACTCCTTGGTCTTTATGATGAATATGTTTTATTTTATGAGTTATTCAGGTGCTATGTAATCGTTTTCTTGTTAGTGAATGCAAGTTTCGAAGAGAAGGAGGAGCTCATCTAGATCGGAGAGGCTGGACTACTACAAACAGCGTGGGACTAAAGGTTTGTTTTAAACACCTGACTACTTGTATTCTAAATGCATATTTAGGGAAAGATAGTGTTTAATTGTCTTGTTTGTCACTAGAAAGCCTTAGCTTCTAGGGAGGTCGGTTTTGTCCGCAAAATTGACTCTTTCCGCATGACACCCCTAGAAGAACAACTCAGAGAGTCAAGGAAAGAATTGGCCAAGGTAAAGCATGTAGAAAGCATTCAAAGGGCCAGACTACAGGAAGAGAACGAGATGCTAAAACAGCAGCTACAGCTACAGGGAATCCATAAGGAAGACATGCCTTCCATTCTAGGAGAACAACAGCGGCGGGAAAAGCCTCCAATAGACAAAGAAACCTTGGATGAACAACAAATTAAAGGATGGGCTGCAGGCTGAGATCGAGGCACTAACAAAACAGTTACAGGAGAAGGAGTTGCAGGAAGCAGAGGAGATACAGTCTCTAAGGCAACAGGTACATGAGAAGGAAGCCCAACTGGCCTGCATGGCCAACTGGGCAATAGAGGCCATACAATGTAGACATCCTACCAAGTCATACGCTTTGTACCTTAAAGATCAATGGTTGCAAATCCAGATTAACACCTTGGCCCAAAGGGGCACTACTCCATTTCAAAACTATCATCAATTTGTGGCTTTATGTGACAGTAGCTCATCAGAGGATAAGGCTAAATTATCAGAGTTTTATTTGCACAACTTATCCCTTACAAATATGAATTTGTGGGATCCCAACGCTGTGGTAGGAGACGTACAACTTATGGCCATGGCCTCTTGGACGAATCATGAGGAAAAAAGAGCAGCAGTGGTCCGAAATATTATGAGTAGGGAACTCAGTGAGCCACTAATGATCAGAGCAGAGCCAGAGGATCCCTCAGCATTGATAAGTGCCCACCAGCACTTGGCCAACAACCCTTCGGATTTACCAGATTACATTGAATGACAGGCTCAAGCTATTTCCCACTTTAAGGACATGGAGAGACTATTGGGGGATAACTGCCTTCATGCTTGCACAAAGCGGTGGAACACACTGCCCCCCAGCTTGAAGATAAGAGAATACAACTCTCCAACTAGGATGAGGGAGGCCTTGGCAAGGGTACCCCTCTACAAATAGTCAATTCAAAATATGCAGGCCAATTGGATCGGCCTAAAATTCAGTCCTCCCTTGCTTTTGGGATTGCTAGAAGGAGTTAAGGAAGAGGAGGAAAACAGGCAGTGGGAGGAATTGGAAAGAAAAGTAGGATTTCATGACCGGGAAGAAGACATCATCGTGGAGGCCTGGGATGTGAGAGAGGCAGTCAAAGCTATGAAGGATGATGAGCTAGATTAGTTGCTCAGAGGATGAGCAACCCATTTAGCAGGGGGGTGATGATGAGCCCCAAAAATGGGTAACTTATTGGGCTCATTTTGCCTATTTTTCTTCATCAATCCACCATTTTTCGTAGTTTATGCATGTCTTTTGGGTATATTTATGTTAGTTGAACAAATGAGGATAGTCACTTGACCAAGAAGGCCAACACGTGGTTATTGCATATTTTTGGACAAATTTTGGACCAAAGCAAAGCACTTGTGAGCCAAATGACAGCCAAGCATGAAGGAAAAAGGGTGAGGATTCGTAAGAAGGGTGTCTCATTCACTAAATGGCCCCTTCCTCAAGATCTCTACCCTCAGCTTGGAGTTCAACAGGCCATCGAAAAGGATTCCCAAGGGCAGTTGCGTAGCTTTGTGTAAAGTGACTGATCACTGGCAGTTTGAGTAGTCGAGCCCCTCGAGTTAAGGAGGGCTATTGGAGACCCTCATAGTGCATAAATAGGAAGGCTTCTAGCCTTCGTAGGTTACTTTTTGAACAATTGTATTCTACACCATAGTGCTGCTAGTTTCTTAGCTCATTTTTTAGCTTCTGCTAGACAACTTTCTTTGTGACATGGTTATTTTTGAATAATGGAAAGCAGTTTCATTTGGCATCAATTCTGAGCTTTTCATAGGAGCCTGCAGCTCTTGGGGTTGGGCCCAACCCAAGTGCTAAGGCCTCCTTCATGTACTGCTATATGTTTTTAAATTTTTTTGAAAAATACTTTATTTAAGTAGATTACAGTCTTGCTTGGTTACCTAGATCATTGTTGATGATTAGAGAGACTTTTCATGTTCAGATCTATTTGATAGGTTAATAGCAGAGAAGACCTTCAGAAAACGCCATCAAGCACCCTGATCTCACCTCTCCCTCTGTGGAACCATGAGCTGAGAGCAAGGTGTCCTTTCTACCCCCAAAAACACTGTCTTTGCTTCATCATGCAATTGTTAGTGTTGAATTCTCATTTGCAGGAGTTGATACTAGTTGTGGTTACATGTTCAAGTTCATGATTACTTAGTTTGCATAGCTATATCACATGATTTCATTGCAATAAACTTCTGTTCATTCTCTTTGCTGATATTTAGGTCAGACTAGGTTAAAGTTGCTAGGTCTTTGGTTTTTCTGAGTCCTTGTTTGAATAATTTGGAAAATAACTTATAGAGCACCTGTAATATCTATTTGCCTACCCCTACTTCCTCAATACCACCTGCTCTATCCTCCAACTCTGATTCTTGCCTCGCATTTGCCACGTTCCCTCACGTTGACCTAATTTCCATATTTTTGTGCAACATTGCTCTAACCCTCCTGGAACAAATCCAGCCATCCTTATCACTCACCGGCTTTGTTCGCCAAGTCCTAGACCTCATCACACCCTCATCTTACCTCCATACCCACTTCTCTACATTTTTCCACCATCAGCCCTTCAAAACTCCCTTTTGGAACATCCTGTAGAAACATCATGTAGAAGCCACAGAACATCCTGTAGAACCCCTGCAGACTTCCTGTAGAAGCTCACGAAAGTGTTTTCTTGAGATCCGAGCACTGTGAAACTCTCTGGAAGGGTTCTAGGGACCCTTCAAGCCCTCTTCTAACCTTCTCAACCTTCTGCAAGCGCCTACTCCATTTCCCTTCGCCAGTCAACCTCTGCACAGTCAAAAGCAGTTAAAGTACATGCAAAATAATTCTGATGAATTACTCAAAAATGAAAAAAGATGTTTTCTTCATATTTCTCTTTAGAAGTAGCTTAGTCACATGAATTTTAAATTTTTAGAAGTCAATGGCATCCATTTCTGTAGCTTTCATCCTTTTACTTGCATCAGTAGGGTTAGTCGGTAGAACTAGGGTTTGCTAGGGTTTGCATTCCCTTTTCACTTTCAGCTTCTTCCTATAAGTAGACTAGCTTCCTTTGAGTTAGCTTTTGTCCATCACTATTAAAAGCTTCTTCTGAGAGCTCATAGAAGTTGGCTTAAGTTCCTAGCAGACTTGTGCCAGTTGATCAATTGACAGCTGCAGCAAGAGCTAGTACTTGTGCATATAGCACCGTCACTTCCAAGTTTGCTACGAACTACTTGGTTGATAAAAGTAAAGAAGGGAGTCCCAAGAGTTGCAGCATTATTGCTGCAATACTGGAGCCCACTAGCTAGAAATGAGCAAACTACAAAGCTAAAAAACACTAAAAGTTAAGGAACTATTGAGGTTAGGTAGGATGGTTTCATCAGCAATTTAGAAAAAACCTTCCTTTGCTTCGTCCGAAGAATAGACGAAGGTGAATGGTGTGTCGGACCAATCACCTAACCTAAGAAGCTAAATAACTAAAAAGCTAAAAAGCTAAAAAACACTAAAAACCTAAAAAATAAAATTGGTCATTTTTAGCTCGCATAAAAAGTTTTGCATGCCCCCAAGCATCGAGAAAAGGAGAGTCTCCAGTAACCATATGGAAACTTACCGTGGTTATGCAGGATGATTTCATCTATGGAATAGACAAAACACTTCTTGCACTTCATCCATAGAATAGACGAAGGTGAAAGGTGTCCCAGACCAATCACATAACCTACAGGGAGACCTATTTTTTCAGCTGGGTTCGTCTGCAAAATAGACAAGGGTGCATGCCCCCTAAGCTTCATTACATTCACCAGACTACTTGTGGTAATTAGGTGGATGGAATGAAGGTTGAAGAGACATCATTGATGCAAAAAGACCATTTAGCGATGATGGTTGACTTGGAGCTATGTTTGAACTAGGGAATGAAAGCTGGTCAATAAGCTGGACAGTTTTGCCTTCATGTGGGAAACGCATCACTCGAAAGAGTGTTGAAACAATAGCTTCCATGTTGTAAACATAGTCACGTCCAAGGAGTAGATTGTAATCTAACGGTCCTTGGACTACCATCACGTTCAAGTGAATGGTTTTCCTTCTCAAAGTTATCGGCAACTTGGGAAGGATCCCTAATGGTCAAGTGGTTCATTTGTTAAAGCCTGACAAATTCTGTGTAATAGGCATACACAATGGCGAACCAAGCGCTTTCATCTATGATAGTGCTAGACACGATCATTTTGTAAACTTGTACTATGATCCAGAATGGTACATTAGAAGGAAGGCAAGATCTTGCTAGTCGATTCCAATCAAAGGAAGCGATTAGATTGCTTAGAGGGGGTACCAAATAAATAGTTTGAATGAACTCCTTGAGTAGCAGGAACTGGGGGATTCTCTTCCTATTATGAAGGAACGGATGAATTGCTCCCAAGTTCATTAGAGTCTGAAGTAACAAAAGGAATTTGAACAGTATAGTTCTCACTCTCTTTGGGAATGGTATCATCTGAAGGTGGACCTTCTGAAGGTATAACTGGGTCAACTTCCATCTTGACCTGTTGACTTTGGTTCGGTATGGACTCAGAAGATTCAATTTCAACGATAGGTGTTTCGACTGACAATTAAGTCATGTCAGTTGGATTTTCAACTAGTAAAGGACTTGAGGTGAGTTTCTTGTATCCTGATGGAAGTAGTTATGGTGAAGCAGGACGGTTACGTAAGACTCTTTTGGCCTCATCCAAAAAAGGACAACGAGGAAGGTGATCGTCTCCCTCACATAATCCACATGGAATTTTGACCTTTCGTTTCTGTCCATGAAATTCATTTTCACTAGTTGATGGTATGCTATCAACATGATCACCAGAGGTTGATGACACCGAACAGTGCAGGCGGGGAGACCATTCTCTCAAGATCTGAGAAAGGAAAGGACAATCTCGATGAAAATGGTTTCCTCTACAAATTACACAAGGAAATCTGGGAGATTTAGTGTGCAGATTTTCACCAGATGATTCATGGTTGCCACCTTGCTTAACTGACTTCTTCTTCTTCTTTTCCTTCCCTTTCTTCTTCTTCTCAGTCACCTGGTTACTAGCATCACTATTTTCACCAAGCGAAGAGGAAGAAGGGGAGGGAGAAACAAACGAAGAAGAAGGTGAAGGGTCAACTTCAGTATCAACTGGTTGCTGATTCGATTGCTGAGGAATTACGGTATTTTGAACGATAGAGGTTGAGAATAGCCATACCGGTAGAACAATTGTGATTCCTAGAAGGGACAATGTGGCCATATATGGAGCATCAATATTTCCCCAAGAAGAAAATGGACTAGGATTCCCCTCAAGATGGATTCCATGATTGGTGGACTCCATTATCTCAACCTAAGACCAAGGAAGGAACAAGGATGTTATTCCGAATTTAATAAATTTTAATGATGCTTTGACACAACTTTTTCTTTTACAATTTTTAAGAGTCGAGGAAAAGCTAAAGATGACTCTAGTCCCCTTCGATTTTTAATGAGCCTGAAGTGACAAGTGCTCAGATGGACCTTTTCTTTTAAGGAGTCGAAAAGGAAAGAAAGTGACTACTCTGGAGATCTAGATAGAGGGAGTACCAAACCAATCGCAAAATTGAAAAATACACCTTGGTGATAAATTAAAGAAAAATTACCAAGGACTTATGTACGTTAGTCAATCTTCCTGAATGTTGTGTTTAGTGCATTGCGATCGATAGGGCAACAGACACGGCTTCCTATGATTAAAGGATATAAGCCTATTGTGGTCTCCCAACACATATTCGATGGTATGGGGATCACAAGTCCGTGCTAGCACTTGTCGTATCAAAGAGGAGGGATCACCCAACCTTCGATGAAAATGATAGTTACTAGATTTTACGATGCTAGAACATGTCTCTAGCGTAGACCTATAGATGTGTTGTGTTAGGTTCCAAAGTGTTGTTAAGTTCATTGAAATGTATTTTAGAGTTGATATTGTTTAGAAGTTTGGCTTTCAAGGTTCACCGCGTGATGTAGATGTAAAATTCCTAAATATGCAATCTAAAATGATAAAAAATCATTGTTTATTTTTAGCAATGAAAATCCTAGCTACTAAGGAAAGAAGATTACGATTCTTTCAAACAAAGAGCACAGAGCACACATTAAATGCACTTTTCCTAAATCTTTTTTCGCACACAGTCTAAATGCAAATGAAAATGATTGTATTTGTTTTTCATTCCCCTTAATGTAAAGAATTCCAAAAGGAAAACTAAGTATAGATCTGAAATATTTTCTTCAAAGTGACATTTCAACAATTTCTTTTTTCAAAATAGAAAGGAAGACTAAATGACACTTTTCGATTTCGAATAGAGAATGCTTTCAACACTTCAAAATATCAACAAATCAAATCAAATACATGACAAAAAGTTCAATCGACTATCCAAGGAAGGAAGACTCAACGACACTTCTATTTTTGATACAAAACGACAGTTATGACACTCTTTTGCACCAAAACGACAGTTCGATTTAAGAAACTTTTCGACAAAGGATTGCAAATGATGGACAAATGCATAAAAATATTTGCTAATCTTAATCAATGGAGGCTGAACTATGTAAAGCAAGGAGGCTTTAGCAATGAGATATTGTTCATAACCAGCAAAACAATTGAAGAGCGCTGAAAACAAGGACAAAAAACCCAAATTTCAAGGAGAGAAATAGGATTACTTAGTCATCACACCTGTGCTTCACAAAAATAGGGATGCATCTCACCTGATACACTTGGGAAGTGCGATGGGCCAGGTAGTGCAACTGAGCTGGGTTTTGGCTCAAATTTGTAGTTGAATTCAGTGAGTTAAGTTGAGCTATTATGGATAGTAAAGAGAAAAGTACAGAGGTATGATATTGGAAGGTTATTGAGCTACCACAAGAGCATCTAGAATGTTTGTAAATTAGATGTTCAGCTCATAAACTAAACCGGAGATTGACTAAAGCAGCATTCATCTATTTTGTAATTGCAGAACAAGAACAGTTCGAAGGCTATCTGGTGAACTTCACGCTCCGTCTATAGTTTATAAAACAAACAATCAACAACAAACAAACAAACTATTCACTCCCCAGTGGAGTCGCCATTTTGCTTCCGGGAAACTAGTGTCTTTTCGATCTACTAGTCCCACTAGGATTGGTAGCTATCCTAGAAACAAACAATAAAAGCAATTTGCGATTTCCTTTATGTATGATAGATAAGAGAGAAGCAAAGGGACCAACCTAGATCTTCTTCTTGACTCCTTGCTTGATTACTCTCTCCCTTGATAGAGCTTGTGCCTGTTGGAGAGGTAAATCCCCTCTACGGATAGAGGCGATCCCTACTAGCCCAGCAGGGGTCTAGCAACAATCAATCAATGCTACTCTGCAAGCTCCTAATTGCAATTACACAAAGTAGGTAAAAGGCACCTACTTGGATTCCAACGCTCTTGTTTGACGAAGCGATGCCACACTCGCTCCTTTGCTCTGGCCGGTCACGATCCTCCACTATCCTCGTGGTTGGACACCTGCACATACAAAGAGAAGACAAACACAAGCGTGAAATCTAATAAAAGCAACCATACATCAGTCAGAAAGGATGTAATTCACATTTAACCATTGCATAGACAAATGAGAATGGAACTATAACAGTAGTCATCTATTATTAATCAAAAATCAGAGAAAGATACAACCATTGTTCTGACGCTGAGTCCTTCTCGAGAGGGTCCAGCCAGCAAGTCTCATAAGCATTCACCCAAGAAGTGGATCTCCCAAATCAAGTAACTCTCTCTCACACAAAGCTCTAAGACTTCATAACCTTTCTCTAGCTCTCTAGCAATCCACACTCTAGCACACCATACTATCTACTAGCAGCACACAAAACTATGAATTCCTTAGTGTCAAAGTCTATTCCCCCAAAGTGAGAACTAGCTGCTGATAGTAATGGTGGAAGAATATATAGGAGAAGGAGTCTCCATGGAGGGTGGAAGGATAAGCTCATCTCCAAGAAAGGTGGCCCATAAGACGAACAGACATGCCATAGAAGGGAGGGCGACACTCACAAGGCCAACAACCAGGTCTGGAGTCATCTGGAAGGTTGGCTGTTAGAACAAATTCGCCCAAACAGGATCAGCGCGGATTATAAAGGAACTGTCGCGCTGACGTCGCACCTCAATAACTGAGAAGGCCATGTCAGCGCGACTCAATACAAGGCAAGACGCGCTGGCTCATGAAATTCGATCAGCGCGGAAAACAAGTGTACTTCCGCGCTGGCAGCGCATTTGGTCTGTTATGGAGCGCCCATCAGCGCGGTTATTTGGACAAAAGTCGCGCTGATAGCAAAAACTTTGGCAAAGTGGGTTATTTGGCCAGTTTAGAGAGCATGAGCATGATAAATTTGATTTCATGACACAGTAGGGATACTGACTGGATGACAGTGACAAATTGCTGTGTAACAGATGCCCCCTAAAGCATGAAGCCCGAGAGAGTGGGAGGGGTGAAATGCTTTACAAAACTGCCGAACTGGAACACCACCAGGAAGGACCTGCACGTATGCACAACTGATAGCTTGATTACATGTAGTCTAGGCATGGGCGCAGCCATCCAAAAGACATATAAAGAAAGGTCTGCGGTATGGACGCAACCACCCAGCTGAAGAGACCATGATGATAATAAGGTATGGTCGCAGCCATCCTAAAAGACTCAGGTATGGTCGCAGCCATCCATCAACGAGTCATGTAATATCGATCCACAAAAATCGCAACCTGGCCCACAACAGACTAGAACCAGGGTCTTGCGCTCCATCCCAATCCGAACAAAGTACAAGTTCAAGCACGTGAATACATGAGTTGAAGTCGAACATGCATGAACATCGTCTGATTACCAGTCAATGATGAAAACTGTTAACAGACGCGAGAGGGGCCACCAATAATGACAATGGTCCTCAAGGTACTATAGGTACAATCCGCGGCATGTGAATCAATGAGCTGGTGTCGAACACCCACGGAATCATTCGATCGGAGGCCAATGATGTAAACCTCACGTCGAACACGAAGAACCTGCCATTGAGGCATGCAGGCTCTAAGGCACCTGAAGGGAGTCTCTAAGTCACCTTCCCGAATAATGAGCTGAAGTCGATAGGAGGCAACCTTGATCGAAGGTGGGCCATAATGTTTCCCACATCATCGACGCGAGACAAAGGAAGATTAGTGTGACGAATCAGAAGTATGTGAGGCGTCAAGGGTAGGTTGTAACTCTGCAGAGGTCAACTTCTCTTGAACATATCAGCGGCACATTGACGGACTTGGCAGTATTTGACATCAAATGAAGAGAGGTCATGGTGACAAAGCAACTGAGCAGATGAGAGGTCAAATAGGATATCCCAAACCCACGGAGGTCAGTGAAAAACAAGATGAGATGGTCCCACCTAGACACGAAGCAGAGGAGTGCCATGTTCAAGAGCGACATACTGCCGACACGACTGTGATTACAGTTCCATTTTCCCCACCATTTCGGCAGGTACCCCGATTATTTTTGGATGACAAGCTTGACGGGGATAGCATATGCTTGAAAAGTGTCATTTCGACGGTGCCCGATGTCATTGAGTTTTAACGAGTCTGACAAAGGAAGAACTCGGCGTCTTTTCTTGTTTAGAGAGTCTGAAAAGACAGCAGAAAAGAAGACTCCAGGGGGGTCCTTTTTCGTACAGTTGTGTCTCTCGAGCCCGAAAAAGTATAAAACAATGCTCGAAAGAACCGCCCGACCATTACGATCGAGGAGTACTTTTCGTAAGTAGTGCCTTCGACCCGAAAAAGTAAAAAAGCGGTCGGAAGTACGTCGTTTTGGAGCCAATAACGAGTGCGAAACGACAAACACCCGACAATCTTTTTAGTTTAAACGGTCGAAAAAAGAGCTTTAAAGGCGACCGCCTCTCGTTCCTTTTAACGAGCTGAGAGGGGGACTCGGCAATCTTTTCGTCTTTAAACGGTCAGAAAAGAGCTGAAAGAAGACCTCCATTTTTATTCTCTTTAACGAGTCAAAAAGGGAAAAATACTCGACAATCTTTTCATATTTTACGAGTCAGAAAAGAGCTTAAAGGCGACTCGTCCTAGAGGAACGAGTGGTATAAAGGGTAGCAACTGGTTCCGGCAAAGGTGGAACTGCTCAAAACATGTAATGGTCAAGAGGCTGGCTAACAAAACCACTCATAACTGCGGTCCCTCAGGAAAGGTAAAACAACCAAGTGAAAGCATATGATCGGCCAAAGAGATGGTGGCGATGGAATGAAAACAACCAAGGCTCATCTAGCAAAATTCAGCGGATAAAAATGACAATCACGAGATGTAAATCAGGTATGGGTTCATTTTTACACAAGCTTGAACCATGGAGAACTTTGCTTGGATTCGGTTTCATGTTTACACAAGCTTGAAACGAAAAACTATGCTTGTTATGAGTTCGCATGCCCCCAGCATAATAATGCAAATCGAGGTACATGCCCCCCAAGCTTCATTGCATTCAACAAAGTGGGTGGAATGAAGGTTCAATCTCGAGATCCATGAGAGACTCGACTTGTATTTTATGAGATCTTAATCAAAAGACGTGATTTTGAAAGGGAGTTGGTTCATTTTTTAATGAGGTTGACACAGAAAAAGAACTATCCTCATAACCCTTGTTTCATTTTTTAACGAGCTTGACACAAGATCAGGAACTATGCTCCGTCCAGACCTAATTTCATTTTTTAGGGAGCTTGACATAGGAAAGTGAACTATGCTCCACCAGACCTGGTTTCATTTTTTAAGGAGCTTGACACCGGAAAAGAACTATGCTCCATGGAAGGAGAGCGAAATCAATGACTGAGAGATCGATGATTTCTCCAGGCGACTCCATGGCTTTCACTCAATCGAAACTCTTCGACCTGGAACAAAGGATGCCGCTCACCGTTCTTTGATCTGGCAGATGCAATGACACGGATTCGTAGTTGGTTGATCCGACCCCACAGAGTCACAACCAATTATAAAGGAACTGCGCGGATTATAAAGGAACTGTCGCGCTGACGTCGCACCTCAATAACTGAGAAGGCCATGTCAGCACGACTCAATACAAGGCAAGACGCGCTGGCTCATGAAATTTGACTAGCGCGGAAAACAAGTGTACTTCCGCGCTGGCAGCGCATTTGGTCTGTTATGGAGCGCCCATCAGCGCGGTTATTTGGACAAAAGTCGCGCTGATAGCAAAAACTTTGGCAAAGTGGGTTATTTGGCCAGTTTAGAGAGCATGAGCATGATAAATTTGATTTCATGACACAGTAGGGATACTGACTGGATGACAGTGACAAATTGCTGTGTAACAGTGCCTCTTCTCCTACTTATCCCACTCAGTGAATACCTGTAGAGAAGAAGTAACAAAACACCATCAAAGCATCTTGATCTATTATATCATAAGCAATGTAGAATCAGAAATACATTGAACATACAATAGCATTCACAAATAACAACATTCACAAATACACGATTGTATGGAGGAAAACTCAAAGAACTTTATTAATAATAGAAGGGAGAATTACAACCCAGCTATTTGATCCAACATCATCCTCCCAGCATCAAAGCCCTCTTCACCTCATAAAAAGCAAGATCACCCAACAATACAATGCTCTTTCTCAGATACAATCTATCAGCACTTCCTTACAAATTACCAAATTCCAGCCTCTTGATCTCTCAGATGAGGGATCCATTTATAGATGTCTGCAAGGGTGTGAGTCATCTCTGGGTTTTTGATTAGTGTCATTCCACTTGTTGTTCTTGGTTCCACTTGGAGATTTCTTGGATCTCTTACTCATCCCTGGGCAAATTCAGAGAGGCAAGTGTCATAGGAGAAGTTTCTACAAGATTCCATGAGCATCCACTTAGCAAACTGTCTCTGACATTTGTCCATTCTCGCTCATCACACCCCACAGAAGGCCTCTTCAGTGTGCATTGCACCTGGCTAGTGTAGGAGTTAGTATGCATCACACCGTGACAGTGGAGCGGTCAATATGATCCAGTTTTGGCCAGTTCTAAGTGGTTTTTCAGGTGGAACTTCTGGGGAATGATGTAATTAGTTGACCATGATCCTTTAGGGTATGAAACAACACTTTTAGGGGTTAAAGAGCCCTTGGTTTATCGACATATAAGATTGGGGTTGCAGTGCCAAAATATGTCTATAACAGATGGCGACTCCACAGATCAACCAAGCCTTTACAGACTCACCATTGTATGCTGACATAATATATGTTCTACAAAACCTTCAAGCTCCTCTAGAGCTATCCAAGACTAAAAGTAGGTATTTAAAGATGAAATCTTTAAAGTTTTTCATAATTGATAATGCCTTATTTTGGAAAAATCATGAAGGCATATTGTTGAATTGTTTATTAAAGGAGGAATCTGATAAAATTTTGCAATAATTTCATGCAAGTGACTATGGGGGACATCTCTATTGGAAGACAACAGCTGATAAGATCTTGAGGGCTGGTTTTTACTGGCCCACTCTGTTTGCTGATGTGAAAAAATTTGTAGCCTCATGCCACAATTGTCAAATTTTTGAAGGGAAAAGAAAATTACTGCCATTACCTTTGAAACCTATATCAACTGAAACACCATTTCAGCAGTGGGGTCTTGACTTCATTGGTGAAATTGATCCCCCTTCCTCTTCCCAGCATAGATGGATCTTAACTACCGCAGATTATTTTACAAAGTGGATAGAAGCAATACCCCCAAGACAAGCCACTGATACTATCATAATAGGTTTTCCTGATACCAACATTCTGTCTTGATTCAGTTGCCCAACTAAAATCATCACAGAAAATGCTGCATCCTATAAATAAAAAAGGATGATTGATTTTTGCAACAAATATCACATAATCCTTGGTCATTCCACAACCTACTATCCCCAAGGAAATGGACTTGCAGAGTCTTCCAATTAAAGCTTAGTAAACATCATCAAAAAACTATTGGAAGACAATAAGAAGACCTAGAATAAGAAACTAGTGAATGCTTTGTGGGTAGACAGACTGACCACAAAGAAATCTATTGGCACGAATCCCTACCAGCTAGTTTATGGAATGGAGGCTATTTTCCCATCTTCTTTGGGAACTCCAGTGATGAAAATACTCCAAGAAGCACAAGTTGAGCCCAATGATATTCAGAGAAGGATCAACCAAACTATTCATTTACAACAAACCAGAGAACAAGTCTACATCAGGTCCCAAGTTGTGCAAGAGAAAATCAAGAAAGCATTTGACAAGAGAACCAAGACAGAAGATTTCTATCGAAGGGATAAAGTCTTAAAATGGGACTTAAGAAGGGAAGATAAAGGGAAACATGGGAAGTTTGACTTCCTGTGGACAGGTCCTTACATTATTTATGCTTTCAGAGGTAATAATGCTTATTTTCTCAAAGAATTGGATGGTGTAGAAGTAGAAGGAGGACCAGTTAATGGTCAAATGCTAAAGCACTACATAGATCCTAGTCACTAAATCCACTAATCACTTGTACATACTATATCCTTCATAAAGTTCAATGTGGATTGGATGGTAAACTTTGGATTTGAAGCCTGAAGAGAAGGCCCTAAGCTTTAAAGTTTTACTGTAAATAAATATCAATAAAGTAGCAAAGTAAAAAGGAAAGTTGCAAAGTAAAACCATGGAAATTCAGAAGCCCATTGACCTACTAGTTCTTGACATTTCACCAAGAAATGTCATCCCCAAGTGGAGCCACTGTTATGTTTCTATACCAATAGGTGTCATAATTTTTGAATGGATGAGGTCAAAACTGTAATATGTACATACCTTTGCTTTTTGCAAATGTTTTCCATATTTGTAAAAATAAAAATAAAAAAAAATTAAAGAGGGTATGTCCTAAAAGAAAAATCAAAGGACAAAAAGAATGAAAAAAGGTCAAAAAGAAAAGATGAAAAATGAACCCCAATAAAAAGAAAAATACCATGAAAGTGTGCAAGTCCAAATGCCACTGCTACTTTACTTTTTGTACAATAATAATTGTGTGCAAATTTTTGTTTATGCCACAATCCATGGTAACCAAATAGTTTAATCTTGGCAGATAAGTAGATAGGTAGAGTAAATAAAAAAGGATCTCAACAGTTTAATCTGAGCCCTTGGATGTAATAAGGATAGACTTAGATATATTTCTATTCTAAAAGAAAAGAAATGTTTTGATAAGGGTTTGCCAGTTTAAGTGCACCCTAATAAAGAGTAGAAAAAATGGTAGGATGTGTAGATGGGTAAGTAGGTGAATGGCTGCAGAATTATGGTGATTTATTGGATAAAATCATGTCATTTACTTTCATCATCAAATTGCTTAAAGTATGGATGGAAATGGGACAATTACAAAGTCAAGTGATTAATTTCCCCATTCATTTTACCTTTTCACTAATTTCCCACAAACAAAAATCAAAGTACCTAAAACCTTAAGTTAAAGGAGCTCAAAGCATTTCTCTGACTCCTGGAGGGACTAGACCCTCGGCCTAATAACTTATAAGGTTTAAATATTACAACCCCCTTACAAACATTCACTCCCTCCATAAACATTCATCTCACCTAAAAATCCCTTTTCCTAAGGTGAAATTACCATTTACCTAGGAAAAGTAATAAACCTTGCCTAAAACCCCCTTTGTTTACAAAAAAACCCACAAAAAGCATTAAGCCTAAGTTATAATGTGTAAATTTAAATGCATAAACAGATGTGTCAAGACATTATACTTAGCGCAATTTGTTCCCATTTACATTTCATATTAACTTTAACTTTTATTATATTTAACTCTCGAAAAATAAAACCCTTTCTTGTATATTTAATTAAAATCCCAAATGTTAAATATCCCACCCCGATGGTTTGGAATATAAACCATATTAAGTAAATAAATTAGATGGATTAATTATTTGATTTGCGACTAATTAAGAGCCATAACCCTTCACCATACAAAGAGGGATTAATTAATCAAACCATGATTAATTAATAACCTTCCTCCAAATAGCTCACCATTGACGTCATTAAGTCGCCCTAACCTGCAATTAAAATCCCGTTGGGCCCCTCCATTAACTTCTCGATCAAATCACACTCCCAATCACCATATGATCTAACCCCTTCAGATCTAAGGGCTGTCACTCATATCGGGCGGCCTCTGACACTGACCTTTACCCGCTCAATGTGAGCAGTTTCACTATTCACCCCGTCGCTACGTGTCGCCTGATGGATGGCATCAGGCAGACCTCTCCCAATACCGCTATGTCCCCAAAAGCAGTGCACTAAATTCCACTTACTACCTCCCCTTACCACCTTCACTACACGACAAAACATCACCTGCATCAGTTGGCGCCAACTGTCGCTTTTCCATTATACCCGTAAAAAATCATTGACTTCGCAGATAAACCAAAAATACTCATTATTTATGTTTTTTACCAAGACAAAATAAAAAACCTTCTGTTCTCCATGCAAACATAGAGTACGTTTGAAACTATCAACCTGCTACCAATCGTCAACCTCCCGAAGACGATGAACTCCAGATTACTAGTGTAGACCCTTGCACTCGCTGCAAATAGTGCACCAGTACCATTAATCTGTTCAGGCAACCAAAACCAGGTATTTACCTTATTTTCGACTGAGAAACCCTGTTTTCATGCCAAACCTAAGCTAAATTTCTTTAAAAATTAAGTAATTTGGTAATTTAAGCTGTCTGATAGTCCTGAGATACTCTGTGATAATCCAATTTTCCATATTTCCCTAAAATTCTTTGCCCCCATCCTTGAATCCACAAGAACCAAGGATAGACACCCCAATTTCTTTGAACGTCATGCTAGTTACTACTCCCCATAGAGAGTTAGACCATATTCCCCTGGCTGACAAAGATTTTCAGATTAAAGACCTCATCTTTGAAGAATCCCCTTTGAAATTGCATTGCAGACAAGGAGATAACTACTTGAACCATGCAGATAAGATAGGCCTCTGGGAATCAAACTTTCCCAAATATCAATTCCCTAGTGTTCATGTCTTCCCAGAGATTGTTCACTACTTTCATGCAAACTATGACCCTATCACGAGAGCTGTAATGTCCCCAGATCAAAAAGTCCTATTCAATATCACTGCAGAATCCATAAATGATATGTTACAGTTACAACCTGGTGAAGATCTCGTCCCCCTTACCATTGCTGACTTGCTTGACAAATTCTTCAAGCTATGTAGTTCCATAAGCACTCAAATCCTCCAGAATTTCATTGCTGAAGAAAAATACATGCCAAAAGACCCCCCCCTCCTTACATGTCATCCTTCTTTTTTGTTCTAGGCAAAGATATCACATTAATGATATCATGCATTTTAGGGTTTTACCACTAGTGAATATGTAGATGATATCATTTTTGCCTACATGTATATTTTTACCCCTAGCCAGCCTCCTACAGTCAAATTTGATTATGCAAAGTTCATCTCAGATAAGATGCATGATCAGTTTCTGAGATTGGAAAATGAAAGAGTGTTCAAATATTCATCAGTCCTATACCATTTATTTCTTTACTATCAGACTGATAAGTTTCCCTTCTTTTTCCAAAAACTGGATACTAAAGGAAACCCCAGATCAATAATCTTTTTGACTTCTTTGATTCATCAGTTTGATGCTGAGTACTCTTATAATGACTTCATATACCTCTTTGTACATCCAGTAGCAACCATGTTGCTGGGAAGCCCTCCACCCAGAATCAGTGCAGACATCAGGAAGGTCCTGCAGTTTTCAAAACAATACAAAGTAGGGGATTGGTACCTGTACCAAAACCATACAGAAACCAGAGTTTATGGATGTGAACTACCACCTTACAAATTACCAAAGTACCTCCCCATGAGATTATTTGCTTTGGAGTCCTACAAACAAATGATAAATTCATATGAGGTGCACTTTGTAAGAGCCAAGAAGAAAGCCCAACTCAGGATAAAGGATCAGCTAGGTCCATTCATTTGTAACAGTAGAGAAGCAGGGAAGGAGGTAGATGAAATCCTCCAAAGATTGAAACTGAAACAAAGTTTCATGTGGACCTATGACCCCTACAGATTCATTTGTAATAGAAGACAAAAGAATAAACTCTCTCCTTACATCCACCACAGGATCACCGAAATAGATCAATATGCTAATCAATCTGAATGGGTGGAAGGCACTTTAATAGATCGAGATAGTACAAAGGTTGCTATTGAAATTGTATTAATGGATTTAGACAGAAGACTTGATGAAGATTCCTTTGTACAGGTTCTAAGAGAGTCTCAGTCTAAGAGACAAGCATAAGGTCATAGTGGGCAGGCAAAAGAAACAGATCCATCAGTAGAGGCAGGACCATCAGGACAACCAGAATCTTTAGAACAGGCAGAGCCATCAAAGCAACCAGAGATTTCAGAATAGCAAGAAGAATCGGAACAACCCAAAATTTCAGAGGAGCTTGCTCAACCTGAACAAATCATGAGCAATCGTCTTGCTATCACTCCAGGAAGCTTTCCTAGGTTGTAGCTCAAAGATGACTGGTAACATATAATCTTCAATATGGTTCTAGGAACTTATTGGGATGGGTGATGGTTTTTTTCAAGCCAGATAATCACATCTACTCTGTTTTCACTTTAGACATGCATGTACACCCTCAGATTGCAAGGCTTTAGACCACCAATGCTTAACAATTTGGAAATTAGGTGAATAGACGAAGAATACTAAACACACCAGTAGATGTATACAAAATGTAAGATGGCCAGCTACAACTAGTAAAGAAACTTGCAAATCTAATCTATCAATGCAAAGATAAGATGACAGTTATCTTGCATTAGATATAGAAGAAGCCTGAGTGACCTACTCACTAATACATCATTCATTTGTAACAGTAGAGAAGCAGGGAAGGAGGTAGATGAAATCCTCCAAAGATTGAAACTGAAACGGAGTTTCATGTGGACCTATGACCCCTACAGATTCATTTGTAATAGAAGACAAAAGAATAAACTCTCTCCTTACATCCACCACAAGATCACCGAAATAGATCAATATGCTAATCAATCTGAATGGGTGGAAGGCACTTTAATGATCGAGATAGTACAAAGGTTGCTATTGAAATTGTATTAATGGATTTAGACAGAAGACTTGATGAAGATTCCTTTGTACATGTTCTAAGAGAGTCTCAGTCTAAGAGACAAGCATAAGGTCATAGTGGGCAGGCAAAAGAAACAGGTCCATCAGTAGAGGCAGGACCATCAGGACAACCAGAATCTTTAGAACAGGCAGAGCCATCAAAGCAACCAGAGATTTCAGAATAGCAAGAGGAATCGGAACAACCCAAAATTTCAGAGGAGCTTGCTCAACCTGAACAAATCATGAGCAATCGTCTTGCTATCACTCCAGGAAGCTTTCCTAGGTTGTAGCTCAAAGATGACTGGTAACATATAATCTTCAATATGGTTCTAGGAACTTATTGGGATGGGTGATGGTTTTTTTCAAGCCAGATAATCACATCTACTCTGTTTTCACTTTAGACATGCATGTACACCCTCAAACTGCAAGGATTTAGACCACCAATGCTTAACAATTTGGAAATTAGGTGAATAGACGAAGAATACTAAACACACCAGCAGATGTATACAAAATGTAAGATGGCCGGCTACAACTAGTAAAGAAACTTGCAAATCTAATCTATCAATGCAAAGATAAGATGATAGTTATCTTGCATTAGATATAGAAGAAGCCTGAGTGACCTACCCACTAATACATTCAATTTACTCATACAGAGATAAGATGACAATTATCTAGCATTAGGCATAGAGGATATCATCAATACAACCCTTCAGGAACAAGCTTAGAACAGAGGAGAAATGGGCATTGAGCAATTAACAACAAAAGAAGCTTGCATTTCTGAAAATGAAGATGAGACGCTGCAAGTTACAGAATATCTACAGTCTCTAAAAGTTGAACCCAAACACCATTGCCCACCTTGATTACATCTTGCTTTTGTCTATTTATAATCTATAATTACAATGGCTCTTAGTCATTTAGGGATGGGGGGGTCTTAATTGAACACCAACTACCATTAACTTTCTGATAGCGTCTTTGAATGTAGTTACTTTCTCCACTGCAAAAACCTGATCAGTTCTGGCACTATGCTATCCTGCTAGGTGGTTGGATTAAATATAGCAGTGGAGCTCCATGATTGTTTAATTCGGTTGCTGAGTCGTGCTGTGTCCTTTTCTCCTCTGGCCATGCTCTTCTTTTAATTCTGCTTCATGATCACACTGTCACCAGATTGACAGAGTTGGCTATCTTCTTCTTCGTGTAACAGACAGGATGTGGGGTGGGAGTGCATGGGCAGATGAACGGTTGTGAGTGATCGTGAATGGTGGCCGTCGAATCATAGGAGACATACGATGGAGATCGTGTTCTGGAGGCTAGTAGTTGTGGTGGGAGCGGGACATATTTGGGCCGTTAGATATTCAGGTGAGTAAATCAGATGATTATCGGGCATCAAAGATGTGTGGGCAATAACGCGTGGGGTGGTTTGATTTAAGTGGTAATGGTTTTTATGGGGCGGTAAGTGGAAAGTGTCAGAACTCGCTCGATGTCATTTAGTGGATGACACGTAGTGGCAGAGGAGAGAGAAAAATCACCCTCATCAGGCGGGTACTTTTCACACTAGTTGTCCACGTAATATGGACGCTATCCATTAGATCCAATGGGGTTGATCTAATAGTGGAGAATGATCAGGCATGATGTGTTGATCGGGTGAAATGTGGGCCATTGGATTGGCGGGGTAGATTGACAGCAAAGATGTCGTGAAGGTACGCGATCTCTTCGGGGAATTTTCTATAAGCGCGTAAGACTTATCGGTAAGGTTTTATGGGTATTTTGGGCTTTCGCCCTTAGGGCTAAGGCCAAAGGAGTGTTTTGTCAGGATTAGTAGGTTAATAAAGGAAGCGAGAAAGGTAAAGTGTGAGTGAGATAAGGCAAGAAGAGGAATGATGGCCCATGTGGGACCCCTTTAAGAACAATGAAGCAGACCAAACCTTCCCGTTGACCTTCAAAAAGTTAGAACTGCACCTCAAGGCTAACACTGGCTCCTTCTGGGGATGAAATCCTCCCTATGAGGTTTCAAGAACTATAGACCACTACCTTTCATGTAAGCAACAAAATCAGAAATGCTTCCTAATGTTCCATTGGGCATGGAGTCTATCTAAGCCTACATTAAAACTTTGAAAAATATCATATTTACAATACTAAGGCCTGAAAGCCTTAAACAAAATAAACTTTCAAAAACTGCCGATTGACGGGGCCATCAAATACAGTTTCTCCCTCCAAACTTTGCATCATGAAAGTATTGTTTCCTTGGACCTGAGAGATGACAAATGGTCCTGTCCATAGAGCATCAAATTTACCATGATTGCCTTTCTTTTCCTTCAGTGCATCCCATTTGAGGAACCAGTCACCAACCTGAAGATTATCCATCTTTTCCTTTCTGTCAAAAGCTTCCTTGATTTTCCTTTGATGTATTGTAGACCTCTAAATCAGTTGATCTCTACTCTGATGAAATTTAGCCAAGTCACTTATCCTCCTTTCCATGTCACTTTCCTCGTTCTGATTTTCTTGTAAGAATTTGGCCACAGGGAGGATCAATTGGATTGGGAAAACAGCCTCAGTGCCATATACTAGCTTGAATGGAGAATTCCATGTGGACTTCTTGGTGGTGATCCTATCAGCCCATAATGCAAACTTTAGTTTGGAATCCCAGCTCCACTTGTTGTCTTCCAGCAACTTTTTGATTATCCTTACTAGGCTTTTATTGGATGATTCTGCTAGGCCATTACCTTGAGGATAATATGAGGTGGAATGCACTAATTTAATGTCCATTGATTCACACATGTCCACCAACTCTTTTTCCCTGAAAGCTGCTGCATTTTCTGTAACCAATTTGGTTAGGCAACCAAACCTGGTGAAAATGTTTTTTGTCAAGAATTTCATGACAACCTGGTGATTATCTTTCTTAGTGGGAATGGCCTCAATCCATTTGGTAAAATAATTAGTGGCTACTAAAATCCATCTATGCTGGCCACTGGAATGTGGATTAATCTCCCCTATGAATTCTAAACCCCACTGCTGGAAAGGGCCACTGGTATGTATTGGCTTCAGGGGTAAAGATTTCAGTTGTTGCCTTCCTGCAAACCTCTGGCACTTGTCACAAGATTTCACAAATGAAATTACATCAGAGAATAGAGTAGACCAATAATACCCATCCCTTACGATATTGTGGGCTGTGGTTTTCCAATAATGATGCCCTCCACAAATGCTAGAGTGAAACCAGTGCATGGATTCCAAATATTTCTCTTTGTCTAGACATCTTAAGAGGATTCTAGCTGGGTCCTTCCAATAAAGCAGGTTCTTATTAATACAAAACTTGGCCGCTCTAAGTTTGATGGTTCTGGCTTGACTTGAGCTAAGCCCTGGAGGGAAGAAGCCAGATTTTTAGCCAAAGACTAGTTTTTCCTTTGTTCCACTGTTTCATCCCCTGTCTATCCAACATCCGAATTTTTACCCATGCAATTTATATCTAGCAGTCTACAATTTTCTTCAGCCATCAGCTAAACTAGGCCCTGACCTTTGACAAGCTTGGTGGGCTTCAATTCTATGTTGAATTTAATGAGCTTTGCAATCCATTTAGCCCTTCTTCAATCAACATCTAGTTGTGTTAGCACATCCTTTACTGAGGTAGAAGGTACAAAGGAATCACCTTAGAGTGCAGAATGTAGATTCAGAATGCCTTTAAAGACTTAATGAGAGCATAAGCCTGTTTTTCAATAATGTCATATCTTAATTCAGCATCCCTTAAAGTTTTGCTGAAGAAGGCCACTAGGTGCTCTATACCTTCATCTTCTTTCTATAACAAGACTGCTGCAAGGGTGTCATAGGAAGCAAAAGAGAAGATATGGAACTCCTTGTTATAGCCTAGGCTGATTAGAGTGGGAGCTTCCATAGTAGCTCGTTTGATGGCTTCAAAAGATTTTCTTGCTGCATCTGTCCATTTGATCTCTGATCCCTTTTTCAGCATGGAGGTGATATGTTTCACTAGTTCTGCAAAATTGGGAATAAACCTCCTCAAAAAGTTGATCTTACCCAAAAGGGATTGAATTTCCTTTTTTGACCTTGGGACAGACAATGTCTGTATTGCTTTAACTCTTTCTGGATCAATCTTAACACCTGCAGCAGAAACAATGTGTCCTAAAAGCTTGCCTTCTTCTAAAACAAAATATGACTTCTTGGGATTTACTGAAATCCCAAACTTTCTACACTTCAAAAACAACTTCTTCAGATGCTACAAGTGATCATGCTGACTGCTGGAGTAAACTGTTATATCATCAAGGTAAATCACAACAAACTTGTCCTTCTCTCCCACAAAAGCTATATCCATGGTCCTCTGAAAGGTGGCCCTAGAATTCATTAGTCCGAATGGCATCTTGGAGTACATAAAAGTGCCCCAAGGAGTGGTGAAGGCAGTGTTTTCTTGGTCCTCTGGATGTACAACAACTTGGTTGTACCCTGAAAATCCATCCAAGAAATACATGACTCTAGCCCCCGAAACTTTTTGGAGCAGATGTTCCATTTTGGGCAGGGGGTAGTTGTCTTTCTTAGAGCATTTGTTGAGATTTTTGAACACCAAGCCTGATTTCTCCACTTTTCTTCCTCACAACTACTAGGTTGGCTATCCATTTTGAATACCTTTGGGGAACTATGATCTTGGCAACCAACAATTTCTTAATTTCTTTTTTGATCAAAGGTAGTAATATAGGGCTTATGGGTCTTATCTTTTGCTTGAAAGGGATGGTGTCTTTCTCCAATGGGATATTATGCTGAGTGATGTTTTTTTCATAAGTCTTAAGGTCACTATACTCCCAGGCAAAGACATCGGTGAATTTCTTCATTAGGGTGCAGTATTCAGAACTTTCGGCAGTAGACAAGTGAGTGGACAAGTTTATGTGTTTTGGATGATCTGGACTCCCTATGTTATGCCTATGGACTGCAAACTTATTTTCTTTTTGGGAAATCTTGTATGGTACATCATTATGGTCAAACAGCTTCTCTAGAGGCACCAACCCCTTGGGTATATGGTTACTAGGTAATTGTACAATGTTGTCATGGCCAATTTTGTTTCTTAGCTGAGACTGGTGACATTCCTCCATAGCTCCATTATCTATATCGATTTTCATTTCAGAGAATTCGTCAATGACTTGTAGAAACCTATTGACTTCATCATCATCCTCAAAGACTTTCCAATACTTGACATTATCAGGCAATGATGGTCTGTATTTCACTTGGATTTCATAAGCCAATTTAGGGGGCATGGGAGGAATGAACATGCTATCAGACACAGCAAGGGAATCAGCAAGTTGATTTCTGACTCTAGGAATATATGAGATACAAAAGCTACTAAGAGATTCTTTGAGTCTCCATACCTCATTTTTGTATGCTTTCAGCCTGGGGTGCTTTGCTTGGAACGTTTTGTTCACTTGTTGAATGATGAGATCGACATCTCCAAACACCTTTATGTCTCTGATTCCCATTTCTTTAGCAACATTTAAGCCCAATATCAAAGCCTCGTACTCTGCTATATTGTTGGTGACCTAAAAAGTTAGCTTGAAAGACAAATGTATGCATTCTTGTGTTGGGGATACCAGCACTACACCTGCTCCTGCAGCTTCCCTAGAGCAAGCTCCATCAAAGAACATATCCCAAACCTGTGGCCCATTTTTCTTCTCCATGACCTAGCATGGTTTCTTGAGCTACACTGAGGCCAGCTAGGATTCTTCAATTTGGAGAATACATGCTCTAAAATCAGTGTCCATAGCATAAATGGGATGATTAGTGGGATTCTTTTCATCACTGATGATATAGGCCAATTGGGATTCTTTGTATAACCTTCTGCTTTCTCCTCCAAAAACTGGAATGGTAGCTAAGACAAATCATTCTGTAATGTCCCACCCAACCTCTTAATCCATCCTGTGGAAAGTAGCATGCCAAACTTAGGGGGGACATGTACTACTACAATATCCATCATCATGCTCTTCATGGGCAGCTGAGATAAGGTGATGGCCAAGTCCTTGATCAACCCCAGACATTTCACTTTTCTAGAATCGAAAGAGAACAAGTCATGATAAGGTCAGGTGATATCAAGGCCTAACTCATCCATGATAGCCTTTTGCATTAGATTATGGCTAGCACCTGTGTCCAGCAGACAGTTGTGAAGGACTTTGTCATGAATGGTCAAGGAGACATAGAATGATGGGGAATTGTCATCAGCAGGTTCGGTCATGGTACTAAGAACAACTGGAGGTTTATCATCTTGAAAATTGACACAGTCATTTGATGCTTGTGTGGCTTTTAGCTCAAGGGCATCAAGGATGGGTTTCTTAAAGGCCTCATTCTTTACTAGTTCTATGAGAGGTACAAATATTTTCAACTTCTGGACTTCTGATTCAAGACTGAAAGGGGAAGGGGACTTGTTAGGACCTCTTACCTCTTAAGTTGGTGCTTTGAGGATGTTGGGATTAGTTGTTGGTCGCTTTTGCTTGCTAATCTGCTACTCTATGGGGACAACAGCTCTTTGGACAGGGCTTTCTTTGCCATTACTCATCCTTGACCTCAGGTTATATCTCTGCTAATCTTCAGCTTGCAGAACCGCTTTTCTATCCCACTCTTGGCTGGGTTGGTCCTTGAGTAATGACTCTTCATAGGCAGCTAATGTCAAAAAGGAAGCATTGCCTTTGTCTTCCATGCAGTGGATCTCATCCTCCTCATCAAACTGCTCCTCCTCCATGACTATGTTCTGGAAAGGAGTCTTCACCTTCTATTCTTCACTGGCATCTTTTCCCCTTTGCATGATTTGCAACTGCTCATTTTCTCTTCTATATGGATTTGGGTTCCCAGGAGAAAATGCATGAGGAACCCTTCCTTTCCCTGAATGTTGCTCAACTTTCAGCTTGGAGATTTCAGAGGCCAATGACTCTATCATCTTGGTCATTTTTTTTATCTTAGGGTCTAAAGATGACGAAGATTCACCCCTTTGTCTCCTTCGGTAAACATGTGTCCTTTTAGTTTCTCTACAACCATAATATTAGGTTAAACTTCCAAGGCTACATCCAGCATCTCAGCCAGAGAAGCACACCTTCTCTCCCTCAACAGTAGATAGAAATCAGAATCGAAGGCATTAGCATAGGTAAGCTTAGCAGAGGTAGGGGTGGGTTTCACTTCAGCTGGTATCTTGTTGTACATGCGGTTAAACCTTTTATTGAAATCAGAAAGTGACTCCCAATTTTCCCTTTTCGGGTTCCCAAACTCAGTATGATAGTAGAGAAGATCTTTATTATCAACCCAATGCTTTAGAAACACATCATCTAAGGCCTCAATATCTGTTATAGACCTAGGGGTCAATTCTCTGAATCATTTTCTTGCCTCTCCATCAAGGCTTTGGACAAAAACCATCATCCACACATCATCTTCACTAATGTCTATATTATCAGCATAGCTATAAAAGGACTCAAGATGTTCTTTAGCTGTGACCCATTCAGTTCCAGTGAACTTAGACATGTATTTCTGATATTCTCCAGTAGGCATAGCATTTAGAGGAATAGGCAGTACTAGAAGTCCATACCTAGCAGCTATAATTCTTTCCATTTTGGTGGGTTCTTGTGGACTTGCCATAGCTGTGGTGGATAGAAGAGTGTTAGCAGCCTAGATGATAGAAAGCTGAGGGGTGATTGACAGAACTAAAGGAATGTGAGGGATAGGAGGTGAGGTTTCCTTTGGGCTTAAAGAAAGAGGAGAACCTAAATAATAAGGAGCTTTATGAATCTCTGAAAGTTTTTCTTCACTGCTAGTGTTAGCGGCTATACTCTAAACATGTATTTGTTCTATTACTAGATTTTCTTGTAGAGGTATAGAGGTTTCTTTAGATTTACCTGATCTTGATGCTCCTTTCTGTGTTGTCTTTCTTTCTTTGATGATCTTTTCAGGGTCAGGTACTGGGTTAGCTGGTGACTTCTGAGGATTTCTCTGAGTATGCCTCACAAACTGAGCTAGAACTATGATGTGGAGTCACCAAGAGGTTCTTCCTCCACTAGAGTCGCCAGATAGATGATTACAACCAAAAATGTGTCCAGACTTTGTCTATCATCAAAGCTGGATCTATGTCATTCTCCCAGGGAAGTTGAGCTTCAATCTCCTCTCCCTGGCAGCGGTGCCAATTATGTTATCGCTCAAGGAAAGCCTCCTAGGTTATAGCTCGGAGACGCCTGGTAACATATAATCTTCAATATGGTTCTAGGAACTTATTGGGATGGGTGATGGTTTGGTTCAAGCTAGATAACCACTTCTACTCTATTTTCACTTCAGACATGCATGAACACCCTTAGACTACAAGGCTTTAGACCACCAATGCTCAACAATTTGGAAATTAGGTGAATAGAAGAAGAATACTAACCACACCAGCAAATGCATATAGAATGTAAGATGGCCAACTACAACTAGTAAAGAAACTTGCAAATCTAATCTATCAATGCAAAGATAAGATGACAGTTATCTTGCATTAGATACAAAAGAAACTTGAGTGGCCTACTCACTGATACATTCAATTTACTAATACAAAGATAAGATGACAGTTATCTAGCATTAGGCATAGAAGATATCATGAATACAACCCTTCAAGCACAAGCTTAGAACAGAGGAGAAATGGGCATTGAACAATTAACAACAAAAGAAGCTTGCATCTCTCAAAATGAAGATGAGACGCTACAAATTATAGAATATCTACAGTCTCCAAAAGTTGAACCCAAACACCATTGCCCACCTTGATTACATCTTTCTTTCGTCTATTTATAATCTATAATTACAATGAATCTTAGTCGTTTAGGGATGGAGGGGTCTTAATTGACCACCAACTACCATTAACTGTATGATAACGTCTTTGAACGTAGTTTCTTTCTCCACTACAAAAACCTGATCAGTTCTGGTACTGTGCTATCCTACCAGGTGGTCGGATTAATTATAGCAGTGAAGCTCCATAACTGTTTAATTCGGTTGCTGAGTCGTGTTGTGTCCTTTTCTCCTCTAGCCATGCTCTTCTTTTAATTCTGCTTCATGATCAGACTGTTGCTAGACTAACAGAGTTGGCCATCTGCTTCTTTGGGTAACAGACAGGACGTGGGGTATGGAGTGCATGAGTAGATGAACGGTTGTGAGTGATTGTGAATGGTGTCCATCAGATCATGGGATACGTACGGTGGAGATCATGTTCTAGAGTCTAGTAGTCGTGGTGGGAGCGGGACATATCCAGGTCATTAGATCTTCAGGTGAGCAGATCGGATGGTTATCAGGTGGTAGAGATGTGCGGGTGATAACACGCGGGGTGGTTTGATTTAAGTGGTAATGGTTTTTATCGGGTGGGCATTAGGCGGTAAGAGAGAAAAGTGTTAGAACTTGCCCGATGCCATTTAGTGGATGACATGTAGCAGTAGAGGAGAGAGAGAAGCCACCCTCATTGGGTAGGTACTTTTCACGCTAGTTGTCGACGCAATATGGGCGCTGACCGTTAGGTCCACGAGGTTGATCTAACGGTGGAGAATGATTGGGCATGATGCGTTGATCAGGTGAAATGTGGGCCATTGGATTGGCGAGGTAGAATGATGGTGGAGATGTGGTGAAGGTACGTGATCTCTTCGGGGAATGTGCTATAAGCGCATAAGACGTATGGGTAAGGTTTTATGGGTATTTTGGGCTTTTGTACTTGGGACTAAGGCCAAAGGAGTGTTTTGTCGGGATTAGCAGGTTAATAAAGGAAGCAGGAAAGGTAAAGTGTGAGTGGGATAAGGGAAGAAGAGGAATGATGGGCCATGTGGGACCCCTTTAAGAACAGTGAAGCAGACCGAGCCTTCCTGTTGGCCTTCAAAAAGTCAAAACTACACCTCAGGTATAACACCTCCTATTTTGTAGACCCCTCTAAATGAAGAGAAAAACCTTAAGAGAGACAGAGATGAGGCTACTCCTTCCAATAGGCCTGTTGGCAAAACCTATGCTAAGAGGCGGAGGTTAAATCCATATGAAGAGCAAGAATACACTGAAGAGATAGCAGGGGTTTCAGGAGCATAGAAGACAGAAAGCAGGCAAAACATTCCTTCAAGAGGGACACAAGAACCTTCCACCTCTCAAACTCAAATGTTAGAAAGGCAGCAGAGTGTGGAAGTATCCTCCTTCAGGGCTCCCACAGGACAAAGCCAAGACATCAAAGAAAAATATAAGGAAATCAAGGCAAGGAATGAAAGGTTGAAAGTGAAAAGCTATGCACATTATCTAAGGATGGCTCCAACAAACTAAACAAGGCTAATGTCAGCCTTTGATATAAAAGAAGGCAAAATGCAGATCACCTTTCTCAAGCCAACCATACAGCAGCGAAAATCAATGGCAGATTATCTTAAGATTGATTTTGAGGTCATGGCAAAGGATATCCATCCTATTGACCAAATTGAGATACACAAACAAACTAGAGAAATGGTCTATTCCACACTAACCAGCAAGGCCATAGCATCTCACCAACTTTAGAATTCACTGAACAACATCTCAGCTCAATTCCAATTAGACAAGGCCTCTTCTCACGCTAAGACACCAAAATAAAGTCCTTAGAAGACTTAGTCATAGAGCTGGGACATGATCCCAAACATGTTAAAGTAGCAGAGCAATTAATAAAGAAGAAAAATGATGACATAGCTACACTAAAGAAGCAGCTCAAGATTCCTCTTCACCATCCTCAAACTGCTGAAGTTTTAGAAAAACAGAAGGAGGAAGAACTTATGGACCTATTCCTTAAGTTAAATGATCAATTAAAGGAAACTGAGAAAGAATTGGAGAATTTGATACAGTCCAAGCAGAGTGAGTTGGCCACCACTCCTCAAACTGTAATACCTACAGTTTCCATTGTAGTACCCTCCACCCTAGCAGCTTCCTTGACACCAAGGATTCCAACAGTAACAACATTGCCAGTAACAGGTACTACTTTATGTTTTCGGGAAAAGTGTCTATTCAGAACGACCCTATCCCACTGGGTTGTGACAGAGACCTCAGAAACAAACAGGGAAAACTACTCTTGTATTCTCCTTTATGAACTATAAACGAAGATGAATAGGATGAACCAACCTGTGTCTTGCGCTAGTCCTTTGATCCAATCTCTCTTCTCTTTGACAGCTTCCAGCTACCTACTCCCTTACTTGCCCAGCGTCACCAAGTTCCTGCAAGTTCATAGAAGAAAGAAACTACACAAAGACATGGATTTATGTTCATAAAAAGCTTAGGATTAGATTTAAGCTAAACATACAAATATAACAAACATCAGTGATATACAAGCATGTAGGAGAAACTCAAGTAGTTTTATTGATAAAGCAAGAAGATCCAGGAGGAGTTACAACCGATGATTCCTGATCCAGCATCAACCTCCCAGCATAGAATCCCTTCTTCACCTCTAACAAAGCATAAATCACCCAATACTCTGATGTCTATCACAAAACCAACAACAATTCTCTGCAATGTACAAAATTCCAGCCTCTGGATCTCTTGGTGAGGGATCCATATATAGATGTATGCAAAGAGGATGAGTCAGCTCATGAATTGATTAGTGGCTTCTCTATGTCAGTTCTTGCTTCCACTTGGAGACTGAGAGCCTCTTACTCATCACTGGTCGAATTCAGTGAGGCAAGTGTCATTGGAGAAGATTCTGGAAGCTTCCATTGTCTCTCCACCTCGTGGAATGACTCTGCCACTTGTCACTTCCCACTCAACGCACCCTGGTAGTGCATTCAAGTGCGTTGCAACGCACCTAGCCAGTGTATTTGGGTGCTTTGCAACGTAGCTAGCTAGTGGAGCATCTGAAATGATCCTGATTTGACTAGTTTTGAGCAGTTTCTGGTGGAGAACTTCTGGGAGAAGCTGTAATTTGTTGACCTTGTTTCTTTAGGAGCTGGAACAACACTTTTAGAGACTTAGGATCCCTTGGTTTATGGACATTTCATGCTTATAGTTGTAAGGCACAAAAATGTCTATAACACTTTAGCCACAGGTACATCGACCAATACAGGGATAACAACAGAAAAGACAAATGAATTGGTTAAGGCTATGGAAGAAATGAGAATCCAGGCCACAGAACTCAAGAGACTCAGAGAGCAAGTGACAAGCCTAGAAACTAGTTGTTCATTTCCACAAATACAACACAAAGAAGAAACTTGGAAAAACCAAAGGATGGTAGAAAGAATAAAAATCCTTGAAAATGTTTTGACTCTAGAAAAGCCATTGGGAGACATCAAGGATATACTATGGACCAATATCATTGATTCCATCAATGATATTTGGCCTTCCATTCAGGTTATTTTTGAGCAAACTAAATTAGTCAAAATAACCATGGAAGCTATACAAAAGACAAAGGAAGAATTGGGAGACAAGCCTGAGGAAGAAAATTAGTTGATAGATTTTTTGAACAGTAGAAATAGGTATCAGCTGGATGAATTAGAGATTCAGGATAAAACAACAACTATTATTGAGATAAAGAAGGTTCTTACTAAAAGGAACCTGATGCTTAATTTGGAGAAACAATGTCAAAGCATTCAAGCAGACATTGACAAATTCATGTTAAAATATGAAATTTTGAAAGAAAAAGGACTTCCTAGTCCTCCGGTCATACATGAAAAATTAATGACACAGAAATATTACATTGAAAAATTTAGTAAACAGTCCAGGAGCCAAGCTAGTTCTTCAGGAGTAAAAGAATTGCCTACAGGAAAAGTACTTTATGATGACCTGGAGAATCTATTCTATATAGAACATGAAGTGAAGCACTTGTTCACCAGCAAACAAAATTTCTCCAAATATACAGAAGCTGATGAAGTCTATAGGAAAATGATCAGAATAAAATTACTAGATAGTGAATGGTGGACTAGTTTGATAGATTTACTATAAGTTACTATAGTGAATCTAGAGGGTAAAGATAACTACCAAATGAAAATAGGTAATCTAGGATTAACTAGCATAGGTAAAGAGTATCAGTAGGTTAAAGAGAAGAGTGAATATAGCACACACTACCAAGGCAACTGCAAGAGCCAAATCCGAATTCCAACAGCCAGCACATTCACAAATAAAGGGACAGCAAGCAAACAGTTTTCCATCTATCTCTATCTTCATGTTGAAGATATTTTTTGTTTCATAGAATAATTCTCATATGGTTATGAGATATTTTGTATTAAATTTTGTATAAATACTTCACAAGTTGAAGTAATTTTAGTGGATTAAAAAATCATTTCTAGAGACATTTTGTTTTAAGCTAAGGAGCTATTGTACTCAAGACTGGATTGGTTTACTAGATTATGAAATAAAGCTGAGGACATTTCACTCGATTCTTATGCACAGTTGGAATAAATAAGTATCATTTTCTCATGTTTAAATCTCATTTTCTCTTTATGTAATGAATTATTCATATGTGTTTCTTATAAAATCTTAAGAGAAAACAAGGAATGATATCATCAGAATTAGCTTAAGTGCTCTCTGTTTTAACTGTTTGCTTATTTACGTTTTCTACTAAACTGCCTTGGTTTGGGGATTCTTAATTGTCCCCTTACTTACATAGTTTATCCCCCTTTTGGCCTGTAGTACAGGATTTTTCATTGCCCTTTGCTATTGGCCATCCTTCCTTTCTTCATCCCAATCCCGGTTAAGGATTCTTCATTGCCCTTGGCCCTAGTTAGGACTTTCCATTCATTGAAACCTTTATATTTTCCCTTGCTGTGTTAGCCTACTCCATGAACTCTTACCTCAGTGATAAATCAAATCCAATTAAGCCTTTCTTGATTGAATCCATAGCCCAATGGCCCAAATATTTGCTCTGCCCATCTGTCTTCTTAATTCCACCACCCAATCAAAACAAACAACCCTAAACATTAAGAACTAGTCTAAAATCTTATTCAAACAAAGTTAAATCTTAGAGAGAGAGCCCTCTCTAGACATAGGTTGGCTAGAACCTGAGTCTAAAATATTGGTTTGTGGTTACCTCAGGCCATTCCTTCTTTAAATAACTTCTAAGGAAAAAACCTGAGTGATAACACCATGCTCCCTTCCAGCTGCGTGGAGTGCTAAGATTTTCCTTCCCCTGGCTAGTCAAGTGGCCACACGACCCATGTAGAGCTTCATCCTGTCCTCCATTAGGGTTCTTGGAGAATCCCCACCTACTATTGTGGTTGGCATCGCGCGCTTCACCATTTGAAACGCGCTACCTTGGTCACTATGCTTGGTGATATGCGGTCCAAGCCAAGGAATCAGACTAACCAATTCACGACGATAGTTCTCAAAGTAGTTAGTATGATCATGCACACCTTGCCTTATCATCCTAGTTTTCTTAGGGAGAAACTCTTTCTTTATCTCATCCTCTAGCTTCTTGACCTCCGCATCCATCAAAGTGCTTTTCTCTCTTAACCGTACCCTTTCTTTCTCAAGTTCTTGGAGTCTAAGGTTTCCCTATTAGATTTCTTCCTCAAGTCTCATGTGTTTTGTCTCTTGTGGCTATGTGATTCCTTCTTTCCGAGCTCCAAGGACCATCATATCTATGGGTGCTGCCATGCACGAACTAGTCTTTGCACGCTCCATAGGGATTACAGCATCTGCTTCATACTTTAGCATTAGAAGTGCCCATGCAGTCAATGTTTTACACATGTTCCTATAAGCCCATAGAACTGTTGGTACGCGCAGGTCCCAGTAAGTGCATCTCACCTGGTGGACCGTGTTCAGTACTTCGCATACTTTGTCAAAGGCTTCCACATGGATAATCTATGGTGCGCTTGGTATTATCATACTTCATCGTTCACACCATTATTTTTCCCGCTCCTGCTTGTTGGTCATGTTTCCTGTCATGAGGACAGTGTGCGTTTGTGCAGGTTGCGTACTATACGCCTGTACCCATCTGGAGAGGTGGGTGCGCAGGCTGTTTAGTCTGTCATACCCATCTTTCATCTGCATATGAGACTTTCCAAACTACATGAGCATCATATTTTTACATTCGCCCCAGTCTCCAAAACTTTTGTGATGCGTACCCCACCACTTTGCGGGTGTACCACGCATTGCCCATTTCAGAGCATCGAAATGTTGCTATTCGGGTACTTTGCTTTCAAATTTGTTTAGGAAGTCATCCACCTTGCTCAACCCGTCATACATAGGAAGATATCTTACCTCTGTTGTCACACATTATAGTGACCTTATCATCAGGTTGCAGTTGAGTGTGGTTACCTCGTGTAACTGATTCTGCCATTGTTCTATCTCCTCATTCGAATCTGAGGTGCAGGAGCTTTCGCGATCCCAAGAAATCCTGCCATCCACTGTTGGATTCACCCAATCCTACTCCCGCACAATTATCTTGTCAATACAGTCTAGATTGTTTTCACTGTCGTAGTCATGCACCGGCTTTGTGTAGCATGATCCTTCCACAGGGTCTAAAGGTACCACTACGCATAGTGACTTTTTCTCAAAAATCATCTTGTGCTTCTTTAGATTTATTAGTCCATTCATGTCAGTGGCCCAATCTATTCCCAGTAGCAGGGGATAGGGATTGTTGTCATCAATAATCTCTAACACTTCGAAATATGCAAGCGCGCTCGCACCTTCGATGTCTACCGCTATTCCCTGCAATATTCCCATCGATAGGATCTTTTGTTGGTTCGCCATTTGCAATTTAATGGGAGACCATTGCAATGCAGGCCTGCCCATGCACTCCCATGTCTGCTTTGGAAGGATGTTCACGTCTGATCCTAGATCCAAAATCACTTGATCCATCTCATGTTCTTCGATTTGTGCAGTCAATCTCATCTCCCTTCCTGTTTGTGTTGTGTGCTTTCCGAGCTTCTGGACTACGCACGGTTCTCCTGGTCCAGCACATCTAGTGATGAGTTCTTGCAGCCCCTTCACCACTTTTTTGTCGTGCAACAGCTTCATGCATGTCTCCAGAAAGGTAGTGAGCATTGATGGGTCCATCTCCAGTTCTAGTTTGTCTTTACTACCTGAAGTGGAGGCCTCCATGAAGCTCTTCTTAGCTTCCATGAATGTCTCCTTCACGCACTTCAAATCAAATTCTAGTTCCTTTGTTGGAGCCTTGCAAACCCAGGCACTCTCTTCGGGCTGCTTGCCCTTATCATCTCTTGTCGTGATACTGCTTCGGAGCACAATGTTTACATTCAGGTCCTCTTCGCGTGACTCAGACCTCATCATTTGCAGGTTCTTAGTCGAGGGAGGTTGGAGTGTTCCTTTATCGCGCAACCTCACTATCAGTGTGGGACAGTCCTCCATCTCATGATCAAACTGGGTACAATATAAACATGATGCCCTCATTAGATTTGTACAATTGCGGGCATAATGCCCTGGTCCTCCGAAATTGTAATAGATTAGCTGTCTGCGACCCCTTCCAGGCCCCATTCCACCTCGACCTCCTTCGTTCCCCTAAAATCCAGTGTGCGCCATCCCTGGATTTTGGTCGAGGGCTCATGTTTCGGTCTCAACTCTGTAGGTAGGAGTCTGATCCATCATCAATTCATAACTTCTACAGGTACACTCATCATGGCCTACTAACCTGCAGAAATTACAGAACAACTACTAGGACGTTTGCGTATACTTCTATAAAAGGTGGTCGTTATCTATAGCATTATTTCCTCCTATATGACAAATCACGCACCATAATGCAAGTGTCACACTCAGTCCTACTTGTGCCTCTGGTCTGAATGGCATTGGCCCTCCTCTCGCCAGGTAGTTCGCAAAGACTGGACAATGGTCCTTGTCATGTCCCTGGCATTTGCACTTTATGCACCATACTTCCTCGCACGCTTCCAGGCAAGTTATCCTGTCTTGCTTCAAACTCTGCATCTCCAGACACAAGTTTTTCAACTACGTGTGGATCTGTTGGACTCCTAGGTTAGGATCTTGTATCGGGGTCTCGTGCAGCCTCATTACAATCTCCAAGTCCTCAGCCTGAGTGGATAGCTTATGTTGTGACAACGCGGTCCTTAGATGTGGTGTTAGCAACGCTACAAACCATGTGCGGTGTTGCCCATCTGTCAAGGTCATGTTGGCTTCACAAATCATACCCTTTAGTCTCTGATATAGCTCCCAGGGGTCTCACCTAGAAGCATTGTGACTTCCTTAAATCTGATAATCGACTATGTCTATGATTTTGGCCTGCTAAATTCCTTGTTTAGCGCAGCTTGGATATCCGCAATCCCTGCATTTGGATTGTCATTGGAATGCTTAATGTACCATGTCAGTGCGTGATCCTGCAATGTGCTCACCAGCATTGCCTTCTTTATATTTTCATCTGTTACCCCTTGTGCTTCCCATACAGCCTTTACCACGAACCAAAATTGGTTTAGATCTTCATTCTCTACTCCATTGAACACCGGTAATTTTATTGCACTCGCCATATTAAACTGTGGTGGTGGTGGAGGTGATGTGGATGAAGATGGGGGTGAAGATGGTGAAACTGGTGGTGGTGTAGGTGGGGGTGATATGCATGGAATTCATTGTCTTATCAGACTAATCACACTTCTTGGTGAAACTTTCACGAGCTCCTCCTCTCTCTCTCTTGAGGAGGTGAAATCAAGGGACTAGTCTCTAATTCTTCACTACCTTCATTTCTGTAGATCCTCCCACTTCACGTAGCCCCAAACATGAATTTATTTGCATAACCTGCTTTTCACATAGTATCATTTTAAACCAAGTGTTCAAAGATTTAACGTACTTACCTTGCAGGCAGTCCTTTGAGGAAACGTCATTCCGCCTCGCTATAGCTGACTGAAGTATCTACCATGAACTTAGTGATAAACCCTCCTATAATTCGAGTGAGCCAATGGTCCATAGCACGTGTGATCCTATCTTCTGATTCTTCTAGTCTGCGCACCAAATCTGGATTCCACACAATAGGTTTATCGAGCCTACACCTTCCTTGGTTGTCTGCTAGCTTCATGATCCACTCGAAAAACGCAGAGGGGAAGGATGTAAAGAAAATTTTGTGGATTTCTGTATATAAGTAGCACTATAGCCACTCTTCCTTTGATACTCATGGATTCCTATTTTCCTACGCCACGAACTCGTGAATATTTCTGTCCAACCACTCTTAAATTTCTTTCTTTGTCGGATTCTAGTGACACAACATCAGACATCTCTTATTCAGATCTCGGTACTACTAGCCCTTTCGGCAATAGTCCGCAGGGTGTGGACTGAGGTCTCACCCGAAGTAGTATGGGGGGCTGCTAGAACTAGGTTTCTACACCCTGGAGATGTCTGATGAGTTCAAGTGGTCCGCGGTTCAACTCTGCACGTACATCGCTATGTGCACTTTCCCATACCTCGCAGCCTGAGATACTGCCTTTGCGCAGCCCTACTCGGGGGTCGAACGCTATTATTACCAAATTCCTTAATATTATTCCAATGTTAGTTGATTATTTTAGCCTACTTGTGTGCTTTAAGTTATACTTAACAACATAAACCATTCATACAGGTGCACGGAGTAAATAAACAATATATTTGCAATTTATATCAAACATGCATTAACCCAAGAACAGATACACAAATATGATATCAAACTTATATTTATTAATTCCTTTCTTTGTTATAGACTAGACTCCTCTCTGCGCACTCAAATACATGGGTCTACGCACTCAATTGCGAACTACTAGGCCTCTACGCACTTAGTGGTAGAGCCTTCTCCTACTCTATGACCCAAAGACAAACCTAGTCACTCATACTCTTTCTCTTTTCTCCTACTTCTCTTCCTTCGCTATCTATTACACTTAGAGCCTCACTCTATTTATACAATCCCATGGTCCGCGGACCATGGGTAGGCTAACATTACATTACAAGACTAAGGCGAACAACCCTGTGACTCTATCATATATTTCACGCTTCGCACCTATGATTCGCGGAGTCTTTACAACAGGATTAGGTCAAAACTTGGGCTTTGAGCCCCAAAACATGCCTTGGGGGGATTCCATGCCCAACACATATAGAAAAACTAGATCATTTACCTATAAGGTGTGCAGTTTAATGTGTCGATCATGCCATGCCTTTTCGCGCTCCTTTTGAACTTGTTGATGAAATCCAACTAGAAATCGGTCCTCCTCAAGCTCTGCTAGTTGTGCGAGCCTCTCTTCCAAGGCTCCACAGTCTACCATTCTTATGAGAGTCACTATGCACAGAGTAGGTACAATGTATTCCATTGACATCACAGCTTCTATGCCATACACAAGTCTGAAAGGTGTTTTCACAGTCAACTTCTTGCAAGTCGTTCTATATGCCTATAGCACTGTTGGTACACGCATATCCTAGTGACTTATCTGAGCATTGTAGACCTTTTTCAGTGCATTCTATAGTATTATATTGAATGCTTCCACCATCCCATTGGCCTACAGGTGATAAGGCGTGCTCTTCTGATGATACACCTGAAATACTTCCATTAACACGCTGATTGTTTCATTAAGGAAGTGTGTATCATGATCGCTCATCAAGGTATTTGGACAACCAAATCTCGTCAATATGTATTCAAAAAGAAACTTCACTACTATCACGCCGGTATAGTCCTTCACAGGCTATGCCTCTGTCCATCTGGTCAAGTACTCTGTCACGGTGATGATGTACTGCGCACCTATTTTCTTTCCTAGAGGCTAAATTGGTCCCATAAAGTCAATCTCCCATTTCTCAAATGGTTGTAATGTCACCTATGGTGTCAAAAGTTTTGACATGCATCACAGGCCCTACAATATGCTTTCGTTTCCTTATGCAAAGTTGGCCACCACAATCTATCACGCAAAACCTTCTGCGTTGTCGCTTTTCCTGCATAATTTCCTCTTGCAGCTCCTCCATTAGCCTCCGCGAGGATGCTACTTTTCTCAAAGTTAGGTACATAGTGTTGCAATATTTTGTCAGACCCCATTTTGTACAAATGTCCTACAATGATGGAGAAGTCTGCTACGCACACTACTAATTCCTTCTTTTGTTGGCTTGTATACCCTTCTAGAGCTGTCCCCATTGTCAGGAATTGTATGATATCCTCAAAGTGACTGTCAGTGACGTGTACCACAAAGAGCTATATGTCATGCAGTCCTTCCTCCAAATCAGTGGGCTCCTCTCTTGTTTTGATCCATGATAGATGATTTGGTCCCACATTCAATCATCTAGGCTTCACAATAACTTCAAAATCATACACCTGGAATAATAACATCACCTGCAGATCTTCCCCCCCAACACAGCCTTATTAACTAGGTATTTAACATAGAATGATCTGTATACATCTGAAGATGTCCACCTAGCAAATAGTGCCTGAACTTTTGGAGCGCATATACCATGGCTAGTCCTTCGTGCTCTGTAGTGGAATAGTTCTTCTCAGCCTTGGACAACTTCTTGCTCGCGAATGTTATAGGATGGTCCAATTCCTCCTCGCCCATCTGTGTCATCACAACCCCCAGCGCGATACATGTGGCATCCACGTGCACATGAAATTCCTTCTTCCAGTCTGGAAGGACTAGGATCGACGCAGTGACCATTTTATCTTTTAGCATGTCCAAGCTCTTCTGGAATTCATCATTCCAATAGAACATAGCATAATTTTTCAACAAATTCTCCATGGGCATGGTGATCTGGGCATAACTCTTGATGAGCTTCCTATAGTATTTAGTATGCCCCAAGGTCACGTGTAGCTGTTTCACATTCCTTGGAACCTCCAAGTTGATTATCACCATGATCTTCGCGGGGTCTATGTTATAGACATTTTTGGGCACTACAACCCCAAGCATGAAATGTCCATAAAAAAAGGGCTCCTAAGTCCCTAAAAGTGTTGTTCTAACCCCTAAAGGAACAAGGTCAACTGATTACAGCTTCTCCCAGAAGTTCTCCATGAAAAACCGCTCAAAACTGGTCAAAACAAGACCATTTCAGCTGCTCCATAGGCAAAGTGCGTTGCATCTCACCTAAATACACTGTGTGGGTGCGTTGCATTTCAAAAATCCCTTCTATGGGGTGCGATGGGCGAGAAGTGACAAATGGCAGTGTCATTCCGCGAGGTGGAGAGGCATGGAATCTTCCAGAAACTTCTCTTGTGACACTTGCCTCTCTGAATTCGACCAAGGATGAGTAAGAGATCATCAATCTCCAAGTGGAAGCAAGAACTATCAGAGGGAAGACACTAATCAAATCACAAGCTGACTCATCTCCCTTATAGATATCTATATATGGATCCCTCATCCCAGAGATCCAAAGGCTGGAATTTTGCATATTGTAAGGAATTGCTGTTGGTTTCTTGAGACAACATCAGAGTGTTGGGTGATCTAAGCTTTGTATGAGGTGAAGAGGGGCTTCCTTGCTGAGAGGATGATGCTGGGTCAGAACAACTGGTTGTAACTCCCTTGGCTCTTTCTTGTTTATCAATAAAAGCTATTCAAGTTTTCCTCCATACTCTTGTGTCATTTATATTTTATGCATTTGTATGGTCAATTTACATCTGATCCTATATTGTTTATGATTATAGATCCATGTTCTTGTATAGTACTATGCTACTGTGATCTTACAGGTACTCTGTGAAGCTGGGCGTACAAGGGAGCAAGTAGCGAAAGACTATCAAGAGAGAGAGGAATCAAACTAGGAGATTAGCGCAAGACAGAGGTTGGTCTTCTTTGTTCTTCTCTCATCTATATTTCATAAAGGAAAAACGAAAGTAGCTTTACTTTGTTTGTTTCTAAGGTAGCTACCACACCTTAGTGGGATAAGCAGTTCTGTGTAGACACTTTTCCCTGTAACAAAATGGCGACTCCGCTGGGGACGAATTAGTTTGTTTGTTTATCTTCCTTGTTGTCTATTTTATAAACTTACAAACGGACCCTGAAGTCAAGCCAGGTAGCTTTCGAACTGCATTTTCTATGCAAATGCAAAGTAAATAAATGCCGCTTCAGTCAATCTATGGGATTTGTTTATGACTTAAACAACTGATTCACAAACTCTCTGATTGCCCCTTGTGGTAGCTCTTAGAACCTCCTTAGATCTACCCCTGATTGTTGCATTACTGATTACCATTTGCTCGGCCAAAACCCATGAACTGAACTGCAAACTGTGACTCGGAACCTAAGAAAAGTCTCGTCTCTGGCCTAGCATAGGTACTGTTCTGTGAATCTGAAATTTAGCGCACTTCCCGAGTGTAGTAGGTGCGCTGCATTTCAAATTCCCTGTGTTACAGGTGCGCTGATCAGACTAGGCATTGTTCAGTTTTGGTTTCTGTGATTCATCCTTTTCAGTTCTATTCATGAATTTTGCTGCCTGTAATTAGTATATCTCTGTTTGAAACCCCTTTTCCTTGCTGTTATTCCGCCTCCTTTGTGCAAAAGAACTGTAAATGTTTTTGTGTATTTGTTGAGTCATTTTCAGTTCTCCTTTGCAAAAAGTAACATAATTGTACTGTCGTCCTTTGATTTGAAAGTGTCGCAAGTGTCGTTTTCAGTCATAGGAAAGAGTTTGGTTGCTATTGATAGTCAATTATCCTGTTACTATTGTATTTGGTCTGAATTTGTAGTTTTTCTAGTGTCAAAAACAAGTATTCATTTCCAAATCGTAAAATGTTGTGATTGTCTCCATTTTTTATTTTGAAAAGAAACTTGTTAATAATTGTCACTTGAAAAGTAATTCAGATTTGTGCATTAGCTTTCTTTTTACCATTCACATACTAAGAAAGCCAAAAACAAATACATACATGTGCATTTGCATTTAGACTGTTTGATTGGTTTGATTTAGGACAGTGCATTTAGAGTGTGCTCTTTGCTCTTTGTGAAAGAATATTGTCTCTCTTTCCTTAGTAGCTAGTATTTTCATTGCACAAAGAAGATAAACGACTGTTTATCATCTTAGATTGCATTTTAGGAATTATACATCTACATCTTGTGGTGAACCTGAAAGGAAAATTTCTTAAACAAGATCAACTATAAAATAAATTCAATGAATCTAACAACGCTTTGGAACCTAACGCACAACATCTAGAAGTCTAGGCTAGAGACGTATTCCAGCGTCGTAAAGCCTGGTAACTGTTGTTCTCACTGATGGTTGGGTGATTCCTCCACTTTGAGATGATAAGTGCCAGTACAGACTTGTGCTCCCACGTACTGTCGAGTATATTTTGGGAGACCACAATAGGCTTAATCCTTTATCCATAGGAAGCCGTGTCTGCCACCCTATTGATCGCAATGCACTGAACACAACATTCGGGAAGATTGACTCCCATACCGTAAAAAGTATTCTGTAGTTTTGCGATTGGTTTGGTAATCCCTCTACCTAGATTTCCAGAGCGGTCCCTTTCATTCCTTTTCAGACTCCTTAATGGAAAAGGTCCATCTGAGCACTTGTCACTTCAGGCTCATTAAAAATCGAAGGCGACTAGAGTCATCTTTTGTTTTTTCTCGACTCTTAAAAATTGAAAAAAAAAGTTGTGTCAAAGCGTCTAAAATTTATTTTAAATGGAATAATCATCACCCTTTCCTACGTTGATCTTAGGTTGAGAAAATGGAACCCACCAACCAAGGAATTCCCCTTGGAGGAAATCCTAGTCCCTTCTCCTCTTGGGGAGATGTTGGTGCACCCCATATGGCCACATTGTCGCTTCCAGGATTGACAATCGGCTTGCTCGTATGGCTCTTCTCAACCTCTGTCGTTCAGAACACTGCAATTCCTAAACAATCGAGTCAGCAACTAGACGAATCCAGAGTTACCCACCAACCTTCTACTTCCTCCAATTCTTCCTCTCCTCCTTCTTCTTCGCTTGATGGGGTTGGTAAAGCCAAAAATCAAGTACCTGAGAAGAAAAAGGAAAAGAAGAAGAAACAAAAGAAGAAGAAGGAGCCAAAAGCAAAAGGGGGCAACCAAGCGTCGTCTAGCGAAAATCCACACACTGCACCGTCCAGGCCTAAATTTCCATGTGTCATTTGCAAAGGAGACCACTATCATAGAGATTGTCCTTGCATCCCTAAGATCTTAAGGGACTGGTCTCCTCGCTTGCACAACCCAGTGTCGTCAACCTCTGATGATCATGTTGAAAACACACCGTCGACTAGTGAAAGTGAAGCCCTAGGACAAAAAGGAAAATATAGATTTCCTTGTAAACTATGCAAAGGTGATCATGCCATCCACCATTGTCCCTTCTTAGATGAGGCTAAAAGAGTTTTGGACGATCATCTGGTTTCACCGTTGCGACTTCCTCCTGGATATAAAAAACTCTTGCCAAGTCCGTCACTAGTTGAAAATCTGGCTGACCCGCCCAGGTGGTTGGCTGAAGCATCTATCATTGAAGACAAACCATCTGAACCCATACCAGATGAAAGTCAAAAGGTCAAGGCAGCAGTAGACCCGGTCTTGCCTTCAGAGGTTCCATCTTCAAATGATACAGTCATAGAAGAGAATAAGGATGACACCGTCCAAATTCTTTTCGTAAGCACAGACTCCGATGAACATGGGGGCAATTTACCCATTCCTTTACTGCAGGAAGGAAGTTCGTCAGATTCGTACCCGGCCGTCTATTCAGTCCCACCTCCAAGCAACCTAGTTGTCTCTTTCGACTGGAATCAACTAGGCAGACCCCGTTTATCGGCTAGTGTACCATTCCGAATTATTGCTCAAATATATAGAATGGTTATGGCTGGTACCATCATAGATGAAGGGGCTTCTATGAGTATCCTTTCCTCAACTGCTTGGAAAGCACTTGGTTTTCCATCGCTTTTTCCTGAGATGAGAAATCTAACAGGCTTTGACAAAGGAACCAGTCGACCGTTAGGGATCCTCCCCAATGTGCCCATAACATTGAGAGGGAAAACCATTCACATGAATGTAATGGTAGTTCAAGGACCCCTGGATTATAATCTACTCCTTGGACGAGACTATATTTATTGCATGGGAGCGATTGTCTACTCACTCTTTAGAGTAATGTGTTTTCCGCACGAATGAAGAATGGTCAAGGTCGTAGACCAGCTTTCATTTCCCGGATCACGCGAAGAAAATAGTCATATGCCATCCCTAAATGGTCTTTTCACACAAGGAATGTCTCATCAATCTCCAGTCTGTCCACCTGATGAGCGCGAGTAATTCAGGGGACATGACTGAAACCCAGGGGGCATGCACCCTGGTTTGCTTCGGCAGGAAAACTTCGGGTATAGGATAGGTTTCCACGAGAGATATATGATTGGACTGTACTCCCGTCCGTGATTGGAAGAGGGGGTTAGACTGGAACAAGATTTCCTCGTCAAAGTTATGTGAGTGGAGTCGTCTCAGCCACTCACCTTTGTCTGTTTCGGTAGACATCGCCGAGGAAGTGTTTTATTTGCGCTGTGAACAAAACAATATTTGGTAACCTGAAAGAGGTATACCTTTCCTGATAAAACAAATGTTTTGTCGGTGGAACAAAAGGTGACCTTGAAGCTTTATTTTATACCTGGGGGCATGCAAACCTTTTGGCATGCAAGCCAAGAGCAACTATTTATTTTTTAAATTTGTAGGTCCTCTAACCCTTTAAACTCGTAGGATTGGTCGTTTCCTAACTTGCATAAAGAAAGGATGTGGGGAAAAACTCTAAAAATTGTCGTTTTCATAAGCGAGACATTCTTATTATATGACTGGATTAATCGAGCAGTTTTAGCGCATAGTTCAAGCTCGTTAAAAAATAAACATAAGCCATGAGAAAATGTTTCCCCCTGCATTTAAGCTCATTAAAAAATGAACTATTTTCCGGTAAATAACCATCGTGAATGTAGTACTTCAGCCTTTAAAGCCTTGGTCATGTTTTCATCATCACCTCCACTCTGTATTGGCCGATCATTCACCTCCATTTGATTGTTTACCCCTTTTTGAGGAACAGCTGCGAAGAGTGATCCCACTAGCCATCCTTGTAACACTGCCGTGATAGGAAAATTCCAAACCTTACCTGGAATCAGCTGCTACCCAAGTTTATCACTCATTCCTCAAAAGACGAGTCTCCTTTAAGCTCTTTTCAACTGACTTGTAAAATATGAAAAGATTGCCGAGCCATTGGCCTCTCCAGCTCGTTAAAGGGACCGGAAGTGTTATCCCTCCTTTAGATTCTAATCTTTTTGGACCTGAGGGATTATTACACAAAAAGATCGAGCGCTTGTTTTGTTCGGCTCGTTAAAAGTATCGAAAATTCATCCCTTCTGTATTGTTTTATACTTTTTTGGACTTAAGGGATTAGATGATGAAAAAGGAATTTTGGAGTTTCCTTTACGTTCCTTTTCAGACTCTCTAAAATTGAAAAGGACCGAGTTATCTTTGTCGTTAAACTCGTTAAAACTTAATAGCGACAAACTTGTCCATAGTAGACAAGAACGAGTTTCACTATCTCTAGGCTCGTTAAAACATAGCGATGGGTTTGCCCGAAGGGAAAATTATAGAACAAGAATATGTTATCCTCCTCAAGCTTGACAAAAATAAAGAGTTACTAGTCAACAATGACTCGGGAAAAATTGAGAAGAAAACTTGAAGAAACTTTGTTGGTAGCAAGTCGCTCTTGAACATGACACTTTCACTCCGCATCCAAGTCGGGTTGGGTTGTTTCATTCACCGGTCACATCACAATGGTCCCATCACACCATCCACATTTGGGGTTAATGCTACCAATCCATCAGGTCAGTGTCACCGATATGTTCAAGAGAAGTCACTCAGAGAATTCACCTGTGTCTCACCCACTACAATACATTTACACTCCATTCTTTCATGACCGCCACCCTGAACCTTATGTCATCAAATCGTTTTCACCTCCATTAAAATCATTTGCTCCGTTCCGTGTCATTGATGTGGGATTCATTAAGGCCCTCCTGTGATGGATCGCTTCTTGTCGACATCAGCTCATTATCCAAGAAGTCGATCTAGGAACACCCCGTTCAGTACTTTGAAGCTTGCATGCCTCAATGGCAAGTTTCTCACTTCCGGCGACAGGTTTACATCAATGGCCTTTGACCGAAAGATTTTGCGTGGTGTTCGACGCCAAGTCCTTTATTCACACCACGTGAATTGTACTACAGTACCTTTAGGGTCATTATCATTATCGGTGATTCCTCTCACGCCTGTTAACAGCTTACATCATTGGCTGGTAATCAGGCGATGTCTTTCCATGTTCGACTCCAGAACATCTCTCACATGGATAGACTTGTACTTCGAGTGAAGATCGAACGAGATTGAAGACTATGGATCTAGTTTCATCCATCCGGGCTGCAATATATATTCAGGGAAATAAAGACATCAAATGTACATTATTGCTGCACAGATAATCATCTAATCAAAGGGATGATGACTCTACCAGAATCATCAGTCTACACTCAGACGATTGTCTGTCCTATGTACATGAAAATGAATTTATAAAGCTGAGCATGGGAATGCCCACCTCAGCTAGATCATGAAAATATTATGAAGATAATGTATTGTATTGTATCTTATTACAGGTCTCCTCTCAGCTTGAAAGAACTTCAAATCCTCATAATAAAGAATTTCACCCGACATCAAAAGATTAACGACCTCATGCTTTAGGGGCAACTGTTATAGACATTTTTGGGCACTACAACCCCAAGCATGGAATTTCCATAAACCAAGGGCTCCTAAGTTCCTAAAAGTGTTGTTCTAACCCCTAAAGGAAAAAGGTCAACTGATTACAGCTTCTCCCAGAAGTTCTCCATGAAAAACCGCTCAAAACTGGTCAAAACAGGATCATTTCAGCTGCTCCATAGGCAAAGTGCGTTGCATCTCACCTAAATACACTATGTGGGTGCGTTTCATTTCAAAAAGCCCTTCTATGGGGTGCGATGGGCGAGAAGTGACAAATGGCAGTGTCATTCCGCGAGGTGGAGAGGCATGGAATCTTCCAGAAACTTCTCCTGTGACACTTGCCTCTCTGAATTCGACCAAGGATGAGTAAAAGATCACTAATCTCCAAGTGGAAGCAAGAACTATCAGAGGGAAGACACTAATCAAATCACAAGCTGACTCATCTCCCTTACAGATATCTATATATGGATCCCTCATCCCAGAGATCCAGAGGCTGGAATTTTGCATATTGTAAGGAATTGTTGTTGGTTTCTTGAGACAACATCAAAGTGTTGGGTGATCTAAGATTTGTATGAGGTGAAGAGGGGCTTCCTTGTTGAGAGGATGATGCTAGGTCAGAACAACTGGTTGTAACTCCCTTGGCTCTTTCTTGTTTATCAATAAAAGCTATTCAAGTTTTCCTCCATACTCTTGTGTCATTTATATTTTATGCATTTGTATGGTCAATTTACATCTGATCCTAGATTTTTTATGATTATTGTTATAGACATTTTTGTGCCTCGTGACATGGAGCATGAAATGTCAATAATTACAGGGATCCTCAGTCCCTAAACATGTTGTTCTTACCCCTAAAAGAACAAGGTCATCGAACAACAGCACTTCCAATCAGTTCTCCACCTGAAAACACTTCAAAACAGGCTAATTTTGGATCATGTCAGCTGCTCCACTGAGCAACTGCGCTGAATGTCAACTGCTCTTCCTTGTACCTGCGCTGAAAGTCAAAAGCAATGAAGGCTACCTACGCTGGGCGAGATTGGCCAAGTGGCACAGTCATTCTGCAAGGTGTCAATTGCCCAGGAAGCTTCCAAACTGACACTTGGTTCATGAGATTCGCCCTGTGATGAGTAAGAGGTACTTGATCACCATGTGTAAGCAAGGATCTCCAAGTGGACTCAAGAACTGAAGATTAACTGAAGAGGGAGAGGACACAAGGCAGCTTTATGTCAGTCTCAAGCTGACTCATCCTCTCTTCTTCTCTCCTATATATAGAGCTCTTCTATGAGGTCTAAGGAGGCTGGAATTTTGTGTAAAGCAAGGAGGTGCTGTTGGTTTACAGTTAGAGCTATTGGGTGATTGTTTTACTAGAGGTGAAGAGGAGAGTTCTTGCTGCTGGGGAGGTGCTGCTGGATTGGAGCCATTATTGGTTGTAACCTTCTCAGAACCCTGTTACTTCTATCAATAAAGTTTTGCATGTTCTCCTATATACTTGTATTGCATTGATGTATTGTATTTACATGTATATTTGATTCATCCTAATCCATGCTTCAGTTATGAGTACATGTATCTTGTAGTTTGCTCTCTTGTTTGTGCAGGATCTGTGTGTGGTTGGACCGGCAAAGAGAGCAAGGAGCTGGGAACAAGAGACAAAGAGAGAGGACAAGGATCGACTAAGCGAAAGACACCAGGTTGGTTAATCTTTCTCCATTCTCTCTGTACTTTCATAAAGGGAATCATCAAAACTTTACTTTCAGTTGTTGCTAAAGACTATCACCTTTAGAGTAGGGATAGGGTCATCCGCATCGGATACTTTTCCCCACAACAAACTGGCGACTCCGCTGGGGAGCCTAGTATCTTGTTGGTGTTTGTAGTACTTTGCTATTCATTTCTTGAAGAAAAGAGTACCAAATCGAAAAGCTTTTGACTATATCAAAAGCGAAGTAGAGGGACTGCTACTCTTGCTCATTTGTTGAGCAAATTCAAGATTTGAAGAGCCTATCTACAAAAGACTCTTTACTCTTTGTGATAGATCTTCATCCTCTTGATCATCCCTTAGCCTGTACTTGACCTATAGCTTTTTATTTCAGCAAAAACAGTGCATTTTTGAGCTTTTTATGACCCGGAATTCTTTGTAGACGAAACTCTCGTGAGTCAGTGCAGGCTGTCCATAGGCAGTCTGCATTACAGCGCAGGTACTCCCTTCGGGAACTGCGCTGAGAGTCAAACTGGCAGACTAGAACCTGCGCTGGTCCAGTTAGCCATTGTCTTCCTGAGGTTTCCCACTGTGTCTGAGCACTGTTTTCACTGTTATTTTGCTGCTGATTGCTTGTCATTGTACTTGCTGTAAACCAACTTTCCTTGACATTATTCCACCTCAGTTGTGTGATGAAACTGTGATTGTTCTTTCAGTATTTCTTGCTTCAGTTACAGTTTCCCATTATGAAAAGCAAACCAGTATAGCTGTGACCTCTTAGATCCTGAACTGTAAAAGTGTCTTTGTGATCTTATGAGCTAGTTTTATTACTGTTCATGGCTGTTTGAGTTTGTTTGCTTTTCATTTCATGGTTTGAATCTATACATTTCCTGTGTTTTAAACAAGTCTATCATAAGGTGTCTTTTTGATTGTGGACAAGCTTGTTTATTTCTTCTTGAAATTAGATTCAAAATTATACAACAGTTTCCTTTCTGTCTAGCATCAACATTAAGGATAACGAAAAGAAATACATGCATTGTGCATTTTGCATTTGACTGTATGCTTGACGATTTAGGAAGATGTGCATTTTAGTGTGTGTTCTTTGATCTGTGGAAAAAGTTGTGTCTTTCTTTTCCCTCAAGTAGATTAAGGTTTTCAAAGTTGAAAGATTGAAAAGATTTGCTTCTCATTCTTAGATTGCATATAGGAAGTTGTATATATACATCTCGTGGCGAACCTGAAAGGCAAACTGTTAAGAAAGATCAACATTAAAATAAACTCAATTTACATAACAACGCTTTGGAATTTAACGCAAACATCTAGAGGTCTAGGTAGAGACGTGTTCCGGCGTCGTTAAACATAGTGACTGTCGATCTCTACGAAGGTGGGTGATTCCTCCTGAGAGTCGGTGGCACTAACACGGACTTGAGCTCCCGCGTACCATCGCGTATATTGGGAGACCCCTATAGGCTTTTATCCTTTATCCTTAGGAAACCGTGTCGGCCGCCCTACTGATCGCGATGCAGTGAACACAGCATTCACGAAGATCGACCACCCGTACCGTAAAACGTATTCTGTGGTTTCGCGAAAGGTTTGGCACACCCTCTGCCTAGATCTCCAGAGCAGTTTCTTTTGGCCTTTTTCAAACTCTATAACTGAAAAAGTCCAACCGAGCATTTGTCACTTCGGGCTCGTTAATACATCGAAGGCGACTAGAGTCATCTTTAGCTTTTTCTCGACTCTTAAAACATGAAAAAGCAAGTTTGTGTCTAAAAGCGTCGTTAATAAAATTTATTTTAAGCGGAACATAATCACCTGTTATTCCCACGTTGATCTTTCAGTTGAAAAGTATGGAGCCCACCAACCAAGGAAGTAACCTTGGCGGAAGTCCAAATCCCTTCTCCTCTTGGGGAGATGTTGGTGCGCCTCATATGGCTACATTGTCACTTCCAGGATTGACAATCGGCCTCCCTGTATGGCTCTTTTCAACTAATGTAGTCCAGATCGCCACTAATCCTGAGCAGTCGAATCAACAGTCAGAACAATCTAGAACTACCCACCAGCCTTCCACTTCTTATGATACTTCCTCTGACCCTTCATCTTCACAAGGTAGAGCCGGCAAAAGTCAACCTCCCAAGGAGAAGAAGGAAAAGAAGAAGAGCGAAAAGAAGCAGAAGGAGCCTCTAGCGAAGGCGACTGGGGGCAAGCAGAAGAAAGCTGACAAAAACCCACACAATGCACCGACCGGGCCTAAATCGCCATGTGTCATTTGCAAAGGGACCCACTTCCATCGTGATTGTCCTTGTATTCCCCGGATACTAAGGGACTGGTCCCCAAGGTTGCACAATCCGGTAGCATCAACCTCTGGTTGTCATGTTGATTGCAATCCGTCAACTAACGAGAGTGAAGGACGAAGAAGGGGACCAAGATCACCCTGTCTATTATGTGAAGGCAATCATGCCATCCACAAATGTCCATTCTTAGATGAGGCAAAGAGAGTTTTGGAAGATCGTCCGGTATCACCGTTACAACTTCCTCCTGGATACCAAAAACTCGTGCCTAATCCCTCGATAGTTGAAAATCCAGCTGGCCCGCTCAAGTGGTCAGCTGAAGTGTCGGTCATTGAGAATGAACCTACTGAATCCAGACCAGACGAAAGTCTAAAGGTCAAAACGGCAGTTGACCCGGTTCTTCCTTCAGAGGTTCTATCGTCCAATGACTCCGTCATTGAAGACCCGTCTTCAAATGACACCGTCGCCGAAGAGTCGTCTTCATGCGACACCCTCACTGAAGAGAATAAAGATGACACCATCCAGGTTCTTTTCATCAGCACCGACTCCGATGAGCATCAGGGCAATGCACCCATTCCTTTATCGCAGGAAGGAACATCATCAGAGTCATATCCGGCCGTATATTCGGTCCCACCACCAAGCAACCTGGTTGTATCCTTTGATTGGAATCAACTAGGCAGACCCCGGTTACCAGCCAGCATACCATTCAGAATCATTGTCCAGATCTATAGAATGATTATGGCTGGTACTATCATTGATGAAGGGGCGTCTGTGAGTATCCTTTCCTCTGTTGCTTGGAAAGCACTGGGTTCCCCAGCACTTTTACCTGAGTTGAGAAATCTCTCAGGTTTTGATAAAGGAACCAGTCGACCATTAGGGATCCTCCCCGATGTACCTGTTACATTGAAAGGGAAGACCGTCAAGATGAACGTGTTGGTAGTTCAAGGACCCTTGGATTATAATCTACTCCTTGGACGCGACTATATTTATTGCATGGGAGCGATAGTCTCCTCACTCTTTAGAGTAATGTGTTTTCCACACGAAGGAAGGGTGGTCAAGCTCGTAGACCAACTTTCGTTTCCGGGATCTCGCATCGCAAATAGTCAAATACCATTCCTAAATGGTCTGTTCACTCAAGATTCGCCTCCACCCCCGGTCCTCCTTCCCGATGAGCGCGAGTGATTCGGAAAGAAAGACTAGGACCCAGGGGGCATGCACCCTGGTCTGCTTCGGGCAGAAGAAACCCCGGGTATAAGAAAGAATTTCCGCAGAAGAATATGACTAGTCCGTACCCCGTCCGAAGGAAGTGGGGTTGTTCTAGAATAATAATCTTTTGTTAAATTTATGTGTTTGACCAAAGAGTCATTCACCTTTGTCTAAAAAGTGGGCAATGCCCAAGTAGGAATTCCTTTATTGCAACAAGTAGTAACCATCTTTGAGTTCAAGCCTCGCCCATCGAAACATATGTTTTGAAGGATAAGCAGGGGCAGTCTACGAAGAAGGAGACCATATTGTTGTGACAGAGGGTAACCATCTTTGGACAACCCAATGATAGACACCGCCGAAGAAAGAGATTGATTTGCGGCAGCAAATCGAACCGTCTTTGGAATAATAAGAAAGAGGCAGCCTCCCTCAATAATACCAATGTTTTATCTTTGAGTAGTGTTCTTCTATTGTCACAAATAGCTGTTTATTAAAAGTGGGCAAGACCCCTAGAATAACGAGAAGACAAGTATCGTTAGCATTAGATTGGCAAGATGACAAGTAACTGTGAACACCCAAAGAAAAGCAGAGGTAGGGGAGAGGAGGGGCAGCCTCGAAATTCTATCCTATACCTGGGGGCATGCAAACCTTCTGGAGTGCAAGCTAGGGGCGGTTATTTATCTGGTTTTAAGATTAGCCGTTTCCAAACTTGCATGAAAGAAGCCTGTGGGGCGGAAGTAAAAATTTGCCAAAGTGAGCATAGCTGTGGTAAGGCATAAGCTCTATAAAAATTGGTCCTTACGGGAGGCGTTCTTTTTATGACTGGTATATCGAGCAGTTTTAGCATATAGTTCATGCTCGTTAAAAAATAAACGCAAAATTCGAGCAGTTTTATGACTGAATCTATGCTCGTTAAAAAATAGAAAAGTGTGAGCAAAAGTTTCCCCCAGAGTTCAAGCTCATGGAAAAAATGAACCGGTAAATAACCTTTTGAGATCGTAAATTCATTAGCCATAAGAACCTTGATCGTGTTGTCACCCATCACCTCCACCGTTCATTTGGCCGATTATTCACTTCCATTTGTGTGTTTACCTCTTTTGAGAAACAGCTGCGAAGAGTGATTCCACCTAGCCATCCTCGTAACACTGCCGTGATTGGAAAATTCCAACCTGTACCTGGAATCTGATGCTATCCCTGTTTATCACTCGTTCCTCAAAAGACGAGTCTTCTTTCAGCTCTTTTCACTGACTCGTAAAATATGAAAAGTTTGCCGAGTTTTGGCCTTCCAGCTCGTTAAATGACCGGAACGCTATCCCTCCTCTAAATTTTAATCTTTTTGGACCTGAGGGATTATTGCACAAAAAGATCGAGCGCTTGTCTTGTTCGGCTCGTAAAAGTACCGAACAGCCATCCCTTCTGTATTGTTTTATACTTTTTCGGACTTAGGGGATTAGATGACGAAAAAGGAATCATGGAGTTGACTTTCTGTACCTTTTCAGACTCTCTAAAAATGAAAAGGACCGAGTTTTCCTTGTCGTTAGACTTGTTAAAATGATTAAATAGCGACAAACTTGTCTTTAGACGAGGACGAGTTTCCCTATCGCTAGGCTCGTTAAATCATAGCGATGGGCTTGCCCGAAGGGCAGGTTATAGAACAAGCATATGTTATCCTCCTCAAGCTTGACAAAAATAAAGAGGTACTGGTCAGAAATGACTGGGGAAAAATTGGGAGAACATCAAAGTTTAATGGTAGCAAGTCACTCTTGGACATGACACTTTTCCTCCGTACCACATCGGGTTGGGTTGTCTCATTCACCGGTCTCATCACCATGGTCCTCGCCAAACCATCCACATTTGGGGTAATGCTACCAATCCATCGCATCAGTGTCGTTATATGTTCAAGAGGGGTCATTCTGAAAGTGTCAACCGTGTCCCATCCACTGCCATACATTATCCTTCATCCATCCATGATCGCCACCCTGAATCATATGTCACTGTTTGTTTTCACCTCCACTAAAGTCATTAGCTCCGTTCCGTGTCATTGATGTGGGATTCATTAAGGCCCTCCTTTGACGGATCGCTTCTTGTCGACTTCAGCTCATTATCCAAGAAGTTGATCTAGGAACACCCCCATCAGTACTTTGAAGCTTGCATGCCTCAATAGCAAGTTTCTCACTTCCGGCGACAGGTATACATCAATGACCTTCGACCAGAAGATTTTGCGTGGCGTTCGACGCCAAGTCCTTTATTCACGCCACGTGAATTGTACTGCAGTACCTTGAGGGTCATCGTCATTATTGGTGATTCCTCTCGCGCTTGTTAACGGTTTTCATTATTGACCGGTAATCAAGCGATGTCTTTCCATGTTCGACTTCAGCGCAATTCTCACATGGATCGACTTGTACTTAGAGTGAAGATCGAACGAGTTTGAAGACCCCGGATCTAGTTTCATCCATCCGGGCTGCGATATATATTCAGGAAATATAAAAGCATTTGTCATGTAGATCATTGCAACAGATGATCATCCTATTCAAAGGATGATAATTTCAGCAGAAAATTATCAGTCTACCTTCAGACGATCGTCTGTCATATGTACCAAAATGTATTTATAAAAGCTGAGCATGGGAATGCCCGCCTCAGCTAGATCATGAAAATAGAATGAAAAATAATGTATTGTATTGTATTGTATTACAGGGCGCATCCTCAGCACTGGAATGAACTTCGGACCCTCTAGATAAAGCATTTCACCCGATAAACGGCCTCATACTTTAGGGGGCAACTGTTATAGACATTTTTGTGCCTCGTGACATGGAGCATGAAATGTCAATAATTACAGGGATCCTCAGTCCCTAAACATGTTGTTCTTACCCCTAAAAGAACAAGGTCATCGAACAACAGCACTTCCAATCAGTTCTCCACCTGAAAACACTTCAAAACAGGCTAATTTTGGATCATGTCAGCTGCTCCACTGAGCAACTGCGCTGAATGTCAACTGCTCTTCCTTGTACCTGCGCTGAAAGTCAAAAGCAATGAAGGCTACCTGCGCTGGGCGAGATTGGCCAAGTGGCACAGTCATTCTGCAAGGTGTCAATTGCCCAGGAAGCTTCCAAACTGACACTTGGTTCATGAGATTCGCCCTGTGATGAGTAAGAGGTACTTGATCACCATGTGTAAGCAAGGATCTCCAAGTGGACTCAAGAACTGAAGATTAACTGAAGAGGGAGAGGACACAAGGCAGCTTTATGTCAGTCTCAAGCTGACTCATCCTCTCTTCTTCTCTCCTATATATAGAGCTCTTCTATGAGGTCTAAGGAGGCTGGAATTTTGTGTAAAGCAAGGAGGTGCTGTTGGTTTACAGTTAGAGCTATTGGGTGATTGTTTTACTAGAGGTGAAGAGGAGAGTTCTTGCTGCTGGGGAGGTGCTGCTGGATTGGAGCCATTATTGGTTGTAACCTTCTCAGAACCCTGTTACTTCTATCAATAAAGTTTTGCATGTTCTCCTATATACTTGTATTGCATTGATGTATTGTATTTACATGTATATTTGATTCATCCTAATCCATGCTTCAGTTATGAGTACATGTATCTTGTAGTTTGCTCTCTTGTTTGTGCAGGATCTGTGTGTGGCTGGACCGGCAAAGAGAGCAAGGAGCTGGGAACAAGAGACAAAGAGAGAGGACGAGGATCGACTAAGCGAAAGACACCAGTTTGGTTAATCTTTCTCCATTCTCTCTGTACTTTCATAAAGGGAATCATCAAAACTTTACTTTCAGTTGTTGCTAAAGACTATCACCTTTAGAGTAGGGATAGGGTCATCCGCATCGGATACTTTTCCCCACAACAATTATAGATCCATGTTCTTGTATAGTGCTATGCTACTGTGATCTTATAGATACTCTGTGAAGCTGGGCGTACAAGGGAGCAAGTAGCGAAAGACTATCAAGAGAGAGAGGAATCAAACTAGGAGATTAGCGCAAGACAGAGGTTGGTCTTCTTTGTTCTTCTCTCATATATATTTAATAAAGGAAAAATGAAAGTAGCTTTACTTTGTTTGTTTCTAAGGTAGCTACCACACCTTAGTCGGATAAGTAGTTCTGTCTAGACACTTTTCCCTGTAACAGTCTACCATCAATCCCTGTTTTCACACCACATGCCCTAGCAGGATCCCAAAAGGGACAAAAAATATACACTTCTTTAGATTGAGCATAATCTGGTACCTTCAACACGTATCTAACATTAAGTGCAGACTTTCCACATGATGCTTGACCAATCCATAGACTACCTAATCGTCAAAGCACACCTCCAGGAACTTATGAATGAAGTCTTTGAATGTCACAATGACTGTGTGCGAAAAGATTGTTGGTGCATTCTTCAGCCCAAAAGGCATTACAGTATACTAAAAACATCCCCATTCCGTCACAAAGGTCGTCTTGCTTCTATCTTCAGGCGCGATTTTGATCTGATGATACCCAAAGAACCCATCAGTGAAAGAGTATGCTTCTTGGCCGCCTACATTATCCAAGACTTCATCAGTGAACGAGGTCAGGAAGGGGTCATGAATGCAAGCATCATTCAGCTTTGAAGGTCCACACATATCCTTATTTCTTCTTTCTGTTTCTTTTCCTAAACCACTATCAGGCTTACCCAATCAGACTCTTCTACTGGTTCAATAATTCCTACCATGAGCATCTTATCCAACTCAACACGAATCCTTTCCTTATACTTAGGATTAAGGAGGTAAGGTCTTTGTTTTACAAGCTCCACTTCCGGTTTCAGGGTGATCTTCGTGACACCTAGGTCTCCTATTATCCCTTTTGTATCAAAAAAATTGTGGGGAACAAATCCTGATATTCGCAGAGGAGCTCAGCAACCTTGTCTACTATCACATCATCCAAATATTCCCCAATTTTTGCATATTTTGGTTCCACCTCTGTGCCAATGTTGACCTTCCTAGTTTTTAGTGGCGTGGTTATGTCAGGATCCTCTATCTGTGGACCTTCAATCTCACGATGACCTTTAGTTTCTAGAATATTCACTTTTCAGGGATCCTCATCTTCTTCAATGGTCACATTATAGCATTCTAGTGCATGACTCAACTAGGTAGTCCAACAAGGTTGGATCAGATCCAAAGGATCTTGTGGTATCCTAAAGATCATTGCTTTAACCTTTTTTAGTGCTACGTCAATACAGTCAAACCCATCCTCGAATTTGAGCATCATTAAAAATCCCTGGCGTAGGATGTCCCATTCTTTTGTGCCATGGAAAAGCTTGGTTTCCAAGTACGAATTCATTGGTATGACGCCTAGGGTATGACAAAACAGATGCACCCATTCAAGATGAGGTTGCACACCATAAGCCTTATTCCATTTATCCAAATGATTGCGTAGGTCATCTCTTCCGTCATACTTATCTGTCATCCGTACCTTTAGCTGCCCAAAACGTATTCTCATCATCCTCTTATAGTCGCACCAACCACTGAAACTATCCTTTTGCGTACCCCACCATCTTGCAGGCGTAGCACACAGTACCCAGTCCAAGGACTGGAAGTGATATTTCTTCAGTACTTCTCTTTCATTTTCATCCAAAAAGAAATCAACATCAGTTAGCCCATCATAATGAGGCAGATTCCTGACTTTGGATGACACACATCGCAATGATTTGGTCATCATATTAAAACATAGTGTCGAGGCTTCATGTATCCGGCTCTGCCAATGCTCCAATTCTTTATCCAAATCTGACGTGCAAGAGATTTTGCAATCCCATGCAATGTGTCCATCCACTATCAGATTCACTCAATCCTGGTCTCACACCATTATCTTGTAAATTTGGTCCAGATTTTCATCACTTTCATAATCTTAGATTGGTTTTGTATAGCGCTATCCCTCTGCGGGATCTAGTGGAACCACTACGCGGAGTGACTTGTTTTCAAATATCATCTTCCGCTTCTTCAAGTTGATTACCCCATTCATGTCAGTGGCCCAATCAATTCCAAGGAGCGTAAGGTAGGGATTTCTATCATCCACAATTGCTATTACCTCAAAATCCACTAGCATGCTTGCACCCTCAATGTCAATTGTGACCCCTTGCAGCCTCCTAATTGGGATAATTTTCTATTGATTCACCATCCTTAATTGTATTGGAGACCTCTAGAGCATAGGTCTCCCCATTCTCTCCTAGGTCTATTTTGTCAAAACATTCACTTCAGACCCCAGATCTAGGATAGCTTGGTCCATCTCGCATTCCCCTATCTACGGGGTGAGTCTCATCTTCCTCCCAATCCTTGCCTTCTGCCTGCCAAGCTTCCTTACCACGCGTGACTCACTAGTAGTGCTATCCTTACCAGAACACTGATTTATCAATTCCTGTAGGCCCTTTACAGCCTTACTGCCATGGAGCAGCTTCATGTAGGTCTCCAAGAATGTGGTAAGCATGGACGGATCCATTTCTTCAACTAGTTTCTCTTGACTTCCGAAGGTAGTGGCCTCAACAAAGCTTTTCTTTGCTACCATAAATGTTTCTTTTGTGCACTCCAAATCAAACACATTCTCCTTTTCTGGTGTTTTGTGGACCCATACACCTTCTGTAGGTTGCTTTGCTTTATCCTCCCCAGTCGTGGTCCCGCTCCATAGCATAATGTTTACCTTAGGGTCTTCCCTGTGAGGCTTAGCCCTCATCATCTGAAGGTTCTGCGTTGGCTACAGAGGCTGCACCCCCTTTTCCTGAGTCTTAGCCAAAAATATTGGGCAATCCTCAGTCACATGGTCAAATTGAGTACAGTAGCGGCATGAGAATAACGTCAAATTTGGAGAGTCCCTCGTGTAGTGTCTTGGACCTCCGCAATTGTAACAAATCAGCTGTCCTTGGCCTCTCCCAGGCCCTCCTCCACCTTGGCCTCGGCCGCACCCCTGATATTCACCTTGCATTCCCCCAACACCTTGGTCTAGAGGCCACATTTCTATCTACATTCTGCATGTGGGTGTGCTATCCATCATCAATTCGTAAATTCTACGATTGCGCTCGTCATGACCTACTAATTGACATAAATTGCAGAATAGTTGTTGCAGTGTTTTTACAAATTTTTGTAGCAAATGGTAGTTATCCATCATATGTTTCCTTGCTAACTGACATATAGCACACCATAGTGCAGGCCCTACACTTGGCCCTACTATCTCCTCTGGTCGTAGAGGCATTGGTCCTCCTGTTGTGGGGGGAAGTATCCAACTCGGAATGACCCTAACCCACTCTAAGGGTGACAGTTCCTTAGCAACAGCTGAAAGCAAAGCTATCTAAAGTTTCTTCTTTATGACATGCAAGAGATAGAAGGAAGAGATCCACTTACCGATGTCTTGCGCAAATGGTCGATCCAATCTCCTTCGTTTGCCGCTTGCTCCCAGATCCAAGTCTTTTCACGGGCCCAGCTACACGAGATCCTGCAAATAAGACAAGAAAAGGAAACTACAAGAGGCATGCATTCATAATCGATTCAAGGATTAGCATAAATCAAAGACGCAAGTAAGACAATACACCATTGAAACACATGCGAATAGAAGAACCTCAAATGCTTTATTAATATATGGAAGTAAGGTTCAGGCGGTGATACAACCATGAGAGGTCCAATCCAGCATCACCTTCCCGACGGAGAGAAATCTCTTCTTCACCTCCCTCAAGCAATCACCCAATACTCACAACGGTAAACCAACAGCAATTCTTTGCACTAAATTTCGGCCTCCAGATCCCATGGGATGAGATCCTTATATAGAGTTTTGGAGTGAAGATAAGTCAGCTTGATGTGTGACTTGTTGTCCTCTTCAACTCCAGTTGTTCTTCAGTCCTTCACTCGGAGTTTCTGCCTTCCACTTGGAGTTTTAGAAGCTCTTAACTCATCATTAGGCGAATCTTATGATCAAGTGCCTTTTTGGAAGCTTCCTGGGCACTGGAACATTGGGAAAAAGATTCCTCCACATGTCAAAGTACGCCCAGCGCAGGTAGCTTGTGTTGTACCTGCTATGCAGTGCAGGTAGCCCTTGTTGCACTTGCTATGCAACGCAGGTAGCCTTTGGAGCAGCTGCTTTGATCCAAAATTGACCTGTTTCTGAGTGTTTTTCAATGGAGAACTGATCTAAAGTGCTGTGGTTTGCTGACCTTGTTCCTCTAGGGGTAGGAACAACATGTTTAGGGACTTTGGATCCCTTAGATTATTGACATTTCATGCTCTATGCTGTAAGGCACAAAAATGTCTATAACAGTTGCCCCCTAAAGTATGAGGTCGTTTATCGGGTGAAATGCTTTATTAGGAAGATCCGAAGTTCATTCAATCGTTGGGAGGTGACCTGTAACAAAATACAATACAATACATTATCTTTTCATACTTTCTTTTCATGATCTAGCTGATGCGGGCATTTCCCATGCTCAGCTTTATAAATACATTTGCTGTACATGAACAGACGATCGTCTGATAATAGACTGATAATTCTTTGCTTTTAATTATCATCCTTTTAGTAGGATGATCATCTGCTGTACATGTCTATGTTTTGATCTCCTGAATATATATCGCAGCCCGGATGGATGAAACTAGATCCGGGGTCTTCAAACTTGTCCGATCTTCACTCTAGTACAAGTCGATCCATGTGAGAATTTCTTGAAGTCGAACATGGAAAGACATCGCTTGATTACCAGTCAATAATGTAAACTGTTAACAAGCGTGAGAGGAATCACCGATAATGATGATGACCCTCAAGGTACTGCAGCACAATTCACGTGGCGTGAATATAGGATCTGACGTCGAACACCACGCAAAGTCTCCCGGTCAAAGGTCATTAATGTATACCTATCGCCGAAAGTGAGAAACTTGCCATTGAGGCATGCAAGCTTCAAAGTACTGAGGGGGTGTCCCTAGATCAACTTCTTGGATAATGAGCTGATGTCGACAAGAAGTGATCCGTCAAAGGAGGGCCTTAATGAATCCCACATCAGTGACACGGAACGGAGCTAGTGATGATGGTGAAAACGATCTGTGAAATATGATTCAGGGTGGCGGTCATGGAAGGATGAAAGATGATGTATGGTAGTGGATGGGACCCGGTTGACACTTTCTGAATGACATCTCTTGAACATATAACGACACTGATGTGATGGATTGGTAGCATTACCCCATGTACGGATGGTATGGCGAGACCATGGTGAAGGGACCGGTGAATGATAATAACCCAACCCGATTTTTACGGAGGCAAAAAGTGTCATGTTCAAGAGCGACTTGCTACCATTAAGCTTTGAGGTTCTCCCAATTTTTCCCCAGTCATTTCTGACCAGTACCTCTTTATTTTTGTCAAGCTTGAGGAGGATAACATATGCTTGTTCTATAACCTGCCCTTCGGGCAAGCCCATCGCTATGTTTTAACGAGCCTAGCGATAGGGAAACTCGTTCTCGTCTAAAGACAAGTTTGTCGCTATCTAATATTTTTAACGAGCCCAGCGACAAAGACAACTCGGTCCTTTTCATTTTTAGAGAGTCTGAAAAGGGTACATAAAGTGGACTCCAGGGGTCCTTTTTCGTCATCTAATCCCTTAAGTCCGAAAAAGTATAAAACAATACAGAAGGGATGAATGTTCGATATCTTTATCGAGCCGAACTAGACAAGCACTCGATCTTTTTGTGCAATAATCCCTCAGGTCCAAAAAGATTAAAATCTAGAGGAGGGATAGCTCTTCCTGTTCTTTTAACGAGCTGGAAGGCCAAAACTCGGCAAACTTTTCATATTTTATGAGTCAGTGAAAAGAGCTCAAAGAAGACTCGTATTTTGAGGAACGAGTGATAAACAGGGATAGCAGCAGATTCCAGGTACAGGTTGGAATTTTCCAATCACGGCAGTATTACAAGGATGGCTAGGTGGGATCACTCTTCGCAGCTGTTCCTCAAAATAGGTAAACAATCAAGTGGATGTGAATGATCGGCCAAGATGAAAAGTGGAGGTGATGGTGCACAAACACGACCAAGGCTTTTATGGCTGATGAATTTACGGTCTCAAATGGTCATTTACCGGTTCATTTTTTCTGCATGAGCTTGAACTCTGGGGGGAAGCCTGCTCACAAGCTTATGTTTATTTTTTAACGAGCATGAATTTCCGCATTAAAACTGCTCGGATCTTGCGTTTATTTTTTAACGAGCATGAACTTTGCCAAAACTGCTCGTTTTTACCAGTCATAAAGTAGGAAGGTCTCATGGAAGATTCCTATTTTTTAAGGAGCTTCATCTCCCTACGCTTTGCTCCATATCCTCTCTTTGTGCAAGCTGGGTCCTGACTTATCTACGGGTTAGCGGGGTTAGTCCTACCTAAAACTAAAAGTCGCCTATGCTTGCCTTCCAAGAGGTTTGCATGCCCCCAGGTATAAAGTATAATTTCAAGGTTGCCCCTCCTTTCCCTCACTTTTGGTTTTCTTTGGGTGTTCACAGCTACTTGTCGTCTCGTCAGTCCTAATGTTAACGATACTTGTCTTCTCGTTATTTTTAACGGGTCTTACGCGGTACTTGTCTTCTCGTCAGCCCAATTTTTAACTGACCTTCGCGAGATCGCAAGAGAACAGCTACTTGCGACAAGAGAACAGCTACTTGTGACAAGAGAAGAACACTTCTCAATAGACAAAACATTGGTGGGTTTGAGGGAGGCTTACCTCTTTCTGGTTACCCAAAGAATGGTTTTGTTTGCTGCCGCAAATGAAACTCTTTCTTCGGCGATGTCTATCATTAGGTTACACAAAGATGGTTACAATTTGTTGCAGCAATTGAATCCCTTTCTTTGGAGGCTGCCCCTACTTATCCTCTAAAACATTTGTTTTAATGGGTGAGGCTTGCCTTTTATCCAAAGATGGTTACTACTTGCTGCCGCAAACGGATCCCCTTCTTTGGCAGAGCCCACTTTTCTAGACAAAGGTGAATGACGACGCTCCGCCACACACTTAACTTTAACAAAAGAATCTTTTTCCAGAACAACCCCATTCCTAACTGCCCCTTCTTCCGCATGAGAGCTCTTGCCGGCTCTTCTGTTTTACGAAGAAGAAGGAGGGGATGGGGTACGGACTAGTCATATTCTCCCGCGGAAATTCTACTTTACACCCAAGGTTTCTTCTGCCTCCAGAGCAGACCAGGATGCATGCCCCCTGGGTTCCGGCCTTCCTTTCCCGAATTACTCGCGCTCATCAGGAAGAAGAACCGGAGGTAGAGACCTTTCTTGATCAAATAGACCATTCAGGATAGGTATGTGACTACTCGCAATGCGTGATCCCAGAAGTGAAAGCTGGTCTACGAGCTTGACCATTCTTCCTTCGTATGGAAAACACATTATTCGAAAGAGTGAGGAGACTATTGCTTCCATGCAATATATGTAGTCTCGTCCAAGGAGTAGGTTATAATCCAAGGGTCCTTGGACGACCATCAAATTCATCTTGACGGCCTTCCCTTTCAAGGTAATAGGCGCATTAGGTAGAATCCCTAATGGTCGACTGGTTCCTCTGTCAAAACCCGAGAGATTTCTTGTCTCGGGAAAAAGCGCAGGGCAACCCAGTGCTTTCCAAGCAATAGAGGACATGATACTCACAGATGCCCCTTCATCAACGATAGTTCCAACCATCACCATTTTGTATATTTGGACTATAATTCTAAATGGTATACTGGCTGGTAACCGGGGTCTGCCTAGTTGGTTCCAATCAAAGGACACAACCAGGTTGCTTGGTGGTGGGACCGAATATACGGCCGGGTATGACCCTGACGATGCTCCTTCCTGCGATAAAGGAGTGGGCACATTGCCCTGATGTTCATCAGAGTCGGTGTTGATGAAAAGAATCTGGACGGTGTCATCCTTACTCTCTTCGGTAGGGGTGTCAACTGAAGATGAATCCTCAGTGACTGTGGTATTTGAAGATGAAACTTCTGAAGGGAGAACCGGGTCAACTGCCGTTTCGACCTTTGGACTTTCGTCTGGTCCGGATTCAGTAGGTTCACTTTCAGCGACTGACACTTCAGCTGGCCCTATGAGCGGGACAGCTGTATTTTCAACCAACGAAGGACTTGGCGCGAGTTTTTGATATCCAGGAGGAAGTAGCACCGGTGCAACCGGTTGATCTTCCAAAACTCTCTTTGCTTTGTCTAAAAAGGGACAACGGCGGAGGGTGTGATTGCCTTCACACAGTTCGCAGGGGAATCTCTTTCCCCTTCGTCGTCTAGAACCTTCACTTTCGCTGGTCGACAGTAAGCATTCGACCTGGTTGTCAGAGGTTGACGCTTCCGGACTGTGCAAACGAGGGGACCAGTCCCTTAGTATCCGGGGAATACTGGGACAATCACGGTGGAGGTGGTCTCCTCTACATATGACACATGGCGATTTGGGCCCGGTCCGTGCTGTGTGTGGATTTTCGTTAGATACCTTTTGCTTGCCCCCAGGCGCCTTTGGCTCCTTCTGCTTCTTTTCTTTCTTCTTCTTTTCCTTCTTCTTTTCTATGGGAGCTCCGCTTTCGGCGTCTTGACCTTTCGAAGAAGAAGGATCGGAGGAAGGCTTATAAGAAGTGGAAGGCTGGAGGGTAGCTCTAGACTGGTCTAACTGTTGACTCGACTGTTCAGGAACCGTGGTGGTCTGAACTACAGTGGTTGAGAATAGCCAAACTGGCAGGCCAATTATCAGTCCTGGAAGCGACAACGTGGCCATGTGGGGCACACCAACTTCTCCCCAAGAGGAGAAAGGGCTAGGGTTTCCATCATGTGGAATTCCTTGGCTGGTGTGTTCCATGTTCTCAACCTAAAGACCAACGTAGGAATAAGGGGTGATTATGTTCCGTTTAGAATGAATTTTATATGACGACGCTTTAGACACAACTTGCTTTTTCAATTTTTAAGAGTCGAGAAAAAGCTAAAGATGACTCTAGTCTCCTTCGATGTATTAACGAGCCTGAAGTGACAAATGCTCGAATGGACTTTTTTAGTTATAGAGTTTGAAAAAGGCCAAAAGAAACTACTCTGGACTTCTAGGCAGAGGGTGTGCCAAACCTTTCACGAAACCACAGAATACGTTTTACGGTACGAGTGGTCGATCTTCGTGAATGCTGTGTTCACTGCATCGCGATCAGTAGGGCGGCCGACACGGCTTCCTATGGATAAAGGCTTTGTTCCTATAGGGGTCTCCCAATATACGCGACGGTACGCGGGAGCACAAATCCGTATTAGTGCTATCGTCCCTCAAGAGGAATCACCCACCTTCGTAGAGATCGACAGTCACTATGTTTAACGACGCCGGTTCACGTCTCTACCTAGACCTCTACTGTGTTTAGTTATGTTTCAAAGCGTTGTTAGATAAATTCAGTTCTTTTTAGGTTGATCTTGCTTAGCAGTTTGCCTTTATGGATCACCACGTGATGTATGATACAACTCCTAAATGCAGTCTGAGAATGATAAGCAAGCTTTTTCAATTCTTTCAACTTATGAAAATCTTAACTACTGAAGGAAAAGAAAGACATCATCTTTTCAAACAGATCATAGAGCACACACTGATGCACTTTCCTAAATCGACATGCAAACTGTCAAAATGCACATGCACAATGCAAGTATTTCTTTTCTTCTTCCTTAATGTTGATGTATTACAAAAAGAAAGCTGTTGTATAATTTCGAATTCAATTTCAAGCGAAAGCAAACAAGTTTCTGTCCAATAATCAAAAGAACACCTTAAGATTCACTCGTTTCAACACAAGAAATACTGAAATTCAAACCATATAACGAAAGCAAATGCTCAAGCAGCTATGAACAACAATAAACTAGCTCTCAGAATCACAACGACACTTTCTTACAGGTCTAGATCCAAGAGGTCACAACAAGACTAGTTCACTTTCGCTATGGGAAACTGTGAATGAAAGCAAGAAATACAATAAGAACAATCACGGTTTCTTCATACAACTGAGGCGGAATGAAGGCAAAGAAAGGTAGTTTCAGCTGGGTATACAGGTTGACAACAGGCTGCAAAAACAATATTGAAAACTGGGCAACAGACAGGAGGGAACCCCAGCTGCACAAGGCAAAACTGGATCAGTGCAGGTGTTGCACTGTCAATCTGAGATGCAGCGCAGGTAGCCCCTTCGGGACCTGCGTTGCAGTGCAGGTAGCCTTTGTTGCAGCTGCAGTGATGAGACAACTCTCGTCTCTCTCAGATTCCGGGTCACAGTTTGCTCAAAAATCAATGGTTTTTGGCCAAATCAGAGGCTATCAGTCAAGTATACACTAGAGGATGATTAAGGACGATGAACACTATCACAAAGAGCTAAAAAGAGTCCTTGTGGATCAGCTCTTCAAATCACAAACATGCCCAGCACTGGGCTAGAGTAGCTGCCCTCTACTTTGCATTCAAAGGATTCAGATGCAGTTCGATTCGGTACTCCCTTTGTTTAAGAAATGAATAGCAAGAAACACAAGCTACCAACAAGACACGATCCCCAGCGGAGTCGCCAGTCTGTTGTGGGGGGAAGTATCCAACTCGGAATGACCCTAACCCACTCTAAGGGTGACAGTTCCTTAGCAACAGCTGAAAGCAAAGCTATCTAAAGTTTCTTCTTTATGACATGCAAGAGATAGAAGGAAGAGATCCACTTACCGATGTCTTGCGCAAATGGTCGATCCAATCTCCTTCGTTTGCCGCTTGCTCCCAGATCCAAGTCTTTTCACGGGCCCAGCTACACGAGATCCTGCAAATAAGACAAGAAAAGGAAACTACAAGAGGCATGCATTCATAATCGATTCAAGGATTAGCATAAATCAAAGACGCAAGTAAGACAATACACCATTGAAACACATGCGAATAGAAGAACCTCAAATGCTTTATTAATATATGGAAGTAAGGTTCAGGCGGTGATACAACCATGAGAGGTCCAATCCAGCATCACCTTCCCGACGGAGAGAAATCTCTTCTTCACCTCCCTCAAGCAATCACCCAATACTCACAACGGTAAACCAACAACAATTCTTTGCACTAAATTCCGGCCTCCAGATCCCATGGGATGAGATCCTTATATAGAGTTTTGGAGTGAAGATAAGTCAGCTTGATGTGTGACTTGTTGTCCTCTTCAACTCCAGTTGTTCTTCAGTCCTTCACTCGGAGTTTCTGCCTTCCACTTGGAGTTTTAGAAGCTCTTAACTCATCATTAGGCGAATCTTATGATCAAGTGCCTTTTTGGAAGCTTCCTGGGCACTGGCACATTGGGAAAAAGATTCCTCCACATGTCAAAGTACGCCCAGCGCAGGTAGCTTGTGTTGTACCTGCTATGCAGCGCAGGTAGCCCTTGTTGCACTTGCTATGCAACGCAGGTAGCCTTTGGAGCAGCTGCTTTGATCCAAAATTGACCTGTTTCTGAGTGTTTTTCAGTGGAGAACTGATCTGAAGTGCTGTGGTTTGCTGACCTTGTTCCTCTAGGGGTAGGAACAACATGTTTAGGGACTTTGGATCCCTTAGATTATTGACATTTCATGCTCTATGCTGTAAGGCACAAAAATGTCTATAACACCTCCTACTACAACATAGTTTGTGAACACTAGGCAGTCATCCTTGTCATGCCCTTGACCCTTGCATTTTATCCACCAAACCTCTTTGTGTGCCTCCAGATGAGCCGTTTTGTCTTTCTTCAGACTTTGCATTTCGAGACAAAGGTTTGATACTATGCATGAATTTGTTGAACCCCCAAATTCAAATCTTGCATTGGTGTTTCATGCAGTCTCATTGCAATCTCCAAGGCTTCTGCCTGAGTCGTAATCTTTTTTTGTAACAGCACAACCCTTAGGTGAGGCAGGAGCGAAGCTACAAACCACTCGCAGTGTTGCCCATTCGTCAAATTCATATTGGCTTCGCAGATTTTACACTTCAATCTCTGATCTAACTCCCAAGGGGTCTCATCTAGTTTCATCGCGATTTCCTTGAATCCCATAATCGACTACGATTTAGACTTATGCCTACTAAATTCTTTATTCAGTGCGGTATGGATCTCTGCCACCGTAGCTGCCTAGTTGTCATTAGAGTACCTGATGTACCAAGTTAGCGCGCAATCCTGCAAAGCACTAACCAATGTCACCTTCTTCATGTGATCATCCACAATTCCTTTAGCTTCCCATACAACCTTTATGATGAACCAAAATTTGTCCGTGTCCTCATTCCCTATGCCCTTGAATACTAGTAGTTTTATAGAATTCGCCATATTGAACAGTGGAGGTGGTGGTGGTGTGGGTGATGGTGTGAGCGATGGAGGCGAGGATGGAGGTGGTGTGGATGGAAGTGATGAGGGCGGAGGCGGTATAGGTATTCGCGGGAACCCTTGTCTTATCAACTGACTAGCGCTTAGGGGAGAAATCTGTGGTGTTCCTACATCGTCACTTAAAGGGGGTCCAATCAGTGGGATATACTCATGACCTTTTCTTCCTCCATCCCTGAAAGGTTTTCTGCTTCAGGTAGCTCCAAACATCAAGGTAACCGCATAACCCGTTGTTTGCACAAGAGCATCTTAATCCAAGCATTTAGTGATTTTAAATACTTACCTCGCGGTCCTTTGAAGAAGCGGTGCTCTGCTTCGTTGTAACTGATAGAGGTATCAACCGTGAACTCGGTCACAAATCCTCCTATGGTGCAGTCGATCCAGTCGTCCACAGTGCATGTGATCTTATCTTTAGAAGCTTCTAACCTCCTTACTAGCTCCGGTGTCCAAATAATCAGATTTTCAAGCCTCCACCTTCCTTGACCATCTTCCAACTTCATGATCCACTCATATAACTCAATTGGGAAGGAACAAAAGAAGATTTCATGTAATTTTGTGTACAGGTATGTGTCCAACCACTATTCTGTCATCAATCGCAGATTCTTATTTCCTTGCACCGCTAATTCGTGGATCTTTCTATCCAACCAGGTTTCAATTTCTTTCTTAGTTGGATTCCAATGATACAACATCACACATCTCTCATGTAGATCCCTGTCCCAGCAATAGAACCATTTTTTGGCTTGATGGGCCCTAACCCAAGTTTAGCTTTAGTCAGCCAAGCAAATCCTTACACTGTGGGCCCTTTTGGCATCAACCCAGGGAGCACGAACAAAAGCCTAACCTGAATCAGTATGGGGGGATGTAGGAACCAAGTTTCCACACCCTCAAATGGTCATGATGTCGGTCTATACTTCCTGATCCTACCTTTGTGCAGATCGATAAGCATGTAGGGCTTATTGATGTTCCTTCTCTCCCGTCCTTTAGTACCTTTGCAACGGTACCCAACTAATCTTCCCGCAACCCTAACCCAAGGTCCAGTCACCTACGCACCTCTATGACTACGTTACTGCATAAGTTCCCAAGTTATCTTAAGTGTTACCTAATCTATCATGCATTTATAGTTACCTTGTTGGGTGTAGGATTCCCCCAAGGCAAGTTTTGGGCTTAAATCCCAAGTTTTGACTATGTCTGATGTAAAGACACTGCGATTTGTGGGCACGAAGCACGAAGTTGTAATTCAGTCATAGGGTTGTCCACCCTTACTTTTGTAAATGTAGTGTCAGCTTGAGAGTTCTACCCATGGTCTATGGACCATGGGATTGTATAAATAGAGTGAGGCTCTAAGTGTAATGAGAATCAATGAATCCATGGAAGATCTAATGAGGAAGCATTGAGTCTAAGTAGAAAGTCGAGTCTTTGGGTCGTAGAGTAGGAGAAGGCTCTACGGCTGAGTGCGCAAAGGCCTAGTAGTCTGCAGCTGAGTGTGCAGGGCAAGTTATGTCTGTAACCAATTGAAGCATTAATAAAGAGAAGTTTTACATCATTTATGCGTAGCTTTTTCCTATTTTGTGTATTGAATGTATCGAATATAAATTACATTTCTATTGTTTATATGATGCGCAAACTTATATGAATGTGTTGATAAAGCGAATATAAGATAAAGTATCTATTTACCCGAAGATAACTAACTGTTATAAGAAGATAAGTAAGATCCATAGTGTAACTTGGGGAAACAGCACAGATCACTACCTTAGCAATGCAAAAGCACCTGAACCCCTAGTTAGGGCAGTGCAAAGGTGATTATAATAGATCGTGAAGGCCTTGCAGGTCAGGAAAGTGAGCAAAGTGACCTGCACGAAGGTATTCATAGTTGGACTAAACCGACCCCTCAGACATCTCAAGGGTGCGGAAACTTGGTTCCAACATCCCCCCATACTGCTTTGGGTGAGACCTCAGTCTACGCTTTGTAGACTGTTGGTGAAAGGGCTAGTAGTACAGAGATTTGTTTGGCTAAGTAACTTCGAACCTGGGTTAGGCCCCATCAAGCCAACAAATGGTTCTGTTGCCGGGACCGAAATCTGCATAGAGATGTTTGATGTCATATCATTGGAATCCAACTAAGAAGGAAATTGAAGGTTGGTTGGATAGGAGAATTCACGAGTTTGTGGCGTAGGAGAATAGGAATCCACAACTGACAAAAGAAGAGTGGTTAGACTACTACCTGTACATAGAGATCCACAAATTTTTCTTCGCATCTTTCCCTACTGAGCTATTCGAGTGGATCGTGAAGCTAGTAGATAGCGAAGGAAGGTGGAAACTCAACAATCCTCTTATTTGGACCCCAGAGTTGGTGCACAGATTGGAAGCATCGAAGCATAAGATCGCGTGCGCTATTGATCACTGGCTCGATTGGATTATAGGAGGATTCATTACTGAGTTCACGGTAGATACTTCAGTCAGCTATTGCAAGGCAGAGCGATGTTTTCACAAAGGACTGCGAGGTAAGTATGTAAAGTCTCTGAATACTTGGATTAAAATTTTATTGTGAGAAAAGAGGGTTATGCAATTACCTTGATGTCCAGAGCTACGTAAAGTGGAAAAATGTACAAAAAAGAAGGGAGTAAGGGACCAGAGAATAGCCCTTTGATTTCACCTCCACGAGGGGACGAGGAAGAGCTCATGAAGGTCTCACCGAGGAGTGCAATCAATTTGATAAGGTAGAGGATTCTTCCCATACCACCCCCACCCACACTACCACCAGCTTCACCGCCTTCACCCCCATCTTTTCCCGTACCACCTCCGCCACCACCGCGAGTCAATATGGCAAGCGCGATAAGATTACCTGTGTTCAAGGGAGTAGGGAATGAAGATCCAGACCTGTTTTGGTTCATGATAAGGGTTGTATGGGAAGTGTAGGGAGTCACAGATGATAATATAAAGAAAGCGACATTAGTCAGTGCCCTGTAGGATCACGCGCTGACCTAGTATATTAAGCATTCAACTGACAATTCAAATGCGGGGATCGTGGATATCCAAATTGCGCTGAACAAAGAATTTAATAGGCCAAATTCAGAGGCGCAGTCGATCATTGGGTTCAAAGAGATCAAAATGCTACTAGGCGAGAATCCTTAGGAGTTGGATCAAAGACTGAAGTGCACAATTTGCGAAGCTAGTATGACTTTGATAGATGGGCAGCATCGCAAATGGTTGGTAGCATTACTAATGCCGTATTTGAGGAACGAGCTGTCACAACAGACGTTAAAAACCTAGGCAGAGGCCTTGGAGATCACGATGAGGTTGCATGAGACCCTAATACAAGATCCTAACCTGGGAGTTCAGTAGATCCATGCATAATTGAAAAACTTATTCCTTGAGATGCAGAGTCTGAAACATGATAGGACAGCCCAACCAGAAGTGCATGAAGAAGTATGGTGCATAAAATCAATGGGTTAGGGACATGAAAAAGACCATTGGCCGGTGTTCACAAATTACCTCGCGGGAGGAGGGCCAATGTTGTTAAGACCAAAGGCACAAGCAGGACCTAGTGTAGTGCCTACTTTGTGGTGCATGATTTGTCAAATAGGAGGAAAGCATGCTATAGACAACTGCCATTTGTTACAGAAGTACACACAGAATTCACAATAATTGTTATGTAACTTTTGTAGATCAGTTGGACACAATGAGTGCACCTGTAGAAGCTATGAGCTGATGATGGATAGGACTCCCCCCTACAGAGTTCAGGTCAAAACATGACCCCTTGACCAGGACACAAGAGTGGCGCGAACCAGATTTCATGGGTGCAGACAAGGCCGAGGTGGTGGAGGACCTGGAAGACATTGCAAACAATAGATATGTTACAATTGCGGGGTGCTATGACATTATTCCCATGATTGTACGAATCCAATGCGTCCCTCATGTTTATGTTGTAGCTTATTTGATCATGAGATGGAGGATTGTCCCACAGTGATAGCTAGGGTGCGTGACAAGGGAGCGCTCCAACCTCCCCCAACTTAGAACCTACAGATGATGAGGTCTGAGCCACGCAAGGAAGACCCAAATGTGAAAATTGTGCTCCAAAGTGGAATTACGACAGGAGATGATAAAGGAAAACAACCTGAAGATAGTACTTGGGTTCGTAAGGCTCCGACGAAAGAACCAAAGTTTGATTTGGAGCACGCTAAGGAAACCTTCATGGAAGCTAGGAAGGGCTTTGCTGATGCCTCCACTTCAGGAAGCAAAGATAGATTGAAGCCATAAATGGACCCATCTATGCTTACGACGTTGCTAGAAGCATACATGAAGCTACTATGTGGCAGTAAGGTTGTAAAGGGATTGTAGGAACTCATTAATAGACGTGTTGGTACCACACTAAGAGAGCCGCATGTAGTCCAAAAAATTGGAAAGCATGCGATGAGGATGGGAAGAGAAATGAGGTTGACTACGTAAATTGGAGAATATGAGATGGACCAAGTGATTCTAGACCTAGGATCAGATGTGAAAATTCTGCCAAAGAAAACATGGGAGTGCATGGGAAGGCCTACGCTGCAATGGTCTCCTATCCAGCTGTGAATGGAAAGCCAACAAAAGATAATACCTATGGGGAGATTGTAGGGAACAACCATGGATATTGAAGGGGAAAGTGCGCTAAAAAACTTTGAAGTGATAAAGATTGTTGACAAAAACAATCCCTACCTCGCGCTCTTAAGATTCGATTGGGCCACTAACATGAATGGTGTGATGAATCTGAAGAAGCGTAAGATGATTTTGAGAAGAATTCTCTGCGCGTAGTCATACCTTTGGACCTTGTGGAAGGATTGCGCTACACTGAGCCGGTGCGTGACTATGAAAGCGACGACGATTTGGATTGCATCTACTAGATAACCGTGCGAGAGAAAGAATAGGTAAATCCCATCGTGGATGGATGGATCTCATGGGAGTGAAAAAGCTCTTGTACATCGGATTTAGGTGAAGAGATAGAGAAATGGCAGAATTGGTTACATGAGGTAACCATGTTGAACTATAACTTGATGATAAGGTCGTTACACTGCGTATCAATGGAAGTGAGGTATCTACCTACTTATGAAGGGTTAAGTGAGGTAGATGCTTTCTTGAACAGACTTGAAAGGGAGGCACCGGAACAACAACGTTTCGAGGCTTTGAAATGGGTACTATGTTCTATGCCTACGAGGTGGTGGGGTATGCACCAAGGAATCTTTGAGGACTGGCGTGAATGCAGGAGAATGATGCGCATTTGGTTTGGGAAGCCTCAAACATGACTAATAGATAAATACAATGTATGGGATGGTCCATGCGTGCATCTGTCCAAGTGGGTATAGGCATATGGTAAACAACCTGCGCGGATGCACATGGACTTTGCGTTGGGGAACATGGTCAATAAGTGTGTGTTGGGGAGGCAATTGCATGAAAAGTCCCTCAAGTTGGAATGAGAGAGCGTGGAAAGAACGAGTGTGCAGAAGGTTACCCACGCATAAGCCTTTAACGAAGTATGCGATGAACTAAACAGGGTATATAATCTGTAGTGAAGTGATTGGGACCTATGCATAATAGCAGTTTTGTGGTCTTATAGGATGTTGGGCATGGAACCCCCCCACAGCATGGTTTGGGGCTCAAAGCCAAAGATTTGAGTAATATTATTGTAAGAACCCCATGAATTGTGGGCGTGGGGTGTGAATAGTATGTTAGAGTCATAGGGTTGTCCACCCTAAGTTTTGAATGTAGTGTAAGCCTACCCATGGTCCACGGACCATGGGATTGTATAAATAGAATGAGGCTCTAAGTTGTAAACTAGTGAAGTTAACCAACGGATGGAGTCTAAAATATAGCGAGCATAGATCAAGAGTTTAGTATCTTGGATCGTAGTAGTAGGAAGAGGCTCTGCATCTGAGTGCGGGGACCCCTGCAGCTGAGTGTGCAGGGCAGAGTCGAGTCTGTAACAAAGGAAGAAGAATAATAAAGAGAAGTTTTATATGAATTTAGTGTATCCATTCTTATGTTATTACATGTTTGATATCAAGTACAATTATATTGTCTATTTACTGTGCGCTTTTGTATGAATGATAAATATTGTTAAGTATAAATGAAAGCATACACGTAAGCTAAGTTGATCCACTAATATTGGGTTTCTAGTAAAGGTTTGGGTAATAACATTGTTCAGGCCCCGAGTAGGGCTGCGCAAAGGCAGCATCACCAACTGCAAGGTACTGATAAGTGTGCATAGAAACGTATGCACAGGGTCAAACCGTGGACCTCTAGAATCCATCAGACATCCCCAGGGTGTGGAAACCTGGTTCTAGCACCCTCCCATACTACTTTGCGTGAGACCTTAGTCTATGTTCCGTAGAATGTTGCTGAAAGGGCCAATAGTACCGGGATTTGTTTGGCTAAATAATCTCCAAACCTGGGTCTGGCCCCAACAATCCAACAAATGGATTCATTCCCGGAACGGGATCTGCATAAGGGATGTCTAATGTCATGTCACAGGAATCCAATGAAGAAAGAAATTGAAGGGTGGTTAGACAGAAATATTCACGAGTTTGTGACATAGGAAAACAGGAATCCATGAGTATCAAAGGAATAGTGGTTGGAGCACTACTTATATACGAAAATCCATGAAATCTTCTTTGCATCCTTTCCCTCTGAGTTATAAGAGTGGATCGCAAAGCTAGCAGACAATCAGGGAAGGTGTAGGCTCAACAAACCAATTGTGTGGACTCCAGAATTAGTGCGTAGACTAGAAGCATCAGAAGATAATATCACGCACGTTGTGGACCATTGGCTCGATCGAATTATAGGGGGGTTTATCACCGAGTTCGTGGTAGACACAACAATCAGCTATAGTGAGGCGGAACGATGCTTCCTTAAAGGACCGTGAGGTAAGTACATTAAATCTTTGAACACTTGGATTAAGATGTTATTGTGTGAAAAGTGGGTTATGCGAATAAATTGATGTTTGTGGATACACGAAGTGGGAAGATCTATAGAAATGAAGGTAGTGCAAAAATAGAGAATAGCCCCTTGATTTTGCCTTAGTGGGAAAGCGAGGAAGAGCTCGCGAAAGTTTCTCCGAGAAGGATAGTCAGTCTAATAAGGCAGCAAATTCCATGCCTACCACCTCCACCTACACTACCACCAGTCTCACCATCTTCACCTCCATCTCTGCCCACACCACCTCCGACACCACCACAGTTTAATATGGCAAGCGTGATAAAATTCCCAGTATTCAGGGGAGTAGGGAACGAAGATCTAGACCAATTTTGGTTTGTGGTAAGGGCCATGTGGGAAGCACAAGGAGTTGTGGATGACAATATAAAGGAGGTAACATTGGTGAGTGCATTGCAGGATTACACATTGACATGGTAAATCAAGCATTCTAGTGACCATCTGAATGTGGGGATCGTTGATATCCAAGCCATGCTAAACAGGGAATTTAGCAGGCCAAAGTCGGAGACACAATCGATTATCAAGTTCAAGGAGATTGCAATGCTTCTTGGCAAGACCCCATGGGGATCTGGATCAAAGACTGAAGAGTATGATTCGTGAAGCAAACATGACCTTGATATATGGGCAACACCTCACATGGTTTGTAGCCTCACTAACACTGCATTTAAGAATGGCACTGTCGCAGCAAAATTTATCCTCCTAGGCTGAAGCTTTGGAGATTGCAATGAGGCTGCATGAGACCCCAATACAAGATCCTGGCCTGGGAGTCCAACAAATCCATGTGCAACTACAAAATTTGTGTATGGAAATGCACAACTTGAAGTAGGACATGAAAACTCACCTAGAAGCACTCGAGGAGGTATGGTGCATAAAATCCAAGGGCCAAGGGCATGACAAGGACCATTTTCCAGTCTTCGTGAATTACTTGGCAAGAGGAGGGTTGATGCCATTAAGACCAGAGGCACAAGCAGGACAGAGTACGATGCCTGCATTATGGTGTGTGATTTGTCAGATAGGATGAAAACACACCATGGATAATTGTCATCTATTGCAGAAGTATATGCAGACGCCCCAATATTTATTTTGTAATTTTTGTAGGTCTGTAGGCGATAATGAGCACACCTGGAGAAGTTATGAGCTAATGATGGATCAAACTCCTTCCTACAGGGTGCAGGCTAAAACACAAGCCCTCGAACCAAATACGGGAATGGCGCGCACTGGATTTCATGGGCGTGGACAAGGTCATGGTGGAATAGGACCAAGAAGGGGTCACGGACAACTAATTTGTTACAATTGCAGAGGGCTAGGGCACTATGCTCGTGATTGTATAAATTCAATGAGAAAATCATACTTATATTGTACTCAGTTTGATCATGAGGAAGAGGACTACCCTACACTGATAGCAAGGCTATGCAAGAAAGGGGTACTCCAGCCTCTCCTGACTTAGAATTTTCAAATGATGAGGTCTGAGATGCACGAAGAGGACCAAACTGTAAACATAGTGCTCAGAAGCGGTATCACGACAAGAGAGGACAAAGGCAAGTAGCCTAAAGAAAGTGCGTGGGTTTGCAAGGCTCCTACAAAGGAACTTGAATATGATCTGGAGTGCACGAAGGAGACATTCATGGAAGCTAAGAAGAGATTCACGGAGGCCTCCACTTCAGGTAGTTAGGATCAACTAGAGCTGAAGATGGATCCTTCAATGATCACTACCTTTCTGGAGACATGTATGAAACTGCTGCACGACAGCAAGGCTATGAAAGGGCTACAGGAACTTATCACTAGGTGCACTCAGTCAGGAGAACCGTGCATAGTCCAGAAACTCAGAAAGCACACATCGCGAATAGGAAGGGAAATGAGAATGACAGCGCAAACCCGAGAGTATGAAATGGATCAAGTAATTATGGATCTAGGATCGGACACGAATGTACTTCCAAAACAAACATGGGAATGCATGGGCAGACTTGCACTACAATGGTCTCCCATTCAATTGCAAATGGCAAACCAATAAAAGATCTTACCCATGGGAAGATTGCAAGTAATGGTAGACATTGAAGGTGCGAGCACGCTGAAGGATTTCGAAGTGATAGAAATTGTCGATGACAACAATTGCTATCTTGCACTACTAGGAATATACTGGGCCACCGATATGAACAGAGTAATACATCTAAAGAAGCGCAAAATGATTTTTGAGAAAATGTCACTACGCGTAGTGGTGCCTTTAGATCCTGCGGAAGGAGAGCACTACAAAGAACTAGTGCACGACGACAAGAGGGACGATGAGCTAGACTGTATCAACAAGATTACCACTCTGGAATAGGATTGGGTGAATCCTATAGTAGATGGCCAAATTTCATGGGAATGCGAAAGCTCCTGCACATCAGATTCAGATGAGGAAACAGAACGATGGCAGAATCGGTTACATGAGGTAACCACGATAAATCGCAACATGATGATTAGATCACTGCACTGCGTGACAATAGAGGTAAGGGATCTGCCTAGGTATGATGGGTTGATAGTGGTGGATGAATTCCTGAACAAATTTGAAAGTGCAGTGCCAGAACAGTAGTGGTTCGATGCTCTGAAATGGGCATTGCGTGCGACGGCCACAAGGTGGTGGGGTATGCATCAAAGAAGTATTAAGAGTTGGTGCGAATCTAGAAGAGGGACGCTTAGACGATTTGGAAAACCTTAGCTACAGATGAGAACTAGTTATGAGGGGTGAAATAGCTTATGCACCCACCTTTCCAGATGGGTACAGGTGTATGGTATGCAGCCTGCATGAACGCACACCACTCTCATGATAGGAAATAGGCACAATAAGCAGAAGCAGGCAATACAAGTGTGCGAACGACAAAGCATGATAAAACCTAGTGCACCAAACATCATACAAGGGGAAGCTTTTGACAAGGTGTGCGAAGTACTGAATAGGGTCCACCATGTGAGACGCACTGACTAGGACCTATGCGTACCATTAGTTGTATGGGCTTATCGGACCATGTGAAAAACTCTGACCATGTAAGCGCTTCCGAATCTGAAGTATGAGGCAGGGGCTGTAGTCCCTGTGGAGAATGTGAAGATGAGTCCGCACATAAAAACACCCGAAGATACGATTGTCCACACTGACCAGAATGAGGAAATTACATAGTGGTGTGAAACTGAACATATAAGACTTGAGGAAGAAATTCGACGGGAAAACTTTAGACTTCACGAACTTGAAAAAGACTAGGTACGGCTAAGGGAGAAAAGTGTTTTAATGGACATAGAGGTCAAGAAGGTGAAAAATGAAATAAAGGAAGCATTTCTCAAGAAACCAAGGATGGCAAGGCAAGGTGGATACAGTCATACTGACAAATTGGAAAGCTATCGTCATGAATTGGTTAGTCTGTTGCTGTGGTTGAGACTACATCTCGCCAAATGTAGTGACCAGGGAAGCACGGTGGCAATAGTAGAGTGTACGATGTCGATCACTATAAGGGACGATGGGGATTCTCCGTGAACCATGGTGGAGGATGAGATGAAACCCCACATGGGTGGTGCGGCCACCTGACTAGCCATAGGAAGGATAGTCTTAGTGCTCTAGGCAGTTGAAAGGGAGCACGGGACTATAAAATATTCTGCATGGAGGCTGCACGATATGAGAGATGCGCGCAGGAGCAGGACATTACAGGGTTCGCGACTGCACACAGAGGGCTACGCTGCCATGCGGGTTGTCTCAAAAGTGACCATTGATGTCATTGTTCATGACGAGATGCCCGATTTGAGGCCAAATGGAGCGGGTGGTGGGCATTTAAGGAAAAAGCTATGGGCAAGATTTGGGAAAATCTGCCGCCAAGGATGCATTGATGGCCCAAAATGGGGGGGAACGGTTGAATTTGAATTCAAAAGGCGCTATAAAAATTAAAGGGCTAACCAATAGACAACACTTGGTCATTTGAGCTCTAAGAAGTTGAGCAAAGCATAGAGTGTTGAGAGCTAAGCGATAATAGAGCCCTTCAGTTTGCGAGAGACAAGATACTATGTAGAAATGATGACAGCCACTAAGTATGGGTTGGGAATTGAGGAAGGAACCACCGGCGAGGCCGCATAGATCCCCATGGTATAGGATGTTCCTGAAGGCACTAGGGTTGTGACAGAAATCCCCAAATAACCGTGGACACCGAGGCTGAAGAAGGATAAGCAAGCAATGGGACCAGTACGCATGTCCCCAAGAAATCCATGGCACAACAAGTTATCAATGGAAGAAAAAGGGAAGGTAGTCACAACCGAAACAGATGAGAAGGAAGAAGATTTGAAGGCCCTAATTGCTACCGCAGAATAAGAAGAAGACATGGAGGAGGACATTGAACCATTTGTGCTCTACCATGAAACTACCTATGTATGTCCCTTCGTGAAAGAGAAAAGCCAAAGTACCAAAGGATTTGGATGCAATGAAGAGTTCACTCTAAACCCCACTCCTCCCCATTATTATTGTATTTTAGGTCTCGCACCTAGGCCACGTGCTCACCATGAATTTTGAAGACTGGGACCTCGTGAATAGCGAGAAGTTCCCACACTTAAAGATGGAAAATCTAATGAAGCAGAATATGGAGGGGTCAATGATCGCGTTAGAGCCACGAAAATGGCTACACAGTGTGGAAAAGGCCGGGTTGCTGAACTTGTTATGGATTCCACATTTCCACCGCGCGCCCATCACCATTTTCATCATCAAGCAGCTGCTCTGCCTGGTGCATGATGGGCATCTATGGCTGGAGGAGCCTATTCCCATCACAGCAGACCTCTTCCACAGGATTTCTTGGCTTCCCTGTAAGGGAAAGAACCCTGCGACGATAGCTGGGAAAAGTATCGATTTGGCTCTCGTAGAGGCCATGGAGGCAAAGTATAAGTTGGAGAAAAAGTAGAGGGGCTACACCATCTCCAGCATCAAATATAAGGGGGTACATGTAGCCACCTAACTCTTGGCTAGTAAATTGATGAGAAAATGCAGTGTTGATGAGGTACCAACACCGGTGGTCACGTTGGCCTAACAATGTGTAGAGGGGGTCCAGTTCAACTAGGCTGAGTTCCTCTGCGATGAGTTCTTGTTAATCTTTCGCGAAGCCCAGGAGAAGGGTAAGACTTTCCACTATGCATGGTTTCTCTTATCCATCTTGTTAGTAGCAGGAGAACTGCTAGAGGATAGTTAGTTTCTGAACATTGACCGAGACTTACCAGAGGCTACAAAGTACGCTTCACTCTGGGCCACCAAGGACATGAAACGGATTTGCGATATAAAAATTTTCTGGGTGCTCATGGAGATGAGCATCCGAATGTGGATCAATAGGAGGCTGCGTCTTTCACCTACAATGCACAATAGTCTGCGAAGTTTTGTATACTTCAAGGTGGATATGCACAACATATACATCATGGAACGGAAGGATCCAGTGAAGCTATGGACGAAGCTACCATTTGTAGCCACTGACGAAGCGATCTTCATAGTATTGGAGACATGACATCTAGAGTGGTGCGCCCCAGACTTGGAAGAAATGGAGAAAGTGGCAGCACAGAAGAAAAGGATGATGCTAAGATGCGCATCGCCCAACTGGCCATGAGAAGGCAGAATGAAAAAGTGGCAGCTGAGGTAAGAGCAGTTTGCAAAGCGGCACATGAAGTCACGGAGAAGAAGAATTCTACAGAAGAAACAGTAATAGTGTAGATAGTAGAGGCCGCAATAGTACAAGCAGAGGAGGGCCAAGCAATGTCATCAGGGTAGGAGGCAGAAGACACAAAAATAGTAGAAGGGAGCGCAGACCCAGGTACTACATCCACACAGCTCAAACGGCCGCGCATCGTAGAGAGATCGGGTCCGAGGAAGAAGGTCAAGGCCTCAAGCTGGCCATTGACCTGATCACCTTAACTGAAGGTGATCTCCATGACATCAGCAAGATAGTCCGCGATGTCACCAATGAAGAATTCCAGGAGTTTATGATGGAGCACCAAAGTGTGTTGGGGGCCCTCAGGGTGCAGCTACAAGAGTTACATTTGTGCGCCCCTCAGGAAGGTACCTTGTCTACCCACATCGTAGTAGGTACTTCAGCAATAGAGCAGAGGTTGTGCGCAAGGATGGCTAACACAATAGTGTTGCTAGAGGGAGAATTAGTATCATCAGATGCGATGGACTAAATGACGGTTAGCATGATGAAAGGCCTTGGCCTTAATCTAGCTTCCCTTCCCTGAGAAACACTTTATTAGCTACACGATGGAGTAACAGCAGAGCTACGCGCTAGGTAGAACCGTGAGATCCAAGTTCTTAGTGAACAAAAGATCAATATGGAGTAGCTTAGCTTACAGTGTGACAAATTGGTATTGCAGAACCAAAGGTTGGTGCAGATGGTAGATGACGCTTGCCGCCACATCCTAGAGCTGGCTATTGCAGTAGATCTACTAGTGGAAGTGTAGATCCATAGTTTGGCCAGTGGCATCCACGACATGAGAGAAGAGGCAACAAGGGTGCAGCTAGAGCTAAATCTCTAGATTGCCGAGCTGCGGTTGAAGGTGTAGCCTTCCACTCCCCTAGAAATCAAATAATGACATGCCAGTGCTATTACAGCAGGGTTGGAAGAGATTGGAGGTGCAGTGCGCAACTATACCAACATGTTAGAACAGGCACTTAAGGTCCTCATGACATTGTAGGAGGACTCTAACATCTAGCGGCTGGAGATATAGGCACACGAACTCCATCAATAGTACGATAGTATCAGAGGGACTTTGTAGATAGTAGTCCTTACGCAGCGGCTTGCAAGGATGCATCAAGCCAAGGCACTAAAGGAGTAGGTGGACATGGTGCACCATAAGGAAGCAGTTCTCAAAGCACGCATCCAGCTACGAATTGACAAAGCCTTCAAAATCATAGCAGATATTGAAGGAAAGCTCGCGCATATTCAAGGTATGCATGCACAGATGTAGTGCAACATGCCAAAAATAGAGGGCTCAAAAGAGAGAATGTAATAGGTACGGCAAGCAGCAGCTTAGTGCACTGCAGACATCAAGACCATTCGGGACCAGCTGGAGGGACTCTGCATGAAGATCACTGCACCGATAGAGTGACTCAAGGGCGAGTCATGAAAGTTGTGTTGGGGGCCTGTTAGGCATGGAACCCCCCCACAACATGGTTTGGGGCTCAAAGCCCAAGTTTTGAGTAATATTATTGTAAGAACTCTGTGAATTACGGGTGCGGAGCACGAGTTTTATGATAGAATCATAGGGTTTCCTGCCCTAAGTTTTGGATGTAGTGTTGGCCTACCCATGGTCCGTGGACCATGGGATTGTATAAATAGAGCAAGGCTCTAAGTTGTAAAGTAGTGAAGTTATGGATGTAGTCTAAAAGATAGCAAGCATAGAGCAAGAGTCTAGCATCTTGGGTCATAGTAGTAGGAAGAGGCTCTACAGCTGAGTGCGTAGAGGCCTAGTAGAGTCTGCATCTAAGTGCGCAAACCCCTATAGATGAGTGCGTAGGGCAGAGTCGAGTTTGTAACCAAGGAAGAAGAATAATAAAGAGAAGTTTTATTTGAATTTTGTATATCCGTTCTTATGTTATTACATGTTTGATATCAAGTACAATTATACTGTCTATTTACTCTGTGCTTTTGTATGAATGATAAATATTGTCAAGTATAAATGAAAGCATATAGGTAAGCTATGTTAATCCACTAATATTAGATTTCTAGTAAGGGTTTGGATAATAACACTATTAAGGCCCCGAGTAGGGTTGCGCGAAGGCAGCATCACTGGCTACGGGGTACTAATAAGTGCGCATAGCAATGTACATGCAAGGTCAAACTACAGACCTCTAGAACCCATCAGACATCCCCAGGGTGCAGAAACCTATTTCTAGCACCCTCCCATACTACTTCGGGTGAGATCTCAGTCTGCACTCTACGGACTGTTGCTGAAAGGGCCAGTAGTACCAAGATTTGTTTGGCTAAATAATCTTCAAACCTCGGTTAGGCCCCAACAAGCCAACATAGGAAAATGTACAAGAAACTAACAGGACAAACGCCTTTGAGGCTGGCCTACGAAGCAAATGTTGTAGTCCCACTAGGGTATGTTATGCCCAGTCCACACATAGCAGTGCTAATGGATATGATGGTTCGCAGAACCTTGGAAGAAGGGATCACATAGCTAAATGAAGAAGAACATTTGGGACTTGAGGAAGAAATCCGAAAGGGTGATCTTAGGCTCCAAGAACACATGAAAGAAAGAGCGTGTTTAAGTTAGAAAAGTGTTGTGGTGGAAGCGGAAGTCAAGAAGCTTGAGGAAGAAATAAAGAAGGATTTTCTTGATAAGAAAATTGTGGTGATAAAACAAGGTGCGCACGATTATGTTGACAAATTTGGGGACTATTGCCAAGATTTGATCAGCTTGATGCCTTGGATTGCACCATATATCACTATACAGATCACCGATGATGGTGGGATGCAGATTGCAGATGGTGAAGTCCACAACACAGACCGTAAAAATAAAAGGTGGATTTTTCCTAGGAAAAGTGAGTGATGGTCAGTTGAAGTTGTATACAGGTGGCCTAGCCACCTGACTAGCCATGGGAAGTATAGTCTTAGTTCTCTAGGTAGTTGGAAGGAGGCACGGGACTATAAACTACTCTGCCCGAGAGCTGTGTGATGTCAGGGCTACGCGCAGGTGTGAAGTGTAATGGGGTTTGTGACAATGTGAGGGTAGCTGCGCTGCCGCACAGGTTGGTTGGAAAGTGACCATTGTAGTTACTATTCAAGATGTGATGCCTAACTTGAGACCAAATGGAGTGGGCGGCAGGCCTTTAAGGCGAGCTTTATGGGAAATATTTGGGAAAGTCTGCCACCAAGGGAGAATTAATGGACTGGATTTGTGGGGAATGGCCGAATTTGAATTCAAAAGGAGCTATAAATTACAAAAGATTGCCCAGCACACAACACTTGGTCATTTGAGAATTGAGTTGTTGCATGCCTCGAGTATTTTGAACCGAGACCTATTTGTCCTGTGGAGAGTGTTGTTTCAGCACTTAATTGAACAATTAAGATATTTATGGATGAACAAGATGGTAGTGTCTGAAGAAGCCAGGGAAATTGCAAAAATGACCGTCGAAGAAGCCGCACAGACCATGACCATAGAAGATGCCCATGGGAGTGTCGAGATTGTTGTGAAAATCCCTAAATCACCGTGTACGATGAGACCTAAGAAAGATAAACAACCCACGATTCTGGTGCGTATGTGCCCTCAAAACCCACTGCGAACTAGGTTAACAATGGAGGAAAAAGGGAAAGTGGTTAACTTAGAAACCGATGAGGAGGAAGAAGACCTTGAAGATATCATAATCGAAGAGGATGAGGATGAGGTCATGGAGGAAGAAACTGAGGGTGCAGTCCCTCTAACCAAGCTACGCACATATGTCCCTTCACAGAAGGGGAAGCAAAATGTGCCCAAGGACCTGGACGATAGTAAAATCCCTCTGTAGACTCCGTTGTTAGCTGATGATATCTTTTTCAAAGGAGCGCACTAGGGAAGGGTGCTGAGTTTGAAGTTTGAAGACTGGAATCTCACTGACCATGAGAAATTCCCTCACTTGGCGACCGTGCACCTCATGAAGCCAAAGAAACACATTGCGGTGGGAATTATAGAGTTGGAGCCGTGCAAATGGTCATGTGGGGTCGAAACGACAGGTTTTTTGAACCTACTCTGGGTGCCGCATTACCATCATGCCCCAGTAACTATCTTCATCATCAGGTAGCTACTCTGCCTAGTGCATGATGGGTGTTTATGGTTGGAGGAGCTTGTCCCCTTCACAGACCACCTGATCCATTGAATTACCTGACTCCCGTGTAAAGGAGAAGACCCCACAGACATTTCCGAGGGTAAAAGCAGTGATTTGGCCATCGTGGAGGCCATGAAAAAGAAATACAAGTTGGAGAATAAAAAGAGGGGCTATGAAATCTCAAGCATCAACAATAAGGCAGTTGGAGTTGCGACTTCGATACTGGTAGGTAAGGTAATGCAAAAGTGCTGCGCGATTGAGGTGCCAGCACTGGTGGTTGCACTTGCCAAACAGTGAGCAGAGGGGGTCTAGTTTAACTGGTTTGAATTCTTGTGCAAGAAGTTCCTGGATAATTTCTGTGAGGCATAGGAACAAGGGAAAACCTTCCACTATGCATGGCATCTACTATCCATAGTGCTGGTGGCTGGGGAATTACCTGAGGATAGCCAGTTCCCCAAAATTGCAAGGGATCTCCTAGAAGCTGCGAAGTACACTTCACTGTGGTATACTAAAGATGCGCACCACATCTGTGACAGTAAAATATTGTAGATGTTCATGGAGATGAACATCAGGATGGGGATTAACTACAAGCCATGATTATTACCCGTTTTCTACAACAACCTACAAAGTTTCGCAAAGTTTAAAGTGGACTTTCATCACATATACCTCAGAGAACGCAAGGACCCTGCCAAGAAGTGGAACGAACTACCATATGTGGCCACAGATGATGTGATCTTTGATGTACTTGAGACATGGCCGCCAAAGTGGCACACTCCAAACATCTCCGCAATGGAAAAGTCTATTGCATAGAAAAATAAGGCGGAGGAAAAACTGTGTGTGGCACAGTTGGCAGAAAAGAGAAGGAAAGAAGTAGAAATAGCAAAGGCACAAGAGGTGTGGGATGTTGTGCAGATAGCAATAGAACAACACAAGTCTACAGCAGAAGAACAGAAGACAGCATAAACAGAGCGTGAGGGCTAGAAGTTGCCTTCGCCTGAGCAGGAGCAAGAGACGGAGATAGAGATAGAGGAGGGCGGCGCAGACCCATAAACGGTGTTGACACTATTGAAGCACTAGCACCCAAGAGAGCAGATGGGGTTGCACAAGAAGGTAAAAGTGTCTATGATGTCTATCGACCCAATCACGCTTACCAAGGGGGATCTGCACGATATAGGAGATGGTCCACGACATCACCACAGAGGCCCTCCAGAACTTTGTGGAGGAGAATTATATTGTGTTGGGGGGCCTCCGAGCACAGATTTAGGAGTTCTAGGTGCACACTCCTTAGGCTGGTGCTCTCTCGACTAGCATCGCAGTAGGAACAACAGCAACAGAGGAAATTCTTGTTGGGTGTGGAGCTTGATTATCTTCTGTATTCAAAGGTATCGTTGCATTGGACCCCAGTTTGTAATGGGGCAGCAATGCTGCCCGTAAAATATTCGCTGCAGGGGGGTCTAGGGGGGCCCGTTGTGACCTTTGGGAGCCCCCCCTAGCGGGGGGATCAGGGGCAGTTCCCCCAAAGCTAAGAATAGATGTAAAATTGCCTTGTAAAATGTTGTAATTTTGTAGTCAATTTGGGTTGTTCATTAGGCAGAGATCTAATGGTAGAAGTTATGTTTAATTTAGGGTTTTTTTCCTTAGAAGGCAACCCCTCGCTATATATGAGGGAATTGTATTGCGTCTAAGTATATCTGTATTCTGAGTGAGGAAGAGAGAGGAGATTGAGAGCGAAGAGGGAATTACAACAGATCTGTTGTAGGTTGTATCTCTTCAGTTTGCTGGATAATATAAAAAGAAGGACTGGCTGTTTCTCCATAGACGTAGCCCAAACTGGGTGACCCACATATATCTATGTCTCTCTTGTTTTATGCTTTTTCTATGTTTATATTTCTGCAATATTTTATGTATTCCATTGCTCTGTAATATATAATTTTTTGACAATGTTGTGCGCTCATACGACCAACACAATAGTGCTGTCAGAGGGGTCACTGGTTACAACAAATGAAGCCAATGGGCCTATAGTCAGTACGTTGAAAGGAATAGGGATTAACATGGATGCGCTCCCTCAGGAGACACTCTATGTTTTGTTGGATGGGATTACTGTAGAATTGTGGGCTAGGGAGAGCTGCACACTATAGGTGTTGAGTGAACTAAGGATCAACATGGAGTAGTTGAGCTTGCGGCACGATGAGGTCGTGTCTCAGAACAGGAAGATGGTACAGGTAATTGAAAAATCCTGTCAGATGGTCCCTGAGCTATCCATCCCAGCAAAAGCACTAGTAGAGGCATGCATCTTGAGGTTAGCAGCAGGGGTGCACGAGGCGCGAGAAGAAATGGCCAAGGTTCAACAGGAGCTGAACCTCTAGATAGAAGAACTATGATTGAAGGTGTGGCCTTCAACTCCTCCAGAGGTAAGGGAATATCGTGCCAATGCCATTACATTGGGGATGGAGGAGATCAGCAGTGCAGTAAGGGACTGCACCAAAATGTTGGAATAATCGTTCGAGGTCCTCACCACTCTGCAGGAGGACCTGAACATACAATGACTAGAAATAGAGGTGTGTGAGCTACAACAACAGTATGACAATGTCAAAGGGACCATGCAAACAGTGGCCCTCACACAGAGGCTCACACAAATGTAGCAGGCTAAAGTGCTTAGGGAGCAAGTAGACACAACGCGACACAGACAAGCAGTTTTGAAGGCACATGTTTAGCCTTGGATCAATGAGGCCTTCATAATCACAACAACAATTGAAGGAAAGCTCATACAGATGTGGGGGGTGCAGGAACAAATACAGGGGAGCAGTTCCAACACCACGATCTTAGAACAATGCATACAAGAGATACAGCAGGCAGCTGCTTAGTGCACTACCCAAGATCTCCACACTAAGAGAGTGACTCGAGGGTGAGTCATGATGTTTGTGTTGGGGGCTTGTTGGGCATAGGATCCCCCTAAGGCAAGTTTTAGGGCTTAAAGCCCAAGTTTTGACTAAGTCCGATGTAAAGACTCCGCGATCTATGGGTGCGGAGCGTGAAGTTGTAATTGAGTCATAGGGTTGTCCACCCTTAATGTAGTGTCAGCTTGAGAGTTCTACCCATGGTTTGTGGACCATGGGATTGTATAAATAGAGCGAGGCTCTAAGTGTAAAGAGAATTGATGAATCCATGGAAGATTTAATGAGGAAGCATTGAGTCTAAGTAGAAAGTCAAGTCTTTGGGTCATAAAGTAGAAGAAGGCTCTGTAGGTAAGTGCACAGAGGCCTAGTAGTCTGCAACTGAGTGCATGAACCCCTACAGCTGAGAGCGTAGGGTAGGTTGAGTCTGTAACTGATTGAAGCATTAATAAAGAGAACTTTTACCTTATTTTTATGTATCGTTTCCTATTTTATGCATTGAATTATATTGGCCATGAATTGAAAGTTTACTGTTTATTTACTACGCGAACTTATATGAATATGTTGAATGAGCGAATATAAGATAAAGTATATGTTTACGTGAAGATAAATAATTGTTATAAGAATATAAGTAAGATCTATAGTGTAACTTGGGGAAATAGCACAGATCACTGCTCTGGCAGCGCGAAAGCCCAAAAACCCTTGGTTAGGGCTACACAAAGTCAAATATAACATGGTGCGAGGGCCTTGCAAGTCAGGAAAGTGCACGAAGTGACTTGTGCGAAGGTATTCACAGTTGGACTAAATCAACCCCTGAGACATCTCAAGGGTGCGGAAACTTGGTTCTAGCATCCCCCCATACTACTTCTAGTGAGACCTCAATCTGCACTCCACGGACTATTGCCGAAAATGCTAGTAGTACAAGGATTTGTTTGGCTAAATAACTCCGAACCTGGGTCAGGCCCCATCAAGCCAACATACCTTCACTAATCCTTTACTCTTTATTGTGTTCATTTAACATATATATTCGAATACATTCGCACATTAAATAAGCATTATAATGTAAACCTAGATCGTATCATAATATAATCAGGTGCATTAAACAGAGAAAAAATATACAGTGGTTTGCAAAATACTTCTCTTTATTGATATCTCAAGTTCAGTACAGACTCGATCCACACTGCGCAGGGATCTGCACACTCAGCTACAGACTTCCACCCTAGGCTTCTGCACACTTAGCTGCAGAACCTCTACCTACGCTAAGAATCGAGAACACTTAGAACTTGTTACCCAAAATATTTCTTACTATTACTACTCCCCTCTTAGACTCTTCTAAGACTCCCTTTTTATACGATCCCATGGTCTATGGACCATGGGTAGATCTTTACAGCCAACATGAGACTTCAAAAAACAAGGTCGGATAACCCCTTGACCTCTTCGTGCTCCATGACCACAAAATGTGGAGGCTTTACATCTTTATTACAAAATTTGGGCCTTCTGCCCCAAAACATGGGCTTTTAGCCCCAAAACTCGCTCTTGGGGGAACTCATTCCCAACATTGGTCAATGGTTTTGTGTGGTGTCCCAATGAGGGAGTGCCATGTGGGAAAACCATTGGTTTCCATGTCGCCTCCTCATGGTCGATAATTTTTTTTAAGGGTCGAACTACCCTCCACAAGAATCAAAACCGAGACCTCTAACGTACCTGCAAAGTGCCTTTAGTACCAATTGGGCTGCCATATTCCTTGTTAACAATAATTCCCCAACATATATTTAAATTTTATGGATGCATCATTTGGGGGAGGAGCCCAGCTAAGGCCTAGCCCCTGGCCACTCCAGTGCCATAGAACCACAGGCAAGGGCCAAGGGCTAGGCCTTAGCCCAACCCACAATCCCATGAAAACCACAATATGACCAATGCTAAATTTAAAGGGCACGACAGAGAATGGGGCTAGACCAGGGTCATATGGCCCTCCATATGACCACACAGATGGAAAAATTGGGGCTTAATGAAAATTTTAACCATCGTACAAATTTGACCGTGGATGGGGAATATAGGCCAAGTTTACATTCAATTTCCGTGTTCGGGAAGCACAGGTTAGGTTTAGTTCAAATTTTAAGATTATTAACAACAGAATTGGGTAGAAACTTGAAACAATGATATTTTACTCAATTTTTGGCCAAATGAGGTGAAGAAAGAGTCAAAACAAGGGTTTTTGATAGTGCTAAACCCATTGGAGACATCAACTTTTTCTATTTGAGTTTTGTAAAATCCTATAATTATACTTTTGATTATGAATTTAGATCTCTGATCCAATTTTTATTGCAAAATTTTAATACTAACTTGGTTCAATTTTCTTTTCTGATCTTCCAGATCACAAAGAGCGTAAGAAGAAAGCATACTCATCAATATTGAAACTCTTTATTCATTTTTAATGGGAAATTTAAAAGGACAAAGTGAAAGGATTTCATCTCTAACTTCAAATTGTGGCTCTCAAAACTCTATTTGTGTCCTTCTTCTCAAATATATCTTCTCTTTCTACATATTCCTGCAATTTATTAGTGAGCTAGGTGGCTCTTACTGCACCACCAAAAAGATAAAATTGCAAATAAAATGAAATCTAAATTTAAAACTCTTAAAAAAAACACAACACCAAACTTGGTTTTATTCATTAATTCTATCCTATTCTACTCTACTGGAAATAGAAAATTTGTTTCAAGAGTATGCATATTTCTAGTGTACCCATGTGCATAACAGGAGTAAAAAGATATTCATTCTTAGTTATGAAAAATATGCATTAAAACACATCAAAGCATGAAAGACCAGTTTTTTTAATAATACAATCAAGAAGTAAGGAAGAATGGAAGAGTGATGTGACTTGATCCTTGGTTTGAACCATTTTTCAATAGGGCCATGAAATTCCTTATTCCTTTCTTGGTTTAGATCACATTGAATATCATCCTTTATTATGCATTCCTCAATATTAGATTTTAATGGTTTCTCCCATTCAAAATCATTGCATGATTCTTTAGTCTCTTCAACTGATTGACAAGAGGAATCAAAAGAGACTTGAAGACCTTCTTGTGGAGGTGGAGAGACATACATGTTTTTGTATGTAGTTAAAACATACTCTTCTTTAGAGGCATATATCCCAGCTGTTGCTAAGATTCATGAAATTTCTTGGAAGAACATTCTTCAAATTCTTAATTGTCTGTGAATTACTCCAACTGGTTGATAATTCCTATCGTGCACATAGATTAGTAAAGAGTTTTGAAAAAATATAGAAATTTAATATGTAAAATGATTTTAATATGATTTTAACCATGCATCTAAGAATGAATGCAACTATAATGAGTTGTCTAAACTTTCAAAATAAAAACCTATTTATACCTCCCCGGCAATGGTGCCAAAATGTTGGGTGATTTAATTGTGAGTTAAATCCCTGTCATTAATTGTCAACATGGGGTTTGTAGACTAATGAGTTATACCTGTACTATATGTACTAGGTGGTTATTTATCAGAATGGATTTGTTCTAATGCAATCAAAACTAATTACAAAGTTAATTAAATCAATCTAATCCAAACCAAACTAAACATAAAGAAATTGAAATCACACTTGCATAAAGGAAATTACACTTACTTGAAATTGAAATCACACTTGCATGAAGGAAATCACACTTGCTTGAAATTGAAATCACACTTGCAGAATTGAAATCACACTTGCTGAATTGAAATCACACTCACACCTGCTGAAATGAAATCACACTTGCTGAAAGGAAAAACACACTTGCATTAAAAAAAACACACTTGTTGAAAGTAAATGAAATAACATAACTATACTATGTTACCAATATGTACAAATATGTGCAAAATTTGGTTGATGGGGGTGTCGTCCATTCCTCAACAAGCACATTGAACAATTATCACATCTTGGATATCAAAGTAGCAATATGTATTTCATAAAATGAGCTACAATATATTACAATAATTCTCTATCCTCACTTTACAAATGACATCTTGGAAGGAACTTCAAACCTCCAATGAGAAACTAACACTAACAACTTTGCAACTAACACTTTTCAACCCTTTGTATGAAGGGTGCACTCCTATTTATACAAAATTTAAAGCTAACTATTCAATAAATATAGATCCTTAAACCCTCCTAAATCCACATTTATCTCTTGTGGTTACAACCAATCTCCTAAAAATGTAAGATACAAACCCTCTCAAAATTCTCTCATCCATGATTCTTCTCGTTTGAATGTGCATAGTTAATGATCCACATCCTCTACAATTATTCCACAAATCTTCATGAGTTGGAATTTTAAATTTGAATTTTTGGTTGGGTGGTCAAGTAGGCCTATAATATCACAAAACTCAAAACACTTTTAGATATATATGAAAACATGTTAATTTCCTAATATTTAATCACAAATTCTCTTAAAATTCTTAAAATTAATGACTTGGAAGATAATAATGAGAAACCCATATGATTATGAAAATGGTTAGTTAATGTGTGGTTATGGGGCTATAGAGTTATAGAATGAGGGTAGAATGATGGAAATGAAAGTGAAAGTGGATGAAATTTTGGAGGCCCAACGGCCACCATGGGTCATAACGCTAGAATCTGCTCAAAGGAAAATGAGCAATGGTAATGTTTTCGATCCTAGAGATAGCCTCTGATTGCTAAGAGACCAGTGCCTAGAACATCTAGAAATGATGTTTCTATGGTAGTTCTTCAAAGAATAAATACATCACTTATAACTTTTATTACACAAAGAATTTAGTTGATTCAATCATCAAAGAAAGACATAATCCATGATCTCTTTGTACATATATATCTATATATATATATATATATATATATATATATATATATATATATATGAAAAGTATAAATGATAAATCGAGAAGGCCAAACAACTCAAGGACTTACATATCAATTACTTTAGCAAGAGTATGACAACAGAAAAGAAAGGAGGAAGTAACCCATCATATAGAGCTCGAGATATCGAGAATTATACACTTTTATGAGTTCAAAAAACATGATGAATATGCAGGAGGAATGGATGCAAATATTCACGGAGCACAATCAAAGAGTTAGTTTCCAAATAGTCATACAGGCATTTGTGCTAGTACCTTAATTCAAATGAATCTGTAAGAAAGAAGGAAACATATATGGCAGCTACATAACATGGAGTATGGGAGGAACATGAACATTATGAAATTATAACAGAGAGAAAACATTCTATAATCATGGAACGAAGGAGTCACAATAATTTTCATTAATAATCTGAGTGATACATACTTCAAAGAAGTAGAAAAGTTCCCAAAATAACATGAAGTTATCTTTCCAAAATTTTGAACCTGTTTTCCTTTATCAAGACCATATATATACAAAGAGCTTAAAATATAGGTCATTAAAGAAATATTCTTTCTTGATATTTGAAATCATTGCAAAAGATCACATATCAAAATTATAGCATGTGCAAGAGCACAACCCTTCTAATCATCATAAAATGTCTTGCCAAAAACATAGTAAAACCTAGATTAAAAATAATTGGAAATTGAAATAAAATGCTATAGCTGACACAATAAGAATAATATTTCAGGACCGGCGAGATGATGTTGAGGCCTCATGAGAATCCGTTGAAACATGAGGTAGAACCATCTAAAGTAGTGGGGGGTTGGGAAATTGTTCACATCGCTAACCCATGGCTGGAGGAGGTGGAGGTATAGAGCTGAACTGTTTATAATGAAGCTCGAGATTGATCACCCCCACATAATCCAGTTTGTGTTGAAAGGTACCTTTAACCATCTCGAGAAGGTGAAATTATTTCTCGAGGAAATTCATTATGGTTGTTACTTTAAGGACTGGCATTTTTTCAATATTTTCTCTAGTCTTGCTTTTAATCTTGGTCATTTTTTGGGTATATAGCTCCTTTGTGAACATCTCTCCATTTTCCTCCCATAAGTTAGGTAACCCAGCTTCAAGGAGATGGTTGTACTTATCATAAAAAAATTGCCACCTCCTTTTGTAGTTTTTATAATCTTTATTTTGCTTTAGATCTTGCTTCTTCCTTGGATATAACCTTTGAAATTTCCACCACTGCATCCATTCTGTCAGTTATATCAACTGGCCTTAGCTCCCCAATTGAACTCTCAGTTAGGAACTAAATGTATTTCTTAGCATACTGAGAGTTGGTTGCCTTCTTTCCATTTAAGAGAGAAGGGGAACATATGGCACTGATCTTCTTTTGAGCATGTATCAAGGCTATTTGTTACCAACTTTGGTTGATCTCATAAATTATCTTGTCCCAAATCAACTGCCTAGCTTCAATGAGAGCCAGATTTCCTTTGAGCTGTGTCTTTAGCTCCTTGTTTTCTTGAGTAGCACTCTATAAATCCCTCATGAGCTTGTTTTCATTTGTAATCAAAGCTTGGAGTAGCTTCTCTTTTTGGGGTACTTTAACTGTAGTGACATCTAAATCACTCCGAGCTTTGATTAACTACCCTTCAGATAGCTTCAACTCAGTTAAGGGTTGGGCGAGGCGATCAGTAAGGTTTTGAGGATATTTAGGGATTACTACCATGTAGATATGAGAAGTGATTCTATTCTACAAATCGTTTACTATCATCTCTAAGGAAGTAACCCTATTTCTAAATTCAGCTAGCTATTGACTTAAAATATCTTTCTCTTTTTCGCTCTGGACTAACTTAGGGGTTTGGATGTGCTCACCCCCAGGAATCTTTATTTTTTGTCTTAACTCCAAATTCTCTTTCAGAGTGGCCTATAAAATATCTCCCACTGTTGCCTTATCGTCAAGGTCCATCCCTATCTTCATGATTAATTCTTTAGATACTTCCTTCTACTAAAAAATGGCATGGGACTTGATCTTCTCTATATTTACCTTTTCAGATATTTTCTCTATATATACTTGAGCAAAGTCAATAGTCATCTGGTGCTTGTTGATGTTGTTGTACAACATCTCTCCCACCTGCTGCGTAGATTGAATTTATCTACTAAAGGGACACTAGTCAAATCTAGAGACTTATCAAAATCCTAGAACTGGGAGCTAGAAGGCAAGGTTTGGATGGAGGGATGTTGCAATCTTATTTTCATCTTCTCTTTCTCTAGGTGCATCACAGCTAGCACCCTGGTGTGTCGAGGAGTTATCCTAGAGGCCATTTCTTGGTGAAACTTTTATTTTTATCTCTCGTTTCTCACTTGGATGTCCTTATCTTGTGACCAACATATTCCTGCAGCATAAAGGCTTTCCTCAGATTCTGGGACAACTACCTCAGTCAAGGTTGTTGAGGAAGCAACTAGTGGTATTTCCATGTTGATCTGAAAACCTAGGCTATCAAACACTTGTGTTCTAAACTGGACACACTTTTCTTCCTCCTCTTGTTCCTAGTCCTATTCCAGCCCCTGACTTATTGCCCTTTTATGAACCAGTCCTTATTCCATGTCAGTTGTCCCTGAAGTGTGAACAAGCCTCTTTTGTTCTTTGTCCATGTTAGCTGGGGATTCGTTCTCCATTTCTATATTAACAGGTGAGGAATAAAATATAGCTTTCCACTCAACATCAAGCTTAGTATCATGCACATAAGTTGAGGCTTTAATATTTTCCCTTCTTTAAACAAGGATGCCTCAAGGATCATAATGCAAATTTGTCCTTTCTCAAACTCCATGGCTTCGAGCAAGGCCTCAACAATTTTGAAGGCTTGTCTGGTACTTATCATAAAATGACCTACCGACTATCCCATTTTAAAAATGTAACTTTTCTTTGTAGGTGCAAAGTGGAGTAGGTCTAAATTGAGGATTTTCCTAATGAACTCGAGGGTGAATATCCTCATTGGTAGAAATACTCACTGATGATGGAAGGAGTTCACATCCGTAAACTTGAATTTTTGTGTGGTCCTCATATAGGTACTAGTCTCCAATGGTAGCTTCCTCATTGAGTTGGAGGAACTCCTTCTGCTCTGGGAATATTCTGGGAGGAGGGACCCCATGGATGATTTGGTAAGAAATGGCCATAAAAGATGAGATGAAATGAGAATACCCACCCAAACCAGGTCTCTTCCTTATTGAGATATTCTAGTCAAAGACTAAATTTCTCTCTTTATTGGGGGAAAACACATCTAGGTGAAGACATTGAAATTCCTCGATGTGGGCATAGAGGAATAAGTAAAACAACAATGAATAGTAGAAGAAGAAGGAGACCCTGAAATAGTTGAATTGGAAGAAAATGGAAGCTGAAAGATATTAAGGGATGTTTAGCTGACTCTCAAGCTACTTCATCTTATGTAAACATCCCAGAGAAACCCTACTTATTTTCAGGGTGGTATCTTCACCCAATAGACAAGAAACTACGACTAAAAGATACTGAACATAGGTCTTAAAGAGAGTCAATCAAAATTAGGTATCACGGGGTAGGGTTTTAACTTCTAGAGTGAGGAGTGGGGGATGCAGGGAAATTCGGATCTCTTTGGATTAAGAGAGGGGTTATCCTGAGGAGTGCAACCCTTGAAGTAGAAATGAAGCAGTTTCCCTCCTTTTGATAAGAGTCAACCAACTAAGTTACAAACTCAGGGAGGTGGTGGACTCAAGGGGAAATATGATAGTACAACCTATAATTCACAGCCCTAAGAGGGTCATTCCTCACATGGTCAACAAATATTTCATAATGGAGGTTTACGAGTGGAAAGGGACAAACAAGGTTAGCTATATGGATTTTGGTGTTTGTTAAAGGCATGACACTTATGATTTTGACCTCATGGGTGTTGGGGGTTGTAGGTGCCACGTGCTTCATCCCTCTGAATAAAATAAAAGAAACAAACAATGAGGGTGGGGTGTCGGGTTACTTGGAGCCTGCAAAGAGGAATGAAAATGACTTGGGAAGGTGTCCTTGACCTTTGGGAGTGTGTAGAGAGAGGAGTCCTACACGGTTGTCCAGGTTAGAGGTTCTTTTGCTAGGGTGGAAAGATCACTATCGGGCTTTAGATTTAGGGTTTAGGGGATTTATGCAAAGGATGAGGATACATGTCCAGGTGGAGGTAGACGAACTTAGGCACGGGAAACACGCAACGATTGCAGATTGGCTCGGGGAGACAGAGGACAAGATTATGTGGAGGGATGGGTTATTCATGACTTTATCAACTACTTACTAATTCACCTTTTAACTTGATACCTAATGCTTGATACCTTCCGCATTGCTGAGCCAATAGGAGAAGGCCACCTATCAAGTGGCCTCCACCGTGTTATGGTGAGATGTACTGTGGATTAGAAGCATCATTTGTTGGGTGTTGGAATGAATCGTGGTCATTGGATGAGCATTAACATTTCAACACTGGGGGTTTCCGCCTTCGTTAACCCCCTCATATGTATGCTACCGGAGTTAAGGTTTTGTATCAACAGATTAGGATTTCCCAGCGACCCGAGCTCTGAGTTGTGTAGTTAATAGATGTTGTTCAAACATTTGGACCATTAGTATTAAACTTTAAAATCACTTAAATTCCTGCACAACTTCTTCTCCTATGGACCTGATATACATAATACTTTGAGGTTAAAATGTATGGGAAAAATTTCTCTCACCACCTTTCTGGTTTACATCTCATCTCTCTCCTTGCAAGGGAAATTCTGGGCGACATGGAGATAACATTGGCTCTAAATGGGGACAAGGCATTGTATTTCAATGCATTGAGAACTTGCAATATTGTAAATTCCTTTTTGGGCATGGAGTCTTATTCAAAAAACTAATATTTTATGAAAGCGAATATTTAAAAACTTGAAACGTCATAAGGTATTTACATGTACACACCAGTACTTACAATGTGTGAGGGAGGAGTACCTTCAATTTTGAAAATAGAGTTTTAGGAACTGACCATTTATTGGTAGTTCCAGTGATTCTCCTTCCAAATTTTTGAGCAGATATGTGTTATTTCCTTTCTCTTCAGAGATTTTGAAAGGACCAAACCACAACAGATCAAATTTCCTATGCTTTCCTTTATCCTCCCTTCTGACATATGATTGTAGAACTAAGTCATTCGGCTGTAAAGGTCTGTCTCTAGCCTTATTGTCAAACACAGATTTCATTTTTAGCTAATATTTTTCCAATTTTGTCCCTACCTATTCTCTTCTCTCATGGAGTTCAACTGGTTGATTTATCCTTCGAGTCATGGAATTCAGTTCCTCTTCTGCTTCCTGCAATAACTTTGCAACTAGAATTGCCAATTGGACTAGGAAAATTACTACCTTACCATATACCAGCTTGAAGGGTGACTTTCCAGTGGACCATTTAGGAGTCACTCTGTTAGCCCAAAGAGGGAATTTCAACTAAGTATCCTAGTTTCTTTGATTTTCTGTAATGGTTTTCTTTGACACTCTTATCACTTTTTTATTGGAGGACTCATCTAACCCATTCCCTTGGGGATAGTAGGTAGTGGAATGTCTGACTATGATATTAAAATTTTGACAGAAACTGATAATTTAGTGGATTTAAAGACATAGGCACTGTCAATAATGATCTTGGTAGGGAAACCAAAATGATACAAGATGTTTTCCCTCCAAAAACATAATCACCATGGACTCGGTAGCATTTCGGGCTGGGATGGCCTCTACCCACTTCGTGAAGTAGTCAATGATGGTTAATATGCACTTATGCTGGCCATTGGAAGGCGGGTTTATCTCCCCTATTAAATCTAGCCCCCATTATCTAAAATTCTCTTCCACGTGTACTAGGATCAGAGAGAGGGGCTAACTTTTGTTTTTAGCAAAGACTTGGCATTTCTAACATGCCCAGACCTGAGAATGAACTTCTCTAATGAGCATGGGCCAGTAGAATTCAACTTTTAGGATCTTGTGAGAATTGGTATTATAATTGTAATGACCTCTACAACCACCTCTGTGGAATTATTCAATTACTTTGTGGGTTTTTACTTCCATTAAGCATAGAAGCAAGATCCCCATAGGGTCTTTCCAATAGAGCTGGTCATTAGATATGATAAAATTTTGAGCTTGCGTTCTCAATTTTCAGTATTTGGACTTATCCATTCCCAGTGGACACCTTGGAAATAAGGTATAATGGATGATATTTTTATACCAAGTTGACATTTCATATTTGGTATAGATTGTTTGTTCTGAGGTATTGATATCATTTTGTTGTACTTCCACTTCATCTTCATTAGCTATCAGATTTATCCCCAAATCTTAGAAGTTACATTCTGATAGGATCTTAGCCAAACCCTAGCCCTTTATGCACTTTGTATGTTTTATGTCCAATTCATATTCCCGAATCTTAGCAATCCACCTTCTTTTTTTCCCTCACTGTCCCCTTGCACCAAAATATCTTTGATTGTTGTTGTTGGAACATAAGTTGTAATGTCTGATTGTAATACATATACTCTGAATGCCTTCAATGATTTGACTAGAGCATAGGCCTGTTTCTCCAAGATGTTGTATTTTAGTTCAACATGTCTCAAGACTTGGCTAAAGAAGGTGATGAGCTACTCATAACCATCCTTGTTGTTTTGTAACATAACCACAATAATAGTATGAGGATAAGCAAAAGAAAATATATAAAAAGGTGTTGAATAGTCAGGGCTGACCAGTACTGGTGCTTCGGAGAATGCTACTTTTATCCTAGCAAAGGATTCCCAGGAAGAAGGACTCCATTTGACTTCATTTTCCTTTTTTAGCATGTCTATAATGCCCTTCACTAGTTCGAAATAGTTAGGTATAAATCTTCTCAGAAAATTAATTCTTCCGTGAAACACTTGGAACTCTTTCTTGTTTCTGGGTAGGGGAATGTGAATGATGGCCTCTACTTGCTTAGGATCTATTTTCACTCCTTCCGATGCCACTATGTGTCCTAGCAGTTTTCGTTCGCTTAAGGAAATTTGAGATTTATTTGGATTCAAAGATAATCCATATCTCTTGCATTTTTCAACGGTGAGTTTTAGGTGCATGATATGCTCTTCATCAGTCTTGGAGAAGACTGTGATGTTGTCTAAATATACCACTACAAATTTGTCTTGTTCCCCCACAAACGCTATATCCATAGCTCTTTGAAACATGTCTCCTACATTTATAAGGCCAAAGGGCATGCGATCATACATGAAAGTTTCCCAAGGGGTAATGAATTCCATTTTCTTCTAGTCATGTGGGTGTAATGCCACTTTATTGTAAACTAAGAACACATCCATAATGGAAATTCTAGATGAACCATCCACTTTTTGTAGTATATATTCCATCTTGGGCAGAGGGTAGTTATCTTTCAACAATTCTCTGTTAAGGTTCTGAAAATCCACACATAACCTTATTTCCCATTTCTTTTTTCGTACTGGGTCTAAGTCTTCTACCCACTCTGAATACTTTAGAGGAACCATTATTTTAGCTTGCAGAAGCTTCCCCACTTCCTTATCAATAGATGGGAGTAGGAAAGGGTTGATTTGTATGAAATTTTGTTTATAATGTTTCATTCCATTTTTTAGAGGAATATTATGCTGGATAATGTTAATATCAAACTTCTTCAAATCATCATAAGACCAAGAAAATTCATATTTATAGAATTTGAATAGATTTAAATACCTTCATTTGTACTGTGGAGGGTATCCTTTGATAATTTGACAATTTGGGGTTCATCCTTTGAGCCAATATTGTAGTCTTACACTTGTTCGTACATCCCTAGGGCTGTTGGATTTGAGGCTACATCATTCTTGTTAAATAATCTCTCAAGTGGAACTAGGCCATGGGGAACGATATTCCCCTTTAGTTGTAGGACTCTGTGTCTGGAAATTGTGTATTTCCATGATGCCGCCCATCCGTTTGCCACTTTCTCTTCTTCTTGGTCAACAGATGATTTAGAAAACTCTCCAACTACTTCTATAAAGTGTTTGATCTTCTCATCATCCCCGAATACCTTTCAATACTTCAAATTATTAAGTATAGAGGGTCTGTTTCTGGCTTGAACCTCATACTTGAGAAGTGGTTTATGAGGAGGTTTGAAATTTCTCACAGCTACAGTGAGGGAATAAGCCATTTTGTTTCCTTCCCTCGGTAGAAATTGAACATTGAAGTCCAAAAGAAGTTATCTATTAAGTCCCATACCTCATTCCTATAAGTCCTCAATCTAGGGTGCTTAGCCTAACACTAATTTTTAATCTGTTTCACAACTAATTCAGAATCCCCATATACAGTCAAGCACTCAATATTCATGTTCCTTGTTGTTTATAGCCCAAGGAGAAATTCCTCATATTATGCCACGTTATTGGTTGCTTCAAACTCCATCTTAAATGAAAGTGGGATCAAGCTACCCTTAGGGGATACCAACAACACCCCAACTCCATTTTCTTCTTTGGAATTAGCCCCATCAAAGTACAATTCCATACTTTGCCTTTGTCTTTATGCTGATCATCTAACTAGACCATTAGATGTACTTGTGTTTCTTCTGAAATGATCTCATATTCTTCTAGTAGAAGAAAATAAAGGTCACTCTCTTTCCCATATACAGGATAATTCTTCAAGCCCTCAGCTTGGGTCACTATTTTCACGAACATTGACTCTCTGTATAACCTTATTTCTTCACCCCCAAAGTTGGAAATGATGGCATAAGTCAAATATAACTTGATAGAACCCTCGACTTTGGAACCTCGGGACCTAGATAGAAGCATTCTAAATGATGAAAGGATATCATCTACCACTATATCCATTACTACGCTATTAACAGGAATATGATCCAGGTTCACTACTAGGTCTTTTATCATTCCCAAGAATTTTACTCTCTTAGAATTGAAGGAGCAGAGGTCCTTGTAGGGTTTCATGATTTGTAAACCAAGTTTCTCCCTCACAGTTAAAGGCATGAGGTTATGTGAGGCCCCAGAATCTAGCATGCAATTATGAAGTAAGAGATCATGTATCACAAGGGTCATATAGAAGGGTCTAGTTCTTCAATATGAGGTCCAAAAATGACCATAGGTCTCTCCTCTTGAAGGTTTAAACAATCATGGGATGGTGATGAGGTGGATGGAAGCATGAACTAAGATACTTGGGCTTTATAAGTGGGTTTTTTTAGGAGTTTGATTAGGGGAACAAGGATTTTTACCTTTTCGAGTTCTCTTTGAAGATTGAAAATAGATTGGCCTTTCTCCATGCCGCCAGACTCTATTTGTTCTCTTTGTTTTTCATAGGTCGGTTTCAATAGAGTCAATGGTTTCTCCTCTATTCATTCTTTAGATCTACTACCTCCCTGAGTTAAAGAATATTTTACTTTAGGTGTGTCAGGGTCTAGTTTCCCATTTCCTTTCTTAGGAGCTATAAAGGTATCTTGGGGAGAAACATCGTCTTCCTGGTCTGGTTCCCTTAACCTTTTTCTTGAAGATATGAGATCATACCTCCTATGTAGTTGTGCCTGGATGAATTCTATGAATTGTTTGCAATAGTCACCTATTTCCTCCTCATTGACTCTTGCATCCATGTCATACCCCACCTCATGATGAATTATGTTCTCTTGTTCCCCTTCTAAGAAGGAGGAGTACAAGTTACCCTACATCTCATGGGTGTCTTGTGAATGTTCATCTGGATCATCCTCTATGGATAATGGAGGAGGAATATGATCAAGATGATATTTTCCTTCCCTTTGTAGTATCTGTAAAGGTGGTCTCCTGTATTGTGGATTATAGCCTTGATTTAGGACTTAAGATTTTTTTTTTCCAGTTCAAGCTTTACTAGTTTATGTGGTAAGCTTTTTATCAGCTTATGCATTTCTTCCATCTTTAGTTCCTGTGACTCTTTTGCCTAACTAGAGGAAGATGTTTCATCTTTTCCCTTTTTCTTATAAGTGGGGCCAGTCTTACCTCTTGATTTCCATGCAGATGTGAAATTTTCCTCTACCTCGACGGCATCAATCTAGAGTTGGTCCAACATGCGAGACTTCCTTTCCCTTAGAGTAAAACCAAATGATGACCCGAATGCTTCTACAAATACTACTTGGGCAACATCCTGACGAGGTTTTATCTCAATAAGTAGGTTTTTATACTACTTATTAAACCTTTTTATGAACTTTGAGATATCTTCATCTAGTTTCTTCTTTATAGTATTAAACTCTATGAAGACATATTCGTGATATCTCTTTTCACCTGACTTCTGTGTGAAGGAGTTTTCAAGCTCTTCCCAGGTGGTAATGGAAGCATTTGGTAAAGATTTAAAACACTTTCTAGCTTCCCCATCAAGGGATTGAATGAAAAGCCTTAGCACCACATCTAGGTGTTCCACGTTTAGATTCTCTTCAAATGCACAAAAGGTCTTGATATGTCTTTGTGCCACGGTCTCATCCTCCCCATTAAACCTAGGTAAAATTTTGAGGTAGTCCTGAGGCATGGCACTTAGGGGTTGAGGCAGGTCTAGAGGGGCATACTTGTTCAACAAGAAGCATGGGACTTCCATCTATATTAATGGAGGTGTAGATAGATTTATCAAAGATACATGCGTTAGAGAAACAACAGTTGGAGTAGATGAACTAGGAACAATAGAATTTATTGTGTGATGAATATGGCTACTAGTGAGGATGGCTTTTCCTTTTCTGATCTCAAGGGGGAAAGGAAATGAAAAGGAAGGAATATTTACTGAGATTTATTCTTCCGTAACTTTGGATGGAATAATATGGTGTGTTAGGTCATTTTCAGCAGGATATGTTAGGACCTTTGGAGTAAAATCTGAGCAATGAATGATGGCGTGTTGGGAGATGGATGAGGAGGCTTCAAGAAATGAGAAGATAGTGGCATCAATAGCGGGGGTTTTCTCCTACCAAACTCTTCTAAATATCAACTTTTTTGGGTCAGATACAGAGGGATTTCTCTGTTGAGAGGTATCTAAATGAGTGTGGGTCTTTCTCAAAGCCATGATGATATTTGAGATTAAGATTTGTGGAGTCACCAAGGTGATGAATATGCAATCGGGACATCTTTGTTCACCTTAACAAAGAGTGCCTCAATGTCATATCCCAAGGGAAAAAAAATCCTCTAATATGTTCTCCTGCAACGATGCCAAAAGATGTTGTCGATTCTAGAGACAACATTTGATTGTTTAGAGACCAGTGCCTAGAACATCTAGATCTAATGTGTCTCTGGTAATTCTTCATATAATAAAGACATCACTGATAACTTTTCTTACACAGAGAATTTAGTTGGTTGAATCATCAAAGAAGGACACAATCCATGATCTCTTTATAAATTCATCTCTATATATATATATATATATATATATATATATATATATATATATATATATATATATATATATATATATATATATATATATATATATATATATGATACTCAGAAGCATTGTCACACCGAAAGAGTTGATAGTGCGGACACAACCAACCTCCCTAGAAGCCTACGACTTTCTAGTGACAAACAAGACAAATAGGAGCAATCCTTCTCTAAATATGCATTTATACTATGAGAAATCAAGTGTTTTAGATCTTACCTGTAACCCAACGCTGTTGTAGTAGTCCAGCTTCGTCGATCCGGATGAGCTCCTCCTTCTCTTCGAAACCTGCATTCACTAACAATCAAACCATTAAATAGCACCTGAATATCACATAAAATAAAACACATTTAACATATAGACCAAGGAGTATATGAAACAACTCATTAATAATGAATTGTTGAGAAGAATGGACTTATTTGTATTAAAAGGTAACAAAAGAAACCATTACAACCTGAGCCTTGGTGTTGTACAAGTTCCTCCCAGGGTCCACAAGAGTCCTCCTTTACTCTGATCAGCTCACCCACTTCCAAATACAACAAGTAAAGATGGTAATCTCTCCTCACAAGCTTATACAAGGAAGTCCTAATTCCAGCAGCATCTACCCTTAGGAATGTTCAGCTTTCAACCCCTCCTCCTTCTGGCCCAATGCCTGTATTTATAGTGCTCTAGAGGAAGTTAATCAGGTCCACCATCAATGGGATAAGCCCCTCTTTGGGTGGGTTAGCTCCCCTCTTGATGGGATAAGTTCCTCCTCTATAGGGATACATGAACCATCTGGAGGCGCTTCATACACGTCAAACAAGCTTCTAGAATGCTCTAGAAATGACCACAAGTAACTTTTTAAAGATGAAACTCGCGCCTTTTGACCTTTACAGGGGTACGCACCCACCCCTTTACATACAGAGCGTACAAGTACGCAGGTATTGTGAACTTGGGTTGCGTACACGCAGGTAAGGCTGAGAGAAACTGCGTACCTAGAGATAATTGACTTTAAATGACTTTTCTCTCTTTCTTTGAGTTTGACATGGAAAGCAGAGGCATGAGACTTGCCAAGGAGGATAGTATGACAGTGGATGGAGCCATACTAACTGCAAATAGTCATGGTGACATTCTTTAGTGTAACAGATTGCCCCCTAAAGTGCGAAGCCTGTAGTAGATTAGGGTTTTATATGATCTAGGAAGGGTGAAGTACTTTATCATTTCAAGGAGTATCTTGCGGAGAGCCTAGTCAGAACCTGCAAATATTCAACACAAAATACATATATAAGATGATATCATCGCTGAGGTAGGCATTCCCATACTCAGATTGAAAACTTTAACTAACAATCTAACTACTGCTCTGATACAGGAATGATTTTGCAGTACATCACAATTATAGACTTTTGTAGACACAGTATGGACGCAGCCATCTGTTTATGATCAGTCTACTGTATAATGAATACAAAACTCCTCGCAGCCTGGATGGTGGAAACTAGATCCAGGGTCTTCATTTCTACTTCCCGAATTGGTACGATTCTATCCATGTGAATAAATGAGTCGATGTCGAACATGGCAGAAACCACTTGATTACCAGTCGATGATGTAAACTGTTAACAAGTGTGAGAGAGACCACCAGTGATGTCAATGGTTCTCAAAGTACCTAGTACAATCCATGAAATGTGAATCGAACATGTCACGGAATCCTTCGATCGAAAGTCAATGATGTAAACTGTCGTCAAAGGCGAGAAACCTGCCATTGATGCATGCAGACTTCAAGGTACTGACGATCTCTAAGTCATCTTTCTAGATAATGTGCTGATGTCGATAGAAAGCGACCCGTTGCAGGCAAGCCCACAACACGAAATCATTGTTCAAGTTGAAGAAATGTTGCTGTAAGGACTGACTCAGGGATGGTCAAATGGATGACAAGTATTTTGCATATGAATGGTTTATTTGCAGAGACCTCTTGAACACATAACGACACGACAGATGGCTTGGTGATGATTGACCCAAAGTTAATACCCAGAAACGATTGAAGTCTTTCAAAGTGGTTTGATCAACTTTAAGGCAAAGGATTTCCCAACCCAGGTGAATGAAAAGTGTCGTGTTCAAGAGCGGTGATAAGGTTCTTCTGTAACAAAGGATAACAAATAGGTTCATTCTTCTCTCTTTTCCCCCACCATTTCTGGCAAGTACCTCTTTATTTTTTACAAGCTTGAGGAGGATAACATATGCTTGATTATAAGCTCATCCTTCGGATGAGTCCAACTTAGTTTAGATTCAGACCCTAAGAAGGAGTGGTCCGTTCCTGTTTGTAATCGAACAGGTCCTTTACTGTGAAATTTTAACGAGTCCAGTATAGGAGAAACTCAGCGTTTTTCAATTTTAGAGAGTCTGAAAAAACTAAAGAAGACTCCAAGGTGAACTTTTTCGTAAATTTGTGTCTCCCAAGCCCGAAAAAGTATAAAATAATACCTGAGAGAACCACTTGATCTTGTGACCAAGGAGTACTTTCATGTTTAGTGCCGTTGACCTGAAAAGTAAAAAGCAATCAAAGACACGTCTTTTTATTTCCAATATCGAGTTTGAAACGACAAAAACCCGGCAATCTTTTCGTGTTTTTACGGTTAGAAAAGGGCTATAAGAGGACCGTCTTTTAATTCTGTTTTAACGAGTGTAAAAGAAACGCTCGGAAATCTTTTCATGTTTTAGGAGTCAGAAAAGGGCTTGAAAAATGACTCTGACATGAAAAATGATAATTTACCCTAAAATCCCTTTGTCCTGCACAAAAACAACACATTACTCATACCTGTTTAAGATGGGAAAAAATACATTGAAAAATATCCTTTCACGGTGAAAAATAAACAAACTTAGCATTCATTTATCCAAAAAACCTATAAAAAGACTTTTTACCATGTCATTTTTACCATTTTACTGTTGAAGGAGAGAAAAGGGCTTTTGACAAGAAACTTCCCATGGACCTTGCGGAGAATCCGACCGTCGGAATCGAGTGCTGTCTCTTTCAGGTATTTCACAACATCCTCCTCTTCAATTTCATCCATTTAGAATTTCATTTTAAGCTTTTATTTGATTTTTTAGAGGGTTTGGGGTTTTAGGATACGCTTTTCGGGGTACGCAGGTGCCCCATGGGCGACCTGCGTACCCCGACATTTTCGTTAATGGGAAAATGGTCGGAGTACGCAGCCCACCCTCAGAACAGCTACGTACCGCCGCTCTGTTTCTGAATGCAGGGTGCGTACTCCGCACAAAGCGGATTTTCAAACTCCAAACTCCAAATTTAACCAACCAAATTTTGTTTAATGAATTCTAATCATTGTTTTTTGGTGTGTAGATCACCCACCATGTTAGATTGGCGTGAAAGAGAACATGAAGATGTAGATTTGGCCACAATAGGTCATCAACCTTCCATTGATGCTTTAAAGGCATGCGGTCTCTACAAGTACTGGGCCATACCTGGCATGAGGGCTCAGGTGCCATTCTTAGAGTGGCTGGTTGAAAGGTGGAACGTCCAGGATCAATGCTTCTACATCGGAGGGCACCAGCTCGAGATAGAGCCCTCTGACATATATTTTCTCACTGGCTTGCCTAATAGGGGCGAGCAACTGACTCTGTCCGGGACTAGGCCGGGTGGCCAATCCCTTGCTAGCCTCTGGCTAGAGTGGTGCAACAATCAAAACCAGGAGAAGGGGATAGAAATCAAATACATATCCCGACCTGAACTTATGGTAATTGCCTTTACGGTTACCAGACTTTGCGTTGCGGCCACTTTGCACAATGCCACCGGGTCCCAAATGCGGATGGCTATAGATTGCTTCCGAGGCACCATTTTCAACTGGTGCGATGCTGTGTTGGCCAATATGAAGGGCCAACTGACTAGGGCAAAGAATGGACAATTGAATACCTTTGGATATGGGCCTTTAGTTGTGAGCTTTTCCCTAGAGAGAGTTCCAATGCTAATCCCCCAGCATCTTATTGTTCCAGTTGGGCTTCCTTGGGAGCCTAAGTTGACGAGATGGGTTGCGGTAATGGCCCGGCATCCTGATGAGGGAGCGGCAGTTGTCCGATTTCCTGACAGTTACTTTCACTGGTTGGAGAACCAGGTCTTTGCGATTCAGGATTTTCCTTATGCCGGAATGGATTTTCGGAATGATCCGGACATGGTTCTTCCACAGGGAGAACAATGGGACGACAGAGGTACTTCATTTTTCACAAGTTTTTTAAATTATCTATTTTTTTATTTTATATATATATCGTCTCAAACTGACAATAAAAATGTTCAAAATGCAGATGTAGGTCCACGACGTCCGGCCAATCTCCGGGCTTTTGAGAGGAGACATCCAGTTGCACCGGCACCGGCCCCACAGGACGTGGCTGCAGAGACACTAGCTGAGTTGGAGCAGGATCTAGAGCGTCTGACAATGGGTATACCAGAGACTACTATAGATGATATTCCTATCAGACTTCAGCGCTATGTAGTCGCAGTCCCGGGACCTTTTAGGAGGTTTTTGTGTAGAGTGGCCCGTGCAGTGGTGTCGTATAGGGAGCATCACCAGTGATTGGATGGTCACTTTGTAGACACATGTGACATTTTGGTTTTTTTGTACTTATCATTTTTGTCGATCATAAGGTGTTTTAAACCTATGATCGAAGACGATGTATATTTTTTGACACACTTCTATCTATATATATCATTATTACCGTCTTATTCTGTTAAACATGTGTGATGAAATGTTTGTAAATTTACAATTATTGCAAATATCTATTTAACATTTGAGACGCAATTGCATCTGCTAATGTGTTTAAAGACCTTGGAATATGCTGATATTCAATGTAATCAAATTCACGTTCCAAGAGACGCACCCTCAAAAACAATCTTAATAACACTGGATTTCTAATGGCATAGACTCTATTAAGCTGTAATACAACGAGTTCAGAATCTAGCCTCACTATCAAACTCCGAATCCCAAATGAAATAGATTCAGATAATAACTCAATCACTGCACTGTATTCTGCAATGTTGTTTGTTGTTTGACCGAGGCTCACCCCATGCATAGAAACTAACTCGTCAGAGGGCGAACAGATAACCCAAGCTGCGGAAGAGATATTCCGTGTACTACGACAAGCACCATCAGCAAATCCAATGTACGTTTGGAGAGGCGTCGACATCTGCAATATCAAGAGTAAAACCAAGATAAGCCAGAATAACGACGAAAAACACACTCTCTAAACTAAGCACACTGTCTAAACTAATCACACAGTCTAAACTGAGCACACATAGCAACTAGAAAGAGAAAACTAACCTAACTAAAATCTCCATACCCATCATTTAAGCATAATACCTCTTTAGGTAAAGTCCATTTCTGGGTTTACCCAAAGAGTCCCCGTCAAAGTCTACCAGCTCATAGGCCCCTTTTGCTAGCTTTCGCTTGACAATGTAGGGCCCATGCCACATAGGAACGAATTTTCCAGCACCTAACTTATCATTAGCTTGATCATATAACAACACTAGGTCTCCTTCCGAAAAATTTCGAGGAGTCACATTCCGGTCATACTGAGCTTTCATTCATTTCGCGTGAGTCTCGATTGCTAAAGCAGCTTCATGTCGAGTCTCATCTAATTTAGCTAAGTATAACAGACGTTTCTCCTCTTCGGAAGTAGCTGGGAGTAATTCGATGGCCATTTGCAGTGACGGGATTTCGCATTCAATGGGCAGCACGGCTTCCAAACCATAAACTAGTTGGAAAGGAGTGAACCCTGTTGATGTTTTCACTGAGGTTAGGTATGCCCAAAGCACTGAAAATAACATGTTGTGCCAATTCGAGCGATGAATACCAATGATCCATCGGATCATGATAACTAGAACTTTGTTGATAGACTCAACCAAACCGTTTGCTTGGGGATAATAAGGAGTAGAACTATCATGACGCAAACCAAGCTGGCTTGTAAGTTCTGTCATCATAATGTTTCGAAAATGGCGCCCATGGTTAGTGATTATCGCTTGTGGGACACCAAACCTAGCAATAATATGATTGAATACGAAAATCGCAGCTGTCTTGCCGTCTGCCTCGAATGTAGGCATCGCCTCGGCCCACTTAGTAAAATAATCAACTGCAAGGATGATATACGCATGCCCCCTGGCCGAGTGAGGTTTACATGTAATAAAGTCGATACCCCATTTAGAAAAAGGACCAACGGCAATTATAGGGTGGAGAGGATCAGGTGGTGCGCGCATCTTACGATCAAACACCTGACAGTTGTGGCATTTTCGGACCGCAATGATACAATCTTTAAACATGGATGGCCAGAAGTAGGCAGCATGCAACACCTTCTGAGCTGTGGCATACCCAGACATATGACCGCCACATGCTCCAGAATGACAGTCATTCAAAACCCTTTCTGCCTCTTCGTGAGTTAAGCAATGTCGGAAAACCAAGTCTGCCCCACGGCGATAAAGAGTATCTCCAATTATTTTGTACTGTTGGGACTGGAATCGAATTTTCCGACGTTCCGTCTTAGAAGCTTCGGGCCGAAAGGATTGGGTTTGGAGATAGAAAATTATATCCCCATACCACGGATCTAAAGTGCTGATAAGAAACAAAGATTCGTCCGCAATGGGCTCCTCTGCCACTGTTTCCATGTCAGCACGCGGGAAATCACACATTAACTCAGCAAAGACTAAGGATTTCTTAGACTTGGATTTCTCGAACTCCAAATCGAACTCCTGCAGGATAACGATCCATTTGGAGTACTTGCCCCCTAGCAATTGTTTAGTCAGAATATAGATCATAGGGTTGTAATCCGAAATCACTGTAGTTTTACGGAGAAGAATGTAGTGACGAAAACGCTGGACAGCTTGAACGGCTGCCAGTGCCAACTTTTCCACATGCGAGTACTTTAGCTCGGTTGGATTTAACGTCCGACTAAGGTAATATATCACATGTTCCGTTCCGAATTCATCTTCCTGAACTAAGACCATTCCAATGGTGGAGTGGGAGGCGGCGAGATACAAAAAGTAATCCTGGTTGTAGTTGGGAGGATGCAGCAACGGTGCATGGGTCAACACGTGCTTAAGTGCATCAAAAGATTTCTGAGCTATCTCATCCCAAGAGAATTGAGCATTTTGTTTTAACAACTGGGTGAAACCCTTTGTAACCTTGGCGTAGTTAGGAATGAATTGACGTAAAAAGTTTGCTTTCCCCTACAAACTTTGGAGTTGGCGCAGACTCGAAGGAGGAGGCAATTTGATGATAGCTTCTACCTTCGAGGGATCGACGCGGATACCGGCTTTTGAAACGACAAATCCTAGCAATCGTCCCACTTCTATGCAGAAGACACATTTGTGTGGGTTCAACCAAATTCGATAATGCCGACACCTCATAAAAATTGCTCGTAAATGGACAAGGTGATCGGCTCGATGTAAAGAATGAGCAGGCAAATCATCGAGGTACGGCTGCACAATGTGCTTGATGTCGTGAAACGCATAAGACATTGCCCGTTGGAAAGTGGCTCCGGCATTCTTAAGTCCAAAAGGTAATTTGCAATAAGAAAATGTCCCCCAAGGACAAATGAAAGCCATTTTTGGTTGATCGGCAGGTAGAATATTGATTTGGTTGTAACCGGAAAAACCGTCCATAAAGGAAAATATTTCACTGCCGGCACAATCATCAATTATTTGATCTATATAGGGCGTGGGATAGTTGTCCTTGGGACAAGCACGATTGATATCCCTATAGTCGATGCATATTCTTATTGTTCCTTGTTTCTTGTTAACCGGAACAATATTCGATACCCAATCTGTTAACGGGATTGGATAAATGAAACCTGCTTTCAACAGCTTCTCTACTTCCACTTTAATCGCAGCCGCTTTCCGAGGGTGTATCTGATGCAGACGTTGCCGAATGGGTTTAGCGTCCGGGTAAGTCTTGATCTCATGAACAACAATGGAGGGATCAATTCCTGGCATCTCCTCATAGGACCAGGCAAACACGTCGCGGAATTCTTGAAATAGGGCCTTGTATGTTTGAATTTCATCATCTGAACATGAGGCACCTATATGAATGTTCTCAACAATTCCAGTTTTGACTGAAATGTCAATGGCAATAGTTTGGGAAATGTTTCCCAAATTCAACTCTGAATCAGGATGTTTCATGGGATTCTGAGCGTCCTTGACATATTCAGCTGTAAAAATTGATGAAAAATCATTTTCAAAGTCATCACTCTCAGGCAAAAACGAAGATCTATGATGGAGATCTTCCCATGGTAGATCGTCTACACTTAGGATTTCGCGAAGTTGTTCGTCAGATGACACAACTTCAGGAAACGCTATCCGTTCTGAGGTTGATGTGAAAAGTGATTCCTCACGGACCACATTCATTTGGTCAATTTGGGTTGAACGCGGGTCGGTAAAAGACTGCACAGCTTGATAAGCAATTTCATATGGACTCAAAGGCATTGCATCACCGAATGAGTCTATCTCAGATTCAGATGGGACAATCCAAGGATCATCGTAAATAATAGTGTCTGAAGTAATCATATGAATGAATGCGAATGAAGGGTCTGCGTTGATTGGAGGAAAAGGAAAAGTTCCCAGTAAACCGGAATCTTTAACTAATCCAACGCCAACATCCTTATAAGGGATAGTCGTTTTACCAACATGCTGGATACTCTCTGAAGAGGCTGGGTCAGATGAAAAGTAAGCCAGCTGATCTATTGTCACGATCTTGCCATTGTGTGGAAACTTTATAACTCTGAAGACCGATGACACGACCGCTGTCATAGCGTAAGACCAACTTCAACCCAAAAGAAGGTTGTAGTCTAGAGGGGCATCAACCACCTCCACATCCAGACTAACGGTTTTTCCTTCAACCCCTATAGGCAAATCCTGTAAAATGCCAAACGGATGGAACCCATGGCCATCAAAGGCCTTAAGAATAGTCGGGGATTGGTTCAGCGAAGGAGAACCAAGCGATCTCCAACACTGAATCGACATAATACACGTAGAAGCTCCTTCATCAATTACAGTCCGATGAATAGGCCTGTTTTTGACTATCACTGGAATCTGGAAAGCCATCTGATGAGGGAGACGCGGTGTACTATTTTCCAGATCAAAGATTATCAAGTTCGGGTCCTGAATATCAACAGCTCCTATAGCCGACAAAAGTAATTTTCGTTGTGCTAGGCATGATTGCAGCACTTCTAAAGCTGACATTGCTGAGGGTGAAACAACTAAATCCTCAACAATGTTATAATTCTGAGCTGCTCTCGCATATGGATTGAAAGAAGACTTTCGAAGTATACCCTTGGCGGGCGGTTTGATTACCAAGTCCGGGTTATGTTTCTCGATCTGTAGTGGATCGGAACCGGGAGCTGAGGTTGATGGATTAGAATGAGAAGATTCTTCTTCTTTGCCATCAACAGGACTCTTACTACCGTAATCTTGCGATCGAGTCGCAATCCATACATGAGACATCATCAATATGGGTTCTTCACTGGCACTCGAGGAAGAACCTATCATTTTACTCTCCTGCTTTGGAAATGGATCTTTCAAAACAGCAGGAGTTGGGGAACCTTTAACGATTTTCACAACCTCTGCCCGATGAGGGCAATCTCTTGTGAAATGATCTTCTTCACAAATTAAACAAGGATAGCGAGGTTTGCGCTTCTCGTCATTAGATTCCGACTTCTCTTTTTTCTCCTTTGGAGCCTTGTCTGCTTTATCCTTCTTCTTGCCTTTCTTCTTACCACCGTTTTTTGATTTAGCCGTAGATGACTCTACAGCATGAACGTCGGCAGTAATTTCAGGAGAAGACTCTCCTGTCGGGGAGTCTGGTAAGGTTATTATTGGAGAAGAATTCTTTGAGGATTTCTTCTTACTTTTAGTGTTCACCGTACCAATCATGCCATCGGCAGCATGAGACCCCGAAGGAGCAGCAGCGATTTGATTCGACTTAGGAAGATCTGGGATCTTCTCGTGCAACGTACCCGACTGAGTGTAAACTAAGTCAAGGTACTGGGCTTGAGCAATGACTTGCTCCTCAGTAACTACTCCGGCCTTAGCTACATCTTCAGTAATCTTCGGTAATAATGATTTGACAAACCATTCAGCTAAGATTTGGCCCGGGATGAAAACTTTCACTAAACGTCTTCGACGTCTCCATTCATGGAGATGATCAGAAATATAAGTGGACGTCGATTGTTTTAATGAAGTTAATAACTCAGTACCATTATCGTAACTGACCGGCAACTGAAAATGAGTTAGGAACGAGGTAGCTAACTGGCTAAAGTTGTAAAAAGAGGCCCGTGGTAACTCAATGTACCACTTGGCCACGAGACCAATGAGCGTACGCTGGAAAAGACGTAAACGGATCGAATCATCCGAGATAGAATTTGAAGCACACCAGAGATGGTAAGTCATCACGTGATTGGACGGATCCTCTCCAGACTTACCTTCGAACTTGGGTATATCGCTGGGCAACTTATTTGGCATTGGCGGCCAGAACGGAAGATATTGTATTGGATCGTTCGTTAGGCGCGTCAAGTCTGGTAAATCCAAAGTTGCGATAAACGGTAATTGCCGATTAGGATCCCTAAAACTTTGGGTCACAAGACCAGTCCCAGGAGGAGGATATCCAGGATAACTTGGAACAGGAATCGCATTCGGGATATTATATCCTCCTGGAAAACCAGGATTAACCGGACCGTACTAGGGTTGCTGAGGTTGTTGATAAGTGTACCCAGGATATGGTTGATACTGGTGAACCGGTTGTTGGACAGCAGGCCCGTATTGGTACTGTCCCTGGTACGGTTGATAAACGAATTGTGGTTGACTAGTGACAACCGTACTTAAATCAGGCTGCCCTACAGGCATCTGGACCGTGGTTTGAATCGTAGATCCGGACAACGGTAAAGATGTCTGAGGGGTGGTTGCAGAGATAGTAGAAACCGGAGCTGTCGATACTCCAGAAGCAAGTGTGGTGGAAGGAGCAGATGTTGCGGTAGTTGCAGCAGTCGTTTGAGATGGAGTACTAGGTGCAATTGGCGACTGAGTAACTACCGAAGGTACAGAAGTTTGAACATTAGACCGGACTGGTTGCTGGGATGGACCAGCAACTAAGGATTGTCCAGCTTGAGATGACAACTGTACATTTGGCTGCAACACTTGTTGACCTTGCGATGGATTCCACACTATGTTCATTCCAGGGTATTGACCCATGACAGGTTGAGGATACTGAGATCCATAACCGGATTGAGGATAGGATTGATAACTGAAAGGCACAGTTCCTGTACCTTGAACATACGACTGACCTTGAGGTGGTTGATAACCTTGACTCGAGTATTGACCTTGAGGTTGATAACCTTGAGGTAAATACTGATACTGGGGTTGACCTTGACCCTGAGGTTGATACCCTTGAGGTAAATATTGATACTGAGGTTGACCCTGGGGTACATATTGAGGCTGGGGTTGACCTTGAGGAATGTATTGTACTATGGGTACATACTGTCCTTGAGGTTGCCCCCCAGACACAAGTTGTGTACCTTGAGGTTGCCCCCCAGGCGTTACTTGAGGCTGACCCCCAGGCGGTAATTGGCCACCTTGAGGTTGAGAAACGGGAACTGAACCTGACATCATATAAATGTCTCCTACACCCAACGGTCTATTACCATTGTTTCCAGCTAATAACCCATGTTCAACGGGTTGAGGAGATGCGCCTGCAAAAGTACCAGACAATGACTGATACCCAGAGGGAACAGAAGGACCGCCGTACAAGAAAGATTCAGGAGATTGAGTGAACACGGACGACTGACCAGACATATTTACAGGAGTATAAATACCTCCGGGTGGAAAAGGAGTACGAGGTGGAGAAAAACTTATCCCTGAGTTGTCTAAATAATTGGTTAACGAAAGGTACCAAGTAGTACTTCTAGGAGGACTGTAAAAGATAGATTCACGCTCCCTTAGATCAATAGTAGGTTGATCTTCAAGGATAGATACGCCTAATTCTTCCTCTAGAGCAAGTTCTTCAATAGCTATCAAACCAGCAGGAAGATTTTCGGTGATGACTATTTCTACCCTAGGTGAATCTGGTGCACTAGAAGTTGGAGTAACAGGTTCAGATACTTCAGGTTCTTCACCTATATCACTAGCAGATGAAAAACTACCAGCAAGCTCAGAAACTGCAACAGCTTCGGGATTATAACCTGTTTCTAGACCTTGGTAATCTGGATGGACTACCAATGACTATTCTCCTTCTTCAGGTGAACCTACTCTACTGCCACTAGGAGGAGTTACAAGGACTTTCAAACCTTCGTAATGACTCAGGACGTCTTGAGGAGGTTCACCCCGAAGTCTACGGGATTTCCTCAACAATTCGGCCACGGAAACAACTTCAGGAGACTTGCCCCGAAGTCGACGGGACTGTCTCGGTAATTCCACCACAGTTAAAAACTTTTAACTACTGCACACGCAAACAAAGTAAAATCTCAAAGCAAACCACCTAAAGTCTCTAAAGAACCAAACAAATTTGAAACACACACCTAAAGAATCTAGGGCGTCAAACCAAGCACAAACAGTAGCCTTCCGGACCGAAAACGCTAGTTGGAGATGAAACCCAACATCGCCGGATTCAATACAGAAGTGGCAGGTGGAACAGTTACCCCGACAACCTGCTTAATGAATAGACCGGCACAAGTTCCTCCACTTTAACCGTCTCAAGTGAAGTGAACCCCCCGGAAAATCTAAGTGAGTCTAGCCGACGTCTACTCCAGGTACAGTGGGATCTTCCCTCCACCGTCACCTCGGTAGAATCCTAAAGATAATGGTCACTAAGGTTACCAACAGCAACAAATTCACCTGGGGGAACAGTCTACACTCCGACAGCATGCAAGGGCAGAGTATCAAGCTCAATCCCCTTGCCGGCTCCTTGACAATAATCCAAGGTTTACCGAAAAGTGACCCCTGGCTCCTCAACAATGGTTAATCTGAGGTTTACCGTTTGTAATACGTGCGTGTCTGGCGTCGTTCCCAACGAGGGAGGATTGATCCCCTCACTGGTTCGGACACGAGCTTGTGCTTCTCCTTTAAGAGGAGCTTTCCCAGAGTATAAATGAAACAGCTGGATTTAATCTACCACAAGATAAGCTACTTGTTTGGTTTTATTGTCTTGGAGAGTTAATTACTCTCCTACTCCAAGACACTAGCCTGATCTATATTGGTGTTTCAGAGCCCTAGTAAATAAAAAGTTACTAAATTGATTTTACTTTAAGCGTTAATTTTATGGCTTTTTTAAGACAAAAGGTAGTGGAGATGAAACTGGTGGTGTGTAGACTCGACCGAAATCCACTAAAAAGATGCACTTAGGATGATTTACACTAATTTTTCCTTTTTCAATGAAACTCCTAGCTAAGAGAGTTGAGAGAATGCAAATTTTATAGAAAACAACTTTCTTGGCAAAGACAATCAAAGAAACAATTCTTTTTATCTTTTCAAAGCACACAACTCATGACCACTAATTATCTCACAAAATTTCCTTTCTCTTTAAAAGACTACAAATGCTACCAAAGCAAACTTTTTCCAAAAGAATTTTGTATTTTTCCTATATTAATAAAGCATATAAAACTATTTATCAAAAATCAAATTTAACAAATCTAAGAAAATCAAAGCAATTTCACTCAAAAGCAAATCAAAGGGAAATTTACCTAAAAGTAAAACTAATGAGGACAAAAGCCTACAAAGTTAATTCCCGGATGTTTTACTCAGTCAAAATGTAACTAAGGATCAATCCATGCAGAATCATAAACTGATCAAAAAACAAAATCGAAATCTTTTTGTTCTTTTTTCTCAAGAATGAAATTCAAGGTTTTAACAAACAAACTTTTCGAGATTTGCAAAGAGAAGACACAAAGATAGGTCTCTCACAAGGGTGAATTCTATGACAGGCCCAACTCCTAAGAGGGTTGAACAAAACCAGGGAGATCCAAAGTTTGACAACCTCTAACGCCAAAGTCACTACAGGACCAGTTAAAAATCAAACCCTAAGGCAAAATCCCTATGAATTCCACCAAAACTCTCGACACTACCGGAACAAGATCAGGTGAAGATCTCTGACAGCAAACCAATGGATCTGGGCAGTAAAGACAAATTAAAAACAAAATCTAAAGAGCAAAAAGCAAAAAAATGCAATTTTCTCAAATTTGACAGGGGTACGCAGGTGACCTGTTTACACAGGTGCGGGTACGCTCTGTGCACACAGTTGCAGTGCGTACAAGTACGCATTGTGTTGAAATCAAAGCCTGCGTATTGCTGGCAAAGCTAAGAAAAATGAAAATCTAAATTAACCCTAAGCTAACCCACCCAAACACACAGTCAGACAGCCAAAAATCAGAAAACAAGCGCTTTTTCTCAGACCAAAATATCAAATCAAAAAGAACTCAAACACATTCATGGAGTCCCCAGCGGAGTCGCCATTTTGTCACACGGAAAGAGTTGATAGTGCGGACACAACCAACCTCCCTAGAAGCCTACGACTTTCTAGTGACAAACAAGACAAATAGGAGCAATCCTTCTCTAAATATGCATTTATACTATGAGAAATCAAGTGTTTTAGATCTTACCTGTAACCCAATGTTGTTGTAGTAGTCTAGCTTCGTCGATCCGGATGAGCTCCTCCTTCTCTTCGAAACCTGCATTCACTAACAATCAAACCATTAAATAGCACCTGAATATCACATAAAATAAAACACCTTTAACATATAGACCAAGGAGTATATGAAACAACTCATTAATAACGAATTGTTGAGAAGAATGGACTTATTTGTATTAAAAGGTAACAAAAGAAACCATTGCAACCTGAGCCTTGGTGTTGTGCAAGTTCCTCCCAGGGTCCACAAGAGTCCTCCTTTACTCTGATCAGCTCACCCACTTCCAAATATAACAAGTAAAGATGGTAATCTCTCCTCACAAGCTTATACAAGGAAGTCCTAATTCCAGCAGCATCTACCCTTAGGAATGTTCAGCTTTCAACCCCTCCTCCTTCTGGCCCAATGCCTGTATTTATAGTGCTCTAGAGGAAGTTAATCAGGTCCACTATCAATGGGATAAGCCCCTCTTTGGGTGGGTTAGCTCCCCTCTTGATGGGATAAGTTCCTCCTCTATAGGGATACATGAACCATCTGGAGGCGCTTCATACACGTCAAACAAGCTTCTAGAATGCTCTAGAAATGACCACAAGTAACTTTTTAAAGATGAAACTCGCGCCTTTTGACCTTTACAGGGGTACGCACCCACCCCTTTACATATAGAGCGTACAAGTACGCAGGTATTGTGAACTTGGGTTGCGTACACGCAGGTAAGGCTGAGAGAAACTGCATACCCAGAGATAATTGACTTTAAATGACGTTTCTCTCTTTCTTTGAGTTTGACATGGAAAGCAGAGGCATGAGACTTGCCAAGGAGGATAGTATGACAGTGGATGGAGCCATACTAACTGCAAATAGTCATGGTGACATTTTTTAGTGTAACAAGCATAGATGATAAATCGAGAAGGAAAAAAAACTCAAGGAATTATAGATCAATTACTTTAGCAAGAGTATGAAAACAAAAAAGAAAGGAGAAACTAACCCATCATATAGAGCTCAAGATATCAAGAATTATACACTTTTCTGAGTTTAGAGAGACATGATGAATATGCAGGAGGAATGGATGCAAAGATTCACGGAGCGAAATTAGAGAGTTAGTTTCCAAAGACTCATACATGCATTTGCACTACTATCTTAATTCAAATGAATCTGAAAAAAACCAGAAACATATCTAGTAGCTACATAATGTGGACTCTGAGAGGAACATGAACATTATGAAATTATAATAGAGAGAAGACATACTGTAATCTTGGAATGAAGGAGTCACCATGATTTTCATTAATAATCTAAGTGATACATACTTCAAAGAAGCATAAATGTTCCCAAAATAACATAGAGTTTTCTTTCCAAAATTTTGAACCTGTTTTCCTTTGTCGAGACCATATATATACAAAGACCTTAAAACATAGGCCATTAAAGAAATATTCTTTCTTGATCTTTTCCATAATTGCAAAAAATCACATATCAAAATTATAGCATGCACAAGAGCACAACCCTTCTAATCATCATAAAATGTCTTTCCAAAAAAATAGTAAAACCTAGATTAAAAATAACTGGAAATTGAAATAAAATGCCATAGATGAAAAAATAAGCATAATATTTTAGGACCAATGAGATGATGTTGAGGCCTGTGAGAATTAGTTGAAACCTAAGGTTCAACCATCTAAAGTAGTGGGGGGAGTGGGGGGTTGGCAAATTGTTCACATCATTGCCACATCGCTGGAGGAGGTGGAGAGATAGAGTTGAACTGTCTATAATGAAGCATGAGATTGATCACCCCTACATAATCTAGTTTGCACTGACGAGTACCTTTAACCATCTCAAGGAGGTGAAATTATTTCTCAAAGAAATTCATTATGATTTTTCCTTTAAGCACTGACGTTTTCTCGGGAGCTGCTCTAGTCCTACTTTTAATCTCAACCACTTTCTAGGTATATAGCTCCTATGTGAGCATCTCTCCATTTTCCTCCCACAAGTTAGGTAACCCCACTTCAAGGAGCTGGTTGTACTTATCATCGAAAGTTGCCACCTTCTTTTGTAGCTTTGATAGGCTTTTTTCTACTAAATATCTAGCTTCTTCCCTTGAAATAAGCCTTGAAATTTTTGCCACTCCATCCATTCTGTCAACTATATCAAGTGGCCTTAGCTCCCAATTGACCTCTCAGTTATGAAATTAATGTATTTCTTAGCATACTAAGAGTTGGTTATGTTGGATTGCTTGCCATTTAGGAAATAAGGGGAACATTCAACACTAAGCTTATTTTGATCATTTATCAAGGCTATTTGTTCCCAGCTTTGGTTGATCTCATAAATGATCTTGTCCCAAATCAACTGCCTAGCTTCAATGAGAGCCATATTCCTTTGAGCCAGGTCTTCAGTTCCTTGTTTTCTTGAGTGGCACTCTGTAGACCCTTTATGAGCTTGTCTGTATTTTTAATCAAAGCTTGGAGTGGCTTCTGCTTTTGGGGTACTTTAACTCTGGTGGCACCTAAATATCTTTGAGATTTCATTAACTCCCATTCATATAGCTTCATCTCGCTTAAGGCTTGGGTGAGTGATCAGTGGGATTTTGAGGATCTTTAGGGATTACTACCATGTAGATATGAGAAGTGATTCTATTCTGTAAATTTGTTACTATTAGCTCTAAGGAAGTAATCCTATTTCTGCTTTCGGTCAGTTCCTGCATTAAAAATTCTTTCTCCTTTTCTCTTTGGATCAACTCAGGGGTTTGGATTTTCTCACCCCCAGACATATTTAATTGTAATATCAAATCAAGTTTCTCCTTTTCAGTGGCCTGTAAGACAAATAGCACTGCTTCCTTATCCTTGGGGTCCATCCCCATCTTCATGATCAATTTTTATATACTTCCTTCTGCTGAAAAATAACATGGGACTTGATATTCTCTGTCTTTACCATTTCAGATATTTTCTCTATATAGACTTCAGCATGGTCAATAGTCATCTGGTTCTTTTTGATGTCATTGTACAACATCTCTCCCACCTTCTTTTGTAGATTGACTTTGTCTGCTAAAGAGACCCTAGTCAAATCCAAAGGCACATCCAAATCCTAGAACTCGGAGCTAGAAGGCAGGGTTTGGATGGAGGAATGTTGCAATATTATTTTCATCTCCTCTTTCTCTAGGTCCATCATAGCTAGCACCCTAGTGTGTTGAGGAGTTATCCTAGAGGCCATTTCTTGGTGCAACTTTTATTTTTCTCTCCTATTTCTCACTTGGATGTACTTACCTTGTGACCAACCTATTCCTACAGCATAAAGGCTTTCCTCAAATTTTGGGACGACTACCTCAATCAACGATGTTGATGAAGCAACTGGTGGTATTTCCAGGTTGATATGAAAACTTGGGCTATTAGACACTTGTGTTCCAAAATAGACACAGTGTTCTTCCTCCTCCTATTCTTGTCCCTATTCCAACCCTTGACTTCTTTCCCTTTTATGAACCAGTCATTCTTCCATGTCAGTTGTCCCTGAAGTGTCAGCAGTCCTCTTTTGTGATTTGTCTGTGCTAACTTGGGATTCGATTTCCATTTATGTATTAAGAGGTCAGGAATCAATGTTAGCTTTCCAGTCAATCTCGATCTTAGGATCATGCACATAATTTGAGGCTTTAATCTATTCCCTTCTTCGAGAAAGGATTCCTTGGGGATCGCAATGCCAAATTTATCCTTTCTCAAACTCCATTGCTTCGACCAATGCTTTAACGATTTTTAAGGCTTGTCTGATACTTATCACAAAAGGACCTACTGACTGTCCCATTTTAAAAATGTAACCTTTCCTTGCCAGTACAAAGTGGAAGAGGTCTACATTGAGGATTTTCCTAATGAACTCAAGGGTGAATATCCTGATTGGTAGAAATAATGGAAGTTGATTTGGAGGGAGTTCACATCCGTAAACCTGAATTTATGTGTGATCCTCATAGAGGTATCAGTCTCTAATGGCTGCTTCCTCATTGATCTGGAGGAGCTCCTTTTTCTCTGGAAATATTCTGGGAGGTGAGACCCCATGGATGATTTGGTAAGTAATGGCCACAAAAGATGAGATGAAATGAGAATACCCACCCAAGCCAGGTCTCTTCCTTACTGAGATATTCTAGTCAAAGACTGAATTTCACTCTTTATTGGGGTCAAACACATCTAGGTGAAGACATTTAAATTCCTTGATGTGGGCATAGAGAAATAAGTAAAACTACAATGAATAGTGGCAAAAGAAGGAGGAGACCTTGAAATAATTGAATTGGAAGAAAATAGAAGCTCAAAGATATTCTAGGATGTTTAGCTGACACCCAGGCTACTTCATCTTATGTAAACATCCCAAAGAAACCCTGCTTATTTTTAGGGTGGTATATTCACCCAATAAACAATAAACTGTGGCTAAAATGGGCTAAACAGAGGTCTTAAAGAGAGTTAGTAGAAATCGGGTATCTGAGGGTAGGGTTTTGACTTCGGGAGTGGGGATTTTATCCAAGAACGATTTCTGCTCTCTAGCTGGGAGTGTTGCACAATAACTAGCTAGGGCTACATTAGTGAATGTGTACATAGCAGGGGATGTAGGAAAATTAAGAGATCTTTGGATTAAGAGAGGGGTTATCTCAAGGATTACAACCTCTGAAGTAGAAACAATGCGATTTTCCTCCTTTTGATAAGCATCGGCCAGCCAAGTTACAAACTCAGGGAGGTGATGGACTGGAGGGGAAATATGATAGTACAACCCAAAATTCACAACCCTAAAAGGGTCCTCATTCCTCACATGGTCAACGAATATTTCATAATAGAGGTATGCAAGTGGAAAGGGGAAGATAAGGTTATCTATATGGGTTTTGGTGTCCGTTAAAGGCCCGATACATATGATTTTGACACCATGGTTGTTGGGGGTTGTAAGTGACGCGTGCTTCATCCCTCTAAATAAAACAAAAGAAAAAACAATGAGGTCATGTTGTTGGGTTACCTGGAGCCTGTAGGGAGGAACGAAAATGACTTTGGAAGGCATCCTTGACCTTTGGGAGTGTGCAGAGAGAGGAGTCATGCGTTGTTGTCTAGGCGAGAGGTTCTTTGACTAGGGGGGAGAGATCGTTGTCGTGCTATAGCTTTAGGGTTTAGCAGACTTATGCAAAGGACAGGGATAAATTTCAAGGTGGTGGGAGACAAACTTAAGCATGGGAAACATGTGACGATTGTTGATTGGCTTAGGGTGACAGAAGATGAACTTATGTAGAGGGACGAGTTATTCATGAATTTATCAATTGGTTACCAATTTACCTTTTAACCTGATACTTGATACCTGATACCTTCCTCATTGTCGAGCCAATAGGAGAAGACCACATATCGGGTGGCCCCAAACTTGTTATGGCAGGATGTATTATGGATCAGAAGCATCCTTCATTGGATGTTAGAATGAATCATGGTTGTTGGATGAGCATTGAAATTTTAACGTTGGGGGTCTACGCCTTCATTAACCCCCTCGTATGTATGCTGCTAGAGTTGAGGTTATGTATCAATATATTAGGATGGAAGGAAACCCAAGCTCTGAGCTACGCGGTTAATAAATTCCAATCAAACCTTTGGACCATTAGTCTAAAACTTTAAAATCACTTAATTTCCCTGCACAAATTCTTCTCACATGGACTCAGTATACATAATATTTTGAGGTTAAATGTATGGGACAACTTTCTTTCACCACCTTTCAGGTTTACATCTAATCTCTCTCCTTGGAAGGGAACTTTTGGGTGTGATGGAGATAATAGGTACCATAACCAAAAGTTTTGGTCATACCCTTCCTGCATGATGTGAGTTGGCTCTTCATATTACCTAAGAGTGTTGTGCACCAGCCTTAAACCACAGGTTTTAAACATTATGTTGCTAAAAACATAACATATCATGAATCCTTATGCAATGGTGCTTATCCTAATATCTTGGCAATTTTGAAAAGGATGATTTTTATTCTCAGGTTGTTGATTTTTTTTATTGGGATTTTTGACGCAACTTCATATGTCCCCGATGTATAGTAAAAAACAATATATTAATCCACATTCCAACCTCTTCTTTCCTTTCCTTTTAAATTGGATACTTACCCTCTTCTCGAAAGGCTTGTGATAAAATATATTTCCTCTACCTCAATTTGAAAATGCATTGAATCAATAATGAATTCCCCCACTCTGGATCCCAATATTTGATTTACATATTCAAAACTCTCGATTGATCTCTCATATTTTGCATCATGAATAAATTTAGCAATCCATAATATTTTAGAGCATATAGGGCTCCTTGGTCAGCTAGAACCAAGTTATCAATTTGATCATGCTCCCTTTCACACCATTCGATCACCACCCTACAAAATTTCATGAATCTGATCATTAAAATTTGATTCCTAATTTTTTTTTCTCTACACACATGGGGTTTTTATTCTAGATAGTCACGTATATATGCGCTCTTCCTTTAGTAAACTCATGTATAAGACTTTATATACACAATCTGATAGAATGTAACATGTGTTTACATGAGCAATAATAAAATTAAATTAAAAATCCATTTTAATCTAATCTAATGATCTCAAAATCGAATTAAGTGAAAGAGAACACGTTTTAGAGTTACTTGGAGCTTACAATTTTGGATTTCATTGGGTAAATCTCTCGAATCTCTTACCAAAGTTTGACCGCAAAATCACTTCTTAAGGACTTGGAATGGGTAAAAATGCAAATGGTGAGTTTTTTTACTTCTTTTGTTATTTATATCAAAATCTCAACCCACTTTTCTATAGTTAGAAAATTTCAATCTATTTTATGAATTTTTAAACTATATTTGAGTTTTTTGAAGAAATTTTGAGGGTAATGAATATTTTTTTACCACTTAGGGATATTTTCTTGTCATTAAGGTTCTACAATCACTAACCTATCATGGCAGGTATATTGGAGGCATGTTACAGGATGAGTCCTTTTGTGTGAAGAGGGATGGGGCACCATGCCGTGACATTAAGTTATCTTGAGTCCCCCCTATACTGTTCTGCAATTGCACCATGCTCCATTAGCTATTACATATGCTGGACCATCTTTTCATTTAAATCAATGTAAGACACCATTGGAGCACCATGGTCGCAGGTCTTTAAACACAAAAAACAAAAAAAACAGGTAGGTGCTTTTAATTTTCCCTTTAGCCCCCTTATTATAGCCCCTTTTGTAAATTTCTTTATACGATCGAGGGGCTAGAAACTGGGGCTTAACCCTTAGGTGCTAAGGCCATCAGACCCATGTCTGGGAGCCTTTTCCTTTGTTATCACAAATCATGCATATCACGGTTCAACTGTGTTTTTCTTGTGGTGTTTCCCTCTATCCTCTCAATCGTCGATCTATGGGATCGGGCCTAGCAAAAGATGTCATAATCACCACCACTGAGAGGGGGAACTCTTTACCTTTCTCTTTGGATCAGGCCGATGGTCCAGATGTGAGGTCTATATAGACCCTACCATAATTTTATATCGCATCCAAAAGGGAAGTCCCGCAAATCACAATCGCACTACACTGTTGTCTTAAGCCTTTACCCCTTAACTCCCGTGATCATCGGTTTACCAGGTGACATCATCATTTCCATGTGTCACCTTGTAAGTGGTGATGCATGGCACTCGAAAACAGCCTTAAGGACCCCTAAAAATGCCCAAACTCAGTGACATGTGTCCACTCGCCACGTCAGTATCTATATTGTGACATCATTGCTGATGTCAGCTGCCATGTTAGCTCTAAGAACCAATCACATGTTGCCACATGGCCCTGTGGAGGAGAGAGAAAAAGGCTTGCCTGACCCAGTTTTTTCACATATTTCCTTTGTATTTGAAATTCGGCCCTCCCTGATGATTTTACATTATATTGTAGCATCGGCCCCCTGCAAGGTCTTGGAATGAAAATCCCACCAATCTGCGAGACTGCGGAGTCGCTGAGATGCGAGGCCCTACGAGACTGCAGGAACCCGCCATTCTATGGGAGCATGGGGTTGTTGTAATGTGAGATGCATGGCCCTGTAAGACTGCAGGAACTGCGGGGTCACTGGGATGCAGAATGCGAGAAACTGCGGGATTGCGGGGACCTGTGGGACTGCGGAAATCTATGGGATGCAGGATAATGACACGTGGAGGAGAGAAAAGGAGGGTGGCCCACTCCTGATTTGTTAACCTTTTTCTTTGTAAATGTTTTCGGCCCGACCTGAAACTTTAAAACTACATCGCAATATCGGTCCCCACAAGGTTTTGGAGTGTTGGCCCATTGTTCCGCCTTTATGTCGATCGTTGATACGTTTCTGTGCCCAATGGGTTTTGACCACCAATAAATGTTGGGCCCCGACCAACCGATTGCCGATATGAAATATCGATGTATCATTGTTCCTTTTTGCATCAGTTCTCCTTACCCACTAGCAAGACCGATTTGTAATTGTGATAAGCCTCCTGAGTCTCGACTGCTATTTACCTCGGCATTTAGTAATTTTCTTGGTTTGTTGGGCTTTTCCAAGGTAGACTTCAAAATGCCTTAACTTTTGCTCAAGGAGTCAATTTTTGGACTTCCATATACCATTGCAAAACTCTTTCTGAGAAATATGCAATGGAGAGAAAGCGATTAAGCTATGATAGCTTTTGTGGCTCAAAAATTGGCATCAAACTTCACTAATTTTGTGTATTTGAGGCAATTGAAGACTAATAAAGCAGTGGATGACAACACCACAACAATATATATCCATCATGCACATAGTAGAATATGTACACAATATCGCATATCCAACATGTACACAGCACCATCTATACCCAACACTGAATATGAAAATTCATACAACACTATTTATACTACACCATGTACATAACATTACATAATTAACATGTACACACACTAAATATACACCACACCACGTGCACACAACATCACAGGTGAAACAAGTACAACATATACAACATATGTACAATAGTCGTATCACACATCCAAAACCACACTGACCCTTTACCAAGCAACCTTGCTTCCAGTGTCTTATCCTTGCTTGTCTTAGCATGCCGCAGACCATAGTACTTTGACTTTGTTGATGTATCCCTTGGTATAACTTGTCCATAACATATACATAATATCAACTCATAACCACATGATACTGACCTCGTATATTTGTCATGACTACTCTTCGCACTTGATTTCCATAAGACTAGGAACCTCGTCATGCCATTCTCTTGCATAAGCAATCATTACTCCATGAGAGTGATTCCTAATGACCTATCGGATAGTGACATAGATACATGGATACATACATACATATACATAAACATCAACATAGAATAATAATTATCTAGTCAGTCAATGACATACATACATACATACATATGTACATATAAAAATCAACATAATCATGATCATAATATAAAAATATGATAACATGAGTTCTAGGTTAAGAGAATTTCCTTATTTATGCACAACATTCTCAAAATTGAGAACAATAGTTCCCAACATAGCCAAGGCATCAGACACCTCAAATCCATTTACTTTACCCTTTCTGGTTACCTTTCTCATGTTTGTATTTCCATTGTCCATTTACCACAATGGACACAACCAGTCGAACCAACTGTCATAGTCTTACCTTTCGTTTCACTTACTCATGCACAGAGCTTCATCTAAGTTTGAAATTACCATGTCAAGTACCACACAGCTCTCCTTGAGCTCCATTAACTTTCCTCTTTCCCAAACAATTCCCAAGACTCAGAACATTAAAGTCAAGCCAATAAATAAACAAGGAGGATCATGAAAACTAATAACAACAATATGACACCATAACCAAAGTGTCATGGCCATGCACTAAAAATAACAAAACTGCAAATCAAGCACAAGAAAATCACAAAATACCAAAGGCACAAGAATAATAATAGACACCATGAATCGTTCCCCATGGTTCCCAAGGAAAATCAACCAGATCCTTCTTTAAGGTTTCATGGCAGCCTCTCTTTCCATGCAACTCCCTGCATCATATTCCATAAATACATAATTGTTATCGCATAAATAAACATAACAATACACTAGTTACCTCATTTTTTTGTTCCAAGCACATTTCTTGCAACTCAACACATCCATGCCATTTCTCAAGGGACTCCAATCCTTTGATAGATCCACCTGTAACTAAAGACTAGTTAATATACCTGTCAAGTGCATTTTCATGAATATAGCACATATCTGCATAATTTCAAATAAGATTAAGGTTAAGAATACTTCATGTAGGAAAAGCACTCATTTGTTTGGAATTAGGATTTCCAAACATAACCAAATGAATTATTATCCAAACCATTCCTTTTCCATTTTTACTTTGCTGCAATTCGAGGCTTACTATGCGCTATCACATCACCCAATTATTAGTGATATAAGAACATGAACTATTTCCTTGTCAAGCTAATACTAGCATGCTTCCTGCAGCTCCTCACACATGTTGACCACATGTTCCAAATACCAAGACAATCATATCTATCAATTGAAATCAACCTTTACCAAGACTAACAAACATGCCATAATCCATAGTCAACTCATTGGCATTAGACATAATGCAACAACTATCACCTACTACACTCAAGTACCTATCAACTGTCTTAACACATATGTATTAGTACAATAATCTTAAAACAATATCATTTTGGCAAGAAACCTTATAAATACATAATCATATTATGAAATTCATCAAATGACCAACCAACTTACAAACATACCATGTTAAATAAATCAATTAGATGACATAATAGACAACAAACACTCAACATCAAATAGACAACATAATCAAGAATGAAGCACCAAGTATACTACATAAGAAAACTCATACCTTAGTGTACTTCAGGGGAAACTATCTTGTCTACACAATCAATCTAGTTAGTAAGATATAACTTTACAACATGTCAACTCAAACATAAATAAGATCACAATATCCATAACACTAACTAACTAACATGGTCACATCATAAACTCATAAACATTTATCATTTATGCGTAGCAATCACATATGTATGATGAATATAGATTAGTATGACACCATATCACAAATATGTTGGCTCATACTTGAATATCGCAACCATAACCATCTGCATAGGTCAAACCAGGTTAACACTATACATATAACATCAAGATATTAAATGCAATGAACATAACCATCACACATATGACCAATCCAAATTACAACATCAATATCTCAATGAAATAACACTAATCATCAAGTTAATAACACATAACAACAATAAGCTATATATCATGCTCATCAACAACATAAAACCTAATCGTCAAGCTAATTGTCATATAGAAACAACAATTTAACCTATAACATACTCATAAACAACATATCATATAGCATAATCATCAAGTTATCTATCCTAACCAACAATAACAATTCTTACAACTACATGTTATTATCATTCTTGACTACCCAACACATGTGCATATAGCTATAATAATCAACTATCATCTATCATGTATGTAACGATAACATCAAAACACATGTACATAACCTCATGTATATAAACCTAACGCATATAAAAACCCTTAACTTACATACCTGCATGCCAAACATACCATACCTATATGATGATTTTCTCTTGCCTTGAGGTCTAATTCTCCAACTTCACTATAATGATCTGTGTCTCTTGTTCTATCTCAGCCAACACATTAGCATCATAACAACCAATAGCACCTTGATGACCTAAATTGCATACCATGACTTCACAAGGCATGTTTGACCTACCATTCATGAATAACTATGACCAATACCATACATGCATAACAACAACATAATCAACCATACATACCCAATGACAACACCTTCAACCTTCACATGGTGACATCACTACAACCATGATCAACATGAAAATGCAACAAGCACATGGACTACATTCTTAAGGAACACATGTGAAACCAATCATGAAAGCATGATCAACACACAACCGAAGGAGAGCACAACCACTCTTTGGTACCACTTTGTGACACCTCCCACATCTATCCAAGCAACTAGCCAGTTGGGGTAAACATGCAACGAGAGGATACCATGATATGATTCAACCTCCTAGGTAACCTTAAGGAAATGGAATTGACAGAAACACAACATACAAACATCCCTCAAGTGATTTAGGACCCCAAGGAGCTAATCCACCACTCCAGGTGCCCAACCCCACAGGGAACCTATCATTTAGATTAATTAAACCCAAAGTTGCCCCCATGACAAGGCATGTATGCGACTAGAAACCCAAATTCGCTCTCACAAGCTTACCTTCCAACGACTAAAGACCCAAATTGTTAGTGTTATGCTAGTGACTCTGGGATTTGAGCCACTTTTTGAGGCCTAGAGCCTAGGCCACTACCTAGAATGGAATGGATTCTTAGAATCGGGAAAAATACAATGAAACAACGATGCAAAAGCAATGAGATGATCAAGACCTTAGCAAGACCCCTACTAGCCATGAAAGGCATTTCATCAAACATATCGTGATCATGTAACCTATAGGTGTAAACAATAGAATTAAGTGTAGTGACCTCATACTTATCTGAGAATCACTATGAACCATTGATTCCTCATGTCATTCACCGCATATTCATCTATTAGCTCATAGACACATTCTCCATTCACATACAAGTAAAAACATGTTGATAACCATAATTAGATGTTGTCATAAAATATACATATAACCAACATAATAGGGACAAAAATATCAATAAAATCACAACCATATACATTACATATAATCCATCATAATACTCATAGAAATACCAGGAGATATCACCTTTCATTAATGATACAAAATCCAAACCCAGGATGGGAATTCCACATTCGACTCAACCGTAGAATGACTGAGCCAAATCTCTCTTCAACCTTTCACCCCCGTGCCATATTCCAAGCATGAATGTGGGATCTCATAAAACACATCAATCAAAACTCATCCAGGGATTCCAAAGGACATCCACCTTAACCCATCAAACAGTGGTTCCACCTCACGGCGAGACATCACAAAACCAACATCAAATCGGCCTCTATCCTAGCCTTCCAGGGCACCAAAATGTTTTTTCCAAATTGACTCCTAGGACTAGTAACTCAACCCACATCTTTTACTGGGCTCCAAAGCATTTTTCCAACCAAGGCTATAGGACTAATAACTCAACCCACATCTTTTACTGGGCTCCCGAGCATTTATCCAACCAAGCCTATGGGACTAGTAACTCAACCCACCAAGGGATCCAAAGCATTTTTTCAACCAAGCCTACAGGAGTAGTAACTTAACCCAAGTTGTTATAGGGCTCCAGAGCATTTGTCCAACCAAGGCTATGGGACTAGTAACTCAACCCAAGCGATTATAGGGCTCCAGAGAATTTTCACAACCAAGGATCCTAGGAACTAATAACTCAACCCAAGCTAAGGAAGAATGAGAACCAACCAGAAAACAAGGAAAATATACCCACAACACCATGGCTATCCATAAAATGGAAAGGCTAGGAAAAATCCACTATCAATCTAGGTAATCCTCCATTCCAGTGACAGATCATGACCGAGAAACCACATGCATGTTCCATGTATGCCAAAAATAGTGAATAAATCATACATGCAACTCAGTACCTGCAAGAAAATCTGATGTAGTTGCTAATCCCAATGCTCTCTTGTGCTTTCCTTCTCTTCCTTTGCCTTCTTGCTCCAAAAATCTAAGTATGCCACACCCTCCAAGAGTGCTCCAAGAAAACTCTAAGTATCCAAGAGTATGAGAGAGAGAGAGAGAATAATGAAAGAGATCCAAAAATGAACTGACCAAGCCTTCCCCATTGATCCTCAAAAGCCTTTTCATTAATGAAGCCTCTATTTCCTTCATTTTCCTTCTCACATGCAACCTGTGACCTTTCACCTTTCTTTTCTCCTAATTTCCATTATTTTCATAAATAAAATGCCAATAAATGCCTCATGCCTTTCCAAATGCCTTAGCCATAATAAACCAAATCACACCCACTAGGATGTTTCCCCCACCATTCAGCCTGGAATACATGTCCCATCATCCATGGCCATATATATATTTTTACATTGATTTTTAATCAGGGTTGTTAGAGATGAAATCCAAAGTACAAACAAAAAGTGAAGACAAATTATGAAAAAATGATAGCAGTTAGAATCATTGAACTTGTGGAAGAATCAGAGTGGGTAAGTCCTATGGTGGTACAAGAAATGAAAACACAAAGAGAAATTATGATTTGTGTTGATTCAATGAAGTTAAATGATGCATGTCTACATGACCCATTCCCTACTCCTTTCACTGATGAAGTATTGGACAATGTAGGAGGTTAAGAATCCTATTCATTTACAGATGGATTTTTAGGATACCATCATATTAGAATTGCACAAGACAAACGACATAACACCACTTTCACTACAAAATTTGGTTCATATCAGTATACAGTGATCCCTTTTGGACTAAAGAATACTCTTGTCATATTTTCAAGAGTGGTGGTTGTAGCTTTCAAATAATATATTCACAAATTTTTGGAAGTATACTTCGATGATTGGACAGTATTTGGGTTATCGAAGAAACATGTTGTGAGCTTAAGATTGATGCTCAACGCATGCAAGTAGTATCATATTTCTCTGAATATCAAAAAGTGCATATTATGTGTACCTTTTGGTATATTGCTAGGACATATTGTTTGAAAGAAAGGATTGATGGTGGATCCTGCGAAGATTTCTACCTCCACCAAAGACAGTGAGATAGCTTCGCACCACATTGTGACATACAGGATATTACAGAAAATTTATCAAAGGATATGCATAGTTCATTGTGCCTATGGAAAAACTATTGAAGAAAGATGTAACATTCCTATGGAATGAATAATGTCAAAAGAGCCTTGACACACTAAAAGAAAAGATGGTAATTACTCCTATACTGGTATTCTCATATTTAAATAAGGAATTTCATGTTCATGTGGATGCTTCATGCATAGCTTTAGGAGTGGTATTGGCATAGCCTTGTGGAGGAGAAACCGATCACCCTATAGCTTTTACAAGTAGGAAATTGTCTAAAGTAGAGAAGAACTATATAACTACAGAAAGGGAAGGATTGGCTATGGTATATGCTTTACAAAAGTTTAGACATTATTTGTTGGGATCAAATTTCAAGATGTTGATAGATCAATTTGCACTAAAATATTTGATCAATAAGCCTGTTTTAGGAGGAAAAATTTGTAGATGGCTATTATTATTTCAAGAGTATGACTTTGAATTTGTTGTTAAGCCAGGAAGACTAAATGTTGGACTTGATCATTTGTCAAGGTTGGAAATAGGAGAAGAACCAACGAATATAGAGGATAATATTCCCGATTCACAACTGTTTGCGATTAGAATAGAGAATGATCACTTCGCTGATATTATTCAGTTCTTAACCATAGTGTTGTGGGTAAAAATGCCTATGCAGGACGATCCTATCCACCTAAGGTGTGACAGTGCCTTAGCAACAAACAAGGATAGCTATTCTAGTTTCTTCCTTTATGAAATGTGAAAGAAGAGAGATAAATAGACTTACTGGTGTCTTCCGTTTGTCCCTCGATCCGGTCTCTCTTCTCTTTGGGAGTTCACAGCTACTTGCCTTCTTGCTCGTCCAGCTTCAACGGGTTCATACGAGATCACAAGAGAACAGCTACTTGCCTTCTCGCTAGCCCAGCTTCAACAGATTCCTGCAAGATCACAAGAGAACAGCTACTTGCGACAAGAGAAGAACACTACACAAAGACAGATGTTCACATTCATAATTGATTCAGGATTAGGAATAAACCAAATACACTAATGCAATCATACATCAAAGATACATCAGTATACAGGAGAAACCAAGATAGCTTTATTGATGGATAACAAGGTTCAAGAAGAGATACAACCCAGAGGGCTCTAATCCAGCATCTCCTTCCCAGCAAATGGAATTCCTATCTTCACCCCCTTCAAAGCATTAAGCACCCAATGATTCCAATCTCAAACCAACAGCAATTCTTTGCAATAACAAAATTCCAACCTCCTAGATCTCATGGAGGAGAGATCCATATATAGATGTTTGGAGAGAGGATGAGTCAGCTTGAGATCTAACTAGTGTCCTCTCCCTCTGTCAGTTCTTGATTCCACTTGGAGGTTCTTGCTTCCACTTGGAGATTTGGAACCTCTTACTCATCACTAGTCGAATTCCCTGAGGCAAGTGTCATTTTGGAAGCTTCCTGGGTTCTGACACCTTGAGAAATGAACTTGCCACATGTCCACTCTCGCTCAGTGCAGGTAGCCAATGTTGCCTTTGACATTCAGCGCAGGTAGCCAGTGTTGGCTTTGACATTCAGCGCAAACAGCTAGTGTAGCCACTGAAATGATCCTGAATTGACTTGTTTTTGAGCAGTTTCTGGTGGAGAACTTTTGTGAATTGCTGTGGTTTGTTAGCCTTGTTCCTCTAGGGGTAGGAACAATATGTTTAGGGACTTTGGATCCCTTAGATTATGGACATTTTATGCTCAATGCTGTAAGGCACAAAAATGTCTATAACAGTTGCCCCCTAAAGTATGAGGCTGTTTATCGGGTGAAATGCTTTATCAGGGGGATCCAAAGTTCATCCAATGCTGGGAGGAGACCTGTAATAAGATACAATACAATACATTATTTTTCATACTGCTTTCATGATCTAGCTGAGACAGGAATTCCCATGCTCAGCTTTATAAATTCATTTTTCTGTACATAGAACAGACAATCGTCTGATGGTAGACTGATAATTTTGATGAAATTATCATTCTTTGAGTAGGATGATTATCTGCTGCAATGATGTACATGTCAATGTCTTTATCTTTTCTGAATATGTATCGCAGCCCGGATGGATGAAACTAGATCCGGGGTCTTCAAACTCGTTCGATCTTCACTCTAAGTACAAGTCGATCCATGTGAGAATTGTTCTGAAGTCGAACATGGAAAGACATCGCTTGATTACCGGTCAATAATGTAAACCATTAACAAGCGCGAGAGGAGTCACCGATAATGATAATGACCCTCAAGGTACTGTAGTACAATTCACGTGGTGTGAATAAAGGACTTGGCGTCGAACACCACGCAAAATCTTTCGGTCGAAGGTCATTGATGTATACCTGTCACCGGAAGTGAGAAACTTGCCATTGAGGTATGCAAGCTTCAAAGTACTGAAGGGGTTGTTCCTAGATCAACTTCTTGGATAATGAGCTGATGTCGACAAGAAGCGATCCGTCAAAGGAGGGCCTTAATGAATCCCACATCAGTGACACGGAACGGAGCTAATGATTTTAATGGAGGTGAAAACGATCTGTGACATATGATTCAGGGTGGCGGTCATGAAAGGATGAAGGATAATGTATGGCAGTGGATGGGACACGGTTGACTTTTCTGAATGACTTCTCTTGAACATGTGGCGACACTGATGCGATGGATCGGTAGCATTACCCCAAATATGGATGGTATGGCGAGACCATGGATGTGACCGGTGAATGAAACAACCCAACCCGATTGTGGTACGGAGGAAAAGTGTCATGTTCAAGAGCGACTTGCTACCATCAAAGTTTTCTTTAGTTTCTCCCAATTTTTCCCCAGTCATTGCTGACCAGTACCTCTTTATTTTTGTCAAGCTTGAGGAGGATAACATATGCTTGTTCTATAACCTGCCCTTTGGGCAAGCCCATCGCTATGTTTTAACGAGCCTAGCGATAGTGAAACTCATTCTCGTCTAAAGACAAGTTTGTTGCTATTTAATGATTTTAACGAGTCTAACGACAAGGATAACTCGGTCCTTTTCATTTTTAGAGAGTCTGAAAAGGTACATAAAGTTAACTCCAAAAGTCCTTTTTCGTCATCTAATCCCTTAAGTCCGAAAAAGTATAAAACAATACAGAAGGGATGAGTTTTTGATAGTTTTAACGAGCCGAATAAAACAAGCGCTGGATCTTTTTGTGCAATAATCCCTCAGGTCCAAAAAGATTAAAATCTAGAGGAGGGATAGCTCTTCCTGTCCCTTTAACGAGCTGGAAGGCCAAGGACTCGGCAATCTTTTCATATTTTACGAATCAGTTGAAAAGAGCTTAAAGAAGACTCATCTTTTGAGGAACGAGTGATAAACAGGGTTAGCAGCTGATTCCAGGTACAGGTTGGAATTTTTCCAATCACGGCAGTGTCACAAGGATGGCTAGGTGAAATCACTCTTCGCAGCTGTTCCTCAAAATGGGTAAACAAACATATGGAGGTGAACGATCGGCCAATGGAAAAGTGGAGGTGACGGTGCAAACACGACCAAGGCTTTAATGGCTGATGATATTACATTCACTGTGGTTATTCACCGGGATAGTTCATTTTTTAACGAGCTTAAACGTGGGTGGAAGCATTTGCTCGATCTTATGTTTATTTTTTAACGAGCATGAACTATGTGCTAAAACTGCTCGGATCTTATATGGTCAAATTTTGATTTTTTACCATAACTAGCTTTGACCTTTTCAAAGATAGTACTGTATCCTCAATTGCTGCATCAAACTAGTCAGAAATGAATAACATTTGCTTTGAACTATGTAAAAAGCAATTAAAAGGTGTTTTTACCTCTCATTTTACCATTTCATTTGAACTTGGTTTGTTGGAGCTTTGGAGGTGCCTCTTTCCCCCTGATTTTCATCAGCTGATTCCGGGAGATTCTGCGGACGATTTTCGGCGCCGTCTGGACCAGGTAGGAGCTAAACTCTAGCTCTTTCTTTTCATGGTTTCCTTTTTCCATTCTGTGCCTGTTTTCCTGTTCCCCTGAGCCCCGGGGTTTTGTTAGGGCGCTCTGCCATCAGCGCAGGTGGTTCACTCGAAACTTGCATTGAATGTCAAGCTGCATGAAGGCAGTTTGACCTTCAACGCAGGTGGAACACTAGCCAGTTGCGTTGAGCATAGAAAAACAGTTATGTTGCACAGTTTTTGATGAAAATTTTTCCAATTTCTCATCAAATCCAGGATCTTACTCTTTCTCTTGTTGATTTTGCAGGGACTTTTGAGCAAAATGACCCTTACATGGCGAGAACGAGAACATGAAGAAGAGGACATGATTGCCCTCCATGACCCTATCACGGTGAACGCGCTACGGAACTGTGGCCTGTTGAAGTTCTTCCGTATCTCTAGTATGAGAGCACAGATCTCCTTACTGCAGTATATGCTTGATGCTTGGGATCCTGTCAACCAAGTATTTCAGATTAGGGGCAAATCTATCCCTTTGACCATAGTAGACATTTACTTCTTGACTGGCTTGTCAAGGCGGGGTGCCCCCATTTCTTTGTCAGGTTCGGCCCGGGGGAATGACTCCGTGAGAGATTATGTCCGTCAGTATTGCAGGGAAGGATCTCAGCCGAGCGGAGACGGCAAGGTTGTTATCCGTGAGATTGCTGACAGATCTCTCAGGTCCATTCTGTATACTATTGGTAGGATGGACGGTAGTGCATCTCTTCATGTTGCCAACAGATCCTATGTGCAGCACGCCTTGGAGTGCCTCCAACCGAAAATATTCAACTGGTGTGATGCAGTACTTCTTCAGATGAAAAGTCAGTTGAACAAGGTAAAGGACGGGAAGCTGAAGAACTTTGGATTTGGTTCTATTCTGACTGCCTTTGCCTTGGAGAAAATACCACTGATGCAGCCTCAGTATATCGCACTCGACTTGCCTTCTCCCACCGAGCCACGCATGCAGAGATGGGTTGATCACATGTCTAGGCATGCTGGTCAATCTCAGATTTCTTTCACTGATACCTTCTTCAGGTGGTTCGAGCGTCAGGAGATGGTCTATTCTGAGTATCCATATGTTGGTATGGATTTCCGAGGTGATCCGGACTTGGTACTACCGGATGGCGAACAGTGGGGCGCTATTGGTAAAATCTTCGACCATATTACTGTTTACTGTTCTTATTTATAATGTCCTTGTGCTTTATTCTATCAAGACTTTAATCAAACTCATGTGTGCATGCAGATGTTGGTCCTGTTCATCCAGCAGTTCGCCCGAGAGCGCTAGTCGCTGCCCCAGCAGGGGAGACTGCTGGGAGGGTTATTCTCCGTGACCTTGATGTGACCGAGACCCTTACAGCTGTGCAGGAGCAGGTTGAGAGCCTTACTCTCGGCATTCCCGATGTGAGGATTGTTGAGTTACCTTTACAGTTGCAGCGGCATACTACTGGTGTGCCTAGACGATGGACTCGTCTCTTGCGCATGATTGCACAGGCCGTGACGTGCTATCATGAGCATCACTAGGCTAGGGTGCCCCCTAGAATTTTTGAGTTTTTGGGTCATGCGACCAATTTTTGTCTTGGTTACAGAACATTATGTATAAACGATAAACAGCTTATATATATATATTTTGATTTTCGGGGTTTATTTTGGTTGAGTTATATGATCCATATGTACCACATTGATGATGTGTCTCTTTTTATAAATGTCGCAAATGTCTATCTAACACATAGTTTGCTAAAGAGTCGGTTAATGTGTTTAAGTTTCTGGAAATATGCTGGTATTGAATTAAATCAAATTGTCTTTCCAAAATCTTAACCCTTAGGAACATGCGATAAATAGCTGGGTTGCGGACGGAATATATACCATTGAGTTGTAGTATTACGAGTTGTGAGTCTAGCCTGACGATTAGTCGGCGTATACCATGGGTGATGGCATCAGAGAGTAGTTCTATCAACGCGCTATACTCAGCGATGTTATTCGTTGATTGCCCAATACATACCCCTCTGAAACTTACTAACTCGCCGCTTGGATCAAAAATGGCCCAGGCTGCGGAGTACAGGTTCCGCGAACTACGACTCGCTCCGTCGGCATATCCAACACATGTCTCCAAAAGGTTTGACATCTGCAATAAATGTAAAAAGGTGGATTACTCGACCAGAATAAACACTTTAGCGAAAACAAAATACAACAAAAGCATACAGGTTACTATTTAAGCATAGTAACGCTTGAGGTACAACCCATTACGGGGTTGCGCCAGTGGAATTCCGTCATAATCCATTAACTCGTAGGCTCCTTTTGCTAACACTCATTTAACAATATAGGGGCCCATCCATAAAGAATTAAATTTACCTGCTCCCAATTTATCGGATTCTTGGTCATAAAGCAAGACCAAATCACCTTCTGAGAAGACACGGGGTTTGACATTTTTGTCGAACTGCGCCTTGACTCATTTCTTATGGGCTTCGTTAGCCAAAGCGGCGTCACGACGGGTTTCATCCAATTGGATTAATTCCAAGAAACGGGCCTCTTCTTCCGAAGTTCCGGGGAGGAGATCAATTGCGAGTTTAAGCGACGAAATTTCACACTGGATTGGCAAGACTGCTTCTAGGCCATACACCAGTTGGAAAGGTGTGAACCCGATCGCATTCCTTGCCGATGTTCGGTAAGCCCACCAGGCTGAGTACAGGATTAGGTGCCATCTTCTTTTGTGAACCCCGATCATCCTTTGCAACATACGCTTCAGGACCTTGTTGATTGCTTCAACTTGTCCGTTGGCTTGCGGATAATACGGGGTAGAGCTGTCGTGAGATAGCCCTAGCTTGGCAGCTAATTCAACCATCATGTGATTGCGAAAATGCGACCCATGATCTGTAACTATGGCCTGTGGTACGCCGAACCTGGCGACTACATGATTGAAAAAGAAAAGGGCAGCTGTTTCACCAGTGTTATCTAATGTAGGCATCGCCTCGGCCCATTTGGTAAAATAGTCAACGGCGACTATAATATACCCATGCCCCCCGGTCGAGGTGGGGTTATATGTCATGAAATCGATGCCCCATTTGGCGAAAGGCCCAACAGCAACTATTGGCTGTAAAGGTGCGGGTGGTCTTCTGGTTTTGCTATCGAAAATTTGACAAGCATGGCAACTTCTGACTGCGGTTATGCAATCTTTGAACATGGTTGGCCAGAAGTATCCTGCTCGTAAGATTTTCTGTGCTGTTGCATATCCAGATTGATGCCCCCCACACGCGCCTGAATGACACTCATTCAGGGCTTTTTCGGCCTCTTCATGGGTGAGGCACCTCCTCAGAACTGTATCGATACCACGACGGTAAAGTGTATCACCGATGATCATGTAGTCTTTCGCTTGGTATCGTATACGTTTCTGTTCTGAGTGAGAGGTGTCAGGCCTGAACTTTTGGGTTTGGAGATAAATGATTATATCTCCATACCACTCATTGCTGGTAGATATCAGAAACAAAATTTTGTCCACGATTGATTCTTTGGAAGTTTCATCGTTGGACGACGATGGGAGATCGCACAATAATTCTGCGAAGACTAAAGCTTTCTTTGATTTGGATTTTACAAATTCCAGATCAAACTCTTGAAGGATCGCTATCCATTTTGAATATTTGCCCCCCAGCAACTGTCGCGACAATATATAAGTCATGGGGTTGCAATCTGACAGAATGGTAGTTTTCCGAAAGAGGACATAATGTCGAAATCTTTGTATCGCTTGAACAGCAGCGAGTGCTAGCTTTTCAACATAAGAATATTTGCTTTCTGTATCATTTAAGTTTTTACTTAAATAATATATAGGATGTTCAATTCCATCAACTTCTTGAACTAAAACCATCGCAATGGTCGTATCTGCTGCAGCCAGATACAGGTTAAAATCTCTTTGATAGTCTGGGGCATACATTAATGATGCTTTTACTAGAGACTCTTTCAGAGCATCAAAGGAAGCTTGCGCCACCTGATCCCAGCCAAAAGGTACATCCTTTTTCAAGAGACGAGTATAACCTTTAGCAAGTTCTGCGTAATTTGGAATGAACCTCCTCAGAAAGTTTGCTTTCCCTTGGAGTTTCTGAATCTGAAGCAAATTTGAAGGTGGAGGCAAATTGATGATTGCCTGAACCTTGCAAGGGTCGAGACGAATCCCATCCTTAGAGACTACAAAGCCAAGTAAACGACCAGAACTAACGCAAAACACACATTTGTGTGGATTGAGTCTTATCTTGTAGTGTCGGCAGCGTAGAAATATCGCTCTTAAATGCTGTGGATGATCAGTCCGCTTTCGCGAATGAGCCGGAAGGTCGTCGAGATATGGTTGAACGATGTTCTTGATGTCATGGAAGGCATAATTCATTGCCCTCTGAAACGTCGCCCTGCGTTCTTTAAACCAAAGGGTAATTTTCGATAAGCGAATGTGCCCCACGGACAAATGAATGCAGTCTTTGACTGGTCCTGTGGGCGGATATTTATTTGATTATACCCGGAAAATCCATCCATGAATGAAAAGATTTCACATCCTACGCATTCATCAATTATCTGGTCGATGAAGGGTGTAGGGTAGTTGTCTTTCGGACAAGCTTGGTTTACATCCCTATAATCGACACACACTCTAATTGTCCCTTGTTTTTTCATAACAGGGACAATATTCGATACCCAATCGGTTAGAGGAACCGGGTAGATGAAACCAGCATGGAGGAGCTTTTCAACTTCTGCTTTAATGGCAGCGGCTTTCTTGGGGTGCACCTGCCGAAGCCGTTGTCTTACTGGTTTGACATCAGGATACATCTTAATTTCATGTTCAACGATACTCGAGTCAATGCCTGGCATTTCATCATATGACCAAGCAAAGACATCTCTGAATTCGCGAAAAAGAGCGTTATATATTTCCAGTTCTGAAGGAGAACATCCTTTGCCGACATAAATATTCTCTACAACATTTGTTTTAGTCGAGATATTTATGGCTATAGTCTCTTCAATATTGGATAAGTTTCGCTCGGAATCCACCGTATTTACAGTATTTGATAGGAATTCAAAAACTGAAGGGTGATAAAGGTCATGTTGAGTATCTTCTTCATATTCTGGAAGAAGGGAACGATGGTGGCAATCATTCCATGGTGCCCCCTCAATCAACATTGATTGTAGGATTCCTTCGTCAGTCCCATGCACTTTCGACCAAGGATCTAATGGGGTACCATATTCTCTAGACCTATCTACCCAAACGCTTGATGAGCGTTGATTTGGGTTTGCCTCCCATGCCCGAAACATTGATTGCTACAATATTTCTATAGGGCTTGGGGGCAAAACCATTGCATGATCCATGTTGATATCGTTTTCTGAGATCTTCGTGGAAGATATCATGTTGCAGGCTCTTACCAATGCTACTTCTCCTATATAGATTGGAGGTGGAAGTGCGAAAGTTCCCATTAATGTGGGATCTTTCAGTAGGCCTACTCCGATGTCTTGAAGCAAATGGTTGCTTCCATGGATCATGGGAATGCTTCCTGTAACTTGTGAACCATTAGGGAGGATGTCTTGTTGGTCGACGATCATAATCCCTCCTTGAAAAGGGAATGCGATCTTCCTAAAATAAGTCGACACTACAGCTGCCATGGCGTATATCCACGGTCTTCCCAGTAGGCTGTTGTAGTCAAGATTCCCATCGATGACTTCAACATCTATTTCTACTGTTTTTCCCCCCAGTTCGACCTTCAAGTTATTAAGGATACCACATGGGGTATAGGTCCTTCCGTCGAATGCTTTCAATGTCGTCGAAGATCGCGACAAGGTCGGAGATCCTAAAGTTTTCCAGCAACTCATCGACATAATACATGTAGATGCCCCCTCATCAATAATTGTTCGGTGAACAATTTTGTTGAGGGCTTTCACTTGGATAAGGAAAGCTAGTTGAGCTGGTAACTGAGGATCGTATCCTTTGTGGTCGAAGGATACAAGATTGGAATCCTTAGGATCAACCCCACCAATAGCCGATAACAAGGCCTGCCTTTGGGATGGGAAATTTTGTAGTACTTCAAGAGTCGACATAGCGGATGGCGATTGGGCCAAATCTTCCACTATGTTATAATGCTGCGCCGCTCTGGCGCGAGGATTAAATGTCGACTTGTGTACTACTCCCTTTGGCGGTTTTATTGTTAATTCAGGAATGATGGGTGGTACAACTTCTGTCGAAGTTGTTGTCGAACTGCTTGGTTGATCTTTATCCTTGCCGTTCGACAGCTGCGGATTCCCGTAATCTTTGTTCCTTGTCGAAATCAAAGCATCATTTTGTTGCTTGGAGACCGACAACATAAGCACTTGCGACGGGGAAGCATTTCCACTATCAACCAGATTTTGACCTGGATTGGGAGACGGATCAGTTAACACAGCTGAGGTTTGCGAACTTTTGAAGAACCTTTTAAGCTCAGCTTTGTATGGACAATCCCTTGTCCAGTGATCCTCATCACATATCTGACATGGATATTTCCTATTTCCAGGAGGGTTTGAAGAAGTTTTTTCAGGAGATGACTCACCTTGTTTCTTCTTCTTCCCTTTGTTTTGCTTCTTCTTGCTTCCTGGTTGATTGGTTTCTTTGCCCTTATCTGCTGATACAGCATTTACTTCCGAAGCAAGAATCTCTTCTTTTGCATTTTGATCTGAATTCTTACGGGCTTTCTTAGACGAAGCCTTTGTCGATTTCGCGTTTGCCGTGCCAATCACACCATCGCCGGCATGAGAGTCACTATTTGATTTAGGAGGAGGAGGAATTGAGAATTCCGGTCTAGGGGCATCAGGTATTTTGTCGTAGAGCGTGCCAGACTGAGTGTAGACTAAGTCTAGATATTGTGCACGAGCAATAACTTGCTCCTCCGTTACGACTCCCCCCTTGGCCACATCTTCCGTTATAGCAGGAAGTAACGACTTGATAAACCATTCAGCTAATAGCTGATTGGGAACGTATGTTTTCACCATCCTACGACGACGACGCCACTCATGTATATGATCGGATATATGAGTGGCCGTTGTCTGCTTGAAGTTGGTTAAGATTTCCGTTCCCGTTTCATACCTTATCGGTAATTGAAAATGGGTTAAGAAAGTCGTGGCTAGGGAGCTGAAATTGTCAAACGAGGCTCTAGGTAATTCAATATACCATTTTGCCGCTGGACCCGTTAACGTCCTCTGGAAAAGGCGAAGCCTTATCGAATCATCATTTAGGGTGTTTGATGAACACCACAGATGAAAAGTCATCACGTGATTCGATGGGTCTTCACCTGGATTTCCATTGAATTTAGGAATGTCAGATGGAAGTTTGTGAGGAATCGCTGGCCACCAAGGGGCGTAAGCAATCAGATCGTTGGTTAACCGGTGTAAATCGGGTAACTCTAAAGTTGCCACGAATGGTAACTGTTGATTCAGGTTAGGTGAAGCATACCCAGGGTACGATGGAATTGCCTGAGCAGTGGGCCTTTGCATACCAGCATAATGTAATTGATGTTGGTATGACTGATACGGTTGGTGGACTTGACCACTGTAAAGCGGTTGATTTTGACCGTTTTGAATGTACGGTTGTCCACTGTTCGCAAAGATCTGCTGCTCAGAACCTTGGTACACTTGCTGGAATTGTGGTTGTTGGTATTGCACCAGCCATGGTTGTGAAGCCATGTTCTGCTGTGCTATACTAACCGTTGGACCAAGGTGTGGGGTAATTGTACCCGTTTGGACCTGTGTCGCCCCACCAGTTGGCGATTGTGGTTGTGTCACAGGGTCAAGGGGCTGTTGCATTACAACCTGAGAAATCTGAGGCTGACATACAACAGGCATCGCTTGAACTTGTGACACTGTTACAATAGCTGGTGTGGTCGGGATGTTCGACATAGGTACACATTGTTGCATAGAATATACAACCCTTGGTTGTTGAGGTAGCATAGGTACCCAACCACTTGATGTAACTCCAGTATAACCTGAATACTGTTGTGAACTCCCGTATGGATATCCTCCTGGAGGGGGTAATGAAAGGGCATACTGCCCCCCATACGGTAGCAATCCGGAACTCAAGGGGATTGTTTGCCCTTGGGGACTGGATTGCCCAAATTGACCTCCAAATGGATCAATCTGGCGAGTTTCAACATAAGAGTTGCCGGATATTATTCCTGAGGAACAAACTGGAACTGACCACACTGTCGAAATAGTCCCTGGGTGGACTCCTTCTAGCTGTTGTGAGCTAGTCGGGACAGATGGTATGCCGGCAAACATTGTCGGAGTGACGGCAGGGGGTTCTGCTATCGCCGTGTCATTTGACACAGTCCTAGATGTTGACGGTTGTTCAGACATTTTGAGTCTATCCAAGACATTACCTAGCGATTCTACAGGAACTTCCACTTGTGGTAGACTAACTTCTGATGTAGAAGGAAATAGAGTGACCCCGACTCCAAAATGTGTTGGAGTACTTGCTTGCGGATCCTCTACAATTTCCTCTATCGCAATCAAACCAGGTGGAAGGGGAAGACCATCAGGTCCGTAAAATATTTCTGGTGCCGAAGAAGGGGTTGAATCGACAGCGACAGTTGTTTGAGGAGCAAGACTCCCTGAACCGGTCACAGATGGAACTGGTTCAGTAACGCAAGTATTTGCCCCCAGACTAGGATCAATGTTACTGTCCCTCTGCGGCTGTTGAACTTCTTCTATAGAGGCAGGGTTTCCAGAAATGTTTGGAGTAATCGGAATCTCAGATGTTGTTGGAACACTTGTTCTAACTTTGATAGGAGATTTCGAACCGGTTAAACGAGTTTGCTTTGTCCGTACTGTTTTCGATTCCGGAGACAAAGACGGTTGACTCGTAAGCCTCCGCGAACGACAGGGTTTCAATTGACTTTCTTCCACGATTGCGGATTACTCGATCAACCAAAATACAAAAGGGGAAAATGTGTTTCCAAATTAAATGAATTTTTTAGACGCTTTTAGACACAACTTGCTTTTTCACTTTTAAAGAGTCGAGAAAAAGCTAAAGATGACTCTAGTCTCCTTCGATGTTTTAACGAGCCCGAAGTGACAAATGCTCGGATGGACTTTTTCTGTTATAGAGTCTGAAAAAGGCCAAAAGGAACTGCTCTGGAGTTCTAGGCAGAGGGTGTGCCAAACTTTTCGCAAAACCGCAGAATACTTTTTAGGGTACGGGCGGTCGATCTTCCTGAATGCTGTGTTCAGTGCATTGCGATTAGTAGGGCAGCCGACACGGCTTCCTAAGGATAAAGGTTTTATGCCTATAGGGGTCTCCCAATATATACGCGACGGTACGTGGGAGCACAATCCGTACTGGCGCTATCGTCCCTCAGGAGGAATCACCCACCATCCACGAGATCGACAGTCACCAGGCTTAACGACGCCGGAACACGTCTCTAGCCTAGACCTCTATGTTGTGTGTTATGTTGCAAAGCATTGTTAAGTTCATTCAATTTATTTTAGGTTGATCTTTTTTAAAGTTTGCCTTTCAAGGTTCACCACGAGATGTATGATACAAATTCCTAAATGCAGTCTAAAGATGATAAGCAAGCTTTATATCTTTTCAACTTTGAAAATCCTAGCTACTAAGGGAAAAGAAAGACACCATCTTTTCTCAAAGAGCAATCAGCACACTCTAATGCACTTTTCCTAAATCAAATATGCAAACTGTCAAAATGCAAATGCACAATGCAGGTGTTTGTTTTCCGCTTTCTTAGTATTGATGCCTACAAAGAAAGCTTTTTGTACAACTTTGAATTTGCTTTTAAATGACCAATACAAACAAGTTTACTTTTTCGAAATCAGAGAGGGTAGAAGAGATTACAACACTTAACGATTTTTGAAATGAATACTTGTTTCGACACTTAAAAGAGACAAAATCAAACCAATAAGCAAAAGCAAATGTATAATCAACTGTAAACAGCCAATGAACTCTCTCCTAAGATCACAATCAACAGATCTGAATCAAAGGCTACAGGATGACTATTTCACTGAAGCAAAGGAAAACTGTAAATGACGTCACAAACACATAAAAACACTCACAGTCTTTTTGTACAAAAGGAGGTGGAATTTAAGCAGAGAAAAGGAGTTATCAGACTGGTACCTATGCTGGTTACAGGCTGCAAAAATCAGAGATCAAAACAAGGCAAAACAGAGCAGAGAACCCCAGCTGCACAAGGGCAAACTGGTTCAGCGCAACCTCAACATAGGGGTTTTGACATTCAACGCAGGTAGCCTTCACGGGAACTGCGTTGAAATGCAGAATCCCTTCACTGGGTCTGCGCTGAAGGAGAAACTCTCGTTTCCCACAAGTTCTGGGTCACAGATTGCTATTTAATTCACTGTTTCAGGCCAAATAAAAGCAACGAGCAAGGTACAATCAAAGGGATGCTTTGAGGGAGTGCTAAGATGTATCACAAAGGATCATCAAATCATTTGTGAGTCCATTGTTCAGATCATAGACAATTCCAGTGATTGGATCAAAGCAGCGACTGTCTACTTTGCATCTAGGAATAGCAGATGCAGTTCGATTGTTGTTGTCAAGTCTATGAAACAAACAATGATAGAAACACAAATAAAATGACTAAACAGATCTCCCCAGCGGAGTCGCCAATTTGTTGTGGGAAAAAATGCCTATGCAGGATGATCCTATCCACCTAAGGTGTGACAGTGCCTTACCAACAAACAAGGACAGCTATTCTAGTTTCTTCCTTTATGAAATGTGAAAGAAGAGAGATAAATAGACTTACCGGTGTCTTCCGTTTGTCCCTCGATCCAGTCTCTCTTCTCTTTGGGAGTTCACAGCTACTTGCCTTTTTGCTCGTCCAGCTTCAACGGGTTCATACGAGATCACAAGAGAACAGCTACTTGCCTTCTCGCTGGCCCAGCTTCAACAGATTCCTGCAAGATCACAAGAGAACAGCTACTTGCGACAAGAGAAGAACACTACACAAAGAGAGATGTTCACATTCATAATTGATTTAGGATTAGGAATAAACCAAATACACTAATGCAATCATACATCAAAGATACATCAGTATATAGGAGAAACCAAGATAGCTTTATTGATGAATAACAAGGTTCAGGAAGAGATACAACCCAGAGGGCTCCAATCCAGCATCTCCTTCACAGCAAATGGAATTCCTATCTTCACCCCCTTCAAAGCATTAAGCACCCAATGATTCCAATCTCAAACCCACAGCAATTCTTTGCAATAACAAAATTCCAGCCTCCTAGATCTCATGGAGGAGAGATCCATATATAGATGTTTGGAGAGAGGATGAGTTAGCTTGAGATCTGACTAGTGTCCTCTCCCTCTATCAGTTCTTGATTCCACTTGGAGATTTGGAACCTCTTACTCATCACCAGTCGAATTCCCTGAGGCAAGTGTCATTTTGGAAGCTTCCTGGGTTCTGACACCTTGAGAAATGAACTTGCCACATGTCCACTCTCGCTCAGCGTAGGTAGCCAGTGTTGCCTTTGACATTCAGCGCAGGTAGCCAGTGTTGGCTTTGACATTCAGCGCAAACAGCTAGTGTAGCCACTGAAATGATCCTGAATTGACTTGTTTTTGAGCAGTTTCTGGTGGAGAACTTCTGTGAATTGCCGTGGTTTGTTAGCCTTGTTCCTCTAGGGGTAGGAACAATATGTTTAGGGACTTTGGATCCCTTAGATTATGGACATTTTATGCTCAATGCTGTAAGGCACAAAAATGTTTATAACACATAGGGATGGCCCCTTCAGAATACACTACATAGCAGAAGAAATAATTTCTGGTTAAGGCAACAACCTTTTCACTAATAGCAGGACATTTGTATAAGAGGGGACTAGATGAAGTGTTGCATAGGTATGTTTCGGAGCATGAAAGGTAGATAATTTTAATAGAAGCTCGTAGTGGAACAACTTGTGGACATTATGTAGGGAAAGCCACCGTGATTTTTTTTTAAGAGCATGATTATGGTGGCCTACACTACACAAAGATGCAAAGGAGTACTATCGAGCTTGTGATGTCCTCCAAAGAATAAGAAAACCTTCAAGAAGAAATGAAATGTTGTTTGTGCCACAAGTAACATTGCAGGGTTTTGATAAATGGGCTATTGATTTTGTTGTACCTATCAATCCACCAAAAAAAAGGACTAGTGTGAGGTTTATAATCACTATGACTGATTACTTGACAAGGTGGTCCAAAGCACAGTAAGTGAAGGATTGCATCGCATAAACTGCTACATAGTTCATCTTTGAATACATACTGTCCAGATTTGGGTGTCCAAAGATATTGATTGTTGATCAAGGATCACATTTCTTGAGTAAGACCATTGAAGCATTAACTGAGGAATTTCAATTTTACCACCAAAAGAGCACTCCTTATCATCCTCAAGAAAATGGAACCATGGAAGCATTCAACAATATTTTAGAGAATGCACTGACCAAGGTATGTATTAACGTAAACATGGATGACTAGGATCGTAGGGTTCCAACATTATTATGGGCTTATAGGACTACATGAAAAATGTTGACAGGTAAAACATCCTTTAGGTTGGTTTATGGGCAAGAAATTGTAATACCCATGGAATAAATTGTCCCTAGCCTAAGAATTGCAACTTTTACAAATAGGGAAGACTCGACATAATGGAAGAAAGGATGTCACAGTTACTTGCTCTAGAAGAAGACAAGTTTATATCTGGATTTCATCAACAAGTACTAAAAGTAAGAGAAAAGGCTTGGAATGATAGGCACATTAAGAAAAATAATTTTCCAGTAGGATACCTTGTTCTCCTCTATCACATTAAGTTTGTGAAGATTCCAGGGAAATTCAAAACACACTGGTTAGGTCCATATATTATTAAGTATATTACAAATGGAGGCGCAATACAGTTAGTGAATTTAAATGGAGAATTAATTCAGGGAAAGATAAATGGAAATAGATTGCAGTTGTACAGGGAAAATCCTTCCCCTATAGCTTTTCCCTAAAGAATAAATATGGAAATTCTTAGTGTCACATGTATTTGAAAATGGGCACTACACTATAAACTATGCTACAGAAAGATCTTTGACGAAGAAAGTACTTCGCTATAGTCGAGAATATGTCGAAGTTCGCAGGAAGCCTTGATGTAAGACAAAGGTGCACTACAATAGGGAATGTGTCAAAGCTCACCAGACAAGTATAAATATGAATGTTCAAAGGGAAAATGCATGTGCAAATTTTCATTTAAGATGACAAGTTGGCAGAATTTAAGGATATATATGCATTTAATGACATAATATGAACATAATCGGGACAAAATCAAATCTAATGATGAGGTTCGAAGGATGAAATTGTTATAAATAGCCAATTCCCACTAATATTAATAAATTTTCTAAATCAAGAGCTCATGTGATTAATAGTGCAAATAAGTTGCAAGAGACTCCGGTGTGTATGTCATCGAGCGATCTTGGGAGGAGATTTTGTGGACTTTTCATGAGGAGGGATTGGCTAGAGTCATGGAAGTCATTGATATGTCCACACTAGTAGTTGAAACACCCATAGTAGCATCACCTACAGTAGCAACACCATCACCTCTCAAACAATGGAAATCACCAAGGACAAAGCAAACCAAGGAAGAAAGAACCAAGAGAAATAAAGACAAGAAGTTTGCCAAACCTGTGAAACCTTAGAATCAACTTGACCAGGTCAATAATGAAGAAGAAGTGGAGGAAATTAAGGCAGAGGAAGGTGGTGCAATTTTCATCTCACCTCTACCCTCATACATCCCACCAAGGAAGCCAAGTGCCAAACAAGTAAGGATTCCAAAGAAGCGAAGTATCGGACATTCACACCACTATTGTCAGAATGTGTGTCATTCTTAGGAGAGATTTTAGGGAAAATCCTTCAGCTCAAATTTACAGACTATGATTTTCACTATCATAATAAGTACCCTTGGTTCGCACCAGACAAGAACTTGCAGTAGGTTCACTACCCAGAGAGTAGAGTGACAATATTGGAACCACAATAGTGGGCGAATGGGTTGAGATTATCAGGACTGCTCAATATGTTGAATGTGTTGCACTTCGGCAGAAGTTCATAAAACAAAACATGTGTACACAAATTGTTGGTATCAATACATGATGGACACCTGTCGATGAGGAATAAGATCCCCATAGACCAAATGTTGATTTGGAGGATCACAAGATTACCAAGGGTAGAACCCCGTGGAGGAGTTTGTGGGAAAGGATCAAGACCATACTTTGGCGGAGAATATGAAGAAAAAGTACATGTTGGTCAAAGGAAACAGGGGCTATGACACGATCAATGACCAAGCAGTTTTCTTCACCGCACATATTTTGGCCGAGAAGATCGCGAGGAAGTGCCACACAAATGAATTTCTTACATCAGTGGTGTCTCTAGTTGTGTAGTGAACAAATGGAATCATGTATAACTGGGATGGATACTTATTCAAGGAATTCTTGGATGACTACCGTGAGGTCCAGGATAAAGGTATGTCTTTCCGTTACACCTGGTAAATCTTGATCATTTATATGTTGGCATGGAAGGTGTCGGAGGATACGCAGTTTCCTCTAACAGAAGTAAATGTATATGAGGTCACAAGGTATGCTTCACTGTGGCATACCACTCAAGCATCGCGAGCACAAGAGAATAAAATATTCTTCATATTATATCAAATGGATTGACACATGTTAGTAAACCATCATCCGTGCCTTTTGTAGAGTTTGTATAAACAGTATAGCCCTATGGCGAGGTTCAAGGAAGATTTTCATAAATTGTACATACATGTGCGTAGAGACACGAACAAGGAATGACATGCATTTCCATATATGGTCAAAGAGGATGATCTGGTAGAAGTAATACAAACATGGCCCACATAATGGATGACTCTATTGGAGGAAGTAGGAGACAACGCAAAAAAAGAAGAAGAGTTGCACACTTTTCACCATGGCGATGCCAATGGAAAAGACAAGGAGAAAGAGGTAGAGGAAGAGGAAGAGGAAGAAGAACACCATGATGAAGAACACCATAAGGATAACCCCAAAGGAGGTGAGGATATGACTAAGGAGTCAGAAAAGGAAGAAATAGAGAAAACTGCCACAGAGAAAAGGAAGAACCAAGGCGAAGTTACCATTAAGAGTGGAAAGAAGCATAAGGCAGATTAAAAAAATAGATCACATAAATGGTTCTCACTAAAGGTGACCTAGATAAAATTGGACACAAAGTTCAAGAGATAACAATGGAATCCTAGAATAGTGTGGAATATCTCTATAGTGAGCTCATTATAGGTGTGTAACAAAGTATTGTAGAGCTAAAGATTTGGGCACAAACCTCCAAACGAACAGCACAGTTAGGCTAAGCACTCCATCGAGAAAGATTGATAGAAACAACATTTGGGATGAGGATAATGCAGTTACCTACTGGAGCTCTACAGTTTGAATTTTTCAAAGTCAAGCAATAGGCAAAAGGTTGGGACCATGTCAATATGAACATGGCAGCACTGTTGTTATGAAACCAGCTCAAGAAAAGATAGAAAAGATAGATCAACGCCTTCGAATTCAGCCTCTTCGAGGGGGCAACCTCCTTTACATTACATAAATGAACAATTCTTGGATGATTCAAATGACAAAACCTCCTTTCTATATATAGGAGTCTAAGGAGTCACAATATAATCTATCCAACCTAAAATTAATAATATAAAGCCACAAAAATAACAATAGAGGGATTCTATGGGGCACAGAAATAACAACATGGGGGTAATAGGGGCACAACAATATAAATAAGGGGTATAACTACAATAGTAATGGGGTAATCACTAGTATTATAGGGACCCAACATGCCCCTCTCCTTCAAAAAGGTGTTGTCCTCAACGCTTGAGTAGTTCTGGATACTTCTGCATAAAATTCTCATCCTCCCATGTGGAATCTTCAGCGGATAAGTTCTTCCACTTGATAAGATACTCTGAAATTGATCGATTTCGTAGCTGTCGAGTTCTTGTTTCTGTGACTGCTTCCGGTTCCAATATAATTTTTCCTTCCTCGTCAAGTTCTGGCAATATTGTTTGAACTGGGAGCTTGTCACCTATAACCTTCTTTAAACATGAAACATGGAAAACTAGGTGCAATCGAGAAGCTGCAGGAAGCTCCAATTTGTATGCCATAGTACCAATCTTTTGCAACACCTTGTACGGACCATAATACTTTGGTGATAATTTATTATCCTTCTTAGCTTGCTTTAGGGACATTTGCTTATATGGTTGTAGCCATAGGAATACCCAATCACCTACATCAAAACTTCTTTCACTGCGATGTTGATCTGCCTGTTGTTTCATTATATTTTGTGCCAACACGAGGTTATCCTTTAAGATTTGGAGGACTTGTTGTTGATGTTCGATGTGATGTTCCACTGCCTGAACCTTAGAATTTTCTCTTAAATATGATGTGATGGATGGTGGTTGATACCCATAAAGTGCCATAAATTGGGTCATTTTTGTTGTTGTATGAAAGGAAGTGTTATACCACCATTCAGCCAGAGGCAACCATTTGACCCATTGTGTCTGTTTATCAGATACAAAGCAACGAAGATATCCTTCCAAACATTTGTTTACTATCTCAGTTTGCCCATCAGATTGAGGATGATAAGATGAGTTATGAGCTAACTCAGTACCAAGACAAGAAAATAATTTTGTCCAAAAATTTCCAGTGAAAATGGGATCTCTGTCACTTACAATAATCTTTGGGTTTCCATGTAGCTTTTGAATTGTTTCCATAAATGCAGTAGAAACTGTACTGGCTTTAAATGGATGTGATAATGCACAAAAGTGTGCATACTTGGTAAGTCTGTCAACTACCACCATTATTACACTCTTTCCCTCAGACTTGGGTAAACCTGTGATAAAATCCATTGAAACCTCCTCCCAACGTTGGCTTGGAATGGATAAAGGTTGTAATAGACCTGGTGTCTTAATTGTTTCAACTTTATTTTGTTGGAAAAACAAACATTCCACCACAAACTTTTGAATATCTGATTTAAGGCCATCCCAAAAAAATTCCTTCTTAACCCTGTGGTAAGTTTTTAAAAATCCTGAGTGCCCTCCTAAGGGAGAAGTGTGCAATTCCATAAGAATCTTTTGTTTTAGCTGGGAATTCTTACAGAGGTATAAGCAATCTTTGTACCATAATGAATCATTTTGCCAGCTAAATGTATCAGATGTATTGGAACCTTGTTGTAGCTTTCGAATAAGTGCCCACACTTCTTCATCATTCTTCCATTCCTCCCTTGCTTCGTTTATCCAATCTGGTTGGATAATAGAAATGGCGCACAACAATGCTTCCACATCCTCATCCTTTCTTGAGAGTGCATCTACCACCACATTTTGCTTCCCTTTTTTGTAGATGATTTCAAAGTCATAACCCAACATCTTTGTGACCCACTTTTGTTGCTCTTCAGAGGATAATCTTTGTTGTAAAAAGTTTTTAAGGCTATCATGATCTGTTTTTACCTTGAAGTGTCTTCCCATTAGGTAGGGTCGCCATTTCTTAAGTGCATGGAGTATTGCCAACATTTCCTTCTCATAAATAGCTTTGCTTGAAAACTTTCCCTTGATTGGACGACTTTCAAAAGCAATGGGTCTTTCATCTTGCATTAGAACAGCACCAATTCCATTTCCTGAAGCATCACATTCCACAATAAAGGTTTTTGTGAAGTCCGGTGTAGCTAAGACCGGTTCTTGGCACATTGCCTCTTTAAGATGTTCAAAGGCCATTGTTGCTTCCGGAGTCCATGAAAATGCATCTTTCTTCAATAATGTTGTTAGAGGTGCTGCTATTCTCCCATAATTCTTAAAAAATTTGCGATAATACCCTGTCAACCCAAGAAATCCTTGCAGATGCTTTATGGATGTGGGGATTTTCCATTCCTTAATGGCTTTAATTTTGCTAGGGTCTACCTTAACTCCTTCATGAGATACAATATGACCCAAATATTCCACCTCCTGGACTCCAAAGAAACATTTGGAACTTTTTGCATATAATTATTTCTCCTCCAATAGTTGTAGCACCTTGTCAACATGTTCAACATGATCCTTCCAAGACTTGCTGTAGATTAGTATATCATCAAAAAATACTAACACAAATTTTCTAAGGAATGGTTTGAAAATTGAATTCATCAAACCTTGAAATGTTGAAGGTGCATTGGTAAGGCCAAAAGGCATGACCAAAAATTCATAATGACCCTCATGAGTTCTAAATGCCATTTTTGGAATGTCTTCAATCTTCATTCTGATTTGATGATATCTCGAACGAAGATCCAACTTGGTGAAGTAAATTGATCCATGCAATTCATCCAGTAATTCATCAATGACAGGAATGGGGAACTTATCTTTAATAGTGAGCTTGTTGAGCTCCCTATAATCCAGACACATGCGCCATGATCCATCCTTCTTGTGCACCAATACTACTGGAGCAGAGAAAGAACTTTGACTTGGTTGAATTATACCAGCCTCTAACATTTCTGCAACCATACGTTCAATTTCACTTTTTTGGACATAGGGATATCTATACGGCCTGATGTTTGGAGGAACACTTCCTATAATCAGATGAATAGCATGATCATGATCACGCATAGGTGGGAGAACTTTGTGAGCCTCAAATACCTTGGAATGATTGTCCAGGACTTTTTGGAGATCTGGAGAAATAGATGATTCCAATGTGGAAACATCTAGTGAACATAATTGTGCAATTACACCTCTTTGCTCCTTTTTTAGAAGCTTTGTCATACCATTAGAGATGTTTATCTTTCCTGGTTTCCCTACAATACCCCTTAATTCAACTTCCTTTCCTTCCGTAGAAAATTTGATGAAAAGTTCTTGAAAATTAAAAGATATTGTACCCAAGGATTGTAGCCATTGGACTCCTAGTACAACATCAGCACCTCCCATTGGAATGGAAAGCATTGGGCTAGTCAATACATATTCTCCCATGGATAGCTTGATATTATGGCACCTTCCAGAGCAATTTATTGTTCCTCCATTTGCAATCATCACTTGACACTCTGGTGCTGGATATAGGAAGCAATTCAATTCTTTTGCTACCCTACAATGAATAAAATTGTGGGTGCTTCCTGAATCAATCAACACTATTACCTTTTCCTTCTTGATTTGTCCTTCTATCTTGATGGTTTGAGGAGTGGTAATTCCCGCCAATGCATTACAAGATATGGTCGGATTTATTTGTTCTTCATCTAGGCTTTGTTCCTGGAGTATATCTTCTTCTTTTGACCTTTCTTGCTCCTCTTCTTCTTCCTCTTCATAATCTATGTAGAATAATTTCTTCTCAGCACACTTATGACCTTTAGTGTATTTGCTATCACAACTGTAACAAAGCCCTTTTGCTCTTTTTTCTTCCAATTGTTGTGGTGTCAACCTTATATGTTGTGGGATACTAGGGGCAACAACACTTCCGTCTTTATAGTTGTGAGTGGTATGCTTCCTGGTTGCCATAATTTTGCTTTCCATTTTTCTTGCTAACCTGAATGCCTTCTCTAATGAATCAGGTTCCCAAAGGCGAACATCATGTTGTATATTATCCTTTAAAGACCCTATGAACACATCAATCCTATGCTCCTCTAGAATATCTTTTACCCTTATGTTCAATTTTTGGAACTCCTCAATGTGCTCCATTACTGAACCCTTTTGTTTGAGACTTATCAATTGGCTAAAAAAAGTGTTGCTTTTTGTATCTTCATAATGTGCTATCAATTCTTCCGTAAAAATTTCCCAAGTGATAAATTTTTTACTAGAGAAAAGCCATTGATACCATACAAACTGATTTGGTTCCAAATATACAATTGCCATACGTACCTTTTGTGTGTTTTGTACATTATTGAGATCGAAGAACTGCTCCATCTGTAATATCCATGTGGCGGGATCCTTGCCATCAAACTTCCTCATATCGATTTTTGGAATATGGTGGGTCTTCGATCCAACATTAGAGTCTATGGAATCATGATTAACATTACTTTTGTTCACATCATGAGTTTCCTTTACAGCCTGTTACAGGGAAAAGTGTCTACTCAGAACTGCTTATCCCACTAAGGTGTGATAGCTGCCTTAGAAACAAACAAAGTAAAGCTACTTTCATTTTTCCTTTATGAAGTATAGATAGAGAAGAACAAAGAAGACCAACCTCTGTCTTGCGCTAATCTCCTGGTTCGATTCCTCTCTTTCTTAATAGTCTTTCGCTACTTGTTCCCTTGCACACCCAGCTTCATAGAGTACCTGTAAGATCACAGTAGCATAGCACTACACAAGAACATGGATCTATAATCATAAACAATCTAGGATTAGATGTAAATTTACCATACAAATGCAGCAAACATAAATGACACAAGAGTATGGAGGAAAACTTGAATAGCTTTTATTGATAAATAAGAAAGAGCCAAGGGGAGTTACAACCAGTTGTTCTGACCCAGCATCATCCTCTCAGCAAGGAAGCCCCTCTTCACCTCATACAAAGCTTAGATCACCCAACAATCTAATGTTTGTCTCAAGAAACCAACAACAATTCCTTACAATATGCAAAATTCCAGCCTCCGGATCTCTGGGATGAGGGATCCATATATAGATATCTGTAAGGGAGATGAATCAGCTTGTGATTTGATTAGTGTCTTCCCTCTGATAGTTCTTACTTCCACTTGGAGATTGATGATCTCTTACTCATCCTTGGTCGAATTCAGAGAGGCAAGTGTCACAGGAGAAGTTTCTGGAAGCTTCCATTGCCTCTCCACCTCACGGAATGACACTGCCATTTGTCACTTCTCGCCCATCGCACCCCATAGAAGGGATTTTTGAAATGCAATGCACCCACACAGTGTGTTTAGGTGAGATGCAACGCACTTTGCCTATGGAGCAGCTGAAATGATCCTGTTTTGACCAATTTTGAGCAGTTTTTCATTGAGAACTTCTGGGAGAAGCTGTAATCAGTTGACCTTGTTCCTTTAGGGGTTAGAACAACACTTTTAGGGACTTAGGAGCCCTTGGTTTATGGACATTTCATGCTTGGGGTTGTAGTCCCAAAAATGTCTATAATAGTTGCCCCCTAAAGCATGAGGTCGTTAATCTTTTGATGTCGGGTGAAATGCTTTATTATGAGGATTCAGAGTTCTTTCAAGATGGGAGGAGCCCTGTAATAAGATACAATACAATACATTATCTTCATAATATTTTCATTTTTAGCTGAGGCGGGCATTCCCATGCTTAGCTTTATAAATTCATTTTTATGTACATAGGACACTCAATCGTCTGAGTGTAGACTAATGATTCTAGTAGAGCCATCATCCCTTTGATTGGATGATTATCTGTGCAGAAATGATGTACATTTGATGTCTTTATTTCCCTGAATATATATCGCAGCCTGGATAGATGAAACTAGATCCGGGGTCTTCAATCTCGTTCGATCTTCACTCGAAGTACAAGTCTATCCATGTGAGAGATGTTCTGGAGTCGAACATGGAAAGAGATCACTTGATTACCAGCCAATGATGTAAGTTGTTAACAAGTGCGAGAGGAATCACCGATAATGATAATGACCCTCAAGGTACTGCAGTACAATTCATGTGGTGTGAATAAAGGACTTGGCGTCAAACACCACGAAAAATATTTCGGTCGAAGGTCATTGATGTAAACCTGTCGCCGGAAGTGAGAAACTTGCCATTGAGGCATGCAAGCTTCAAAGTACTGAATGGGGTGTTCCTAGATCAACTTCTTGGATAATGAGCTGATGTCAACAAGAAGTGATCCGTCATAGGAGGGCCTTAATGAATCCCACATCAATGACACGGAACGGAGCAAATGATTTTAATGGAGGTGAAAACGATCTGGTGATATAAGGTTCAGGGTGGCGGTCATGAAAGAATAGAGTGTAAATGTATTGTAGCGGGTGAGACACAGGTGAATTCTCTGAATGACTTCTCTTGAACATATCGGTGACACTGACATGATGGATTGGTAGCATTAACCCCAAATGTGGATGGTGTGATGGGACCATGGTGATGTGACCGGTGAATGAAACAACCCAACCCGACTTGGATGCGGAGTGAAAGTGTCATGTTCAAGAACGACTTGCTACCAACAAAGTTTCTTCAAGTTTTCTTCCCAAATTTTCCCCAGTCATTGCTGACCAGTACCTCTTTATTTTTTTCAAGCTTGAGGAGGATAACATATGCTTGTTCTATAATTTTCCCTTCGGGCAAACCCATCACTATGTTTTAACGAGCCTAGCGATAGTGAAACTCGTTCTCGTCTATAGACAAGTTTGTCGCTATTAAATTTTAACGAGTTTAACGACAAAGATAACTCGGTCCTTTTCAATTTTAGAGAGTCTGAAAAGGAACGTAAAGGAAACTCCAAAATTCCTTTTTCGTCATCTAATCCCTTAAGTCCGAAAAAGTATAAAACAATACAGAAGGGATGAATTTTGATACTTTTAACGAGCCGAACAAATCAAGCGCTCGATCTTTTTGTGTAATAATTCCTCAGGTCCAAAAAGATTAAAATTTAGAGGAGGGATAGCACTTCTGGTCCCTTTAACGAGCTGGAGAGGCCAATGGCTCGTTAATCTTTTCATATTTTACAAGTCAGTTGAAAAGAGCTTAAAGGAGACTCGTCTTTTGGGGAACAAGTGATAGAATTGGGTAGCAGCTGATTCCAGGTAAGGTTTGGAATGTTCCAATCACGGTAGTGTTACAAGGATGGCTAGTGAGATCACTCTTCGCAGCTGTTCCTCAAAAGGGGTAAACATTCAAATGGAGGTGAATGATCGGCCAATACAGAGTGGAGGTGATGGTGAGAACACGACCAAGGCTTTTAAAGGCTGAAGTACTACATTCACGACGATTATTTACCGGGGAATAGTTCATTTTTTAATGAGCTTAAATGCGGGGAGAAACATTTGCTCATGACTTATGTTTATTTTTTAACGAGCTTGAACTATGTGCTAAAACTGCTCGATGGGGGTTTATTTTTTAACGAGCTTGAACCCTATAGTAACACTACTCATGGCGGGTTTATTTTTTAACGAGCTTGAACCCTACAGTAACACTGCTCGTGATAAGTTTGCATGCCCCCAACATAATAATGCAAATCGAGGTGCATGCCCCCCAAGCTTCATTGCATTCATCTCGGTGGTTGGAATGAAGGTTTACCTTTGAGATTTGGAAAGGGGATTTGTTTCATTTTTTAATGAGGTTGACACAGTAAAAGAACTATCCTCATGACTCCTTGTTTCATTTTTTAACGAGGTCGACACGAGATAAGAACCATCCTTGGAGTCCACCATATTTACAGTATTTGATAGAAAATCAAAAACTGATGGATGATTAAGGTTGCTGGAATAATCTTCGTGGTAATCCGGAAGATGGGAGCGATGGTGGCAATCTTCCCATGGTGCCTCTCCTATCATCATTGATTGAATGATTCCTTCGTCTGTAGAATGTACATGTGACCAAGGATCTGAAGAGGTGCCATATTCCTTAGACCTATCTATCCAAACACTCGATGAGCATTGATTTGGGTTTGCCCCCCAAGCCAAGAAAATTGATTGCTACAATATTTCTAAAATGGCGATGATACATGCTGACAAAATGTTTAGGAATCTTCCGAATCCATTAGATATAGAAGATTTCATATTGCAGGTTTCCATTGTGGCCACTTCCGCCAAATTGCTCGAAGGTGGTAGGGCAAAAGTACCCATTAAGGCAGGGTCTTTTAGGAGGCCTACTCCAATATTTTGAAGCGAATGATTGCTTCCATGGATCATTGGAATGCTTCCGTAACTTGTGAACTGTTGGGGAGAAATGTTTGTTGGTCGACGATTGTAATTCTTCCTTGAAAGGGAAATGCAATCTTCCTGAAGTAGGTCGACACAACTGCGTCCATGGCATATATCCAGGGCCTTCCCAGTAGGATGTTGTAATCGAGGTTTTCATGGATAACCTCAACATCAATTTCTATTGTTTTGCCGCACAGTTCAACTTGCAAGTTACTTAAAATCCCGTATGGAGTGTATGATCATCCATCAAATGCTTTTAATGTCGTTGATGATCTCGACAAGGGTGGTGAGCCTAAATTTTTCCAGCAACTCATCGACATAATACATGTAGATGCCCCCTCATCAATAATTGTTCGATGAACAGTTTTGTTGAGGGCTTTCACTTGAATAAGGAAAGCTAGTTGAGCAGGTAATTGAGGGTCATATCCTTTATGATCAAAGGCCACAAGATTGGAATCCATTGGGTCAATCCCACCTATTGTTGATAATAAAGCTTGCTTTTGGGAGGGGCAATTTTGCGGTACCTCAATTGTCGACATAGCGGACGGCGATTGGGCCAGGTCCTCTATTATATTATAATTCTGTGCTATTTTTGCACGAGGATTAAATGTCGATTTGTGTACTACTCCCTTTGGCAACTTTATCATTGGTTCAGGAATGATGGGTGGCACAACTTCGGTTAAAGTTGTTGTCGAACTACTAGGTTGTTCATTAGCCTTGTTATTCGACAGCTGTGGATTCCCGTAATCTTTATTCCTTGTCAAAGAATCACTTTGCTGCTTTGAGATAGACAACATAAGCACTTGGATCGGGAAGCATTTTGATTAGCAACCAGTTTGGTTCCTAGGTTTGGAAATGGATCAGTCAATACTGTTGAGGTTTTTGAATTCTTGAAGAATTTTTTAAGCTCAGCTTTGTGTGGACAATCTGCGGTCCGATGATCCTCATCACATATGAAGCATGGATTTTTTGGTTTCCCATTTCCAGGAGGGTTTGCAGAAGATTTTTTAGGTGATGATTCTTCCTGTTTCTTCTTCTTCCCTTTGCCTTTCTTCTTGCCCCCTGGTTGCTTGGTTTCTTTGCCCTTATTTGTCGATACGGCATTTACTTCTGAGGCAAGAAGTTCCTCTTTTGCATTTTGACCGGAAATCTTACGGGCCTTTTTAGATGTAGCCTTTGTCGATTTCGTGTCTGTTGCGCCAATCACGCCATCGCCGGCATGAGAGTCATTGTTTGATTTAGGAGGAGGAGGAACTGAAAATTCTGGTCTAGGAGCATCAGGTATTTTATCGTAGAGTGTGCCAGACTAAGTATAGATCAAGTCTAGATATTGTGCACGAGCAATAACTTGCTCTTCAGTGATGACTCCTCCCTTTGCCACATCTTCTGTGATAGAAGGTAATAATGACTTAATAAACCATTCAACTAGCAGCTGATCAGGAACATACGTTTTTACCATTCTGCGACGACATCGCCACTCATGAATATGATCAGATATGTGAGTGGCCATTGTTTGCTTGAAATTGGTAAGAAGTTCCGTTCCCATTTCGTACCTTATGGGTAACTGAAAATGGGTTAAAAAGGTTGTGGCTAGTGTACTGAAGTTATCAAATGAAGCTCTAGGTAATTCAATATACCATTTTGCTGCCAGACCAGTTAACATTCTCTGAAAAAGGCGAAGCCTAATCGAATCATTGTTTAGGGTGTTTGATGAACACCACAGATGAAAGGTCATCACATGATTCAACGGGTCTTCACCCGGATTTCCATTAAATTTAGGAATATCTGACGGAAGTTTATGCGGAATCGCTGGCCACCAAGGGGCATAAGCAATTGGATCATTCGTCAGCCAGTTTAGATCTGGTAATTCTAGAGTTGCTACAAAGGGCAATTGTTGATTCAGGTTAGGTGAAGCATACCCAGGATAAGATGGAATCGCCTGAGCAGTGGGTCTTTGCATACCAGCATAGTGTATTTGATGCTAGTAACTTTGACAAGGCTGATGGGCATAACCATTATAATATGGTTGTTGATAACTGCTTTGGAAATGCGGTTGCCCATTACTTACAAAGACTTGTTGCTCAGGTCCTTGATATGATTGCTGGAATGGCAGTTGTTGAGATTGAATCATCCATGGTTGTTGGACCATTTGCTGTTGCCAATTACTGGATGATTGACCAATATGAGAAGTCATAGTACTTGTTTGAGCCTGAGTCGCTCCAGATAATGAGGCACTAACCTGAGGTTGTGATTGAGTTGTTGAGACAAGAGGCTATGGTATTGCAACCTGAGAAACTTGGGGTTGACATACAACAGGTAGCGCTTGCACTTGCGACGCAGTCACCATAGCAGGTATAGTGGGAATATTCGACACAGGGTGGACTGGTTGCATTGAATATACAACCCTTGGTTGTTGAGGTAGTATTGGTACCCAACCGATGGATGTAATTCCAGTTTGACCTGAACTTTGTTGTAAACTCCCATATGGTTGTTCTCCGGGAAGGAACAATGAAAAGGCATACTGCCCTCCATATGGTGGCAATCTAGTACTTAAAGGGTAGATTGGCCTTTGAAGACACATTGGATCAATTTGTTGAGTTCCAAAATAAGAAATACCAGATGATAATCCAGATGAAGAAATAGGAACTAACCATGTTGTCAAAATAGTCCCTGATTGGACTCCGGCTTGTTGTTGATAACTTGCCGGGACAGATGGTATACCGGCGAACATCATTGGAGTAGCAGCAGGAGGCTCTGCCACTGCTGCGTTAGATGACACAGTCCTGGATGTCGATGGTTGTTCAGACATATCTAGTCTATCCAAAAGATTTCCTAGCGATTCTACAAGAACTTGCGATGAAGGGAGACTAACTTCTAAGACCAACGAGGGAACAGTGACGTTATTCCGATTAAAATAAATTTTAGACGCTTTGACACAACTTGTTTTTTCAATTTTTAAGAGTCGAGAAAAAACAAAGATGACTCTAGTCGCCTTCGATTTTTAATGAGCCTGAAGTGACAAGTGCTCAGATGGACCTTTTCCGTTAAGGAGTCTGAAAAGGAACGAAAGGGATTGCTCTAGAAATCTAGGTAGAGGGATTACCAAACCAATCACAAAACTACAGAATACTTTTTATGGTACAGTAGTCAATCTTCCCGAATGCTGTGTCCAGTGCATTGCAATCAATAGGGTAGTAGACACAGCTTCCTATGGATAAAGGATTAAGCCTATTGTGGTCTCCCAAAATATACTCGATGGTACGTGGGAGCACAAGTCTGTACTGGCACTTATCGTCTCAAAGTGGAGGAATCACCCAACCATCATTGAGAACAACAGTTACCAGGCTTTACGACGCCGGAATACGTCTCTAGCCTAGACTTCTAAATGTTGTGTGTTAGGTTCCAAAGCGTTGTTAGATTCATTGAATTTATTTTATAGTTGATCTTGTTTATGAAGTTTGTCTTTCAGGTTCACCGCGAGATGTAGTATAATTCCTAAAATGCAATCTAAGATGATAAACAATCTTTTTATCTTCTTTGTGCAATGAAAATCCTAGCTACTAAGGAAAGAAAGACATAATTCTTTCACAAAGAGAAAAGAGCACACTCTAAATGCACTTTCCTAAATCAAACCAATCAGACTATCTAAATGCAAATGCACATGCATGTATTTGTTTTCGACTTTCTTAGTATATAGATGATAAAAAGAAAGTTGATGCACAAATCTGAATTACTTTTCGAGCGACAATTATCAACAAGTTTCTTTTCGAAATCAAAAATGGAGGCAATCACAACACCTTACGATTTGGAAATGAATAATTTTTTTCGACACTAGAAAAATTACAAATTCAGACCAAAAACAATAGTAACAGGATAATCGACTATCTACAACAATCAAACTTTTTCCTATGCCTGAAAACAACACTTGCGACACTTTCAATCAAAGGACGACAATGCGATTATGTTACTTTTTGCAAAGGAGAACTGAAAATGACTCAACAAACACACAAAAACATTTACAGTTCTTTTGTACAAAGGAGGCGGAATAACAGCAAGGAAAAGGGGTTTCAAATAGAGATATACTGATCACAGGTAGCAAAATTCATGAATAGAACTGGAAAGAATGAATCATAGAAACCAAAACTGAACAATGCCTAGTCTGATCAGCGCACCTGTAACATAGGGAATTTGAAATGCAGCGCACCTACTACACTCGGGAAGTGCGCTGAATTTCAGATTCTCAGAACAGTACCTGCGCTGGGCCAGAGATGAGACTTTGCTTGGGTTCCGGGTCACAGTTTGCAGTTCAGTTCATGGGTTTTGGCTGAGCAAATGGTAATCAGTAATGAAACAATCAGGGGTAGATCTAAGGAGGATATAAGAGCTACCACAAGGGGCAATCAGAGACTTTGTGAATCAGTTGTTTAAATCATAAACAGATCCCGGAGATTGACTGAAGCGGCATTTATCTACTTTGCATTTGCATAGCAAATGCAGTTCGAAAGCTACCTGGCTCGACTTCAGGCTCCATCTGTAAGTTTATGAAATAGACAACAAGGAAGATAAACAAACAAACTAATTCTTCCCCAGCAGAGTCGCCATTTTGTTACAGGGAAAAGTGTCTACTCAGAACTTCTTATCCCACTAAGGTGTGATAGTTGCCTTAGAAACAAACAAAGTAAAGCTACTTTCATTTTTCCTTTATGAAGTATAGATAGAGAAGAACAAAGAAGACCAACCTCTGTCTTGCGCTAATCTCCTGGTTCGATTCCTCTCTTTCTTGATAGTCTTTCGCTACTTGTTCCCTTGCACGCCCAGCTTCATAGAGTACCTGTAAGATCACAGTAGCATAGCACTATACAAGAACATGGATCTATAATCATAAACAATCTAGGATCAGATGTAAATTGACCATACAAATGCAGCAAACATAAATGACACAAGAGTATGGAGGAAAACTTGAATAGCTTTTATTGATAAACAAGAAAGAGCCAAGGGGAGTTACAACCAGTTGTTTGACCCAACATCATCCTCTCAGCAAGGAAGCCCCTCTTCACCTCATACAAAGCTTAGATCACCCAACAATTTGATGTTTGTCTCAAGAAACCAACAATAATTCCTTACAATATGCAAAATTCCAGCCTCCGGATCTCTGGGATGAGGGATCCATATATAGATATCTGTAAGGCAGATGAGTTAGCTTGTGATTTGATTAGTGTCTTCACTCTGATAGTTCTTGCTTCCACTTGGAGATTGATGATCTCTTACTCATCCTTGGTCGAATTCAGAGAGGCAAGTGTCACAGGAGAAGTTTCTGGAAGCTTCCATTGCCTCTCCACCTCGCGGAATGACACTGCCATTTGTCACTTCTCGCCCATCGCACCCCATAGAAGGGCTTTTTGAAATGCAACGCACCCACACAGTGTGTTTAGGTGAGATGCAATGCACTTTGCCTATGGAGCAGCTGAAATGATCCTGTTTTGACCAATTCTGAGCAGTTTTTCATGGAGAACTTCTGGGAGAAGCTGTAATCAGTTGAACTTGTTCCTTTAGGGGTTAGAACAACACTTTTAGGGACTTAGGAGCCCTTGGTTTATGGACATTTCATGCTTGGGGTTGTAATGCCCAAAAATGTCTATAACACAACCTTTTCACCATTAGTAAGTATTTCTTGTAGAAAATTTGTCAAATCTGTCTTCAAATCTGCCATGTCTGTCTTCAAATCTGTCTTCAAATATGCCATGTCTCTCTTCAAATCTGTCTTTGAATCATCCATATTAGCTTCCATGCCCTTTATCTTAGAATCCACACCATTTATCTTAGATTCCACGCCATTTATCTTAGCTTTTGTTAGCTTTTGTGAGCGTGACATTTGTTGCACTTGTTCTTGTAATTTTGATATATCACGTAGCATTTCTTCCTCTTCTTCATGAGTCATGCTAGAGCTTTCAGGTTCCTTACTAGGTGTTTGCATTTTCTTTCCTCGGGGAATCAGTTACCGATAATAATGCTTTACTATGCCCTTTAAATTCCGTTAAACCAAGCTTACGCAAAAATTTAAGAAAAACTACACACCTTTTTTCACTTTGTAGAAGCCTGATATTGAATCTGATGTATCTCTGTAATTTCGGATCATCCAGTTCTGAAATTGTGATCTTTAGTAGCATTCTATGTCCTCTTTCCAATTCCACAAGTCTAACCCAAATTGGATTCTCCAAGGAAGAGTTATGTGAAATCTCCCACAGTGACTTTCTTTTAGACTAGTTCAGTAGAGCGAACTTGTACGACGTGCCACGAGTCACTGTTTCAACCTTTGGATCTGAAACATGCACACAAGAAGCTACAGTCCATCCTCTTTCTGTAACTTCTTACAAAATTTCAATCCGATCCCCAGAGAGAAAGTTATGACGATTTTCCCCAAGTCACCTGTTTTGAATGTAATTCAGGAGTCTGCAAAAAGACCAAATTCCTCAGATCATATCTCCGCAAATATCACGTGAAAAGCTCTGAAATTCGGATCCAAGGTTCAGCACAATTTCTTCTCAAATGGGTTTTTTTTGCGACTCTGAAACGTCACAGAAAAAAAGCTAACGCGAAAATTCCACGATGACTTGTTTGGAGCAGCGAAACCCTAGAATCCAAAGCTCTGATACCAAATGTTATGAAACCAGCTCAAGAAAAGATAGAAAAGATAGATCAACACCTTAGAATTCAACCTCCTCGAGGGGGAAACCTCCTTTAAATTACATAAATGAATAATTCTTGGATGATTCAAATGACAAAACCTCCTTTCTATATATAGGAGTCTAAGGAGTCACAATATAATCCAGCCGACCTAACAATAATAATATAAAGCCACAAAAATAACAATAGAGGGATTCTATGGGGCACAAAAATAACAACATGGGGGTAATAGGGGCACAACAATATAAATAAGGGGTATAACTACAATAGTAATGGGGTAATCACTAGTATTATAGGGACCAAACAACTGCCCACCCCGGTCCTACATGAATTACACCATGGTATCACAAATGAGATCAAGGAGCGTGAACATCACACCTCACACTAAAACATTCATATAGAAGAAGAGCACATCGTACTAAAGAAACAACTTGACAAAGCCATCAAGGACAAGGAACATGCATAGCTACAAAATTAGAGATTGAAAGATGTGGTTGAAGCCACTTACAGGGAAGTTTTAGACATGGATGTCTACGAGGATGAATTAGCAGAAGATAATGTTGTGAAGCTCAACCTTGCAGTCAAGAAGCAAAAGGATAGAATTGTTGTAGTGCAATTCAAGTATGGGATGCATATCAATGAGCTACAAATGAAGTTGTAGCCATCCATGCCACTAGAAGTGTGCGAACATAGGGATATTAACTAAAAGAGTGGGATGGCCAACATCTCTGCAACATTGGCATACTGTGGAAAATTACTGGATGAGAGCATGCAAATTTGGACTTCGCTACAGGAAGATCCAAATGTTCAGAAACTATAGGAGGAAGTGCAACAAAAGAAGCATCAATTAGAGGAGAGTCATGAAACTATGAAGACTTTTCCAATATCATAGAGGCTTGCAAAGTTTAGTGAGTCAAAGGATCTATAAAAGAAAATTGAAGAGTTGAAGAAGGAGGAGTAGAGTTTGGTAGAAAGGACTCAGCCTTGGCAGGATGAGGCCCTTAGTATATCACAGGCAATGGATGAGAAGCTTCAGTAGCTTCGATAGAGGGAGACATAATTGGAAAAAAAGGCTACAAAACATGTCACAGAAGCACTATTAGAAGAAGTGTGCAACGAGGAAAAGAAGCTAGCAAAGATTCTGTAACAATTCAACAAGGCATACAAAATCATAGCAGACAAGATCAAAGGAAAAATAGCTAAGTGACTTGGGACGAGTGACATGTAAGTGTTGGGGGACTTTTGGGGGCAACACAACTTGGCCAGATTTTGGGCAAAGAATCCGAATTTTGGGGATAGAGCATGTAGTAGAAAGGATGTCATGGAGTGAGAAGTGGATCGTGCAATAGAGAAGAGGAGCACAACAAGGACCACAGAGTATAGGGGCTTCACGGTGAAGTCCCTCACTTTCTATAAAAGCATATAATATTGTGAAATTTGAATGGTTTTGGACCATATTCCCTTGTATTTTTGAAACCATGGTATTGAGTCCATCGTAATATAATGATGAAATACCTCAATGTAATAGTATATATAGGGATGAATAATAAAGAAGGAAGGCATGATTGGATTGAGATCCATGTTTATGGTTGTATCTTTATGATCTGTACTTCAGAGAAAGGGGCGAGGCTCCATAGCTAAGTGTGAAGAGGCTTAGGTCTGCATCTTAGTGCACAGATAACCTGCAACTATGTGCACAGGTGAAGAACTGTTTGTTGTACCAAATTCTCTATTATAAGAAATAGTCCTTGTGGACATAGTCCCACACTGGGATGAACCATGGTAAAATATATGTATTCAGGTGTTTTTCTTATTATCTACACTTTATTTCATTACTGTGAAGTATATGGATGTTAAAATAATGAATTTATTCTGTGAAGTAATATATAAGTGCGAAGTAGTTCATGAATGAAAAGTACTTAATAAGTGTTAAATCATAAGAAAATACAAAATTTCCACATCGCAGTATCCCTCAAGGTTGTAGAAACTTGGTTTTGCAACTTCCCATATTCAATTTGGGTGAGACTGCAACTTGCTTGTAGGTCATTTCCAAAAGGGCCAATTATTGAGGGTTTTGTTGGTGCACAATAAAGAATCAAACTTGGGTCAGCCTAACCTAAGCCAACAATAATTCCATCAAAAACTTTCCAGTGGAAATGTGATCTCTGTCACTTACAATAATCTTTGGGTTTCCATGTAGCTTTTGAATTGTTTCCATAAATGTAGTAGCAATTATACTGGATTTAAATGGATGAGATAATGCACAAAAGTGTGCATACTTGGAAAGTATATCAACTACCAGTACGATGACACTCTTTCCTTTAGACATGGGTAAACCTATGATAAAATCCATTGAAACTTCCTCCCAATGTTGACTTGGAATGGATAAAGGTTGTAACAACCCAGGGTCTTAATTGTCTCAACTTTATTTTTTTCGCAAACCAAACATTCCACCACAAACATTTCAATATCAAATTTAAGGCCATCCCAAAAAAATTCCTTCTTAACCTTGTGGTAAGTTTTAAAAAATCTTGAGTGCCCTCCTAATGGAGAGGTGTGCAATTCTAGAAGAATATTTTGTTTGAGTTGGGAATTTTTACAAAGGTATAAGCAACCTTTGTACCATAATGAATCATTTTTCCAACTAAATGTATCAAATGCACTAGGATATTGCTTCAATTTTTAAATGATTTCCCATGATTCTTCATCATTCTTCCATTCATCCCTTGCTTCGGTTATCCAATCTAGTTGGATAATAGAAATGGAAAAAAGTAATTATTTCACATCCTCATCCTTTCTTGAGAGTTAGATGGTTTCAAAGTCATAACCCAACATCTTTGTGACCCATTTTTTCTTCTCTTCTGAAGATAATATTTGTTCTAAAAAGTATTTAAAACTATCATGATCCATTTTTACCTTGAAGTGCTTTCCCATTAGGTAAGGTCGCCATTTCTTAAGTGTATGTAGTATTGCCAACATTTCATTCTCATAAATAGCTTTTTGTAAATACTTTCCTTTGATTGGATGAATTTTAAAAGAAATGGGTCTTCCTTCTTGCATTAAAAAAACACCAATTCCATTTCCTGAGGCATCACATTCCACAATAAATGTTTTTGTGAAGTTTGGCGTATCTAAGGTCGGTTTTTGGGACATTACCTCTTTAAGATGTTCAAAGGCCTTAGTTGCTTCTGGAGTCCAAGAAAATGCATCTTTATTCAGTAATGTTGTTAGAGGTGTTGTTATTCTCTCATAATTCACAACAAAGTTGTGATAATACCCTGTCAACCCGAGAAATCCTCGCATATGCTTTATTGATGTGGGGATTTTCCATTCCTTAATGGATTAATTTTTTTAGGATCTATCTTAACACCCTCATGAGATACAATATGACCCCGATATTCCACCTCTCGCACTCCAAAGAAACATTTGGAGGTTTTTTCATATAATTATTTCTCCTCCAATAGTTTGATCACCCTGTCAACATGTTGAACATGATCCTTCCAAGACTTGTTATAGATTAGTATATCATCAAAAATTACTAACAAAAATTTTCTAAGTGTTTGAAAATGGAATTCGTCAAACCTTGAAATGTAGAAGGTACATTGGTAAGGCCAAAAGGCATGACCAAAAATTCATAATGACCCTAATGAGTTCCAAATGTTGTTTTTTGAATGTCTTTAGTCTTCATTCTTATTTGATGATATCCTGAACGAAGATCCATCTTGGTGAAGTAAATTGCTCCATGTAATTCATCCAATATTTCATCAATAACGGGAATGGGAAATTTATCTTTAATAGTGATCTCATTGAGTTCCCTATAATCCGACCACATGCATCATGATCCATCCTTATTGTGTACCAATACTACTGGAATAGAGAAACAACTTTGACTAGGTTGAATTATACCAGCCTCTAGCATTTTTGCAACCATACGTTCAATTTCACTCTTTTGGGCATAGGGATATCTGTAAAGCCTGATGTTTGGAGGAACAATTCCTACAATCAAACGAATAGCATGATCATGATCATGAATAGGTGGGAGGCATTTGGGAGTCTCAAATACCTTGGAATTATTCTCCAAGACTTTTTGGATATTTGGAGAAATAGATGATTTTGATGTTTGAACCTCTAGTGAACGTAATTGTGAAATTATTCCCCATTGTTCTTTATTTAGAATATTTGTCATGCCATTAGAGTTTATTATCTTTCCTGGTTTACCTACTATACCCCTTAATTCAGCTTCCTTTCCTTCCCAAAAAAGATTCAGGAAACGTTCTTGAAAATTAAAAGTTATCGTACCTAAAGATTGTAACCATTAGTATCCTAGTACAACATCAACACCGCCCATTGGAATGGAAAGCATTGGACTAGTCAATACATATCCTCCCATGGATAGCTTGATATTATGGCACTTTCTAGAGAAATTTATGGTTCCTCCATTTGTAACCATCACTTGACACTCTGGTGCTAGATATAGGAATCAATTCAATTCCTTAGCTATCATACAATGAATAAAATTATGGGTACTACCTGAATCAATCAACACTATTACCTTTTTCTTCTTGATATGTCCTTCTATATTGAGAGTTTGAGGAGTGTTAATTCCTGCCAATGAATTACAAGGTATGGTTTGATTCATTTCTTCTTTCTCTAGGGTTGCTTCCTGGTGTATATCCTCTTCTTTTGACATTTCTTGTTCCTTTTCTTCCTCCTCTTCACAATCTATGTAAAATAATTTCTTCTCAGCACACTTATGACATTTAGTGTATTTTCTATCACAACTATAACAAAGCCCGTTTTCTCTTTTTTCTACCAATTTTTGTGGTGTCAACCTTGTAGGTTGTGGAAATCTAGGAGCAACATAACTTCCATCTTTATAGTTGTGAGTGTTAGGCTTCCTTCTTGCCATAATTTTTCTTTCAATTTTTTCTCGCCAACCTGAATGACTTCTCCAATGACTCAGGTTCCCAAAGGAGAACCTTATGTTGGATGTTATTCTTTAAAGTCCCTATGAATAAATCAATCCTATGCTCCTTTGGAATATCATTTACCCTTATATTCAATTTTTGGAAGTCCTCAATGTGCTCCACCATTGAACCCTCTTGTTTGGGATTTATCAATTGGCTAATGAAGGTGTTTCTCTTTGTATCCTCATAATGTGCTATCATTTCCTCCATAAAAATTGACCAAGTGACAATTTTTTTATGAGAGAAAGCCATCGATACCATGCAAATTGATTGGGTTCCAAATATAAAGTTTCAATGGCTACCTTTTGTGTGTTTTGCACATTATGGAGATCAAAATATTGCTCCATCTGCAGTATCCATGTTATGTGATCCTTGCCATAAAAATTCCTCATATCAATCTTTAGAACATGGTGGGCCTTCAATACAATGGTATAGTCTATGAAATCATGATTAACATTTCTTTTGTTCTCATCATGAGTTTCCTCTACTAGTGTTTCACCATTAGGAAGCATTTTTTGTAGAAACTTCGTCAAATATTTCTTCAAATCTTCCATGTTGCATTTAATATTTACTTCTATACCATTTATATTATCTTCCATGCCATCCATATTAGCTTCCACGCCATTCTTTAAACCATCCATCTTAGATCTTTTTTTTTTTGTGAGAGCAAAATTTGTTGCACTTGGTCTTGTAATTTTGATATATCATGTTGCATTTCTTCCTCTTCTTCATGTGTCATAGTAGATATTTTGGGTTGCTTACTAGGTGTTTCATTTCCTTTCTTTAGGTAATCAATTAATGATAATTATGCTTCACTATTCCATTTGAATCACTTCAAACTAATTTCTCAGACAAAACTTATGCAAATTTTTGAAAACTACACACCTTTTTTTCGCTTTGTAGGAGCTTGATATTGAATCTATTTTATCTTTATAATTTTGGATCACCAAGGTCTAAAATTTGGTCCTATGGTATCCCACTAAGTCCTCTTTCCAACATCACAAGTAAGACAAAAATTTGATTCTTTGGGAAATAATTATGCCCGATTTCCCACGATGACATAATTATAGATTTTTTCAGTAGAACAAACTTGTACAGGGTGCCACATGTCACTGTTTTGACCTTTAGCCCTAAAATTAATAACCAAACAACTAAATTTCATCCTAGTTATGTAATATTTTATGAAATTCAAATCTGATTCTCAGAGAGAAAGTTATGACGATTTTCCATAGGTCACCTGTTTGATATGGAATTCTGGATCTTTCACAAACCATAACTTCATCAGCTCGTATATATGAAAATATAATGATACAAGATCTGAAATTCAAACATGTAATTCATCAAGATTTCAGCTCCATGTGGTTTTAATTTCAGCTTTTGAAGCTTCTTAGAAAAAATGTTATAGCGAAAATATCATGATGACCTATTTGAAACAGTGAAACCCTATAGTCCAAATCTCTAATACCAAATGTTATGAAACTAGCTCACAAAAAGAAATATCAAATACTTAATAATTATCCTATTTGAGGGGGGAAACTCCTTTACATTACATAAGTGAAAAATTCTTGGATGATTCAAATGTCAAAACCTCCTTTCCATATATAGGAGTCTAAGGGTTCACAATATAAACAAAGCCTACATAACAATAATAATGTAAGGGCACAACAATAACAATATTGGGCTTCTGCAGGCACAATAATAACAATATGGGGACTACATCGAAATAACAATTAAAATATGGGGGCTACACAAACAATAATAATGAGGGAATACACTAGTATTATAGGGACCTAACGTGGATAGATAACATAACTCGGAACAATTGTAGAAAACATAACATTACATACCCCACTTTGGCCATAAGTAGTCTTTTATAGGAGGGATACAAAATGTTACAACAAAACTAAACTTGCAGTGCAATTTAGTCTTTACAGTACTATCTAATATTTCAATGTAATCTAAATTTTACGGCACCATCTAAACTTCAAAAGGATTTCTAAACTTGTTTCTCGTTGCTCTTCATTTTCATTTATAGTCACACTCACTTGATTTAGTCTTCGGTTCCTCGCTCACTTGATTTGTGGTTTTCCAATACATAGGGCCATTACCTTGGTTCTCTATTGACTCTAACTAAATCGACTCTTGGTTCTTCAGTACGCGCCCTTATTTTCTATTGCACAAGTTCCAAAACAAATATTTCATTTCCACCTTGCTTTTTCGATGCTCTGCTTCCAGCAGATTTAACCAAAATGTCCTTCGCAACTCTTATTCCTTCAAAAATGAAGGACCCAACATGCCTTGACCATAATCCATTGACTCACCCTTGAGTCAATGTACTACTATTGCTGCATCTGAACTTTGTGCAGGTTGGCTTCCACTTGGACCAGCTTTGATACCTTCAAATGGAGGACCTAACTTTGGAACGCTTTGAAGATCTGACTCCTTAAATGAAATGTATGTGGAAATAGATGAGTTCCATGAGTCAAACAAAGTAGACACCTTTCTGGAAAATTCTTCCACTCCCTATGCACTAAGATCATTGGGTTGTTATTGTACAAGTTCCTAGAGATGTTGATCGGAAAGAGTGTATAATGTGTTCAAATTGAGGAAGTGTCTTTGTGCTTTTGGGAAAAGGTCATGAAGAATGGATTAATATGCCTTGGAAACATATTCTAGCTGATTAATCTAAGAATTACATTCATCGACCTGAGCCACGAGATGCTTCTTTACTTATAGGTCTAATGTTGTCATCTCTTTCTCAAGAAGACTATTGACATTCTTGCGCAAGGGATAAACATGTGCATTATTCTTCACAAGAATGTTGCTCCAATCATAAATTTGAGTAACCATTTCATGAGATTCATTGATAAGTTGTGAAAAAATATCACAGATATAAGTGGCTTCCTGAATGTTTTTAGCAATTTGTGTTAGGTCTCTATAATGCACTAGTACTAGTATTATAAGGACCTAATGCTTGTTGATGTGCCATGCACTCAATTGGGAAACCCTAATTCATAAGGAGGGTGTAGGGTGTAGTGTGAAGGCTGAAGGAGGATCAATTTTCATTGTTGATGCACCATGCGCTCAGTTGTGGACTTGGTGAGGGTGCAGTGCACATCCCGAAGAGGGAAGGAAAGCTTTATTGTAGACTAATGTTGCACCATGCACTTGACTGAGAGAGTGGCTTACTTTAGTGTGCATTTTGGAAAGGGAAGGAGATTTTTTTGCTTTGGAGTACACTATGTGATTTTGGGAGGGCATAGGGCATAGTCCAAAAAAATAAGTGGTATTAACTCATCCTTAAGAGTGCACTATGTTTCCCCTTAACCTTAGTGGGCTAATTTTTGTAAAACCAAAATTTGTTTAAGTTTTGGGGATTAGAGAAGGGGAAAAAACAATGAGTTAGGCGTAAAATCAAGTGAAACACATACCAACTTTTTGATGGTGCTGGACCCGCCAAAATTTCAGGGGATCTCCCTGGTAAGAAGTCCCAACTAGACCTCAGACCATTTGGTTGTTGGAAATAATACTGAGAGGGGGGGTGAATCAGTATTATCAAATTCGTTTCAATATGCCTTTCAAATTTATACTTTAATTTATTCTTCAGATATTGATCATTAATTTGTATGTCAGTACCATATAATAATGAACAAGAACCAGAAAAATAGATAAGCACACCAAAGAACACCAGATATAAGGTGGAAACACAATGTGGGTGAAAACCACCTGCTGCAATATGTCTCTATCTTCTTTCAATTTAAAAACTTCTTTTACAAGGATTTTGTACTAGTGCAGTCCTTTACCAGTACGCAGGCTACAACCTGCAGAGAGCTACAACTCTCTCTCGTTTTCCAGTCTCTCCTGGAAGGGAGCTACAACCCCCTTTGCTCTTCTACTTCTTTAAGGACCACGTTTCATTAATTTTCAGACTGGATCCAAGAAGATCAAATAATCATCAAGTACATGCAAATCACCCAATCTCCTTATACAACCAATGAATCACCCAACTACTCAAAATGCTGTAAACAGAAAAGTAATACCAGAAATCTAAACCCAGAACTCTGCAACAATAGATAAAATACAGCCAATAAATGTTTCAAGATAGGTCCGTAACTTCACCAATATAAACCTGCGGGTATCCGCAGCTTTTCTGTGCCTGAACTGCGTAGATCCGCACTATATCCTTCTGTTGCTCTGCGTACCATTGCAACTTCCCCTTCTGCTGAACTGCGTACCTCAACTTAGATATGCACTGCACTGTGTGTCAGACCGCGTACCTCGCAATGTTCCTTCTGTGCCTCTACGTATCTCTGCACTTTGCTTTCTTCTGCGTTGCGTACCTTGCACTGTGCCTTTTGATGCGCTGCGTACCCCCGCACTGTGTCTTCTCCTGCACTGCGTACCCCCGTACCTACTCCGTGGATTGCATGCGAACCTCTGATTAGGGCCAAATTAACAGTCCTCCAATGTGCCACAGTCAGTCAGATCCACAGATCTGATCATGTTCTCGAGAGTTCACAACTTATCAATAGATTCGCCTTAAGGTTTCTCCTTGATTTAGATCTTAGCTTTGTAAAACCAAACACCCAAAATTTCAGATCTTAAGATATTCAATTTTTCGCAAGTTACCAGCCAAGTGATCTCCTTCCCCTTTTTATAGTCAAACCCTTATCCACACCATGGGACAAAACCATCAAAAACCAATACAAGGGATCCAAACCGGGGTTCAATAAATTAGATCCTATACCACGGGCCAAAACCATAGGATCGTAAAATATGGGATAAATACCAAGGGAAAAACATAGGATACCCCACGTGAGTGTGCTTCTCTGCAATAGAGTGAGTGAACTGGGGGACTACACCTTATGAACGGTGAACCTGCGGGTATGTCCGCACTCCCTAGACGACGAACCTGCGGGTCCACACCTTTTGAACGATGCACCTGCGAGCCTCTTATTTTCCATCATTTTAAGAGCCTGAAAAGAGTTTTTCTACTTGAGTGAGTTGCCATCAAGTACAACACCTGTACCATAGAGCCAAAACAGAATCATAATGCCAACAATCTCCCCCTTTGGACTTGATGGCAACCTCAAGATCCTCATCGTCATTCTCCCCCTTTGACATCAAGGGAAAAGGGTTATGCTCCCCCTGAGACCATGCTTAAGTCTTTGTTCTGCTAATCATGCTCCCCCTGACTGTAAACCAGATCTACAAACCACAATCCACCATACACCATGAATGAAAGAGACATATTGCAGCGATATTCAGATCAGCATCCATGTTCACCTTCTGTGCTACCATAATGCCAACAATGCATTATATGTGCTCCCCCTGAACCAGTGCTATGCGATCTTCGACCAATCCATAAACTAGTAAATGTACGTGTATACCCCATATGAACCTCACGTACAGCCAAAAATCTCTGAAACAAATGAGATTCAACAACAGGATGATGCATCAACAACCCCCAGCTTTTACCTGAGGTATTCAAAGGTCTCCCTGGGCAATGGTTTGGTGAGTATATGAGCAACTTGTTCCTTAGAAGGAACATACTTCAACTTGACCTTTTGTTCAAGCACTTGTTCCCTGAGAAAGTGATACTTGATCGGTATGTGCTTGGTCTTTGAATGCATCACTGGGTTCTTTGAAATGCTGATTGCACTTGTATTATCACATAAGATGGAGATAGGTGGAGTACAAGTGATCTGAAAATCCTGCAAGGTCTGCATCATCCAAAGGAGTTGAGTGCAACAAGATGTAGCAGCCACATATTCCGCTTCAACTGTAGATAAAGTAATTGAACTCTGTTTCTTACTGAACCAAGATACTAATCTGGAACCCATAACAAATGCACCACCACTTGTGCTCTTCCTGTCATCCACGCTTCTGGCCCAATCTGCATATGTATAAGCATGAAGTGTGAGATTTGTATCTCTAGGATACCATAAGCCATAGTTTTGAGTTCCTTGAAGGTACTTGAAAATTCTCTTCACTGCCTGAAGATGAGTTTCCTTTGGATTTGCCTAAAATCTTCCAACTATTCCCACTGCATGCATGATGTCTGGTCGGGTACCTGTCAAATAAAGTAGACTTCCAATCATAGATCTATAGGTTGGTTGATGCACTGCTGTTGATTCATCATTTGCACTGAGGCTACATCCTGTGACCATGGGGGTACATACTGGTTTTGCATCTTCCATGCCATATTTCTTCAAAATCTACTTGAGATACTTGGTTTGAGACAAGAAGATCCCGCCTTCATTTTGTTGGATTTGCAATCCAAGAAAATATGTCAGTTCTCCAAGCAAAGACATTTTGAATTCTTTCTGCATTACCAAGGCAAAGCTTTGACTCATAGCTTCTTCATTGCTGCCAAAGATAATATCATCTACATACACAACAAGTATTAGTAATTTGTCATTTTCAATTTTTATGTAAAGATTGCTATCTGCTGACCCCTTTGAAAAACCTTGTTGATGAAGATATTTGTCCAAACGGTAGTACCAAGCCCTTGGAGCTTGTTTAAGACCATAGAGAGCCTTCTTTAGTCTGCATACAAGATTTGGATCATTCCCAAGGATGAAACCATCTGGTTGCTCAATGTACACTTCTTCTTCTAAGTCCCCATTCAGAAAGGCTGATTTCACGTCCATTTGAAAAACTTTGAACTTCTGAAAGCTTGAGAGAGCAAGGAACATTCGGATGGCCTCAAGTCTAGCAATGGGAGCAAAAGTTTCTTCGAAGTCTATTCCTTCTTGTTGAGCATACCCTTTACACACAAGTCTAGCCTTGTTTCTAATTACTTCTCCATTTTCATTCAACTTATTTTTGAAGATCCATTTTGTCCCTATGACATTCTTATCTTTTGGTCTGGGAACCAACTCCCAAGTGTTGTTCTTTTCGATCTGCTCAAGTTCTTCATCCATTTCCTTGACCCAGCATTCATCTTTGCATGCCTCTCTTACATTTTGTGGTTCAGTGGAGGAGAGCAATGCCAAATAGCTTGAGGCTTCTGCAATTGTTCTTCTTATTTGTACACCTGCTTCTTTCTGCCCCAAAATCTGAGATTATGGATGATTATTTTGAACGTACCTGGATGGAGTCTTCTCTTCTATCCTTATTTGCTCCTCAGGTGCGTCTTGAGGTTCTTCTTCATCATTTGTCTGATTTGGAGAGTAGTCTTCATCCTCTTCGATATTTTCATGATTTACTTGCCTAGGGATGTATCCTTTTTCATCAACCACTACATCAATGCTGTCAAAAATTCTTCCAAGTCTTTTATTGTAACACTTATATGCTTTGCTGTGGGGAGAACAACCAAGGAGAATGCCTTCATCTGCTCTAGGTTCAAGTTTGCCAAGCTGTTCATCAGTGTTCTTGATATAGCATTTGCTCCCAAAAATTTTGAAATGCTTTACCGAAGGAGTCTCACCATACCAGAGCTCGTGAGGAGTTTGAGTTTTGTTCACTCAGACATTTGTTTTGTTGAGAATAACAACCGCAGCAAATGCAGCTTCACCCTAGAAGGATGTGGGAGTCCCAGACTCATCAAGCATAGCACGAGCCATTTGTTGGACTGTTCTGTTCATCCTTTCCACCACTCCATTTTGCTGAGGAGTCCTAGCTGTAGAGAATTCCCTTCTTATTCCATGTTCTTCACAGAAATCAAAAAATTCGTTTGAGGTAAACTCCCCACCTCTCTCGGACCTGAGGCACTTAATTCTGTGATCTGATTCGTTTTCAGCCAAGGCTTTGAAAGATTTGAATTTTTCAAATGCTTCGTCCTTGTGTTTCATAAGTCCCAACCAAACCATCCTAGAGAAGTCGTCAATGAATAATATAAAGTATTCTTCTCCTCGAGGTGACCTTGTCCTAAATGGACCACATACATCTCTATGGACTAGTTCAAGAGGCTTGCTGGCTGATCCTTCCTTCTCAGGGAAGTTAGTTCTGGTTTGCTTACCAAACTGACATGATTTGCACATGGTGTTGTCTGGAATTTTGATATCTGGAAGACCACGAACTACCTGGTATTTGCATGCTTTCCTTATTTGTGAAAAGCTTAGATGCCCCAACCTCCGGTGCCATAACCAATGTTCATCATCTTTGCTCAAATAGCATTGGTGTTGTCCTTCTTCAAATATGTATAGATTATTTGGAGTTCTTCTGCCTTTGATCACGGTTTTTCCTGTATCAAGATCACGAATGCTACATCCATTTGATTGAAATATTACCTCGGTTCCTTGATCGCACATCTGACTGACACTTAGTAGATTATGCTTCAATCCATCAACATACAAAACATTTCCAGCTTTGACCTTTTCTTTCAAGTGAGCAGTGCCTTTTCCTTTTATGGCTGCAGGGGTATCATTTCCAAAAGAAACTTTCTTACCCTTTTCTAAAGCAGTATATGATTCAAGTTTTTCTTTATCAGCTGTCATATGCTTCGAACATCTGCTGTCGATGTACCATAGATTTTCCTGTCCTTCTGCATAAAAAGCTATCCCACATCTTTCTGGTTGTGGTTCCTTTATTCTCCATGTTTGGGTGCTTGAGGCTTGTTCATTTGTCTGCCGAAACCTGCTCCTGCATTCAGAATCTTCATGACCAAAGTTATTACAAATAGAACATTCATTTTCATTTTCAACAGTCAAAAAATTGTTATAGGTCCTTTTCGTAATCCCGGTCATACTTCTTTGTTTTTGAGCTTCTATAGTCATGATTTTCTTATAGGCAACACATTGAGCTGCTTTGTGACCAAAGTTATGGCAAGAGAAACATTGGCCATTGAAGAAACTTCTGCGATTATCAAATATACCAGCCAAATGATTGTAATTTCTATTGTCATCCATTCTTGAAGCAAATTGAGAAGTTTTTACCTGTGGCTGGTTGTAGCTTTTGTTCACCCTTAAGATGGATTGCCCCTGGTTTACCTGGTAGTCTCTGTTTGTTCTTGATGTAATTCATCCCTGCTTTACCTGATGATCTCCATTGGGCTTTTGCTCATTCCTCCTTGCTGCATCAAGATAACTCTTTGAGGTGGATGCTTGAGATGTTTCTCCATTATAACCTAGACCTGTCTTGATTAGTGGAGAATGTTGTACATTGATAATCTCATCTAGAGTTTCAGATCCTTTAACAAACTTAAGATTAAGAACCTTTGTTTTATCAATTTCTTTTCTAAGGCCAACAATTTCACATTCTAACTTCTCTAGAGATTTTTCTTTTTCATCAAGTTGAAATTGCAGAGTATCAATGATCACATTCTTTTCTTCTAAACATGTCTTGAGTCTAGAAATCTCTTCATAAAAGTCATCCACATCTATAGCATCCATGTAATCATCATCTTCAAAGGCCATTAAAAGTTTATAATCATTACCTCGTTCATCTTTGTCACTATTTGATAGGCCGTCACTGTCTTCATGAGTGTAGTAACTTTTCTTAGTTGCTTTCTGTTTCTTGTTCCATCTAACAGGTTCCTTTCCTTTTTCAATCTTATCCTTGTGAGTAAATTTGGCAACATAGTGACCGACTCTCCCACAAGAAAAGCATTTTAAAGGTAACTTACCTCGGAACCGTCCAGTACCTCGTTGAAGATTTCTGACAAAATTTTATTCTTCTTCTTCTTTTGACACGTGTCCTGACTCGTAGTACTCGCCTTTGCCTGAAGCCTTGAAGGCAGCTTCTCTCCTGTTTGATGGATCTCCTTTCCTCATGTCATAAGAAGTTAGAATTCCGTGCAGCTGTGACATTTTAAGGCTTTGTAGATTCTCTTTTTTTTCTATAGCAGAAACTTTAGATTCAAACCTAGGGGACAAAGATCTTAGAACTTTTTCAACCACAACAGCCTCTTTTATTTCTTCACCCAAATTTTTCATACAATTAACAATCTCATCTACACGAAGAAAATAGTTAGCCACACTTTCATCATTATACATCCTGAGATTTTAATACTTAATCCTGAGGGTTTGAAGTTTTGCTCTTTTTACCTAATCATCTCCTTCATAGCTCAGAACAATCTTGTCCCATATCTCTTTTGTAGATTTAAATTGCATTACCTTGACAAATTCTGATTGAGATAGGCATCCTAATAGAGTATTTACCGCCTTTGCATTTGTTTCATATTTCTTCTTCTCAGCTGGATCTGTAGGAGTTGCTGAAGGAAAAGTATACCCTGTATCTATGATATCCCAGACTTTTGTACCAAGAGATTGAAGATAGGCAGTAACTCTTACCTTCCAATAAATGAAGTTTGTCCCATCAAAAATCGGTGGCCTGATTGATGCTTCCCTCTCATATTTGCTCATGATGCAAGATCTTTCTTCAAGAGATCAAGCTTCTTCTGAAGAACCTGCTCTGATACCAATTGTTGGAAATAATACTGAGAGGGGGGGTGAATCAGTATTATCAAATTCGTTTCAATATGCCTTTCAGATTTATACTTTAATTTATTCTTCAGATATTGATCATTAATTTGTATGTCAGTACCATATAATAATGAACAAGAACCAGAAAAATAGATAAGCACACCAAAGAACACCAGATATAAGGTGAAAACCCAATGTGGGTGAAAACCACCTGCTACAATATGTCTCTATCTTCTTTCAATTTAGAAACTTCTTTTACAAGGATTTTGTACTGGTGCAGTCCTTTACTAGTACGCAGGCTACAACCTGTAGAGAGCTACAACTCTCTCTCATTTTCCAGTCTCTCCTGGAAGGGAGATACAACCCCCTTTGCTCTTCTACTTCTTTAAGGACCACGTTTTATTAATTTTCAGACTGGATCCAAGAAGATCAAATAATCATCAAGTACATGCAAATCACCCAATCTCCTTATACAACCAATGAATCACCCAACTACTCAGAATGCTGTAAACAAAGAAGTAATACCAAAAATCTAAACCCAGAACTCTGAAACAATAGATAAAAGATAGCCAATAAATGTTTCAAGACAGGTCCGCAACTTCACCAATATAAACCTATGGGTATCCGCAGCCTTTCTGTTCCTGAACTGCACAGATCTGCACTGTATCCTTCCGCTGCTCTGCGTACCACCGCAACTTCCCCTTCTGCTGAACTACGTACCTCAACTTAGATACGCACTGCACTGTGTGTCAGACCACGTACCTCGCAATGTTCCTTCTGTGCCTCTACGTATCTCCGCACTTTGCTTTCTTCTGCATTGCGTACCTCGCACTGTGCCTTCTGATGCACTGCATACCCCCGCACTGAGTCTTCTCCTGCACTGCGTACCCCCGCACCTACTCCGTGGATCACCTACAAACCTCTGATTAGGGCCAAATTAACAGTCCTCCAATGTGCCACAGTTAGTCAGATCCATAGATCTGATCATGCGCCCGAGAGTTCACAACTTATCAATAGATTCGCCTTAAGATTTCTCCTTGATTTAGATCTTAGCTTTGTAAAACCAAACACCCAAAATTTCAGATCTTAAGATATTCAATTTTTCGCAAGTTACCAGCCAAGTGATCTCCTTCCCCTTTTTATAGTCAAACCCTTATCCACACCATGGGACAAAACCATCAAAAACCAATACAAGGGATCCAAATTGGGGTTCAATAAATTAGATCCTATACCACGGGCCAAAACCATAGGATCGTAAAAGACGGGCTAAATACCAAGGGCCAAACATAGGATACCCCATGTGAGTGCACTTCTCTACATTGGAGTTAGTGAACTGGGGGACCGCACCTTATGAATGGTGAACTTGCGGGTATGTCCGCACTCTGTGGCTGGTGAACCTGTGGGTCCACACCTTTTGAACGATGCACCTGCGAACCTCCTATTTTCCATCATTTTAAGAGCCTGAAAATATTTTTGCCACTTGAGTGAGTTGTCATCAAGTACAACACCTGTACCATAGAGCCAAAACAGAATCATAATGCCAACATTGGTGTAGGAGTCTCAACAGTCAGTCGTACGGTATCACCTTGACTGCAATCGCACAAAAAGGCAAGTATGGTGTCCTTGTTGGTAGCAAGGGTGTGACATATGCAGCAAGTCAAGGAAGGTGCATGAGTGGTTATAACACACAGAGGGTGAGGTGAGTCTGTGTTGAGCACCAGTATTGCAACAATAATGCTGCAACTCCAGGGATTTCTACTTTACTCTTATCAACTCAGTAGTTCGTAACAAACTTGGAAGCGTCGGTGTTGTATGCACAAGTACTAGTTCTCATTACAGGTTGTCACTTGGTCAGCCGACATGAGATCACTAGGAGCTTAAACCAACTTCTATGGATTCTAGAAGAAGCTCTATAAGTGATGGAATGAAAGAAAGATTACACTACAGATGCTATTCTAACTGCAGGAAGGAGAAAGACTAAAATGTAAAGCAAACCTAGTAAACCCTAATTAACCAAATAATTCTAGTTTTGAAAAAAGCACTATGAAAACCATGAAACGAATGCCATTACCTACTCAAGGAATTAAACAACATCTAACTATGCTATTTCTGGAATTAAATAATCAAAGACCATATTTTTGGATTTTTATGTGAAACTGACATGCATGTAATTTATTGTGTGTGAATGTGGCAGTGAATAGGTGGCGTTGAAGGGTGGTTTTGGTACTTGAGAGGATGCAGGATGGTGTGGATGGGTCCTAGGAGGTCTCAGGTGGCCTTCTGGAGGCTTTTCCCACACTCAGCCTTCAAAAGAAAGCCTACAGTGAAATCTACAGGAGGAAAACAGGGAAACTACAGGAGGCCTACAAGAGGAGGTCGAGAGCAGTTTTCACTATTTCGGGGGTGTGAGAGTGGGTGAAAGAGGTGGATGAAGGTTGGAATGAGGTGTTAAAGCACCTATGGTCTACCATGAACCACCAGGAGAGAGAAAGATGATTGGATTTTCTCAAGGAGAGAGGAAGAAGTTCTAGGAAAAATGCAGGAAACTATGGCAGAATTGAGGTGAGTTTTGGGAGACCAATAGGGCATGGATCAGATGGAGGGGGTGAATTCTGATAAGCTAGACTACTACTGGAAGAGATCGGCTACATAGAAACTGATTTTCAACCAAGGAAATCAAGCAACAAGTGAAATGAATGCATTTAGGAAAAATAGAGTTTTGCATTAAAAATGGTCTAAACTATGATCTATGAAAGGAAATGCTGAGAAATACTATAGGAAAGGAGAGAATGAAAGAATAATATTACAAATTAGGATGTGAGCATGATTAAGAAGATCTAAAGTGAAGAAAAACTGGACTATTAACCTTCTAAAAAAAACTACAAACACTAGAAGTCCTATGAAGGAGGAAAATTGTGTTTTTGGGGCAGCAAGAGAGTCTTTGCCTCAAATCATGGTCCCAGAGGGAGGAAGAGAGGCCAAGGAACTATTTCTAGCCTTTTGAATCTTTTTTGGTCATTGCTTAACCTGATACAGAAAGAACAAATGGAAGCAAACTACTAAATTGTTAAAAGCAACCTATTCTTAACCATAAGAGAAATACATCTAATAGTAAACTAATCTACAAATGGAAACAAAGCATACAGATACAAGTAAAGAGGAGCTTGGCTGCTTGGATTGGGCCCTAACCCAAGAGCTTCAGCCCTCTAAGGTAACTCAGTGCTAGCTCAAAAATGATTCCATCTTTATTTTTCAAACAATAGCAAGATTACATGAAACTGTCACAAAATAATAAGCTCGAAATATGAGTAGAGTTTACATAAGCAAAAATTTGACCCTAGTGAGGCCCTAGGCCTCTCTACTTATACAAATGAAGCTACCAATAGCTTCCTTAAAATCAGGGAGGCTTCGCTCCCAAAACTCGAGATAATCATCAATCATCCTTGTTATAGACATTTTTGGGCACTGCAACCCCAATCATACATGTCCATAAACCAAGGGCCCCTAAGTCCCTAAAAGTGTTGCTTCACACCCTAAAGGAATAAGGTCAGCTAATTATATCATCTCCCATAAGTTCTCCACAAAAAACTGCTCAGAACTGGTCAAAGCTGGACCATACAGACTGCCCAATGCAGAGGGTGCGATGCATCTCACCTACTCAGTGAAAAGGGTGGGATGCATACTGGAAAGCCCTTTTGTAGGGTGTGATGGGTGAGAGTAGACAAATGGTAGAGATAGTTTGCAAGGTGGATCGTCAGGGAATCTTCCAAAAACTTCTCCTGTGACACTTACCTCTCTGAATTCGCCCAGGGATGACTAAGAGATCATCAATCTCCAAGTGGAATCAAGAACTATTAGAGAGAGGACACTAATCAAAATCCCAGAAGCTGTCTCACCCCCCTGCAATCATCTGTATATGGATCCCCCATCCCAGAGATCCAGAGGCTAGAATAATGCATCTTGGAAGGAAGTACTATTGGTTTCTTGGTGGAATATCATAGTGTTGGGTGATCTAAGCTTTTCATGAGGTGAAGAAGGGCTTTCATGCTGGGAGGATGACGCTGGGTCAGAATAATTGGTTGTAATCCTCTTTTCTATTCTTGATATTAATAAATCTATTCAAGTTTTCCTCCACATTCTTGTATGTTTGATGATATATGCATTTGTGTGGTCAATATATATTGTTTATGATTGTAGATCTCTGTTCTTCGATAGTATTATGCTGCTTTGATTCTACAAGTGCTCTTTGAAGCTAGGTAGATGAAGGAAAAGCGGCAAGGATATGTCAGAAGGGAGAGGAACCAAGCAAGGAACCAAGCGCAAGACTGAGGTTGGTGTCCTTTGTTCCCCTCTTATCTACTTCTCATAAAGGAAGCGAAAATAGTTTTAGTTTGTTTGTTTCTAAGATAGCTACCAGTCTTAGTGGGATTAGCAGCTCCGAGTGGACACTAGATTTCCCGATAAAAAAATGGTGACTCCACTGGGGAGTGAATAGATTGTTTGCTTGTATATATTTTTTTGTTTTATAAACTTATAGACGGAGCCTGAAGTTAAGCCAGCTAGCCTTCGAACTACATTTTCTATGCAAGTGCAAAGTAGATCAATGTTGCTTCAGTCTATCTCCAGGTTTTGTTTATAAACTGAACAATCGATTTGCAAACCTTCTAATTGCCCTAGTGGTGGCTCTAGTAACCTCATTAGATCAGCCCCTGTGATTTATATTTACTGAACATCACTTGCTCGACCTAAATCCCTGAACTGAGCTGCAAACTGTGACAAAAGACCAAGTAGAAGTCTTGTCCTGGTACCATCGCAACCTCTCTTCAAGGAAGTCTGTATGCATCGCACCTCCCATGTGCAGTAGGTGGGATGCATACTGGTTTCCCTGTGTAATAGGTGCGATGGTCAGAAAAGGCTAATTTTGCCTTCAGATTTTGGTTTTTCTTCACTCTCTTCAACGCTATTAAGGAGTTTTGCTGTCTGTGATTAGTATACCACTGTGGAAGCTCCCTTCCTTTGCATGATTCTGCCTCCATAGTACAAAGAATTGTGAATGTTTTTATGTATTGTGCGTCATTTACAGTTCTCTTTTACAAAAGAGTAGCATAATCAATTTGTCGTCTTTTGATTTGAAAGTGTTGCAAGTGTCGCTTTCAATCAAGGAAAAGAATTCTATTGTTCTTGATGGTCGATTATACAGTTACTCTTGTATTTGATTTGAATTGGTAGTTTTTCAAGTGTCGAAAGTAGTTTTCAATTCAAAATCACAAAGTGTTGTCATTATCTTCCTTTCGGTTTTGAAGAGAAATTTGTTAGTGCTGTCGCTTTGAAAAGATAATTCAGATTTGTACTTAGCATTCTTCTTGTCATTCAAACATTAAGAAAGCTGAAAACAAATACATGCATGTGCATTTGCATTTAGACTACTTGTTGGTTTGATTTAGGACAGTGCATCTAGTGTGTGCTCTCTCCTCTATGTTGAAAGAATATCATCTCTCTTTCTTTAGTAGCTAGGATTTTCATTGCAAAAAGAAGATTAAATGATTGTTTATCATCTTAGATTGCATTTTAGGAATTGTATATCTACATCACGCAGTGAACCTGAAAGGCAAATTTTTTAAGAAAGATCAACTGTAAAATAAATTTAATGAACATAAAAATTCTTTGGAACCTAACGCACAACATCTAGAAGTCTAGGCTAGAGATGTATTCCGGCGTCATAAAGCCTGGTAACTGTCGCTTTCACTATTGGTTGGGTGATTCCTCCTCTTTGAGATGACAAGTACCAGTACGGACTTGTGCTCCCACGTACTGTCGAGTATATATTGGGAGACCACAATAGGCTATATCCTTTATCCATAGGAAGCCATGTCTACCGCCCTATCGATTGCAATGCACTGAACACAGCATTTGGGAAGATTGACTGCTATACTGTAAAAATTATTCTGCAATTTTGCGATTAGTTTCGTAATCCCTCTATCTAGATTTCTAGAGTAGTCTCTTTCGTTCCTTTTCAGACTCCTTAAAGGAAAAGGTCCATCTGAGCACTTGTCACTTCAGGCTCATTAAAAATCGAAGGCGACTAGAGTCATCTTTTGTTTTTTCTCGACTCCTAAAAATTGAAAAAACAAGTTGTGTCAAAGCATCTAAAATTCATTTAATTCAATATCATTTTCCCCATTATTTTTAGTTGATCGAGTAATCCGCAATCGTGGAGGAAAGTCAATTGAAACCCCATCGTTCGTGGAGACTTATGAGTCAACCTTCTCTGTCCCCAGAATCAAAACTATTCCAGACAAAGCTAACTCGTTTAACCGGTTCAAAGTCCCCTGGTCTGGTTGGAACAAGTGTTCCGACACCCTCGGAGACTCTGGTTACTCCAAACATTTGTGGTATCCCTGCCTTTACAAAAGAAGTTCAGTAGCCACTATAGGACAGTAGAACTGATCCTAGTGTGAGGGTAAACACTTCTATACCTGAGCCGGCTCCATCTACAGCTGATTTGGAAGGTGTTATTCCCCAAACATCTGTCGCTGCAGAATCTATACCTTCTTCGGCACCGGAAATATTTTATGAACCTGACGGTCTACCTCTTCCACATAGATTGATTGTTATAGAAGAGATTGTGGAGGATCCCCCACCTAGTACTCCATCGCATTTTGGAGTTGGGATCACCCTATATCCTTCTTCATCAGAAATTAGTCTACCATTATCAGAAGTTCCTATAGAATTGCTAGGAAATCTTTTGGATAGACTAGATATGTCTGAACAACCGTCGACATCTAAGACTGTGTCATCTGACACAGCAACGACAGAACTTCCTGCTGCCACTCCAACAATGTTCGCCGGTGTACCTTCTGTCATAACTAGCTCTCAATCATTGGATGGAATCCATCCATGGGCTGTTTTGACAGTATGGTCTGTTCCTGTTTGTTCGTCTGGAATAATATCTAGAATCTCTTATGTTGAGTCTCAGCAAATTGATCTTTCGCAGTGTCAATTTGGGCAGTCTAGTCCTCAAAGGAAGATCATTCCCTTAAGCATCGGATTACCGACGTATGGGGGGCAATATGCCCTTTCATTGTCTCCTCCAGGAGGACAAACATACAAGAGTTCACAACAGAATTCAGGTTATGCTGGAATTACATCTAGTGGTTGGGTACCAATACTACCTCAACAACCAAGAGTTGTATACTCAATGCAACAAAGTCTGCCTATGTCAAATATCCCCACTACACTGGCTATTGTGACGGTGTCGCAAGTACAAGCGTTGCCTATTGTATGCCAACCTCAAGTCTCTTAGGTTGCAAGTCAACAGCCTCTTGTCTCTACGACGCCACCACAATCATCGATTAGTGGCTCCTTAACTGGAGTGACCCAGGCTCAAATGGGTACCATTACCCCTCATCTTGGTCAAATAGCCAGTATTGGACAACAACAAATGGTCTCACAACCATGGCTGGTGCAATATCAACAACCGCAATTCCAACAAGTTTACCAAGGATCTGAGCGCCAAATCTTTGCATGTAATGGGAAGCTGTATATTCAAAACGGTCAACATAAACCATTTCATAATGGTTATGCCCATCAACCTTACCAAAGTTATCAGCATCAAATGCACTATGCTGGTATGCAAAGACCCACTGCTTAGGCAATCCCATCTTATCCTGGGTATGCTTCCCCGAACCTAAATGAACAGTTGCCCTTCGTGGCAACTTTAGAGTTACCAGATCTAAATTGGCTAACAAATGATCCAATTGCTTACGCCCCTTGGTGGCCAGTGATTCCTCATAAACTTCTGTCATATATTCCTAAATTTAATGGAAATCTGGGTGAAGACCCGTCGAATCATGTGATGAACTTTCATCTGTGGTGTTCGTCTAACACTCTAAATGATGATTCGATTAGGATTCGCCTTTTTCAGCGAACGTTAACTGGTCCGGTAGAAAAATGGCATATCGAATTGCCTAGAGCTTCATTTGATAGCTTCAGTACCCTAGCCACAACCCTTTTAACCCATTTTCAGTTACCCATAAGGTACGAAATGGGAATAGAGCTTCTTACCAATTTCAAGCAAACAACGGCCACTCACATATCCGATCATATTCATGAGTGGCGACGTCATCATAGAATCGTAAAAAACATATGTTCCTGATTAGCTATTGGCTGAATGGTTTATTAAGTCATTGTTACCTTCCATTACAGAAGATGTGGCAAAGGGAGGAGTCGTCACTGAAGAGCAAGTCATTGTTCATGCGCAATATTTAGATTTGATCTATACTCAGTTTAGCATGCTCTACGATAAAATCCCTGATGCTCCTAGACCGTAATTTTCCGTTCCTCCCTCTCATAAATCAAACAAAGACTCTCATGCCGGGGACGGCATGATAGGAACGACCAGCACAAAAACCGTAAAGGCTAAGTCGAAGAAGGCTCGTATGGTTTTAGGTCAAAATGCAAATGAAGAACTTCTCGCCTCGGAAGTAAATGCTGTATCGACTGACAAAGGCAAAGAAACCAAGAAACCAGGAGGCAAGAAGAAAAAGAAAGGGAAGAAGAAGAAACAGGAGGAGTCATCCCTTGAAAAATCTTCTGCAAACCCTTCTGGAGATAGGAAACCAAATCGTCCATGCCTTATATGTGATGAGGATCATTGGACAAGAGAGTGTCCATATAAAGTTGAGCTTAGAAAATTCTTCAAGAATTCAAAAACCTCAGTGGTATTAACTGATCCGTTTCCAAATCCAAGAGCAAATCTGGTTGCTAGTGACAATGCTTCCCCATCCCAAGTGCTAATGTTGTCAGTTTCGAAGCAGCAAAATGATGCTTTGATATTGACAAGGAATAAAGATTACAGGAATCCACAACTGTCAGACAACAAGGCCAATGACTAACCTAGTGGTTCGACAACAACTTCGACCGAAGTTGTGCCACCCATCATTCCTGAACTAACGATAAAGCTGCCAAAGGGAGTAGTACACAAATCGACATTTAATCCTCGTGCTAGATCATCACAACATTATAATATAGTGGAGGATCTGGCCCAATCGCCATCCACTATGTCGACACTTGAGGTACTGCAAAATTGCCCCTCCCAAAAGCAGGCTTTATTATCAGTGATAGGTGGGATTGACCCAACGGATTCCAATCTTGTGTCCTTTAATCACAAAGGATATCACCCTTAGTTACCAACTCAACTAGCTTTCCTTATTCAAGTGAAAGCCCTCAACAAAACTATTCACCAAACAATTATTGATGAGGGGGAATCTACATGTATTATGTCGATGAGTTGCTGGAAAACATTAGGATCTCCACCCTTGTCACAATATTTGGCGACATTAAAAGCATTTTATGGACGAACGTACACCCCATATGGGATTTTAAGTAACTTGCAAGTCGAACTGGGGGGCAAAACAGTAGAAATAGATGTTGAAGTAATCAATGGAAACCTCGATTACAACATCCTACTGGGAAGGCCCTGGATATATGCTATGGCTGCTGTTATGTCGACCTACTTCAGGAAGATTGCATTTCCCTTCCAAGGAGGTATTACAATCGTCGACCAGCAAACATTTCTCCCCAACAATTCACAAGTTACGGGAAGCATTCCAATGATCCATGGAAGCCCTCATTCGCTTCAAAATATCGGAGTAGGCCTACTAAAAGACCCTATATTAATGGGGACTTTCGCTCTACCGCCTCCAATCAATCTGGCGGAAGTGGCAATGGTGGGAACCTGCAAAATGATATCTTCTATTCAAAATATGTCAGAAAATGATATTAACATGGATCATATACATGTATTGCCTCCAAGCCCAATAGAAATATTGTAGCAATCAATGTTTTCGGCAGGGAAGGCAAACCCAAATCAACGCTCATCAAGCATTTGGATAGATAGGTCTAAGGAATATGGTACCCCTTCAGATCCTTGGTCACAAGTACATTCTACAAATGAAGGAATTGTTTAGTCAATGATGATTGACGGGGCACCATGGGAAGATTACCACCATCGTTCCCATCTTTCGGATTACAAGGAAGATACTCCTAGTGACCTTCATCATCCCTCAGTTTTTGATTTTCTATCAAATACTATAAATACGGTGGATTCCAAACGAAACTTGTCCAATATTGAAGAGACTATCGCCATAAATATCTCGACCAAAACATATGTTGTAGAGAATATTCATGTTGGAAAATCTTGTTCTCCTTTACAACTGGAAGTATATTACACTCTTTTTTGCGAGTTCAAAGATGTCTTTGCTTGGTCGTATAATGAAATGCCAAGCATTGACTCGTGCATAGTTGAACACGAAATTAAGATGTATCCAGATGTCAAACCGGTACGACAATGGCTACAATAGGTGCACCCCAAGAAAGCCACTGCCATCAAGGCAGAAGTTGAAAAAATTCTCCATGCTGGTTTTATTTACCCGGTTCCTCTAACCGATTGGGTATCAAATATTGTTCCTGTAATGAAAAAACAAGGAATGATTAGAGTTTGCATCGATTATAGGGATGTAAATCATGCTTGTCCAAAAGACAACTACCCTACACCGTTGATTGACCAAATAATTGATGAATGCTTCGGATGTGAAATCTTTTCATTTATGGATGGATTTTCCGGGTATAATCAAATAAATATCCACCCACAAGACTAGTTGAAGACTGCATTTATTTGTTCGTGGGTCACATTTGCATATCACAGGCTACCCTTTGGTTTAAAGAACACAGGGGAAACATTTCAGAGGGCAATGAATTATGCCTTCCATGACATCAAAAACATTGTTCAACAATATCTCGACGATCTTTCGGCTCATTCACGAAAGCGGACCGATCATCCGTAACATTTGAGAGCGATATTTCTACGCTGCTGACACTACAAGATACAACTCAATCCACACAAATGTGTGTTTTGTGTCAGTTCTGGTCAGTTACTTGGCTTTGTGGTCTCAAAGGACGGGATTCATCTCAAACCATGTAAGGTTCAGGCAATCATTGATTTGCCTCCACCTTCAAATTTGCTTCAGATTCAGAAACTCCAAGGGAAAGAAAACTTTCTGAGGACATTCATTCCAAATTACACCGAACTTGCTAAAGGTTATACTCGTCTATTGAAAAAAGAAGTACCCTTCATCTAGGATCAGGTTGCGCAAGCTTCCTTTGATGCTTCAAAGGAATCCCTAATAAAATCATCATTAATGTATGCTCCAGATTATCAAAAAGACTTTAACCTATATCTGGCTGCAGTGGATACGACCATCGCAATGTTTTTAGTTCAAGAGGAGAATGGAATTGAAAATCCTATATATTGTTTGAGTAGAAACTTAAATGATACAGAAAGAAAGTACTTCTACGTTGAAAAGCTAGCTCTCGCAGTTGTTCAAGCGATACAGAGATTTCGACACTATGTCCTCTCTCGAAAAGCTACCATTTTGTCAGATTGCAACCCCATGACTTATATATTGTCGCGACAGTTGCTGGGAGGCGAATATTCAAAATGGATAGCAATTCTACAAGAGTTTGATCTAGAATTTATAAAATCCAAATCGAAGAAATCCCTGGTTTTTGCGGAGATACTATGCGATCTCCCATCGTCGTCCAATGATGCAATATCAGAAGAAGCAATCGTGGACGAATCTTTGTCTTTGATATCTTCAAGCAATCCATGGTATGGAGACATAATAATCTATCTCCAAACCCAAACATATAGGTCTAATACCTCCTGCTCAGAACAACGACGCATTCGATACCAAGCAAAAGACTCCATGATCGTCGGTGATACACTTTACCGCCGAGGTGTCGATACAGTTTTGAGGAGGTGCCTCACCCACGAGGAGGCTGAAAAAGTCCTGAATGATTGCCACTCAGGCGCGTGTGGGGGGCATCAATCTGGTTACGCTATGGCACAAAAGATTTTACGAGTAGGATACTTCTAGCCAACAATGTTCAAAGATTGCATAACCGCAGTCAGAAATTGCTATGCATGTCAAATCTTTGATCGAAAAACTAGAATACCACCCGCACCTCTGCATCCAGTAGTTGCTGTTGGGCCATTTGCCAAATGGGCCATAGATTTCATGACATGTAACCCCACCTCGGCCGGGGGGCATGGTTATATCATAGTCGCAGTAGACTATTTTACCAAATGGGCCGAGGTGATGCCTACATTAAACAACAGCAGCGAAACGGCTGCCCTCTTCTTTTTCAATCATCTAATCTCCAGATTCGGCATTCCACAGGCCATAGTCATATATCATGGATCGCATTTCCACAATCACATGATGGTTGAGTTGGCTACCAAATTAGGGCTGTCCCACGACAGCTCTACTCTGTATTATTCGTAGGCCAACGGACAAGTTGAGGCAATCAACAAGGTCCTGAAGCGGATGCTGCAAAGGATGATTGGAGTCCACAAAAGGAGTTGGAAACTGATCCTGTACTCAGCCTTGTGGGCATACCAGACATTGGTGAGGAATGCAACTGGGTTTACACCCTTTCAACTGGTGTATGGCCTGGAAGCAATCTTACCAGTTTAGTGTGAAATCTCGCCCCTCAAACTCACAGTCGACCTTCTCCCCGGAACTTCAGAAGAGGAGGCTTGTTTCTTAGAACTAATCCAATTGGATGAAACCCATTTTGATGCCACTTTGGCTAACGAAGCCCATAAGAAATGAGTCAAGGTGCAGTTCGACAAGAATGTCAAACCCCGTGTCTTCTCGGAAGGTGACCTGGTCTTACTTTACGACCAGGTGTCCGATAAATTGGGAGCAGGAAAGTTCAAGTCTTTATGGATGGGCCCCTATATTGTTAAGCATGTATTAGCAAAAGGAGTCTACAAGTTAGTGGATTATGATGGGATTCCACTGGCACAACCCCGCAACGGGTTGTACCTTAAGCGTTACTATGCTTGACTCAAGATAGTAACCCCTATTCTTTTGTTACATTTTTGTTTTCGCTAAGGGTAATCTTTTTGGTTAAGTGACCCACTTTCACATTTGTTGCAGATGTCGGACCTATTGGAATCATTTGTTGGATATGCCGACGGAGCGAGTCGTAGTTCGCGGAACCTATCTTCTGCGGCCTAGGCCATCTTCGATCCAAGCAGCGAGTTAGTGAGTTTCAGAGGGGTATGTATTGGTCGGTCAACAAACAATATTGCTGAATACAGCGCGTTGATAGAGCTCCTCTCTGATGCCATTACACGTGGCATACGGCGACTTGTCATCAGGCTAGACTCACAAACCATCATCCTACAGCTCACTGGTATTGACTTCATATGGAATCCAGTTATCTATCGCATGTTCCTAAGGGTCAAGATTTTGGAAAGGCAGTTTGATTCTATTCAATATCAACATATTTCCAGAAACTTAAACACATTAATAGATTCATTGGCAAACTATGTGTTAGATAGACATTTGCAACATTTATAAAAGAAGCATCTCATCAATATTTGCATCAAGATCACATAACTTAACCAAGATAAAGCTCTGAAAATCAAAAATATATATATAACTATTTATGGTTTATACATAATGTTCTATAACCAAGACAAAATCGGTCAAATGACCCAAAACTCAAAATTCTAGGGGGCACCCTAGTCTAATGATGTTGGTGATAACAAGTCACCGCCTGTGCAATCATGCGTAAAAGCCTAGTCCATCAACTCGGCACACCAGTAGTATTTCGTTGCAACCTCAGAGGCAGCTCATCGGTCCTCACATTCGGAATACTAAGAGTGAGGCCCTCGACCTGATCCTGCAATGTTGAAAGAGTCTCGGCCACATCAAGGTCGCGAAGGATAGCCCTCCCAACAGCCTCTCCTGTTGGAAGGATAGCTGGTGCTCTCAGACATGCTGCTGGCCGAAATGGTCCAATATCTACATCAGCACATGAGTTTTTATTAGTCTTGATAGAAGAAAGCATGAGAACATTATATAAAAAAACAGTAAATGGAGATATGGTCAGAGAATTTACTAATAGCACCCCATTACTCACCAGCTGGCAGCAACAATTCCGGGTCACCCCGAAAATCCATACTAGCATATGGACACTCGGAAAAAACCATCTCCTGGCAGTTGAACCACTCGAAGAAGGTATCAGAGAAGGAAACCTGAGACTGACCAGCATGTCGGGCCATGAGGTCGACCCATCTCTGCATCCATGGCTCAGTCGGTGGAGGTAAACCAAGTGAAATGTACTGTAGCTGCATCAGTGGGATCTTTTCCAAGGTGAAAGCGGTCAAAATAGAACCATAGCTGAAGCTCTTGGATTTTCTGCTTTTTACCTTGGTCAGTTGTTCTTTCATCACAGGGAATACTACGTCACACCAGTTGAACACCTTTGGTTTAAGGCATTCCAAGGTGTACTACCTATAGGACCTGTTAGCCACGTGAGGAGCCGCACTACCATCCAGTCTAGCAAAAGTGAACAGAATGGTCCTCAAGGACTAGTCAGTGACATCTCAAATGTTGATCTTGCCGTCTCTACTCGGTTGAGATCCCTCTCTACAATACCGGCGAATATAATCTCTCACGGATTCACCCCCTCGGGCGGAACCCGATAATGAAAGAGGGGCACCACGCCTCGATAAACCGATCAAAAAATAGATGTCCACGATAGTCAAGGGGATGGATTTTCCTCTAATCTGAAACACCTGGTTGGTAGGATCCCATGCATTGAGAAGATATTGCAACAAGTCGATTTGTTGCCTCATGCTAGAGATTCAAAAAAACTTGAACAAGCCACAGTTCTGCAATGCAATTACCATAACCGGATCATGTAAAGCAACCATGTCCTCTTCTTCATGCTTGCGTTCTCGCCATGTAGCGACCATTTTGCTCCAATGAATCTCTGCAAGACAAGTAAGAGAAGAGTCAAGGTCCTGATTTGGCAAAAAACAAGCAAAAATTCCATGAGAAAACAATGCAAAAGTTTCCCTTCTTGCGCCCATCGCACCCGAGCAGTGTACTGGGTGAGATGCATACCGACTGGCCAATGGCCAAGCCAGTATGCATCGCACCTTTCGATATAGGAAGGGTGCGATGGAGCCAGGGTGAATTTTTCAAACCCTAGGGGCTTAGAATTCAAAAAGGAAGGAATGCAACTAAAGAGCTTAGGTTTAGCTCCTACTTGGTCCAGATGGCGCCAAGAATCATCCACAGAATCTCTCGGAATCAGCTGGTGAAAATCAAGGGGGAAAAGCACCTCCAGAGCTCCAACAAACAAAGTTCACATGAAATCATAAAATGAGGGGTTAAAAAACCACTTTTAAATTATGTTTCACATAATTTGAGTAAAATATTAGTGTTTTAACTCATTTTTCAAGCATGTATTGTTCATTTCTAATTGGTTTGATGAAGCAATTGAACAGGAAGTACAATCGTTGAAGGAACAAAGTGGTTAGTAGTGAAATCAAATAATCAATGACTGTTATCATGAGCAGTTTTTATGTGAAGTTCAAGCTCGTTAAAAATTAAACCTAAGCAATGAGCAAATGTTTCCCCCAGAGTTTAAGCTCATTAAAAAATGAACCAATTTCTGGTAAATAACCATTGTGAATGTATTATCATAAGCTTTTGAGCCTTGGTCGTGTTCTCATCATCACCTCCATTCTGTTTTAGCTGATCATTCACCTCCATTTGATTGTTTACCCCTTTTGAGGAACAACTACAAAGATTGATCCTGTTAGCCATCCTTGTGACACTGCCATGATTGGAAAATTCCAAACCTTACCTAGAATCATCTACTACCTGAAATTATCACTTTTTCCTCAAAAAACAAGTCTCCTTTAAGCTCTTTTCACCTGACTTGTAAAATATGAAAAGATTGTTGAGCGATTGGCCTCTGCAGCTCGTTAAAACTACCGGGAGTGCTATCCCTCCTCTAGATTTTAATCTTTTTGGACCTGCGGGATTATTACACAAAAAGATCGAGTTCTTGTTTTGTTCGGCTTGTTAAAAGTACCGAAAATTCATCCCTTTCGTATTATTTTATACTTTTTCTGACTTAAGGGATTATATGATGAAAAAGGGTTATTGGAGTTTCCTTTATGTCCCTTTCAGAATCTCTAAAATTGAAAAGGTCTTAGTTATCTTTGTCATTAAACTCGTTAAAACCAAATAGCGACAAACATGTCCATATAGACAAGAACGAGTTTCACTATCGCTAAGCTTGTTAAAACATAGCGATGGGTTTGCTCGAAGGGAAAATTACAGAACAAGCATATGTTATCCTCCTCAAGCTTGACAAAAATAAAGAGGTACTGGTCAGCAATGACTTGGGAAAAATTGGGAAGAAAACTTGAAGAAAATTTACTGGTAGCAAGTCGTTCTTGAACATGACACTTTCACTCCACATCCGAGTCGGGTTGGGTTATTCCGTTCACCGGTCATATCACCATTGGTCCATCGCACCATCTATATTTGGGGTTAATGCTACCAATCCATGTCAGTGTCACCGGTATGTTCAAGAGAAGTCGCTCAGAGAATTCACCTGTGTCTCATCCGCTGCAATACATTCACGCTCCATTCTTTCATGACCGCCACCCTGAACCCTATATCATCAGATCGTTTTCACCTCCAAAATCATTTACTCCATTCCATGTCATAGATGTGGGATTCATTAAGGCCCTCCTACGATGGGTCGCTTCTTGTCGACATCAACTCATTATCCAAGAAGTCGACTTAGGAACAACCCTTTCAGTACTTTGAAGCTTGCATGCCTCAATGGCAAGTTTTTCACTTTCGGCGACAGGTTTACATCAATGGCCTTCAACCGAAATATTTTGCATGGTGTTCGACACCAAGTCCCTTTTTCACACCACGCGAATTGTACTGTAGTACCTTAAGGGTCATCATCATTATCGGTGATTCCTCTCGTGCCTGTTAACAACTTGCAACATTGGTTGGTAATCAAGCGATGTCTTTCCATGTTCGACTCTAGAACATCTTTCAGATGGATCAACTTATACTCCGAGTGAAGATTGGACGAGTTTTGAAGACCCCAGATCTAGTTTCATCCATTTGGGCTGCGATATATTCAGTAAAATAAAGACATCAAATGTACATCATTTCTACACAGATGATCATCCGAATCAAAGGATGATGGCTCTATCAGAATCATTAGTCTGCCACACAGACGGTTGTCTGTCTTATGTACATGAAAATGAATTTATAAAGCTGAGCATGGGAATGTCTGCCTCATCTAGATCGTGAAAAATATTATGAAGATAATGTATTGTATTGTATCTTATTACAAGTCGCCTTCCAGCTCGAAAAAAAACTTCAGATCCTCATGATAAATCATTTCACCCGACATCAAAAGATTAACGACCTCATGCTTTAGGGGGCAACTGTTATAGACATTTTTGGGCACTACAACCCCAATCATACATGTCCATAAACCAAGGGCTCCTAAGTCCCTAAAAGTGTTGCTTCACACCCTAAAGGAACAAGGTCAACTGATTATATCATCTCCCAAAAGTTCTCCACAGAAAACTGCTCAGAACTGGTCAAAGCTGGACCATACAGACTGCCTAGTGCAGAGGGTGCGATGCATCTCACCTGCTCAGTGAAAAGGGTGAGATGCATACTGGAAATCCCTTCTGTAGGGTGCGATGGGTGAGAGTAGACAAATGGCAGAGACAATTTGCAAGGTGGATTGTCATGGAATATTCCAGAAACTTCTACTGTGACACTTGCCTCTTTGAATTCGCCCAGGGATGAGTAAGAGATCATCAATCTCCAAGTGGAATCAAGAACTATCAGAGAGAGGACACTAATCAAAATCCTTAAAGCTGACTCACCCCCCTACAATCATCTATATATGGATCCCTCATCCCAGAGATCCAGAGGCTAGAATTTTGCATCTTGTAAGGAAGTGCTATTGGTTTCTTGGTGGAATATCATAGTGTTGGGTGATCTAAGCTTTTCATGAAGTGAAGAAGGGCTTTCATGCTGGGAGGATGACACTGGGTCAGAACAATTGGTTGTAATCCTCTTTGCTATTCTTGATATTAATAAAGCTATTCAAGTTTTCCTCCACATTCTTGTATGTTTGATGATATATGAATTTGTGTGGTCAATATATATGTGGTCCTATATTGTTTATGATTGTAGATCTATGTTCTTCGATAGTATTATGCTGCTTTGATTCTACAGGTGCTCTTTGAAGCTGGGTAGATTAAGGAAAAGTGGCAAGGATCTGTCAGAAGGGAGAGGAACCAAGCAAGGAACCAAGCACAAGACTGACGTTGGTGTCCTTTGTTCCCCTCTTATCTACTTCTCATAAAGGAAAGCGAAAATAGTTTTAGTTTGTTTGTTTCTAAGATAGCTACCAGTCTTAGTGGGACTAGTAGCTCCGAGTGGACACTAGATTTCTCGATAAAAATCCTCCACTTGGTCATTTGCCTTCTAGTGCATGATTCGGCGGCTTGTACTCCGAGATGAATGAAGGGGAATTCGAAGTGAGGTGTAATAAATGAGGGGGATTCCATCCTATAAGTCCTCTCCTCTGTCCACTTCGAGTTATTGTTGCCATTTGTCCACTGGATCCTTAACTTTGGCTTCGAAAATCATCAATAATCTACATTAAATACATGTTAGACCACATGGCACAATAACTAACTCAACTCACTCTATAAGAATAAATATAATCAGAAAATCATATAATAAGCTAATAGAATGGTTGGTTTGACTAGGTTAAGAGGTAAAATGAGCCCATATAATTACCCATTTATGAGGCTCATCATCATCCCCCTACTGAAGTTGTTGCTCATCCTCTGAGCAACCTAGTCAATCTCCTCATCTTTTATGGCCCTAGTGGCCTCCCTAGCATCCCAGGATTTTGATGTGGTCTGCTCTTCTTTACCAAATAATCCTATCTTCCCGTCTATTTCCTTCAACTGCTCTTCCTCTTCTGCTTCTCTTCTGCCTTCCAGCATGCCTAATAGCAGTGGGGGACTTAGTTTGAGGCCAATCTAGTTGACCTTCAGCCTCTACATGGAGTGCTTGTACATTGGCACTCTTTTCAATGCTTCCTTCAGCCTCATGGGGGAATGATATTCCCTGATCTGCAAACTGTTTGGTAAGGTGTTCCATCTCCTCATGCATGCATGCACACAGTCACCCCCAAGTATCCTTTGCATATCCTCAAAGTGTGCAATGGCTTGTGCCTAATTGGTGAGATATCTAGGGGCAATCTGAGAGTCATTGGCAAGTAGGTTGTGTGTGCTAATGAGTGCCATAGGATCTAATGGCTCAGCTCCTATCATTAATGGCTCATTATGCTCCTTTATCATCAATATTTTTGTTTCTCTACCCTCAATTCTTCATGTTTCATCCATGAGGCCATGGCCATTAATTGCAAGTCCCCTAGCTTGGCATTGGGATCCCACACATTCATGTTTGTGAGGGACATGTTGCATAAGTAGAACTCTATCATCTTTGCCTTATCCTTTGAGGTGCTTTGGTCACACAGGTCCATGAACTACATGTAGTCTTGGAAAGGCATTGTGCCTCTTTGTGCCAAAGTCTTTATTTGGAATTGTAACCATTGGTCCTTTAGATAGAGGCCATATGATTTGCCTAGTGTTCTGCATTGCAATGCCTCCATGGATAAGCTAGCCATGAATGCCAGCTGGGTCTCTTTGTCTTGCAGCTACCTCCTTAGCAATTCATTTTGAGTTTCAAGGTGGCTTCTTGTAATAGCTTCCCTGACTTTGAGAGAACTCAACTCTCTACCCATTTCCATGAGTTTGTTTTCCATATGGCCAACATCCTCAACTCCTTTGGATTTGGTTATTTGCATCCACCTATGTGTTCTCACTCTTTCTTTTTCTAATTAAAAAAATAGTGGAATTGCAAATTTCTGTGGGATTATCCTTCCTCCCTCAAGTAGATTGTAATAGGAAGCAAGACTAGGCTGGGGATCAGGTTCTTGTATCTCTTGTGCTTCCTCCTTCGCTTTTGGGTGTTTTTCTAACCTTTTCTCAAGCTGTTGGGTCTCCTGTAGTTTTGCCAGTGTCTCCTATAGAACTGTCTGAGCCTCTTGTAGGATTGTTTTTGGGTCCTATAGTACTACCTTTTCCTTCCATGTGAAAGATCTAGGAGTCCCCCTTTCATATTTTATAGGTGTCTTGGAAGGAGATTCTTTCCCTTTGGAAGAGAGTGAATCTTCAATGGTAATTGGCACTTTTGAAGAGGGCTGAGGTTTTCCTGCTTTAATTCTTGTGCTCTTCCTAGCCCTAAAATACATGGAGGTCTGTCTTTTCCTCTTTTTATTTGGCTTGATTGGTGTACTGAGGGCAGTGAGGGTAGCTGCTGCCTCCCTTTCCAAAGTCTCAGGGGACTCTTCTCCTTGTTCTGCCTTCTCTACCTCTTTTTCTCCTTCTTCTATCTCTTTTTCTGTCTCTTTCTGCTCTGTTTCTTCAGCTCTCTCCTTCTCTATTTCAGTTCCTTCCTCCTTCCTTTCTGGTTCTACTATGTCACCCCTGGTTTTACCTTCTCCCCCTTGTTTTTATTCCTCCTCACTACTAGTGGGGTTGACATCATAGGTCAAGGCCTTTACATCATCCTCAACTGTCATGTTTCAGAAAACTTCCCATGCTATAGGGAGTGTAAAAGGTATGGAGGGCTTCCTCTACTAGGATTTTGATTAAGCCATGGTGAGCTAGCTGCTTTGAATTTCCTGCTTGCACCTTGGTGCTGGAGTCAATGAGGGACTGTAGGAGGAAGTAAGGCATACTGAGCTTTTGAGGTGCTGGAGTGTCCATGCCATACCTTAATTCTTGGAGTATTCTAAAGTGATAACCATAAATAATGTTGTACGTCCCCTCATAGGAAATGTATTCAATTATTTGATAGCTAACGTCATCCCAAGGGTATGGTATGCTAGCCCTTCTAATGCCATTTTATCCTCAACCGAGGTTTCATTATTTTGGAAAAAGTTCTTCTTGGCAGACTGGCCAATCGGTTTCTAATATTTACTACAAGGCAACCAAAGGGGAAGAGTAGTGACCCTACTAATGAATTTCGGGGTTATCTCCATGGAAAGACCTCTAATGGTGACAGTGGCATGAGTTCTTGTGTGAGGGACTAGAGAGAGAGCAAACTCTTGGGCAATTTCCTCATCAAACCCTTGAAATTTCTCAAAGAAATTTATCCAGTTTTCCCTTGTGAAGATGTCCACCACTTGAGGATGCGCATGGAGCCTAGTGGATTTAGTGGGCTCCTTTCTCATAAACCTGCCTATCATATTGTCTATACTCTTTGGAAAACCAAATATGGAGGTGGAGACAAAGAATTTTGAGAAAAACGGAGAAACAGAGGAGACTGAGTTTTTTTTTAAATAAGTAGACAATTTTTTTTATGTATTTTATCCTCTCCTAAAGACTTATTTCCTCCTCAAATTGAGACCTCTTCTTTCATATATTGATATTCAACAGGGGGCATGCATGAACCCTACCTCTTTAGATAAAAAATCATGCTAAAAATTGTGTTTTCTCCCTTCAAAACGACTCACTACCCCTCTTGTAGAAGCCTACTATCCCTCCCGTACATTTCTTGTAGGTGCTCCTGCAGAAAATGCTGAGAGAAAGAATATGGGAGAGATCGATGGAGGACAATGGTTACAAGGTTGTGGGGGCACAAGGAGACTGTTGTAGCTAAGTTACGAGGAGAGAATGAAGGAAAAGGTGGTGAGAATGCTCGGGAAGGAGTACTTATTACCCTTTATGGATATTTTCGGTGATGGGTGCTGAGCTAGCAAGGTATACGTTGGCCCAATATGGACCGTTGGTCCCCACCTTCTTGGTCATCATGGCCCCTCCTCATAATCATCCCTCATTATTGCATCAGAGTTCACATTTCCTCCACTACCTGTCCTTGGCATCTTGTGCTAGAGTTGACTGTGCACACGTGTGGGTGACATCTCAGATGAGTGGAGTCTACTATATGAAGGTGGCTAAGTTAACTGGCCATCTTTCCCTCACTCAACCTCAACTATCTCGTTGCTTTTTCATGACTTCCAATTACACAAATGCAAACAGAGGAGTGACTTAGTTACTTACCTGTGATCCGAGTGTATTTGTTGTGAGGTGTTGTGGCTTTCTCTCTGCATGCCTTTATTTCCCTTTTTGCATGCTATCTCTGCTTGCTGATGTGTGGTCATGTGCTTGTGCAGGTTCTTCTCTAGTTGGATCTGATTTTTAGGTGCCTTTTCAACCTTCATGTTTGCACTCTCTTGTTGTTGGTGCTGGATTTCTAGGGAATCAGCTGCTACAGGAATTCCTACAGGAGATCCTGTAGCTGCTTCTCCCCTTGAAACTTAAACTTCTCCTTGTACTTGGAGCTTTGAGGATGATGCTAGAGGTGTAGATAAATATGGATAGGTAGTAGGTAGGCTTCAGGTGAGGTTGATGGTGCTTTTTCCTCTTATTTTTTGTTTTTCTCTAAAAAAACTGAAAAACTATTTTTTCTGTGTTTTTCTTGGACAGGAAGAAAAATGATGCTTGGGGTGTGATGTAGGTTTGGAAATGATGGCAAGGAGTTTTGAAGATTGTAGGAGGGATTATAGGTCCTTCATGAAGATTCTTTTTCCCTCAAACTGCCTTCTGTAGCCACTTCTGGCTCTCTGTAATTCCTACAGGAGCCTCTTGTAGAAAACACAGTTTTTGAAAAAGAGGTACAGTGGGGTGAAAGAAATGCCAAATATGATGGAGGAAGGTGTGGAGAAGGTGAGATGGATGCTGGTGTGAATGTTAGGGTCCCCTTGGCACCTTCTTCTGCTCCCTGTAGTCCTCCTGCAAACTTGCAATGCAACAAAAATTCATTTCTTTTTTCGCTCTCTTTTTTTTTTTGAAAAACAACTAGGGTCCCTCAAAGAGGTTTTCACCCTAATTTCCTACCCTAGGTGCCTCCAAGGGAGGTTTTCACCAAGGGAGCTTATTATTTTTTCTCTTTTTTTTTTTTTTTACATCACTAGGTCGCCTCAAAAGAGGTTTTCAACCCAATGATGGGACTCAAGCACCTCATGGAGGTTTTCACTTGAGTCCTTATTATTTTTTATTTTTTCTTTTCTTCAGTGAGTGGGTGAAATGGAAGCTAAGATATGCTCCACTACCATCACTATTTTATTCACACCTTCAATAAAATCTCGCTTGGAGAGGGGTTTCTTGTAGACTTTCAACGGATGTCCATTTACAAGCATGGGAATGGCTTCATCATCAATGGTTCTGATTAGAACAGAACCATGTCATTACATTTCTCCACAGTGTAGGGTCCCAACCATCTTGTCCTCATCTTGTCTTTGAAATCTTTGTATCTTGAATCATAGAGTAGTGCCCAATCTCCCTCTTGGAATTTCTTCTCCTTGATATTTTTGTCATGCCATATCTTTCTTTGAAGTTGAACTACCTCTGTGTGGAGAAGGGCTTGCAATCTGTATTCATCCAATCCATTGAGCTGAAGTAATCTCTCCTTCTGTGCATGGCTGAAGTCTAGGTCCAGCTGAGCTTCCATCCTTAGTGTACTGAACTCAAATTCTATTGACAACAAAGCCTTCTTCCCATAGACTAGTTCATAGGTTGTGAACCTGGTGGTGGTCTTCCATGTGGTGTTGTAGGCCTAAGTGGCCTCAACTAATCTGTTAGCCCAGTATTTTTTGTTGCTGCTCACTACTTTGGTCAGGATCCCTTCCAATGCCCTCTTAGTGACCTCCACTTGTCCACTGGCTTGTGGATGGTAAGGGGTGGAAGTCCTGTGCTTGATCTTATGATGTGTTAGCAGGTCTTCAATCGGGTTGGAAGTGAACTTACTACCTTGATCTGTGACCAACTCTCTTGGATACCCGAACATATAGAATATGTTTTCTCTCAAAAAATCAGCTAATTTTTCCTTTGTCGTTGCTTTGATTGCTTTTGTCTCTGCCCACTTTGTCAGGTAGTCGGTGCACACAATGATGTATTGTTTCTACTTTGAAGGAGGGTTGATAGGCCCCACAAATTCCATGCCCCACTTCTCAAATGGCTCAAAGGTCACTTGAGGTTACAAGGGCATCTCATCCTTTGGAGTAGGTTTCCCCATCCTCTGACACCGATCACACTGGCTTGTATGTCTCCTCACATCCTGATGAAGAGTGGGCTAGTAGTAGCCTGCTTGCAATATCCTGAAGGCAGTCATTTTTGCTGCAAAATGACCTCCACAAGGCCCATCATGACAGGTCAAGAGGATGTCACAGACTTCCTCCTCCCTGACACATCTTCTCAAGATCTGATCTAGGCCAAGCTTGAAGAGATTACCTCCAATCCAGGTGAAAGGGGTGCTTTTCCTTACTATCTTGCTCTTCTGTTTTGAGGACAGGTGTGGTGGGAACTGTACTGAAACCAAGTAGTTTTCTATATCAGCAAACCATGGAGAGAGTACTAATATAGCAAATAGGTGCTCATATGGCCTTTCGTCATCCACCATTCCTTCTTCACCTACAAGCAAATTTACTCTAGACAAGAAGTCAGCAACAACATTTTCTTTACGAGGCTTATCGATAATGGTCAAATCAAACTGCTGCAGTAAAAGAAACCATCTAATAATGTGAGCATTTACATCTGGTTTATTCATTAAATATCTAATTGCAGCATGATCAGTGTGCACAAAGGTTTGATAGCTTGTGATATAATGTCTGAATTTGTTTAAGGAATGCACGATAGCTGGGAGTTCCTTCTCGGTCACTGTATAGTTTAACTCTGCCTTTGATAAATTCTTGCTTATAAAGTATATGGCATAAGGTAAATTTTCATCAATTTGTCCTAAGGCTGCTCCTATCAATTTGTTCGAGGAATCTGTATGAATGTGAAATGGAAGGGCCCAGTTTGGGCCTCTAAGAATTGGGGCAGTCACTAGCTTGCTCTTCAAGGTATCTAAGGCTTCTTGACAGTTTTTTGACCATATGAACTCAACATCATTGCCTAAGAGGCCAAACAAAGGAGAGGCTAGCTTGTTGAAATCTTTAATGAATCTTTTGTAATATCCGGCTAAGCCTAGGAAACTTCTGACATCTCTCATCTTCTGAGGAGGTGGGACCCCTTGGATGATGGAAATTTTGTTGGGGTCCACCTGCAGTCCTTGTTGAGATATTGCATGACCTAGCACGCTCCCTTCAGTCATCAAAAACTCACATTTTTCTGGACTGAGGGACAGGTTCATCTCAATACACTTATCTAGAACTTTTCCTAGGTTAGATAAAGCTTCCTGAAAGTCAGAACCATAAGGAGTAAAATCATCCATGTATATTTCTACTGCATCATGAACTAGTTTAGAAAATATATCAATACCGCTCTTTGGAAAGTGGATGGAGCATTGCACAAACCAAAAGGAAGGACCCGATATGAAAAGGTACCCCAAGGACAAGTGAAATGGTCTTATATTGGTCTTCCAGGCTGATTTAAATCTGATTGTACCCGCTAAACCCATCTAGGAAAGAGAAAAAAAATTCCCTGCCAGACCATCTAACACTTGATCTATGAAAGGTAAAGGAAAATGGTCCTTTTTAGTGGCTTTGTTCAATTCCCGATAGTTGACACAGATTCTCCACTTACCGTTTTTATTTGGCACTAGCACCAAAGGAGAGACCCATTCACTATTAGAGATGGGATAGATGAATCCTGCATCAAGCAATTTCTATAGTTCTTCCTTAACAATATCTTTAAGTGATGGATTCATCCTCCTTTGAGGCTGCCTGACTGGCTTGCAATCTTCCTTGATGTATATATGATGAGTACATACTTAAGGGTGCACTCCCTTCATTTCCTTATAACTCCAGGAGAAGGCATCTAGATGTTTTCTCAGTAGGCGGCATAGCTCCTTCTCCTGGGAAGTAGAGAGGGATGGATTTATTTTCAATGTTCTTTCTGGGCCGAACTCTCTATTTTTGATATTGGGAGGTGGATTCTGAATCACATTTTCAATCATATCATCCTCATCTTGTGGTTTTCCCCCCATGGCAGTTTCTAATGTACAAAGTGGTGCAGAATAAACTTCAACCTCATCTTCCTCCTCCAACCAGAGAGGTAGATCATGTTCTAGCAAAGGGTTGGTAGGAGGATATATGATTAACTGCTTAGACATGTGCCCATTCTTTATGGTCATGTTCCTAGCTCGACAGCTAATGTAGTGTTATAGACATATTTGGGCACTGCAACCCCAATCACATATGTCCATAAACCAAGGGCTTATAAGTCCCTAAAAGTGTTGTTTCATACCCTAAAGGAGCAAGGTCAGCTGATTACATCATCTCCCAAAATTTCTCCATGAAAAGCTACTTAGAACTGGTCAAAGCAGGACCATATAGACTGCCCAGTGCTAAGGGTGCGATGCATCTCACCTGCCACATGCAAAAAGTCTGATGCATGTTGGAAATCCCTTCTGTAGGGTGCAATGAGTGGGAGCAGACAAATGGCACAAGTAGTTTTCTAGGTGGAGACCTTGAGAATCTTCTAGAAGCTACTCATTTGACACTTGCCTCTCTAAATTCGCCCAAGGATGAGTAAGAGATCATGAAATCTCCAAGTGGAAACAAGAACTATCAGAGAGATGGCACTAATCAAAATCCCAGAAGCTGACTCACCCCCCTACAAACATCTATATATGGATCCCTCATCCCAGAGATCCAGAGGTTGGAATCTTGTAATTTGCAAGGAAGTGTTGTTGGTTTCTATTTGAAGATATTGTTGGGTGATCTTTCTTTGTATGAGGTGAAGAGGGGTTTCATGCTAGGAGGATGGCGCTTTTTATTGGGAAAACTAGTGTCTATGCAGAGCTGCTAGTCCCACTAAGGCTGGTAGCTACCTTAGAAACAAACAAACTAAAACTACTTTTGTTTCCTTTATGAGAAATAGATAAGAGGGGAATAAAGGAGACCAACCTCTGTCTTACGCTTGGTTGCGCGTAGTAGAGAGAGAGAGAGATGTGATGAGATGAGTGAGTCCAAATGAGGAAAAGTCCTCTTATATTTATACACAACGTTGGTGGGTGAATAGATGCGACTGTTGGGCTTCTGAGCCCGCATGAGTTGTAGGTCGGCTTGATAATAATTCCATAATCAAAATAAATTCATATCTTCATGAATACTTATTGGAATTGGATGATATTTATATCAATCCTACACCTCTCGACAAGAGGAATCTAATAAAAATATTATTAGCCATGAATAAGATGACCCACATGAAGTTTTACCCTGGTTTCCAATTTTAACAGAAAAAGTATAAAACAATACAAAAGGGATGAATTTTCGGTACTTTTAACAAGCCGAACAAAACAAGCGCTCGATATTTTTGTGTAATAATCCCTCAAGTACAAAAAGATTAAAATCTAAAGGAGGGATAACACTTCCGGTCCCTTTAACGAGCTGGAGAGGCCAATGGCTCGGCAATCTTTTCATATTTTACGAGTCATTTGAAAAGAGCTTAAAGGAGACTCGTTTTTTTTAGGAACAAGTGATAAATTCGGGTAGCAACTGATTCCAGGTAAGGTTTGGAATTTTCCAATCATGGCAGTGTCAAAAGGATGGCTAACAGGATCACTCTTCACAGTTGTTCCTCAAAAAGGGTAAACAATCAAATGGAGGTGAATGATCGGCCAATACAAAGTGGAGGTGATGATGAGAACACGACCAAGGCTGAAAAGGCTGGTGATAATACATTCACGAAGGTTATTTACCAGAAATTGGTTCATTTTTTAATGAGCTTAAACTCCGGGGGAACATTTTCTCATTGCTTATGTTTATTTTTTAACGAGCTTGAATTCTGCGTTAAAACTGCTCGATCTAGTCATATAATAAGGATGTCTCATACAGAAACAACATTTTTTCAAAGCTTTGCCCCACATCCTTTCTTTATGCAAGTTAGGTAACGACCAATCCTACAAGTTTAAAGGGTTAGAGGACCTATAAATTTAAAAAATAAACGTCGCTCTTCGCTTGCATGCCAAAAGGTTTGCATGCCCCCAGGTATAGTGAAGCAGAGTTTCAAGGTTACCCCTCAATTTGTGGAAAAAACATTCGTTTTATCAGGAAAGGCCTACCTTTTCCAGGTTACCCTTCAATTTGTAGACAAAACATTTGGTCTATCGGGAAAGGCCTACCTTCTAACGGAGGTATCTTATTCCGGTCTAATCCCATTTTCCAAAATGGACGGGTGTGTCAGCCAGTCATATATCCTCCGTGGAAACCTACCCTATACCCAAGGTTTTCCTGTCGAAACAGACCACGGTGCATGCCCCCTGGGCTTTAGTCATATCCTCCGAATCACTCGTGCTCATCAGGAGGACAGATTGGGGATTGATGAGACATTCCTTGCGTAAAAAGACCATTCAGGGTTGGTGTATGACTATTTGCTATGTGTGAACGGGGAATGAAAGCTGGTCTACGAGCTTGACCAGTCTCCCTTCATGCGGAAAACACATTACTCTAAAGAGTGAGGAGACAATGGCTCCCATGCAATAAATATAGTCTCGTCGAAGGAGTAGATTATAATCCAGGGGTCCTTGGACTACCATTACATTCATGTGAACGATTTTCCTTCTCAATGTTATCGGCACATTGGGAAGGATCCCTAATAGTCAACTGGTTCCTTTGTCAAAGCCTATTAGATTTCTCATCTCAGGCAAAAGCGATGGCGAACCAAGTGCTTTCCAAGCAGTTGAGGAAAGGATACTCACAGAAGCCCCTTCATCTATGATGGTACCAGCCATGACCATTCTGTATATTTGAGCAATGATTCGAAATGGTACACTAGCCACTAAGCGAGGACTTTCTAGTAGATTCCAATCGAAGGAAACAACTAGGTTTCTTGGAGGTGGGACCGAATAGACGACCGGATATGACTCTGACGAACTTCCTTCTTGCGGTAAAGGAACGGGTAGACTGCCCCCATGTTCATCGGAGTCTATGCTTACGAAGAGAATTTGGACAGTGTCATTCTTGTTCTCTTCGGTGACTGTATCATCTAAAGATGGATCCTCTGAAGGCAAGACCGGGTCAACTGCCACCTCGACCTTTTGACTTTCGTCTGGTGTCGATTTAGATGGTTTATCTTCAATGATAGACGCTTCGGCCGACCACAAGGGCAACTCAGCCAGATTTTCAACTAGTGACAGACTCGGCAACAGCTTCTTATATCTAGGAGGAAGGCGTAACGGTGAAACCGGACGGTCGTCCAAAACTCTTTTAGCCTCGTCTAAGAAGGGACAAAGGTGGACGGCGTGATCGCCTTCACACAGTTTACAAGGAAATTTACATTTTCCTTTTTTTCCAGGAGCTTCACCTTCACTAGTCGACGATGTATTTTCAACATGATCATCAGAGGTTGACGACACCGGATTGTGCAAACGAGGAGACCAGTCCCTTAATATCTGAGGGATGCAAGGACAATCTCGATGATAGTGGTCTCCTTTGCAAATGACACATGGAAATTTAGGCCTGGATGGTGCAGTGTGTGGATTTTCGCTAGACGACACCTGGTCACCCCTTTTTGCCTTTGGCTCCTTCTTCTTCTTCTCTTTCTTCTTCTTCTCCTTCTTCTTCTCAGTTACTTGATTTTTGGCTTTACCACCTTCATCAAGCGAAGAGGAAGGAGGAGAGGAAGAATTGGACGAAGTAGAGGGTTGGGGGGTAACCTTGGTATCGTTTAGTTTCTGACTTGATCAGGGGAAATTTTAAGAACCCCCCTAAATTTATAAATATAATAAATGGGCGAATCTCCATGGTATATAGGAAAAATGGAAGGTGATTTTATCAATAATATAATATGTATATATAATTTTTTGGCGAATCTCTCACCAGGCATGGCGAATATTTTACTCAATTATAAAATCTTGTAAGATCTTGGCAAGTCTTTCACTAAATAATAAAACTTTGTATGGATCTAAGACGATAGAATTTCCCCTTTAAATAGTCTATGCTCACATGAATACCATGGTATTACCATGGGTCAATACCATGGGTTATCATAAACTTGGAGCTTAAAAACTACTATTAGTAATTTATAAAAATTAATAAAATTAATAGTTGATTTTTATTTTATTTTTTATTTTAACCAAGCTAAAATGTTTAACCTACATTAAATTACAACATCCATTTTTTTCACTCTATGCTACTTTGCATATCACGATATTTGATACCTCTCGGGGGTTAGTAGATCCAGAGATGGATCTATGCTGGTTTAATTAATTCCCCCATTTAAATAGGCTACATTCCAGGTGAATACCATGGGTCAATACCATGTGCCATTTTGGTGAATACCATGGGTCAATACCATGTGCCATTTTTATTTTTATTAATTCTAATATTAGGGTTAATAATGGTTTTTTGCATGGTATTAAAAACAATCTAGTCCATGGTATTTGTCCCATAGTATTTTGCCCATAGGTTTCACATAAATATAACCCATTTTTTGAGTGTTCGTAAATATAAGGTGACTTATGGAGTAAATATAAAAAAATGTTTTATTTGTTTACCATACATCTTGTTTATTTATATTTTTATTAATTTACCATACCTCTGTTACAAATATGGTATTTGGCCCATAGGATTCACTTAAATAAAACCTCTTTCTTGAGCCTTCATAAATAGAACGAAGGTTATGGACTAAATATAAAAAGAGGTTTTATTTATTTACCATACGTCTAGTTTATTTATATTTTTATTTATTTACCATACCTTTTGAGTAAGTATAAAAAGATGTTTTATTTATTTACCATACCTCCACTTTACTTATATTTTTATTTGTTTACACCAGGTGACTTATGGAGTAAATATAAAAAATGTTTTATTTATTTACCATACCTCTCATTTATTTATATTTTTATTAATTTACCATACCTCTTTTATAAATATGGTATTTGGCCCATAGGATTCACTTAAATAAAACCTATTCTTGAAAATGGGCGAATGGATTCACTTAAATCAAACCTATTCTTGAAAATGGGTGAATGGAAGGTTGTAACTCCTAATTTCAAGGGCTAAATTTACCTTTTTTACCCTCTCCCTTAAAATAAGGTGGGATATTTGAGGTGATTTTTAAAAATGTACTATGATACAAAATATTCACCCACTAAAAATTTAAAACCCCTTAATTTCGCCAAAGGGCGAACATTCACCCCTAAAATTATCCTTGGACTTGATTTTTCAGGAATCATGGTGTTCTGAACGACAGAAGTTGGGAAGAGCCATACGGGCAAGTCGATTGTCAATCCTGGAAGCGACAATGTGGCCATATGGGGTGCACCAACATCTCCCCAAGAGGAGAAAGGACTAGGATTTCCTCCAAGGGGAACTCCTTGGTTGGTGGACTCCATTTTTCTCAACCTAAGACCAACGTAGGAAAGGTGATATTTATTCCATTTAAAATAACTTTTAGATGCTTTGACACAACTTGATTTTTCAATTTTTAAGAGTAGAGAAAAAACAAAAGATGACTCTAGTCGCCCTCGATTTTTAATGAGCCTAAAGTAACAAGTGCTCAGATGGACCTTTTCCTTTAAGGAGTCTGAAAAGGAATGAAAGAGACTGCTCTGGAAATCTAGACAGAGGGATTACCAAACCAATCGCAAAACTGCAGAATACTTTTTACAGTACGACAGTCAATCTTCCCGAATGCTGTGTTCAGTGCATTGCGATCGATAGGGCGGCAGACACAGCTTCCTATGGATAAAGGATAAAGCCTATTGTGGTCTCCCAATATATACTCGATGGTATGTGGGAGCACAACTCCGTACTGGCTCTTATCGTCTCAAAGTGGAGGAATCACCCAACCATCAATGAAAACAACAGTTACTAGGCTTTACGACGCCGGAATATGTCTCTAGCATAGACTTCTAAATGTTGTTCGTTAGGTTCCAAAGCGTTTTTAGATTCATTAAATTTATTTTACAGTTGATCTTGCTTAAGAAATTTGCCTTTCAGGTTCACCGCGTGATGTAGATGTACAATTCCTAAAATGCAATCTAAGATGATAAACAATCGTTTAATCTTCTTTTTGCAATGAAAGTCCTAGCTACTAAGGAAAGAGAGATGACGTTCTTTCAACATAGAGCAGAGAGCACACACTATATGCACTGTCCTAAATCAAACCAACAAATAGTCTAAATGCAGATGCACATGCATGCATTTGTTTTCAGCCTTCTTAATGTGTGAATGATAAAAAGAAAGCTAAGCACAAATCTGAATTGTTTTCAAAGTGACATTACTAACAAGTTTCTTTTCAAGACAAAATGAAGATAATGATGACACTTTGTGATTTGGAATTGAAAACTTTCTTTCGACACTTGAAAAACTACTAATTCAAATCAAATACAAGAGTAACAGTGTAATCGACTATCAAGAACAATCGGATTCTCTTCTATGACTGAAAATGACACTTGCGACACTTTAAAATCAAGAAACGACAGTACAATTACGCTACTTCTTTGTAAAAGAGAACTGAAAATGGCCCAAAATACATAAAAACATTTACAGTCCTTTGCACAATGGAGGTAGAATAATGCCAAGGAAGGGGGTTTCAACAGAGGTGTACTGACTACAGGCAGCAAAACTTCTAAATATAGCTGAAAAGAGTGAACACAGAAACCAAAATCTAAGAGCAGAAAAGGCCTTGTCTGATCAGCACACCTGTAACACAGGGAAAAAGAGACACAGCGCACCTACTACACTCAGGAAGTGTGATGCATCCAAAATCCAAAGAAGAGACAGTGCACTGGACCAGGGATGAGACTTTAATTGGGTTCTGGGTCACAGTTTGCAACTCAGTTTAGGGATTTAGGCTGAGCAAGTGGTAATCAATAAATCAATCACAGGGGTAGATCTAAGGAGGTTACTAGAGCCACCACAAGGGCAATTAGAGAGCTTGTAAATCGATTGTTTAGCTCATAAACAAAACCCGCAGATAGACTGAAGCAACATTGATCTACTTTGCACTTGCATAGCAAATGCAGTTCAAAGGCTAGCTGGCTTGACATCAGGCTCCGTCTGTAAGTTTATAAAGTAAACAAATGTAGGTAAACAAATAATCTATTCGCTCCCCAGTGGAGTCGCCATTTTTTTATTGGGAAAACTAGTGTCTATGCAAAGCTGCTAGTCCCACTAACGCTGGTAGCTACCTTAGAAACAAACAAACTAAAACTACTTTCATTTTCCTTTATGAGAAATAGATAAGAGGGGAATAAAGGAGACCAACCTCTATCTTGCGCTTGGTTCCTTACTTGATTCCTCTCCCTTCTGATAGATCTTTGCCACTCGCTTCCTCGTCTACCCAGCTTCAAAGAGCACTTGTAGAATCAAAGCAGCATAACACTATCCAAGAACATAGATCTATTATCATAAGCAATATAGGACCAGATATATATTGACCACATAAATGCATATATCATCAATCATACAAGAATATGGAGGAAAACTTGAATAGCTTTATTGATAATCAAGAATAGCAAAGAGGATTACAAACAATTGTTTTGACCTAGCATCATCCTCTCAGTAAGAAAGCCCTTCTTCACCTCATGAAAATCTTAGATCACCCAACACTATGATATTGCACCAAGAAACTAGCAGCACTTCCTTACAAGATACAAAATTTCAGCCCCCGGATCTCTGGGATGAGGGATCCATATATAGATGTTTGCAAGGGGGGTGAGTCAGCTTTTAAGATTTGATTAGTGTCCTCTCTCTAATAGTTCTTGATTCCACTTGGAGATTGATGATCTCTTACTCATCCCTGGGTGAATGCAGAGAGGCAAGTGTCACAGGAGAAGTTTCTAGAAGATTCCATGATCCTCCACCTTGCAGATTGACCCTGTTATTTGTCCACTCTCGCCCATCGCACCCCATATAAGGGCTTTTTAAGATGCATCACACCTCCTATGTGTATTTAGGTGGGATGCAGCGCACTTTGACCATGGAGCAGGTGAGATGGTCGAGTTTTGACCAGTTTTGAGCAGTTTTTCATGGAGAACTTCTGGGAGAAGATGTAATCAGTTGACCTTGTTCTTTTAGAGGTTGGAACAACACTTTTAGGGACTTAAGAGCCCTTGGTTTATGGACATTTATGATTGGGGTTGCAGTGCCCAAAAATGTTTATAACAGCGCTGGGTTAGACCAAGTGGTTGTAATTCTCTCTTCTACTACTTCTATCAATAAAGCTATTTGAGTTTTCCTCCATATTCTTGTGTATCTCTAAATATTGTGTTGATATATGCATTTGTATGGTCAATATATATCTGATCCTATATTGTTTACAGTGATAGATCTCTATGCTTTGATGGTATTATGTTGCTATGACTCTATAGGTGCTCTTTGAAGTGGGACAAGTAAGGAAGGAGTGGCGAGATTCTGTCAAAGGGGAAAGGAAACAAGCAAGGAGCCAAGAGAAAGACTGAGGTTGGTACTCTCTGCTTCTTTCTCATCTATCTCTCATAAAGGAAAACACAAGTGACTTTAGTTTGTTTATTTCTAAGATAGCTACCCGTCTTAGTGGGACTAGTAGTTCTGAATAGACACTAGTTTTCCCGATAACAAAATGGAAACTTTGCTAGGGAGCGAATAGTTTGATTGCTTGTCTCTATTTGTTTGATTCATAAACCACAGATGGAGCCCGAAGTTAAGAAAGCTAGCCTTCAAACTTCATTTGCTATGCAAGTGCAAAGTAGATCAATGCTGCTTCAGTCAATCTTTGGGTTTGTTTATGAACTGAGCAACTAACTTGCAAACATCCTAAGTGCCCTAGAGGTAGCTTAAGTAACCTCATTAGATCAGCCCCTATACTTAGTATTTACTGAATATCATTAGGTTGGCCTAAATCCCTTAACTAAGCTGCAAATTGTGACCAAAAACCAAGTTAAAGTCTTGTTCCTGGACCATCGCACTGTCTCCTTTTTGCAGACTGGATGCATCACACCTCCTGTGTGTAGTAGGTGGGATGCATCCCTGTTTCCCTGTGTTACAAGTGCGATGATCAGGTAAGACTGTTTCTGCCTCCAGATTTTGGTTTTTTATGCACTGTCTTCAGCTTTATTCAGGAGTTTTGTTGTCTGTGATCAGTAGACCACTGTTGAAACCCCCTTCTTTTGCATCATTCAACCTCCATTGTACAAAGAATTGTGAATGTTTTTATGTATTTTTCACCATTTATAGTTCTCCTTTACAAAATAGTAGCTTAATCGAATTGTCATCTTTTGATTTGAAAGTGTCACAAGTGTCATTTTCAGTCAAAGAAAAGAATCCTCCTCTTTTTGATAGTCAATTACACTATTACTCTTGTATTTGATCTGAATTAATAGTATTTCAAGTGTCGAAAGAAGTTTTCAATTCAAAACTGCAAAGTGTCGTCTTGTCTTCCTTTCATTTTTTGAAAAGAAAATTGTTAGTACTGTCGATTTGAAAGAAGAAATAAATCAGATTTTTATTGAGCATTCTTTTTGTCATTCACACATTAAGAAAGCGGAAAACAAATACATGCATGTGCATTTTCATTTAGACTGCTTGTTGATTTTGATTTAGGATGGTGCATCTAGTGTGTGCTCTCTACTCTATGTTGAAAGGATTTTGCTTCTTTTTCTTTAGTAGCTAGGATTTTCATTGCAAAAAGAAGAGTAAATGATTGTTTATCATCTTAGATTGCATATTTAGGAGTTGTATATCTACATCACGCGGTGAACCTTAAAGGCAAACTTCTTAAGAAAGATCAACTTTAAAATAAATTCAATGAATATAAAAACGCTTTGGAACCTAACACACAACATCTAGAAGTCTAGGCTAGAGATGTATTCCGGCGTCATAAAGCCTGGTAACTATCACTTTCATCGTAGGTTGGGTGATTCCTCCTCTTTGAGACGAAAAGTGCGAGTACAGACTTGTGCTCCCACGTACCGTCCAGTATATATTGGGAGACCACAATAGGCTATATCCTTTATCCTTAGGAAGTCGTGTCTACTGCCCTATTGATTGCAATGCACTGAACACAGCATTTGGGAAGATTGGCTGCCGTACCGTAAGAAGTATTCTGCAGTTTTACGATTGGTTTGGTAATCCCTCTGTCTAGATTTCCAGAGTAGTCTCTTTCATTCCTTTTTAGACTCCTTAAAGGAAAAGGTCCATCTGAGCACTTGTCACTTTAGGCTCATTAAAAGTCGAAGGCGATTAGAGTCATCTTTAGCTTTTTCTCGACTCTTAAAAACTGAAAAAGCAAGTTGTGTCAAAGCGTCTAAAATTTATTTTAAATGGAATAACGTCATTGTTCCCTCATTTATCTTAGGTTGAGAAAATGGAGTCCACCAATCAAGGATTTACCCTCGGGGGAAATCCTAGCCCTTTCTCCTCTTGGGGAGATGTTGGTGCACCTCATATAGCCACATTGTCCCTTCCAGGATTGACTATTGGCCTGCCAGTATGGCTTTTCTCAACCTCTATTGTTCAAAGCACTGTGATTCTTGAGCAATCAAATCAGCAACTAGGTGATACTAGAGTTTCCCCCAAACCTTCTACTTCGTTTGTTTATCCCTCTCCTTCTTCCTCTTCGCTTGATGAAGATAGTAAAACTAAAAACCTAGTAACTGAGAAGAAGAAGAAAGGGAAGGAGGAGAAGAAGAAGGAGCCAACAGCAAAAAGGGGCAACCATACATCGTCTAGCAAAAATCCACACACTGCACCATCCAAACCTAAATCTCCATGTGTCATCTGCAAAGGATACCACTATCATCGAGATTATCCTTGCATTCCATGGATCTTAAGGGACTAGTCTCCTCGCTTGCACAATCCATTTTCGTCAACCTTTGATGATCATGTTGAGAGTACACCATCAAATAGTGAAAATGAAGTCACCGGGCAAAAAGGAAGATCTAAATTTCCTTGCAGACTGTGTGAAGGCAATCATGCCCTCCACCGTTGTCCCTTCCTGGACAAAGCGAAAAGAGTCTTGGATAACCGTCCTACATCACCACAGTGACTTCCTCCTGGATACAAGAAACTCTTGTCGAGTCCATTGCTAGTTGAAAATCTGACTAACACACCTTTGTTGTCGGTCAAAGCACCTATCATTGAATATAAACCCTTTGAGTCCACATCGGACCAAAGTCAACAGGTCAAGACGGCTGTCGACCCCATCTTGTCTTCAAAGGATTTACCTTCAGATGATATAGTCACCAAAGGGAATAAGAATGACACTGTTCAAATTCTTTTCGTAAACACAGAATCCGATGAACATGGGGGAAATTTTCCCATTCCTTTACCGTAGGAAGGAAGTTTGTAAGAGATGTATCCGATCGTTTATTCAGTCCCACCTCCAAGAAACCTAGTCGTCTCCTTTGATTGGAATCTACTAGGCAGACCCCATCTACCATCTAATGTACCATTCTAAATCATAGTGCAAACTTACAGAATGGTCATGGTTGGTACCATCATAGATGAATGGGCTTTTGTGAGTATCCTTTCCTCAACTGCTTGGAAAGTGCTTGGTTTTCCATCGCTTTTGCCTGAGATGCAAAATCTAATAGGCTTCAACAAAGGAACCAGTCAACCATTAGGGATCCTTCCAAATTTTCCTATAACTTTGAGAAGGAAAACTATTTATTTGAATGTAATGGTAGTACAAGGACCTTTAGATTACAATCTACTCCTTGGATGTGACTACATTTATAGCATGGGAGCTATTGTTTCCTCACTCTTTCAAGTGATGTGTTTTCCGCATGAAGGTAGAATGGTCCAGCTCGTAGACCAACTTTCATTCCCCAGTTCACACATAGCTAATAGTCAAATTCCATCCCTAACAGGTATTTTTGAGCAAGGAATGTCTCATCAATATTTAGTCCATCCACCTAATGAGTGCGAGTGATTTGGTGGTTGTCACTGAAACCCAGGGGGCATGCACCCTGGTCTGATTCGGTAGGAAAACTTCAGGTATAGGGTAGGTTTCCACGGAGGATATATGACTGGTCTGACACACCCGTCTGTTTAGGAAAATGGGATTAGACTGGAATATGATACCTCCGTTAGAAGGTATGCCTTTCCCGATAGAACAAATGTTTTGTCTACAAATTGAAGGGTAACCTGGAAACTCTACTTCACTATACCTGGGGGCATGCACACTCTTTTTCATGAAAGTGAAAAGTGACCATTTATTTTCTTAGTTTGTAGATTCTTAACCCTTTAAACTCATAGGATTGGTCATTCCTAGCTTACATAATAAAGGGAGTCAGAGAAAAATTTCGAATGGTGCAAGCTCCCCAGAAAATGAACCTATCAATGAGACATCCTTATTATACGACTGGCATGAGCAATTTTACGCGAAGTTCAAGCTCATTAAAAAATAAACCTAGCAATGAGCATATGTTCCACCAGAGTTTAAGCTCATTGAAAAATGAACCCACCTTCGGTAAATAACCATTGCGAACGCATTATCATCATCTTTTGAGCCTTGGTCATGTTCTTACTATCACCTCCACTCAGTTTTAGCTGATCATACGCCTCCATTTGATTATTTACGCCTTTTGGGGAACAACTGGGATGAGTGATTCTGTTAGCAATATTCTTAACATTTCCGTGATTGGAAAGTTCCAACCCTTACCTGGAACCAGCTGCTACCCGAAAATATCACTCATTCCTCAAAAAACGAGTCTCCTTTAAGCTCTTTTCATATGACTCGTAAAATATGAAAAGATTGTCGAGCAATTGGCCTCTCTAGCTCATTAAAGTGATTGGAAGTGCCATCCCTCCTCTAGATTTTAATATTTTTAGACCTGAGGGATTATTACACAAAAAGATCGAGCGTTTGTCTTGTTCGGTTTGTTAAAACTATCCAAAAGTCATCCCTTTTGCATTGTTTTATACTTTTTCGAACTTAAGGGATTATACTACGAAAAATGAATATTGGAGTTTCCTTTCTGTCTCTTTTCAGACTCTCTAAAATTGAAAAGGACCGAGTTATCCTTGTCATTAAACTCATTAAAACAATAGCGACAAACTTGTCCATTCAGACAAGAGCGAGTTTCACTGTCACTAGGCTCATTAAAACATAGTGACGGGTTTGCCCGAAGGGAAAATTATAGAACAAGCATATGTTATCCTCCTCAAGCTTGACAAAAATAAAGAGGTACTAGTCAGAAATGACTGGGGAAAATTGGGAAGAAAACTTGAAGAAACTTTATTGGTAGCAGGTCGCTCTTGAACATGACACTTTCACTCCATCACCATGATTGAGTCGGGTTGGGTTATTCCATTCACCAGTCATTCACCATTGGTCCACCGTACCATCCACTTTTGGAGTTAATGCTACCAATCCATTTCAGTGTCACTGATATGTTCAAGAGAAGTTGCTCAGAGAATTCACCTACCCAGTTTGTGTCTCATCTACTGCAATACCTTTACGCTTCCTTCTTTCATGACCGCCACCTTGAACCTTGTACATCAGATCGTTTTCACCTCCACAAAATCATTTGCTCCGTTTTGTATCGTAGATGTGGGATTCATTAAGTCCCTCCTACGATGGATCACTTCTTGTCGACATCAACTCATTATCCAAGAAGTTGACCTAGGAACAACCCTTTCAGTACTTTGAAGCTTGCATGCCTCAATGGCAAGTTTCTCACTTCTGGCGTCAAGTCTACATTAATGGCCTTCTACTGAAAGATTTTGCATGGTTTTCGACATCAGCTCATGTATTCACACCATGTGAATTGTACAACAGTACCTTGGGGGTCATCATCATCATCGATGATTCCTCTCGTGCCTGTTAACAGCTTATGTCATTGGCTGGTAATCAGGCGATGTCTTTCCATGTTTGACATCAAAACATCTTTTCACATGGACCGACTTGTACTTTCAGGCAAAGATTGAATGATTTTTGAAGACCCCGGATCTAGTTTCATCCATCTAGGATGCGATATATTCAGGAAAATAAAGACATCAAATGTACATCATTGTTGCACAGATAATCATCCAAACTAAGGGATGATGGCTCTACTAGAATCACCAGTCTGCACACAGACGATTATCTGTCCTATGTACATGAAAATGAATTTATCAAGCTGAGCATGGAAATACCCGCCTCAGCTAGATCATGAAAATGTTATGAAGATAATGTATTGTATTGGTATATTATTACAGGTCACCTTCCAGTTCGAAAAACCTCGGATCCTCATTATAAAGCATTTCACCCGACATCAAAAATATTTACGACCTCATCCTTTAGGGGGCAACTATTATAGACATATTTGGGCACTGCAACCCTAATCACATATGTCCATAAACCAAGGGCTTCTAAGTCCCTAAAAGTTTTTTTCCATATCCTAAAGGAGCAAGGTCAACTAATTACATCATCTCCCAGAAGTTCTCCATAAAAAACTACTCAGAACTGGTCAAAGCAGGATCCTACAGACTGCCCAGTACTAAGGGTGTGATGCATCTCACCTGCCACATGCAAAAAGTGTGATGCATACTGGAAAGCCCTTCTGTAGGGTGTGATGAGCGAGAGCAGACAAATGGTACAAGCAGTTTGCTAGGTGGAGACCCTGAGAATCTTCTAGAAGCTGCTCATTTGACACTTGCCTCTCTGAATTCGCCCAAGGATGAGTAAGAAATCATGAAATCTCCAAGTGGAACCAAGAACTATCAGAGAGATGACACTAATCAAAATCCCAGACACTGACTCACTCCCTTGCAAACATCTATATATGGATCCCTCATCCCAGAGATCTAGAGGCTGGAATCTTGTAATTTGCAAGGAAGTGTTGTTGGTTTCTCTTTGAAGACATTGTTGGGTGATCTTGCTTTGTATGAGGTGAAGAGGGCTTTCATGCTGGGAGGATGGTATTGGGTTAGACCAAGTGGTTGTAATTCTCTCTTCTACTACTTCTATCAATAAATCTATTTGATCTTTCCTCCATATTATTGTGTATCTCTAAATATTGTGTTGATATATGCATTTGTATGGTCAATATATATCTGATCCTATATTGTTTACAGTGATAGATCTCTATGCTTTGATGGTATTATGCTGCTATGACTCTACAAGTGCTCTTTGAAGCGGGACAAGTAAGGAAGGAGGGGCGAGATTCTGTCAAAGGGGAAAGGAAACAAGAAAGGAGCCAAGAGAAAGACTGAGGTTTGTACTCTCTACTTCTTTCTCATCTATCTCTCGTAAAGGAAAACACAAGTGACTTTAGTTTGTTTGTTTCTATGATAGCTACTCGTCTTAGTGGGACTAGTAGTTCTGAATAGACACTAGTTTTCCTGATAACATGTAGGCATTGGTTGTAGCCAACTAGGGTCTTCCTAGAATGAGAGGATACCTAGTGAGCTTTTCCTTTGGCTGGAGAACTAAGAAATCAGTAGGGTACTCCCAAGAATCGATGGAGACCATCACATCTTCCACAATCCCCTTAGTCGTCACTATGGAGTGGTCTGCTAGTTGTAGCATTGTCGTGGTCTTCCTCAAGGAGCCCTGGAGGTTGAGTTTGAGCATTGTGTCCTTTGTCATCACGTTAATGGCAGCTCCCAGATCAATCAAGGTAGGCACGATCATTGTGCCATTGATGTGGACATCAACTATTGGGCTTCCAAGGTCCAAATATTTTGGATAGATTACCTACCCCAACATCAGGTCGGATAGTTTTCTATGACATTGATGGTTGGGCATCTCTCTTGAGCCTTCCTAGATGCCTAAAGCACTTCTCTTTGATCAACCTATTGTAGATAGGCACATCTTTTATGGCTTGGAGAAGTGGTATCTTTACACATAAATGTTTCAATTCTCCCGGGAGTTCAGTCTCTTCTAGGGTAGGCTGGACTATCACAGATAGTCTCTCAGAAAAGGGTGGATTTTCTTTAGGTTCACTTTCCTCTTTATCTTCCTCAACCTCCCTGGGTGGAGGTTGGCTATCTGGGAGAACTTTCCGAGATCACAAGTTGATTTCTTGAATCTCCACAGCATAAGTTGGGCATGGTGGTTCCCCACTATACACTTGTTCATCCTGTCTATTGTTCGGGTTCAGATTTGGCTGGGTAGGCATTTGGGGTTACCTTGGTGGAGCAAAAGGTAACGGTTGTGGTTGGGTAGGTGTTGGAGGCATAAGAGTGGGAAGAGAGTTGTATTGGGGCCTCCACCCCTAATGAGATGCATTCCATTGAGGCTGCGACTGAGCATAGGTTGAAATGAATGGGTGGCTGGTTGGGCATGATATTGAGATGTGAAGGACCAAGGAGGTGGTGTGGACCAGGAAGGATGAGACAGGGGGGCCCCAAGAAGGTATGGAGGGCACTTGGTTGGGGTTGTAGTATGCTTGAGATGTCCCTTACATCCCCTACTGGTATGGTCTAGGTCCATGCGGCCTTCTTTGGTTTATGTAATAGAGTTATTCAATGACTCCCTCAGCCCCTTGATATACAGCTTTAAGTCTGGGCAAGGAAGGGAACTTATCTCTAGAATGATTTTCTTCATAGACTGAACAAACCTCTATAGAGTTCAATGGGCATTCATTCCTAGGATGCCTCTTGGTGCATCTAGGGAAAAAAATGGCCAAAGCCCTCCCTGCTTCCTGTTATTTTCTTTTGATATGTAAGGTGTCCATTTGCATGGCAAGAGTCTACAACATCTCACTCTTGAAGTCTTCCAGCATGTTTCCAATTTCTCCTTTAATGGATGAGTTGGAGGAAGAGGTACTGGCTACGGGTTGACTCCCCCTACCTTTCTTTCTAGCTTCCCTAGAATGGTTTCTAAAAATATTCTTTATGTCCTCATAGGGTAGTTGGTAGATGTCTCCCCTGTCCAGCAGATGGTGTCTAGAAAGTCTTCCAGATTCCCCTAAGGAGGACCAACTTTAGAGACTCAGGGTCAAGTGTACACCCGGCCCTTTTGTAATTGAGCTGGAACCTCTCTTCATAGTCTTCCAGGGACTCATCACTTCCTATGGTCATTCAAAAGACTTATTCTTTAGTATCTTTTGACCTACAATAGTCTCGATACATGTTGTTAAAGGCCTGCTACATTTGAGCCCAAGTTGTGATGCTATTGCCAGGTAATCCCATGAACCAGCGTAGTGCTACATCCTTGAAGTAGAAGGGAACAACTTCAACTTTTTCTCTCTTTTGCATAGTCATAAGTCTGACAGATGACAGCAAACTTGAACAAGAAGGTGTTAGGATCTTCTTTAGTTAGACTATGGAAATGAGGTAGGGTGGAAGGGCTTATATTCTTCATTTTTGTGTCCCCATTGATCTCCCGAATGGGAAAGGTACCCTCTATTCTCTCTCCATTCCCCCCAGCATTTCTGTTTTCGGCCATTGGCTCCAGAGGAATGTTTTCTTCTTCTTCTTCCCCTATAGGTTCTTCAAATATGTCTGGCTATTCACCTAAGGGTTCGTCTTGATCGCAGCCACCGAAGAAGAGAGAAGGTTGGCTATGTGAAGCAATGGGGGTGTTGGGCAAGAATTTTCCTGAGTTATCTATATTCCTACGAGGCATGAAAGGAAGTATTTTTGGTTGTTTTTTCTTTTCCCCACACTGGGAGTACCTGCAAAACTGAAATTTATTGAACAAAACAAATTTCAACTAACTAAAATGGACTTGCCGAAATGAAATTTGCAGAATTGAAAAGGAAAGCAAGGAAATGTAGAACTTGAAAGAAAAGAGATGACTAGTCTACTTTTGCGGAAATAAACTATTAGTAGAAGGTTGCAATAGGAAATGGAAGAAAGTAGTAATCACAGAATACTCTGACGCTTCCCCGGAAATGGCACAAAAAAGTGGTGAGCACTAGTATTGCAGCAATAATGCTGCAACTCCTGGGTTTCCTACTTTACTCTTATCAACCCGGTAGTTCATAACAAACTTGGAAGCATCGGTGTTGTATGCAAAAGTACTGGTTCTCACTGCAGGTTTTCACTTGGTCAGTCGGCGCGAGATCACTAAGAGCTCAATCCAACTTCTATGGATTCCAGAAGAAGCTCTATATGTGATGGAAGGAAAGAAAGATTACTCTACAGATGCTATTCTAACTGCAGGAAGGAGAAAGACTGAAATGTAAAGAAAACCTAGTAAACCCTCATTAACCAACTAATTCTACTTTTTCAGAAAGCACTATGAAAACCATGAACCATTACCTACTCAAGGAAGTAAAAAACATCTAACTATGCTATTTCTGGAAGTAAATAAGCAAAGAACATATTTTTGGATTTTTAAGTATTTTTATGTGAAATTGACATGCATGTAATTTATTGCGTGTGAATGTAGCAGCGAATAGGTGGAATTGAAGGGAAGTTTTGGGACTTGAGAGGATGTAGGATGGTGTGGATGTGTCCTAGGAGGTCTCAGGGGACCTTCTAGAGGCTTTTCCCACACTCAGCCTTTAAAAGAAAGCCTACAGGAAAATCTACAGGAGGAAAACAGGGAAACTACAGGAGGCCTACAGGAGGAGGCCGAGAGCATTTTTCACTGTTTTGAGGGTGTGAGAGTGGGTGAAAGAGGTGGATGAAGGTTGGAATGAGGTGTTAGGGCACCTCTGGTCTACCATGAACCACTAGGAGAGAGAAAGATGATTGGATTTTCTCAAGGAGAGAGGAAGAAGTTCTAGGAAAAATGCAGGAAACTACAACAAAATTGATGGGAGGTTTGGGAGACCAATAGGGCATGGATCAGATGGAGGGGGTGATTTCTAATAAGCTGGACTACTTCTGGGAGAGATCAGCTACATAGAAACGAACAGTCAACCAAGGAAATCAAGCAACAAGTGAAATGACTGCATTTAGGAAAAACAGAGTTTTTCATAAAAAATGGTCTAAACTATGATCTATGAAAGGAAATGCTAAGAAATACTGTAGGAAAGGAGAGCATGAAAGAAGAATATTGCAAATCAGGAAGTGAGCATGATGAAGAAGATCTAAAGCGAAGCAAAACTAGACTATTAACCTTCTAAAAAAATATTGCAAACACTAGAAGTCCTATGAAGGATGAAAATCTGTTTTTTTGGGGCAGCAAGAGAGTCTTTGCCTCAAATCATGGTCTCTGAGGGAGGAAGAGAGGCAAAGGCACTATTTCTAGCCTTTTGAATCTTTATTGGTCACTGCTTAACCTGCTATAGAAAGCAAAAATGGAAACAAACTACTAAATTGTCAAAAGCAACCTATTCTTAACCATAAGAGAAATACATCTAACAGCAAACTAATCTACAAAATCAAACAAAGCATACAAATTCAAGTAAAGAGAAGCTTGGATGCTTGGATTAGGCCCTAACCAAAGAGATTCAGTCCTTTGAGGTAACTCAGTGCTAGGTCAAAAAGGATTCCATTTTTATTTTCAAAACAATAGCAAGATTACATGAAACTGTCACAAAATAATAAGCTCGAAATTTGAGGATAGTTTACATAATAAAAAATCTGACCCTAGTGAGGCCCTAGGCCTCTCTACTTATGCAAATGAAGCTACCAATAGCTTCCTTAGAATTAGGGAGGCTTGGCTCCCAAAGCTCTAGATAATCATAAGTCATCCTCCACTTGCTCAACTGCCTTCTAGTGCATGATTCGGCTGCTTGTACTCTGAGCTGAATGAAGGGGAATTCAAAGTGAGGAGTAATAAATGAGGTGGATTCCTTCCTATAAGTCCTCTCCTCTGTCCACTTTGAGTTATTGCTACCATTTTTCCATTGGATCCTTGACTTTGACTTCGAAAATCATCAATAATCTGCATTAAATACATGTTAGAGCACATGGCACAATAACTAACTCAACTCACTATATAAGCATAAATATAATCAAAAAATCATATAATAAGCTAAGAGAATGGTTAGTTTGAATAGGTTAGGAGGTAAAATGAGCCCATATAATTACCCATTTATGAGGCTCATCAGTGTGCCCCTTGGAAACCTGTGAAATCACGGAGTTAAGAAGGGAACACATGAGCAAAGATGCATCACAACATGAGAGGAAAGCAAGCTAGAAATCCAGAGTGATGGATAAACCAAAAACACATTTTAGTGAGATTCATACATACATATACAGAAAATAGATACACATGCATGTGTAAGAAAAGAAATACATATATCATTTAGAGTAAGCAAGATATCTAAAATACAATATGACATATGCATGAAATGTGATGGCTTTGTTATATTAAGAAGTGAAATTTCCAATCATACAATACAACCATGACCAACAATTAGTTCCAACAATGAAACATTACAGTCACGACCGCCTGCTCCTCCAAAGAGATATACTAGCTCTGCATAGTGGAGAAGCCAAGGCTTGTTAAAATACTCTCCAAGATTTCTCTAAGATACTCCTATCGGAAGCTTGGCTGACCAAAATCCTATACAATGAGTGATGAGGGATCATATATAGCAAAGGGTGGGGTGGCCCTTAACATTCTCCTTTGTGACTGTTCATCTACCCTCATGACTCTTAATCTACTCTATGACTATTACATCCAACTATTGACACTTGAAATTCCACTTGACAAGACATTACATACAATCTGCACATGTACCCATGTGAGACAAAATAGGATTAAGCAAGCCATGCAAGACATCACTATGACTTAGACAACTATGGGAAGACTAGCTCTTCGGCATCCTCACAGTGGTCGATAGTACCGAACTGATGCCAAGATTGGTAGTCTGCAATGGTGTCCGTGTACTCTATGGTGACATATTTCTAGAACCGAACTCTTGCCTCTGTAGCATCTGGGTACACTGCTCTAGCTCCTATATCCAACTCGTCTGATAACATGCACATAATTTTCTTGAGTGTGGCCGGACTAGCGAAATACTAATGCAAGGTGTCTGCACTGATCACTAAGTTTGGGTTGGTGGCTATGCACATCAACTCGTCAAAGTATGAGTCAAGCTACAGTCAGACTTGTGCCTTTATCTTTTCCTTGGAGAGTATCCCAATAGATGGGATCGCATGTGTGTACACAACAACATCCATACTCCTAAATACCCATGCATGGGAAGCCTGTAAACTAGTGATGAGCTATGGGAGCTCTTCATAGTACTGGATCTGACTCTGGATGCATGCCTTCAACTCGACTAGTCTGTGCTTCATCATCTTGGGAAAATTTAACGGGCCTCCATTATATCTCATTGTCCATGTTTACATGTAATAAACAACAACATGCACATTTGAGAAGATACATGCTCTCCTAGCACATCGCTACTGCCAACCGTTGAGATGGACAACTGCCTTATTCACAGTACCAAACTTGGAATACAACGCCTGCATGACTGCCTCAAGGGACAATACTTCATCCAGTATTTTCTTCTTCAACTTTTCTTGGGTGGATGTTCTAACCAGTTCTCCTCCTTACTTGGCCGTCTATAGCTTGTTAGTCATTCACTCATTCTCAGCTATCAAGAAGCAAACACTCAAGCTAGTGGCTTCGACATATGTTTTGGTAGCATCAATGAATGTTGTTGGATGCTTATGTATGTCGGATACGATCAGTCATTCCTGTTATACAGGAAAATGACCTCCTCATCAACTCGGAGGACAAATACATGATGACTGAAGGACTGGCCAAGTTCACAGGCCCAGTTGTTAAGCTAATGATGTCTAGACACTATCAACCTACTTTATAAAGCTTCTCAGCAAGCTTAAGGGTGCGTTAGTTCCTAGGGTAACTCTAGTTTCTACCTCAGGAACACCGTTAGTGAACCTACATCAAGTTCTATGGGTCAAAGGAGTGAGTTGACTAAGAAAATATCCCTATATTCTCTCCTATGTCAGCTCATAAAAGAAGGGAAACATTAGAACTCGACCTATTTGGGGGAATTACTAATTCCTGATGAAGTATGAAAATGAGAAAGAGCACTAAAGAAAGAAACATCAGTGCTTTTGCCTAATGAAACTCATGAAGGACTTGGCAACCCTAAACCTACATGCTATATATGCAAGGCTTTGGCCATTGTGAAAGAGGTCAAACCATTGAAAGGATTGCCTATTTGACTATCAAGCAGAGTCTCAGACTAAGGCATTAGAAGAGGTTAAGAAGGGAGAGAGAGAGAGGAGCTAGAGGGGTAAGGGAAGGCTGATGCAACTGATGGTTGCAATCACTCTTTCTACATCAATATAGAATTGCAGTTATGTTGTCCACTCTATGATGTTGGTAATATAACTTGTTTATATGCTTATCTAATATCTTCTAGCATGAGTGGCTTAGTTATATACAACTAGATATCTTTTATATGTTCGTGCATTTCTTTATCAAGGTTTTATGCTGTGATATTACGCTTATCTTTGCTATGTGCAGGTTTTGATCTGGAGTCAGCTTAGGGGTCTTCTGCCTAGCTGCATTGCACTCTCTAGCAACACCACACTAAGACTCGAGGTAATAATTCCTTCTAACTTTGATATTTATTTGTTAAACATAGATATGCATGTATCTTTGTGACAACAACAACTAATCTGACTGTCTGTCGTGGATCCCGAGAAGATCCTTGAGGGTTTTCTACATCGCCAAACACCCATACATTAATCCCTATAGTAGAATTGGTGACTCCACTGGGGAATACACTTAGTTCCTAGTTTTTCTGAGAAATTTCCTAGATCTCCCTTTCTTCCAGGCTTTCCTGTACTTCTTCATTCCCTTCCTGACCACTCAGGACCATACAACACCCTTCTTTCAGTGCTCAGCCCTAGATCTAATCCCCACAACTAATTTTTTGAGTGTTTTTCCTCACTAATGCAGGTTACCAGTGAAAACAATGCTTTATAAAGCATTGTTCCCTCACAAACAGAGCGTTAGTGTTGAAACTAACTCTTTGTAGCCTCTAGTACAGAGTGTTAGTCAACCATTTCTTGATAAACAACTTACCATGTGAACTCATGGGTTGGGAAATCTACTTGTAGTCTGATTAGGGATTTGTAGCTACACTTGTTTCACTGGTCTGTGTCCTAAAAAAACTTTTTCTTAAAAGGAAATAGCTTTACTTCTTAAAGTTTTTGTTTTCATTAAACAAAAAATACAAATTTTTTTACTGTTTTCTGCTTAGCTAGTTAAGTTATGCATTATTTGGTTTCAATAGTTGTTAGTGAGCATTGAAGTTCTATCAGTTATGCTAGTGTTGTGATGAATAGGATGCATGGAATGAATATTGATATATGAATGACTCTCCCTTTGTATAAGCAACTTATTCATCGAAAGTGAAAATTTATAAGCATTTGTTTTGCATGATTTGAGTCAAAGTCCCATATAATTTCATATGTCAACACCCCTATTGAAGACTCTAACAAAGTACATTTAAAATCTACCTAATAAAATCAATCAATAACTCTTTTTAGAGTAAACACACTTTAGTTTAGGCTAGGATCTTTGGATAGGCAGTGTGAGTTAATTGCCCAAGATCATACACTGAAAATAATGTCATGAAAAGAGAGAAATCCTTTTGCACTCATAATATCTAGGACCACTCTAGTAAAATCGGAGCTAAATACGAGACAGCATCAGACTGTAAGTGAAGGTATCCCACCTTTTGTTACATCTCCTTTAGGTATTCTGTGTATCGGGGATCCCTTCGAGGATATTGGAGTTGAGTGGGGGACTCAGGTATCCTGCCCACACAGCATACTGTTTGCGACTATGTCCCCCTCAATAGTGCCTGTGATCTGAGGTATCCTTAGTGGCCATATTTTTAGGGACTAACACAAGGTGACTAGGGCGGGCTGCCCTGGTACCTAACACAGATGGACCTACTCTATCTTCGGTTTTTGGGAGGGTGCTAGTCTTCAGGAGAGTACTTGGCCCCTTAATTTGAGGTTCGAGCGAAGCTCTAGAGTAACTGTAACTGTACATTTGCCCAGCTCTCTTTGTTATTCATTGTGATACTAGGTTTCATCTCCAGTGATCAGTGCTTATCAGGCAGGGTCATTTCCCTCCGCTTGTGATTGATTTACTAAGTGTATTTTTTAATTTTTTAGGTGCAAGACTATTATCATTGAGACTTTAATAAACATCACTGTGAAATTTACTGATAAAAATTATCGGCCATCATGGCTACATTCGGCCCTCATCGTCAATCTAGATGGTTGTTAGGACTTCCCACACTCACTGTGTAGGATCCTCCGAGCTCCAGTGAACTGGATTCCTTGTCTTTGGGAAATCAATCTATGAGATCTCACACATAATCAGTTTGGACATCCCACGATTCAAGCTTACCAAAGGATTTCTTTACTGAAGGATTTCTTCCTCCATACAATCCTCCGATTACGAATTCATTGGGCTTGATCTTGGTTCCCGTTGCATTTGTACCTCCTTTGTCTTCAGTTGGAACGTGTTGGCTTCTAGGTGCCTGGCCCAGGTTCAGCGTTAGTTATCCAAACAAATCCCTACACTACTAGCCCTTTCGGCATCTACCTGCGGAGTGTGGACTGAAGTCTCACTTGAAGCAGTATGGGGGGATGCTAGAGCCAAGTTTCCACACACTTGAGATGGCTGTGATGTCAGTTTATTCCAACTATACCTACCTTCATGTAGGTTTTTAATCCCTCTACTCTACCCTTCAGTACCTTCGCAAAATGTTACAATGGGCTTCTGCGCAGCCCTATCTAGGCGCTAATATACTTTCGCGCTGGTAGGGCAGCGAACTGTGATATCTCCCAAACTAAGCTAAGTATGTTACTTATATTATTAACAAATCTTAGTTAGCTTCGCATAAACAGATGTTCTTGCATTTACTTAACCAATACAATTATACACATTCATGCATCATATAAGTATTAGTAGTGAAATTCATACCCAATATAAAAAATGCATAAACAGGAAATAAAGATGCATAAATTATAGAATACTTCTCTTTATTGATAATTCCAGATGCTTACAGACTTGACTTGACTTGTGCACTCAGCTGCCGGGGTCCGCACACTCAGCTAAGGACTTCTAGGCCTCTGCGCACTCAGCTACAGAGCCTCTACCTATGCTACAACCCAAAACTTAGACTTCTACTCAGAGCTATCTATCATACATATTCGATCATTTCATTATCTTCTTTTTCTCTCTACCTATCTACTTAGAGGTTAGCTCTATTTATAAAATCCCATAGTTCGCGGACCATGGGTAGATCTTTTACAACTAACATTACATTATCAAAGTAAGGGTAGACAAACCTATGACTCTTTAACATATATGCACTTCGCGACAACAAAATACGGAGCCTTTACATTTGGATTACAAAAATTGGACCAAAATATGGGCTTTAAGCCCCAAAACTTCCCTTGGGGGATCCCGTGCCCAATAGGCCCCCAACACAAACATTATGACTCGCCCTCAAGTCACTCTGCAGGTGTGGAGATCTTAGCGTGAAGACCTCCCAACTCTTTTTGGATCATCGCAACATCGGTAGCACACTGAGTGGCCACCTGCTAGACTTCTTTGATGTGCTATTCAGTGACTACTGCTAAACTACAGCTCTGAATATTCTACTGAGTTGCCTACAGTTTCATGAGTGTTCCTTCAATGGAGGCTGTGATCACATAAGCCTCATCAATCCGTGGCTATAGGCACGATTTTGAGACTGCTTCCTTATGCCTAGCATCATCCACTTGTTCCTTGAGCGCCTTTGCCTCCTGCATCCGTGCAAGCCACTGTGTAAGGGAAACCATCTGTGTGGTCCCTTTTACCTTGTCATACCTCTGTTGGAGCTCGTGCACCTCATTCTCTAGGCACTCTACATTTGGGTCCTCCTGCAGGGTGGCGAGGACCTCGAATCACTATTTGAAAAACTGCATGCAGTCTGCCACTACATTGTCAACCGCCACCATTGCTGTTGTAACAATTGGGGTACGTTGTTCCCTAATCTATGGTAGAGTTGAAGGCTGAGACTTCAACTACATTTTTTCAATATGCAGGTTCAGCTCCAGTTGAACCTTGGCCATCTCTGCTCGATTGTCGCAAACCCCTGTGGCCAATTTGCTGATGCATGACTCCATCAGTTCTTCTACCTGAATGTCCAACTTCGGGACCATTCGACAAGATTCCTCCACAATCTACATACTCTACTTATTCTGCTCTACTGCTCCATTGCGCTGCAGGCCCAACTGCTAAATGTTAATGTGATGCTCACTTATCACTTGTAGAGTGTGACTCTCCCGGGCCTTGAGTTCTGCGATGACTCCATCCTGTAAGAGGTAGAGCATGTCCCAAGGGAGCATGACCATGTTTAATCCTACCCCTTTCAGACTGCTAACCCTATGCCTGTCAGATAGATTTTCTATAGTGAGTGCCCCATCAGGTAGTAGTACCACGTTGGTCACTCTTGTGCATAACATCTCCTCAACAGCTGAAGTGCCGATCGTGAGGCCGATGGACACTATGCCAACTTGTGGAGTGTGAACCTGCAACTCTTGTAGTTCTATTTGAAGAGCCCACAATACCAGCTGCTCTTTTTCTTCCAATTATTGGAAGGCCTTCGCAGTGATATCCCTCACCATTTCTCTAATGTCATGGAAATCCCCCTCAATGAGGATCATTGGGTCGAAGGACATTTTCAGTGACTTGGTTTTCTTTCTTGGCACTGCCTGCTCCCATGGTCATGGATGCTTGAGTTGGGTGGATGTCGTTTGCGGGTCCGCGCCACCTTGTTCATTCTCTGTTTCTGCCTTAGTGTCAGGCGAAGGTGACTTCTGTCCTTCGTGCTCTTCTTCCCCTATTTCCTGTTGTTCCACCACTTTCACGGCGTCGTGTGTTGCCTAGGCCTTAACCTTTGCTTCCTCTTTTCTGCACTTCTCTACCATCTGTGCCATTCGAAGCTTTGTCTCTTCCTTCTTGCACTGCATGGAAGACTTTTCCGTTTCCACCACAGAGCCTACAGGAGCATGCCACTTCGGTGGCCAAGATTCGAGGACTGCAAATATCACATCGTCAGTCACCAAATATGGTAAGTTGTGCCATGTCTTTGTAGGGCCCTTCCGCACCCTAATAAATACATGGTGGAAATCCACTTTGAACTCTACAAAGCTCTGGAAACTGGAATATACTGTGGGCAACAACCGCGGCTTGCGATTGGTCCCCATCTGGATATTCATCTCCATTAATATCCAAAATATCTTTCTTTCATTTATCCACTGCGTGTCCTTGGTCACCCACAGCAAAGCATACTTCAATACCTATGGAAGGTCCAGCACAACCGAAGGGAATTGGCTATGTTCGAGTAGTTCCCATGCCACCAATACTATCAACAATAGGAGCCACGCATAGTGAAACATTTTTCCCTGCTCCTGTGTCTTGCGACAGTTTTCAAGGAACTCACCACACATATATTTTGCCAAGTTGAACTGGACTTCTTCCGCACATTGGACCGTTAGTGCAACCATGGGCACATGCACCTCATCTGCATGACACTTCCACATCACCCTTCCTACTAGGATTTGTGTTGCGACCTTAACTGTGGGGTTGTTAATGCTAGATATGGCATATCCTCGCTTCTTCTCCTCCAACTTGAACCTCTTCTTCATTGTTTCCGCGAGGGCCAAATTTCCACCTTTTCCTTTGAAAATATTAGCTGGATCCTCCCCTGAGTAAGTAAGCCATGTAATTCGATGAATCAAATGGTTTGTGATGGGAAGGGCTCCTCTAGCCACAAACACCCATCATGCACCAAGCAGAGTAGTTACCTGATGACGAAAATGGTCACTGGGGCACGATGGTAATGTGGCACCCATAGCAGGTTAAGAAACCCAGCTTTCTATACACCTCTGAGCCATGTCCATGACTCCAATTGCATTTTTCTAGTAGCCACGTCAATCCTCTAGTGCATTAGCTTCATAGTAGCTAAATGCAGGAACTTCTCATGGTCTGCGAGGTCCCAATATTCAAACTTCAACATAGGAACCCGCCCCAAGTGCAGTCCCTCAAAAAAAATATCATTTGGGAGCAATGGAGTTTGAAAAGATATCTTGCTCTCATCCATGTCCTTTAGCACATGGCTTTACCCTTACCGAAGGAACATATTTAGGTAACCGGGTAATAGGGTCTGCACCCTAAGTTTCAACTTCCATCTCTACATCCTCCTCATCCACTAGAATTTCTTCAGATTCCTCCTCATTGACCTCCAGATTAATGGCCTTCCCCTTTTCCTGCAAGGTGAGCTTGGTCCTCTGTGAATTTCTAGGTGAGACACACAACGGATCCTGGCCTGCTTATCCTTCTTAGGTCACGATGTTCGGGGTGATTTACGGACCTCAACAATTATTCTGGCACTCTCTGGGACTTCCACTACTGCAATTTCCTACGTTGCTTCCTCAGGTGTCGACAACATTCTAGTCAAGAGATCCTGGGTCTCCTTCGGCATTGTTTCAAACATTAAACTTGCTCTCAAAGCCTCAAAATTCGAAAGGTCCATACACACTTGATAGTGCAACAAATCAGTTCTCAAAATTCCAAGTGTTTTTCGCTGGACAGCCACTTGTAGTTTATAAGGCCTTTTGAATTTGAATTTGACCATTCCCCCCACATTCGGTCCATTAATGCTAGATTAGAGGCAAATTTTCAAGAATCTATCCCATAAATTTTGCCTTAAATGCATGCCGCCCACTCCATTTGGCCTCAAACCAACCATCAAATCGTGAATAGTGACTTTATTGGTCACTTTCCAACAGACCTGCATGCTAGCGTAGTTGTCTTTGCATTATCGCAGACCCTATGACACTTCACTGCTTCATGTAGTCCTAACATCACGCAGATCCCGGGCAGCGTAGTTTATAGTCCCACGCCTCCTTTCAAATTCCTGGAGCACTAAGATTGTGCTTCTGATGGCTAGTTAGATGGCCAGGCCACCTGTGTATGGCTTTAAATCACTGTCATTCACTTTTCCTCGGAAGGGATCTCCATTCAACTTAACCAACTGGGCCATGCCACCATCGGTAATCTCCTTAATAACATATGGTCCCAGCCAATGTATTCTGAGTTTCCCTAGAAAGTTATTGAACTTACTGTTATACAACATCACCAAGTCATTCACCTTAAAGGTGCACAGCTTAATATGTTGGTCGTGCCATGCATTTTTGCGCTGCTTTTGGACTTGCTGCTGAAATCTAGCTAAAAATCTCTCTTCTTCTAGCTCATCCAACTACGTGAGCCTCTCTTCTAGGGCTCCATGATCCATCATACCTGTGAGCACTGCTATGTGCATACTAGGCACGATGTATTCCATAGGCATCATAGCTTCAACCCCGTATACTAGCCTAAAGCGTGTCTATCATGTTAAATTTTTGCATGTCATCCGATAAGCCCATAATACTACAGGTATGCATAGGTCCCAATCACTTCATTGAGCATTGCATACCCTGGTCAGTGTGGTCTCCAGTACCTTGTTGAATGCCTCCACTCTTCCATTAGCCTGTGGGTGATAAGGTTTGCTCTTTTGATGTACACTTGAAATTCTTCCATCAGTGTGTTGATCTTTTCATTCAGAAAATGTGTACCCCAATCACTCATTAAGATCTTTGGACATCCAAATCACATTATTACATGCTCAAATAGAAACTTCACGGTAGTCACACTCGTGCAATCCTTCACCAACTGTGCTTTTTCCCAACGAGTCAAATATTCTATCGCAGTGATAATATACCTCGCGCCTGTCTTCCCTTGTGGCTGAATTGGTCCTACAAAATCTATTGCCCACTTTTCAAAAGGTTGAAACGTAATTTGTAGATTCAAAGGCATTTCATCCCTCCCTTATGGCCTTCCTGTTCTTTGACATACGTCACATGCCTTGCAATATGCTTTTGAATCCTGATGAAGGGTTGGCCACCACAACCCTGCGCGTAGAATCTTTTGTGCAGTTTCTCTCCCTGCATAATGTCCTCCCATGGCACCCCCATGAGCATCCGTGAGGATGCTGCTTCATTCAAACTTAGGTACATACCTTCGTAGTATTTCATCATTCCCCATCTTGTATAGATTCCCAACAACAACAGAGAAATCTATCGCACACACCACTAATTCCTTCTTTTGCTAGACAAAGTATCCTTCTGGTGCAGTTCCAGTTGTTAGGAAGTGTATTATATCCTCGAAATGTCCATCCATGATGTGCACAACAAAAAGTTGTGCATCAGGTAATCCTTCCTCCAAATTAGTAGGTTCCTCCCCTGTCTCGATGTGTGACAGGTGGTCAGGTCCCGTGTTCAATCATCCAAGCTTCACAACAACTTGAAAATAGTATTCTTGGAACAATAATAGCCATCTGCAGATGTGCCACCCCAGCACAGGCTTATTGACCAGGTGCTTCAATGCGGAGTGATCCGTATACATCTTAAAGTTGCCTCCTAGCAAGTAGTGTCAGTACTTCTGGAGCGCATACACCATAGCTAGCCCTTCGCGCTCTGTGGTGGAATAATTCTTCTCCACTTTGGATAATCTGTGACTTGCGAACGCGATAGGGTGGTCCAAGACTTCTCTGTCATCCTGTGTTAGTACTTCCCCCAATGTTATACATGACACATCAACATGTACATGAAATTCTTTCTTCTAGTATGGGAAGACTAGAATCGGTGCGGTAACCATCTTCTTTTTCAATATATCCAAGCTTTTCTTACAGTCATCGTTCCAATAGAAAGCGACATCCTTCTTCAACAAATTTTCCATTGGCGCAGTGATCTGGGCATAGCCTTTGATAAACTTTTTGTAATATCCCATATGTCCCAAGGTAGCATGCAACTGTTTCACACTCTGCGGTGCTTCCAGGTTCAGAATAACCACAATCTTCGCAGGGTCTACCATTAGCCTTTGTCTGCAAACCACATGTCCAAATAAGTTCCCAAAAGGAACACAACACAGACACTTCTTAAGGTTGAGCACGATCTGGTAGCTTCGATAGATATCCAACATCAAGTGCAAGCTCATTACATGGCACTTAACCAGTCCAAATACAGTCCAGTCATCAAAATAGACTTCCAGGAACTTATGGATAAATTCCTTGAATGCCGCAAAAACCACACGTGAAACGACAGTAGGTTCATTATTCAACCCAAATGGCATTACAGTATATTGAAATCAACCCCACTCAGTCGCGAAGGTTATCTTGATCCTATCCTCTGGTGAAATTTTGATTTGGTGGTACCCATAGAACCCATTAGTGAAGGAGTATGTTTCCTGGCCACCTACATTGTCCAACACTTCTTTTGTGAATGGAGTTGGGAAAGGATCATCCACATAGGCATCATTTAGCTTTCTTAGATCCATGCATATCCTTATCTCATCCTTAGCTTCTTCTCTTGCACCACCATTGGGCTTACCTAATCAGACTCTTCCATAGGCTCAATGATGCCTGCTACTAGCATTTTTTCTAGCTCTAAGCAAACCTTCTCCTTGTATTTCCGATGATAAGGCCTTTGCTTAACTGGATTTGCGTCGTGCTTTAGTGTGATATTCATCACTCCCAGGTCTCCGATTATTCCTTTCAAATATGTAAAGTTGGTAGGGAATAAGTCTTGATATTCACATAGTAATTTAGCGACCTTATCCACCGTCGCGTCATCCTAGTAGTCTCCGATCTTTGCGAACTTAGATTTTGCCTCCGTACTAATGTTCACCTGTCTATTTTTCACTGGCGTGGTTATATCAGGGTTCTCAATCTATGGTCCTTAAACCTCGCGATGGCCTTCTGTCTCTGGAATGTTAATCTTCCGCAGATGCTCGTCCTCTTCTTCAGAAGTTACATTATAACATTCTAGCATGCGACTCAACTAAGTAGCCCATTCAGCCTGCACTAGGTCTAAAGGATCATGTGCTATCCTAAAGATGGCTGCTTTCACCTCTTGTAGCACTTCATCAATACCGTCAAACCCATCCTCAAAACTAAATGTCATCATGAAACCTTTACACAAGATATCCCATTCACCTGTCCCATGGCAAAGCTCTGTTTCTACATACCAATTCATTGGGATAACATACAGGGTATGACAGAATAGGTGAACCCACTCAAGTTGTGGATTTTCTCCATAAGCCTATTTCCACTTGGCCAAATGTGCATGTGGATCATTCTTACCATCGTACTTGTCTATTAGTTGCATCTTACGCTTCCCAAATCATGTTCGCATCATTTTCCTACAATCGCGCCAATCATCAAAACTCCCCTTGTGCGTAGCCCACCATCTTGCGGGTGTAGCACGCAGTGCCCAGTCCAAGGCCTAGAAGTGTTGCTCTTCTGGCACTTCCCTTTTAAATGCATCCAAAAATATATCTACCTCATTCATTCCATCATAAGTAGGCAGATTTCTTTCCTCCGATGACACACAGTTCAGTGACTGAGTCATCATGTTACAATTTAGCGTAGTTACTTCATGTAACCGATTCTACATCATTCTATTTCCTCATCAGAATCCGAAGTGTAGGAACTCTCACACTCCCATGTAATCTGCCCATCCATGGTGGGATTACCCAGTCTTGGTCTCACGCTCTTATCTTATAGATGCAGTCCAGATCATCATCACTCTCATAATCGCGGACCAGCTCTGTATAGCACGATCCTTCAACAAGATCCAGGGGTATTATTACGCGTAGTGATTTCTTCTCAAATATCATCTTTCACTTCTTCAGATCGATTACCCCATTCATATCGGTAGACCAATCAATTCCCAAGAGCACGGGATAGGGGTTTATGTCATCAACAATCTCTATTACTTCAAAATCTACCAACGCGCTCACTCCCTCAATATCCACGATCACTCCTTGCAGTTGCCCCATGGGTATGATTTTCTACTGGTTCACCATCCCTAGCTAAATCAGGGACCATTGTAGTGCAGGTCTCACCATTCGCTCCCATGTCTGTTTTGGTAGAAGACTCACATCTGATCCCAAATCCAAAATGACTTGATCCATTTCATATTCCCTGATTTGCATGGTGAGTCTCATTTCACGTCCTGTCCATGTCTTATGCTTTCTGATCTTTCAGACTACGTGTGGTTCTCTTAGTGCGGTACCAGCACATCTATTGATAAGTTCCTGTGACCCTTTCACAGCCTTACTATCGCGTAGTAAATTCATATAGGTTTCCAAGAAAGTTGTGAGCATGGATGGGTCCATCTCCATCTCAGGCTTATCCTTGCTTCCTAAGTGGAGGCCTCAGTGAAGCTCTTCTTAGCTTCCATGAATGCTTCATGAGCATGCTCCAAATCGAACTCGGCCTCTTTCGTTGAGGCTTTACGAACCCATGTACTGTCTTTTGGCTATTTCCCCTTGTCATCTCCCATCGTGATTCCACTTTGGAGCACTATATTTACATTTGAGTCTTCCTCGCGTGGCTCAGACCTCATCATCTATAGGTTCTGAGTCGGGGGAGGTGGTATTTCTCCTTTCTCATGTATCCTAACTATTAGCGTAGGAAAATCTTTTGTTTCATGATCAAACAGCATGCAATACTTTCACGAAGGGCACATTGGATTACTGCAATCACAGGCATAGTGTCTTGGCCCTCCGCAATTGTAGTAAATCAACTATCCGCGACCTCTACCAGGTCCTCCTCCACCTTGGCCTTGTGCGCCCCCCTGAAATCCTGTCCCTGCCATCCCTGCATTTTGGTCAAGAGGCCACATTTTAGCCTAAACCCTGTAGGTGGGAATTCTATCCATCATCAATTCATAGCTCCTGCAAGTACACTCGTCATTTCCCACCAACCTACAAAAGTTGCAAAACAATTGTTGTGGAGTTTGCGTATATTTCTGTAATAGGTTGCAGTTATTTGTGGCATGGTTTCTGACTATTTGACAGATAGCACACCACAAAGCAGGCGCTGCACTAGGTCCTGCTTGAGCTATTGGCCTTAATGGTATCGGTCCTCCTCCTACAAGGTAATTTGTAAAGACTAGGTAGTGGTCTTTGTCATGACCCTGACTCTTTCATTTCATGCACCATACTTCATCATGTACCCCTGGACAAACTATCCTATCCTACTTCAGGCTTTGCATCTCAAGGCACAGATTCTTCAGCTGCACGTGGATCTGCTAAACTCCTAGATTAGGATCTTGCATCGGGGTCTCATGTAGTCTCATTACAATCTCCAAGGTCTCTTCCTAAGTTGTTATCTTCTGTTGTGATAGTGCACTCCTTAAATGTGGTAGTAGAGAAGCCACTAACAACTCACGATGCTGTCCATCTGTCAAATTCATGTTGGCTTCGCAGATCGTACATTTCAGCCTCTGATCTAGTTCCCAAGGCATTTTTCCTGGTAGAAATGTGATCTATTTGAATCCCACAATTGACTGCACTTTATATTTAGGCCTGCTAAATTCCCTATTCAGTGTTGCTTGCATGTCCACTACTTTAGAATTTGGGTTATCGCTGGAGTACATAACATACTAGGTTATTATACGATCTTACAGAGCACTAACCAATGTTGCCTTCTTTATGTTATCATCTATAACACCTTGATCTTCCCATACAACCCTCACAATGAACTAGAATTGGTTCAGGCCCTCATTTCCCAAGCCTTTGAACAAAGGCAACTTCACTCTGTTTTCTATGCTGAATCGCGGTGGTGGTGGAGGTGGTACGGGTGAAGTTGGAGGTCATGGCGTGAAGATGGAGGTGGTGTGGGCGGAGGTGGTATTCGTGGAAATGCCTCTCTTATCAATTGAATATAACTTCATAGAGAGACCTTTGCTATCCCTTCTTCGTCCCTTCGTGGTGGTGAAATCAAGGGGCTATACTCCAAACCCTTATTTCCTTCATTTCTGTAACTTTTTCCTCTTTGCATAGTCCCAAACATCAAGGTAACTGCATAACCGTTTTTCGCACAACAACATTTTAATCCAAGTGTTCATAGATTTTATGTACTTACTTCATGGTCCTTTGAAAAAGCGTCGCTCTGCCTCGCTATAGCTGACTGAGGTGTCGATTGTGAACTCAGTAACAAATCCTCCTATAATGCGATTGAGCCAATGATCGACAGTGCGCATGATCTTATCCTCCGATACTTCCAACCTTTGCACTAGCTCTTGGGTCCACACAATTGGACCATCAAGTTTCCACCTTCCTTGGATACCTGCTAACTTCGTGATACACTCATATAGCTCAGTAGGGAAGGAGGTGAAAAATATTTCATGGATATCTGTATGTAGGGTCCAACCATTGTTCTTTTGTTAGTCGCGGGTTTCCGTTCTCTTGTGTCGCGAACTTGTGAATCCTTCTATCCAACTAGCCTTTGATTTCTTTCTTAGTTGGATTCCAGTGATACGACATCACACATCTCTCACATAGATTCCAGTCCCAGCAACAGAACCATTTGTTGGCTTGTGGGAGCCCAACCAAGGTTTAGTGTTAGTTAGCCAAATAAATCCCTACACTACTAGCCCTTTCAGCATTAGCCTGCAGAGCACGGACTGAAGTCTCACTTGAAACAGTATGGGGGGATGCTGGAACCAAGTTTTCGTACCCTTGATATGGTTGTGATGTCAGTTTATTCCAACTATACCTACCTTCACGTACGTTGTTTATCCCTCTGCTCTACCCTTCAGTACCTTTGTGAAATGTTACAATTAGCTTCTGCACAGCCCTATCCAAGTGCTGATATGCTTTCGTGCTTCTAGGGTAGTGAACTGTGATATCTCCCAAACTAAGCTAAGTATCTTACTTATCTTATTAACAGATCTTAGTTAGCTTCTTGTAAACAAATGTTCTTACTGCGTTTACTTAACCAATATAGTTATACACATTTGCGCATCATATAATCATTAGAAGTGAAATTCAAACCCAATATAACAGATGCATAAATAGGAAATAAAGACACAGAAAGTATAAAATACTTCTCTTTATTGATAATTCTAGATGCTTATAGACTCGACTTGCCCTGTGCACTTAGCTGTAGGGGTCTGCGCACTCAGCTGCAGAGCCTCTACCTATGCTATGACCCAAAACTTAGACTTCTACTCAAAGCTATCTCTCATACATCTTCAATCATTTCATTATCTTCTTATTTTTCTCTCTACCTATCTACTTAGAGCTTAGCTCTATTTATACAATCCCATGGTCCATGGACCATGGGTAGATATTTTACAACCGACATTACATAATCAAAATAAGAGTGGACAACCCTATGACTCTTTAACATGTACACACTCTACGACCACAAAATGCAGAGCATTTACATTTGGATTACAAAAATTGGACCAAAATATGGGCTTTAAGCCCCAAAACTGCCCTCGAGGGATCCCGCGCCCAATAAAACACTTCCACCCATCCCATCGATGACTAATGGGTCATGGGAATTTTTGGACATTTTTTATCCCTCGTCAGTACCACACCTCTGATGGTGAACCTTGCTATCCCATTTGTCCTAGGTTCAAACCCTATCATGACACCATCCATGAGTGGAGCCCAATACATTATGGGTTTCACCCCTTTTGTGTTAGCCCCTGTACCTTCGACAAGTGCTACATATAGCACTCCTTATAATGCTCAATATAACACAGTTAGTGTTGGTCCCTTCAACCAACAATATGGTTGGCATCCATTGTATAGTTCTAACCCCCAGATTCAGGTATCTGGGGGCACCACTCCTAATATGCATATACCAGCCGGGAGCGTAACAGTTCCCCCTCCGTTTTCAGGTATGCATGGTCAGTCACTGATTAACATGAACCCTTCTTATGTTAGTCAAGGACCTATGGTTAGTTATGTGGTGAGCGGGAACCCTCAAGGAGGTCCCAATCAATCCATGGGGGCACCCTACTCACAACCTAAAATGAGTCAAGGGGGCACTACTTATCCTGGAGGCACTTCTATCCCCCAGCCTAACAATCCCTATGGAAACCCACAATACAATACCATACCCCAAGGCACTTACTATACCACACAACCTATGTATAATATTACTAACAACATGATGGGAGGACCGCAAGGATACTCAAGTCACATGTCATCGCCTTGGTCCGATTCGGGGGAATCAAACACTTTTCCCTTCTTGAAAACTCTTGATATCCCTGACTTGTACAAACTTACAAATGACCCCATCTATCATAACTTACTTTGGCCACCAATCCCACATAAAATACTGACAGACATCCCAAAGTTTGAAGGGAAACAAGGGGAGGATCCAGGTACACACATCACCACCTATCATATATGGTGTGTTTCTAACTCCATGGTGGATGACAATATCTAGTTACATTTATTTTCCCACACCCTTACTGGCAACGCAGCCAAGTGGTACATTGAGTTACCATGCATGTAAGTCAATACCTTTGGCGCCCTAGCGATGGAATTCTTAAAGAACTTCTAGCTACCCATCTGCTATTAAACTAGGACGGAACTCCTCACTTCATTATGTCAGGATACCACCACCCACATCTCTAATCATATACATGAACGAAGACGTAGACAGAGGTTAGTCGAAGATCCCCTCCCAGACTATCTATTAGCGGATTGGTTTTGCAAGTCTCTACTCCCCTAAATTGCTAAGGATGTCACCTTAGGTGGTGAAGTCACAGAAGACCAGTCCATTCATCGTGCCCAACACTTAGATCTTATATATTCGCAGTATGGCACTCTATACAATGTAATTCCCAATGCCCCTCGCAACTCCAATTCTCTCGCTACTCAGCAACCTAGAGCGCACGCCGATGGGATTATTGGTGCAACCTCCGGGGCTACTATAAAACAACTCAGTGGTCACATTTCCCATATGTCAGTAGACCCCTCTACAAAATCAACTACTCTTCCTACCACCGTGATAAACTTTGTGCAATATACACAAAAACCTGGTGGTAAGAACAAGAATAATAAGAAAAAGACCACTCCTTCTGAAGAGTAGTCAACAAATCAGCAATACCCAAATCAAAAGGCTATTGTGCCTTCTGATGATGGAAAGGATAAACCCTCCATATTCCCTTGCAAAATCTTTGCAGAAGACCACATGACCTATCGCTATCTGTGTCTTCAGGAATGCACAAATTTCATTGCTAAAAAGGACACTGGAAAGACCCCTATTGTCCTAAATAATTGTTTCCCTGCTCAACAGTAGCAACACCTTATTGTAAACCAACCCCAATCCTCGCAAGGGGGCAATGGTGGTTTGCAACATCCTTCAGCTGGTGAAGGAACATCTAGCATTTACACCTTTGAAATGGTATATCTATAAACCAGAGCCAAATCTCATGGAGCTCTAGTTTCTCATGCAGAGGAACCCTCCTCAAGTCAAAACCCAGCGCCACCTAGCAATCTTCATATCGAAAGGCTGGTTGCTGATATTGTGATTCGCCCCCCTAAATGGGAACTTCATCGTACAACGCACAATACATCTACACATGCCACCCAAAACTACAGTATTGTAGAAGATTTGGCACAAGCACCATTGGCTATGTCAGCACTCGAAGTATTACAAACATATCCAACACAAAGGAAAGCTTTTCTTTCGACTATTGGTGGTATCGACCCCCAAGATTCCATGCTTGCAATTTTCGACATGGAAAAATGTAAACCTCCCATTTCATACCAGCTTGCATTTTAGGTGCAAATATTTTTAAAAGGGAAAGGAATACATAGAAATGTCATTGACGAAGGTGCTTCAACCTGCATAATGTCGGCTTCATGTTGGTTTGCTTTGGGTTCTCCAACCCTATCCCCACCGTCGAATTCCCTTAAAGCTTTCGATGACCATAGTTTCATCCCAAAAGGTTACCTAGCTAGCTACCCCATCACCTTGAATGGGAAAACAGTAATGGTAGACATCGAAGTCATAGATAGAAAGCTCAACTATAATCTCTTGTTTGGTTGCAGTTGGACTTACGCCATGACTATCATTGTGTCTACTATCTTTCGCATCATCCTATTTCCATTGGATGGAAAGATAGTCACAGTGGACCAGATATCCTTTTACACCTCTAATTATTCCCCATTATCTAGTGGCTCTTTACCCTTAGTGGGTGGTGTACCTAACTCTTACATCAGTATTGATACAAGTCTATTGAAGGGCTCTTCCCTAATGGGTTGTTTCCATCTTCTGCCACCGGCAGTTCCACAGATGGTCAATATGGTTTCATACATTCCTCATGAAATGATCGATACTTGGATCCTACTGGCCCCTTCAGACATTGACACTTATGGAGAATAAATGTCATTGTCACTAGCTAAATTGGCCTACTAGGCCCTTCAATCTGCATCCAAGTCTCCAATCACTTTGGTCACGACCAATGGTACCACTGCCCCTCCCATAACTGCTCCTTCTTTCGATCCCCTCAATCAAGTACTACCTATGGATGAAGTTATTAGATAGATCATGAGTTTAGAAGAGAGACATGGGGAGGACTTGCACCATCATGTTTCGATATCTGATTCAGACACAATGCCTCTTCAAATCCTATCATCTGACACACCCGAAATCGTTTCCTCACCTTATACGACTATCCAAACTTTGGACTCAGAAGGAAACATGGGAAATCTTTCAAAGACATTTCTCATCGATATTCTATCAAGATAGGCATCATGGAAAACATACAAATTGGAGCTAATTCCAATCCTAAGGAAATTTCAAGTTTCACCTACCCTTTTAAGGACTTCCACGATATTTTCCCTTGGTCTTATGAGGAAATGCACGGCATAGACCCTTCTATTGTCAAGCATGATATCAAGAAGTATCAAGCATTCTTTTTATTGTATTTTTCTTACTCGTTAATATGAAAAATCCTCGAGTCTCCTTCTTTGGGCTCGTTAAACTACCATGAAGAAGACTGAGCATTCCTTTTATGGTATTTTTCTTTCTCATTAATCTGAAAAACCTTGAGTCTCCTTCTTTGGGCTCGTTAAACTACTACAAAGAAGATATGAGCGTGTTTTTTTTATGGGATCTTTTCTCACTCTTTTAACTAAAAAATCCCCAAGTTTTTCATCGTCGGGCTCGTTAAACACATACGACGACAGTCCGAGAAACTCTTTTTTGCTCTTTTTCTAGCTCACTAAATTGAAAAAGATCGATTGAGCATTCTTTTTGGGACCTTTTTCTCGCTCACAGAACTGAAAACCCTGAGTTCCTTCTTCAGACTCGTTAAGAACTTATGAAGAGGCTCCAAGCATTCTTTTTAGGAACTTTTCTCGCTCTTTAAATTGAAAAAGCCCCGAGTTTTCATCATTGGGCTTGTCAAACATTTACGATGATGATATGAGCGCTTGATTTTTTGGGACTATTTCTTGCTCTTAAATCAAAAAATCCCTAAGTCTTTCCCTTCTTCAGGCTCGTTAAATCTACAAATAAGGAATGAGCAGTTCTTTTACCTCTTTTTCCTCGCTCACTAAACTAAAAAGGATACCCTGAGCTTTCTTCATTTGACTTGTTAAAATTCAATGAAGGTATTGAGTTTGTCGTTGAGTGACTCATTAAAATTTCACGATGAAAATTGAGTCTACTCCGTCTCCTCATACTCATGACAAAATGAGGCAAACATCTATTTATCATAGGTTTCTCTTTATGTAGACTCAGTAGATTAAATCATGGAAAAGGAACTATTCCGGGTATACTATTAAACTTTTGTTGCACCCAGTTAAAAACAATGACAAAGGGACCACCTTGGAGTTGTTCTTTACAATCTTTTTAGAGTCTCTAAGTATGAAAAGACCACAGAGTTATCTCATCTAGACTCATTAAATTACACATATGAAGTGTATATTTGTTCTTTTTATGATCCCTTTTAGACTCTTAAAACATGAAAAGATCGACACGTTTGCTTGTCTGGACTCATTAAACTAATTAGATAGGGCATAGAGTTGCTCTTTTTATGATCCTTTTCAGACTCTTAAAACATGAAATGATCGATGAGTTTACCCGTCTGGACTCACTAAACTAATCAGATGGGGAAAGTGGACAACACAACTACGTTATGTTCTGTATTTTGAAAGAGTTTTTTGGCAATAGTCACTCCCTTGAACATGGAACTCCCTCAGATAAACCTTCATTGTGACAGCCTCTCAATATGAATTTTACCATCCTATGAGTTTAGCCTATATACCTCGATGTTCTTGCATCTTTGTATCCTAACTGTCTTTGGTGTTCATGAATCTAGTGCCGCATGGTTAAAACTGTTGTCGTGCCTTCTATTATTCAAGGGAAAACCTTTATTTTATGTTTCCTCCATAAACCCATCAAGCATATCCTACCATCATTCCCTTTGTCGCTTTGACCCAATGCTCAAAAGATTCCTAAAAAAAATCATTCTTGTACTGTTTTGTGTCGACTGATCTAGGACACCTTATTGCTTGCCTTTCGACAGGTCTCTTCCTATCTACTTCAACACTCTATCTATGAGGAAGACCCAAAAACATTTCAGTGCCTTGGTACTTGCAAACATGAGTGGTAGGTCACCTTGTGTTTGATCAGGGTTTTTCATTATTGGCTCCTGGTTAAACTATTCTACTAGCATTCGATGACAAAAACATTTTTCTCCCTCACTAGATTTTACTGTGCATCTTGGAGACCATCACCATTATCGGTGGCCATCCTCACGTCTGTTAACAGTCTCCATTATTGACTAGTAATCAGAAGATTTCATGCATGTTTGACATCAACACATATATTCACATGTATCGACCTATGTTGTTTGGTGAAGTGGAAATCAAGACCTTGGGTAGAGGCTTGCATCAATCAGCGTTGTTTCCTCTCCCAAGTTGCAGTTATTGTTTTTTCTGGAGATAGCTCATCAGAATGATCATATTATGACACTGGTTCTGCATTATGCTTATTGGTAGCCAGCATCGTCATATCTCTTTTATGAGAAAATCACTCTGACATAGCTACTGAGCGTGGGAATGCCCGACTCAGGACATGATTTTAGTTGTTATATATATATATATATATGTGTGTGTGTGTGTGTGTGTGTTGTATCACGTTTCCTGTACTACCCAAAGCTCTGATCCTCTCTCTCTTTTTTCCAAAGAAAAGGATAGCTAAATATAAATTATTTCGGCCATCGTCACAACCTTTGATCTCACACTTTAGGGGGCATCTGTTATATAGGAAAATGACCTCCTCATCAACTCAAAGGACAAAGACACGACAACTGAAGGACTGAACAAGTTCACAGGCCTAATTGTCAAGCTAACACTATCTAGACACTATCAACCTAATTTATAAAGCTTCTCGGCAAGCTTAAGGGTGCTTTAGTGCGTAGGGTAACTCTTGTTGTTACCTCAGGAACAATGTTAGTGAACCTACATCAAGTTATATGGGTCAAAGGAGCAAATTGACTAAGAAAATATCCCTATATTCTCTACTATGTCAGCTCATAAAAGAAGGGAAACATTTGAACCCTACCTGTTTGGGGGAATTACTAATCCCTGATGGAGTATGAAAATGGGAAAGAGCACTAAAGCAAGAAACATCAATGCTTTTGCCTAATGGAACTCATGAAAGACTTGGCAACCCTAAACCTACATGCTATATATGCAAGGCTTGGGCCATTGTGAAAGAGGTCAAACCATTTGAAAGGATTGCCTATTTGACTGTCAAGCAGAGTCTTAGACTAAGGCATCAAAAGAGGTTAAGAAGGGGGAGAGAGAGAGGAGCTAGAGGGGTAAGGGAAGGCTGATGCAACCAATGGTTGTAATCACTCTTTCTACATCAATATAGAATTGCAGTTGTGTTTTCCATTCCATGATGTTGGTAGTATAACTTGTTTATATGATTATCTAATATCTTCTAGCATGAATGGCTTAGTTATATGCAACTAGATATCTTTTATATGTTCATGCATTTGTTTATCAAGGTTTTATGCTGTGATATTATGCTTGTCTTTGCTATGTGCAGGTTTTGATTTAGAGCCAGCTCAGGGGTCTTCTGCCTAGTTGCATTGTGCTCTCTAGAAACACCACACTAAGACTCGACGTGATAATTCCTTCTCGCTTTGATATTCATTTGTTAAACATAGATATGCATGTATCATTGTGATAGTTGCAACTAATGTGACTATCTATTGAGGATCCTGGGAATATCCTTGAGGGTTTTCTACATCACAAAACACCTGTACATTAATCCCTATAATAGTTCCTCAAACTGTGCAGGAGATGTGTTTTCATCTGGAGTAGACATTCTATGAGATTGCACAACTATATGTTGCGACTCATCGAACGATATGTTGTGCATCTCTCTTTCTAGATTGTCTCCAAGGATTTGTGTCTCCTTGGTTGCTTGGGACTTCCTCCGCTTCTGGATCTGGTGAAGCTGGTGGGTCGACCTCTTGGTGGTAAGGCATGAGGTTGATGTACTACTTTAACTCTTGTTGCTTCATATACATATCCATCTGTTCAAGTGCTTGTTTTATCTCTTGAGTGAATTCCTACTCTTGTGACTGCTCATCTTGTCTGCTGGTGCCAGTTGTTTTTATGAGTCTACTACTTGTACGGATGCAGTTTCATATTTCTGTACATGTTGCACTCCCTATTGTACCTATTCTTGTTGTGCTTCCTTCTCCTGTTTGCGCAGCTCTTGTTCCTACCCGAGTTTCTCCTTCAACTCATGGAACTCCTTCTTTGTTTCCTCCATTCTTCATTTTTATCTCTGCCTTTGTGCAACCCTCTTATCGCATTGTTGCCTCTTTGCCTCTATTTCCAAAACTGCTTTATGCACAAGTGGGTCTTCTCTAAACTTGTAGCTTTGTTCTTCCTCCATGCTGTCGACAATCTTTCTCTTGCCTTTGTTGCACGCCAGTATGTTTACCTCTACTATTATTGCTGCTGGTGCTCTCCTAGATGCTTCTTCATGCTGCTTCATTAACCATTCCACAACGATGTTGACCAGTTCAATGTGCCTGGAGAAGATGTAACAATATCTCCATGGGTCTTCCTCTACCCAATGACATGCCTCGTGGTCCACCAAAACTATACCCTCACGTAGTGATCATTCACAATACAATGCGGGTCATATGGATTGAAGCTTCAGACATTAAAAGGATATTTCTTGATCTCCACTGTTTCGACATCTGAATGCTTGATTTTCCATATCTTGTACAACCAAATCCATAATGGAAGAGTGGGCCAAGGTGCCTTCTTCTTTCAGTGCAGCCTAGTTGACAGTCCTGCCAAGATGTGATATGATACTTCCTGCATGATGAGGGTGTCTGTGCAAAACTTCAGCAAAACATATGGAGGCTTCTCCACATTGTACATCCATATGAAGGTTCCAGACGTTGAGGCATACCAATCCACAATATCGATCAATGCCTCCATTTCTGCCTTTGACATGCAAGGGGGATCTTGCTCAAATATCATCTTGTACACCAAGGTGACAAAATTATTTGATAGCTATGTCATAACTCCTCTGAAGATGCATTCAAAAAACAATTTACAATAAGTATTCACAAAGGTTTTCGTCGATGTCCATGCCCACTTCATGCTGAAGAACTACTGATGAGCACATATTGCATCCAAGATGTAGGCAGACATGTAGATTTCTTCTTGCTCACCTTTGGATAGCTGTTGAGCTCCTATTACCTGTTCCTTCAGCCTATGAGCCAACATGTTAGACTAGTTGCATGCTTTGCCTTCACTAGCCAGTTGGTCCAACGTGATCACCCAAATCTGCAGGAAGGTCTCCATGCTTTCTTGGTAATACAAGAAACATGCAAAGATGACCAAGTATTGATACGCCTTCCGCAGTATCTTTGTCTTGTAAGTTTGGTTGGGTTTCATCCTAAATTTAGCCAGCTCCTTTACCCAGTTTTTCAAGATATCCCTGGAGTTGGCATTGTTTTTGGGTAGGCTGAAAGGTGTCTCCATGGTGATCATTGGCCTCGACAAATGATACATATGTTGATAATATTGTGCCCTGAAGGTAACAATTTCCGTCTCGCTGACATTGTTCAATGTCATCATCTTAGGATCAGTGTGCACGACGATCCAATGTAACATGTTCGTGCCTAGGAATGCGAGATACCTGCATGTAATCCAATAGAAGCGAGACTTGTGAATGTTCACGTAGACTGGATAGTCTTCGAGATCTTCCCAAAATGTGCCTAAGAATGCATCATTGACCTCTTTCCATTTCATCTTGATGTCTTTGTCTACAATCATCTTGGTGTCTTCATATATCGACAAACTTGTAGACACTCACTCAACTACTGCTGCAGTTGCACTTCCATCGGTGTTCTTTTATCGTGCTCTCTTTGAGGCCATTGATCCTGAACTACTGAGTGATGGATGAACACCTGCTATATTTGGAGACATGGTGACATGCATGGCAATAAACCTGTCAGCTTAAACCAAAGAAAACTTGAGGGGTGACATGCTACATACCTAGGGATTGATAGGCAAGGATTACACAATTTTCATCGGGAGGCCAAGAGACTAGCTGTTAGAACTGCGCAAAAGGTAGTTCGAGCTGATGGGAGGCTAGTTGGTTGCTGGAATTGTGGAGTGTGAAATCCAGGCTAGCCTACTAAGTGCTGGGATTGCGCAATGCGCAATTCCAGCTGGCGAGTGATGCAGGCCCAGGGACTGCATTGGGCAATTTTTTGGGCAAGCAGTCACTACCTCTTAGAATTGCACAAGGCAAGATTGGATGACAATTACTAGCTAGAAATGTGCATTTTCTAGGAGGAGGGTAGAGCCTTCCCTCTCAAAATTGTGCAATGTTGTCATTGTGAGGCAAAGTCCGAGCCAAGGTTGCCGAGACTCGCCAACGCGCAACTGAAAGCAAATGAAGATGTGAATGCATGGTGATACTGAGTGTAGGTAGAAGTGAATGATCATGCATGGAAACAATGAATGCAATATTCAGAAAACAGAACAACATGCATGTGTATGAGACGAGTCGCCGAATCGGCAATCATTCATGCAAAACAGTGTCATGCATGCGACAATAGTGAGATGCTAACGAAAACTAAAACGGTGCTAGTACAAGCTAATATGCATGTAAACAACAACAACTGTTCACAGAAATCAAGCAGACAACACTCACACAATTCAAAACAAAAAAAGCAACAGAAATGCTGCAAAATACAAGTTAAGCGGACTTACCCTTAAATAGTTGAGTTAGATGTGTCGAAGACTCCTGGATGTGCTGTAGGATGTGAGAGCTCCAAGATCAATGTGAAGAATGAGCTCTGAAGCATCGAATAAATAAATTTGAGGCTCATGACACGCATGCCATAAATCTAGGAAAAAGCAACACTTGGAGGAAAGTTTCTAAAATTATCTTTGCATGTAACCTCGAGCTGCTAAAAATAGCTCCCTAAAATATAGGGATTCTTTTTGCATGTTGCTTTTTTCTATTTCGGGAAAAAACAATGCATGCATGTAGGTCAATTTTTCTCAGTCTCGAGTGGAACCGGTCAACTTGAGGGCACATGCAACAACCTCCATTGCCTGAGGGAGAAATTTGCTCAATTTCTAGGAGGAAGCTAGGCTAGCTTTCAAGAGGGATTGTGCAATTTCTGGGAGGAGCAAATGACTGCTGCCTAGAATTGCGTAATTTATGGGATGAGTAGTCCTACTGGGCTAGATTACATAGTTTTCACTGGGAAGGTTGTTTGACAGGATTGTACAGTTTATGAGCCCATCAGGTTGCCAGTCAGGATTACGCAATTTCTATAGGGAAGACTGGTTCCCCTCTAGAATTGCATAATTTCTTGACGTTGCTTCTCAGCCAATAGCTGGACCAAGTCTGGAGTAGCAGTGTGTGAGGGGAGTGAAGCAATCTATCATGCACAAGCTGGCAAGCTGCTAGAAAACCACTGAATCTCATGTACTTGACATTGCAAGACATGCTGCTAAGGGCGGTTGGTAGGGAGGCTCCAAGATGAAGCTAAGGAAAAATTTTGGAGGGTGGTTGTAGCCGCTACAACACAAATCATCTGTAAAACTTATTTAGGATCAAATACTTAGAAATACACATCAAAAAAATAGTTTACAAACACTCTCTAAGTATAATATATAAAGTGTGTGACACTGTGACCAAAAGTGTTGTTTTACGACTAATGAGTTTATTATAACCATGAAATACAACATGGATGTTCTAAAAAATGTGAAGACACTTAGGAATGAACACAAACACTTGAAAAATCTATAATGACAAGAAATGACACTTGATGACCTAAGAGACACTGGATATGACAGTTAGGTAGGCTCCAAAATTTGAATGCGGTGAATTTTTGGAGGGTGTTGTGGCAACGATAACACTTAGCGACACACTAGGTGAGCTTTAGTTTCTCTACCTAGGAATAGATTTTAGTTAGAGGGTTATCCATTCAGGAAGTATTGATTCACCAATCAGATTATCTTGACTTCCCCTTTTGGCCCAGTGATATGTATAGCACCCTACATTCCTTTCCTTGGTTCAAAACATGAGAGATTATGCCATATCACAATTGATTCAATCTAGGAAAGAGTAATATATGACAGTGAGTTTAATATATTAAGAGTATTACTTTCATCTCTAGTGTTTCTCTACTTCCAATATGCCTAGACAATACCCCGGTGGAGTCACTATAAGAGCACAAGCGTTGTTGTGCTACCAATGAGCATGAACAGTACCTAGCAATGTCACTTTCTTCACCTCTCTATGCAGGAAGCCTTTCTCTTCTTTCACAATTTATTTACTTCTTTAGTAGAACTGTGATTCAAAACTTATTATTTTAATGGGGTAGAAGAGGGATCCTGACTTATTGATAGTAGGAGAGGCTTCCCCTTTAGGGAAGTATTTATATAATGTTTGATATATTTTTTCTCACTATATATTTTCCCCTTACCCTTTCTCTACTCAATTGGATAAGCATGTAAAACACCAAGTAGATTCAATACCAAGTTAAGCAATTAGGATACTAGAATATATGTGGGTTTTTTTAACACCAGAAAATTTTACACATGTTTGCACAATCTAGAAGACACTAAAAGTCGTCTAGTAGAATGCACAAGTGAACATTCTCCAACTGAAGACATTATGAAGTTTAAAAAATTTAATTTCTCATAAGGTCCAAAGTTTATGTATTTTAAAAATTAAAGTTTATGCAGATGTTTCTTTGATATCCACGCACTACGCGGTATTTCCTTTGAAAGTCACGCAATTGAGAAAATGGCTGATTCGGCAAATTCAGGACCACTTCACACACTTGGAGGTGATTCCTTGACAGGATCTTAGTCTAGTACATCCAAATTTGAGTCACCGTGAAGATATGAAACCTGCAATGAAATCATCTTTCTCTACTCATGAGTCATTGACATTCATGAACCAAGAGAGGGAAGATGGATTCAAAAATTATATATAAACAGGCCATGGGAGAACCAAAATATGAGATAGTGTAATGTTGGCCAAATTTCTATTAGAGAAAACCAACATTTCATTGTTGAAGAAAAGAAAGTACAAGCACTACAATGGTGTCCATATTGCTTCTAAGTAATCCATCATCTTAGTGAGAGGAGAAGATTCCACCATTGAGAGAGTTTTCATACATCTTTGAGAGATAGGAGAAGCATGCAAAGATATTGAGGAAAGGAAACTCCTTTCTGAGGATTTTTTAGGACCATAACTCAAAGAATTATCTTCAAGTTCTTATTGTTAATCTATTGTATTCAACTTCTACTACCAGCAATCAATAAAGGGAGATTTTCCATTATTTTTTTGACTTGTTTTCTCCATTGAGAATTGTTTATGTATTTATCTCTTTGTTTTAGTTCAGGTTTGTATATGCATTGTTTTCACTATTTGTAATGCTTTTTTAATCCAAGTTTGTTCACTAACAACACCAACTCTGTCTATGTTCCTTTGCAGAGAATAACCAACTGCTAAGGAGGTGTGTTTTGGTATACCATTGCTACAAAAACACTACCACAGAAATGGCAACTGTATTGTTGTATTTTATTTAATATAAAGGTTGTGTTTGCAAGATCTTCTCTTTGCATAGTCGACTTACAAGGTATTCAGTACCTCTCTAGAATTTTTGCAGGACCTTGTGGACCTATTTTTGGATGAGAAACTTGTCCATTTAAATTTTCTTAACGATTGTGTGGTTTATTCTTAAACATTTACGCATTTCACATCTTTTACTTTGACAAACGCATCGCCATGTGTATGCATTATGAAACTGGCACGTTTTTCCAGAAAGAAAAAAATACCTTGTAATTTCACATTTTTTAGGTGATTGGCAGCCTTTAGTGAATTTCCTTCACCTATGCAAGTTTTTTCTAGTTAGTTTAGATTACTTAATTTCTCTACTAATCATAATTAGTTGGGCAGTTAGATTGTCTTTACTTTTATTGTCAATTTTCACATAGCTTAATTAGTAAAGGAGTAAGTTCCTCATCATCCAAAAATATTGTTACTAACCGAAGCATTCATTTCTTTCATTTTGTGGGGCTAGGAGCAAGTGTTATTATAAATTAAGTAATTTTTACTTCCCTTTCATCTCTTACATGAATCTGGGTTTACATATGAAAACTTTCTTAAATCATTTGAATTCCCATCTCCCTATTTTGAAATTCACATAGTGTAATAGGAAAAAGAGTAGGTGGTGCATTATCCACATATCATTTCTTTCTCATGTAAGTAATAATTGAAATCTAGTGTAATTAGGGGAATACTAGAATGGATCATTGAATGTCCACATCTTCTCACACTTTACATGCTCACTTCATCCCTTGCACACAATTACACATCACACACTAAGCTTCTATAAAATTTGTATTAGAAGGCATGTAGTTTCCGAATATTTTAATACTTAGTTTATTTTAGCTTATATCTCACACCCTAAAGAAAAGTAATACCCTTAAAAGCATCCATAACTTGAACCACTAAATTCCCCACATGTGCCACCAAATAATTTATAGTTCAGGTTAGGGCCATTAGGGGTAGGCATCCCATAAGTCATCATGGTCATGTTACACATTTGAGACATAGCATTTGAATTTTTAGGGAGCTTAAAATCCTTTAATCATCCCATTGAAAAGAATACCTGAGCATGGTAGAGACCTGATTTATAGGGGGTTCGACTTAGGTCCAGTGTGTGCGGTACTCTTTGGGGCTAACCGACCCATCTAATACTTGGTACTAGTAACTTAATACTAAGAAGCTAAAGACTTGAATGATCACGTGGGAAGAATGTACTTTAGTGGAAAGAATATAGGGAATCCTTTCCCTATAGGTGATGGTGCAGACATCATTTGAGCCTCATTTACATTACCTTGGTTGATTCTTCAGTTGCTAGAAGGCATCGCTAGTTCTTTCAGGACGTTGCCCTGGGACCCATCAAAAGATATCTCCATAAGGACTAGTTACTTTGAGAGTAGCAAGGATGAATAATTCTTTGTATGATCTTTGTCATATTTAAAAACAAACAAAAACCATTTTATGTTTAATTGATCACATAGGCTAAAGTTGAAGGGAAAGTAATATTTTTATTTTTCACTTTGTTTTATGTATGTCATCTATTTTCTTTGAAGTATCAGACACTCTAATCAACACCATAGGGGACCCCATGACTCCTCATCAATCTAGATGCTTCTTAAACCTCCCCCCATTATCAGGAGGTGTGCAAGGACTCCCACCATTTAGGCATAGAGCACATCACATAGACACTGTTATAGGATCTTCCTTTATCGGTGCATCTCTTCTCAGGACCCCTCCCCATCAAAATACACTTTTCAAGACCCCACAAGGGTCCCCACATGCTACCCCTTTGGGGAGCCAACATATCAGTCCTCTGAACATTCCACAAGACACCCACCAAGATAGGTCTCCTGACAGTTCCCCATAGAGGACCCCTTTACATATAGCTATCCAAAATTGTTTCATGATGGAAAATAACTTGCAAATACTGTTCTTAGTTTCTTTAAACCTGCCATATTTAAGTAAGATAACAAATGACCCAATCACTCATAGCCAGAATTGGCAATCCATGCCCACCAAGCCCCCTTGGGACATTCCAAAATTTGAAGGGAAACAGGGTGAAGATGCAAGAAACCATTTTGTGACATTTCACCTGTGGTGTTCATATAATAGTATCACAGATGATACTATTTGACTATGACTATTTCAAAGCTCCCTTATTGGGCCAACAATGAAATGCTACATAAACTAGCCTTCTGTGTCACATTGAAACTTTACCTCCCTAGCTACAACATTCCTCACATTCTTCTAGTTCCTGATTCATCATGACTCGGGCCTGGAACTCCTCACCCACTTCAAACAAATACTTTCTACCCACATATTGGATCATATCCATGAATGGTAGAAATGTTGTAGCTTATGTAAAGCACAACTTGAAGACAAAGTCCTCCTTGACTTATTTTTTATATCCATCACATCGGAAATCTCAAAATACATGGAAAATTCATCCTCACATAATGAGGAAGAAGCCATCAGCAAATCTCAATAGTTAGAGCTTATATACACCCAGTTTCGATATATTTATCATGTGCTTGTAGTCTCCCCACACCTGTAAACTCATAAAGAGACACCAGGTGCATCCAATTATTTTGATCAATTTATAGGGTCCATAACCCAAAATCAACTTAGCAACACCTACCAATACCCTGGATACTCGTTCAATGGCCAAGAATTTGATGCTACGCAAAATGCACCGCCACTATAGAATTCAAGATACTGCCCCGATCAATCCACACTGATGCATAATATGGTTAGTAGGGTTAACCAATATCAACCCCCATATGGAGGCCCATACCCTCCCCCACAGTGAAGCCAATACTCCTCAAGGAATAGGGGTGTAATGTCCTCTTCCTAGAATCCATATACCAATCAGGGAAAAGGAAACAAATATCCTTCATTCCCCACACAACAATAAAATAATCCACCAGTGCAAAATAATGCAAGGATCAACCTAGTGCAACCTTCTCTCACTCAACAACAATAATCGGAGGAGCAGCTGAACCTAGCTAACCCACCTAACATTTCTAAGAAAAAACAAAAAGGAAAACCAAAGGGAGAGCCTGAATAGGGGGAAGTAATGAGAAGCAACCCTCATGGGCATTGATAAGGGGAAACAGTAACTAGAATCAAAACCAGGGGCCGACTAACAACAACCCACAGAAGAAAAAAAATAACACAGGTCTATGAACTAATCATTCATGTGCCATATACGGGGAATATGGTCATTATACCAATCATTGTCATCAAATCCCTGAGTTAAAAAGGATACAGGACAATAAGGGGTAGGGAGGTTAATAACTGTAGTAATGCAAGACCCTTTCCCCCATTAGGGATTGGTTAACAATCAGGAAACAACCATGCCACCCACATCCTTCTAGAGGGAACCCCCATAATAATTCTAATCATGACATTTTCATCATAGGAGAAGATATTCTCCTGCAAATGTGAAACAAAAGTTATGAAGGTCCCCCAGAACCCAACTTGTCCACCTTAACCACCACAACAACTACAACATCATTGACCATTCCTCAACTTCGTATAGAACCCATGTCAAATATGGTTAAACGACCTTTATGGTGAGCATGAAATAACTCAAAATTTGCTCATAGATACAACATAGTTGACGACCTAGCACAATCTCCCTTAGCTATATTAGCATTAGAGGTCCTACAAACATTCCCAATGCAATGGAAAGCACTAATTTCCACTTTAGGTGCAATTCCCGCCTAATGGTATTTCACTCGGATAAATCTACCCCAAGACTACCATCAGCGATTGCTTTCCAAATCCCAGTTTCAGTCCAAAACATCACCATCCATCATTGCATTGTCGACAAAGGGGAATCCAGATGTATAATGTCCAAATATGTTTGGAAGAAACTAGGATCCCCTGAACTCAAACCTTCTAAAATCATTCTTAGAACATACGACAGGCGCCCTTTAGGCCCCATAGGCCAATACCAAGGTGTGCTAGTACAACTCGCTATAAAAATTGTGTTAATAGATATTGAAGTATTAGATGCTCAGTTGGATTACAATATCTTATTGGGATGAAGTTATATGTACGAGATGTTAGTAGTTGAATCATCTTTATTTAGGGTAATGATGTTCCCCCATGGTGGAAAAAACATTACAATAGATCAACTCACATATTATGATAAGAAGACACTACCTGCACCAAATGGTGTGATACCTTTCATCTCATCTTCTCTTGAATGGATCCCCACTTACACTAAACTCAGCTCAGGCCCATTTAAGTCATCAACACTCGTAGGGACATTCCCAAGAGACCCTCCTTTGATATAGGAGATTTCTCCAACCACATGAGAACTGGCATGCATGATGACTTCATCAAACACCCCCCAATCTCAAGAACAAGTTTTGGATACCATAAACAATGTTCTTACCAATCCTTCTTTCTTACTATATTCCATCACTTAAACACCCTTCTTATTCCCCCCACCTAATTCTGTCTCACACCAAGTCACCGCAACACTCTTGTTTCCCCATATGGCTCTCGTGATACTGGTCTGGCATCTAGCCCCTCATGCCAAGTCAGTAAGATCAAGTAACACTTCAATAGGAATCAATCCTATTCATCCTCATGATAGCACACAACAATAAGTAGCACTGTACCATCACCAGCAGGTGCTAGAAAAAGGGATAAGAAAAAATGAAAAAAGGTAGAAGCTTCAAACACTCCCTCCTCTAGGGTCCCTCAACCTTATGCTTTGTGTGAAATAGTTGGGCACCCCACCAATATGTGACCTAAGTTAGACAAGCTCAAAGCTCTTACGCATGCCCCAAAAGCACCAGTAAACCCTACTCCCCCTACTGGAGGAAAGATCACACTCGTGCTTCATAAGGCACCAACCACGCATGCACCATATGTGCATAATATGGGCACTACACTCATTATTTCCCCAAAATCCTTCGATATCAAGATGCGTTAGGTGCACTCACCCAAACCAATACCCCATTACTCCCAGTGGAGGATGGATCCAAAAACATTTTTTACGTCATGAGAAAAGAAGCTTCTTGCTCCTATCCCTCTTTTGGTCTATCAAGCTCTCATCGTGATTAGCGGCGACCCAGACCAATGATAATGCTACCTTCACCCATGTGTGCTTTATGCAGCAAACCAGATCATTTGATCAGTGAATGTCCCAAATTAAGGGCATTTAAACGATTATATTTGATTACCCGCGCTGCCTAAAGAACTAGACCCAGGCACAGATGTCACACTTTCCATATTTGTGTAGGAAATCATCACATGCGACACTGTCCCCATATTCTCAATTCCATTCTATGCTAGGATTCATGTGAAAATTTATCACTATGAATTTTGATTTAGTTAGATTAGATATCAAACCATCAGATCACACCACACCAAAAGGGAATGAAGAACCTAGGTCCATATTATGTTTGTTTGAGGACAAAAGAATGTTGGTAGTTCAACAAGCCCCCCATCATTACATCTCCTCTCACCATCATCAATCTAGATCAGGAAAAGAATGATGTAAGGTCATCTAGCAAAAAATATCACCCCTCACATGTTCCCTATGTGATAAACCTAACCACTTGGTAAATCAATGCCGTGAATTGAGTAAGTTTAATGACATATTTATCTTAGTGGTCCAAATTCCACAAATCCATCTCTCCAATCAAGAGAAAATCACATGTTTTTATTGTTGCATCTGCTCCCAATCACATGATACGAGGAATTGTTAATACATTCCATGTTTTTGTGTAGCAAGAGCAATGATGAGGAAAACCCAAACTAGGAAATCACATCATGACAATACTAAGATCTAGAGATGGTTACCACTCCAATATGCCCCATCTCATGATGTCAACGAGGTGTTATTATCTCATACTAGGAGAAATACCACCACCCTCACTATCTATTCAGTTAGTACTATTCTAATGTGTAGTATCTGCACTAGTACCTCTCATAGAACTAAGACATGCAATATGTTACAAACATTTCAACAGCTTAGGATTCAGTGTCAAACTCCTATTGAGGAAGCTACGTTTTCCCCTTATACACCAACAGGACTGCAAGAAATTCCTCCCACTCATTACCAACCCACCATAACTAAAATTCTACCACCACCTAATGTTGATGACACGCAAGACCATATACGATCCATTTCCTCATTCGTAGGAACCATGATTCGTGTTGTCTTCTCATCATATTTTGTTGTTGAGAGCACAAAATCCACCCCACCAATGCTAACACCACTAATGGTGCAGACCCATTCCATCTACACATTGTCAATATCTCTTGTTTCTCCAATCAAGAGAAAATCACATGTTGTTATTATTGCATCTGCTCCCAATCACATGATACGAGGAAGTGTTAATACATTCCATGTTTTTTTGTAGCAAGAGCAATGATGAGGAAAACCCAAACTAGGAAGTCACGCCACGAAAATACTAAGATCTAGAGATGGTTACCACTCCAATATACCCCATCTCATGACGTCAACGAGGTATTATTATCTCATATTAGGAGAAATACCACCACCCTCACTATCTATTCAGTTAGTACTAGTCTAATGTGTAGTATCTGCACCAGTACCTCTCATAGAACTGAGACATGCAATATGTTACAAACATTTCGGCAGCTTAGGATTCAGTGTCAAACTCCTATTGAGGAAGCTACGTTTTCCCCTTGTACACCTAAAAAACTGCAAGAACTTCCTCCCACTCATTACCAACCCACCATAGCTAAAATTCTACCACCACCTAATGTTGATGACACACAACACCATACACGATCCATTTCCTCATTCGTAGGAACCATGATTCGTGTTGTCTTCTCATCATATTTTGTTGTTGAGAGCACAAAATCCACCCCACCAGTGCTAACACCACTGATGGTGCAGACCCATTCCATTTGCACATTGTCAATATCTCTTGTTTCTACAACATCAACAAATGAATCATATTATTTCTTGTCGAACAACACAACTAGGTTTGAACCCCAACCTCAAGGTTTGGTACAACCCAAGTCAATGCTAGAAAATATTTTTCACTCAGATGATGATATTCATTAGGGGAATTTTGAGGTCTAAAATGGGCCTCCTAAGAAAAATGTACAACCAAAATAAACTTTATAAGAACCAATAAGATTCAAGATGATGATGTCAACCATGGGGGATGATTCACCATTTTTGGAGTAAAAAAGTAAAAACAATAAAAAATAATAAAATAATAAAAATAATTTTTCAACTCATATTTTCAACTTATCTCCCTAAGGTTTTACTCAAATTTTGAGTGGGAGTACTCATTGGATGCAAAATTTAATTCCTCATCCAAGGAGTACCCATGTTGCATACTTTCAATGGACCATGCTACACGAAAAATGAGAAATACATGAAAAAACGTGATTGCAATCACGTTTTTCATGTATTTGTCAATTTTTGTGTAGTTGGGTCCATCAAAAGTACGCAAGATGGGTACTCCTTAGATGAGGAATCAAATTCTGCATCCAACGAGTCTTTCTGCTCAAAATTTGAGTAAACCCATAGGGAGATAAGTTGAAAATACGAGTTGAAAAAATAGTTTTTTCTTTTTTTTCCCTTTAAAATTTGATGATGTAATCTAATATTAATTTATTATTTCCACTATTATTTTATAATTTCCTTAGGAGGCCCATTTTATACCTCAAAATTCCCATAATTCTAGAAGCCATGATAGAACTCGAATGTCCATGGGATATCATGCACCGTCATTCATTTTTTCTACTTGAAAAAACATTCATTCCTATTAGCACACCAGCCGACGATATCTTTGCCATAGAGTCAAAATATTTCCTACCACCAGGAAAGATTGATTGGTTCAAAAACCCCATCACAACACCCAATGCATTTGAGGAATGAAACATGTCAAATATTTCACCGACCATCAACGTGAATATTACAAACAAACCTTGAAAATTCGAAGAGATCTCCCTGGGGAGAGCATGCTCTCCAAAGGAAATAACTGCATACACATCCCTAGTCCAAGAGTATAGAGATATTTTTGCATAGGATTACTCTGAGACGCCAAGCATCAATCCCACCATTGTGGAACACCATATTGACACATGGTCTGATGCTCATCCCGTCAGGTAGAAAAAACATCAGTTACATCCTTCTAAGGTAGAAGCAATCAAACAGGAAATTGATAAACTCCAAAAGGTTAGTTTCATCTATCCTACCACTTACACGTCTTGGGTTTATAACCCTATACTTGTCATGAAAATATAGGGCACCATCCACATTTGTACTGATTTCTGAGATCTGAAAAAATATTGTCCCAAAGATAATTACCCTACACCATTCATTGACCAAGTCATCAACTCTTACACCAATCACGAGGCCCTATCCTTTACGAAAATTTTCCCTAGGTACAACCCCTTGTGGTACATTTACGTACCAAGTTATGCCTTTTAGTCTTAAAAACGTTGGTACAACCTTCTAGCGGGCCATGAATTACATCTTCCATGATTTGGTTCATCTTATCCTCAGTTATTTGGATGACCTTACAATACGATCCAAGAAGTGTGCTAACCATTTGGAGGATATCCACATGGTCTTTCAGAGATGTTGACAATATAACCTATGCTTGAACCCTCTCAAGTGTGTATTTTGTGTCAATGTTGGAAGACTAATGTGATTTATAGTTTCCCAGCAAGGTATTAGAGTTGAACCTCTCAAAGTACAAGCCATTAAGGAAGTACCACCTCCAAGAACATTGAAATAGTTACAAAGCTTACAGGGTAAGGCCAATTTCTTATGACTCTTTGTCCCTGATTATGCTACTTGCGTGCAAATATTTCTACTCCTCCTTCATCAAGATATTCCCTTCCATTGGGATGATTGGGCTCAAAAATCATTTTAAGCTTAAAAAGACACATTATCTCAAGCTCCTTTGATTAGCCCACCTGACCACAATAAAGGCTATACCTTATATCTATTAGCATCAGATGTAGCCATCACTAGGGTATTAGTGCATGACAAACCAGATAACAAGGAGCATGTAATATATCACATTAGAAATAAATTATCCGGGGCCTACATTGGATTATGAACCAGAAGAAAAAATTTCCTTAGCTCTAGTACATGTTTTACAAAAGCTTCAACATTATATCATTCTTCAGACCACTACCGTAATAGAATTTATTAACCCCATACGGAATCTTCTCACTTGTCGCATGGTGAACCATAAATACGCTCAAGGGATTATTATTCTACAAGAATTTGATCTATGGTTTAATTCTCTTAAAATAAAATAGGTGCTCTTCCTCTCTAAGTTCATCATAGATCTCCCAACATAGACCCAAGGATCTCTCATTAATGATTCTCTTCCCAATGAATATTTATTTTTAGTATCAACAGATGAACCCTATTATGGTGATATCATCCTCTTCTTACAAACTCAAAAGTTGAAACCCTACCTTACCCATGACGATCGGAGGTGCATATTCCACCAGGCGCCCCTTTACCTTCTTTTGGGGGGTGTCCTCTATGGACATGGCATCTACACTATCCTTCATAAGTACCTCACTCATGAACAAGCTGAAAAGGACTTAAATTATTTCCATAGTGGGGCTTGTAGCAGCCACGTCTCGGGGATGGCCACTGCTCAAAAAATCCTCTGTGTCGGTTATTTGTAATCCACCCTTTTCCACGATTACATACAGGCATTCAAAATATGTGAGTGATTCCAACCATACGCTCATAAGGCATGAGCACCACCCACTCCCCTACATCTAGTCATTGTGGTTGACCCCTTTTAGAAATGGGGAATAGACTTCATGACCTATAATCCCCCATCATTTGGGAGCCATAAGTACATTTTGGTTGTCATTGAATACTTCACCAAATGAGTAGAATAAATGGTCACATATAATAACACCGTGGAAACTGCTACATGGTTTTTATTTAACCATGTCATAACACGGTTTGGTGTTCCCAAGGAGTTGGTTTTTGACCATGGTAAACATTTTGAGAATGAAATATTTCAAGAGTTATCCCAACACCTTGGTTTCTCTCACAATTTTTAGTCCCCATACTACCCTCAGTCCAACAGTCAGGTAGAAGTCATCAACAAAGTTCTCAAAACAATGTTGTAGTGTATGGTGAACAATCACAAAACCAATTGGAACCACATGGTGTTTTCATCCTTGTGGGAATAACTCACAGTGGTTAAATAATCTACAGGGTTCACACCCTTCTAACTAGTATATGGGGTTGAAGTTGTACTCCCCATTGAGTGTGAGATCCCTACCTTACACTCAACCATCAAGCTTATCTGTGACACCAAACCTTTGGAACAATGGCTGGTACTACTGGAGCTTGTCGATGAAAGTGAACGAGAATCTCTCTAGAATAAAAAAGCACAGAAAAATAGGGTTAATGCCTCATTTGACCGCAACATCACCCAACAGACATTTACCAAAGGAGAGTTAGTACTCTGTTACGATGTCACTCAAGAGGTGGTAGGACCCGAGAAGTTCGAGAGACTATGGAAGGACCCATACATTATCAAACATTTCCTCCTCAAGGGGACATACATCTTATTAGAGCCTGATGGGACTTTCCTACAAAATATCATCAATGATCTCTACCTCAAAAAATTTCACCCATAAAACTGCTCGAGTAGCTGTTGGGATGGGGTCCCCACGGGCAGAATGGAATTAATCAGTGCTTTTTTTGTATTCAATTTTATAAGGGATGTAAAGTCTCCACGATTTGTGGAAGCAAAGTGTGTGGATAAATAAGAGTCAAAGGGGCTTAACCCCTTGTTTTAAGTAAAGTTTGAGTCAGTTTTAAGATTCACCGATGGTCTACAAACCATGGCATTGTATGGAAAAGTCTATAAATAGTTAAGTCCTAGTGAGAGGAAGAAGTAACTTAGATAGAGGATTGGGTTCATTTAAGAGTATTTGGCAAGAGCTAAGCTAGGAAGGCTCTACTTCCTGTGCTTAGATAGAGAAAGGAAGGCTCCATAGCTAAGTGCATGAAGGCCTAGGTAGAGTCTGCAGCTGAGTGCGTGGACCCCTGTAGCTATTTGCACAGGGAAGTTTGAGTCTGTAATTAGTGAATTGAATATCAACAAAGACAATTTTCTGAAGAATTACTGAGTATTTATGTTTATCTCTATTAACGTCATATGTTGCAAATAAGTGACATGTTTTATGAATTACTCATTAAGTTCTATGTGACTGTATTGAATTTATCTTAATAATATATGAAATGAATTCTTAGCCACTTCCACGAAAATTCTAGTGATTTCTCTTATGTTTTCTGAAAAATTAAGTAGATCTGCATGAACTCCAATTTAGGATTTCTTTCTGATGCACGTAAGTAGGTGAATCGATTGTTAAAGGTATGCAAGGATTGATCATGGGCCTTCATGAAGGTCTGAAGGTTGCTTTAACTGAGTTGTAGTAATGTGCCCTAGGATTTTATCGATCTATGTGAGGGCAGATCCAAGGCACTGAAAGACATCACAATAGCCTTTGTATGTAGAAATTTGGTTCTTTCATCCCCCCATACTTCTTTGGGTGAGACTACAGCCTGTGCTATGTGGGTTGTTGCCAAAAAGGCCAGTAGTGTAGGGCTTTGCTGGTTGGCACAACTAACTCTGAACCTAGGTCAGGATCCCCCAAGCCAACAAATGGTTCTGTTGCCGTGAATGGGATCTACTTGAAAGATATGTGTGATGCTGCATCATTGGAACCTGACCAAGAAAGAAATTGAAAAGTGGTTGGACCAGAAGATTCACAAGTTCACGGTGCAAGAAAACCGGAATCCATGCCTGTCAAAGGAAGATTGGTTGAATAGATATCTGTGTACAGAGATCCATGAAGTATTCTTCTGTACCTTCCCCATTGAACTATACGAGTGGTTAGCTAAGTTAATAGATAGTCAAGGAACGTGGAAGCTCGATAGTCATATAGTGTGGACTTTAGAATTAGTGTGATGACTAGAAGCTTCTGAAAACTAGATCGTGTGAGCTACTAATCATTGGCTCAATCAAATTTTAGGAGGATTTGTTATAGAATTTGCAGTTGATACCTTAGTCAGCTATAACAAAGCGGAGTGAATATTCTTCAAAGGATCGCAAGGTAAGTATTTAAGATCATTGAATACTCTGATTAAAATGTTGTTATGTGAAAAATGGTTGATTCCATTACCTTGATGTTCGGAGCTACGTGAGGTGGAAGATTCTTTAGAAATCGTGGAGGATCAGGACCATAGTATAGTCCATTGATTGCACCTCCTTCAAGTGACGACGAAGGGGCGGGGAAAATTATTTTGTGAAGCAGTGTTCAACTAATCACTCAAGGGATTCCTAGGAAAAATCATCCATCCACTCCACCTCCACCTCCACCACATACACCTTCACCCACACCTCCACCTCCACTGCCACCTTTCAACATGGCGAACGTAATGAAAGTTATAATCTTCAAGGGCATAGGAAGTGAAGATCTAGAGTAGTTCTGGTTTGTTGTGAATGCTTTATGGACAACGCAACAGATCACTGATGATAACATAAATAAGGCACAGTTGGTTAGTGCTTTGCAAGATCACACACTAACCTGGTACATTATGTATTGCGCTGATAATCCTCTTGCGACACTAGTAGAGACTAAGATGACTTTGAACAAAGAGTTTAGTAAGCCTAAATATGACTCACAGTCAGTGATTGAATTTCAAGAGATCATGATGAGGGTTGAGGAGACACCTTAGGACTTTGATCAGAGGTTGAAGTGCTAGATCAGGCAGGCTAGCATGCAGATCATAGATCGCTAGCATCGTGACTGGTTTATCGCGTCACTTCTACCCCCATTTAAGAATTTCTCTATCATAGAAGAAGATAAATACATAGGTAGAAGCCTTGGAGATCACAATAAGGAAGCATGCATCAACTATTCAGGATACGAATTTAGGGGTACAACAGATCCACTCATAGTTAGCAAGCTTACACCTAGAGTTACAGAGTTTGAAAAAAGACAAGGAGATTAAACCAGAAATGTGTGCAAAAGTGTGGTGTTTGAAGTGTAAGGGCCATGGGCATGATAAAGATCATTTTCCCATGTACGTGAATTATATTACAAGAGGGGGGCCAATTCCCATGAAACTAGAATCCCCAGTAGGGCTGAGCATTGGAGCTGCACTATGGTGTGCCATTTGTCAAGTTACTAGGCAACATGCTACGGATAATTACCATTTACTTCAAAAGTTCATTCAGACACCTCAACATTTGCTCTGTAATGTTGGGATGGGGTCCCCTGGGTTAATTTTGGGGTTAAAATAACCCAAGTTTTTATACAATTTTGTAATTAATGTAAAGTATCCGCAATTTGTGGATGTGGAGTGTGTAGGTGATTAGGATTCAAAGGGGTTTTAGCCCCTTGTTTATATAAAGTTTGAGTCGGTTTTGAGATCCACCCATGGTCTGTAGACCATGGCATTATATGTAAAAGGCTATAAATAGGTGTGTCTTAGAGAGTCTAAGGCATGTTATGATATCTGGGATGTAATGGGTTAATAGAAGAGAAGTGATAGCGCAGAGAAGTGGGTTAGATAGGAGAAACAAAGCTCTATAGCTGAGTGTGTAGAGTTATAGGTAGAGTCTGCAGCTTAGTGCATGGACCCATACAGCTGAGTGCGTAGGGTAGCTTTGAGTCTGTAAATATAAACTAAAGATCAATAAAGAAGGTTACCGAAGAATTATTGTGCATGTATATTTATTTCTTTTAATGCAGTTAATATTATATGTTGTCAATGAATAATGTGTTTATGGAATATGATCTAATGATGCGTGATTCTATTAAATAAGTCTTAATAGATGTACGTAATTCATGTTAAGTACTTTCATGAAGACGTTGATGAACTCTGTTATGTTTACTAAATAACTTAAGTAGATCTGTGTGAACACTAATTTAGGGTTGTTCTCTGATACGCGTAAGTGGATAAATTGACTGTTAAGGGTCCATAAAGGCTGATTGTAGACCTTCACGAAGGTCTGAAGGCTGTTTTAATAGAGTTTCAATACCAAGCCCTAAGGGCTTATCGATCTACATGAAGGAAGATCTGAGGTGCTAAAATACATCACACTCATCTCTGGATGCAGAAACTTGGTTCTTTCCTCCCCCCATACTTCTTCGGGTGAGACTATAGCCTGTGCTATGCAAGTTTTTGCCAAAAGGGCCAGTAGTGTAGGGATTTGTTAGTTAGCACAACTAAATCTAAACCTAGGTTAGGACCCCCTAAGCCGATAAATGGTTCTATTGCTAGGACCAGTATTTACTTGAAAGTGATGTGTGATGTCGCATCACTGGAATTTGACCAAGAAAGAAATTGAAAAGTGGCTGGATTGGAAGATTCACGAATTCGCAATGCAAGAAAACAGGAATCCGCATCTATCAAGAGAAGAGTGGTTGACTAGGTATCTATAAACAAAGATACATGTAATCTTCTTCTACACTTTTCCCATTGAACTATACGAGTGGTTAGCTAAATTGACAACCATCCAAGGAAGGTGGAAGCTTGATAATCCTATAGTTTGGATTCCTTAATTAGTGCGATGATTGGAAGCCTCTGAAAACCAGATCATGCGGGTTATTAATCATTCACTCGATCAAATTCTGGGAGGATTTATTATATAATTCGTAGTTTATACCTTAGTCAACTACAACGAAGCAAAGTGGTGATTTTTCAAGGGACCGTGAGGTAAGTATTTAAGATCTTTGAATACCTGGATTAAAATGTTGTTGTGTGAAAAACGGGTTATGCCATTGCCTTGATGTTCGGAGCTACACGAAGTGGAAAACTCCTTAGAGATAGAGAGAGATCAAGGCCAGAATATAGCCCGTTGATCGGACCTCCTTCGAGCAACGATGAGGGAGCAGTATATGCCTCACTATGGAGTGCCGTCTAGCTTATAACATAGGTTTTTCCATGAAAAAATCATCCATCCACTCCACCTCCACCTCCACTACATACACCTTCACCCACACCTCCACCTCCACCACCTCCATTCAACATGGTGAACGAACCTGCCAATTTTCAGAGGCATAAGGAGTGAAGATACAAAGTAGTTTTGGTTCGTTGTGAATGTTATGTTGACGATGCAACAGATTACTAATGAGAATATAAATAAGGCAAAGTTGGTTACCACTCTATAGGATCGTGTGCTGACTTGGTATATTAAGCATTATTCTGATAATCCTCTAGCATTGCTAGCATATACTAAGGCTTCTTTAAACAAGGTGCTTAGTAAGCCTAAGTCTGACTCATAGTTAGTAGTTGGATTTAAGGAAATCATGATGAGGGCTGATGGGACACCTTGGAAATTAGATCAAAGGTTGAAATGTGAAATTGAAGAAGCTAACATGCAGCTCACAGATGGTCAACATCGTGAGTGGTTTATAGCTTTGCTTCTACCCCACCTAAGGATTTCTTCATCACAACAGAGGATAGGAACATAGGTGGAAGCTTTGGAAATCGCAATGAGGTTGCATGTAATGCCCATTTAGGATGTGACCTTGGGGCTACAATGGATTCACTCTCAGTTATAGAGCCTCTGCCTGGAATTGCATAGCTTGAAGAAAGACAAGGAGACTAAGCCATAGGTGCACACGAAATTCTGGTGTCTGAAGTGCAAGAGCCAGGGGCATGATAAAGACTATTGTCTCATATACTCAAATTATATTACAGGAGGGGGGCCAATTCCCCTAAGGCCAAAAGCTCCAGTAGGGCTGAGCGTGGGAGTTACGTTATGGTGCGTTATTTGTTAAGTTGTTGGACAACATGCAACAGATAATTGTCATTTGCTTCAAAAGTTTGTCTAGACCACCCAGCAGTTGTTATGTAACTTCTACAAATCAGTGGGCCACAATGAGTGCCACTGTCAAAGCTATGAGCTGATGATGGAAAGAACACCTACATACCAGATGTAAGTAGAAAATCAGCCTCTAGAGCAGGGCACCAGAGGAGCATGTGGAGCATATCAGGGACGAGGATGAGGCTGAGAAGGAGGAGGACCTGGTAGAGGTCAGGGTTAGGTTATCTATTACAACTGTGGAACACCAGGAAACTACATGGGGGAGTGTCAAAATCAGACACACCCATCATGTCAATACTATATCCAGTTTGACCAGACCATAGAAGAATGCCAAGTGTTGATAGCTAAAACGGAAGAAAGGAAAGCGCAACCTCAGCAGCCCACACAAAACTTACAAATGATCAGATTTGACCCTTGCGAGGAAGATCAAAGCATGAATATAGTGTTGAGAAGAGAAATAATGACGATGATAAAGGTAAACAGCCTAAAGATGATGGATAGGTCTACAAGGCCCCAGAGAAGGAACTGGGTTTTGATCTGGTGCGCACTAAGGAAACATTTATAGAGGCCAAGAAAATATTCACTGAGGCATCCACCTCAAGACATTAGGACAAGATGCAAGACATCAACGCACCTACAGAGGTTGATCCCTCTGTGCTTACTATGGTTTTGGATATGTGCATAAAAATGTTGCACAATAGAAAGGTTGTGGAAGGCTTGTAGGAGTTAATAAACAAATGCACTAGCAAAGAGAAGGTCCCTTATGGACACCGGGTAGTCAGAAAGATTGGAAAACATAAGGCAAGAATGGGGCACGAGATGAAGCTCACCGCACAGATAGGAGATTATGAGATGGACCAAGTCATCTTGGATCTGGCATCCGATGTGAATGTACTACCATAGCAAATATGGGAAAGAATGAAGAGACCTACACTGCAGTGGTCTCCAATTCAACTCAGAATGGAAAAACAACAGAAAATCATACCTTTGGGATGATTATATGGAGTAAACATTGATATCGAAGGTGCAAGCGCGATGGCTGACTTCGAGGTGATAGATATCATTAATGAAACTAATCCATACCCTACACTCCTGGGAATTGACTGGGCCATTGACATGAATAGGGTCATCAACTTGAAGAAGAGGACAATGTCATTTGAAAGAAAATCACTTTGGGTTGTAGTGCCATTGGACCATGTAGAAGGGGTGTGCTACACTAAACCAGTTTGCGATTATGATTAAAGTGAGAATGAACTGGATCAAATCTATAAAATAATAGTGCAAGACAAGGACTAGATCAATTTGACAGAATATGGATGGATTACATGGGACCAGGAGAGTTCTTGTACCTCTGATTCAGATGAAGAGTTGGAACATTGGCAGAATCATTTGCACATTGAAGTATCCTGGCTGCAATGCAATATGATGACAAAGTTGTTGTGTTGTGTTTCGTCGGAGGTAAGGAACTTACCTTATAATGATGGTTTAACTGGTGTGAATAAGTTTTCGGATGCATTTGAAAGTGAAGTCCTTGAGGATCACCACTTCCAAGCATTAGATTTGGCACTACATGCATGATGGTGGGATACGCACAAGGATAGCTTTGATTGATGGTAGGATTACAAAAGAATGATGAGGTTATGGTTTGGGCATCCTAACACTAAATTGAATGAGAAATATATTGGGAAGGATGATCTGTATGATCACTTAGTAAAATGGACTAAGGAATGGGAGACAAATTCACAGCCAGAGTGGATGCACATATTTTTCCATACTTTGGATACAATTCCCATGAACTGGTATCTGGAAACGGAGCTCCACCATGGCACCACGTAGTGGGATATATTGAGGGAAGGGTCCTTATTGACCTTCAGTTTTGAAGACGGCTTCGCAAGCATTGATGAAGCTCTACAGGAGATTAAGGTTGTTATCTTCAAAATGTTGCAAGAACCTATGGAGTGGGTCCAACCAAATTGAAGCACCCAACTATGCCATGTTCCAGAATGCTATAATGTGACTGGTGAAGAAGAAGATAAAGATCCAATAATCATTAATATTCCAGAGGAAGAAGGGCATCACGAAGTTGAGTGCCCACAAATAGAAAACCCAGACATCACCACGTCGTTGAAGACAAAGCAAGTAAACATTGGTACTGAAGCAGAGTCAAAGTTTGAAATGATTGGAGATTATTGGGATGACTCTACCATGGATAAAGTTGTTGAGTTACTCCACAAATATCGAGATATTTTCCCAACCAAGTTTTCAGATTTGAGGGGCATAGTAGGAGATTTGAGCATTATGAAAATCACTCTGAAGCCAAATACGAAGCCTATTAAATAGATGCCATATCACCTTAATCCTAAACGCAAGGAAAAGGTTCACCTAGAGCTGGATAAGATGCTGGAAGCAGGATTCATAGAACCAATTAAGGAATCTGATCGGGTGAGCCCGATGGTGGTTCAGGAGAAGAAGAAGAAGGGCAAGATAAGGATTTGCATAGATCTGTAGAAGCTTAATGATGCCTGTGTCCATGATCCATTCCCGATGTCGTTTACTGATGAAGTATTAGAAAACGTTGGAGGGAAAGAGGCCTACTCATTCACTGATGGGTTTTCAGGGTACCATCAGATTAAGATCACACCCAAGGATAAGAGAAAAATGACCTTTGCAATGGAGTGGGGTTGTTTTCAATACACTATAATGCCATTTGGACTCAAGAATGCACCTGCAATATTTTCTCATGTATTCATCGTAGTGTTCAAGGAGTTCATTCATAAGTTCTTTGAAGTGTACTTTGACAATTGAACAATGTTCATACTAGTAAAGTGCCATGTAGCAATACCTGATGTTGGATACATGTCACAGATATCAGATCATGTTGAATTTGAAGAAATGTATATTCTATGTTCCTTTCAAAATCTTGTTGGGTCACGTTGTGTGCAAGTAATGGATGATGGTGGACCCTACCAAGATTACGGTGATAATGAATCTGTAGGCCCCAAGGAATGTTAAGTAGCTATGCACGACGTTGGGACATACGGGATATTACAGAAAATTTATCAAAGCATATGCTCAAATTATTGCACATATGGAGAAACTGCTAAAGAAGGACGCAACATTCTATTGGGATGAAGAATGTCAATGCAAATTAAATGTATTAAAAGAAAAGATGGTCACCACGCCAATATTGGTATTCCCTGATTGAAAAAAGGATTTTCATGTACATGTGGATGCCTATTGCATTGCATTGGGTGCAGTGTTAACATATTCCGGTGAAGGATAAATGGACCATTCTATAGCCTGCGTGAGTAGGAAATTATCAAAGGCCAAGAAGAATTACTCAATGACAGAGCACAAAGGATTAACCATGGTGTATGCACTGCAAAAATTCAGGCACTATCTATTAGGAGGGAATTTCAAGATGTACATAGATCATTCGGCCTTGAAATACCTGGTCAATAAGGCTATTTTGGGGGAGAAGATCTGCAAATAGTTGTTACTATTCCAGGAGTATGACTTTGAAGTAATTGTAAAACCAGGGAGGTTAAATGCAGGACTTGATCATTTCTCATGGATCGAAATAAGGGAGGAGCCGAATAATCTGGAGGAAGGGTTGCTAGATGCGCAACTCTTTTTGGTGCATAGAGTAGATAACCATTTTGAAAATATCATTCATTTCTTAACAACTGGGATGGCACCAGAAGGGTAGACAAGTCAGCAAAAGAAGGAACTTGTAGTGCACATGACATACTTTTTACTTATTGTGAGACATTTGTGTAATATGGGTGTTGATAAAATATTGCGAAGATATGTGCTAGATTTTGAGAGGGATAGTATTCTTGCTAAAGCTCATGGGGGAGCTACGAGAGGACATTGTGCAGGAAAGGTGACTACGTAGAAGATTTTGCGTGCAAGTCTATGGTGGTCGACGCTACCCAAGGATTCCAAGGTGTATTGTAAGGCATGTGATGCATGTCAAAGAACTAGCAAACCATCACAAAGGGATGAATTTCCATTACAATCTCAAGTATCTTTGCGGCCATTTGAAAAATGGGTGATTGATTTTGTTGGGCCAATTCAATCCCAGGGAAGAAAACTAGTGAAGGCTATATCATCTCCGTGATGGAATATCTAACCAGATGGGTAGAGGCACAATTGGTTAAGGATTTTATAGGGGCTACAACAACAAATTTTTTGTTTGAGTATGTCTTACCTAGATTTGGCTGCCTGAAAGTGTTGATGAGCGATAGAGGTACACACTTTTTGAATGAAATGATTAGCGTGTTAACTAAAGAATTTCAGGTCTACCATCAGAATAGTACACCATATCACCTACACACCAATGGAATTGTTGAAGCCTTCAATGAGATTTTGGAGAACGTACTGACAAAGATCTACAACGCACAGTGAAATGACTGGGATGTGTGTGTACCTGCAGTACTATGGGATTATAGGACTACTTGCATGAAGATGATAGGACAAACACCGTTCAGATTGGTATATGGTGTCAAAGTTGTAATGTCGATGGAGTATATTATGCCTAGTCTATGCATAACAACTCTCACAGGTATGGTAGATCATGAGGCCTTGGAAAAATGGCTCATGCAATTGATGGAGATCGAAGAAGATTAATTTTTGGTGGGATTTCATCATCAAGTATAGAAGGAATGTGAAAAGGCATGGCACGATCACAACATCAAGCCTCACACGTTCAAGGTAAATGATCTTGTCTTGTTATATGATAGTAAGTTCACTAAGTTTACAAGTAAGTTCTAGATTCATTGGCTAGGGCCATATATCATCAAAGAAATTATAGATGGAGGCACAGTTCAGCTTGTGAAGCTGAATGGAGAATATTTTCTGGGAAGAGTGAATGGGATACGATTGAAGCTGTATACAGGGGATCCTACATGATGACTATATGGCAACATGACAGTCTCAGTGCTCCAGGCAGTTGCAAGGAAGTGTGGGACTATAAACTACACTACTAGGGTTGGAGGACCACGCAACAGGCGGATTATGCAGAAAATGACGAAGATGCAATCCTGGGAGTTGCACGCAGGAATTTGTGCCATGGAGGGAGGTGTCATGCATCAAAATAGAAAAGTGATATTTGGAGTCACTACTCATGACTTGATAGCCAAAAGACATTTAAGATGAGCAGGTTGGTGGCATTTAAGGCAAAAATATTTGAAGATATGCTACCAAAACATCAATAATTGTCAGAATTTTGGGGGAATGGTCAGATTTGACTTCAAAAACCCCTATAGATTATGCATGCTAGTCCAATAGAGAACTTTTTGCTTTCATACTTGCTAGTGATATTTTATGTCTGTCACCTATGAACTGATTGTATTGGGAGGATTTAGTCGTGAGCCCTATGTTTACTAATTTGTCTGAGTTAAATCATAAGTTCATTCTAGAAAACATGATTGGACCAAGTCCTACAGAAATCGTGAGTACTGGTGGTGATGTTTCCTCTGAAGGAGCTTCCCCGGAATTTGTGAGTATGGAAGCTTTGGCTCCTGTGCCTATGATGCCGAGGTCACCTAGGTCGAAGCCTACCCCTGACAGAGAAACTGAAACAATTAAACCAAAAAAGGAAAAGCAGTAGAAGCTAGTACCAGTGTGCGAATCACCAAGAAAGCATTTCGCAACACAAGCAAAACAAAAGAAAGACAAGTAGTTGGAGAAAGTCGTGGACCTTGAGGTGGAAGAAGGCAAGAGAGTAGAAGACATAGATGTTGAAAGAGTGGAGCCCATCATGAATCTTACCGACTATATCCCTTCATGGAAGGGAAAGGCAAAGGTCACAAAGGACCCCAATTTGGAGAAGTTTACCATTTCCATGCCCCTGCTTCCTGAGCAGGTTCCTTTTGAAGGTTGGCGGCTCACACAGATCCCACTGCCAAAAATGGAGGATTGGGGCCTCTCAGATCATGTTAGGTTTCCACATTTAGCAACAGATAAGTACATGAAGCACGTCTACTATGAAGAATTAGGTTTTACCACATTAGAGATGGTGAAATGGGTCTCGAATGTTGTCGAGAACTCAGGGTTACTTAATCTGCTGTGGGTGCCCCATTATCACCACACCCCAATTAAAACAATATGTGTGTGCCAGCTGATCACTTTGGTGCACGATGGGTGTTTATCACTAGGAGGGCCTATCCCCATCACTAACATGCTAATCCATAGAATCATGCACCTTCCATATGAAGGACTGAATATGACTAAGGAGTTTGGTGGAAAGACAGGGGAAAAGGACCTTGTAGAAATAATCAAGAAATATTTTTACCTCGTGAAGAAGTCACGAGGGTATTTAATTCTATCGATATTAGACCCTGTAGTTCAAATAGCCATGCAAATCTTAGTAGGGGAAGTGATGAGGAAATGTTGCGCAGATGAAGTTTCAGCACCTGTAGTTTCCCTCACCTCCCAGTGTGTGAAGGGCATACAATTCAACTAGTCTAGGTACCTCTGTCAGGAGTTCCTGACAAACTGCTACGAAGTCAAGACAAAACCAAGTTGTTTCACTATGTTTGTTTTTTTGTCCATTGTACTTGCCGTGTGGAAACTATTAGAGGATAGCTAGTTTCCTCCACTTGAGGAGGATTACCAGAAGCAGTGCATTTTTCTTCCCTCTGGGCTACCACGAATTTCACACGGATTGCTGAAACGAAGATATTTTGGGTCCTCATGGAGATGGATCTCTGCATGGCCATTAACCAATGTCCAAGATTGTCCCCAACCTTGTACTCGCAGTTGTCTACCTATAAAACATTCAAGGCTAATTTCCACAGAGTGTACATTCAAGCATGGAAGGATCCACATCAGAAATGGCATGACTTGCCATATTTGGTGACAGAAACAGATGTACAGGAGGTAATTGCGAGATGGCCTACAAAATGGCACACCCCTTTAGAATTAGATGTTGGAACAAGCAAGGACACGAGAATTTCTGTAGCGTAGAAGAGAAAGGAGGCAACTAAGCAAGCTATGCATACACTCGCAAAGAAGAAAAAGAAGGAAGCCGTAGAGAAGGCTCGAGTGGAGCAAGAGTGCACTGCCAAGGAGCAGGAAGAATAGGAACAACACAAGTCACCTTTGCCAAAGATAAAGGAGGACAAACTCTCAGAGCAAGGCAATGGAGGAGATGAGGGGCATAACACCCCATTTATTCTAAAGAGATGTGGCAAGGACCAACAGGGAGGTTCAAGGAAGAAGCAGTAATCAGACAAGTCAAGGGTGATCCCATGGTCTTAGCGGAGGGTGATCTCGATGAGATCGGGGATAAAATAAGGGATACCATGACGGAAGTGTTGCGGCTAGTGTTACTTGGGAGTGAGAGCAAAAGCGGGGAGTGGGAGCGAAAAAGGGAGTGGGAGTGACATTTTCAGAAGCTCCTGGTTTGGGAGCAAATCCTGGAGCATTTTTTATATAATATATATATATTTTATATTTTTTTATATTTTTCTACATATATGTCAACAAAAACATGTAGAATAATGAATTAGATATAAAAAACATAAAAAAACATTGATTGAACCATATAACAACAATCATCTAGAAGTTATAATCTTCATCAACCACGTCCACAAGTTAGTAACATAGTAACATACAACATATTGAGTCTCATGATTCATCAATCTTAAAGTTTCAAGCTTTCAAAATTCAATATATAACATTTATCATCATTGATCACCAAAGTTGTACTTGTAAGCTAAGTCTAACCATTACAACAAATAATATCTAACATGAAATGAAATGTTATAAAATGAAATGAAATGAAACAACTTTCAAATTTTATGAAGCATCATATTCATAATTCATTACTAATGAGTTATAATTGCCAACTTCAAACTTAAATTGTCATATATTGTTTAAAAAAATATCATAATAAATATGAAAGAGTCAATTGTTATAAAAACTACTAGAAACTAAAAAAGAGAAGTAAATCTATTATCTATTTCTTATGCTTGGGCCTTGCCACCACGAGAAATGTCTAATTTTTTAGTCTTGTTGGAAAATCAAGATCTTTGTCATTAATATCACCCTCTAAGCATTAATATCTAGAGGTATCTTTGTCATTACCTCTGTATCTGTATAGGGATCTTTGTCATTAATATCACCCTCTAAGCATTAACATAAGATAGAAAAAGCATAGCATGTCAAATCAAGATTTTGTTTGAGTGATGCATACATTTTTTAGGAGGGTCATGATAAAGGATTTCGACAACCAATGTCACTAACATCAAGGTGCATAGAGGGATTGGTGATCTTGATTAAATATGAGTTCCATACCCTAATACATGACAAAATTCAATGGAAACATTTCAATCCCCCAATCCTGAAATCCTGAAAAACTGATAAGTCTAATGGATTTTGAATGAAATCTAAAATTCTACTTTCTCCATATGAAATCCAATGAGGCCAGAACCACTCTCAAACATCCTGAGTCATTTCATGGTAATGTTTAAAATTTAAGTAAAAGGATGAAAATGAAGATTACCATGAATAGCATATCAATACTAGGACCATAGACTTGACATGAAGCTGCCCCACTCAAAAATTATTTGTTTCTTGAAAAAAAAATGTGTTTCGAACATTACTACAAAAAAAAAAAAAAAAAAAGGAAAAACACTCCCAAAAATGCTCTTGAAAAGGCAGGGAGCGAAAAATTCTTTAGGGAGCGTGCGGATTGGGAGCAGGATCGAGGGGGGGCGCTCCCCCGCAACACTGGTTGTGGTAGTTCGAGCAATAATATATGCAGATGCTAGGGAGCGTCCAAAAGGATCTGCACACTATGATGTGCCATTTTTCAAGTTACTGGGAAACATGCAACGAATAATTTCCATTTACTTTAGAAGTTCGTTTAGACACCCTAGCAGTTGTTATGTACTGTTGGGATGGTGTCCCCTAGGTCAGTTTTGGGGTTAAGATAATCCAATTTTTGATACAATTTTTTAATTAATGTAAATTATCTGTGATTTGTGGATACAAAGTGTGTAGATGATTAGGAGTCAAAGGGGTTTTAACCCCTTATTTATGTAAAGTTTGAGTCAGTTTTGAGATCCACCCCTGTTCCGCAGACCATCGCATTGTATGTAAAAAACTATAAATAGGTGTATTACAGAGTCTAAGGAATGTTAGGATATCTCTGTTGGCTTGTATGGGCCTGACCCAGGTTCAGAGGTGATTCAGCCAAACGAATTCTGGTACTATTGCTCCTTTCGGCAATAGTCCGCAGAGCATGGACTGAGGTCTCACCTGAAGTAGTATGGGAGGTTGCTCGAACTAGGTTTTTGAATCGTGGGGATGTTTGATGAGATTTTGGAGGTCCACGGTTTTGACCTTGCGCACATGCCACTACACGCATCTATTAGTCCCTCGCAACCTGTGATGCTACCTTCTGCAACCCTACTCGAGGCGCGATCCGTATTATACCCAAGTTCCTTATTATCTAACTTGTTCTTACCTGATTACTTAACTTATTTGTCTAAGACTAGTGATAATTAACAGTATATCCAGCAATCATATAAGTGCATGCAATAAACAAAACAATATAAATGTAAAGAATGAAATACACAAGCAGATGCATAGAAATTGGAATCAACTTCTCTTTATTATTCTTCATTTAAGGTTACATACTCGACACCGCCCTGGACACTCAACTGCAGGGGTCCACGCACTCAGTTGCGGACTCTACTAGGCCTTTGCGCGCTAAGCTGTAGAGCCTCTTCCTACTACTACGACCCAATACACTTAGATTCTCACTCTATGCTTTATCTCTACTCCGCTCATCCGCTCATTAGCTATCTTTACAACTTAGAGCGTCGCTCTATTTATACAATCCCATGGTCCACAGACCATGGGTAGGCTAACATGACATTACATTACATTAAATTACATCACAAGACTTAGGGAAGACAACCCTATGACTCAAACTATACTTCGCGCTCTGCACCCATAATTTGCAGAGTCTTACAATACATCTGACCAAAACTTGGACTTTGAACCCCAAAACATGTTGTGGGGGGATTCCATGCCCAACAGGCCCCCAACACAATCATCGTGACTCATCCTAGAGTCAATCAGTTGGCATGGCGATCTTGGCGCAAAGTCCCTCCAACTAGTCCCATAGTGCTCAGAGGTCCACGGTGCCCTGTTTTGCGGTTTGCTGGACTTGTTACATGTGCTCTTCCAATGGTTCTTTATTAGGATCAAATCTCTGCCTTAACACGTAGAGCCCATACACCTCTGCAAGCTTGCCCTTGATGTCTGCCGTAATGGTGAAGGCCTCATCAATCTATGGTTAGACGCGCACTTTGAGAAGTTCCTCCTTTTATCTTGTGGCATCCACCTTGTTATCGGGAAATCTAGTGTCCACCTGGAGCTGCTAGTCCCACTAAGACTAGTAGCTATATTAGAAACAAACAAACTAAAACTACTTTCATTTTCCTTTATTAGAAGTAGATAAGAGGGGAATGAAGGACACCAACCTCAGTCTTGTGGTTGGTTCCTTGCTCAGTTCCCCTCCCTTCTGACAAATCCTTGCCGCTTCTCCTTCATCTACCCAGCTTCAAAGAGCACCTGTGGAATCAAAGCAGCATAATACTATCAAAGAATAGAGATCTACAATCATAAACAATATAGGACCAGATATATATTGACCATGCAAATGCATATATCATCAAACATACAAGAATGTGGAGGAAAACTTGAATAGCTTTATTAATATTAAGAATAGCAAAGAGGATTACAACCAATTGTTCTAACTCAGCGTCATCCTCCAGCATGAAAGCCCTTCTTTCACCTCATGAAAAGCTTAGATCACCAAACACTATGATATTCCACTAAGAAACCAACAACACTTCCTTACAAGATATAGAATTCCAACTTCTGGATCTCTGGGATGAGAGATCCATATATAGATGATTGCAGGGGGTGAGTCAGCTTCTAGGATTTTGATTAGTGTCCTCTCTCTGATAGTTCTTGATTCCACTTGGAGGTTGATGATCTCCTACTCATCCCTGGGCGAATTCAGAGAGGCAAGTGTCATAGGAGAAGTTTCTAGAAGATTCTATGATCATCCACCTCACAAATTGTCTCTGCCATTTGTCCACTCTCGCCCATCGCACCCTATAGAAGGGATTTTCAGTATGCATCGCACCCTTTTCACTGGGCAGGTGAGATGCATCGCACCCTCTACACTAGGCAGTCTGTATGGTCTAGTTTTGACCAGTTCTGAGTAGATTCTTGTGGAGAACTTCTGGGAGATGATGTAATCAGTTGACCTTGTTCTTTTAGGGTATGGAACAACACTTTTAGGGTCTTAGGAGCCCTTGGTTTATGGACATGTTTGATTGGGGTTGCAGTGCCCAAAAATGTTTTTAACAGTTGCCCCCTAAAGCACAAGGTCGTTAATCTTTTGATGTCAGGTGAAATGCTTTATCATGAGGATCCAAAGTTTTTTCAAGCTGGAAGGTGACCTGTAATAAGATACAATACAATACATTATCTTCATAATATTTTTCATGATCTAGCTGAGGCGGGAATTCCCATGCTCAGCTTTATAAATTCATTTTCATGTACATAAGATAGACAACCATCTGTGAGGCATATTGATGATTCTAATAGAGTCATCATCCTTTGGTTCAGATGATCATCTGTGCAGCAACAATGTACATTTGATGTTTTTATTTTCCTGAATATATTGCAACCCGGATGGATGAAACTAGATCTGGGGTCTTCAAACTCATTCAATCTTCACTCGGAGTACAAGTCGATCCATGTGAAAGATGTTCTGGATTCGAACATGGAAAGACATCGCCTGATTACCAACCAATGATGTAAGTTGTTAATTGGTGCGAGAGGAATCACCAATAATGATGATGACCCTCAAGGTACTACAGTACAATTTGCGTGGTGTGAAAAGGGACTTGGCATCGAACACCACACAAAATATTTCGGTTGAAGGCCATTGATGTAAACCTGTCGCCGGAAGTGAGAAACTTGCCATTGAGGCATGCAAGCTTCAAAGTACTGAAAGGGTTGTTCCTAAGTCGACTTCTTGGATAATGAGCCGATGTCAATAAGAAGTGAACCATCGTAGGAGGGCCTTAATGAATCCCACATCTATGACACGGAACATAGTAAATGATTTTGGAGGTGAAAATGATCTGATGATACAGGGTTCAGGGTGGCGGTCATGAAAGAATGGAGCATGAATGTATAGCAGCAGATGAGAGACAGGTGAATTCTCTGAGTGACTTCTCTTGAACATACTGGTGACACTGACATGGATTGGTAGCGTTAACCCCAAATATGGATGGTGTGATGGACCAATAGTGATATGACCAGTGAACAAAACAACCCAACCCGACTCGGATGCGAAGTGAAAGTGTCGTGTTCAAGAGCGACTTGCTACCAATAAAGTTTCTTCAAGTTTTCTTCCCAATTTCTCCCCAGTCATTGCTGACCAGTACCTCTTTAATTTTTTCAAGCTTGAGGAGGATAACATATGCTTGTTCTATAATTTTCCCTTTGGGCAAACCCGTCGCTATGTTTTAACAAGCCTAGTGACAGTGAAACTTGTTCTTGTCTGTATGGACAAGTTTGTCGCTATCCGGTTTTAATGAGTTTAATGACAAAGATAACTCAATCATTTTCAATTTTAGAGAGTCTAAAGGGGACGTAAAGGAAACTCCAACAATCCTTTTTCGTCATACAATCCCTTAAGTCCGAAAAAGTATAAAATAATACGAAAGGGATGAATTTTCGGTAATTTTAACGAGCCAAACAAAACAAGCGCTTGATCTTTTTGTGTAATAATCCCTCAGGTCCAAAAATATTAAAATCTAGAGGAGGGATAACACTTCCGGTAGCTTTAACGAGCTAGAGAGGCTAATTTCCTGGCAATATTTTCATATTTTACGAGTCAGATGAAAAGAGCTTAAAGGAGACTCGTTTTTTGACAGAGGAATGAGTGATAATTTCAGGTAGCAGCTGATTCCAAGGTTTGGAATTTTCCAATCATGGCAGTGTCACAAGGATGGCTAACAGGATCAATCTTCGCAGTTGTTCCTCAAAAGGGGTAAACAAACAAATGGAGGTGAATGATCGGCTAAAACAGAGTGGAGGTGATGGTAAGAACACGAACAGGGCTCAAAAGCTGATGATAATGCATTCACAATGGCTATTTACTAGAAATTGGTTCATTTTTTAATGAGCTTAAACTTTGGGGGAAACATTTGCTCATTGCCAAGGTTTAATTTTTAACGAGCTTGAACTTCGCATAAAAAATGCTTGTGATAATGGTCATTGATTATTTGATTTCACCGCTAACCACTTTGTTCCTTCAAAGGTTGTACTGGCTGTTTAATTTCTTCATCAAATCGATTAGAAATGAACAATATATGTTTGAAATATGAGTTAAAACACTAATATTTTACTCGAATTACGTGAGAAATAATTTAAAAGTGGTTTTTACCCCTCATTTTACCATTTCATTTGAACTTTAGTTTGTTGGAGCTCTGGAGGTGCTTTTCCCCCTTGATTTTCACCAGCTAATTCCGGGAGATTCTGTGGACAATTCTCGGTGCCGTCTGGACCAAGTAGGAGCTAAACTTGAGCTCTTCAGTTGCATTCCTTCCTTTTTGAATTCTGTGCATGTTTCCCTATTTTTCTGAGCCTCTGGGGTTTGAAAAATTCACCCTGGCTCCATTGCACCCTTCCTATATCGAAAGGTGCGATGCATACTGGCTTGGCTATGGGCCAATCAGTATGCATCTCCCCCAGTACACTGCTGGGGGTGTGATGGGTGCGAGAAGGGAAATTTTTGCACTATTTTCTCATGGAATTTTTACCTATTTTTTTCCAAATCAAGACCCTGACTCTTCTCTTTCATTTTTTGCAGAGATTCATCAGAGAAAAATGGTTGTTACATCGCAAGAACGCGAGCATGAAGAAGAGGACATGCTTGCTTTACATGATCCGGTTACGGTAACCGCACTACGGAACTGTGGCCTGTTCAAGTTTTTCCGGATCTCTAGCATGAGGCAACAAATCAACTTGTTGCAATATCTTCTCAATGCATGGGATCCTACCAACCAGGTGTTTCATATCAGAGGAAAATATATCCCCTTGACTGTTGTGGACATCTATTTTTTGATTGGTTTATTGAGGCATGGTGCCCCTCTTTCATTTTCAGGTTCCGCCCATGGGGGCGAATCCGTGAGAGATTATATTCGCTGGTATTGCAAAGAGGGATCTTAGCCGAGTAGGGACAGCAAGATCAACATCCGAGATGTCAATGATTAGTCCTTGAGGACCATTCTGTTCACTTTTTCTAGACTGGATAGTAGTGCGGCTCTTCACGTGGTTAACAGGTCTTATATGCAGTACGCCTTGGAATGCCTTGAACCAAATGTGTTCAATTGGTGCGATGCAATACTCCCTGTGATGAAAGAACAAATGACCAAGGTAAAAAGTAGAAAATCTAATAACTTCGGCTATGGTTCTATTTTGACCGCTTTCGCCTTGGAAAAGATCCCACTGATGCAGCTGCAATACATTTCACTTGGCTTACCTCCACCGACTGAGCCACGGATGCAGAGATGGGTCGACCTTATCGCCCGACATGTTGGTCAGTCCCAGGTTCCCTTTTTTGATACCTTCTTCGAGTGGTTCAACCGCCAGGAGATGGTTTTTTCCAAGTATCCATATGCTGGTATGGATTTCCGGGGTGAGCTAGATTTGGTGTTGCCGATTGGTGAGCGGTGAGGTGCTATCAGTAAATTTTCTAACCATATCTCTGTTTATCGTTTCTTTTTATAATGTTCTTGTGCTTTCTTCTATTAGGACTAATCAAAACTCATGTGCTCATGCAGATATTGGACCAGTTTGGCCAGCAGTACGTCTGAGAGTACCAGCTGCCGCTCCAGTAGGAGAGACTGTGGGGAGGGCTATCCTTCGCGACCTTGATGTGGCTGAGACTCTTTCAGCATTGCAGTATCAGATCAAAGAACTCACTCTCGGTATTCCAGACATGAGGACTGATGAGCTGTCTCTGAGGTTGTAGCGACATACTACTGGCATGCCGAGTCGATGGACTAGGCTTTTACGCATGATTACACCAACGGTGACTTGTTATCACCAGCATCCTTAGACTAGGGTGCCCCCCAGCCTTTTTAGTTTTGGGTGATTTGATGGATTTTTTCCTGGTTACAGAACATTATGTATGAACCATAAATAGTTATATATATATTTTTGATTTTCGGAGCTTTATTTTGGTTGAGTTACGTGATCTTGATGCAAATATTTGATGAAATGCTTCTTTTATAAATGTTGTAAATGTCTATCTAACACATAATTTGCCAATGAGTCTATTAATGTGTTTAAGTTTATGGAAATATGCTAATATTGAATAGAATCAAACTGCCTTTCCAAAATCTTGACCCTTAGGAACATGCAATAGATAACTAGATTACGTACGGAGTAGATACCAATGAGTTGTAGGATAACGAGTTGTGAGTCTAGCCTAACGACGAGTCGGTGTATGCCATGCATACTAGCATCAGAGAGGAGCTCTATCAATGCACTGTATTCAGCAATATTGTTTGTTGACCGACCAATGTAGGGGCCCATCCATAAGGACTTGAACTTACCTGCTCCCAATTTATCGGATTCCTGGTCATAAAGCAAGACCAGGTCACCTTCTGAGAAGACACGGGGTTTGACATTCTTGTCGAACTGTGCCTTGACTCATTTCTTATGGGCTTTGTTAGCCAAAGCGGCATCATGACGGGTTTCATCCAATTGGATTAGTTCCAAGAAACGAGCGTCCTCTTCTGAAGTTCCAGGGAGAAGGTCGACTATGAGTTTGAGGGACGAGATTTCACACTGAACCGGTAAGATTTCTTCTAGGCCATACACTAGTTGAAAGGGTGTAAACCCGATCGCATTTCTTACCGATGTCCGGTATGCCTACAAGGCTGAGTACAGGATTAGGTGCCAACTCCTTTTATGGACTCCAATCATCCTTTGTAGCATCCGCTTCAGGACCTTGTTGATTGCCTCAACTTGTCCGTTGGCCTGCGGATAATATGGAGTAGAGCTATTGTGGGACAACCCTAATTTGGCAGCCAATTCAACCATCATGTGATTGTGAAAATGCGATCCATGATCTATGACTATGTCCTGTGGAACGCCGAATCTGGAGACTACATGATTGAAAAAGGAATATGGTAGTCATTTCGCCACTGTTGTTTAATGTAGGCATCGCCTTGGCCCATTTGGTAAAATAGTCTACTGCGACTATGATATACCCATGCCCCCCGGCCGAGGTGGGGTTACATGTCATGAAATCTATGCCCCATTTGGCAAATGGCCCAACAACAACTATTATGTCTCCATACCATGGATTGCTTGAAGATATCAGAAACAAAGATTCGTCCACGATTGCTTCTTCTGATGTTGCATCGTTGAATGACAATGGGAGATCGCATAGTAACTCCACAAAAACCAGGGATTTCTTTGATTTGGATTTTATAAATTCCAGATCAAACTCTTGTAGAATTGCTATCCATTTTGAATATTTCCCCCCTAGCAACTGTCACGACAATATATAAGTCATGGGGTTACAATTTGACAGAATGGTAGTTTTTTGAAAGAGGACATAGTGTCGAAATCTCTGTATCGCTTGAATAGCTGCGAGAGCTAGCTTTTCAACGTAGGAATACTTGCTTTCTGTATCATTTAAGTTTCTACTCAAATAATATATGGGATGTTCAATTCCATTGTCTTCTTAAGCTTAAACCATTACAATGGTCGTATCCACTGCAGCCAAATACAGGTTAAAGTCTTTTTGATAATCAGGAGCGTACATTAATGATGCTTTTATTATGGATTCCTTTAAAGCATCAAATGAAGCTTGTGGGACCTGATCCCAGATGAAGGGTACTTCTTTTTTCAATAGATGAGTATAACCTTTAGCAAGTTCAGTGTAATTTGCAATGAACCTCCTCAGAAAGTTTGCTTTCCCTTGGAGTTTCTGAATCTGAAGAAAATTTGAAGGTGGAGGCAAATTAATGATCGCCTGAACCTTACATGGGTCGAGACAAATCCCGTCCTTTGAGACCACAAAGCCAAGTAAACGACCAAAACTGACACAATTGTGTGGATTGAGTCGTATCTTGTAGTGTCAGCAACGTAGAAATATCGCTCTCAAATGTTGTGGGTGATCGATCCGCTTTCACGAATGAGCTAAAAGATCGTCAAGATATGGTTGAATGATGTTTTTGATGTCATGGAAGGTATAATTCATTTCCCTCTAAAATGTTTCCCCTGCATTCTTTAAACCAAAGGATAGCTTGCGATATGAAAATCTGCCCCACGGACAAATAAATGTAGTCTTTGACTGGTCCTGTGGGCGGATATTTATTTGATTATACCCGGAAAATCCATCCATAAATGAAAAGATTTCACATCTGGCACATTCATCAATTATCTGGTCAATGAAGGGTGTAGGGTAGTTTTCTTTTGGACAAGCTTGATTTACATCCCTATAATCAACACACACTCTAATCATTCCTTGTTTTCTCATTACAGGAACAATATTTGATACCCAATCGGTTAGAGGAACCGGGTAAATAAAACCAGCACGGAGAAGTTTTTCAACTTCTGCCTTGATGGCAGCGGCTTTCTTGGGGTGCACCTGCCGTAGCCATTGTCGTACCAGTTTGACATCTGGATACATCTTAATTTCGTGTTCAACTATGCTTGAGTCAATGCTTGGAATTTCATCATACGACCAAGCAAAGACATCTCTGAATTCGTGAAAAAGAGCGTGATATATTTCCAGTTCTGAAGGAGAACAAGATTTGCCGACATGAATATTCTCTACAACATCTGTTTTGGTCGAGATATTTATGGCGATAGTCTCTTCAATATTGGACAAGTTTTGCTCGGAATCCACCGTGTTTACATTATTTGATAGAAAATCAAAAATTGAGGGATGATGAAGGTCACTAGGAGTATCTTCTTTGTAATCCAGAAGATGGGAACGATGGTGGTAGTCTTCCCATGGTGCCCCGTCAATCATCATTGACTGAACAATTCCTTCGTCTGTATAATGTACTTGCGACCAAGGACCTGAAGGGGTACCATATTCTTTAGACCTATCTATCCAAACGCTTGATGAGCATTGATTTGGGTTTGCCTCCCATGGCAAAAAAATTAATTACTACAAGATTTCTGTTGGGCTTGGAGGCAATACCTGCAGATGATCCATGTTAATATCGTTTTTAGAGATCTTTTGAATAGAAGATATCATATTGTAGGTTCCCACCATTTCCACTTCCACCAGATTGATTGGAGGCGGTAGGGCTAAAGTCTCCATTAATATAGGGTCTTTTAGTAGGCCTACTCTAATGTTTTGAAGCGAATGAGGGCTTTTGTGGATCATCAGAATGCTTCTCGTAACTTGTGAACTGTTGGGGAGAAATTTCTGTTGGTCGACGATTGTAATTCCTCCTTGAAAGGGGAATGCAATCTTCCTGAAGTAGGTCAACACAACAGCTACCATAGCATATATCCAGGGCCTTCCCAGTAGGATGTTGTAATTGAGGTTTCCGTCAATTACTTCAACATATATTTCTACTGTTTTCCCCCCAGTTCAACTTGCAAGTTACTTAAAATCCAATATGGGGTGTATGTTCATCCATCAAATGCTTTTAATGTTGTTGAAGATCACGACAAGGGTGGAGATCCTAAAGTTTTCCAGCAACTCATCGACATAATACATGTAGATGCCCCCTCATCAATAATTGTTCGATGAACAGTTTTGTTAAGGGCTTTCACTTGAATAAGGAAAGCTAGTTGAGTTGGTAACTGAGGGTCATATACTTTGTGATTAAAGGACACAAGATTGGAATCCGTTGGGTCAATCCCACCTATCGCTGATAATAAAGCTTGCTTTTGAGAGGGGAAATTTTTTAGTACCTCAAGTGTTGACATAGCAGATGGCGATTGGGCCAGATCCTCCACTATATTATAATGCTGTGCTGCTCTGGCACGAGGATTAAATGTCAATTTGTGTACTACTCCTTTTGGTGGCTTTATCGTTAGTTCAAGAATGATGGGTGTCATAACTTCGGTCGAAGTTGTTGTCGAACTACTGGGTTGATCATTGGCCTTGTTGGCCGACAGCTGTGGATTCCCATAATCTTTATTCCTTGTCGATATCAAAGCATCGTTTTGCTGCTTCGAAACCGACAACATTAGCACTTGGGACGGGGAAGCATTGTCACTAGCAACTAGATTTGTTCCTGGATTTGGAAATGGATCAATCAATACTACCGAGGTTTTTGAATTCTTGAAGAATTTTCTAAGCTCAGCTTTATACGGACACTCTCTTGTCCAATGATCCTCATCACATATAAGGCATGGTCGATTGGGTTTCCTATCTCCATAAGGGTTTGCAGAAGGTTTTTCAGGGGATGACTCTTCCTATTTCTTCTTCTTCCCTTTCTTTTTTTCTTGCCTCCTGGTTGCTTGGTTTCTTTGCCTTTGTCAGTCGATATGACATTTACTTCTGAGGCGAGAAGTTCTTCATTTTCATTTTGACCTGAAACCGTACGGGCCTTCTTCGACTTAGCCTTTACGGTTTTCGTTCTGGTCATTCCTATCATGCTGTCCCCAACATGAGAGTCTTTGTTCGATTTAGGAGAGGGAGGAATGGAAAATTCCAGTCTAGGAGCATCAGGGATTTTATTGTAGAGTGTGCTAGATTGAGTATAGATCAAGTCTAAATATTGCGCACGAGCAATTACTTTCTCTTCAGTGACGATTCCTTCCTTTGCCACATCTTCTGTAATAGAAGGTAACAACGACTTAATAAACCATTCAGCCAAGAGCTAATCAGGAACATATGTTTTTACCATTCTACGACGACGTCGCCACTCATGAATATGATCAGATATGTGAGTGGCTGTTGTTTGCTTGAAATTGGTAAGAAGCTCTGTTCCCGTTTCGTACCTTATGTGTAACTGAAAATGGGTTAAAAAGGTTGTGGCTAGGGTACTGAAGTTATCAAACAAAGCTCTAGGCAATTCAATATACCATTTTGTTGTCGGACCAGTTAACATTCGCTGAAAAAGGCGAAGCCTGATCAAATCATCGTTTAGAGTGTTAGATGAACACCATAGATGAAAGGTCATCACATGATTCAACGAATCTTCACCCGGATTTCCATTAAATTTAGGAATATCTGATGGAAGTTTATGAGGAATCACTGGTCACCAAGGGGCGTAAGCGATTGGATCGTTTGTTAGCCGGTTTAAATCCGGTAACTCTAAAGTGGCCTTGAAGGGCAACTGTTGATTTAGGTTTGGCGAAGCATACCCAGGATAAGATGGGATTGCCTAAGCAGTGGGTCTTTTCATACCAGCATAGTGAAGTTGATGCTGATAACTATGATAAGGTTGATGGGCATAACCATTGTGAAATGGTTGATTTTGTCCGTTTTGAATATACGGCTGCCCATTACTTGCAAAGACTTGGTGCGCAGTTCCTTGGTAAACTTGTTGGAATTGTGGTTGTTGATATTACACTAGCCATGGTTGTGAGACCATGTGCTGTTGTCCAATACTGGCTGTTTGACCAAGATGAGGGGTAATGGTACCCGTTTGAGCCTAGGTCACTCCAGTTAAGGAGCCATTGACTAATGATTGTGGTGGCGTTGCAGGTACAAGGGGCTGTTGGATTGCGACCTGAGAGACTTGAGGTTGGCATGCAACAGGTAACGCTTGTACTTGCGACACCGTCACAATAGCCAGTGTAGTGGGGATATTTGACATAGGCATACTTTGTTGCATTGAGTATACAACTCTTGGTTGTTGAGGCAGTATTGGTATCCAACCACTGGATGTAATTCCAGCATAACCTGAATTCTGTTGCGAACCCTCGTATGTTTGACCTCCCAAAGGAGACAATGAAAGGGCATATTTCCCCCCATACGGTGGTAGTCTGGTGCTTAATGGAATGATTTGTCTTTGAAGACCGGACTGCCCAAATTGACACTGCAAAGGATCAATTTGCTGAGACTCAACATAAGAGATTCCAGATATTATTTCGGACAAACAAACGAGAACAAACCATCCTATAGAAATAGCCTCTGGACGGATTCCATCCAGTGATTGAGAGCTAGTTGCAACAGATGGTATGCCGACGAACATTATCGGAGTGGCAGCAGGCAGTTCTACCACTACTGTGTCAGATGACACAGTCCTAGATGTCGACGGTTGTTCAGACATATCTAGTCTATCCAAAAGGTTTCCTAGCGATTCTACAGGAACTTCCGATAACGGTAGACTAATTTCTGATGAAGAAGGATATAGAGTGATCCTAACACCAAAATGCGATGGAGTGCTGGATGGTGGATCCTCCACAATCTCTTCTATAGCAATTAAACCAGGTGGAAGAGGTAGACCGCCAGGTCCGTAAAATATTTCCGGTGCCGAAGAAGCTATAGATTCTGCAGTGACTGATGTTTGGGGAACAACACCTTCCGAATCAACTATAGATGGATTCGATTCAGGTATACTAGGATCAGTTGTACTGTCCTCTAGTGGCTGCGGAACTTCTTCTGTAAAGGCAAGGGTACCAGAAATGTTTGGAGTAACCGGAGCCTTCGAGGGTTTCGGAACACTTGTCCCAACCAGACCAGGGGATTTTGAGCTGGTTAAACGAGTTCACTTTGTCCGGAATAGTTTTGATTCTGGGGAAAAAGACGGTTGACTCATAAGTCTCTGCGAATGACAGGGTTTCAATTGAATTTCTTCCACGATTTCGGATTACTCGATCAACTAAAAATAAAGGGGAAAATGTTTCCGAATTAAATGAATTTTAGACGCTTTGACACAACTTGTTTTTTCAATTTTTAAGAGTCAAGAAAAAACAAAAGATGACTCTAGTCACCTTCAATTTTTAATGATCCTGAAGTGACAAGTGCTCAAATGGACCTTTTCCTTTAAGGAGTCTGAAAAGGAATAAAAGAGACTACTCTGGAAATCTAGACAGAGGGATTACCAAACTAATCGCAAAACTGCAGAATACTTTTTATGGTACGACAGTCAATCTTCCCGAATGCTGTGTTCAGTGCATTGCGATCGATAGGGCGGTAGACACGGCTTCCTATGGATAAAGGATATAGCCTATTGTGGTCTCCCAATATATACTCGACGGTACGTGGGAGCACAAATCCGTACAAGCACTTTTCATCTCAAAGAGGAGGAATCACCCAACCAACAGTGAAAGCGACAGTTACCAAGCTTTACGACGCCAGAATACGTCTCTAGCATAGGCTTCTAGATGTTGTGCATTAGGTTCCAAAGCGTTTTTATGTTCATTGAATTTATTTTACAGTTGATCTTTCTTAAGAAATTTGCCTTTCAGGTTCACCGCGTGATATAGATATACAATTCCTAAAATGCAATCTAAGATGATAAACAATCGTTTAATCTTCCTTTTGCAATGAAAATCCTAGCTACTAAAGAAAGAGAGATGATATTCTTTCAACATAGAGCAGAGAGCACACACTAGATGCACTGTCCTAAATCAAACCAACAAGCAGTCTAAATGCAAATGCACATGCATGTATTTGTTTTCAGCTTTCTTAATGTGTGAATGATAAGTAGAATGCTAAGTACAAATCTGAATTATCTTTTCAAAGCGACAGTACTAACAAATTTCTTTTCAAAAACGAAAGGAAGATAATGACGACCCTTTGCTATTTTGAATTGAAAACTCCTTTCGACACATGAAAAATTACTAATTCAAATCAAATACAAGAGTAACCATATAATCGATCGTCAAGAACAATAGAATTCTTTTCTTTGACTGAAAATGACACTTGTGACACTTTCAAATCAGAAGATGACAGTTCGATTATGCTACTTATTTGTAAAAAAGAACTGAAAATGGCACACAATACATAAAAAAATTCACAGTTCTTTGCACAATGGAGGCAGAATTATGGAAAGGAAGGGAGTTTCCATAGTGGTATACTGATCACAGACAGCAAAATTCCTGAATAGAGCTAAAAAGAGTGAAGAAAAACCAAAACTTGGAGGCAAAATTAGCCTTTTTTTATCATCGCACCTGTAACACAGGGAATCCAGTATGCATCCCACCTACTACACATGGGAGGTGCGATGGTACCAGGACGAGACTTTACTTGGCTCTTGGTCACAGTTTGTAGCTTAGTTCAAGGATTTAGGCCGAGGAGGTGATGTTCAGTAAATATAATTCACAGGGGCTGATATAATGAGGTTACTAGAGCCACCACTAAGGAAATTATAAGGTTTTCATATCCATTGTTCAGTTTATAAACAAAACTCGGAGATAGACTAAAGCAGCATTGATCTACTTTGCACTTGCATAGAAAATGCAGTTCGAAGGCTAGCTGGCTTGACTTTAGGCTCCATCTACATGTTTATAAAACAAACAAATATAGACAAAAAAACAATCTATTCGTTCCCCAGTGGAGTCGCCATTTTGTTATCGGGAAATCTAGTGTCCACTTGGAGCTGCTAGTCCCATTAAGACTGGTAGCTATCTTAGAAACAAACAAGCTAAAAGTACTTTTGTTTTCCTTTATGAGAAGTAGATAAGAGGGGAATGAAGGACACCAACCTCAGTCTTGCGCTTGGTTCCTTGCTCAGTTCCTCTCCGTTCTAACAAATCCTTACTGCTTCTCCTTCATCTACCCAGCTTCAAAGAGCACCTATGGAATCAAAGCAACATAATACTATCAAAGAATAGAGATCTACAATCATAAACAATATAGGACCAGATATATGTTGACTGCACAAATGCATATATCATCAAACATACAAGAATGTGGAGGAAAACTTGAATAGCTTTATTAATATCAAGAATAGCAAAGAGTATTACAACCAATTATTCTGACCCAGCGTCATCCTCTAGCATGAAAGCCCTTCTTTCACCTCATGAAAAGCTTAGATCACCAAACACTATGATATTCCACCAAGAAACCATTAACACTTCCTTACAAGATATAGAATTCCAGCCTCTGGATCTCTGGGATGAGGGATCCATATATAGATGATTGCAAGGGGGTGAGTCAGCTTCTAGGATTTTGATTAGTGTCCTCTCTTTGATAGTTCTTGATTCCACTTGGAGGTTGATGATCTCCTACTCATCCCTAGGTGAATTCAGAGAGGCAAGTGTCATAGGAGAAGTTTCTGGAAGATTCTATGATCATCCACCTCGCAAACTATCTCTGCCATTTGTCCACTCTCGCCCATCACACCCTACAAAAGGGATTTTCAGTATGCATCACACCCTTTTCACTGGGCAGGTGAGATGCATCGCACTCTCTGCACTGGGCAGTCTGTATGGTCTAATTTTGACCAATTCTGAGTAGATTCTTGTGGAGAACTTTTGGGAGTTGATGTAATCAGCTGACCTTGTTCTTTTAGGGTATGGAACAACACTTTTAGGGGCTTAGGAGCCCTTTGTTTATGGACATGTTTTATTGGGGTTGCAGTGCCTAAAAATGTCTATAACACACCTACTCTTTCAGTGCCCTTACTTGTTGCATCTTTGTGAGCCGTTGAGTGAGGACGACTGTCTGCACAATTCCTCTTACATTGTCATACTGATCCTGAAGCTCACGTGCCTCTATTTCCAAGTGTTGCATGTTGGGGTCCTCTTGCAAGGATGTGAGGACTCCAAAGGCTTGGTCCAACATATTGATACAATCCTACACTACCTGTCCAATTTCTTCCCATCCTATTCGGATATCGCTAACGCGCTGCTCTCTAACTTTTGGAGGAGTGGAAGGCTACACTTTCAGCTGCAGCTCAACAATCTGGAGATTTAGCTCTAGCTGCACTCGAGTTGATTCCTCACATGCGTTTCGAACTCCAATTGCCAAACAATGGATCCGCATTTTTGTTGGTAGGTCCATGGTGATGGACAACTCTGGGATTCGCGGGCATGCTTCATCCACTATCTGCACTAACTACTGGTTTTGTGACACTAGTTCGTCATGCTGTATGTTGAGTTTTTCGATGTTGATCTTTTGCTTACTCATCACCTATTTCGTGTGGCCCTCTTTGGCATGGAACTCTACTGTTATTCCATCCTGTAGTTGGTACAATGTGTCTCATGAAATGGCAGCCAAATTAAGGCCAAGTCCCTTGATCCTGCCAACCACGGCTTTGTCGATCACATTCTCTACTACTAGTGCCCCTTCTGGTAGCACTATGGTATTAGCTATATTTGCACATAGCATCTGCTCTGTTGCTAATGTGCCTGCTGCGGTGTAGGTGGCTATGGTTCCTTCCTATGGGGGCCACACCTATAGTTCTTGCAGTTGTGCCCTTAGGGCCCCCAACACAGTCTGCTACTCTTACATGGCTTCTTGGAGTGCTTCCTTGGTGACCTCATGAACTGTGTCGCTGATGTCATAGAGGTCACCTTCCGTTAACATGATCGGGTCAATGGCCAATTTGGAGGCCTTGACCTTTTTCCATGGACATGATCTCTTTGTGGTGTGCAGGCTTTTGAGTTGGGTGGAAGTTGTGCTCAAGTTCGTGCCTTCTTCTGCAAGATCTTTGTCCTTTGCCTCTTATCCTATAGACAATCCCTGGCCCTCCTCTACCTATGTTGTTGTGGCCCTTGTTGTCTACACTGTTGCTACTACTTTGGTGGCCTTTGCCTACTTCGTGGCTACCTTTGCTGCCTTGCGGACTGCCCTTACCTCAGCTGCCACTTTTTCATTGCACCTCTTCTCATCCAGTTGTGTGACGCGTAGCTTGGCCTCATCCTTTCTTTTCTGTGCTACAGTGCTATCCAACTCCACCAATTCCGGGGTGTGCCACTCAAGAGGCCATGATTCAAACATTGTAAAAATTACATCATCTGTGTCGATGAAGGGGAGCTTGGTCCACTGCTGCACCGGATCCTTTCACGCCTTGATGTAAATATTATGCATGTCCACCTTGAAGTCTGCAAAGCTCCGCAGACTGTTGTGCATTATTGGGGACAGGCACGGCCACCTATTAATCCACATCAGGGTGCTCGCATCCAATGCTTGGGAACTGACTGTCCTCTGGCAGTTCTCCCGCCACTAGCAAAATGGACAAGAGAAACCAAACGTAGTGGAAGGTCTTACCTTGCTCCTGGGCTTCCTTGTAGTTGATCAAGAATTCCTTGTAGAGGAACTCAGCCTAGTTGAATTGGACCCCCTCTGTGCATTGTTCGGCCAATGCAACTACCAGCACTGGTAATTCATTATCGTAACATTTTCTCATTACCTTCCCAACCAAGAGTTGGGTAGCTATGCGAACCCCTTTATCTTTAATACCGCTGATGGTGTAACCCTTGTTTTTCTTCTCGAGCTTATATTTTTTCTTCATGGCTTCTGCAAGAGCCAAATCGCTGCTTTTTCATGCTATCATCATGGGGTCCTTTCCTTTACAGGGAAGCCAAGAAATTTTGTGGATGAGATCTGACATGATGGGAATAGGCTACTCCAGCCATAAGTACCCATCATGCACCAGGAAAATTAGCTGCCTAATGACGAAAATAGTGATGGGGGCGCAATGAAAGTGTGGTATCCATAGTAGATGAGGCAATCCAGCCTTCTCCACACCACGTAGCCATTTTCACGGCTCTAATATTGTGACTGGCCCCTCTGTGCTTCGCTTCATGAGGCTATCTATTTCGAAGTGTAGGAACTTCTCACTGTCTGCGAGGTCCTAATCTTCGAACTTCATTATGGGCACGCAGCCCAGGTGTGAGCCCTCAAACACAATTCCATCAGGGAGGAGCAGGGTCTGGAGTGCGCTCTTTGTGGCATCTAGATCCTTTGGTATCCTAGTTTTCCCTTTTCACGGAGGGACGTACTCGGGTAGTTTCGTTATAGAGCGCACCGGCTGGATGTCCTCTTCCATGTCATCTGCTTCCTCTACCCCAGCAATGAGAGTCTATAGGTCCTCCTCCTCATCATCTGTCTCAATGGTGACGGCCTTGCCCTTTTATTCCATTAGAACTTACTGAACCATGGATTCCTCAGGGACATGCAAATTGGTCCCGCTGCCTGCTTATATTTTTTGGGTCTTGATGTCCGAGGTGATTTCGGGATTTCTAGCGTGACCCCAGTATCTTCGGGAACATCATGTACCATGGGGTTCTATGCGGCCTCGTCGACAGTTCCTTTTGTAAAGCCCAAACCTCTCTTTGTAGCCACCATCTTGCTTGAACTGTTTGTGGTCGTTCGCGAACTTTGGGGCTTGAATATCGCTCGACGCTCAACACTCTGTGCTCTAATCATCTGCTCAAATCTCAAGTGAACAAGTGTTATCTTGTGGCTAGACCCTAGAGTTTTATAGTGCCTTTTGAATTCAAATTCGACTATTCCCCCCAATTCTGGGCCATCAATTCTTTCTTGGCGGTAGATTGTCCCAAATATTGCCCTTAATTCACATCTTAAATGCCCAACGCCCACTCGCTTTTGCCTTAAATCGGACATCCCGTCATGAATAGTGACACCAGCTATCACTTCCTAGCCTACCCGCGTGGCAGCACAGTGCCCTGTGCGCAGGCGTGAACCTTATGACATGCTAATTCTATGTGCACCTCCCTTCTCGCGCACCTCCCAAATAGACTCTTTCATAGTCCCGCGCTCTCTTTCAACTGTCTGGAGCACTGAGACTGTGCTTCCTATGGCTAGTTAGGTGGTCGCACCACCTATGTGAGGCTTCAACTCTCCTTCTAGTATAGTCCACAACAAATCATTAATTTCCCTCGTGACAGCTAGTGCTACGTGTTCCATCGTATCTAGTGCGCTCCCTTGGTTAATGCATTTGGTGAAATGTGATTGTATCCATGGCAGAAGAGTCATAAATTCTCGGTGACAATCTTCTAATTTAGTGGTATGATCATCAGCACCTTGCCTTGTCATCCTTGGTTTATCGATGAGACATACTTGCTTGATCTCATTTTCCAGCCTCGTGACCTTGGCATCCATCAAAATTCCTTTCTTCCTCAGTCATACCCGATATTTTTTGAGTTCGCGAAGTCTAAGGTTCCCTCGCCGAATGGCTTCCTAAATATTTATGTGTTCGACCTCGCGTAGCTATGTGATTTCTTCATCCGCGCATTGTCATATCTATAGGAGCTATTACGTGTGGATTCCTCTTTGCATTTTCTTCAGAAATTATGGTCACTACTCTATTCCGTACCTTTGGAATCGCTTTCGTGGTTAGGGTTTTGCACATGGTCCTATAGGCCCATCACACCGCTGGTACACACAGGTCCCAATTAGTGTGTTTTTCCTGGTGAACCCTGTTCAGTAATTTACATACCCTATCGAATGCTTCCCCATGGATAATAGGTAGTGCACGTCGCCTTTCCTATTGTTGCGTCTTGTTCTGATTCTCTATTCTGGGAGTGGTGTGCACTTGTGCAAGTTGTACAGCTGTTACACAGTAATTTGTCACCGACTTTGCATTCCTTGATCCCAGATATTGCCAGTCCATGTTACTGACATTTGTGTTGTGTTATGTTGCCAATTATGTGTCATTACCTTCCTTGCAATCTCAGGAAGAGTGTCTCAATTCATTATCCTTGAAGAAGACCCTTTTTACGTAAGTTTCTGGGTCGTCGTGAGTCAGCAGTTATCCCTGTCACAAATATGGTCAAGTTAACACTAGCCATAGCAAAGTCTTCACTCTGTCCCTATGTTGCACCGATGACGAGCTAGATTTGGCAAGTTTTTCAACAACTTGTCAAAACTTCGAGATGAAATTGCTTCATGGGCAGTCCTAGGGCTGGTTGTTGGGTCAGTTGAGCTCACCTTTCCCCTCTGGGATAGTTGTCCCACCTTTTGTGCAACCTACCTAAGAGATAAGCTTTTCCTTCCTTCTCTTATGGGACCTCTCCCTCCTATAAATATCTCCTCCATGAATAAGATCAGCTAGCTTGGATGTAACTGGATGATAGCTAGATGTAATTTGATAGTTTCAAGTTTCTAAGAGAGGAGTAGAGGTAGAGAGTGTTATTGGAGTGTGGAAGTAGCCTCATTTGTATTTTTATTTGAGAGATGTTTGAGTAGAGTTGGCTTGAGAGCTTTCTTGTATCAACCCTTTTGGACAGAATAGAGAGTCATATGTTCCCTTGGGAGATTGTTCACAAGTAAATGCTTATGGAGACATGCCGACAAGACCCTTCAAGGATGCTTATGACGTCAAGGCTTGGTCGTAAGTTTTACTTTGATTTACATTAATACAAATCAATAGCTTGTTTCCTATATCATGCATTAAATTGTATGTCGATAGCTTGAGGTTCCTTGACTCTTCAAGTAGATTGTTTGGTCATTTTCTATTATGTTTGTGGTGTTTCTTTACATGTTGTTTTCAAGTATGAGTGACTAGAAGAACAAGAGCTAGAGCAAAACGACGAGGACTTCATCGAACGTCGGATTGAAGGTAGGTCTTCATAACACCAACTTTCTAAGGAAATTTGCTTTGGTATTGTCTATGTAGTGACTAGACCCACTCTATGGCTAGAGGGGTTGCCTCTGTCTGCAAAGGGAACTTACCTGTGTCACAAGGTGGCGACCATACTGGGGAGATTGTCTTTTGTCTTTTGTGTGGATTGGCTTTATTGGTTTATTATCTTCCTTATTGTTTGGGTAGCATACTTCATTCTAGAAGCTATTAGACTACTTCTATAGCCTTCCAACCCTTCTGAGTGATAGATCTAGCCTTGCTCCAGTCCAACTTTCATTTTTCACTTTTGATTTTGGGTCGTCACTATTTATTTCCTAATAGTTGCAAAGTAGTCACATCTGCACTATCTTCTAGGTTGCACCTTTTACTTTACAATGCGAGTAAATTGTCTAATAGTCACAACGAGGCCTAAAGTTGGCTCGGCACAGCTAACTAATGTACATTCATGACGACATCACAAAGTGCTTGGTTAAGGAGGTGCGACGATTTGTTATCGACACATGTTGCTAGTGTTTTACTTGCGATGATTCCTGTAAGTTTCAAATTTTGAGGTTTGTTTGGTTGATCGGCCAGTATGTTCTGTCCTCAGAGCTTGTTTTGCTCCTCTTTGTTGTGTCAAAAGTGTTGGTTGTTAAGATTTTTGATTCTGGTTTTCAAGTCTTTTCAAATCCTCCCTCTTGAACTGCGTAACCTAAATACCCTAGGGTTTCTCGATTGCTTGTTTTGCTTGGGTCACTCATTCATTGAGATCTTTAGACTCTGCTTGGTAAAATCTCTCTTGTTGTTTGAGGCTTCTTCTTTTTCATTTTTTGTCATCCTCTTAATTGGTGTGTGGCATTTGGTCACTGAACTTTCTTGTCTTGTTCGTTCGGTTTCATTATTTCACTTGGCATAAATTGCTTTGCTTCCTAGTCAATGAGATGGTTTTCCAGTTTCGTAAAAAGGATTATTTCTTTAGTTTTAAGTCTTTGATTCATTTGTGCATGTAGTTTCTTATAATTTATTTGAAAGAATCAAAAAAATGCATTCATCTTGAATTAAGGTTTGAAAGACGATTTTTGCATTAGTAAATTCTTGAGATTAAGACATTGAAAAGCAAAAAGTGTGTTTCTCATTCTTTCTTGTTCAGATTGCTTGCAAGTCTGAGTAAATGGTAGAAGTGTCCTTTTTCTTTGATTGGTTTTCTTGTTTTCCATTTAGCTATTATACATTGAACCTCTCACTCTTCCTTAGCTAGTTGTTTATCCAGCAAGAATGGTCCTTTTGCTCATTTAGTTGCATTCTAGGAGTGTTGATGATACATTCGACAGGGCCTTAAAATTGAGACTTAATTCAATATTAACTGTTAAAATTTGAATGAATTCAAAGACACATTGGAACCTAATGCTCACATATCTAGAGTTCTAGGCTAGAGACATGTTCTGACGTTGTTAGACCTAGTTCCTATTGTTCTCACTAAGGTTGGGTGATTCCTACTTTTGTGATACAATAGATGATAATATGGATTTGTGCTCCATGTACTGTCACGTATATATTGGGAGAACCCACTAATTTATCATCCTATTATCCATAGGAAGCCAAGTCTACTTCCTTACAAGTCGTAACACACTAAACATGACATTCGGGAAGATTGACTGTCGTACGGGAAATCCTTGGTCATTTCTCTTTCATTTTATTACCAAGGTGTATATGTAGTTTTACGATTTGTCTAGTAAACCTCTTGCCTAGAATTCTAGAGCAATCACTTTCATTCCTTTTCAACTCTTTAAAAGCAAAAGGATCATCTGAGCACTTGTCCTTTTAGGCTCATTAAACTTTGAAGGTGACTAGAGTCATCTTTAGTCCTTTTTCTCAACTCTTTAAACATGAAAAGGCAATGTTTTGTTCCAGTGTCATAAAATTTATTTGTCTGCGATAACATTTTACCTATTAATCTCGGCCACATCGTGATCACATATTGAGAGATTTTTTCAACCCTATTGATTATATCTTTTCTCCCAAACTTTTGAGTTAGGCCATCCTTGCGGACTCACCGAATCCGTCATCCTTGCCAGGTGACAGAGAGCCCCTATCTCCTGTCTCTTCTGAGGTATCATTTGTTACTGGTACTCTTCCTATTCTCTCGAGCGTTCAGCCTCTTGATTCTCAAGCTCTGGGTGAGGAACCTTTTGATATCAATTGGAATCCTCCCAACGTTTGGGAATTTTTAGACGAGGAACTCCCATCTACTCCTCCTGGTGCTTTGATTCCGATGGCCACTTCCGACATGGATGAATCAAGTCCCATTAGCTGTCAAGAGAGCCTTGTGTCAATCGGGGAATGTTAGTTTCCCCCAGAAGGTTTTCCTTTCCACACTACTCCAAATGTGTCATTTCCACTTCGCTATCATGCTATGGATGACATACTTGGTTCTACATCTCTGCATCAGAGCTCTATGTGGTCTCATACTACCATTCTGTCTTCCAAACCTTTCATGTCTGCTCAATCGTCCCTGAATTCCATACCTCACACATAGGTTACATCCGTTACGTCTGTTCCATCAATTACCACTCTGTGTGTGGTATCCACAACCCCTTCTGTTAGTGTGGTTACCACATCTTCTGTAATTACTACTGTTACTGGAATATCATCTGGACTGGCTGGCGGCGGTCCTTCACCTTTGGTTCTAGAGTTGGTCAACCGATAGGTAATCTACCAATCTCTTCGAATCCCATTCCAGCAAGATTGTCATATGAGTAGTACCTTTTTGCTCTCTAAAATCTAACTCACAACCCTTTAGGTTCTCAATCGTTGTCCATTCCGCATAACCCTCCACACTACTATGATCACCGTGGAGCTCATATTTATTACACTAGATCTCTTCCTCCAAGGGTCCCAGTTGAGAATTATGATCCGCTTTCAGTTGCCTGGAATCACACTACCTTTCATGGCCCGCAAGGACAACCCTTTCAAGGGAAACCTTCAGGTTTGCAAGGGAAACCTTTTCAAGGACAACCCTTTCAGGGACAACCTTTGGCCTCCACAGATTCCTCCTTTGTTTATTCAGGGCAACCTTCTGGTCAGCCAAGTTAGCCTCAATTCCAGTAGACCCAACCTATTGCCGAGCAAGGTCAACCTTCTGGTCAGCGAGGTCAACCTCAATTCCAGCAAGGCCAACCTATTTCCCAGCAAGGACAACCCTTTGGTCAAGTAGGACAACCTCAATTTTAGCAAGGTCAACCTATCGCCCAACAAGGTCAACCTTTTGGGCAGATAGGTCAACCTCAGTTCCAACAAGGCCAACCTTCTGGTCAATTGGGTCATCCCTAATTCCAACAAGGACATCAGTCTGGTCAAGTCAATCCAACTCTTAGTCAACCAGGCACTCAGATGCAAGCTAGTTCCCAAGCTCAACCCGGTCTCTAGACTCAGGCTGGACTCCAAGCTCAACCTGATCCCCAAACTCAAGTTGGATTCCACACCCAACTTGTTTATCAAATGCAACCTAGTCCCCAGGCACAGTTTGGACCTCAGCCACAATACAGTCTCCAAGTACCTTAGAAACCCCAAGGGAAACCTTAGGGTGCTCCGTATCAAAATTATTAGCAACCTCAGGTTAATCCTTATCATAATTTTCAACAGCCATATGCTACCCCTGTTGGTCAAGATGGTAACCAATGGTTTGCTGGCGGTCAAAATCTAGGTTAGAAACCAGGTTATGGCATTAATCTACCCAACTATAACCCTTATGGACAAAATCCTTATGGACAAAATTCATGGGGGAAACAAGGCTTTGGTTGGAACCCTAACACTGGCCCTTATCAAAGGCCCATGATGTCCTTTAACCCTCAATTACCTTTTCTTACGACTTTGAAACTACCAAATGTGTCCAAGCTGATGAACGACCCTATACTTCATAATCCATATTGGCCACCAGTTCCGACCAAGATTCTTGGTGATTGTCCTAAATTCGACGGTAAATGTAGAGAGGATCCCCAAGCACATATTGTGACTTATCACCTTTGGTGCTCATCTAACTCATGGCTTGACGATTCTATCTACCTCCATCTTTTTCAAAGGACTCTTATTGGTTCTGCTATGAAATGGTATATTGAACTCACTCGTGGAACTTTCTAAGACTTCAATTCACTTGCAATGGCATTTCTTACCCATTTTCAGTTACCGATCCATTATGAAACAGGAACACCTCCTTATGTCTCTGAAATAGGACACGGATACCCACATCTTTGATCATATTCATGAATGGAGAAGGTGGCACTATTTGATTAAGTTCTAGATCCCTGATCAGCTTCTGACTAACTGGTTTACTACCTCTTTTGTCAGTCCGATAGCCCGAGATATTGCTATGGGGGCATGTGTTATTGAAGAGAAAGCTATCGTGCATTCTCAGTATCTTGATTTGGTTTATTCCCAACCTTGCACACTTTATGATGTCTTACTTGATGCTCCACGACCTGGAACTTCTAAATCCCCATCAACGCCTTTTGTCTATGGTGTTATTGGTTCCATTGCTCAATCTTCCTGAAAGTATTCCACGACTCTTACGAAGAAAAAACCTATTTCTCCTAGTGAAAATGCTTCTCAGTCCGCATCTAATACTGGGGAAACCTCAGAAGTCAATGTCGTTTAGTTCACTGTGGCAGAGAAAAATTCGAAAGGTAAGAAGAAGGGGAAATGTAAAAATAAGGCTGATCCACTGAAGCAAGATCCTCCTAAGACTCCTGCTGATGATGGTTCTAAACGCAAACCTAAGTATCCTTGTCTTATCTGTGATGAGGATCACTACACTAAAGACTATCCTAGATGGTCTAAGGTTAGTCGTTTTCTTAAGGGGACTTCGGGAATTCCTGTTGTACTTAAAGAGCCTTTCCCCTCCCAACAAGCTCAAATGGTGGTCGATCAACCTCATTCCTCTTCCACTTTTGGCTCCCGAGTTTTTATGGCTGGGACTATCCCTATTCATTTGAGTACTCAATCAAAATAATATGCTCCATCCACTAGCAAGGAACCTGAAGTACCTTCTAACATTCCTTTGTCCTATCCTGGCACTCTTCATATTGAATGGCCCAGCACCGAGTCTGTCATTAGACCTCCTACTAAGGGAGTTCTCTGGAAATATTCCTATAAACCTAATGCTCATGCCGTGCAACACAATAGTATTGTCAAAGACTTAGCCCAAGATCCTTCGGCTATGTCCATATTGGAAGTTCTCTAGAGTTTTTCCCCCCAACGGAAGTCTCTGCTATCTGCCATTGGTGGCATTGATCTCGCTAATTCTGAGTTAATTACGTTTGATCTTGAAAACAATGTGCTACATTTGCCTCATCAAATTGCTTTTCTCATTCAAGTCAACATTAACTCAAAGAAAATTCATTGTACTATTATTGATGAGGGCGCCTCAACTTGCATCATGTCTATCACTTGTTGGAAGGCCATTGGTTCCCTGTCATTGAGTCAATATCCTAATACCTTGGAAGCCTTTGATGAAAGAGATTCTCATCCATTTGGTATTCTCTCATGCTTGCCTATCACCCTGGAAGGGAAGACAGTCTATGTGGAAGTCGAAGTTGTTGATGCTAATTTGACTTACAACCTTTTTTTGGGTCGAAGTTGGACGTACGCCATGTGTGTTGTGGCTTCATCATTATTCTGTGTACTCTGTTTTCCTCATAAAGGGAAAATTGTCATAGTAGATCAGTTGTCTTTCTTCACTTCCTCTTCCTTGGATGGCAATGTTCTATTTGTGGAGCATACCAGTATTCCCTATGAGAGTGTGGGCGCTGGACTCTTTAAAGATCCTGCCCTTATGGGTGTTTTTTCACTTCCACCTCCTAATATCACCTTGGTTAATATGATCTCTATCAATCCTAATCCTTGGGTGATTCCCCCATTGATCAGGTGGATTCACGGGGTGAGGTTATGCCGTTGAGCCCTGTAGAGCTCAACTATGTTGAAATTGTTTCGGCTTCAGTTTCATCTCCTGATTCTACTCCTTTGAGTAGATCTCTTGACATGTATGTGAAATCCCCTTGGATTGGAAATATTGCTTCTCTAGATCCGTTACAAGAGACATTTCCTTCTGATGTGGCAATTCTTGAGACTATGTCTTTTGAGGATCCTCCTTGGCTCGATAATCATCATCATTCCTCGTTACTCCCAAGCCATGGGGCCATGACTACTTGGCTAGGCAAGTTTTCTTCCTGTGTTCCTTCTCAGCCACTTCAGATGCCCATCTTGACTCATGAGGTTTTTTCTGAGGGGAATATTACGAGAACCATACCCATTGACATCTCTATTAAACCAGGGATTGTTGAAAATATTCACATTGGAGTTACTTGTTCTCCTGAGGAGATCCAGATTTACACCAACCTTTTCTGAGAGTTTCGTGACATGTTCGCCTAGTCATATGAACAAATGCCCATATTGTTACAAGTATTATGGTACATGAGATACCTATGTATCTTGGTGCAAAGCCCATTCATCAACGTTTGCGTCCCATGCACTCAAGAAAGGATGTTGCCATTAAAGGAGAGGTTGAAACGCTTCTGAAGGTGTTATCAGGAAATCTAGTGTCTATGCAGAGTTGCTAGTCCCACTAAGACCGGTAGCTATCTTACAAAAAACAGATTAAAGTTACTTTTGTTTTCCTTTATGAGAAGTAGATAAGAGAGGATCAAAGAATACCAACATCGATCTTGCGCTCGGTTCTTTGCTTGTTCCTTCTCCTCACCGACAGGTATTTGCCGCTTCTCCCTTGACCACTCTGCTTCAAAGAGTACCTGTAAAGTCAAAGCAACATAATACCTTCATAGTGTAGAGATATACAATCATAAACAATATAGGACCAGATATATATTGACCACATAAATGCATATATTGCCAGACATACAAGAATGTGGAGGAAAACTTGAATAGCTTTATTGATATAAAGATTAGAAGAGAGGATTACAACCCATTGATCTTACCCAACATCATCCTCCCAGCATGAAAGCCCTTCTTCACCTCATGAAAAGCTTAGATCACTCAACACTATGATATTCCACCAGGAAACCAACAACACTTCCTTACAAGATACAAAATTCCAGCCTCTGGATCTATGGGATGAGGGATCCATATATAGATGATTACAGGGAGGTGAGTCAGCTTCTAGGATTTTGATTAGTGTCTTCTCTCTAATAGTTCTTGATTCCACTTGGAGATTGATGGTCTCTTACTCATACCTGGGCGAATTCAGAGAGGCAAGTGTCACAGGAGAAGTTTCTGGAAGATTCCATGATCATCCACCACGCAAACTGTCTCTGCCATTCTCACCCATTCACACCCTATAGAAGGGTTTTCTAGTATGCATCGCACCTTTACACTGGTTAGGTGAGATGCATCACACCCTTAGCACTGAGCAACCTGTATGGTCTAGTTTTGACCAGTTCTGAGTAGTTTCCTGTGGAGAAGTTCTGGGAGATGATGTAATCAGCTGACCTTGTTCCTTTAGGGCATGAAACAACACTTTTAGGGACTCAGAAGAATTTGGTTTATGGACATATATGATTGGGGTGGCAGTGCCCAAAAATGTCTATAACAGTTGCCCCCTAAAGCATGAGGTCGTTAATCTTTTGATGTCGGGTGAAATTCTTTATCATGAGGATCTGAGGTTTTTCGAACTGGAAGGAAACCTATAATAAGATACAATACAATACATTATCTTCATAACATTTTCATGATCTAGCTGAGGCGGGCATTCCCATGCTCAGCTTTATAAATTCATTTTCATGTACATAGGATAGACAACCGTCTGCGTGGCAGACTAATAATTCTGATAGAGCCATCATCCTTTGATTCGGATGATCATTTGTGCAGCAATGATTTACATTTGATGTCTTTATTTTCCTGAATATATCGCAGCCCGGATGGATGAAACTAGATCTGGGGTCTTCAAACTCGCCCAATATTCGCCGGAAGTACAAGTCGATCCATGTGAAAAATATTTTGGAGTCGAACATGGAAAGACATCGCCTGATTACCAGCCAATGATGTAAGTTGTTAACGGGTGTGAGAGGAATCACCGATAACAATGATGACCCTCAAGGTACGACAGTACAATTCGCGTGGTGTGAAAATGAGACTTGGCATCAAACACCACGCAAAATCTCTCGGTCGAAGGTCATTGATGTAAACCTGTCGCCGAAAGTGAGAAACTTGCTATTGAGGCATGCAAGCTTCAAAGTACTGAAATGGTTGTTCCTAGGTCGAATTCTTGGATAATGAGCTGATGTCGACAAGAAGTGACCCGTCGTAGGAGGGCCTTAATGAATCCCAAATCTATGACATGGAACAGAGCAAATGACTTTTGGAGGTGAAAACGATCTGATGATACAGGGTTCAGGGTGGCGGTCATGAAAGAATGAAACGTAAAGGTATTGCAGCAGATGAGACACAAGATGGGTTGGTGAATTCTCTAATCGACTTCTCTTGAACATATCGATGACACTTGAAATGAATTGGTAGCGTTAACCCCAAAGATGGATGCTACGGTGGACCAATGGTAATATGACCAGTGAACGGAATAACCCAACCCGACTCAGACATGGAATGAAAGTGTCATGTTCAAGAGCGACTTTGCTACCAATAAAGTTTCTTCAAGTTTTCTTCCCAATTCTTCCCCAGTCATTGCTGACCAGTGCCTCTTTATTTTTATCAAGCTTAAGGAGGATAACATATGCTTGTTCTATAATTTTCCCTTCAGGCAAACCGGTCGCTATTTTTTAACGAGCCTAGCGATAGTGAAACTCGTTCCTGTCTATATGGACAAGTTTGTCGTTATTGGTTTTAACGAGTTTAACGACAAAGATAACTCGGTCCTTTTCAATTTTAGAGAGTATAAAAAGGAACGTAAAGGAAACTCCAATAATCCTTTTTCGTCATATAATCCCTTAAGTCCAAAAAGTATAAAATAATATGAAAGGGATGAATTTTCGATAATTTTAACGAGCTGAACAAAACAAGCGCTCAATCTTTTTGTGTAATAATCCCTCAGGTCCAAAAAGATTAAAATATAGAGGAGGGATAGCACTCCCGGTAGCTTTAACGAGCTAGAGAGGCCAATTGCTGGGTAATCTTTTCATATTTTACGAGTCATATGAAAAGAGCTTAAAGGGGACTCGTTTTTTGAGGAACGAGTGACAATTTCAGGTAGCAGCTAATTCCAGGTAAGGTTTGGAATTTTCCAATCATGGCAGTGTCACAAGGATGGCTAACAGGATCACTGTTCGCAGCTATTCCTAAAAAAGCGGTAAATAATCAAATGGAGGTGAAGGATGGGCTAAAACAAAGTGGAGGTGATGATGAGAACATGACCAAGGCTCAGGTGCTAATGATAATGTGTTCACAATGGTTATTTATCAGAGATTGGTTCATTTTTTAATGAGCTTAAACTTTGGGGGAAACATTTGCTCATTGCTTAGGTTTAATTTTTAACGAGCTTGAACTTCACATAAAAAACTGCTCGTGCCAGTCATATAATAAGGACATCTCATCAATATATTCCATTTTTATGGAGCTTGCACCTTTCGAAGCTTTGCTCTGTATCCTTCCTTTATGTAAGCTAGGAACAACCAATCCTACAAGTTTAAAGGTTTTGAGAACCTACAAACTAAGAAAATAAATGGTCGCTCTTCACTTGCACACAAAAAGGTTTGCATGCCCCCAGGTATAGTGAAGTAGAGTTTCGAGGTTACCCCTCAATTTGCAAACAAAACATTTTCTTTGTCAGGAAAGGCCTACCTTTTATAGGTTACCCCTCAATTTGCAAACAAAACATTTGTTCTATCAGGAAAGGCATACCTTCTAACGGAGGTGTCTTATCTGGTCTAATCCCATTTTCCTATACGGACGGGTGTTAGACTAGTCATATATCCTTCGCAGAAACCTACCCTATACCCAGAGTTTTCCTGCTGAAGCAAACTAGGGTGCATGCCCCCTGGGTTTTAGTCTTAACCCCCGAATTACTCACGTTCTTTAGGAGGATAGACTGGAGACTGATGAGACATTCCTTACATGAAAAGACCATTTAGGGATGGTATTTGACTATTTTCCATGTGTGAGCTGGGGAACGAAAGCTGGTCTACGAGCTGGACCACTCTGCCTTCATGCGGAAAACACATTATTCGAAAGAGTGAGGAGACAATGGCTCCCATGAAATAAATATAGTCACGCCCAAGGAGTAGATTGTAATCTAAAGGCCCTTGGACTACCATTACGTTCATATACATGGTTTTCCTTCTCAAAGTTATAGGCACATTTGGAAGGATCCCTAACGGTCGTCTAGTTCCTTTGTCGAAGCCTGTCAGATTTCTCATCTCAGGCATAAGCAATGGCGAACCAAGTGCTTTCCAAGCAGTCGAGGGAAGGATACTCACAGAAGCCCCTTCATCTATGATAGTACCGACCATGACCATTCTGTAAGCTTGTACAATGATTCAGAATGGTACATTAGACAGTAGACAGGGTCTTCCTAGTAGATTCCAATCGAAGGAAATCACTAGGTTGCTTAGAGGTGGGACTGAATAGATGGCCGGATATGACTCTAGTGAACTTCCTTCCTGTGGTAAAGGAATGGGTAGATTGCCCCCATGTTCATCGAAGTCTGTGTTTATGAAAAGAATTTGAATGGTGTCATTCTCATTCTCTTCGGTGATTGTATCATCTGAAGATGGACCTTCTGAAGACAAGACTGGGTCGACTACCACCTCAAACTTTTGACTTTCATCTGGTATGGATTCAGTGGGTTTATCTTGAATGATAGATGCTTCGATCGACCACAAATTTGTGTCAGTCGAATTTTCAACTAGCGATGGACTCAGCAAGAGTTTCTTCTATCCAGGAGGAAGCCGCAGCGGTGAAGCGGGACGGTTATCCAAGACTCTTTTTTCTTCGTCTATGAAGGGACAATGGTGGACGATTTGATCGCCTTCACACAGTTTACAAGGAAATTTACATTTCCTTTTCTATCCAAATGCTTCGCTTTCACTAGTTGATGGTGTACTTTCAACATGATTTTCAGAGGTTGATGACATCGGATTATGCAAACGAGGAGACCAGTCCCTTAAGATCTGAGGGATACAAGGAGAATCTCGATGATAGTGGTCCCCTTTACAAATGAAACATGGAGAATTAGGCTTGGACGGTGCAGTGTGTGGATTTTCGCTAGACAACGCACGGTTACCCCTTTTTGCCTTTGGCTCCTTCTTCTTCTTTTCCTTCTTCTCCTTCCCCTTCTTCTCCTTCTTAGTTACTTGATTTTTGGCTTTACTAGCTTCATCAAGCGAAGAGGAAGGAGGAGAGGGAGAATCGGATGAAGTAGAAGGTTGGGGGGTAACTTTAGTATCATCTAGTTGCTGACTTGATTGTTCAGGAATCACGGTGTTTTGAATGATGGAGGTTGAGAAGAGCCATATTGGCAAGCCAATCGTCAATATTGGAAGTGACAATGTGGCCATATGAGGTGCACCAACATCTCCCCAAGAGGAGAAAGGACCAGGATTTCCCCTAAGGGGAAATCCTTGGTTGGTGGACTCCATTTTCCTCAACCTAAGACCAACGCAAGAATAGTGACGTTATTCTGATTAAAATAAATTTTATACGCTTTGACACAAATTGTTTTTTCAATTTTTAAGAGTTGAGAAAAAATAAAAGATGACTCTAGTCGCCTTCAATTTTTAATGAGCCTAAAGTGACAAGTGCTCAGATGGATATTTTCCTTTAAGGAGTCTGAAAAGGAACGAAAGAGACTACTCTGGAAATCTAGATAGAGGGATTACCAAACCAATCGCAAAACTGCAGATTACTTTTTATAGTACGGCAGTCAATCTTCCCGAATGCTGTGTTCAGTGCATTGCAATCGATAGGGCGGCAGACACGGCTTCCTATGGATAAAGGATATAGCCTATTGTGGTCTCCTAATATATACTCGACGGTACGTGGGAGCACAAGTTCGTACTGGAACTTGTCATCTCAAAGAGGAGGAATCACCCAACCAACAATGAAAGCGATAGTTACCAGGCTTTACAATGCCGGAATACGTCTCTAGCCTATACTTCTAGATGTTGTGGGTTAGGTTCCAAAACGTTTTTATGTTCATTGAATTTATTTTATAGTTGATCTTTCTTAAGAAATTTGCCTTTCAAGTTCACCGCGTGATGCAGATATACAATTCCTAAAATGTAATCTAAGATGATAAACAATCGTTTAATATTCTTTTTGCAATGAAAATCCTAGCTACTAAGGAAAGAGAGATGATATTCTTTCAACATAGAGTAGAGAGAACACACTAGATGCCCTCCCCTAAATAAAACCAACAAGCAGTCTAAATGAAAATGCACATGCATGTATTTGTTTTTAGCCTTCTTAAAGTGTGAATGACAAGAAGAATGCTAAGTACAAATCTGAATTATCTTTTCAAAGTGACAGTGCTAACAAATTTCTCTTCAAAAACGAAAGGAAGATAATGACAACACTTTGCGACTTTGAATTGAAAACTGCTTTCGACACTTGAAAAAATACTAATTCAATTCAAATACAAGAGTAACCATATAGTTGACCATCAAGAACAATAGAATTCTTTTCTTTGACTGAAAACGACACTCGCAACACTTCCAAATCAAAAGATGACAACTTGATTACGCTACTTTTCGTAAAAGAGAACTGTAAATGGCACACAATACATAAAAGCATTCACAATTCTTTGTACTATGGAGGTGGAATCATGCAAAGGAAGGGTGTTTCCACAGTGGTATACTGATCACAGATAGCAAAACTTCTGAATAAAGCTGAAGAGAGTGAACAAAGAAACCAAAATCTGGAAGCAAAAGAGGTCTTATCTGATCAGCGCACCTACAACACAGGGAAAGTGCGATGCAGTGCACCTACTACACATGGGAGGTGCAATGCATCTAGATTCCCAAGAGGAGAAAGTGCGATGGTCCAGCGATGAGACTTCAACTTGGTTCTTGGTCACAGTTTACAGCTTAGTTCAAGGATTTAGGCCGAGCTAATGATATTCAGTAAATAGAAATCACAGGGGCTGATCTAATGAGGTTACTAGAGCCACCACTAGGGAAATTAGGGTGTTTGCAAATCAATTGTTTAGTTTATAAACAAAACCTGAAGATAGATTGAAGCATCATTGATCTACTTTGCACTTGCATAGAAAATTTAGTTTGAAGGCTAGCTAGCTTAACTTCAGGCTCTGTCTGTAAGTTTATAAAGAAAACAACTATAGGCAAGCAAACAATCTATTCTCTCCCCAGGAGAGTCGCCATTTTTTATCAGGAAATCTAGTGTCTATGCAGAGCTGCTAGTCCCACTAAGACGAGTAGCTATCTTAGAAACAAATAGATTAAAGTTACTTTCGTTTTCCTTTATGAGAAGTAGATAAGAGAGGATCAAATAATACCAACCTCGAGTTTGCGCTTGGTTCTTTGCTTGTTCCTTCTCCTCACCGACAGGTCTTTGCCACTTCTCCCTTGACCACTCCACTTCAAAGAGTACCTATAAAGTCAAAGCAGCATAATACCTTAAAAGTGCAGAGATCTACAATCATAAACAATATAGGACTAGATATATATTGACCACATCAATGCATATATTGTCAGACATACAAGAATGTGGAGGAAAACTTGAATATATTTATTGATATAAAGATTAGAAGAGAGGATTACAACCCATTGATCTGACCCAACGTCATCCTCCTAGCATGAAAGCCCTTCTTCACCTCATGAAAAGCTTAGATCACCCAGCACTATGATATTCCACCAGGAAACCAACAACACTTCCTTACAACATACAAAATTCCAACCTCTGGATCTCTGGTGTTAGGTTCCTATATCAATAGGTTTCATTTTTCATGATTGACATGGGAAATTCCAAATATGTTCATCTTTTCATGCTGCAAAGGTTCCATATTTTGTAAAAGAATTAGAGAAAGTTAAAAAATGTAAATAGGGTATGCCCTAAAAGGAAAATCAAAGGGAGAGAAAAATCAGTTGGTCAGAAAAAAAATGATAAAAATGAACCCCAAAGAAATACCATGAAAGTGGCTAGCCAAATTTCCATTGCTAGCTTGATGGATGGCCCAACAGTTCAATCTGGACCATGCCATATTTTAAATTGCTTGTTCTAGACTAGAGAATGAATATCTGTCCAAACAGCTCAAGCTTGGCAGATCACTAGCTAAGTAGAGAAATTAAGGAGCCCAACTGCTTAATCTGGGCCCTTGGAAGAGATAAGGGTAGATTTAGATAGGAGGGCAGTCAAAAGAAAAGAGAATAATCAAGGTCTGCAAGTCTAAGTGCACCCATGCAAAGTGAAGAAAAAATGTTAGGTGTATTAGGCTGGGTAAGTAGTTGGAGGTTGCAAAGGCAAGGTTTGGATCACCTGGTACATTATCAATCAGAGCTTATCTCATCAATGAAAGGAATATCAAAGCAGTTTTTTGGTGGCAGAACTATGGAAGCATGTCTAATTCCCCTCTTTCCCCATAAATCACTCACTAACATCCCCTGAAGGACCTTGGGATCTGCCCAACAAGTCCTGTTTTCACTTCATTTTTGTAAAAATACTAAGTCAAGCTTTGACTTTCTTCAATGAAAAGAAGCCAAGTTCTTGTGTAAAAATCATTCTATACTCCTTTCATCTTCCCATGTCTAAGTTTTCATAATATGGACTTAGTATTCATCCATTCAGTTTCAATCCATAAACTCATATTAACCCCTAATTCTATTATATAGCTCCCTAAAAACTACTTCCCTGTCCCTATTTCTACTAAAAAGCATATTAAAAACCCAAAAATAATAAATATTCCCACCCCTTGGCACTATAGCCATATAACATAAGTCTTGGGAAATAATAGTCCACATGGGACTACTATTAGCCCTTCCGAGTCTAAACCTAGGGTTAATTTAAAATTCGGTCAAATTAAACCCCCCCCCTCTCACACATAAACCTTATAGCAATATCTTCTGCGCATACATTTTATTTGGGATTAATTTGATATTCGATCAAATTAATAACCACCGGCGCCCACTTACAAACCCATATAAAAACCCACATAACCTAAGTTTCCCCCCGCGGTATATTTTATAATAGTTAATACATAGGCGGGTCCCCGTGCCGTATTGTACTCGCAGCTCTGTATCCCGTCAACCCTCCGATCCGCTCTTCCAGATCCAACGGCTCTCGCCAATTTCGGAGCCACCCCGACGTTCGACAGTTAGCTTCCGATAGCATAGCGGTTTCTCCTCCGTACAAAAGACGCGTGTCTCCATGTGATTGTATCAGAGCCCCTCTGACACTTACTGCCTCCATACCAAAGGCGGTCCGATAAAACCACAAACTGCCTTCTGTCTCTCCGCCCCTGATGTCAGCACCACGTCGCCTATCACGTCACTTTTACATCGACCCGCTGTTGCCCCGTGTCATTGCCACCTCATCCCCGTGCATCCCCACCTTGCTACCATGTTCTGTGCCACGTCGTCGGCCCAGTCAAATGCCACGTCACCCTGCCGTTCCCGGGACCTGCCGATGATGTCATGCTGATGTCATCGCAGAAAAACGCCAAAAGCGCCAAATATGCCAAATGTTCATAAAAACATGTGTTTCAACCGTTTTGTTCATTTTTATTGGATAAGTTCGAAGCACTAGTGCATGTCGTTTTACGTCGTTTGTCCGCCCAAATGCAAATTTGACTATCCCAGCTGCTGCCGCCTGCAACTTCGACTCAATTGCTCACCATTGAACCAGCTCGACACCCTTGGCTCTATAAAAACTAGGTATTTGCCCAAATTCTACCTGTTTACCCCTGTTTTCGCCAATTTCTCTTTTTTTCTTGCTTAGAACTCTGCAAGTATCCAAACCAAGCACATTTCTGCACCTAAATGCAGCCCGAATTTACTCAGTAACCCTCTGTTCACCAGGAACCCTCCGAACCCGTGACAACTTGCAAATTCGCCATTAAAAACCGTTTTAAAGTTCGGGTTGCCAGCAAAACTCCATACAGCCCAGCATTGTCCCCTTTTACCACATTCCACTGAAAAAAACTTCAGTAATTGGGCTGAGAAATATCCCCATTTCCATCTGCAGTTTGCCCACAGTCTTTTTAATCCCTATGAATTCATCAGAGAAAAGAGAAGTTTTTCAAAAACTCTGCAAAGTGACCTCTTTATAATAGCCTCAGACCTTGAAGGTTATTGCCTCATTTGAACCCATTGTATAGCTCTTTTGCAAATCCTCAAAAGCTCTTTCATCAGCCTGTTGTTACACTAATCCTGTTTCCAAGGATAAGCACATATAAACCTCAAAATGGCCACTCCCACAGCATTAAATATTGCTCCCTTGAATGCACCACATAGGAACCTGGAATGGCTGGCCCTTGCTGACAGAGATTACCAAATGAAGGAAATAGTGGAACTCACCAACAAATATCATATTGAAACCTTTTGTGAGTTAAGAAAGAAATACAGGAGCAATGCTGATATCCTTGGTATCTGGGAGTCCAATCTACCAATCTATTATCTCCCACAAGTTAATGTGTTCCCTGACCTTATCCATCAGTGCTGTGAGAATTATGAGCCCACTCAAAGAGCAGTTTTGGCTCCATCTGGGACTGTTTTGTTTCACATCACACCTCAAGCCATAAACAGGATGCTCAATTTTGAGCCAACAAAGCCTCTGGTTCCTCTCTGCATGAAACTTTTGTTGGACCAAGGTGCCAAGCTACCCAGCTTAGGGATCACAAGAATTGCCCAGCTGTTCATGCAACCAGATTGCCAATTCCAGCAGCCTCCTCCTTATCTGCATGTATGGTTTAATGAAACAGGAAGAATGCTGGTAGATATCATATCCTGCATTTTGGGATTCAATACTAGTGAGTATGTGGATGAGATAGTTTTAGTAATGTTGTCTATGTTTGCTCCAGGACAGCCCCCTGCTGTCTAATATGATTATGCCACCTTTATTGCTGATAATATTCATGAGCAATTCATGAACCTGGAGAGAGAAAGGGTGTTCAAACATACCTCTTATATATATCACTTTCTAATGTACTATCAGCCTTATAGTTTCCCTCTTTTCGTCAGAAAATTAGATGCCAAGGGGGAGCAAAGGTCTGTAATATTATGGTCACCAGTGTGCCACCATGTTTATTACTCTCCATATACATATTGTGAGTTCATTGACCTTTTTGTCTATCCAACTACCTGCTTATTATCAACAAATCCTCCTCCCAGAGTTACTAATGAGATGCAAAATATCCTGCAACTTTCCAAAAGCTACAACATTGGTGACTGGTATTTTTACCAAAACCACACAGTAATCAGGGTTTATGGCTATGAATTGGCCCCCTACAGACTGCCCAAATATGTTACCATGAGACTATTTGCCTTGGAATACTTCCAGCAATTTGGTAATGCCGATGTGATCCATTTCTATGGCAAAAGCAAAAAGGCATAGCTGAAAATCAGACATCAATTGGGCCCATTCATTTTCAATAAGAGAGAAGAAGCCTGGGTGGAGGCAGAAAAAATGTTGAAAAAATTTCTGTTACTAAAAACAAGCTTTTATTGGGCACCATATGACCCCAATCATTTCATAAGCCTTAGAAGAATCAAATACAGGCTCGCAGCATATGAACACTGCACTATCCCTCAAATTGAGCAATTTTCTAACCAGCAAGAATGGGTAAATGGCACTCTAGCTGAAGAATTTTCTGAGGAAGAAATAGTAGAAAAATCAATCAAAGATCTTGAAAAAGAAGTTGACTTGGAATCTTTTGGACAGGTGCTTTTCACAGCCCCTCAACATGTTGGAGAAGGCACCTCTTCTGCCACAGCTCCCCAGCAAATTGCCCAAGTAAGTGCCCCACCTGCAGCAACAGATAAAGGAAAAGTAGTGCAGCATTCAGAAGAGCAAGTGCAAAATTTGGAACAGCAAGAAGCAATGACAGATCGGCCTACTTCTACAGATGGACAGAGTCAAGGGCAAGACCCTATAACTCAAGCAAAATTGACTGAAGTTTCTGTGCTGCAGACACCTCTAAATGAGGAAAGGCCAAAGAAGAGGGATAGACAGGAAGAGACCCCCCCAGGAACATCCACAGAGCAGCAAGGAGAAAAGAGGCAAAGGTTAAATCCTTTTTTGGAGGAAGAAATGCTAGAGGGGCCCACAGAGCAGCAAATCCCCCCAGGCATGGAGACATCGGACAGCTCTTTTCAGCAGGAGCAAGAGAGACAGCATGGGGTGGAAGTAACATCTACAAGGCAACAGGGCAGACAGGCCTCTAATATTAAAAAAGCATCCATTGATATCAAAGTTAGGAATGAACCAATGAGACTACAGCTATACAACCAGCTAATAAGGATGGCCCCTACCAATCAGCAAAGGCTAATGGCAGCCTATGACATCCAGGAAGGAAGAATGACCCTCGGTCACTTCAGACCTACAACTCAACAACCCCAATCAGTTGCTGATTACATTAGAACCAATCTAGAAGTGTTCGCCAAGGATATCCATCCAATGGACCAGATTGAATTGCACAAGCAGACTGAGGAGATGGTATATTCTACTCTAGCAGATAAGACATTGTTAGCCCATAGATTGCAAAACTCTTTGCACAATACTGCTGCCCAACTAGAGTTGGAGAAAGCTTCGTCACAGGACAAGGACAATAGGATCAAGTCCTTAGAGGAGATCATCATAGAGTTGGGACATGATCCCACTGATCCCAAGGGTGTGCAAGCTTTGATAAAGAAGAAGGATGAAGACATAGCTGGCCTAAGAAGACAAATCAAGCTATCACCCACATTGCATCCTCAAGCTACAGGGGTGGCACAACAAAAAGAGGAACAAGATGTAGTAGCTTTTCTTAAAACCTTACATAAAAGGTTGGTAGAGACAGAAAGTGCCTTGGAGGCATCATTACAGGGGAGAAAGGGAGAGTTGGCCTCTCAGCCAGTTCAAAAAGCTCATATTCTCATAGCTGCTCCTCCCACGGCCACCACAACAGTCCCTCCCACAGTTACAACATCAGAAGCAGGTGCCTCAAGCTCAGCACCAATTTCAGTAACTACCTCAGCACCCACAGAGTAAGGCACCAACTTGAAAATGGACAACATGATGAAAGAAATAGAAGCCTTGGAATTACAAATGGCAGAATTAAAAGAAACCAAGGAAAAGCTGGCTAAAATTGAGGAAAAATATGACAAATCAAAACAAGAAGTGGCTGAGAAGAAAAGGGAAGTCAAAGCCTTAGAAAGAAGAATAAAGGAGTTGGAGAAAGAGCTCACTTTTAATAGGACTCTAGCAGATATCAAGAAAATCTTGTGGGCCAAGATTGGCTAATCCATTACAGACCAATGGCAATCCATTGAAACATTTCATGAGCAAATGGATTTAATAAGCTTGGCTCAGTTTGAAAACCAAAAGTCTAGAACATCTCTAGGAAACATGCCCGAGCAAGCTAACAGAATGATCCAATTTTTGAATACTCGCACCAAAGGGCAGTTGGCCGAATTGGGAATTAGGAACAGGACTTAAACTATTTTGCTAATAAAAAGGGTGCTAACCCTTAGGAATTTTGAGTAGACATTGGAGAGAAAATTCCAAGAGATGCAATCAGAGGTGGATGACTTCAGAATAAAGATCACAGCATTACAGAGCAGAGGGCTACCTAGCCTAGTAACCAGTGTTGGAAGACTGTTGTCACATGAGCATTATGCCAACAGAGTGAACAATTATGCTGCCAATCAAATCACAACTTCCTCAAGCACTTCAGAAGATACATGGCCTCCAGCGAGAAATTTCCTATGCTTTTCATGACATCAGACACATTTTTCAGCCCTATCTGGATGATCTTCCAGCTCATTCAGCTAAGCACACAGACCATCCAAACCACCTCTGCTAGATTTTTCTTCACTATAGACATTACCGTTTTCGTCTCAATCCACATAAGTGTGTCTTCTGTGTCTAATACGACAGAATTCTTTGGTTTGTCATTTCGAAAGAGGGTATTCGTCTCGATCCCCTCAAGGTCAAAGCTATTCTGAATCTCCCTCCTCCTGCTTATTTGCATCAGTTGCAGAGTTTGTAAGGGAAGGAAAATTTCCTACATCGTTTTATCCCTAACTATACCGATATTGCTAAAGGTTACATGCGTCTCCTTAAGCATGAAAATCCATTTATTTGGGATGACATTGCCCAAAGGCCATTTGAGCAACTCAAGACACTTCTTGTTTCTTCTCCCTTGTTGTGCCTACTCAACTATCATCATGATTATTCACTTTATCTCGCTGTTGTTAATAGTACCATTGGTGTGGTCTTGGTCCAAGACGACGATGATAGTTCCGAGCATGTCATATATTATCTTAGCCGCAACCTTCTTGACACCGAGTCTCGCTATGCTTATGTTGAGAAGCTAGCCCTGGCAACTGTTCAGGCTGTTCAATGCTTTCGTCATTATATTTTGTTTTGCACTATGACCGTGATTTCGGATTGCAACCCACATACATTCTACCACGTCAATTACTTGGGGTAAAATACTCAAAATGGATTATTATCCTTCAGGAGTTTGATTTGGAGTTTACCACTACCAAGTCTAAGAAGTCACTGGTCTTCGCTGAGTTGATTTTCTCATTACCATCTGCTTCTACTCCCTCTCAGATAGAGGACCGCATTCTAGACGACACGCTTTTCTTGATCAGTACCCTCGATCCCTGGTACGATGATATTATTGTTTACCTCCAGATGTCTTCATTCCACCTTGATTTGTCTAAGGATGCTCGACGACGCATTCGCCACCATTCTCAGCCCTATCGTATTGTTGGAGACACTTTATACCATCTCGGAGTTGATTCAATTCTCTGTCATTGTCTTACTTTCGAGGAAGCTAAAAAAGTATTAAATGACTGCCACTCTGGTGCCTGTGGTGGTCATATGTCTAATTATGCTACTGCCCAAAATATTCTTCGTGTTGGTTATTTTTGGCCCTCCATTTTCAAGGATTGCATTCTAGCTGTCCATTCCTGTCACGCGTGTCAAATTTACCAGTGGAAGATGTGTGCACCACCTTCCCTCTTGCATCTTGTCATTACCATCGGCCCTTTTCCTAAACGGGGCATTGATTTTATGACCTGTAACCCTCACTCAACCGAGGGGCATGGGTATATCATTGTTTCCATCGATTATTTTATGAAATGGGCCAAAGTAATGCCTACATTATCTAACAATGGTAAGACAGCTGTGCAATTCCCATTCAATCATGTGATTACCTGGTTCGGAGTCCCTCGGGCTATAGTCATTGATCATGGTTCCCATTTCTGTGGTTATATGATGACCAAATTGACAACCCAGTTAGGCTTGCATCATGATAGTTCAACGCCTTCTTACCCTCAGGCCAATGGCCAAGTTGAAGCAGTAAACAAAGTGTTGTTTACCATGCTTCAGTGTACCATTGGAATACACAAGTCCAACTTGCATTTGATGTTGTTTTCCGCCCTATGGGCCTACCATACCTCGGTTAAGGATGCAAACGAATTCACACCATTTCAACTTGTTTATGGTTTGGAAGCTACCCTTTCGATTTAATGCGAAATCCCTTCTCTCAAATTAGCTATCGAATTGCTCCCAAATACTACTCCAGTGGAAGAATGCCTTCTTTATCTAGAACGACTTGACGAGAATCGTCGACTTGCTTCTTTAGTCATTGAAGCACAAAAGGAGTGAAAGCTCACTTCGATCAGACAATCAACCCACATTCCTTCACGGAGGGAGATTTAGTCCCGTTGTATGATCAAGCTAATGACAAGCTAGGGGAAGGCAAATTTGAACCCATGTGGCATGGGCCCTATATTGTCAAACATGTGTTGCAAAAAGGGGCTTATGAGCTAATTGATTATGAAGGCAACCCTTTAGATAAGCCCCGAAATGGGCTTTATCTTAAGAAATACTATGCATGATTCTTTCATGCATTGTTGTGTACATAAGTGTGTTTTTCATTTTTTATGTGTTTGGCTTGGTGTGTAAGAATTTGCCGCTTATTGTGTCCTTTTTTCTTCTTATGCAGATGTCTATCGCACCTTATGTCGGTTTCACTGATGGTGCCTATCGCAGTACCCAGAATCTTTCCTCCATGGCATGGGTTATCTATGATCCTCATGGTGAGTTGGTGGATCTTCAAGTTGTTTATCTAGGATGTACCACAAACAATGTCGCTGAATATAGTGCCATTATTGAATTACTGGCTGAGGTTCTTGTCTTCAATATTCGCGCATTGATTGTGAATCTAGATTCCCAGCTTGTTGTTCTTCAACTCAACGAGCGCTATTCTATCAGAAATCCTTAAATTTTAAGGTTGTATTTATGTGTTCGTTTACTGGAAAGGAATTTTGATTATATTGCATATCGACACATTCCTAGAATACTAAATACATTAACTGATGCATTGGAAAATCATGTATTAGATAGACATTTGTGACATTTATGAAAGTAAATCATTAAAGATATAATAAGTCAATATAGAAAAAAACATAGGTATATATATGTATATCAGTGTTTCACATCGCAGTGCTAAAAAAATGTGTGTTCGGTTACATCACAAGACAACATGTCTTTCAAAAATGGCAGAAATTAAACCTAGGAGTCTAACTTGCATGGTGCTCTCTATAGCACACAACTGCTTAGACCACACGTCTGAGAAATCGATGAATCCTACTTGACACCCCTATTGTGTGTTGTTTGTACTGTCAAGGGACATCCTCGAATCTCACGTAGTCAGGAATCACCTCCGTCAATCCCTCCAGGTCACGAGTGATCTCGTCCTCTACATCTCCATGAGAATGAGGAATCTCAAACTCCCGCTCAACTCTCCAAGCAATTAGAGACAAACCTGTAGGCCTTTCCAACTCAACATATGCAAGATTGAAACATAGTGATCAAAACATATATAAAAAAATGATAAAAATTTACAAAATCTTTAAAAAATCAAAATTTGTTACCTCTGTGGTCCCAGTGTTCACTAGGGGGGAGTACCAACTCTAGATCACCCCTAAAATCTATCCCAACGTATGCCCAGGCCTTGATAATGAAAAGTTGGTGATCCAACCATTGGAAAAACTTGGGTCTCCATGACATATGTTGACCCCCGCCTCCTCTGGGCATCAGTAGTGCCCACCGAGTCATCCTTGGCTCCCGTGGAGTCGACCATGCTACGACTGCTTCCTGTCTCTGAAAGATAGGAAGGTGCTCAAGGATGAATGATATCAGGATGGACCCATACTTGAACTATTTTACGTCCCCTTGCCGGTACTTTGTTAATTGTTGTTTCATGTTATTAGTCATGGTCTCAGCCTAGTTGAAGACGGTGGGATCCATACAATCGGCTCCCAGCCGAAGTTGGGTTTTGGTGACCTCATGTGGGGCATGTGAGCCAGCTGCTCTAGTGATGGTTGAAAGGAGGATGCGGAGAGAAAAGTCTCTGACAGTAACAATATTGAGCTTTCCGCCCTTTTCTGACTTCTCTGCCTCTAGACACAGTCTTCCTATCATCATGTCCATAGTTTCTCCAATGATCTGAGTCCTAGTCATGCGAGGCCTTTCCCCCCTCCGTGACAACCCTATCAAGAAGTAAATGTCTGCTGCCTCAATTTCCAACTCTTGGCCTCATATGATGAACTTAGCCTCATTCAGATCCCATGGTCCGACCAAATATTGGAGTAAGTCTGGTTGTACCCTCAGACTAGGCACCATGAAAAATTTCAGCAGACCATAGTTCCCAAGCACGTCTAGGCAGTTTTGGTCTCCCATGGCTAGTTCATCATCACCAGTGTGCTCTCATTCTTTCCACTCAATAACCATTTTTCTTCCTACACACACACATAAAGGATTACAAGTACTTTGATTGTATTTAAAATCCAATGAAATGGCTTTAGTTTTGAGAAATGTTAAGAATCAGTGCTCGGCGTGCCTGTTTTTCAAAAAGGTGTGCTGAGCCAAAATCAACCATTTGGAAAAATTGGGATCTTCATGACTTTTTCGTGTACAGTCGCAAAGACCCCATTTTCTCCTTGTGGAAGATTTTGGGTCATCGCGGTCTCGAGCTGGCGACTCGCGATGACCGCTGCACATATGCCGGCCCTAAATCCTTCCTTGGGGGTAGCTAAAACCATCAAAAATGAAGTATTATCTATGTAAATATGCAGGAAATCGATTAGAGCCTACCTAGACTGGATGAATTTGCTGACAGGCTACTGATCTTTCTCCAATCGATCGTTGAGATTTCAAATGCACAAGGGTAAATTTTTCACTCTGAGGGAAAATGGTGAAAAGTAATTTGATTTTTACCAAATGAGTCTTTTTTAAGCCTTTTTGGTTGAATTAGGTTTTGTAAATTAGGTTTTTTGTCTATTTCACGTATTTTTATATCAAAAATGGATTTACCACTTGTTTATGTGTAGCAACAGGTTTCGCGAACCCTGGTGACTACCCTACGATTTATATTTTATACTTTTTCAGAATTGGTAAAAACATGAAAAAGTCCCTCTTGGAGTCATCTTTAAGCTCTTTTTTGACTCTTGAAACATTAAAAGATCATTGAGCTCTTGTCACTTTGAACTCATTAAAGGCTGCAAAGCGTCATCTACCCAGTATATGTTTACCCATTTTTTGGGTTGGGATAGATTATTTATGAAAAAGGTATACGTTGACCTTTCATGGTCAATAGGTTCCCTTGGATATTATTTTATACCTTTTTGGGTTCAAGGGACAAATTTACAGAAAGGGACCTTTAGAGTTTTATTTTCCGTGTCTTTTTCAAACTCTCTAAACATGAAAAAGACTCTGAGTTTTACCTATGTCAGACTCGTTAAACCCTAGCGACATTGGACTTGTCACCATGACGAGATCAAGCTTCTCCTTCCTAGGGATCTTTTAAAATCACTAGGTCAGATTCATCCAAAGGATGAACTTACATTACAAGCATATGCCATCCCCTTCAAGCTTGTGTTTCAAAAATAATTGGGGTACTCGTCATAAATGGTGAGGGGAAATTTGGAAACATTCTATTGATTGTATTAGTTATTATGACAACTTGTCGCTCTTGGACATCGACACTCTTTCTGCTTCATGTCAGGTTGGGATATCTTTATTCTATCATTGGCCTTCCGAGTTTTGGGTCATTCCATCTATTCCCTACTACATCGTCATGACCTTTTGATCCCTTGGTACCAAAATGTTGCCAAATTCCAGAGTCGTGTCGCCGATATGTTGAAGAGCTTAATCCTTCTGTTGTTTGTAGCCTTACACACCTTCCTCAGATTATTTGTCTCATTCACAAATCATCTTGTTCCTTTTTATCACGTTGATGATGTGGGAAACATTATGGCCCTCCTTCGACTAGTCGCTTCCTATCAACTTTAGCTCATTATTCGGGAAGTTGACCTAGAGACTCTTTTCTAGTACCTTGGAGTGTGCATGCCTCAATGGCAAGTTCTTCGCATTCGACAATAGGCTTGCATCATTGGTCTTCAATCGAGTGATTTCCCAAGTGTTCGACTCCAACTCATTCTTCACACTTTGTGGACTGTACTAGCAGTACCTTGAGAACCATTGAAATTACTGGTGCTCTCTCTTGCGCTTGTTAACGGTTCACATCATTGGCCAGTAATCAAGTGATTTTCTAGTGTGCTCAACTTCAACACATCTATTTGCATATTAGAAATTCTACAATGGTCAAGTTGGGATTCAAGACCCTGGGCTCATAATACATAAGTCCACGTTGTGTGGATTGATTTATACATGACTCTTTTGATTGGATGGCTGCGACCATACCTGAGTTATTTTTATGGTATTTCTGATTGGATGGCTGCATCCAAACCACAGACCATTTATGTTTATCTTCTGGATGGCTGCGCCCATGCCTTATGCACATGTATTTCCTTTCACTATGTACTCATGTTTTAGAGATATTAGTTGTACTTGCGTCTGCAGGTTCTCTGCGAGGACATTCTATTTTAGTTATGGATTTGTAAAGCATTTTGCCCCTCCCACTCTCTCAACCTTCATGCTTTAGGGGGCATCTATTACATAGTAATTTGTCACTGACTCTGCATTCCTTGATCCCGAATACTGCCAGTCCATGTTACTGACATCTGTGTTGTGTCATGTTGCTAATTATGTGTCATTACCTTCCTTGCAATCTCAGGAAGAGTGTCTCAATTCATTATCCCTGAAGAAGACCATTTTTACCTAAGTTTCTAGGTCATCATGAGTCAAAAGTTATCCCTCTCATGAAGATGGTCAAGTTAACACTAGCCCTAGTGAAGTCTTCGCATTGTCCCTATGTTGCACTCGTGATGAGCCAGATTTGGCAAGTTTTTCAACAAATTGTCGAAACTTCGAGATGAAATTACTTCATGGGTAGTCATAGGGTTGGTTGTTCGGTCAGTTGAGCTCACCTTTCTCCTCTGGGATAGTTGTTCCACCTTTTGTGCAACCTCCCTAAGAGTTAATTTGTCACCGACTCTGCATTCCCTGATCCTGGATACTGCCAGTCCATCTTACTGACATCTATGTTGTGTCATGTTGCTAATTATGTGTCATTACCTTCCTTGCAATCTCAGGAAGAGTGTCTCAATTCATTATCCCTAAAGAAGACCCTTTCTACCTAAGTTTTTGGGTCGTTGCGAGTTAAAAGCTATCCCTCTCACGAGGATGGTCAAGTTAACACTAGACCTAGCAAACTCTTCGCTCTGTCCCTATGTTGCACCCGTGACGAGCCAGATTTGGTAAGTTTTTCAACAACTCGTCGAAACTTCGAGATGAAATTGCTTCATGGGCAGTCCTAGGGATGGTTTTTGGGTCAGTTGATCTCGCCTTTCTCCTCTGGGATGGTTGTTCCACCTTTTGTGCAACGTCCCTAAGAGATAAGCTCTTCCTTCCTTCTCTTATGGGACCTCTCCCTCCTATAAATATCTCCTCCATGAATAAGATCAGCTAGCTTGGATGTAACTAGATGATAGCTAGATGTAATTTGATAGTTTGAAGTTTCTAAGAGAGGAGTAGAGGTAGGGAGTGTTATTGGAGTGTGGAAGTAGCCTCATTTGTATTTTGATTTGAGAGATGTTTGAGTAGAGTTCACTTGATATATTTCTAGTATCAACCCTTTTTGACAAAAGAGAGAGTTATATGTTCCCTTGGGAGACGGTTCACAAGTAAATGCTTAAGGAGACATGTTGATAGGACCCTTCAAGGAGGCTTACGACATCAAGGCTCAATTGTAAGTTTTACATTGATTTACATTAATACAAATCAATAACTTTTTTCCTATATCATGCGTTAAATTATATGTCGATAGCTTGTGGTTCCTTGACTCTTCAAGTAGATTGTTTGGTCGTTTTCTATTGCATTTGTGGTGTTTCTCTACATGTTGTTTTCAGGTATGAGCGACTAGAAGAACAAGAGCTGGAGCAACATGACGAGGACTTCATCGAACATCGGATTGAAGGTAGGTCTTCATAACACCAAATTTCTAAGGAAATTTTCTTTGGTATTGTCTATGTAGTGACTATACCCACTCTAGGGCTAGAGGGGTTGCTTATGTTCGTAGAGGGAACTTACTTGTGTCACAACAGCATATGTTCATACCCATCGGGAAAGGGGGGCATGCAAGTTGTTCCTCCTCTACTGACTGGCTCTTGCTCTGATCTAGGGGTTTCCAAAGCATAGGTGCATCATCCTTTTGCATCCGCGCCAGTCCTCAAATCTCCCTTGATGTGTACCCCACCATCGTGTAGGTGTTGCATGCAGTGCCCACTTCAGAGCATCGAACCACTGATGTTCTAGTACTCTGCTTTCAAATTTGTTTAGGAATTTATCCACCACTGTCAACCCATCATATGTAGGTATATCCCTTGCTTATGTTGTCATGTAGCGTAGTGATCTAACTATCATGTTGCGATTAAGTGTTGTTACTTCATGCAGTCGATTCTACCATCGCTCTATCTCTTCGTCTGAATCCGAATTGAAGGAGCTTTCATGCTCCCACGAAATCCTTTCATCTGTAGTTGGATTCACCCAATCCTATTCTCACACGATTATCTTGTAAATATAATTGAGCTCATCATCACTATCATCGTCGCACACCGGTTCAGTGTATCACGCTCCTTCGGTTGGATCTAGCGGTACTACTATGCGTAATGAGTTTTTCTCAAATATCATTTTGCACTTCTTTAGATTGATGACTCCATTAATATCAATGGCCCAGTATATTCCTAGTAGCACGGGATAGGGATTACTGTCATTGACAATCTCTATCACTTCAAAATCCACCTGCACGCTTGCACCTTCAATGTTTACTGTTACCCCTTGTAATCTTCCCATGATCAAAATCTTCTGTTGGTTCACCATTCGTAACTAAATAGGCTACCACTGTAGTGCGGGTCTACCCATGTGTTCCCATATTTGTTTTGGCAGTACATTCGCATCCAATTTGAGATCGAGGATTACCTGATCCATTTCATACTCGTCAATTTGTGCAGTCAACCTCATTTCCCTTCCTATGAGTAATGCATGCTTTCGAAGTTTCCGAACCACACATGGTTCTCCTAACCCCATGCACCTAGTGATAAGTTCCTGTAGTCCTTTTACTACCTTGTTGTCACATAGAAGTTTCATGCATGTATCCAGAAAGGTAGTGATCATTGAAGGATCCATACCTGGTTCTAGTTGATCCTTACTACCTGAAGTGGAGGCCTCCATGAAGCTCCTCTTAGCTTCCATGAATGTCTCCTTTACGCATTCTAAATCAAATTCGAGTTCCTTTGTAGGAGCCTTGTGAACCCACACACTTTCTTCTAACTGCTTACCCTTATCATCACTAATGGTCATACCACTCCTGAGCATCATGTTTATATTTGGGTCTTCTTTGCGCGGCTCAGAACTCATCATCTGCAAATTCTGAGTTGGAGAGGGCTAAAGTACCCCTTTTTCATGCAGTCTTGTTATCAATGTAGGGCAGTCTTCTACCTCATGATCAAACTGAGTATAGTAAAAACATGATGTCCTTGTCGGGTTTGTACAATCGCGGGCATAGTGTCTTGGATCTCCGTAATTGTAACAAATTAATTGTTTGTGACCCCTTCCTGGTCCTATTCCACCTCTAACTCGACCACACCCCTGAAATCTAGCACATGTCATTCCTGCATTTGGGTTGAGGACTTTTGTTTCTACCTGCACCCTGTAGGGAGGAGTTTGATCCATCATTAGTTCGTAGCTCCTGCAGATGCGCTCATCATGGCCTATCAACCGGCAGAAATTGCAAAACAATTGGTGGGACATCTGTGTATACTTTTGCAATAGATGACAATTATTTGTAGTGTGCTTTCCACCTATCTGACAGATCACGCATCATAATGTAGGCACCGTTCTTGGTCTTGCCTAGGCCTCAGGTCATAATAGCATCAGCCCTCCTCCTACCAAGTAATTCATGAACACTGGTCTATGGTCATTGTCATGCCCCTAGCCTTTGCATTTTATGCACCATACCTCCTCGTGTGCCTCTAGTGGAGGTGTCCTGTCCTATTTCAAACTCTACATCTCCAGACACAGATTTTGCAGTTGCGCGTGGATTTTTTGGACTCCTAGACTAGGGTCTTGTATAGGGGTCTCATGTAATCTCATCACCATCTCCAAAGCTTCAACCTAGGTGGAAAGTTTTTGTTGTGACAGCACCATCCTTAAGTGTGGTGTTAGTGATGCTACAAACCATGCACGGTTCTATCCATTTATCAACATCATGTTGGCTTTGAGAATCATTCCCTTCAGTCTTTGGTCTAGATCCTAGGGGGTCTCTCCCGGGAGCATTGCGATCTCCTTAAACCTAATGATTGATTGTGTTTTTGACTTTGGCATGCTAAATTCCCTGTTCAGCGCAGTCTGGATTTCTACGATTCCTACATTTGGATGGTCATTAGAATGCTTGATGTACCATGTTAATGCTTGATCCTGCAATGCACTCACCAACGTAGCCTTCTTGATATTGTCATCCACGACTCCTTGTGCTTCCCGTACTGTTCTTCCCACGAACCATAATGGGTCTAAATATTCATTCCCTACTCCTCTGAATACCGGTAGTTTAATCGCACTCGCCATACTAAACTTTGGTGGTGGCAGAGGTGGGGTGGGTGGAGATGGGGGTGAGGAGGGTGAGACAAGTAGCGGTGTAGGTGGAGGTGGTAAGCGCAGAATGCGCTGCCTTATCAGATTGATCGCGATTCTTGGAGAAACTTTCATGAGCTCCTCCTTGCTTTCCCACGAGGGGGAAATTAGGGAACTAGTTTCTGATTCTTCACTACTTCCAGTTTTGTGTATCTTCCCACTTCGCCTGGTCCCAAACATTCATTTATTCGCATAACCTGCTTTTCACACAATAGAATCTTAATCCAAGTGTTCAAAGATTTGATATACTTACCTCACAATCCCTTGAGGAAACATCACTCCGCCTCACTATGGTTGATGGTCGTATCTTCTGCGAACTCCATGATAAATCCTCCTATAATTCAGTCGAGCCAATGGTCCACAGCTCGCGTGATCTTCTCTCCTGACGCTTCTAGTTTGCGCACTAATTTCGGAGTCCACACGATTGGTTTGTCGAGCCTACACCTTCCCTGACTGTCTGCTAGCTTCGTGATCCACTCATACAGCTCAGAAGGAAAGGATGCAAAGAAAATTTCATGGATTTTCATATACAAGTAGCGCTCCAACCACTGTTCCTTAGATACCCATGGATTTCTATTTTCCTGTGCTGTGAAATCGTGAATCTTCTTGTCCAACCACCCTTCAATTTCTTTCTTTGTTGGATTCCAGTGGCTTGACATTAGACATCCCTTATGCAGATCCTAGTCCTAGCAATGGAACCATTTGTTGGCTTGTATGGGCCTGACCCAGGTTCAGAGGTGATTCAGCCAAACAAATCTCAGTAATGCTGGCCCTTTCGGCAACAGTCCATGGAGTGCGGCCTGAGGTCTCACCCAAAGTAGTATGGGAGGGTGCTAGAACCAGGTTTCCGCACCCTAGGGATGTCTGATGAGATGTGGGCAATCCTCAGTTTTGATCCTGCACACACATCACTACACGTATCTATTAGTCCCTCGCAACCTATGATGCTACCTTGCACAACCCTAGTTGGGGCGCGATCCGTATTATACCCAAGTTCCTTACTATTTAACCTGTTATTACCCGATTACTTAACTTATTTGTGTAAGACTAGTGATAATTAACAGTATATCTAGCAATCATATAAGTGTGAACGATAAACAAAATAGTATAAATGTAAAGAATGCAATACACAAGCAGATGCATAGAAATTGGAATGAACTTCTCTTTATTATTCTTCATTCAAGGTTACAGACTCGACACCGCCCTGCGCACTCAACTACAGGGGTCTGCGCACTCAGCTGCAGACTCTACTAGGCCTCTACGCACTTAGTTGTAGAGCCTCTTCCTACTAATATGACCCAATACACTTAGATTCTCACTCTATGCTCTATCTCTACTCTGCTCATCCACTCATTAGCTATCTTTACAACTTAGAGCCTCGCTCTATTCATACAATCCCTTGGTCCGCAGATGATGGGTAGTCTGACATGACATTACATTACATTACAAAACTTACAGTGGACAACCCTATGACTCAACATATACTTCATGCTCTGTGCCCGCAATTTGCAGAGTCTTACAATACATCTAACCAAAACTTGGGCTTTGAGCCCCAAAGCATGTTGTGGGGGGATTCCATGCCCAACAGGGTCAATAGAAGAGAAGTGATAGCATAGAGAAGTGGGTCAGGTGGGAGAAAAAAGGCTTTGTAGCTGAGTGCACAGAGGCCTATGTAGAGTTCGAAGATGAGTGCCTAGACCCCTACAGCTGAGTGCGCGGACCCCTGCAATTGAGTGCACAAGGTAGTTTTGAGTCTTTAAATTTGAACTAAAGATCAATAAAGAATGTTACCGAAGAATTCATATTTCTACTTATTTCTGTTAATGCGGTTAATATTATATGATGTCAATGAATAATGTATTTATGGAGTAGTGATCTAATGATACACAATTCTCTTAAATAATACTTAATAGATGTACGAAATGCATGTTAAGTACTTTCATGAAGATTTTGATAAACTGTGTTATGTTTACTAAATAACTTAAGTAGATCTGAGTGAACACTAATTTAGGGTTGTTCTGTGATATGCATAAGCAGATAAATTGACTTTTAAGGGTCCGCAAAGGCTGATCGTAGTCCTTCACAGAGGTATGAAGGCTATTTTAACAGAGTTTTACTATCGAGCCCTAAGGGCTTATCGATCTATGCGAAGGCAAACCTGAGGTGCTAAAAGACATCACACTCGTCTCTGGATGCAGAAACTTGGTTCTTGCATCCCCCCATACTGCTTCCGGTGAGACTGTAGCTTGTGCTACACAGGTTGTTGCCAAAAGGGCCAAAAATGTAGGGATTTGTTGGTTGATGCAACCTACTTTGAACCTTGGTCAGGACACCCTAATCCAACATTTAATTTCTACAAAACTGTGGGCCATGATGAGCACCATTGTTGAAGCTATGAGCTAATGATGGAAAGAACCCCTACATACCATATGCAAGCAGAAACTTGGCATCTAGATCAAGGCACCAAGGAGCACGTGGAGGTTATCAGGTTTGAGGATGGGGTTGAGGAGGAGAAGAACTTGGTAGAGGGCACGTCCAGATTATCTGCTACAACTGCGGATAGCCAGGGCACTATGCGTGAGAGTGCCAGAATCTTACACACCTATCATGTCAATACTGCAGACAATTCAACCATACTATAGAAGAATTCCCAATGTTAATAGCTAAAATTCAAGAGAATAAAACGCAGCCTTAGGAGCCGACGTAAAATTTACAAATGTTGAGGGCTAAGCTCTGTGAAGAAGATCAAAGTACTAATATTGTGCTAAGAAGTAGAATGATGACTAGAGTTGATAAGGGTAAATAGCGTGAAGAAGAGGGATGGGTCCACAAAGCTCCAAAGAAAGAATTCAGCTTTGACTTGGATCACACTAAGGAAACTTTTATGGAAGCCAAGAAGAGCTTCGTGGAGGCCTCCACCTCAGGAAGCCAGGGCAAGATGCAAGAACTCAGCACATCTGCAGAGGTTGATACTTCTGTACTCACTACGATTTTGGAGACCTGCATAAAATTGTTTCACGATAGCAAGGTTGTGGAAGGCCTGCAGGAATTACTAAGTAAATGTGCCACTAAGGAAAAGGCAACTGATGAACACCACATGGTCAAAAAAATTATATGATGTCAATGAATAATGTATTTATGGAGTAGTGATCTAATGATACACAATTCTCTTAAATAATACTTAATAGATGTGCGAAATGCATGTTAAGTACTTTCATGAAGATTTTGATAAACTGTGTTATGTTTACTAAATAACTTAAGTAGATCTGGGTGAACACTAATTTAGGGTTGTTCTGTGATATGCATAAGCAGATAAATTGACTTTTAAGGGTCCGCAAAGGCTGATCGTAGTCCTTCACGGAGGTATGAAGGCTATTTTAACAGAGTTTTACTATCGAGCCCTAAGGGCTTATCGATCTATGCGAAGGCAAACCTGAGGTGCTAAAAGACATCACACTCGTCTCTGGATGCAGAAACATGGTTCTTGCATCCCCCCATACTGCTTCCGGTGAGACTGCAGCTTGTGCTACACGGGTTGTTGCCAAAAGGGCCAAAAATGTAGGGATTTGTTGGTTGATGCAACCTACTTTGAACCTTGGTCAAGGCACCCTAATCCAACATTTAATTTCTACAAATCTGTGGGCCATGATGAGCACCATTGTTGAAGCTATGAGCTAATGATGGAAAGAACCCCTACATACCATATGCAAGCAGAAACTTGGCATCTAGATCAAGGCACCAAGGAGCACGTGGAGGTTATCAGGTTTGAGGATGGGGTTGAGGAGGAGAAGAACCTAGTAGAGGGCGCGTCCAGATTATCTGCTACAACTGCGGATAGCCAGGGCACTATGCGTGAGAGTGCCAGAATCCTACACAACTATCATGTCAATACTGCAGACAATTCAACCATACTATAGAAGAATTCCCAATGTTAATAGCTAAAATTCAAGAGAATAAAACGCAGCCTTAGGAGCCGACGTAAAATTTACAAATGTTGAGGGCTAAGCTCTGTGAAGAAGATTCAAAGTGCTAATATTGTGCTAAGAAGTAGAATGATGACTGGAGTTGATAAGGGTAAATAGCCTGAAGAAGAGGGATGGGTCCACAAAGCTCCAAAGAAAGAATTCAACTTTGACTTGGATCACACTAAGGAAACTTTTATGTAAGCCAAGAAGAGCTTCGTGGAGGCCTCCACCTCAGGAAGCCAGGGCAAGATGCAAGAACTCAACACATCTGCAGAGGTTGATACTTCTATACTCACTACGATTTTGGAGATCTGCATAAAATTGTTTCACAATAGCAAGGTTGTGGAAGGCCTGCAGGAATTACTAAGTAAATGTGCCACTAAGGAAAAGGCAACTGATGAACACCACATGGTCAAAAAAATTGGCAACGATAAGGCACGAATACAGTGAGAGATGAGGCTAACAACGCAGATAGGTGATTATGAGATGGACTAGGTCATCTTAGATCTAGGGCCCAATGCGAATGTTTTACCAAACTAGATATGGGAAATGATGGGGAGACCTACGCCGTAGTGGTCTCCAATTCAGCTCAAGATGGTAAACCAGTAGAAAATTATCCCCATGGGACAATTATATGGGGTAACTATGGATATTGAAGGTGCGAGTGCGGTGGAGGACTTTGAAGTTATAGAAATTGTCGATGATAGTAATCCTTACCATCGCGCTCCTGGGAATCGATTAGGCTATTGATATGAATGGGATCATCAATTTGAAGAAAAGAACATTGTCGTTTGAAAGAAAGTCACTTAGGGTTATGGTGCTCCTGGACCTTGCAGAAGGGGCAGCTATACTGAACTGGTCTGCGATTAGGAAGAAAGTGATGATGAGCTGGATCAAATTTACAAGATAACAGTGCAAGATTAGGACTGGATCAATCTTACAGCAGAGGGAAGATTGCATGGGACTGGGAGAGTTCCTAAACCTCTAATTCATACAAGGAGTTAGAGCATAGGCATAATCGCTTACATGAAGTTTCTACATTGCAATGCAATATGATGACAAATTCGTTGCGTTTTGTCTTATTGGAGGTAAGAAAATTACCTTATTATAATGGTTTAATTGACGTAGGTCTATTTTTGGATGAATTTGAGCATGAATTCACTAAGGACCACGACTTCCAATAATTAGATTTGGCGTTGTACACTACCCCTGCACGATGGTGGGGTACGCATAAGGATAGTTTTGTTAGATGGTGAGATTACAGAAGAATGATGAAGCTATAGTTTGGGCATACTAATACCAGAATGAGTGAGAAGTATAATGGAAAGGATGATCTACATGACCACCTAGAAAAATGGACTAAGGCGCGGGGGGCCAAACTGCAGCCCCAATGGGTGCAGATATTTTGTCATACCTTCGACACAATCCTGATGAACTGGTATCTTGAAACAGAGCTATGGCATGGAATTGTGGAATGGGATGTCTTTAAGGAAGGGCTCTTATTGAATTTAAGTTCTGAAGATGGGTTCGTAAGCATCGATGAAGTGCTACAGGAGATTAAAGTAGTTATCTTAATAACACTGAAGGAACCTATGGAATGGACCCAACCATACTGGAGCACCGAGCTATGCCATGCCTTGGAATGATATAATGTGACCGCTGAAGAGGAAGAAAAATACCCAAGGAACATCAATATTCCGGAGGAAAAAGGGCATCGCGAAGTCAATGGTCGACAAATAGAAGACCTGAACAGCTCCGCACCTTTGAAAACAAAGAAAGTAAACATTGGCACTGAAGAAGAACTGAAGTTCCCAAAAATCAGATATTATTGGTATAGCACCATAGTAGATAAAGTTGTTGAATTACTTTGCAAATATCAGCATCTCTTCCCCACTAATTTTTCAGATTTAAAGGGAATAATTGGCGATTTGGGTGTTATGAAGATCACATTAAAGTTGGACGCGAAGCCTATTAAATAGAGGCCTTATCACCTTAATCCTAAGTATAAGGAAAAGGTTCACCAAGCTCTAGATATGATGCTAGAGCCATGCATCATAGAAGTTGTTGAAGAATCTAATTGGGTGAGCTTGATGGTAGTTCAAAAGAAGAAACAAGAAGGAAGAATAAGGATTTATATATATATATGCAGAAGCTTAATGATGCATGTGTCCACGATCCATTTCCGACGCCATTTATAGACAAAGTGTTAGACAATGTTGGAGGGTAGGAGGCCTATTCCTTTACTGATGGGTTTTCAAGGTATCATCAAATCAAGATTGCCCGAGAGGATAGGAGAAAAATGACCTTCGTGATGGAGCGAGGTTGTTTTCTGTATACTGTGTTGCAATTTGGACTAAAGAATGTGCCTGCATATTTTCCCGTATAGTCATAGCAGCGTTCAAGGAGTTCATTCACAAGTTTCTGGAAGTATACTTTGATGACTTGATCGTGTTTGGATTAGTGAAGTGCCATGTAGCGAGTCTGCACCTGATGTTGGATACATGTTACAGATACCAAATAGCGCTGAATTTGAAAAAATGCATATTTTGTGTTCCTTTTGGGATCTTGTTGGGTCATGTTGTGTGTAAGCAAGGATTGATGGTGGATCCTGCAAATATTGTGGTAATTGTGAACTTAGAGGCCCTTAGGAATGTCAAGTAGTTGTGCGCAACGCTGGGACATATGGGATATTATAGAAAATTTATCAAAGCTTATGCTCAAATTACTGTGCCCATGGAGAAACTGCTAAAGAAGGATGCAACATTTTGTTGGGGCAAATAGTGTCAGTGCAGCTTAGATGTGTCGAAAGGAATGATGGTCACTGCGCCAATCTTGGTATTCCTTGATTGGAAAAAGGAGTTTCATGTACATGTGGATGCTTCTTGCATTGCGTTGAGTGTAGTGCTAACACGGGATGGTGAAGGAGAACTGGACCATCCTATCACCTACATAAGTAGGAAGTTATCGAAGGCCAAGAAAAATTATTCAAAGACAGAGCACGAAGGGATGGCCATGGTCTATGCACTGCAAAAATTTAGGCATTATATGTTAGGAGGGAATTTCAAGATGTATAGAGATCATTCTACCTTAAAATACCTGGTCAACAAGCCTATTTTGGGGGGGGGAATTTGTAGATGGTTGTTATTATTTCAGGACTATGACTTTGAAGTCATTGTCAAGCCAGGGAGGATGAATGTGGGCCCTAACCATCTCTCAAAAATTGAAACAAGTGAAGAACCTAGTAATTTGGAGGAAGGGTTTCCACATGCACAACTCTTTGCAGTGCACGTAGAGAATGACCATTTTGCATACATTATTCATTTCTTAACTACGGGGATGGCACCAAAAGGATACACAAGTCAACAAAGGAAGGAAATAGTAGTGTGTGTAGCCAACTTTTCAATCATTCCAAGGCATTTGTATAAAATGGGTGCCGATGAAATATTACGGAGATATGTGCCAAACTTTGAGCATGATAGCATTCTCACCGAGCCTCATGGGGGAGTTGTGGGAGGCCATTATGTAGGAAAAGAAATTGCACAGAATATTTTGCATGTAGGTCTATGGTGGCCAACATTGCATAAGGATTCCAAGGCATAATGTAAGGCATGCGATGCATGTCAAAGAACCAGCTGACTATCGCGAAGATATGAGCTACCACTACATCCTCAGGTATCTTTGCAGGCATTTGAGAAGTGGGAAATTTATTTTATTGGTCCAATCCAGCCCCTTGGAAAGAAAATGGGCACACGTTACATTATCACTATGACGGAATATCTAACCAGAGGGGCAGAAGCATAACTCGTTAAGGATTTCACAAGGGCTACAACTGCAAAATTCTTGTTTGATTATGTCTTAATAAGGTCTGGATGCCTGAAAGTGTTGATGAGTGACTAGGGCATGCACTTTGTTAATGAAATGATCAATGTGTTGACTGAGGAGTTTGAGGTCTACCATCAGAAGAGTACACCATATCACCTGCAGGTAAATGGATTTCTCGAAGCTTTTAACAACGTTTTGGAGAACACACTGACGAACATCTGCAATGCATAGTAGAATGACTGGGATGTACACATACCTGTAGTGCTATGGGCTTATATGACTACTTGTAAGAAGCTAATAGGATAAACGCCGTTCAGTTTGGTCGATGGGGTCAAAGCCGTAATGCCAATGGAATACATTGTGCTGAGTCTATGCATAACAACTTTGACAGATATGGCGGATCACGAGGCCTTGGAAGAACAGCTCATGCATCTCATGGAGCTCTAAGAAGACTAATTTTTGGTAGGATTCCATCATCGAGTATAGAAGGAATGTGAAAAAGTATGGCATGATCGCCATATCAATGTTCGCACATTCAAGGTAAATAATCTTGTCCTGTTATATGATAGTAAGTTACCTAAATTTCTAGGTAAATTCTAGATGCATTGGCTAGGGCCATATATTGTCAAATAAATTAAAGATGGGAGCACAGTTCAGCTCGCGAAGCTAAATGGGTAACCCTTCTCAGGAAGAGTGAATGGAAGGAGGTTCAAGTTGTATACATGGGATCCTACAAAATGACTATATGGTAGAAGGATAGTATTAGTGCTCTAGGAAGTTGCAAGGGAGCACGAGAGTATAAACTACATTATCTGGCTTGGATGATAATGCACCGAGCAAGTTGCGTGGAGAGTGAAAAATATTTAACAAATGAACTTGTGCTCAAGAAGTTGTGCCATTGGGGAAGGTACCATGCAGCCCAACAGAAAAATGACCGTTGGAGTTAGTGTTCATGACTTGACGGCTGGAAAATAGTTAAAAGGTGCAGGGTGGTAGTAATTAAGGAAAGAATCTTTGGAGATCTGCCACCAAAACAATATTTATTATCAGAATTTGGGGGGAACAATTAGATTTGAATTCAAAACCCCCTATAAATTATGCGTGCCGGTCCAACAGAGAAAACTTTTCACTCTAAGACTTGTTAGTGAATTTGATTGTCTATCGCATATGATTTGAGCATTCTAGGAAGAATTGTTCTCATTTGAAAACTGTTCTCCCATAGCCCGAGAGTTATTTATGGAGAGAATGACTGCCACTAACCCCGCTGAAGCCCTAAGTTTGGGAGCAGCTGTGTCCGACGCACAAGGACCAGAAGTGTCTAGTGTAGAGGCTATGTCTGTAGTGCCCATAGCGCTGAGGTCACCTAGGCCAAAATAGACTATGGCTAAGGAAAAGAAGCCAGCTGTGAAGGAAAAATCAAAGAATTCGGTGCTAGTGACTATGTCATCGAGGAAGCATACTGAAACATATGCAAAGCACAAAAAGGATAAGTGGCGAGAAAAAGTAGTCGACCTAGAGCAGGAAGAATTCTAGGGAATGGAGGATATTGATGCCGAAGGAGTGGAGCTTACGACAAGGCTGCATGAGTATATCCCTCCATGCAAGGGAAAAGCTAACGTGACAAAGGATCCTGATATGGGAAAATTTTCAATGTAAACAACTTTGCTGCCTGAGCAAGTTGTGTTTGAGGGTCCTAGGCTAGTGCATATTCCATTGCTCAAAATGGAAGATTGGGACCTTGTGGACCACATAAAGTTTCCACACTTGGAGACTCACAAGTACATGTAGAAAACATACTTTGAAGACAAGGGGGTTACAAATTTGGATCCCATAAAGTGGGTGCACAGTGTTGAGCAGTCAAGGTTGCTCATTCTGCTATTGGTGCCACATTATCACTGGACCCCCCTTAATACAATATGTTTGCACCAGCTCCTTGCACTAGTGCATGATGGGTGCCTATGGATAGGAGAGCCTATCCCTATCACTGACATGTTGATCCACAAGATCACTAAGTTACCTTACAAAGGCGCGAACCCTACCAAGGATTTTGGAGGAAAAACCAAAGAGAAAGAGTTGGCAGATAAAATGAAGAAGGAGTTTGGTCTGATAAAAAAGTCACGTGGGTAATATATCACCTCCATATTAGACCCGGTAGTATAGTTGGCTGCCTAAATTCTAGTAGGAAAAATAATGAGAAAATGTCGCGCAAATGAAGTTCCAGTGCTGGTCATTTCACTCGCCTCTCAGTGCGCAAAAGGGGTTCAGTACAATTGGGCCAAGTATCTATGTTAGGAGTTCCTCACGAATTGTTGTGAGGCCTGGGACAAGAGTAGACCATTTCATTACACTTGGCTATTGTTGTCGATTTTTTTGGTTGCCTGGAAGCTATTGGAGGATAGCCAGTTTCCTCCGCGCAAAGAAGAATTGGCCGAGGCAGCGCAGTTAGCGTCTTTATGGACCTCAAAAGATCTAGAGTGCATTAAGGAGACAAATATCTTTTGGGTTCTGATGGAGATGGATATGCATATGGTAGTTAACCAATGGCTGAGGTTGTCTCCCACCTTGTACGTGTAGCTATCAACTTATGCAAAATTCAAAGCCAATTTTCGTAGGGTCTCGATCAAAGCGTGTAGGGATCCTGAGCAGAAATGGCACCCGTTGCCTTATATGGTGATTGATACAAATATCTAGGAAGTTGTGGGGCTTTGGCTATAGGAATGGTGCATGCTTACTGTGTTAGATGCAGGAATAAGCATAGGTGCACAAATCTCTTTTGCGTATAAGCAGAAGGATGCCACCAAGCAAGTTGCGCGCACATTGGTTGTGCAAAAGAAGAAGGAGGCTATTACAATAGCTGCAAAGAATGCCCACATGGAGAAGGATTATACTAACAAAGCACAGGTAGAATTCGATTAGAAGGAGCAGAGGATAGCGATAATTTTTCTTCCCACCACACCCATGAGAAAGAGCTGTCAAGGAAAGGAGGAGGTGGTGGTGAGGAGAAAACCACTCCATTCATCATGAAGAAACACGTGCAGGAGTAGTAAGGTGGGCAGTGAAAGAAATAAAAGTTTGATAATCAGATGCATGTTGATCCCAGGATGCTGACAAAGGGTGATCTTGATTAGATTGGCGACAAAATTCGGGACACAACGACAGAGGTGTTGCAACAATTTGAGCATAAATACATGCAGACACTCGGGAGCATCTAGAAGGATCTGCGTGAGCTGCAGATCGAAGAAAACAGAGTTCAAGTAGATGTAGGGAAGGTGAGCAGTGCACAAGCAAGCCTAACATAGGGAAGGAGTGTAGTATCATAGATTGACTGGCTACAGGATGTTATAGTATTTCCTTTACCTGAACGGTCTATTTGTGCGGAGTTCGATGAGAATTACACAATGCTTCACAAAGTGAAAGACATGGGACTAAACCTTGCCATTGCCGCTTGAGTCCCTTAACGCACTACATTAGGGGGTTTTTAATGAGCTACAAATCAGAGAACAACATGCACTCATTGTCATCAGTGAGTTCAAAGTCAACAATCAACAATTTTTCATATAAAATACTCAGGCCCTGAAGGAGTAGGAGGAGTTGCACACACAGCGTCAGAACCTAATCACAACAATCGAGCAGGCCTACAAATCTATACTTGAATTGGGTATATACCTGATGATGCAGAGGCTTCAAACAAGGTCAAGAAATTGGTTGCTTCAGTACACACTTTGAAGGAGAAGGTTGGCAAGGTGACTTTTGACCTCTAGATGCAATTAGCTGAGTTGCAGTTAAAGTTGCAGCCAACCACACCACTAGAGGTTCGAGAACAAAGGAACGTGGAAATTAAAGAATCTATGGCTCGGCTATATGTTGTTGTTTAAGGGTGCGACAAGCTCTTCACTCAGGCATTGGGCCTCTGGGATACCTTCTAGGAGTATACTATGATATAACGGTTGAGCATGAGACTTAGGGAAGTGCAACAACAATATGATGAAATCAGCACGACAACATGGACATTGGCTCCAATCCAACATTTCACGTGCTTACAGGAAGGTAAAGAAAAATTGTTGCACATTCAGGAATTGCAAAAGAATAAATCTGTGCTCAGCGCATGGCTTGAGCCCTGAATAGAGGAAGCCAACCATTTCTCATAGACCATTCCTGAGAAGCTAAAGGATATGCAGTAGAAATAGCAGACTACACAACTGGCAGTAGAGGGACCAACCACAGAGAAACTAGTCCAGGAGGTGCAGCAAGCAGCGGAACAGAGTACAACGGAGCTACAAGCATTAGCCAAGGCCTTTAGTGAACTCTGCCAAAAAGTAGAATAACCGGTTGAGTGACTTGAGGGTGAGTCACGATCTTTGTGTTGGGGGCCTATTAGGATGGGGTCCCTAGGGGCAGAATGGAATTAATTAGTCCTTTTTTGTATACAGTTTTGTAAAATATGTAAATTCTTTGTGATTTGTGGAAGCAGAGTGCATAAATGAAGAAGAGTTAAAGGGGATTAGCCCCTTTTTTTCAGTAAAGTTTGATTCGGTTTTAAGATTCACCCATAGTCCACAAACCATGCCATTGTATGGAAAAGTCTATAAATATTTGAGTCTTAGTGAGAGGAAAAAGTAACTTAGATAGAGGATTGGGTTCATTGAAGAGTCTTGAGCAGGATCTAAGGCAGGAAGGTTCTACTTCCTGTCCTTAGGTAGAGAAAGGAAGGCTCCGCAGCTGAGTGCGCAGACCCCTACAACTGTGTGTGCATGGAAGTTTGAGTCTGTAATAAATGGATTGAAGATCAACAAAGACAATTTTCCAAAGAATTACTGATTATTTATGTTTATCTCTCTTAATGTTGTATGTTGCGGATAGATGACATGTTTTATGAATTATTGATTAAATTCTATGCGACTGTATTGAATTTATCTTAATAACATATGAAATGAATTCTTAGCCACTTCTGCGAAGATTATGGTGATTTCTTTTATGTTTTCTAACGAATTAAGTAGATCTACACGGACTCCAATTTAGGATTTCTTTCTGATGTGCATAAGCAGGTGAATCAACTATTAAAGGTCCACAAGGACTGATCATGAGCCTTTGCGAAGGTTAGAAGGCCGCTTTAACTAAGTTTCAGTAACGTGCCCTAGGATTTTATCAATATGTGTGAGGGTAGATCCAAGGCACTGAAAGACATCACACTAGCCTCTGGAAGCAGAAACTTGGTTCTTTCATCCCCCCATACTGCTTCAGGTGAGACTGCACACTGCTCTATGTGGGTTGATACCAAAAGGGTCAGTAGTGTAGGGATTTGTTGGTTGGCGAAACTAACTATGAACCTGGGTCAAGGCCCCCTAAGCCAACACTAGCCATAGAATGTACATGTATGCACCATGAATTATTTTTTTATGATGACCACCTCATCATGGACCCACTCTAAGATAAATCTCTCATCATGTGTCATGGATGGATATTCCGCCAACCTATCATCACGACTTTTCTGATGGTGCTTCCTGATGGTCGCAAAACCTAACTGTCGTAATGTGGGCCATATAATATCTTGATTAGACACTTTGTCTCTTTAATGGACTTTGTATTAGGTCAAGCACCAACAATCAAGCTAAATACAATGCTGTCATAGGTATCTTGGTCGATGCTTCCCACTTAGGTATCCATCACCTACATGTATTCCTTGATTCCTAGCTGGTTGTATCAAAGTTGAAAAAGACTTTTCAAGGTCATGATTCACACTTTTTTGGAAGTATCTGCATGCACAAAGGTTAGCTTAAACTTTTGATCATATCTAATTTATACATATACCAAGGGATGAAAATCATACAATTGGTCTTATAGCTAATCAAGTCTTAGATTGGCATGCATCAAATATATATAACCATCAAGATACATAAACCATAAACATGATATCCATCTCAATCAAATGCAAAAATACATCAAATGTATAAAATCATAAGATACATCATAAGAGCCAAAAAAAACCTCGTCTCGTATATACATATCAAAAAATATATGAGTATAAAAAATATTTGTACCTCTATTGGCTCATGGCCAGTAAAAATATGGGATCATCCTCATAAAGGGTGCTTTCCCTAGTACATACATCTGATCATATACATCTAGGGTAGGGGCTCTCACCCCATCTCCTAAGGACCAATATTCTCATCGGGTGCCAAAATCGGAACAATGGTGGCCATTGCCATCGCAATATGTCAAAGAATTGATCAATTTTCCAGATCACATGCCATCACCATCTCCACCACCACCTCTCACAACCTTGCCCAGCCATCCTTGGAAACCCCCCTGGTCAAGGCCTTAGATTGTCCCTGGGCATCCTTGTAGTCTCAAAGCCACGCTACCAAAACTACTGACTAAGCCTCTACTACCTCAACACGCTCTCATTGTATCTTTGTCTCCATAGTAGCAAATGATTTGGTCCCCTCCCGAGAGGGACCACTGATCTCAAGTCATTGACACTGTGTCGACCTCTCAAGCCCCTCCTTCCGGATATCCTGTCATTTCTGTGGTACAGAAGGATCACAAACCACCCTCATAGGGCATGGATCGTTGTCGAACAAAAAAGCAAGTGGTCATCCATGCAACCCCACATCTGTAAGAACAAATACATGATACAAACACCATATAAAAAATCCATCATAAAGAATACATGTCAAAAATCTAAAGTGCAGAAATAAAACAAGTCACATACCTACTGCCCCCCAAGCATCACTGAGCGGAAACCCCATATCTCAATCACCCATAAAGTCCACTCTGCAATACTGGAACTCCAAAATCATTAGAGGGTTGGACATAAACCAACCCTCCACCTTGGCATTCCAATAATGCCTTGTTGTACCTCCACCAACCCGTGGCATCACAGGAACCCACCATCTCATCCTAAGATCCCTAGCAGGACCTGGGGACACTGATATAAAAGCTTGTATCATCACAACCCTCTGATATAAGATGCTACACAATATGTTGGCATAGAAAAATCTTTGAGTGGATCCTTGCAGCACCTCTGTCAACTGGGAGACCATCCCCCTATACACAAAGCTAGCCCAGTCGACAAAATTCCCTGTCTGTAGCTTCTGTAGCACTACGACCACATGCCTCGATACCTGGTGTGAGGCCATCGAACCTGCCAATGGCATGATCATCGATATCGTTTCTCACTTACTAATATCCACGATAGATGGTACCCCGATACACCCATCGTTAATAGGGTTGGGCCTACGATGGACCTATGCTCATCTCCAAATGTTCTCCTGCCTAGATGGCATGGGATACAATATAACCTCTCCTCAAGGTACCAACTTGTCATAAAGTAGACATCCACAGTTGCACTGATTAGTAGATTGAACCCTTGGATGACAAATATCTGTCAATCTATGTCCTACAACTAAACCAAAAATCGCAACTCATCTGCAATATCAAGAGGAGGTTTTGAAGGAACTTCAACAACCCCTAGCTAGCTAATGTACTGCTAACCATAGGATCCTCTAGGACTGCCACCCACAATAGCTGACAATATCTCTCTCTCCAGAGCCTACCAATCCCGCCATCAAGGATATAAGAAACAAATCTGCCTCCTAGGCTATCAAAAATCATTTTTTCAATCAACGTGAGGTTATGGACATCACATGCGCAATATATGCATGTATGTTTCTCAAGAATATGCACCGTGTGTGTGTCTGCCACAGTATAACCCACAAAGACAACATTATCATGCCCATGTGTTTGCTTGTTGATATAACGCATCATCTGAGCATCTGTTAGTGAAATAGATGCATGGATTGTGCGACCTGGGGCAGCCAAGTAGTGACATCAACAAAGCAATGATGTCATGGATTTGGGCCAATAAGTCGCACAAATGGTGTGGATGTCAACCCCTTACCCATGGGGTCTCCACCTGAGTACCTTGGAAACACATGGACACCATGCAACTATCACTCAGTCTCCCGCGTGGTCCAAGAATTTTTACCCTAAAATATTTCGTACAAGGCACCCCTATATGGTCTACCTTGCCTAGTCCACAAAATTGATAAAGTAAAGGTTTAGTGTTCTAACCTAACTATCCATGAGTGCTACCCTAGTACACCAGTTGATTGCAATGGCAAGAAAAAACTCTTGGATCAGGTCTAGGTTCCCAAAATAGAAAGTGAAAATGAGGTCGTATTTGGCCCACTTTGCCTTATATATTTCCCTTTCCAACATCTTCTCAAGCCCAGTACAAGATCTCAGGATCTCTGTTTTCAAAACCATCAAAGACATAAGGATCAGAACCACATCATCTTAATCATGGTATCCTTCATTCCGTTTCAACCCATAACTCATTTTTTGGACCTGTCACATGCTCAGAGTACCACTTTAAGTGCACCTTCTCTTGTTTTTCAATTGCTCTGGATCAGTCGCTTTCAGATTATTTATATTCTAGAAACAAATATGTTTTCATTTTGGGTATTGGCTTTTAAATTGTAGTCACATCAACAAAATTCATGTTAGGTTCAACACCCTAGTGGCCAGTAACAAATAAGATATCAGTCATTACTCATCATAATAGGCTTCCCACAATGCTTTGCATATCCTGACATAATTTCTCTCAAATGAACCATAGGTTCCATCATCTCAACCATGTTTACCATCGCCTCCCCCTGCATATGGTAAACATCCATGCCGATTAATAGAGCCTCCCCACTCATGAATCAACTCATGATATAGACCCCTACATACTATTGGGATCCATGACCATATACCCAAGCCCGGGAACCACTTCAGATTACATGCCTTTAGGATCAACCTCATTCTTCTTCATTCATTTCTTACCAACCCCATTTCTGGGCCACCCCTTGAATGTTGTGACAGATCAAGACAGATGCACGACCATGTTCTACGTTTGGCCTACCGTTCACCCATATTACAGTAGACCATCTACATCACTTCATCCACCTCACCAACCCAACACAGAGACCAACCAATGGGGCCCCCACCCTCAGCAAAAATAACATACCTCCATATAGGTCACCATTCTCATGGGGTGCCTCTCTCCATGTTTGTACATCCAAGCCACCTTCATATTCTTTTAGCAACTATATAAAGATTTTTTTTAGGAAAAAGATTCCCACCCATATTTTCATGTATTTTTACTAAGCAGCAGTTTCTAGTCACCCTTGGTTAGAGCTCGCACATAATCATCTACCCTTTTCATGCCAATCAGAACATGCTTACACCTAACGTGGAAATCCTACCGACTCTAGGGCCACCCATATCAGCAAACGTGTTTTGACTGCCACCATTTTCATAATAGCTCTAACCTCAGGCCAGTTGTCCATATCCACTCATATCATCAGCTTTCATTATCATGCCTTGACTAACCCACACTATTACAATCAATTTTCATGTTACATTGATTCCCCAAATCAGCATGTTAGGCGGATGACCCTTCTTTTCTATTGACTTCAATACTCATATTCCAGGATCGAGGCAGTACCTTGGATACTCCCCCCTTGAAGGGATATACTCCCCCTGACATTCCACACCAAGAGAAGCTTTCATGTCAACGTTGTATCATACTTAATGACCATTGAAATTCTTTCATTTAGTCGAAGACCCCCACATCACTAAGCACCACATTCATTAGTGCTTACATCATCATATGAAGGAGGTACCCAAATTTGAAGACCCAGGCATACCTCAACACCTCATTGAATAGTGCTTCAGATTTATTATGCATGGGGGAACCATATTTAGTCTATTTTTCAAAGAAATGCCCTTGAGGACGTCATCGGTTATCGTCATCATCATCAACATGTCAACCACCACAATGTTGACTGGAAAAAACCATTTCCTGTCTAATTGTAATAATTCATCTCTAGTCATCATAATGAGCATGGGACATGACTGCCTCATGTACACACTTTTTTACTTTTTAGGTTTTCTTCAGAGCATGGTTATCCTTTATAATCAGTTAAGAGGTTTCCCTACTCATCTCCGAAACAAGTTATCCTCTCTATCAAGAAGTTGATCAGAGTATCCATCAGAATAGAAAAATGTGATGTATTTCAGTTATGCATTTTCTCCTAACCTCATACATTAGGGGGAAACTCTTAACACCAGAAAATTGTACACATGTTTTCACAATCCAAAAGATGTTAAAATTCATCCAGTAGAATGCACGAGTAAATATTTTCCAGCTGAAGACATTATGAAGTTTAAAAAATGATTTTATCCTAAGGTCCAAATTTTATGGAGTTTAAAAATAGAAGTATATGTGGTTATTTCTTCGATAGTTGTGAACCGCGTGGTATTTCCTTCAAAATCTATGTAGTCGAGAAAATGGCCGACTCAGCGAATTCAAGACCACTTCACACACTTGGAGGTGATTCCTGATAGGATCTCAGTTTAGGATAGTCGAATTTGAGTCACCCTGGAGATATGCAACCCTTAATGGAATCATCTTATCCTACTCATGAGTCATTTTCATTCATGAGCCAAGAGAGGGAATATGGATTCAAACATTCTATATAAACAGGCCATGGGAGAACCAAAATATGAGACAATGTTATGCTAGCCAAATTTCTATCAGAGCAAACCAACATTTCATTGCTGAAGCAAAGAAAGTAAGAACACTATCATGTTTTCCATATTGCTTCTAAGAAATCCTTCATCTTAGTGACAGGAGAAGAGTCCACCATTAAGAGAGTCTTCATACTTATTTGAGAGAGAGGAGAAGCTTGCAAAGAGATTGAGGAAAGGAACCTCCATGCTGAGGATTTTTTAGCACCATAGCTCAAAGAATTCTCTTCAAGTTCTTAGTATTCATCTATTGTATTAAAATTATACTACCAACAGTCAATAAAGGGAGTTTTTTTCATTATTTTATTGACTTGTTTTCTCCATTGAGCATTGTTTGTGTATTTATCTCTTTGTTTTAGTTCATGTTTGTATATGCATTGTTTTCACTATATGCAATGCCTTTTTTATCCAATTCTTTTCACTAACAACACCAAATCTTTCTATGTTCCTTTACAGGGAATAACCAACTATTAAGGAGGTGTCTTTTCGTATACTATTGCTACAAAAAAACTATCACAGGTTTCATGGGTACACTCAAGGTTCTCTTCTTGAATGTATCATAATTTCCATTCGAACCTGACTTGACCTAAGGAGTCTTCCCAAATAAATAAGAAGAATTGATAGATAACCAATTGTTGTGGTTGTCACATTTCTCATTTATTTCATCACATGGCCCTTTAAATCCATACACTCTTTCACAGAAGGTCTGATTTATGTACATTGAATGGAACATGGAAAACAAGATAGAACATGACTTGACACGACAAACGTAAGACAAACAATGGACAACATGGAAAGAAAAATGTATAAGGAATGAAGATTAGAGCTACTATTGAAAGTAATGCTTCAAATCTCAGCCATTAATGGGAAGAGGGTCAATCCTCCCATTTAAGTATTTCAACTTGAAAGCATTGTGACTAAGTTTCTCTTCGATGGTCTAAGGGCCTATCCACAGAGATTGGAACATAGTTTTTTTTCCTTTCTCTTTGTGGGAATTATCCCACTTCAATACTAAGTCACCCATATCAAAACTCTTAGTCCCTACAAATTTCTTATCAAATCAGCGCTTGATACAACTTTGATGTACGAAAAATATTTATTTAGATTTGAGCCTTTCTTCCTCAAGTTTAAGCAAGATATCTATCCTTTCTTGAACCAGAAATCATGGTTTGTCTTGTGACTCTTGGGAGAGATGCAAGGATGGGAGATATAGGTTAGGTGGAAAGATAGATCCTTTACTGTATATGAGGAAGTATGGTGAAGCTTTAAGATAGGATTTTGGAGTTACCCGGTCATCCTATAATGTGCTCACCAAAGCATTATGTCAGTTCCTTTGTTTAGAGAAAGCGGTTTTCTTAAATATGTGAATAACATTCTTATTGGTTTATTATGCTAAAACGTTTCCCTTTGGGTAATAATTTGATGCATGCTTTACAATACCATATTCCAATGCAAACTCATAAAGTTTCAATGAGGCAAAATAGGTTCCATTATCAAAGAAAAGTTATGATGTTCTACTTTAGATATTGGGTGACTTCTTCATTGTTGAATTTCCTTAAAGGAACTTCTTAGGTCCATCGAGTAAAATAATATGTTTTTGTTAAAATGTATTAGTGTTGATTTGATGAGTGTGGAAATATTTCTCCAATAACATCTAGTCCACAGTGTTGGAATAGTTCCTCAACTTCTACCAGTAGTAGTGGGCTGGCTAACTTTTGGTCTCTATCAACACATCTATGACAATTTGGGCACTTTCGGGCATAATCATGAGCATCCTTAAATAACGTGGGCCAATAGTAACCAACTCTCATTACTTTGTGTGTGGTTGTATCACCCACAAACTTTCCACCTCTTGGTCTATCATGGAAATCTCTTAATTCCTTCTCTATGTCTTGAGGCTCTAGGAATCTTAGCAAGGCACCATTATGGTGCTCTCTAAAAATCACTCCATGAACGAGATGATAAGAAAGAGATTTAAGGAAAATTTTCCTCCTTTGTTTGTTCGATAAATGTGTGGGCAAGGTGTCATGTTCTAAGTATTGTTGTATATCTGAATATCATGGTGTTGTTGAGCTTGTCAAAGGGGCTTGTTCAACATTATACATTTATATTTCCCGCTCGCATCCTAAAATATCTTACTTTAGATCATCCCTTGCTTCTACTGTGATTTGACAGAGGCCATGACCCTTAATGGTATGAACTGGCTTAAACTCTAGATCATATTATTACAAATAGGAAATCCTATTTTCCCTCTTCTGACCCAACTTCTATTGCAAAAAGAGTGCTATGACCATTGGATAAGGCATGCATATAATTATGTGATCTCCAAGAAGATAGGGCTTTAAATGCTTAACTTCCTTATATGCCGCAAAAGCGTGTTTATCAATCGAAAATTAGTTAAACTCTAACCCCTGTAAGCCAAGACTGATGAAAGAAATAGGTCGTTCATTTCCTCGGTATCCTTTTGTGTGAATATGATTGCAATAGATGAATCTAAGGTGAAGATATAAAGCAGGAAATCCTTACCATAATCAATACTAAACAATGCATGTGCATCAGAAATAGCCTATTTGATATGACCAAAATCATCCTTTTCCCTTTTGTCCCATTTTTAGATTACATCTTTCTTTATCATCTCTTGTAATGGTATAGCTATTTGTCCCTAGGAAAGATTGCATAGCCTTCTTGTTTATAGGGAATGGGATTTGAGCTATAGTTTTTCTATAAATTTGATATAAATTGCAATTGGTCAATATTTCGAACTAAAAAAAAGAGACAATTCTACTCTACTGATCTGAAGAATGGAAATCAAAATTTAGAACAACATTCGTAGACATGCAACAAGAAAAGTGATCAAAATGGAAATGGAATTAACCCATGGTATTCATCCACCTATGGAATTTACCCATGGTATTGTAAGTAGCATCCACCCATGGTATTGTGACATCCACGCATGGTATTCATTCACTCATGGAATTGACCCATGGTATTGTGACATCCACCCATGGAATTAACCCATGGTATTATGACATCTACCCGTGGTATTGTGACATCCACCCATGGTATTCATTCACCCATGGAATTGACCCATGGTATTGTAACTGAAAAATACTATAAGTAACAAGTCACATTTTGTAAAAGGACAGTTTGTCTGCCACAATGTAGCTTTTACAGTTATTCTCCATTTTAATAAAAAAATTCTTTCTGGTTTTGTTTATTGGGCATTCTCCTATTCCTCTTCTAGCATTTCAATTTTTTAGATCTCAGGGGCCTCTCCCCCAAAATCCATTTCAATCTTTTAGATCTTGGGGGCCTCCCCCCAAGATCTGGATTAGTGGTATCGGAGTAGGTAATGATTCCATGGGAATGATGGCTTCATGCATATTTCAGTTTCAAATTTTTGCAGCAATATTCAACAAACTTCAGGCACACACTACGACCTCCATAGAGTGCTTTCTTGGGCCAAGCACGAAGAATTTTTCTTTTTTTCATTTTTTGCAGGAATGTTTTTTTTTGGGGTGGCTAGTTTGCAGATCAGATATGAAACATTTGGTACAATATTTACAAAAACAAATAACATATCTAGATTCCTTGTGAAAAAAAACCAAAATTCCAAAAGCAAATCGGACAAATCAGAGTCTAGATGAGGGAGATATCGCTGATTTAAAATCAGCTATGTTGTAGAATTTTTTTCTGAAGACAACTGGTGGACGACGACTCTCTTATCATTTTTTGAAGTTATTTTGCAGAATTTCAAAAAAAGGATTTTAGATCTGAGCTCCTCTTGAAAAATAGCCTAATTTAAAAAAAATGGGCTGAATCGGAGTTCGAATGTGGGAGATATCGCTCATTTAAAATCAACTATCTTTTCAGAACTTTTGTGACGGTGGAAAAAATTGCAGCATGAATCAGAGGTTCTAGGGTGTCCAGATAAGGATTTCCAAAACATGGGAAGATGCAGGAATGGTCCTTTTGCTTCCAAAAATAGGTTATAATAAATATTCTGAGTTATATTGACTAAGTTATGTCCATTTTAATTTTGGAGCAACATTCGGAGCGAGTTCCCATTGGAGACGTGCCCTCCCACGACACTTTAGTAGGCACTTGCTTCACATTCATTAGTTTCAGCATAGCAGCATTCATCTTGGGTTATTTGGAGACGTGCCTTCCCACCCCAGGCTATGTAGGCACCTACTACTTCATCAACAACCAACATCATGGTTATGGGTCAACTGCACAAAATCCTTGTCATCAAAGTCCATTTGCTAGGCTGCACATTCTTAGTATCATTGTTGGTCACAAGCATTACAAGGCACCTCTATCCTCGGATCTCCGTTTGTCATGGTTATGGGTCATCCACAAACCCGCACTTCATCGAAGTCCATTTTCTAGGCTGCACACTATCAATATCACAGTTGGTCACAAGAATTACAGGGTATCTCTATCCTCGAATCTTCGTTCATCATGGTTATAGGTTAACCACATAAAACCCTTCTCTTCTGTGGCTCTACATATTCAACAAAGGATTCGTAGGAGGTAACTTCACACAATGGGGACCATTGCTTCTTAAGGAGGGAGGAATGATCCAGATGGAAAATTGCATCAACCCATGGTATTCATCCACCCATGGAATTTACCCATGGTATTGTAAGTGGCATCCACCCATGGTATTGTGACATCCACCCATGGTATTCATTCACCCATGGAATTGACCCATGGTATTGTAACAACCACCCATGGTATTCATCCACCCATGGAATTAACCCATGGTATTGTGACATCCACCCGTGCTATTGTGAATTGACCCATGGTATTGTGACATCCACCCATGGTCTTCATTCACCCATGGAATTGACCCGTGGTATTGTAACTGAAAAATACTATAAGTGACAAGTCATTTCTAAGGGAACCCAACTAGGAAAAACCCTTTAAGCCTCTTTGCATTAATCATTTGAATAGAGAAACTATTACAATTGCTTGCTCCATCTCTGAGCACAACCTCCAAAAGAACAATTGTTCTCTCTACTGAATGAGAAACTCTAGCCAATTTTTTTCTCCTCCAACCTCCTATTTCCTTGCGCAAATATGAGAAAACTCAAGCTCCTAAACAATTGGGAAGTCCTTATTTCCTTGTGAAATTCCCAATGAATTGATCTCCTGACTGCATGCAACATTTGTACACTCAACTAGTATACAACTCATGTTACATTAGCCTTGACATCTCCACTTCAATCGAGTAATTTAAATTCCATGCATGCATTATCCATTTTTGAATGATTAGTCAATTACTTGACAAATCTCTGATGTAGACTACTATCCCACTGATCAACTGACCTTCAACTGAATTTATCAATAGTTAGAGGTCAGTTAACTAAATACAACTGAAAATAACTGAACTAGATTGCTAAAATTTAGCAATCACACATGCATAACTATACTCCAAGCCCTCTAACATGAATTTACTAAGTGAACTAAGTGACAAGAGACATGTCACACTAATTATCTGCCTCCAAGTTGTCCTATGGATGTGGAAATTTGATTTACCCAATTTGACTAAGGCTAAAGTCAAATTATTCCTTTATTGCTACATGTTTTAACACTTCCTCTTAGCAAGAAACAAATTTTTCATCACCCCTATCATGCACCCATGGAATTCAAATTTTCCCTTTGACATTTAATTTGTCAATATCTCAACAGATTGTCCCTCAATTAGAATTTACTGTAGAAAAATAATTATCCTCTGCACATAGTCCCACAAACGATGCCACCAGATATCAATGTGCTTGGACCTATCATGAGATATTGGATTCTCAAAGAGCTTAACGCAACTCTGATTGTCACAATAGATCATTGTCAGAACTATCTCTTGGCTGAAAAGACCCACAAGTATTTTACTCATCCCTATGGCCTCACATGTTGCTTGACTTGTAGCCATGTATTTATCCTTTGCTGAGCTAAGTGTCACAAACCTCATCTTCCTATTGTACCAAAAAATAGTTGTAGACCCAACACTGAAGACATCACTTGAAGTAATTTTCCTATTTGATGGAATTCCTACCCAATATGCATCGATAAGGCTTGGAGCTTCAACCCCTCTGCCCTCCTGTACCATAATCCATACTTGGTAGTGCCTCTGAGGTACCATAACACATGTTTTTCTACCTTCCAATATAGCTTGGTAGGCCTCACCATAGCTTGACTAAGCTGGTTTACTTCATGGAACACGTCAAGTCTTGTGTTCATAAGATACGTCAAATACCCCACATGGTTCTTGTAAATGGTAGCATCAACCTCTTCACCTAAAGTAGCATTCTCCTTCCTCCAGTTTGTAGCTAGAGGTGTGTCCATAGGTTTACAAATCTCCATGTGAAATTTTTGAAGTATTTTAGAGGCATACTTCCCTTGAGATACAAACAATTTACCATCACCTTGCCATACTTCTAGCTTGAGGAAGTGTTGGCTTGGTGGGGCCTAACCCAGGTTCACCATTAGTTATCCAAACAAATCCCCACATTATTGCCCCTTTCGGCATCAACCCACGGAGCAAGGACCGAAGTCTCACCCGAAGCAGTATGGGGGGATGTTGGAACCAAGTTTCCGCACCCTGAGATGGTCGTGATGTCAGTCTATTTCTTCTATTCTTGCTTTCGCGCAGGTCACTTAAGTTCTAGGGCTTTGTCAGATTAGCCCTTTATTCCGCCCTTCAGTACCTTCGTGAAGGGGTATGATTGACCTTCATGTAGCCCTAACCTGTAGTTTAGGTACTTTCGCGCTGCTATGGTAGCAGGTTGTGCAGATTCCCAAGCTAGCTTAAGTATCTTACTTATCTTATTAAACAATCACAGTTAGCACTGCGTAAACATATTTTCTTACTTGCATTCAATTATCCAACGTAATTACATACATTCACGCATCATATAAGAATTATAAATTAAATTCATAACCAATACGACAAGATGCATTAACAGGAAACAAAGACACAGAATTTGCAAAATTCTTCTCTTTATTGATATCTTCAGACGATTACAGATTCTATCCGCCCTGTGCACATAGCTGCAAGGGTCCACGTACTCAGCTACGGACTTCTGCCCTAGGCCTCTGCACACTCAGCTACAGAGCCTCTACCTACATTACGACCCAAAACTTAGACTTCTCTCCTTATGTTACACAACATTTTATCACTATCCTTGTACTCCCCATTCCTTGATCCTGGAGGACCTATACAGTGAACCCTACATGCTTTCCCTTCATGAAGAAACCCCCATTGTGTCCCTCTTCATGAGTAGATCAATTCCCTTTTGCACCATTTCCCTTGAAACTTCTGTTTTGCCTAGTTTACAAGATCGATGCTAATGGCCCTTGTCTTCCTCGTGCCGATATGCAGGGATTAGCATTTTGCCTAGCACTAAGTAGAGCAACTGAGATTTGCTCTAGTCATGTCGGTCCTCTTATGAAAAGTTTTTTAAATAAAGAGCCGAAGCTTCCAACTCTAGAAGCTTTGTAACGGAAGTTTGGTAAATGGTTTCGCTGGATGGGGTTGAGGATGTCAATTTGGGCTCCTCTTCCTTATAATGATGGAACTACCTCAATGGATAAGACCTTCTCCCATGAGAAGAGGATCCATATCCCATCCATTCATCTTATATAAACCTCCATTTTTCCCAAGAACAAGCTAGTGTTAGTGTTGAAGTGTTAATGTTGGTCTGCTAGTGCTATTTTGGTTTGGAGTAAATAGCAAGCTATTCATAGTTGTAGCTATCTAGTTGTGTGAGGGAGAGGTGTGATTTGGTTTGGAGTAAAGCCTAAAGGGAAGATCCTTAAAACTATTGTTGATTGAGGCCATCATGGAATGCTAGTAGAAGTGTGTGCGAACCTGGTCTTGTCAGAGGAGAACTACAACGTCAAGACAATGGTTGTAATCTCTTCTTGATATCAATATATATGCAACTATCAATTAATTTCCTACATGATTTGTCATATTACATATTCATGGCTTAATGTTTCTTGACTTGTTAAGTAGGTTGAATTACAATTTGTCTATTATTACGGTTGTTGTTTGTTGTTGTTTACTTATTTCAGGTGTTTGAAGAAGGAAGCGAGAGATAGTTGGAGCAAGCAAGCAAGGACATCATCAAACAGGATAAGTGTACTAAGAGGTAGGCCCTCTTAATTGGTTCTAACCTAAGGAAATCTTCCATATAATGTATCTGTTGTGGCTAAACCCATTATCAACCTAGAGGAATTTGTTTGTGTTCACACTTATAATTTTACTTCACCACAAATTGGCAACTCCACTCAGAATCTTATCCTTTTACTTGTCTTGGATTTCATGATTTCGTGCGAACTTTTGTAGTTCCACTTTTTCCCTTTGGTTCTATTTCTTTTCTCCTACTTACTAGCCTAAGTTTGAAATTCATAATAGTAGATCTGGTCTCTATTTCATTTTTTTTTCTTGGCTGCCTTGATCAACGCACTTAATCCATTGACAGTTGTGCCGATCAGCACGATATACTAAGGAATAGTCGCACCAACCAGCTTCTGGTGCTTGTTTTCAATTAGGCAGTCACGCTGATGCCTGCAAGTGAAGATTAGGGTTTGACCCCAATCTTGGCCAGTGTGTTCTACTCTTATGATTTCAACCCCGTAATCCTTTTGGACCATTTTCTCCCTAACTAGAAAGTTGATTTTCATTTGGTTTTGTTTGCTTGTTGGCTTATCATCTTTATGCTTGATTGCTTGAGTCATTGTGTGGTTAGTGACACTAGGGCATCTAGATTGTTGTCTATTCAGCTATTTGTGAACTCAGTGAGTCGGGTTGTAGGTGTACTTACTCCATGCATCTCATTTTTGGTCCTTTTACGACTTTGACACAAGTTTGAAAAGTTTTTGTTTGCTTGTCTAAATGTTTCTTTTCTAGCATGGATCACGTTGCTTGTCTTGTTGTTGGTAAAGTTGGTGTTTCATTAGTCTAAATGAGCCTCTATTTTCATGTTTTCATTTGCTTGAAGAGCTTATTGTCTCGAAAACTTTTTCACTGAAGAGTTGTATGTGAAAAGTTTATTTCGATGTTTCATGAAAAAGTATGAAATTCTAGGTTTTTGCATCATTGTGCTACGATATATTGCATCATTAAAAGAATAGAATTGCATTGGCATTTGGAAAATGAAAAGAACTATTTTTCATCTGAAAGGACTATTAGGCATGTGCTTGTCAGGAAATTAGGAATTGGAATGCATTTTTCATTAGTTTATTTTTCGAAAAGGCAAGGTAGTGAAAGATCATTTCTCTTTCAATTGCTTGATTGTTTTCATTTGATTGAGTAGTTTCTACCCTCTCTAGTGTAGGCATTTCATCGAATTGAAAAGGTCTTGTCTCATTTAGTTGCATTTAAGGTTTTTCAAGTTGCATCGGTAAGACCTGAAAACTGAAAAATAACTCAAGATAAACTTTAAAATGAATTCAATTAACCTAAGGCACATTTGACATTTAACGATCATATCTAGAAGGTCTAGGCTAGAGACATGTTCTGACGTCTTTAAACCTAGCAGCTGTCGTTAGCTTCAAAATTAGACAACGCTATTACAGATTTGTGCTCCCTGTACCATTGAGTATATAACGGGAGATCCCTCTAGGCTGTAATCCTTTATCCCTAGGAAGCTGAGTCGACTGCCTTGCAAACGTGATACACCGAAAAGAGCATTCGGGGAGATTACTTGCTCGTACTTCTCAATTTGCTGGGAGGTATTCTATAGTTCACAGTTTCCTGGTAATCCTATTTACCTAGATCATCTATATCAATCATTTGATCCTTTTGACTCATTAAACTTAAAATATCATTCGAGCACTTGTCCTTTCGAGCTCATTTCCATCAAAAGCAATAGAGTCATCTTTGCTTCTTTCTAACTCTTAAAAAATGAAAGAGCACCAGTCTTGTATGGGTCTTAATAATTGATTTCCCATGATCCAAAAACACCCTGTTAGTATTTTCTGAGACCAAATCGTGAGTTTCCCTTAAATAACATTTTAAGGCCTTGAAGTTAATTTTTCTGTCGACTGAGACAAGGTCATCATGGCTGAACCATCTGGTTCACCCAGTTCCTCTTCCTCTCCTCCATCTGAAATATTGTCTGAGGAGCCATTTCTTGAGTTACCAGATTCACTCAAGCACCAAGGTGTTGAACTCGGAATTGTTTTGAGCATTCAACCTTTGTCATCTCATCCTCAGCCCACTTTCGATACTGGGTCATCTACTGATCCTGGCCCAGAATCTTTGGAAAATCCCATTCAAACTCTTGAGAACTCACTGACCACTAATGGTTAGCTTGGACTGGTTATCTACCCTTTGAATCCTTTGTTTGACCTTGTTGTGATATCACCATAGCATTCTTACAGTCTGTACAACTAGATGGGTGTTCCTTTGGAACTATCCCCTCATACTTCTTTGATCATTCGTCATCGTTTGTTTCCAGACATGGAACTCGAAGGTGATACTCCAGTCACCCATCTAGAAGATTCTGAAGTTTCTACTCCACACACTATTGAGGAGGAAGAGATTCCTTTTCCTCCTGATGGTTTCCCCTATTCAGAGAGTATTCCTGCTATTTTTCCACCCAACTATGTGTCTTTGGCACAATTGGTTTCACATACACCGAGTGCCTCGTCACTTTACCATAACCTTGTTTGGGCATCAGGCACCATGCCTACTTTAGGTCCATTTGTTGTGAACATGACTTCCCAACAGGCTATTACCTCAGTCCCGGTGCAACCCACTATTCTAAATACCCTTGTATCGTCAATCCTAGCTACCCGTTAGGCATAACCGAAAATTTTGAAGAATGTCTCTGTCAGTTCCTCCATCCCTCTAGTGAGTGGCCAAGCTATGCCACCACCTAGGAGGCAAAACTTGAATCTTTCTATGGTGTCAGGTGCCACAAATGTGAGTGGCTCACAAGCTCACATGCTTGGTATGAACCAACCTTCTTCTGGTATTATTCACAACCCTTCTAATCTTACTAGATCAAGCAATGTCCAGTACCAACAGGTTCAGAATTCCATTGGTCCATTTGGATCGAGCAATGTTTAGTATCAGAAACCCTATGGGGCTCAAACAGTACCAAAATTCTTACATTCCATATGGTTCTCAAGGAATGGTTAATCGACCTTACACCCTCCAATTTGGGCAATACATTTAGCCTGGCTTTGGCCAGATTCTATTCAAAAATTTCCTGGGCACTATTCAAGTACCCTTGCAAGAGAAAGGACAGCCTCTACAATAACAAGGGTAGCCTTTGTTACTGCAAGGGAAACCTTTGTTGTAGCAAGGGCTCTCCGCAACCGCAAGGGAAAATGATCCTACATCAAGGTCAATTGCAACAACTGCAACATCAACCCTTGCAACAGTTGCAACAAATCATGTAGCAGCAGATGCAATATGCTCCGCACACCTCCCATCCCATGTCCTCATAGGGCCAACCTCTACAGCCTCAGGGATAAATTTTTCAACCACAAGGTCAACACTTGCAACAACAAAACCAACCAAGGTAGCATCAACCCTTGCATACATATCAACAGGGTCAACCTTTGAAAGGGTAGGGTCAAGGTCAAGTCCTGTAGTAGTAGGCTCAAAATCCTAATGTCCTAGGTCAACAGATTCATAATCCTATTGGCCAAGGGCATCAGGTACAAAACCCTAATGCCCTAGGTCACCAGGTTCAAAATCCTGTTGGTCAAGGGCAGCAGGTATAGAATCCCTATGTCCAAGGGAAACAAGTCTATCAACCTTATGCCCAAGTATAGTAGGTCGAAAATCCTCTTGTTCAGGAACAACAGGTTCGTCACCTGTATGTTCAAGGACAACAAGTCCAATATCCATATGTCCAAGGTCAACAGGCTCAACAACCTTTTAACCTACACATTGTTTATCAACAACCTATGGCTAGATAGTTCCAAGGTATTCGAGGTCAAAATCCTCTCTATGGTCAAGGTAACACACAATGGGGGATGCATCGGATGCCATATGGCCAAAATCCTCCACTATGGGGCCAAAACCCTTACCAGCAGAGATGGGCTCCTCCATTCGGACCCGCTTATCAACCTCCCATTCCTTTTAACACCTAATTGCTATTCTTGGCTACACTCAAATTTCCAGATGTATCTCGCCTCATGTATGATCCAATCCTTCATTCACCATACTGGGCTCCGGTGCCATCCAAGATACCAAGCAATTCTCCAAAGTTTGATGGGAAAGCTAAAGAAGATCCTCAAGCCCATGTGATGACATACCACCTCTCGTGCTCATCGAACTCGTATGTTGATGATTCCATTCGTCTCCGTCTTTTCCAACGAACCCTCACGGGTGCTGCAGCTAAGTGGTACATCGAGCTACCTCGAAGTACTTACCACAACTTTAACTATTTAGCCATGGCTTTACTCACGCATTTTTAGTTGCCAGTTCGTTATGAATCTGGCACCTATTTGCTCACATCGCTTAAGCAAGATACTGCGATGCACATCTCTGATCACATCCATGAATGGACACATAGATGTCACTTTATCAAATTTGAGATTGCTGATCAATTTCTCATTGAATGGTTCACCAAATCATTCGTGGCCCCAATTGCTCGCAATATAACTATGGGTGGATGTGTGACTGAAGAGCAAGTCATCGCTCATGCCTAGTACTTGGATCTAGTTTACTCTCAGTTTGGCACTTTGTATGAGTTATTACCCGATGCTCCATGGCCATCATCTGATTCCACAACATCAAATTCATAAGTTGTACCTCCCATTTATGGAGTTATTGGTTCAGTATCCCAGACCCCTGCTAAATCTTCTTCCAAATAGAAGTCGGTCTCAAATGCTATTCCTAATAGTTTGTCCCAGAATCCACCAAGCCCTGGTAAAACCTCAGAGGTCCATGCTGTCCAATCTACCGGAACGGACAAATCCTAAAAAGGAAAGAAGAAAGCCAAGGCAAGGGTAAAGCCAATGCCCCAAAACAGGGTCCTCTCAAATTTTTTACTGGCGAATCTTTGCAACAGAAACCTAAGTATCCTCGTCTCATTTGCGAGGAAGATCGATACACTAAGGATTGTCCCCGATGATCTTAAGTTAGTCACTTGCTCAAAGGGACCCTCGTTGTCCTCAAAGATCCGTTTTCATCTCAGCAGACCCAAATGGTAGACCAACCCCAATCTGCTTCCTTCGGATCTCAAGTTTTCATGATGAATACGCCTATTAATGTGGCTACTAGATCGAAAGATTATCAAACTCCTACTTTGAAATTTGGGAAAGGGAAAGAAGCCACACCTTCTTCTTCTACCCTGAGCTCTGGCCCTCTTCATATTGAGCGCCCTAACCCTGATTCCGCTATACGGCTACCCTATCAAGGTGTGCTATGGAAATACTCGTATAATCCCAATGCCCAAGCTTCTCAACACTACAATATTGTTGAGGATTTGGATCAGGCACCGTTAGCCATGTTAGCTCTCGAGGTGCTCCAAAGATGCCCATCATAGCGGAAATCTTTGTTGTCAGCTATCGGGGGCATCGATCCCACTGATTCCAATTTGATATGTTTTGATCTAAAGAACCATGTTCCACGTCTTCCTCATCTTATTGCCTTTCTTATTCAGGTAAGCATCAATGAGAAGGCCATCCACTGAACTGTCATCGATGAAGGTGCTTCCACCTGCATCATGTTGACTGCATGTTGGAAGGCTATTGGTTCTCCTACTTTGAACCAATCTCTGAACACTTTGGAAGCTTTTGATGGGTGTCATTTGCGGCCCTTCAGTGTCTTACCTAACCTTGCCATCACTCTGGAAGGCAAGACAATGCAAGTTGAGGTAGAAATTGTTAACACCAATTTCAATTATAATATTCTACTGGGCTGAAGCTAGACCCATGCCATGCATGCCATGGCCTCCTCTTTATTTCGTGTGATTCATTTTCCCCATCAAGGGAATATTGTCACTATCGACCAGTTGTCTTTCTTTGCCTCTTCCTCCTCAAATGGAAATGTTCCATACATCAAGCACACTGGTGCTCCCTATGAGAGTGTGGGGGTAGGTATTTTCAAAGATTCCACCTTAATGGAATGTTTCCACTCCCACCTCCTCATGTTTCCTCTATCAATATGATCTCGGTCAAATCTGATCCTTGGGTCATACCTTCACTAGGTCTTGTTGATACCTAGGGCGAGGTTATGCTACTTATTCCCGTTGAATTCAATTATGTGGAAATTGTTTCGGCTTCGAGTTTTGCATCCTCTGATTCTTTTATGTCGAAGACCTCTCTCGATATGTACTCTCAATCCCGGTGGCTTAACACTTTGGAATCGCCTGATCCCTTAGCCAAGACCTTCCTTGCTGATGAAGGTATCATGGAAGTCATGTCTCTCTCATGTCATGTCTGACGATCATGTCTACCGTTTTTCAAAGAGTCCTCTTCTCCATTTCCGCTACTGATTGTCACTCACGAAGTATGGTTGGAAGGAAATTTGGGTAATATTACCCAAACATTATCGATTGATATTTCTATGAAAACCAGTATCGTTGAACATGTTCATATTTGGGTATCTTGTTCTCCAGATGAGATCAAGACATATACTCGTCTATTTCAGGAATTCCGTGATGTGTTTGCGTGGTCCTATGAAGAAATGCCTGGCATTCATCCTAGCACTGTAGTGCATGAAATACCAACTTATCCACATGCGAAGCCTCTTCACCAACAACTTCGCTCGGTCCACCCTAGGAAGGCCACTGCTATTAAGAATGAAGTTGAAAAATTTCTCAAAGTTGGGTTCATCTATCCCATCCCTCTTACAGACTGGGTGTCCAATTTTGTCCTGGTGACTAAAAAGCAGGGCATAATCCGTGTTTATGTTGATTATCAAGATCTCAATCATGTCTGTCCTATAGATAACTATCCTACTCCCTTCATTGATCAAATCATTGATGAATGTGCCACGAGCGAGATATTTTCCTTTATGGATAGTTTTTCTAGTTACAACCAGATCAACAACACATTGGTCGATCAAGAAAAGACAACTTTTATCTGTCTGTGGGGTACGTTCGCATACAAAAAGCTCCCTTTCGGCCACAAAATGTTGGGGCTACGTTTTAGTGAGAAATGTCCTATGTATTTCATGATATTCACAAAATTATCTAGCCTTACTTGGATGACCTTCCCACTCATTCTCGTAGGCGCCAAGGTCACCCAAACCATCTTCGATAGATTTTTTTCTACTGCAGACACTATAACATTTGGTTAAACTTGCACAAATGTGTTTTCTACGTAGAATCTGAATGACTCCTCAGCTTCATCATTTCCAAGGATGGTATTCGCCTTGATCCACTAAAAGTCAAGGCCATTGTAAATTTACCCCCTCCATCTTCACCGCACCAACTCTATAGCCTGCAAGGAAAGGCCAACTTTCTCCGTCGTTTTATACCCAATTATGTCAGGCTAGCCACAGGATTTACCGGTTGCTAAAACAAGGAACGCCCTTTATATGGGATGAGGTGGCCCAAAAATCTTTGATTATCTCAAGGCCGTCCTCATAAATGATCCTCTGTTGTAGCCACCGGATTATTATCGAGATTACTTCCTTTACCTAGTTGTGGCCCTTAGCACCATTTCTATGGTCTTGGTCCAAGACGACAACGAAGGCAATGAACATGTGATCTACTACCTTAGTCAAAATCTCCTCGACATTGAAGTGCATTATGCACATGTCAAGAAGTTGGCTTTGGTAGCTGTCCAGGCTATTTAATGCTTTCGGCACTATATCCTTCTGTGCATGACTACAGTGATTTATGAATGCAACCCCATGACCTATATCCTGACTCGTTAGTTGTTGGGGGGCAAATATTCTAAATGGATCGTGATCCTAAAAGAATTTGATTTGGTATTTACTACTGCCAAATCTAAGAAGTCACTCGTTTTAGCCGAATTGATTTGTTCCCTTCCTTCTAAGTCTCTTCCTGCTAGTGCAGTTGAACATCTTCCAGATGAGACCCTCTTTCTGATTAGCACCCTTGATCCATGGTATAGTGATATCATCGTGTATCTCTAGATGTCCACGTTCCAGATCACATTGACTAAGGATGATCACCGAAGGATTTGGCATCACTCCCAACCCTACCGTATTATTGGCGATACTTTATATCGTGTCGGTGTCGATTTAGTTATTCGTTGATGCCTTATGATTGATGAAGCTGAAAGGTTTCTCAATAATTACCACTCCAAGGCATGTTTTGGTCATATGTCTCATTACGATACCACTCAAAAAATCCTTCGCGCTGGTTATTTCTGGCTATCTATTTTCAAGGAATACATTCTTGTTATTCGCAAGTGCCACAAATGCCAAATTTACCAATGCAAGATGCGTGCCCCACCTGCTCACCTACACCTCGTCATTACCGTTGGTCCTTTTGCCAAATGGGGCATCAATTATATGGCATGTAACCCTCGTTTGACTGGGGGGCATGGCTATATTATCGTCGCTATGGATTATTTCATCAAATAGGCCAAAGCGATGCCTACATACTCTGTAGACGGTAAGATGACAACTCAATTCCTTTTCAACAATGTTATTTCTAAGTTTGGCATACCTCAAGCCATTGTTAGAGACCATTGCTCCCATTTTAGAGATTACATGATGGTTGAGTTGACATCTGCATTGGGCTTGCGCCACGATGTCTCGACCCCATATTACCCTCAGGCCAACGGCTAAGTTGAAGCTGTGAACAAAGTCTTGGTCACAATGCTTTAGCATACTGTTGGGATGCACAAATCAAATTGGCATCTCATGCTCTTTTTAGCTCTATGGGCCTACCAAACCTCAACCAAAGACGCAATTGGTTTCACACCATTCTAGCTGGTCTATGGTTTGGAAGCAACATCGTTGATCGATTGCAAGATTCCTTCACTCAAGTTAGCTGTTGAAATCCTCTCCGAAATGTCACCTCAAGAGGAACGCCTCTTATATTTAGAATTACTAGATGAGACTCGTCGTCTCGCCACTTTGGTCATTGAAGCACAAAAGAAACGGGTCAAATCCCATTTCGATCAGTCAGTGTCCCCTCACACATTCTCTAAGGGTGATTTGGTCTTACTATATGACCAAGCTAAAGATAAGCTGGGGGTAGCAAGTTCAAACCCAGGTGGCATGGGCCCTACATTGTGAAATGCATTTTGCATAAAGGAGCCTGTGAGATTATTGATTATGAAGGAAATCCTCTCGATAAGCCCCAAAACAGGCTTTACCTCAAGAAGTAATATGCTTAGGTCATTTTGCATGGTTACTTGTGTACATTAGTGTGTCATTCATTTTTGTGCAGTGTGGTTTTGTGTGTTAGTTTTCAAACAACTTTCCTATTTACTATGCTTTTCTTGCTTTGCAAATGTCTGCAACTCCCCACATTGGTTTCGTTGATGGTGCTTGCCGTAGTACCCGGAACCTATCATCCGCAGCATAGGCTATTTATGACCCTAATGGTGAGTTGATTGACCTTCAAGGTATCTGTCTAGGTCACACAACTAACAACATTGCTGAATATAGTGTGGTCATCGAACTATTGTCAAAAGCCATTGCTCTTGACATTAGAGAGTTGGTTGTCAACTTGGATTCACAACTTGTTATCCTTCAACTCAATGGGCAATATTCCATCAAAAACCCTCAAATATTGAGAATGTATCTCCATATCCGTCTATTGGAAAGACATTTTGATTACATTACATATCATCATATTCCTAGATGCATGAATACATTAATAGATACATTAGCTAATCACGTGTTGGATAGACATTTACAAAACATGTGAAAAGATAAAACAAACCATTTGTACCATAGTAGATAAGAAAATACAGCATATATATATATATATATATATATATATATATATATATATATATATATATATATATATATATATATATATATATATATATATATATATGGTGATAATGTTTGATACATCAGAACCCCAAAATATAATATGTGTGTCCAAAATAACATCGGTGGCTCATAGGCCTCATATATCTGTGGCATGCAGGCCCAAAAAAAAGTAAGTGCTGGACCTAGGAACTAATCAACATGGTGATCGTGGTAGCATGATACAGCTCGTGCAACTTGCATCAGCAATCGGATAATCTAATCCGAGACTCCCACTGTGTGTCTCTGGTATCAACAAGGAATGTCTCCTACCCGAGCATACTCCGGGATGCCACAAGTCAACCCCTCAAGGTTCCTTGTGATCTCCTCCTCATTGTCACTCCCTTCTTGATAGGCAGCGACAACATCAATAGGGCGGGGGACACACCTGGCTATTGGGGACATCCAAGCAGGCTGCTCTGGTCCAACGTCTGCATTAACAAGAGAAATGTTATAAGCACATATATACCAAAAACAATTAAGAAATCTCAAAATTAAAAAGTTGATTTTTTACCTTCATCACCAAAATCCTCTCCATCTAGTAAGGGCATGTCTGTATCTCCATAGAAGTCGGTGCCACTATATGGCCAGTCCTCCATGATGATTTTTTATCATCATAGCCATGAAAAAAATGCTAGTCTATACGACATGTGCTGGCCCCCAGTGATCCTAGGCATCAAATGACTCCAGCGAGCCATCCGCGGCTCGCATGGCATAGGAGGATCTACCTCAATCAGCTGATACTGGAACAATGGTACCTGTTCTAAGAAGAAGTTCATGAGCACAGATATGAAGCAGAATTTCTTCAGATTCCCCACCTTAGCTTTGGACAGTTGGCACTTTATGGTGACCTTCATGGTCTCTGCCAATTGAAGATCGTGGGTGGTGTGAAGTTAATAACATATATGAACTTCAACTTGTTGGTCTCATGTTCTACCTGGGACACTGCCACTCTGTTGATGGTCAACATAAGCACTCTCAGTGTCAGATCCTGAACACTGGAAATCTCAATCTTCCCACTCTTGGATTTCAGGGCCTCAGGACAGTGTTTAGCAAGAAATGAAGATATGCTTGCCCCAATTGGTCGTGACTCGTACAAGTTTACTGGTTCCTCTATTCAAGACGGTCCATTGATGAAGTATATATCTGAAGTTTCCAACTCCAGCTCCTAGTCGCCAATGACAAATGTCTCTTGATTAATGTCCTAAAGACTAATAAGGTACCAAGCAACTCGGGTTGCGCCCGCATCCCTGGCGTGAGAAAGAATTTGAGGAGCTCGCAAGCCCTCAAAGCTTCCAAGCAATTTAGCTCATTCATTGCCTAGGTTTCAACATCCTCATGTTCCTGTTCTTTCCATTCCATCATTTTCAGCGATTCTTTCTTGCAGAAGCATTAATTTGAGTCAAAAATCATGCTTGGCCCATAAAATTTAAGTTTTAACAGTGATTTTTTGAGGAAATAGGGTTTTTCCCTATTCACAGTGTTGACACACCTGTTTTAAAAACAATTGCACCGATGGTGTGACTAGATTTTTTAATCATCCTCAGTCGGTGCAATTCTGTGCCTGGAAGTCGTGCCGACCAAAGGCAAAAAATTATTTACAAAACCCCCTCAAAAAACTAAAAAAAAGGTTAAAAATATAAATAAAGGACATGAAAATGGAGCTCAGGGCTTTGGCTTTTACTTGTAACTTGCAGCTCAACGATTGACCTCCTAGATCTCTCACAATCTACTCTGGAACAATTAGGGAAAAAGTGAGTAAAAAGTTTCCACAAGAAGGTAAAATGGTAAATGGTAAAAATATTTTTTCTTTTCTCCTTTTTATTCATATTTTCATAAAAATATTAGGTTTTTGTAAATATTTCAACCTATTTTGCCTCAAGAACTAGATAATACACTTTACCTTTTTGCATAGTGATAGGTGATGGACATTTGGTGATGATGACAAGTCATGTTTCAACTCTTTTCTTGACTCGTTAAGCTCATATGAAAATATTGCCGAGTATGTTTTCCCTTTTGACGCATAAAAGAAAATAAAATGGGGGGTCTGATTTCAAGCTCTTTTCCAACCCTTTAAAAGGGAAAAGATGCTTGAGCCCTTGTCATTTCGAACTCGTTAATGGATGTGAAACATTGTGTGCCCAATACAAGTTGACCCCTTTTACAGGCTGGGAGGCACTATTTACGAAAAATGTTCTCCTTGACTGAAATGGTCAAGCGGTTCTCTCAAGTATCATTTTCTACCTTTTCGGGCTCGAGAAACACAAACGTATGAAAAGGGACCATGTGGAGTTTTCTTTTACATGTATTTTTGAAACTCTCTAAACATGAAAAAGATACCAAGTTACACCTTTGTCAAACTTTTTAAACTATTAAATGACATTGGATTCGTCACCATGATGAACATGATCTTCTCCTTCTTAAGGCTCGTTAAACTTACTAGGTCGGATTCATCTGAAGGATGAACTTACAGTGCAAGCATATGATATCCTATTCAAGCTTGTGATTAAAAAATAATTGGGGTACCTTCCAGAAATGGTGGGGGAAAATTTAGAAATCTATCATTTATGTCGACAACTCACTCTTGAAAATGACACTTTTTGCTTTGTGTCAGATTGGGATATCCTCCTTTGTATCGTTAACATTCCTAGGTTTGGGCCTTTCATTTTTTCCTTCCATTTGATCTCTGCCACGTCATCATGACCACCTATCCCATGGATCCAAAAGCTGCCAAACTTCCAATTGTGTTGCCGATATGTTCAATAGTTGTCCTTTCGTAGTTACACTTGCCTCTATTTCTCTATATCGCCCAAAATCATTTTGCATCCTTTCATTTCGTGTTGATGACGTGGGAAACATTATGGCCCTCCTTAGACATGGTCATTTCCCATCGACTTAAGCTCATTATCTAGGAAGTTTACCGAGAGAATCCCTTCCAGTACCTTAGAGCTTGCATGCCCTAATGGCAAGTTCTTCACACTCGACGACAAGTTAACATCATTGGCTTTCGATACAGTGATTTCTCGAGTGTTTGACTTCAGTTCCTCTATTCACATTCCGTGGATTGTGTTGATAGTACCTTGAGGACCATTGTCATTATTCGTGGTTTATCGCATTCTTGTTAAGAGTTTACATCATTAACTAGTAATCAATCAACTTTCTAGCATGTTCGATGTCAACACATCTATTCACATGTTAGAATTTGTACTTTCATCGGGTTGTGTTGGAGCGCAAGACCCTGGACTCAGATCACAAAAGTCCAGGTTGCGAAGTTATGTGACGTTGTCATGTTGATATGCATGTCTCTTTCCAATGGATGGTAGCGACCATACCATGAGTTATCATATGTGATCCTTCTCATTATTGGATGGTTGCGACCATACCTTGGTTTCATTACGATCCTATTTGACAGATGGCTACACCCATACCTAGATCCATTTACATGATCATTCTTTGGATGGGTGCATCCATGCCACGATTCTTCTATCATTTGATAGAGTTCTCAGTTATGTATGTGTATCTGCACTTTCTTGCAGGTTTTTTGATGGCAGACTATGATTCCCCACACTGATTCATAAAGCATTTCATCCCTCACTCTAGCTCGGCCTTCAAGCTTTAGGGGGCATATGTTACACAACATTTTTTCATTGTCCTTGTACTCCTCATTCCTTGATCTTGGAGGACCTCTACAGTGAACCCTACATTCTTTCCCTTCATGAAGAAACCCCCATTGTGTCCCTCTTCATGAGTAGATCAATTCCCTTTTGCACCATTTCCCCTGAAACTTCTATTTTGCCTAGTTTACAAGACTGGTGCTAATGGCCCTTATCTTCCTTGTGCTGATATGCAGGGATTACCACTATCCTAGTGCGGATAGGAGTGACTGAGCTTTATTCTAGTCATTCTGGTCCTCTTATGGAAATTTTTTTAAATAAAGAGCTGAAGCTTCCAGCTCTAGAAGCTTCGTAATAGAAGTCTGGTAAATGGTTTGGCCAAATGGGGTCAAGGATGTTAGTTTGGGCTCCTTTCCCCTATAATGATGGAACTAACTCAAGGGATAAGACCTTCTCCCATGACAAGAGGATCCATCTCCCATCCATTCATCCTATATAAGCCTCCATTTTTCCTGAGCACAAGCTAGTGTTAGTGTTGAAGTGTTAATGTTGGTGTGCTAGTGCTATTTAGGTTTGGAATAAACAACAAGCTATTCATAGTTGTAGCTATCTAGTTGTGTGAGGGAAAAGTATGATTTGGTTTGGAGTGAAGCCTAAAGGGAAGATCCTTAAAACTATTGTTGATTGAGGCCATCATGGAATGCTAGTAGAAGTGTGTGGGAACCTGGTCTTGTCAGAGGAGAACCGCAACGTCAAGACAATGGTTGTAATCTCTTCTTGATATCAATATATATGCAACTATCGATTGATTTCCTATATGATTTTTCATCGTACATATTCATGGCTTAATTTTTCTTAACTTGTTAAGTAGGTTGAATTACAATTTATCTATTATCACTGTTATTGTTTGTTGTTGTTTACTTGTTTCAGGCATTTGAAGAAGGAAGCGAGAGATAGCTGGAGCGACCAAGCAAGGACATCATCAAATGGGATAAGCATACTAAGAGGTGGGCCCTCTTAACTGGTTCTAACCTAAGGAAATCTTCCATAGAATGTATTTGTTATGGCTAGACCCATTGTTAGACTAGAGGAGTTTGTTTGTGTCCGCACTTATAATTTTACTTCACCACACCTATCCTGAAGACTTCATTTATAGCCTATGACTCCCAAAACTACTTAGAACTTACTTGCTTAGCTCTTTTTATAGATCTTTTACTGCTGACTTTACTTTACAAAATAAGGGCAGACAACACTTTATGACTCATGACACCTTCGTGCTCCGCGACCACAAAATGTGCAGTCTTTACAACTTTATTACAAAATTCGACCCAAAACATGGGCTTTTAGCCCCAAAACTATCCTTGGGGGATTCCATTCCCAACAGGCCCCCAACACAAACATCATGACTTGCCCTCAAGTCACTTCGTAGGTGCAAAGATCTTAGCACGAAGACCTCCCAGCTCGACCCGTGTGACTGCAACCTCAACAGTGCACTTTGCAACTGCCTGCTTCGCGTTTTCAACCATCTGCTCGGTCACTGCTCCTAAACTATCAGCTTGAAACTTTTGTTGAGTTTCTCGCAGAGTTGCAAGCTTTCCTTCAATAGAGGCTATCACCATGTAAGCCTCATCCAGTCAGGGCTTCAGTCATGCCTTCAACACTGCTTCCTTGTGTAGTGCTGCATCCACCTATTCTTTCAGCTGCTTGGCCTCCTGCAGCTTCGCCAATATTTTTGTGAGTGTTATGGTTCACGCTATCCATTTGACCTCATCATAGCGCTGCTGTAGCTCATGTGCTTCTGTCTCCAGTCATTGTATATTAGGGTCCTCCTGCAAGCTTGTCAGGACCTCGAACGACTACTCAAAAAGTTGCGTTCGGTGTGCTACTGCACTGTCAACCACTGCTACTGCTATTGCTCCTTTACTTCTGGTGGAGTTGAATGCTGGGCCTTCAATCGTAAATCTATGATATGCAAGTTCAACTTCAATTCAACCCTTTCCATTTCTGTACGAGCATCGCGCACCCTCGTGGCCAGCTTGCGGATGCGCGCCTAGACTGGTTCTTCCAAAGGAATGGCCAAATCTGGACCATTCGACATGCCTCCTTAACGACCTATATTATGCACTTGTTTTGATTGGTCACCTCAGTCACAACAGTGATGGAAGAGTCTCATTGTAGTGCCATCTTCTCATTTTTAATCCACTACTCACTAATCACCTGGAGGGTGCGGTGCTCATGGGCCCTCAACTCTACAATCACTCCATCTTGCAATAGGTGGAGTGCTTCACGAGGGAGCGTAGCAAGATTCAACCCTACTCCCTTTAAGGCACTGATAGTGGCGCTGACAACTTCACTCTCCATGGTCAGTGCTCCATCAGGTAGCACTATCGTGCTCGAGGCCTTCGCGCACAACATCTCAACAGCTTCTGAAGTGCTGATATCAAGGCTGGTAGACACCGTGCCAGCCTGTGACGCGTGGGTATGCAGCTCCTACAAACCTATCTGAATAGCCCCAAATATTATTTGTTGCTGCTGCTCAAACTGTTGTAGGGCCTTTGTAGTGACATCCCTCACTCTATCACCGATGTCATGCAAATTGCCCTCTGTGAGGGTGATTGGGTCCAGTGATGTCTTAGTATCCTTGGATTTCTTCTTGGACCCTCCTTCCTCTTGCTCCCTTGGATGCTTGATGCGGCCGGACATCGCCTGTGGGTCTGCGCTATTCTATTTTGTCTACTCGTCTATCTCTTCCTTTGTCTCAGGTGAAGGTGACCTCGCGCCTTTATCAGATCCCCACTCTATTCCTCTTGTTTGCTTATCTTCCTGCTAAGAAGCATCGTGCTTTACCTAGGCCTTGTCAGTGGCCTCCTTCTTTCTCTTGTCAGCCAACTACATCATCTTTAGCTTGGCCTCCTCCTTCTTTCTCTATGCACCGGACTTGCTCCCTCCCACTGCCAAGTCTGTTGTAGTGTTCCACTTTGCTGGCCATCAATCAAGTACTGCATGAATGGCATCATCTGTTGCCAGGTAAGGCAATTCATACCATTTCTATGCAGGCTCCTTCTACGCCCTGATGGCCACATGGTCAAAATCTTCTTTGAGTTCTGTGTACCCTATAGGATGGCAAACACTATAAGTGACAGCCACAGTTTGCGATTGATGGCCATGCAGATGTTCATCTCCATCAAGATCTAGAATATCTTGTTGTCCTTGACTCATTGTGCATCCTTGGTCATCCACAGCACAGTGTACTTCACTACATCTGGTAGGTCTGGCACAACTGAAGGGCATTGGTTGTCCTCTAATAGCTCCCACACTACCAGCACAATCGATAGCAAGAGCCATGCATAGTGGAACATCTTGCTGAGCTCCTATGCTTCGTGGTAGTTTGCAAGGAACTCACCATGGAGATAGTCTGCCCAATTGAACTAAACTCCTTCGGCGCACTGGGCTGCTAGCATGACAACAAGCACTGACACCTCATCGGTGTGACACTTCCTCATCACCTTTCCTGTTGAAATATGCGGTATCCACCTTTAAAGCAGGGTCACAGATGCTGGATATGGCATATACATGCAACTTCTTTACCAATTTAAACTTCTCTTTCATGGCCTCCACGAGGGCCTGCTCACCACCTTTTCCACCAAATATCATGGCCGGAGTTTCTCCTATGTAAGGAAACCATGTGATCCTGTGGATCCACTTGTCGGTGATGGGTATTAGCTCCTCCATCCACAGACACCCATCATGCACCAAGCATAGTAGTTTCTTGATGACCAATATTGTAACTGAGGTGTGGTTGTAGTGCAGCACCCAAAGCAGGTTGAGTAGTCATGCCTTGTCTACTCCTCTGAGCCACCTCCATGGCTCCAATGCAGTAATTCTAGTGGTTGTATCGACGATGCGACACATCAACTGCTCAGTCACCAGGTGTGGGAAGCTCTCATGGTTGGCCAAGTCCCAGTCTTCGAGCTTTAATAGAGGAACCCTCCCCAAGCGCAGTCCTTCGAAAACAATTTCATCCTACAATAGAGGGGTTTGCAAGGGGACCTTGCTCTCATCGATATATTTTGGAACCTTCATCTTGCCCTTGCATGGAGGGATGTACTTAGGCAACCAAGTGATAGGGTCAGTTCCCTGGGTTCCAACTTCCTCCACATCGACTCCCACATCCTCATCATCCATCAAGATGTCTTCGATATCTTCCTCCTTAGGCTCTAGATTGATGGCTTTTCCCTTCTCCCGTGCGGTAGGATTTGGTTGGTTTCTTCTTGGCAATGTGTGCACTGGTATCACAGGTTGCTTACCCTTTTTATCCTTCGTGCTCTCCTTGGTTGGGTTCAGCTTTGGTCTCAGCGTCCTTGGTGATTTGGAGACTTCTGCTAATACTTAGGCAACTTCGAGAGCAGCTTCTTTGGCTTCCATCTCAATTTTTGGAACCAACTCCTCTACTTTAGTATCTATAGCTTCTGTGGGTGCCAACATGATGTTTTGCGAGAACTCCTGTATCTTCTTCAACAATGTCTCAAACATTGAATTGGCTTTTAGAAGTTTGAAGTGCTCACAATTCATGTGTGCCTGAGAACTCAACAACTCAATTCTCAAAATGCCAAGTGTTTTTCACTGGATAGCCACCTATAATTTATAGGGCATTTTGAATTCAAATCCGACCGTTCCCCCCAAATTCGGTTCATTAATACCGGATTGGTAGCAGATTTCCAAGGATCTTATCCATAAATTTCATCTTAAATTCCGATTTCCTGCTCCATTTGGCCACATTTCTACCGTCACATCATGAAAAGTCACTTTAACAGTCACTTTTCGGCTAACCTACGCTATTTCTCCCTAGGTAGCACTAATCCCTTCGTGCTACCACAAACCCTGTGACACTTCCTTTCTTTGCACAATCCTCCAATCGTGAAGCTCCCCAACCTGTGCAGTGTAGTTTATAGTCTCGCGCCTCCTTTCAAATGCCTAGAGTGCTAAGACTATGCTACCTTCATATAGTCACATGGTTGGACCACCAATGTATGGCTTCAAGCAACTGCCATTCACCTTTCCTGGGAAGGGTTCTCCATTCATTTTGACCAGCTGTACCACTCCTCCATCAATAATCTCCTTAATGACATAGGGCCCTAACCAATGCATTTTGAATTTCCTTGGAAATTTATCAAACTTATTGTCATATAAAAAAACCAGGTCATTTACCTTAAAGGTGTGCAGCTTAATGTGTTGATCATGCCATGATTTTTTGCGCTACTTTTGGACCTGTTAGTGAAATTCAGCTAGAAATATTTCTTCCTCAAGCTCAGCCAGCTGCATAAGCCTCTCTTCTAGGGTTTTGCGATCCATCATACCCATGAGTGCCACTATGTATAGACTAGGCACAGTGTATTCCATGGGCATCACTGCTTCAACACCATATACAAGCCTAAAGGGTGGTAGACCAGTCAATTTCTTGCATGTCATCTTATATGCCCATAGTACTGCAAGTATGCACGGGTCCCAATCACTTCACTTAGCATTGCAAACCTTGGTCAACACATTCTCCATCACTTTATTGAATGCTTCCACCATCCCGTTAGCTTGTGGGTGATAAGGCATACTCTTATGGTGATATACCTGAAATTCCCCCGTCAGCGCGTTGATCGTTTCATTCAGAAGGTGCATACCATGATCACTCATCAAAATATTTGGACATGCAAATTGTGTCAGTACATAATCAAAGAGGAACTTTGTAGTAGTCATGCCTATGTAATCCTTCATAGGCTCTGCCTCCACCCATCGAGTCAAATACTTCGTCATGGTGATAATGTATTTCGCTCCCATCTTCTTTCCTTGGGGCTGAATGGGTCCCACAAAATCTATTGCCCATTTTTCAAAGGGTTGTAACATCATCTTTGGATTCAGAGGCATCTCATCCCTCCACAATGGCCTACCAGTCCTTTGACATACATGACATGCTTTGCAGGATGCTTTTGAATCCTAATGGAGGGTTGGCCACCACAACCTTGCGCGTAGAATCTTCTACGCGGTTGCTCTCCTTGCATAATGTCCTCCTGTGGCGCCCCCATGAGTGTCCATGATGATAATTCTCATTTCAAACTCCAGTACATATCATCACAATATCTCCTCAAACCCCATTTTGTACAGATGCCTGGCAATGACAGAAAATTCTGTTGCACGCACCACTAACTCCTTCTGCTAGACGGTGTATCCTTCTAGGGTAGTTCTTGTCATTAGGAAGTGTATGATATATTCAAAATGACCATCCATGATGTGTACTATAAATAGTTGTGCATCAGGAAATCCCTCCTCCAAGTTAGTTGGCTCTTCCCTTGTTTCGATGCACGACAGATGGTCTGGTCCTGCGTTTAGTCATCTAGGTTTCACAATAACTTCGAAATCATACTCCTGGAATAATAAAAACCACCTAGAGATTCTCCACCAGGTATTTCAAGCAGAATGATCCATATACATCTTAAAATGGCCACCCAACAAATAGTGTCTAAACTTTTGGAGTGTGTATACCATGGCTAACCCTTCACACTCGGAGGTGGAATAGTTCTTCTCCACCTTGGACAACCTTCTGCATGCAAACACTATAGGATTGTCTAAGTCTCCTATGCAAACCTATGTCAGTACTACTCCCAATGCTATACATGACGCATTGACATGTACATGAAACTCCTTCTTCCAATCCAGGAAGACTAGAATCGTCGCGGTGACCATCTTTTCTTTCAATACATACAAGCTCTTCTTACAATCCTCGTTCCGGCAGAATGTGACATCCTTTTCCAAAAAATTTTCCATAAGCACAGTGCTCTAGGCATAGCCTTTGATAAACTTTCTGTAAATCCTATATGTCCTAGGGTAGTGCGCAACTGTTTCACACTCCTTTGTGCTTCCAAGTTAAGTATCACTGCAATCTTCGTGGGATCTACCATCAGTCCATGTCTACAAACCACATGACCGAGGAGGGTCTCAAAAGGAACACAAAATAGGCACTTCTTTAGATTGAGCGTGATCTAGTATCTTCGACAGGTATCTAGCATCAGGAACAAGCTTGCCACATGGTGCTTCACCAATCCAAACATAGTCTAGTCATCAAAGTATACTTCGAGGAGCTTGTGAATAAATTTTTTGAATGCCGCAATGACTACTCGTGAAAAATCACAGGCTTATTCTTCAATCCGAAAGGCATTACAGTGTACTGAAAACACCCCCAATCAGTCTCAAAGGTTGTCTTACTCCTATCCTCCAGCATGATTTTGATCTGATGGTGCCCAGAGAACCCATCAGTGAAGGAATATGCTTCCTGGCCACCTACATTGTCCAACACTACATCAGTGAATGAAGTTGGGAAAGGATCATGTACACAAGTGTCATTCAACTTCCTAAGATCTACGCATATCCTTATTTCATCCTTCTGCTTCTTTTCCTATACCACCATTGGGCTTACCCAATTAGATTCTTCTACGGGCTCAATGATGCCTACTACCAGCATCTTATCTAGCTCTAAGAAGACCTTCTCTTATACTTCGGATTGAGATAGTAAGGTCTTTGCTTAACCGGTTTCACATCTGGCTTCAACATGATCTTCATCACACCCATGTCCTCGATTATCCCTTTTAAATCCGTAAAATTGGTAGGGAAAAAATCCTGGTATTCACAGAGCAATTCAGCTACCTTATCCATCGTCGCATCATCCTAGTAATCTCTAATCTTCCCGAATTTACTTGTTTCGTTTTTAGCGGCACTGTTGTTCCTTAAGAAACCAATTTCCTGGCTATAGGGAAATTTTGCTTAAGACATTAATAAATATTATTTACTGTCACTTATTGTTTATTATATTCTCAAATGAAGGACTTGGAAAACTTAGCCTTAGACTCTTAATACATGTATGACCAGAACATCTCGGAATGCCATTTGTTGCTAAATATAAATGATGAACGAGGAAAGTTTGAATGGGAAGTTAAAGACAATATGTTGATCTCTCACAAGAACTATTATCTGTAACTCAGAGGAATTATGATCATCAGAAATAAATCATAGACAATATGTTGGTCTTCCACAGAAACTACTATCTATAACTTGGAAAGGAAGTGAGGACTTTAAGTATAGGAGCGCTCTTTAAGGGATTTTACCTTGCAACTTCATTACTACACTTAAAAGAAGAAAACATTGCATGACACATGATAGTGAAACTTACAAATTATATGCAACAATTCCTGGAAACTTCTGGTTGTTTCATTAATCAATGATGTTATGAGAAATACAGTGGCCTAGTTCTCCAAAATTCCAACCCTTTTTTGGTAAATGTTTCCACTTATTATACATTGTGGAACATTTATTGATTTCTGAAACCTATATAACTACTTTCTAACTATATGAAATAAAACTTCTATAGAATTTACAGAGGGTAAAAAACACCTTGAAGAACAAGAAATAACAATAACAAAACTGAATTTAGAAAGAGATGGTAATTGCTAGCTTGTTCTGCTTAATCTGCTGTTGAATTACTCTGTAAATGCCTTAATCTACTTTAATCATGATAAAGTGTGTTTAACTTGTGAAAAACCTGGTTACACATGTATCAGATTCGACCAACTGCCTTTTCTTCAAATCTGGCCATATCATTGATTTTAATGAAAATAATGCAAACCTTTTGTTTACCGTGAAACTCAAAAAGTATTAAATATGTCTCATAAATCCATTAGATCCGAAAACCCATCACATAGTCGGCATTTTCCATATATATATATATATATATCAACATAATGTTAGACTTACGCATTAATTCTTCAAAACTGCCCTTTTTCCATTATATACTTTATAACGAAAATATACTGTAAGATATGCTTTTTCCACTTATCGCAATCAGCCCAGAAACCATATATATAAATACTATAATGGTCGCGGACCCGATGGAATAATTAACCATAATGCATGTAATATCAAGTCTGTCCATTGTAAATCGCAATCGGCGACTAGCGAGGTCATATATATATCAACGTTGTGCAAAGGTTGTGGACTCGACGAAACTATAAATCGTAGCGTAATCCATATCAGGTTTAGCCTACCATTACCGCGGACCCACTGAAGTTATAAATGCAACACATAATCTTTTGGGTCTGGCCTATCCATATCGCTATCGGCATAGTTATATGTGTATATATTAAAACAAATACGATAGCATAGACCCGCCAACTTATAAAATATAACATAAATGTATTTCGGGTCCGCAATCGTGAATCGCAATCGATGGATCCCAACATTCATGGCTCTGCGGTGTAGCAGACCTGACGGGACTTTAAACCACAACATATTTACCTTTTGGGTCTGACCCTTCAATGTTTTAATGCTTGTTTCTTTATAAACCTGATATATTACATATATATGTATATATGGTTATGGCTCCGTTGTTATACAAAAAAATGACCTCCTCATCAACTCAGAGGTGAAAGACATGATGACTGAAGCAAAGACCACAATTGTAGGCCTTGATTCCACACTAACGCTGGTTGCACACTAAAAACCTACTTTATAAAGCTTGTTACCAAGCCTAAGGGAGCATTAGTGACCCCACTAACTCATGTTACTAGTGAAGGGGCAGCGTTAGTGAAACTAAGGGAAGTTCAATGGGTCAAGCCAACAAATTGACTCACAAATATCTAGATATTTATCCCTAAATTTTCTCAAGACAAGCAAGGAAACATCCAAAATTAAGATATTTGGAGGATTTCTAATCTAAGAAAAGAAGGAAAATGGGAAAGAGCTGAAAAGCAGAGCAAGTTCATTGCTTTTTCCCTAGTGAACTCTAGGAGGAGCTTGGCAACCCTAACTTGATTGCTATATAAGCAAAGTGAGGGTTATTGTGAAAGGGGTCAGAGAATTTGAAAGGATAGCCCACTAAGTTGTTGTGAACTATCATACACTTGAAGAAGTGAGCTGAAAGAGAGAGAGAGAAGAAGAAGAAGGGGAAAGGGAAGACTGATAGAATGGATGGTTGTAATCACTCTTCCATTATTAATACAGAACTGCAATTGTGTTCCCTACTCCATAGTGTTGGTAACATTGTTCATTGAGTTGTTCATTCTGATACTTGTTTAGATGAGTGGTTTAGTTGTATGCAAATAGATGTTCATTGTGCATTCATATATTAGTTTTCAAGATTGTATGTTGTGATTGTTTTTTGCTTTGTGCAAGAATTGATTTGAAGCCGGCTTTGAGGGAGTTCTTCTTGGCTACATAGCGATCTCCAAACAAATCTAGAAGGAGACTTGAGGTAATTCTCTTTCCATACTTTGTTAACTTATATTTGATAGATGAACATGTGTATAACTTGGTAGCTTTTGTAGATAATCTTATAGTCTGTCGAAGGTCCTAGGAAGGCCTTTGAGGGTAGTTTTCATTCTCCATACACCATGCATTTTACCCCATAGCAGAATTGGCAACTCCACTGGGGACTATACATCTAGTTCCCAATTTACCCAGACTCTTCTCTGTTCTCTCTTATTTCTAAGAGCTCCCTATTATTTAGCAATCCTTTTTATGATCCACCAAATATCTTACTGCATCCTACTAGTATACATTCATCTCTGAAACTGATCTTGGAAACCCTTGTTTTGCAAGCTTTCCCACACTAACGCGGGTTACCAAGCTACACAGAGCTTTATAAAGCATTGTACCTGTGTACAGGGAGCACTAGTGACCCTACTAACTCTCTGTAACCACTGTTATAGAGCGTTAGTCTCCCTTTGCCTTCGTTTCCAGTAGTATCTATGGACCAAAAGGGATGGAAAATATTCAATAAAACATTTTTCTGAAAGAAAGACTAATATTTTGTATTCATCCTTCTGTTTAAATAGTTGTGAGTTGCTTCATTTTGGTTTTCAGTAGGTGTTAGGAAATATTGGAAAAGAATCTTTTGGTTATGCATGTGTTGAAAGACTATAGATGCACAGACGAAACTATGAAAATGTGAAAAATATGAATATGTAGAATAAGGCTTGTTTGCATCAAATTGAAAAAAAATTCAAAGCATTGTTTTTGCATGATTTATTGAGTCAAGAGTCTCACCATATTTCATACGTCAACACCCGTACCAAAGACAAATAATCAAGTACACATAAAATTTACATTAAAATCAATCAGTTACTTTTTTTAGAAAACCAACATTAGCTAGGCTAGGATCTTGGGATAAGCATGTGAGTGAACTGCCCAAGGTTGAAAACCAAAACTAGTGTCATTAACGAGTGAAAAAATCCTTCTGCACTCATATTACTGAGACCACTCCACTAACAACGGAGAAAAATATGAGACAACATCGAACTGTAATTGAAGGTAGCCCACCTTCTCTTACAATTCCTTTGGGCATTCTGTGTACTGGGGGTCCCTTTGGGGATTTCGAAACTAAGTCGGGGACTCAAGTATCCTACCCACACAGCGTGTTATCTATGAACATGTCCCCCCCAGTGATGTCTGTGATTTGAGGTATCTCTAGTGGCCAAAATTATAGGGACTTACACAAGGTGACTGGGACGGGCTGTCGTGGTACCTAACACAAATGGACCTACTTTGTCTTCAGTTTTTGGGAGGGTGCTCGTCTTCATGAGAGTACTTGGCCCCTCAATCTGAGCTTCGAGAAAAGCTCTAATGTAACCATAACTATACATCTGGCCATCCTTCACTGTTATTCATTGAGATACCAGGTTTCATCTCTGGTGATCGATGCTTATCAGACAAGGTATTTTCCCTCTATTTGTTGATTGATAGAATTAGTGTATTTTTTATATTAGGTACCTGAATGTTATCATTTTGAGACTTTAACGGACATCACAATAAAAATTTATTGATAAAATTAACGGTCACCGTGGCTACATCGGGCCCTCGTCGTCACTCTAGACAATTGTTAGGAGTTCCTCCACTCATTGTGGAGGATTCGCCGAGCTCCAGTGAACCAAATTCCCCATCTTCAGGGAATCAGTCTCCCAAATCTCACACGAGATATATTTGGACAACTGATGATTCAAGTTTGCCAAAGGATTTCTTCACGGAAGGATTTCTTCCTCATTTTAACCCTCCGCTCACAAGTCAGTTGGACCCACTCTTGATTCCAGTGGCACCAGTACTTCCTGCTTTAGTAGTTGGAACATTTCCATCTATCCAGTCGATGACTAATGGGTTGTGGAACTTTAGGGACACTTTTGGTCCTTCACCACTCCCCCAGTCGACAATCTCCACAACACCAGTAATGGCGAATCCCGCTATCCCATTTGTCCCATGTACAACCACTCACATGACACCCTCTATGAGTGGAACCCAGTAGATGCCAGGTTCCACCCCTATGGTGCCACACTGCATACCTTCGACAAGTGCCACATATAGTGCTCCTTATAACACTCAATGCGGCACTATGGGAGCGGTTCCCGTTTACCAACAATATGGTCGACCGCCTATGTACAGGTCAAACCCCCAGACTCAGACACTTGGGGGGGTTCCCAATATGCACATGCCGGTAGTGTTATAGACATTTTTGGGCACTACAACCCCAAGCATAAAATGTCCATAAACCAAGGACTCCTAAGTCCCTAAAGGTGTTGTTCCAACCCCTAAAAGAACAAGGTCAACTGATTACAGCATCTCCCAGAAGTTCTCTATGAAAAACTACTCAGAACTGGTCAAAACTGGACCATTTCACCTGCTCCATAGGCAAAGTGCATTGCATATCACCTGAATACACACAGTATGTGTGTTGCATTTCAAAAAGCCCTTCTATGGGGTATGATGGTGAGAAGAGACAAATGGCAGGGTTAATCCGCAAGGTGGAGAGGCATGGAATCTTCCAGAAACTTCTCCTGTGACACTTGCCTCTCTGAATTCGACCAGGGATGAGTAAGAGATCATCAATCTCCAAGTGGAATCAAGAACTATTAGAGGGGAGAAACTAATCAAATCTCAAAAGCTGACTCACCTCCCTTGCAGACATCTATATATGGATCCCTCATCCCAGAGATCCAGAGGCTGGAATTTTGTATCTCGTAAGGAAGTGTTGCTAGTTTATTGGTGCAATATGATAGTGTTGGGTGATCTAAGCTTTTCATGAGGTGAAGAAGGGCTTCTTGCTGAGAGGATGATGCTGGGTCAGAACAATTGGTTGTAACTCTCTTGGCTCTTTCTTAATTATCAATAAAGCTATTCAAATTTTCCTCCATACTCTTGTGTGATTTATGTTTTATGCATTTGTATGGTCAATTTACATCTGATCCTAGATTGTTTATGATAATAGATCCATGTTCTCGTACAGTGTTATGCTGCTTTGATTCTACAGGTACTCTGTGAAGCTGGGTATACAAGAAAGCAAGTAGCAAAGGACTATTAGAAGAGAGAGGAATCGAACAAAGAACCAAGCGCAAGATGGAGGTTGGTCTCTTTTATTTCTTCTCTCATCTATCTTTCATAAAGGAAAACGAAAGTAGTTTTACTTTGTTTGTTTCTAAGGTAGCTACCAGCCTTAATGGGATTAGCAATTCTGCATAGACAATTTTCCCTGTAACAAAATGGCGACTCCGCTGGGGAGTGAGTAGATTGTTTGTTCATCTACATTTGTTTACTTTATAAACTTACAGACGGAGCCTGAAGTCAAGCCAGCTAGCCTTCGAACTGCATTTGCTATGCAAGTGAAAAGTAGATCAACGCTGCTTTAGTCAATCTACGGGTTTTGTTTATGATTTAAACAACTGATTTAAAAGCTCTCTAATTGCCTTTGTGGTGGCTCTAGAAACCTCCTTAGATCTACCCCTGTGATTGATTTACTGATTACCACTTGCTCGGCCAAAATCCCTGAACTGAACTACAAACTGTGATTCGGAATCCAATCAAAGTCTCATCCCTGGTCCAGCACACTGTCTGTTCTGTGAACCTCAAATTAAGCGCACTTCCTGAGTGTAGTAGGTGTGTTGCATTTTAGTTTCACTGTGTTACAGGTGCGTTGATCAGACAAGGCCTTGTTCCTGAATTTTGGTTTCTGTGATCACTCTTTTCAGATCTATTCAGGAATTTTGCTGCCCATAGTCAGTACACCTCTGTTTTAAACCCCTTTCCTTGCTGTTATTCCGCCTCCATTGTGCAAAGAACTGTAAATGTTTTTATGTATTTTTTGAGTCATTTTCAGTTCTCCTTTACAAAGAAGTAGCGTGATTGTACTGTCATTTCTTGATTTGAAAGCTTCGCAAGTGTCATTTTCAGTCATAGAAGAGAACCTGATTATTCTTGATAGTCGATTACCTTGTTACTCTTGTATTTGATTTGAATTGGTAGTTTTTCTAGTGTTGAAAGCAAGTTTTCATTTCCAAATCGCAAAGTGTTGTCATTGTCTTCATTTTGATTCTGAAAAGAAACTTGTTAGTAATTGTCGCTTTGAAAAATAATTCAGATTTGCGCATTAGCTTTCTTTTTATCATTCACATATTAAGAAGGCTGAAAACAAATACATGCATGTGCATTTGCATTTAGACTGTTTGATTGGTTTGATTTAGGACAGTGCATATAGTGTGTGCTCTTTGCTCTTTGTTGAAAGAATACTGTCTCTCTTTCCTTAGTAGCTAGGATTTTTCATTGCACAAAGAAGATAAAATGACTGTTTATCATCTTAGATTGCATTTTAGGAATTGTACATCTACATCACGTGGTGAACCTGAAAGGAAAATTTCTTAAGCAAGATCAACTATAAAATAAATTTAATGAATCTAACAACGCTTTGGAACCTAATGCACAACATCTAGAAGTCTAGGCTAGAGACGTATTCTGGCGTCGTAAAGCCTGGTAACTATTGTTTTCACTGTTGGTTGGGTGATTCCTCCACTTTGAGACGATAAGTGCTAGTACAGACTTGTGCTCCCATGTACCGTCGAGTATATTTTGGGAGACCACAATAGGATTTATCCTTTATCCATAGGAAGTCGTGTCTGCCGCCCTATCGATCGCAATGCACTGAACACAGCATTCGGGAAGATTGACTGCTGTACCGTAAAAAGTATTCTGCAGTTTTGCGATTGGTTTGGTAATCCCTCTGTCTAGATTTCCAAAGCAGTCCCTTTCGTTCCTTTTCATACTCCTTAACGGGAAAGGTCCATCTGAGCACTTGTCACTTCAGGCTCATTAAAAATCGAAGGCGACTAGAGTCATCTTTTGTTTTTTCTCGACTCTTAAAAATTGAAAAAACAAGTTGTGTCAAAGCATCTAAAATTCATCTAATTCAGAAACATACTTCCCTTTGATTTTTAGTTGATCGAGTAATCCGCAATCGTGGAAGAAAGTCAATTGAAACCCCGTCGTTCGTGGAGGCATACGAGTCAACCGTCTTTGTCTTCGGAATCGAAACTATTACAGACAAAGCGAATTGATTTAACTGGTTCCAAATCCCCTAGTAAAGTTAGAACAAGTGTTCCAACACCATCAGAGACTCCGGTTACTCCAAACATTTTTGGTATCCCTGCCTTCACAGAAGAAGTTCAGCAGCCACCGAAGGACAGTAGCACTGATCCTAGTCTGAGGGTAAACACTTGTATAACTGAACTAGTTCCATCTATAGCTGATTCAGAAGGTGTTATTCCTCAAACATCTGTCACTGCAGATTCTATACCTCCTTCGGCACCAGAAATATTTTACAGACCTGACGATCTACCTCTTCCACCTGGTCTGATTGCTATAGATTGTAGAGGATCCTCCATCTAGTACTCCATCGCAATTTGGAGTTGGGATCATTCTGTATCCTTCTTCATCAGAAATTAGTCTACCGCCATTGGAAGCTCCTGTAGAATCGCTAGGCAATCTTTTGGATAGACTAGAAATGTCTGAACAACCATCGACATCTAGGACTGTGTCATCCGACACAACGACGGCAAAACTTCTTGTTGTCACTCCAACGATGTTCAATGGTATACCATCTATCCCAACTAGCTCTCAATCGCTAGAAGGGGCCCACTCAGGGGCTATTTCAACAGTATGGTCCGTTCCTGTTTGTTCATCTGGAATAGCACCCGGAAACTCTTATGTTTAGTCTCAACAAATTGATCCTTTAGGGTGTCAATTTGGGTAGTCTGGTCCTCAAGGGCGAACAATTCCTTTAAGTACTGGATTACCGCCGTATGGGGGGCAATATACCCTTTCATTGTCTCCTCCAGGAGGACAACCATAAGGGAGTTCACAACAAAATTCAGGTTATGCTGGAATTACATCTAGCGGTTGGGTACCAATACTGCCTCAACAACCAAGAGTTGTGTATTCAATGCAAAATTTTTACCTATGTCAAATATACCAACTACGCCAGCTATTGTGACAGTGTCGCAAGTACAAGTGCTGCCAGTTGTATGGCAACCTCAGGTTTCTCAAGTGGTAATGCAATAGCCTCTTGACCCTGCAACTCAACCACAATCGCCAACTAGTGGAATGACACAGGCCCAGACGGGTACAATTACCCTCATCTTGGTTAAACAGTTAGTATCGGGCAACAGCACATGGCTTCACAACCATGGTTGGTGCAATACCAACAACCGCAATTCCAACAGGTATACCGAGGATCTGAGCAACAAATCTTTGCCAATAGTGGGCAACCGTATATTCAAAACGGTCAAAATCAACCATTTTACAATGGTTATGCCCATCAACCTTACCAAAGTTACCAGCATCAAATGCATTATGCTGGTATGCAGAGACCAACTACTGAGGCGATTCCGTCTTATCCTAGGTATGCTTCGCCTAACCTGAATCAACAGTTACCCTTCGTGGCGACTTTAAAGTTACCGGATCTAAATCGATTAACAAACGATCCAATTGCCTATGCCCCTTGGTGGCCAGCGATTCCACATAAACTTCCGTCAGATATTCCTAAATTTAATGGAAATCCGGGTGAAGATCCATCGAATCATGTGATGACCTTTCATCTGTGGTGTTCATCAAACACCCCAAACGATGATTCGATTAGGCTTCGCCTTTTTCAGAGGAAGTTAACTGGTCCGGCAGCAAAATGGTATATCGAATTGCCCAGAGCTTCGTTTGACAACTTCCGTACCCTAGCCACAACCTTTTTAACCCATTTTCAGTTACCAATAAGGTACGAAACGGGAATGGAACTTCTTACCAATTTCAAGAAAACAACGTCCACTCACATATCCGATCATATTCATGAGTGGCGACGTCGTCGTAGAATGGTAAAAACATATGTTCCTGATCAGCTTTTAGCTGAATGGTTTATTAAGTCATTATTACCTTCCATCACAGAAGATGTGGCAAAAGGGGGAGTCGTCATCGAAGAGCAAGTTATCGCTCGTGCTCAATATTTAGACTTGATTTACACTTAGTCTGGCACGATCTACGATAAAATACCTGACGCTCCCAGACCGGAATTTTCAGTCCCCCCTCCTCCTAAATCAAACAATGACTCTCATGCCAGCGATGGCGTGATTGGCGCGACAGACACGAAATCGACAAAGGCTACATCTAAAAAGGCCCATAAGGTTTCTAGTCAAAATGCAAAAGAAGAACTTCTTGCCTCGGAAGTAAATTCCATCTCGACTGATAAAGACAAAGAAACCAAGCAACCAGGAGGCAAGAAGAAAAACAAAGGGAAGAAGAAGAAACAGGAGGAATCATCACCTGAAAAATCTTCTGCGAACCCTACTGGAAATAGGAAACCAAAAAATCCATGTTTTATATGTGATGAGGATCATTGGACATCAGATTGTCCACACAGAGCTGAGCTTAGAAAATTCTTCAAGAATTCAAAAACCTCGGCAGTATTAACTGATCCATTTCCGAATCCAGGAACAAATCTGGTTGACAGTGGAAATGCTTCCCCGTCTCAAGTGCTGATGTTGTCGGTTTCCAAATAGCAAAATGATGCTTTGATATCGACAAGGAACAAAGATTACGAGAATCCACAGTTGTCGAACAACAAGGATAAAGATCAACCTAGTAGTTCGACAACAACTTCGACAGAAGTTACGCCGCCCATCATTCCTGAGCTAACAATAAAACTGCCAAAGGGAGTAGTACATAAGTTGACATTTAATCCTCATGCCAGAGCAGCACAACATTATAATATAGTGGAAGATCTGGCCCAATCGCCATCCGCTATGTCGACACTTGAGGTACTGCAAAATTGCCCATCCCAAAAGCAGGCTTTATTATCAGCTATCGATGGGATAGACCCAAAGGATTCTAATCTTGTGTCCTTTAATCATAAAGGATACGATCCTCAGTTACCAGCTCAACTAGCTTTCCTCATTCAAGTGAAAGCCCTCAACAAAACTGTTCATCGAACAATTATTGATGAGGGGGCATCTACATGTATTATGTCGATGAGTTGCTGGAAAAATTTAGGATCTACAACCTTGTCGCAATCTTCGACAACATTAAAAGCATTTGACAGATGAACATATACCCCATATGGTATTCTAAGTAACTTGCAAGTTGAACTAGGAGGGAAAACAGTAGGAATAGATGTCGAAGTAATCGACAAAAACCTCGATTACAACATCCTACTGGGAAGACCATGGATATATGCTATGGCTGCTGTTGTGTTGACCTACTTTAGGAAGATTGCATTTCCCTTTCAAGGAGGGATTACAATCGTCGATCAACAAACTTTCCTCCCCAATGGTTCCCAAGTTACGGGAAGCATTCTGATGATCCATGGAAGCCCCAATTCGCTTCAAAATATCAGAGTAGGCCTACTAAAAACCCTATATTAATGGGAACTTTTCCCTTCCGCCTCCAATCAATCTGGTGAAAGTAGCGTCGATAGGAACCTGCAATATGATATCTTCGATTAAAAAGATCTCATAAAACAATATAAACATGGATCATACGCAGGTATTGCCTCCAAGCTCAATAGAAATATTGTAGCAATCAATGTTTCTAGCATGGGAGGCAAACCCAAATCAACGCTCATCAAGCGTTTGGATAGATAGATCTAAATAATATGACACCCCTTCAGATCCTTGGTCGCAAGTGCATTACACCGATGAAGGAATTGTTAAATCAATGGAAATTGAAGGGGCACCATGGGAAGATTACCACCATCGTTCCCATCTTCTGGATTGTAAAGAAGATATTCTTGATGACATTCATCATCCTTCAGTTTTTGATTTCCTATCAAATACTCTAAACACAGTGGATTCCGAGCGAAATTTGTCCAACATTGAAGAGACTATCACCATAAATATCTCGACCAAAACAGATGTTGTAGAGAATATTTATGTTGGCAAATATTGTTCTCCTTCAGAATTGGAAATATATAACGCTCTTTTTCACGAATTCAAAGATGTCTTTGCTTGGTCATATGTTGAAATGCTAGGCATTGACTCGAGTATATTTGAACACGAAATTAAGATGTATCCAGATGTCAAACCAGTATGACAACGGCTACGGCAGGTGCACCCCAAAAAATCTGCTGCCATCAAGGCAGAAGTTGAAAAGCTTCTCCATGCTGGTTTCATTTACCCGGTTCCTCTAACTGATTGGGTATCGAACATTGTTCCTGTTATGAAAAAACAAGGAACGATTAGAGTGTGCGTCGATTATAGGGATGTAAATCAAGCTTGTCCAAAAGACAACTACCCTACACCCTTTATTGACCAGATAATTGATGAGTGCACTAGATGCGAAATCTTTCATTCATGGATGGATTCTCTGGGTATAATCAAATAAATATCCGCCCACAGGACCAGTCAAAGACTGCATTTATTTGTCTGTGGGGCGCATTCGCATATTGCAAATTACCCTTCGGTTTAAAGAACGCAGGGGCAACATTTCAGAGGGCAATGAAATATGCCTTCCATGACATCAAAAACATCATTCAACCATATCTCGATGACCTTCTGGCTCATTCACGGAAGCGGACTGATCATCCGCAGCATTTAAGAGCGATATTTCTACGTTGCCGACACTACAAGATATGACTCAATCCACACAAATGTGTGTTCTATGTCAGTTCTGGTTGTTTACCTGGCTTTGTAGTCTCAAAGGACGGGATTCGTCTCGACCCATGTAAGGTTCAGGCAATCATAAATTTGCCTCCACCTTTGAGTTTTCTTTAGATTCAGAAACTCCAAGGGAAAGCGAACTTTTGAGGAGGTTCATTCCAAATTACGCCGAACTTGCTAAAGGTTATACACGTCTATTGAAAAAGGAAGTGCCCTTCGTCTGGGATCAGGTCGCACAAGATTCCTTTAATGCTTTAAAAGAATCCCTAATGAAAGCATCATTAATGTATGCTTCTGATTATCAAAAAGACTTTAACCTGTATCTGGCTGCAGCAGATACAACCATCGCAATGGTTTTAGTTCAAGAAGAAAACGGAATTGAACATCCTATATATTATTTAAGTAAGAACTTAAATGATACAGAAAGCAAATATTCTTATGTTGAAAAGCTAGCGCTCGCAACTGTTCAAGCGATATAAAGATTTCGACATTATGTCCTCTTTCGAAAAACTACCATTCTGTCAAATTGCAACCCCATGACTTATATATTGTTGCGACAGTTGCTGGGGGGAAAATATTCAAAATGGATAGCAATTCTACAAGAGTTTGATCTGGAATTTGTAAAATCCAAGTCAAAGAAAGCGCTGGTTTTCGCAGAAATATTATGCGATCTCCCGTCATCGTCCAACGATGACACATCCGAAGAAACAATCGTGGATGAATCTTTGTTTCTGATATCCTCAAGCAATCCATGGTATGGAGATATAATCATCTATCTCCAAACCCAAAAATATAGGCCTAACACCTCCCGATCTGAACAAAAACGTATTCGATACCAATCAAAAGACTACATGATCGTCGGTGATACACTTTACCGTCGTGGTGTCGATACAGTTCTGAGGAGGTGCCTCACCCATGAGGAGGCCGAAAAAGTCCTGAATGATTGCCATTCAGGTGCGTGTGGGGGGCATCAATCTGGTTACGCTATGGCACAAAAATTTTTACGAGCAAGATACTTCTGGCCAACAATGTTCAAAGATCGCATAACCACAGTCAGAAGTTGCCATGTCTGTCAAATTTTCGATAGCAAAACCAGAAGACCACCCGCACCTCTGCAGCCAATAGTTGTTGTTGGGCCATTCGCCAAATGGGGCATTGATTTCATGACATGTAACCCCACCTCGACCAGGGGACATGGGTATATCATAATCACAGTGGACTATTTTACCAAATGGGTCAAGCTGATGCCTACATTAGATAACACTGGTGAAACAACTGCCCTTTTATTTTTCAATCATGTAGTCGCCAGATTCGGCGTTCCACAGGCTATAGTCACAAATCATGGATCGCATTTTCGCAATCACATGATGGCCGAATTAGCTGCCAAATTAGGGTTGTCTCATGACAGCTCTACTCCATACTACCCGCAGGCCAATAGACAAGTTGAAGCAATCAACAAAGTCCTGAAGCGCATGCTGCAAAGGATGATTGGAGTCCACAAAAGGAGTTGGCACCTGATCCTGTACTCAGCCTTGTGGGCATACCGAACATCGGTAAGGAATGCAACCGGGTTTACACCTTTCCAACTGGTGTATGGCCTAGAAGTAATCTTACCAGTTCAGTGTGAAATCTCGTCCCTCAAACTCACAATCGACCTTCTCCCCCGAACTTTAGAAGAGGAGGCTCGTTTCTTGGAACTAATCCAATTGGATGAAACCCGTTGTGATGCTGCTTTGGCTAACGAAGCCCATAAGAAACGAGTCAAGGCGCAGTTCAACAAGAATGTCAAACCCCGTATCTTCTCAGAAGGCGACTTGGTCTTGCTTTATGACCAAGAATCTGATAAATTGGGAGCAGGTAAATTCAAGTCTTTATGGATGGGCCCCTATATTGTTAAGCAAGTATTAGCAAAAGGAGCCTACGAGTTAATGGATTATGACGGAATTCCACTGGCGCAACCCCGTAACGGGTTGTACCTTAAGTGTTACTATGCATAATCAGTATGGTAACCAATATGCTTTTGTTACATTTTTGTTTTCGCTAAAGTATTTGTTTTGGTCAAGTAAATCCACTTTTTACATTTGTTGCAGATGTTGAACCTATTGGAATCTTTTGTTGGATATGCCGACGGAGCAAGTCGTAGTTCGCGGAACCTATCTTCTGCGGCCTGGGCCATTTTTGATCCAAGCGGCGAGTTAGTAAGTTTCAGAGGGGTATGTATTGGTCAATCAACGAATAACATCGCTGAATATAGCGCGTTGATAGAAATTCTCTCTGATGCCATCACACATGGCATACGCTGACTGGTCGTCAGGCTAGACTCACAGCTCGTCATACTACAGCTCACTGGTATCTACTCCGTCCGAAATCCAGCTATCTATCGCATGTTCCTAAGGGTCAAGATTTTGGAAAGGCAATTTGATTTTATTCAATATCAACATATTTCCAGAAGATTAAACACATTAACTGACTCATTGGCAAATTATGTGTTAGACATTTGCAACATTTATAAAACGAAGCATTTCATCAATATTTGCATTCGGACCATGTAACTTAACCAAAATAAAACTCCAAAAATCAAATATATATATATATATATATATAATTGTTTATGGTTTACACATAATGTTCTGTAACCAAGACAAAATTGGTCAAATGACCCAAAACTGAAAACGCTAGGGGGCACCCTAGTCTAATGATGCTGGTGATAACAAGTCACAGCCTGTGCAATCATGCGTAAAAGCCTAGTCCATCGACTTGGCACGCCAGTAGTATGTCACTGCAGCCTCAAAGGTAGCTCGTCAGTCCTCACATCCAGAATACTGAGAGTGAGGCCCTCGACCTGATCCTGTAATGCTGAAAGAGTCTCGGCCACATCAAGGTCACGAAGGATAGCCCTTCCCACAGCCTCTCCTGCTGGAGCGGCAGCTGGCACTCTCAGGCGTACTACTGGCCGAACGGGACCAACATCTGCATGAGCACATGAGTTTTGATTAGTCTTGATAGAATAAAGCACAAGGACATTATAAAAGAAAAATGATAAACAGAAATATGGTCAAGAATTTACCAATAGCACCCCATTGCTCGCCAGCCGGCAGTACCAAATCTGGGTCACCTCGGAAGTCCATACCAGCATATGGGTACTCGGAAAAAACCATCTCCTGACGATCGAACCACCTGAAGAAGGTATCAAAAAATGAAATCTGAGACTGACCAGCATGCCTGGACATATGGTCGACCCATCTCTGCATCCGTGGTTCAGTCGGTGGAGGTAAACCAAGTGCAATATACTGCGGCTGCATCAGTGGTATATTTTCCAAGGCGAAGGCGGTCAAAATAGAACCATATCCAAAGTTCTTCAATCTTCCATTTTTCACCTTGGTCAATTGTTCTTTCATCACAAAGAGTACTGCATCACACCAGTTCAACACCTTTAGTTCGAGACATTCCAAGGCATACTGCATATAAGACTGTTTGGCCACATGAAGAGCCGCACCACCAGCCATCCTACCAAAGGTGAAAAGAATGGTCCTTAGAGACCTGTCAGTGACATCTCGGATGATGATCTTGTCATCCTTACTCGGCTGAGATCCCTCTCTACAATACCTGCAAACATAATCTCTCACAGATTCACCTCCACGGGCTGAACCTAATAAAGAGATAGGGGCACCCCGCCTTGACAAGCCAGTCAAGAAATAGATGTCTACAACAGTCAAGGGGATGGATTTTCCCCTAATCTGGAACACCTGGCTAGTAGGGTCCCAAGCATCGAGCAAATACTGCAGCAAGTTGATTTGTTGCCTCATGATAGATATGCGGAAAAACTTCAGCAGACCACAGTTCCGCAGTGCATTTACTGTAGCCGGATCATGTAAAGCAAACATGTCCTCTTCTTCATGCTCACGTTCTTACCATGTAATGGTCATTTTGCTCCAATAAATCTCTGAAAACAAACAAGAGAAGAGTTAGATCCTGATTTGGTGAGAAACAGGCAAAAATTTCCATTAAAAACTGTGCACAAATTTCCTTCCTTGCGCTCATCGCACCTACAGCAGTGTTCTGGGTGCGTTGCATGTCAACTGGCTAGTGGACAGGCCAACATGCAACGCACTTTTCGATGAAGAAAGGGTGCGATGAGGCCAGGGCGAGTTTTTCAAACCCCAGAGGCTCAGAAAAACCAGAAATCAGGCTCAGAATGCAAAATGGAAAGGATGAAATGAAAGAGCTCAAGTTTAGCTCCTACCTGGTCCAAACGCCGCCAAAAATCGTCCACAGAATCTCCCGGAATCAACAGGTGAAAATCAAGGGGGGAAAGCACCTCCAAAGCTCCAATAAGTCAAAGTTCAAATGAAATGGTAAAATGAGAGGTAAAAGCACTTTTAAATTACTTTTTACGTAATTCAAGTAAAATATTAGAGTCTTAACTCATTTTTCAAACGTATATTGTTCATTTCTAACTAGTTTGATGAAGCAATTGAGCATGTAGTACAATTTTTGAAGGAACAAAGCTATTAATGGTAAAGTCAAGAAATGATCGTTACATCGAGCAGTTTTAATGCGGACTTCATGCTCGTTAAAAAATAAACATAAGTAATGAGCAAATGTTTCCCCCAGCGTTTAAGCTCATTAAAAAATGAACCAATTTCCAGTAAATAACCATCGTGAATGTAGTACTTCATCCTTTGAAGCCTTGGTCGTGTTCCCATCATCACCTCCACTTTGTATTGGCCGATCATTCACCTCCACTTGATTTTTTACCCCTTTTGAGGAACAGCTGCGAAGAGTGATCTTGTTAGCCATCCTTGTGACACCGCCGTGATTGGAAAATTCCAAACCTTACCTGGAATCAGCTGCTACCTGAATTTATCACTCGTTCCTCAAAGACGAGTCTCCTTTAAGCTCTTTTCAACTGACTCGTAAAATATGAAAAGATTACCGAGCCATTGGCCTCTCCAGCTCGTTAAAGTGACCGGAAGTGTTATCCCTCCTTTAGATTTTAATCTTTTTGGACCTGAGGGATTATTACACAAAAATATCGAGCGCTTGTTTTGTTCGGCTCGTTAAAAGTACCGAAAATTCATCCCTTCTGTATTGTTTTATACTTTTTCGGACCTAAGGGATTAGATGACGAAAAAGGATTTTTGGAGTTTCCTTTACGTCCCTTTTCAGACTCTCTAAAATTGAAAAGGACCGAGTTATCTTTTTCATTAAACTCGTTAAAACCTAATAGCGACAAACTTGTCCATAACAGACAAGAACGAGTTTCACTATCGCTAGGCTCGTTAAAACATAGCGATGGGTTTGCCCGAAGGGAAAATTAGAACAAGCATATGTTATACTCCTTAAGCTTGATAAAAATAAAGAGGTACTGGTCAGCAATGACTGGGGAAAAATTGGGAAGAAAACTTGAAAAACTTTGTTGGTAGCAAGTCGCTCTTGAACATGACACTTTCACTCCGCATCCAAGTCGGGTTGGGTTGTTTCATTCACTGGTCACATCACCATGGTTCCATCACACCATCCACATTTGGGGTTAATGCTACCAATCCATCATGTCATTGTCGCCGGTATGTTCAAGAGAAGTCAGTCAGAGAATTCACCTGTGTCTCACCCACTGCAATACATTTACGCTTCATTCTTTCATGACTGCCACCCTGAACCTTATATCACCAGATCGTTTTCACCTCCATTAAAATCATTTTCTTCGTTCCGTGTCACTGATGTGGGATTCATTAATGCCCTCCTATGACGGATCGCTTCTTGTCGACATCAGCTCATTATCCAAGAAGGCGATCTAGGAACAACCCTTTCAGTGCTTTGAAGCTTGCATACCTCAATGGCAAGTTTCTCACTTCCGGCGACAGGTTTACTGTCACACGGAAAGAGTCAATCTTGCAGACAAGATAGACCTTCCTAGAATCTAAAGAAGACCTAATGACAAACAAACCAACTAGACACTATCTTTCTCTAAATATGCTTTGATAAACAATAGCAAACAAGTGTTTTTAGGGCCTACCTTAGGTCCAACGCAAGCTTGTGGATGCCCTCGCTCCTTTGATCCAAATGAGCTCCTTTTCGCGAATCTGAAAACACAAACAAGGCAAACAAATTAAATAGCACCTGAAAATCCAATTGCATAAAACATATTTAACATGAAAGTCAAGGAGTCCATGAAATATCACCTCATCAAGCCCTAGAGTGCTAAAGCCTATGCCTACCTTGCCCCATAGAACACCCTGCATTTCTGACCTAATTTCCCAGACCTAAACTGCCCAACTCATCCTGATCTAGCAAAACGCTTGCAAAATCCAATAAAAAATTTCGTACTACTATACCTAGCCTAAAATCCTTTACCTAACCCAGTCATCTTGACTGAGATCCTTACAAAGAGAGCCCTCTCCCGGCCTAGTAGGGCTAGCTACTTGGACAAGCTTGTTTTGTGGTTACCCTGGCATTGCCTCCCTTAGCCTGAGGTCAATCTAGGTGATAACATAGTGGCGACCATACTGGGGAATGTAGTTTTATGTTCCTCAATAAAATGCATCAATTTTAGATCTGATTGTTGATGGTGGACAATGATCAAACAATTGAAGGCCGAAATCATTCGCTTGACGACTTTAAATCAGTTTCAATATCAAATCCAAGGACTCCACTGGAGGATGAACCTGACCAACATAAACATGAAAGGACAATATGGAAAGATCAGGTATTCAAGTTGGAATTTCATCCAAGACATTATGTTCTTTGTTATAAATTATTTCTTCTCTTTCCCCGAGAATGTCAAGAAGGATTTACAAAGTATATTGTATTCAAGAAAAGATCCTAGACCTGAATTTGATTCTTTCCCTTTGAAGATTGTGAATACAAAATATTCGCATGCCTTTGATCTTGATCAAGACCCTTCTTCTGAATCTTATGATGACCATCTTCAAAATGATGAGCCTAAAGAGACCAAGACTGATTCTACAACTTTTGTACATACTCATACACCTTGTAAAATTCCAGATCGATACAAACCACTCATCTTACCTCCTATACTCCATGCTTTCCCTAAAAATCATTACCTATATCTACCAAGATTTGATGGTGAATGTGACAACATCACTGCTGAGAGACATGTACTGAATTTTGAGTCTTTTCTTGACCTTTTTGAAGTTGATGAAGAGGATGTCAGTATTAAGCTTTTTTCTCTTTCTTTGCAAGGCAAAGTCAAGAGTTGGTTCAAAACCCTACCTGATGCGAGCATCCTACATTTCCAGCAGTTTGTCAAAATTTTCCTTGACAAGTGGGTGGTCAAACAAAACCCTTTCTTGATTCTATAAGAGTATAACCAGCTGAAAAGACTGCTAGGGAGACAGTACAACAATTTTCTACCATGTTTAACCAAGTCTATTTTTTGATGCCTGCTAATATAAGGCCTCCTCTTGGATCTGCTCTCTTAAACTACCCGAAAGCCTTTGATCCTAAACTGGAGTTTCAGCTGAGGGAAAGGAAACTTGCAACACTTGAAGAGATGAAAAACAATGCAGTAGATGTAGAGGCTAATTTGTTGATCAAAAGGGAAAAGTTGAAGGAAGAAGAGATGAAGAACATAGATCCAAAGGAAATGACATCTTTAGAGGTAAAGCTCAATATTTTGGAAAGTGTAGTGGAAGAGATGATGCAAAAGATCACCACAAGGAATGAGTATGATGTTCAAGACCATAGGTCGCTGATTGAGGAAAGACAAGTGGCTGATCCAAAACATTTCCTTTCTTATCCCAGTTGTCATAGATCTGATAATGATTGTTTTATAGATCATCTTGGAGAAGAGAGATCTGTTGATATGACATGTGTGCTTGATGATGTGTTTTATATTGATGATTTACCTAAGTTTGACTAGTATGATGATGATTATGTTCTCCAAACAGAAGCTAGTCTTGCAGACAAATCAGCAGCTAGTTTGTGGAAGGAGGAAGTTCACTTTCAACAACTCGAATACAGTGATCAACCAATGCATATCAGTGATGGAAGTGAGGGAGAAAGTGCAGCAAATTTTGAAGTAAGTGAAGGATCTTTGCCTCTTTGTTTTACTTCGTTTTAGTTCATTAGAGACAACTTTTGTGCAATCAGAAATCAATTGTCGATAATTTTTTATCTTGAACATCTAGAGTGCAATGAAATCCTTGTTTAAGACTTCTCATATCTAGACTTGCAACCCCCGAATTCCATTGAATGTCCAGTTGCAGATGAAGACTTGGAAGCTAGAACATATGATCAAATGATGCAAGATGATTCCATGCCATTATGTTTTGAATCATTTCATTTTTCGAAAGGAATTTTGCATAGTATATCTTCAAATGAGCAACCTGTAAAAAATCATGCAATATGATTGGAACCAATCGAAAATGGATGGCAATAGTCTTTTTAAGTTTTTCATGATACAATAGCTAATGTGTTGGATGATGTCTGTAGTCAAAGTCCTTCTCCATTAGATAACTGTGAGCTTGAAAAAAATATTGATAAAAACTTGATCCACCAGCCAGTTTCTTTGTCATATTCAGCAAGAGTCTCATCAAAAAGCTCATATGAAAGTTTGCATTTATGGTATGAGGAGAAGCAAAGTAATCCATTAGATGGGCTAAGTCCCAGTGCACATGAATTTAAATATCCTCATGCAGTATTTTTGGAGTCAGATAGAGAATCCATATTATTCAATCTGGGAAAATTTGGATCTGTTTACAAGTTTTCATGGGAGTTGCATTTCAGTAGTTCTCTCTTCTTGCTCATAAACAAGCACTTGTGGAGAATTAAAACAACAACCAGAATGCTTACTTGGTTGCATTGGTTGTTTCATTTCACTTGATCATGTGATGAATGGAATAGTTAGAGTAGGTTTTATTGAATAAGCTCCATCTCAAGCGTCTTCTCTAGTTTGTCAGTTGTGTTTTAGTATTGAGACAGTTTTTAGTTGAGTAAAAGTCAGTTTGTGTCTTTGAATCATTAGTATTCAGTCATGTATTTCAGAATGAGTTTTTTTTACTCCATGCCCAATGGATAAGGCTACTTGGTCTATGGTGTTCTTGGCACCTCCAAGGAGCTGCCATCCCCAATGGAGCCAATGTTAGAGTCAGTATTTGCAGCCTTCCACCAGTGATAAAAAATGCTCTTACAAAGTGGTCTTAGGGTGTCAAAGTCAAATTTTGTCATTTTAGTGAGTCTTCAAGTAAAATCCGGTCACTAGGTATTGGGTCTAGGATTTTTTTCTCTCTTTCCTAAATTTTCCAAGTATTGGTCCATGTCACCATTCAGCTAAGTGTACCATCATTCAAAGAGTTGTCATCATCATTTCAGGTTCCAATGTGTCATTTTACACCTTCTTCGTGCTTCAGTTGTACTTAGGTAAGGCTCATTTCCCTCTCCTAGGGTTTTGAAGGTAATTTTCCTTGGATGGTCAAATCATCAACAAAACTTGTATCCTAATGCTCATACACCTTCCCCTACCCTTAAAATACCTTCTTAAACACTTCCCATCACTTATATCCCTCAAATTCATCATTTTCCCACAAACCCTAGCCTATTGCTATAATTTGACACTTTTCTAGGTTAGGCCTGTGTTTTTCCCTTTTGGACCCTTTCCCCTCACTCAATCTTTGAAATTACACTTTCCCCTACTTCCTAACATCCCTCCCTACTTCCAAAAATTTTCTCAAGAAATTAGAAGCCCCTCGTCCCCTTCATTTCCCTTCATTTCTACAAATCCCTTGATCCACATATTGGGATAGGTTTTATTCAAATGATGTTTCTGAGCAAGAAAAGATGAATTTGGAAACAGTGACAGAGGTTTTTTTCCACAATAGGCCAAGAAAGAAAAACCTCCACTTTTTACATAGGTGTCATGGTTTTAGAGAAATGTCAAAAATACAGTTGTTACAAGAGAGTTGCTGCACTTCTGGAGTGACCTTGGGAAACTCAATCTTTCTCCTAGCTGGAGTGACGAAATGACTTGCTTGATGAGTTAAATGATAACTAGACACAGAGATATTTCCATTTAGCTATCATGAGTTCAATTTGGAGTTGAGGAAGACCTTCAAAAGTTTACTGCAGCATCACTCTGCATTTTGGCAGCCTCATTCTGCACATTTTGACTAGCCTTGGGAGATTGAGATTTTGACAGGGAAAATGAGCTCCAAATTGAAACATTCAAGTTTTTCTAGAAGGTAGACTCAACAATGTTTCCAACGAGCTATCCCACACTCAAACTTGGACATCGGGAAGGCGCTCAAAAGTGTATTTAGAGTCGGCGCTGCGCGTTTCCTTAAGGCGTTGCGTGTTTTTCCAGGAGAGCTAAAATCGCCTCCTCAGCTCTACTAAAGTGATTTCAACCTCAAGAAAAGTAAGTAGCAGCTAAGGGATGTGCCTTTTCCTCCTCAAGTCAATTGCTAAGTGTTTGAAATTTTTTGTTGAAGTTTTGGTTTAATTTCACATCTAAACCCTAGATTCCCCCAACACTATCCTTGTATTCACAATCCCTTTCATATACTCCCCTATACCTTCCTTCCATCTCCCTAAACCTTTCCATCCAACACTCTCTAAAACTTTGTTGCAAAAACCCTAAACCCTAGGTGCTACAACCACCTAGGCTCCCAAACCCCAACTCTCATATCCATCATACTAATACTCCCTATCCCCTCCTTCGTTACATAAATTCCAACAACCTAATACCTCCCTAGGGTTTGACATTAAAACACCATGGCAGAAGAAGAAAACATACCATACAATGATGGAGACCTAGAACCAGAGGTTTGAAAAAGCCTTGGAACTTGAAGAGCAAAGGAAAAGAGAGATAGTTTATGAAGCTATGCTTGATGGTCATATGATCAAAGAAGACAATGAAGGTTGGCTTTAGGCCATCAATGATCACTTGGAGAAGTTATTGAAGAAATGTAAAAAGGAAAAACTTGACACACTTGCAAAGACTTCACTCCATTCCTAGATACACCAAACATTAGCTCCTTGACCAATTTCGAAAACTCTTGGCACATTTTAGCAAATATTGTCTTTTTCTGTGTTTTTGAGGCAATTTTATATCAACAGCTTATCCAAACGCGTAGCACCCTAGGTGCTGCGCACTTTTCAGAGGCACTTTTTTGAGGAATGGCCACCAACATTGGATTTAGAAGGCCTAAGATAGTCAGGAAAACCACGTTTCCAACCTTGGAAGGAAAAACTGGTTGGTGGAAAAGGAAAAAAGCTAGCAAAAAATCACATTTCTGCCTCATTTTTGGGGTGTTGCGTGTTTGACCAGTCTTGGGAGAATCCATTTTTGGAGGGTCAAATTAAGTTCATTTTGAAAATTGAATATAGATTTGGAAACTAGATAGGATAAAATTTCCAATGAGATATCTTGGGCTCAACTTGGACTTCGGGAAGGTAGTCAAAAGTGGGTTTGAACATGGCGCTACGCACTTCCTTTAGGAACTGCGGGTTTCACACTGGTGCTATGCACTTGACAGGCAACCAAATTTTTCACTGTTTCTCTCAGAAAATACTTTTCACCTATGGGATTTTGAGTTTTTACTTATGTAATTCATAATTATGATGTAATTAAAGTGTGTTTTTGTTACCTAGGGTAGATACATCAAATGAATGGCCTAAGTGGCATGTAATGAATTAGTTTGCTTCATTTTAGGGATGAGTCAGTTTGACCACCCTAGTCTTTAGCTATTAGTTCAGTCTTTTGTGCAACTGCTCCTCCTCTCATGGATTTGACCCCTAAGGCTAGGATTAGTTGTTTTAAGGCCATGTAGTTTCTCAGTCTTTTTACTGGTTGGACTGAGTGTGGATGCTCAGAGCTTGATTATACACCTTTGTAACCAGTTTGGTAGGAAATTAATAAGAATTGCAACTATTTTTATGGGATCCCTATGGTATGGAGCCCTAGTACATTTTATTCTTCTGTGATTATATGTTTATATGTTTTATGTATTCCATCAATCATTTCATTGTTTCTAGTTGAATGTTTTCAAGTTTGATAGGTAGAATCCATTGCATCAGTGCTCTGCCTTGGGAAACCATTCACCATTTCATGTCTTTTGTAGTCCAGGAAGGATCCATGATTGTCACATGCCCTTCTTAGCTTCTCACCAGTCTTAAACATCTCACCTTATCAAGCCCTAGAGTGCTAAATCCTATGCCTACCTTGCCCCATAGAACACCCTGCATTTCTGACCTAATTTCCCAGACCTAAACTACCCAGCTCCTCTTGATCGGGAAAAACCCCTACAAAATCCAATCAAAACTTTCATGCTACTACACCTAGCCTAAAATACTTAACCTTATCCAGTCATCTTGACTGAGATCCTTATGGAGAGAGCCCTCTCCCTACCTAGTAGGGATAGCTACTTGTCTAAGCTTGGTTTGTGGTTACCCTGGCATTGCCTCCCTTTAGCCTGAGGTTAATCTAGGTGATAACAGTCCCCTGAATGTTGGCGGGTCCAACACTGTCAACATTTCTTATGCTAGAAGGAGGGAACCCAGTTGTTTATGGCTGAATGTCCTCTCACACTCACTCACCAGCCACCTAGTCAAAGCAGTGACTCGTGCTCCCTCTCACCTACGCGCGACTCTGTTGTTGGTTACTTCTCACCTCCAAGGACTAAACATGAAATTCCATATCATCACCTTCGCTCCATCCATCCCATCACCCTCCAATTCACAAAAGTAGTTAGACTAATCCTAGGCATACAACATCCTCCATACGCATCAAGGAAGCCAAAATCCAATACCACTAGGGTTGTTGTATCGTCAGTGCAAGAAGCAGTTCTTGCCACACTTGAAGGTCTGGCAGAAGCTATTAAAGATGGAGAGGAACCTCTGGTCTTCTGATAGGGGGAACGAGACACCCTTGGGATCTTTGGCTCAGAATCCAATACAGGAGGTGGAGGGGAAGGCAGTGGAGGGGGCGGAGGTGGAAACGAACCAACAGACTCAAATTCAGAACCATTGGATTCTAAAGAAGAGGAGAAGGATGAAGAAGAAGAAGATATAGTTGACCAAAATCTAGAATGGATGACTCAGGGACCATTGGCTCTCCCGAGTGCTTTGCATAAGATGCCAAAGCAAGCAGAGAGAATGAACATCAAGTTCAACCCTGACAGCACAATGAAGGCAGAAGACCATTTGGACAACTTCTACCTGCAGCTGCAGACCCTTGAGGTATGGTATGATGATGTATCATCTATATTGTTTCCATGTATCTTGGGCAGTCACGTAGCTACATGGTATCACAGCCTTCTATCCAACTCCATATAGAACTAGGTTGCATTCAAATGCATGTTTCTTGAAAAAATTTCTAACGACAAGACCCCAACCATGTTACTCAAATAATTGGGAAGCCTGAAGATGGAGGGGAAAGAAAAGGTAAAAGACTTCAATAATAGTTTTACATGCATACTGAACAAGCTTGCAGTGGATGCCAAACCTCATGACTCCATCACTGTTGATTACTACATGTCCACACTATCGACCAGCATTTTGTAGTTCATCAAGCGAGCTGCGAAACCAAGACCATTGGAAAATTTTGAGGAGGCTATTGATGTTGAGAAAGACCTACACGTGATTGGAGTCATCAAGAATGATCAAACAGCAAAGGACTCCAAAGATGTGAGAAGGAAGTCCCAGGCGGTGGTGAGCAAAGGTAGAGACAAGCAAACAAATGATATTGAAACCCTCACTCACCTCGTTAAGAATTTTACAACAGAAGTGTCCGAGCTTAAACAACGAAAAACGGACACGTCTGCAAGCATCCATCCGCCTAGAAAAAGATAAGGAAGCATGTCATCATGCAACAACCGATACCCTGGAAAAACTGCGTAGAGCTCTGTGTTACACCTCAATTAGTGCATAAATTCTGAATTCTATTCATTCCATGAAGAACATAACCCAAAGAACTCTTGTTAAGATTGGAAGTGAGTCACAAGCTCTGTATGAAGTCATATGTTTCATATAGAAAAAAATATGCAGGAACAGCCAAAAGGTATGGATAATGACAAAGATGTTGCATCTGATGAAGCATCAAGTTCTGGGCATGTGGTGAACATGTAACAGTGCTCACAGGTAGCATTGAAGGATAACACTGAGAAACATCCCCCAAAGCAAAATTACCATTACAATATTAGGAGTAAAGGGGCTCCCCTTACACTTGGGGAAGCATAAGAAAAGATGAGACTGTTGTTGAGGAAGGTCAATCCACCAGCAGCCCCAAAGCAGATGACACAAAACAAGTCTAGGAAGATAGCGGTAGAAAAGAGTATATCCATGAGCAGTAAATTGCAAAATACTCCACCAGACAATACGAACATCAGTCTTACCCCAGACACCTCTGTAAGTCTACCACCTCTGGACTACATCATTGCAGATGACATGAAGAAAAATCGTGTAAACATCAATTTTTTTGAGCTAGATAAGATCCAGATTCAACGAGACATCCTACTACATGCATTGACATAGACATCAAAGGACAACACAACCTCTACCAGCAAGGGAGAAAGCACACCTCCCAGATCACTTTCCATTGTGCTAAGCACACTTCGTATGGAAGAAGAAAACTCAAGTTTCCCTCCATTCCTGCTCTCATTTGAAGTTTTTAACTATAATGTTCACAACTATTTGGTTGATTCCAGCACAGAAGCCAACGACATGCTACTCTCCATTGCTAAAAAGATCAATGCACAATGCAGCAAGACATACATGCAAATCATCGAACTTGATCAAACATCTGTACCAGCCATTGGTGAACTCTAAGACATGATCATCCGACTATTTCACAATAGTCAAGTCCACCAATGCATCATCATTGTGGTTATGGACATACCAGAAGCATATGGTTTATTGCTCAGTAGAGACTGGTCCAACAAGTTGAATGGATATTTCGCTATAGACTGGTCGCACATGTGGATTTCATATAAGGGAAAAAACAATCAAATCCAGGTGGTATCCAAGAGGTATATGAGGCATAGTGTCACTCCCCTCAATGGTGAGAATGAACGGTTAGCCTTCCCAGAACTCATGTTTGGAAATTGCCTCTTGGAAACAACATTGGGGTGTTATCCTGTACGACTAGCTCCAACCCCAATAGAAACGTAGTTGGCTCTCCTTCCTTGCCCAATTGAGGGTAATGAAGCATGTACAATACATTGTACCAATAGTAGCAGTAGTAGTAGTATGAGGGCATCAAATGGTCCATGCATGGACCATGTACTTTGACGAATCAAGGACATAGGACGGCTCAAGAGCTTGGTGTGTCTTGATCAACCCAAACAACAAGAATCATCTGGTTTCAATTCGCTTGGAGTTCGAGTGCATGAAAAACTTTGTTGAGTCTGAAGCACTTGTGTTGTTCTTGCAAAAATCCATCAACCTCAATGTGGTTGCACTCAAAGTGATAGGTGATTCAGAGATAGTGGTACGACAGGTACATAACACAATTCACTATTTGTCACCGCATCTCAAAAGATACTAGCAAGAGGTATGGCAACTGATCTCTAACTTCCAATAATTTAACATCACTATTGTACCATGTACGTGTAATGCAGCTACCAATGCTCTGGCAAACGCAACCTCTAGGATGTCACCTATTAGGGATATATTTACTATTGAAATTTTGTATATACCATCTATCCCGAATAGCATAACTAACTTACGCATATTTTATGATGATCAATAGATACTGCATTTCATGGCCAATGCCGACACCTTCAAGGATGCAGTGATAGATGAAGACGAGCACGAGCGATCTCTGCAAGCAAAATCTAGTAGCAAGAAAGGCCACCTCATCTCGAAGGGAGTGGTTTCATTGGAAAATATTTATGACTTGCAAGAACACTTTTAAAGGTCAAGGAACAACAAAACCCACAGTTCAACCATGATGCACGAGTTGATCAACTTGGGAACATAACAAGATCTGAAGTTCGTCAATCTCGATACGTGTTGCATACAACAAGAGTGGTAAGCCTTTGTCCACTTGTTCAAATAGTATCGAGATGTGTTTGTGTGGATGTGCAATGATCTAAAAACTTATGACACACAAATAATCCAACACATTATTCTGATCAAAGAAGGGGTCAAGCCATATCAATAGAAGTTGAGGAAAGTACATCTATCACTTGAACCCCTTATTCCAAAAGAGCTCACCAAGTTGTTGGATGCACGGATCATATACAATGTTCGTCATTCTACATGGGTTTCAAACATTGTTATTGTATGCAAGAAGTCTGGGGAAATCCACTTGGGTGTTGATTTCTAGAACGTGAACCACGCCTCAGAAAAAACAACTACACCATGTCGTCTATGGACCACATTTTGAAAACACTATCTTGTTGGGTGTGGAGCCTAATTATCTTCTTTATTCAAAGGTATTGCCGCATTGGACCCCAGTTCGTAATGGGGTGGCAACGACGCCCGTAAAATATTCGTTGCAGCGGGGATCCACGGGGGGGTGACTATGACCTTTGGGAGCCCCCCTGGTGGGGGGATCAGGGGCAGCGCCCCCAAAGCTAAGAATAGATGTAAAATTTCCTTGTAAAATGTTGTAATTTCGTAGTCAATCTAAGCCGTTCATTAAGCAGAGATCTAACAGTAGAAGTTATGTTTAATTTAGGGTTTTTTGCCCTAGAACGCAACCCCTCACTATATATGAGGGAATTGTATTGCATCTATGTATATTTGTATTCTGAGTGAGAAAGAGAGAGGAGATTGAGAGCGAAGAGGGAATTACAGTGAATCTGTTGTAGGTTGTATCTCTTCAGTTTGCTGGATAATATAAAAGGAAGGACCGGCTGTTTCTCCGTGGACGTAGCCCAAACTGGGTGAACCACGTATATCTGTGTCTCTTTTGTTTTATGCGTTTTCTGTGTTTATATTTCTGCAATATTTTATGTGTTCGATTGCTCTGTAATATATAATTCTCTAACATATCTAAGGCACAAATGTTTTCCCTACTTGACATTTTTTCAGGATACAATTAGGTTCTGGTAGAAGAACTTGATAGACTTAAAACTACTTTTTGTACCAAGTGGGGTACATTCACGTACAGACAAATGTCATTTGGGCTTGTGAATGTAGGCACAACCTTTCAGTGCACCATGGACATCGCTTTTTGCAGAATCAATGGACAGAGCGTAGTAGTATACCTTAATGACGTGACCATGTTCTCAAGGAGACATGAGGACCACATATGCCATCTGAAGAAAATTTTTGAGCGAAGCCAGAAATACGAGATTTCCTTGAATCCCAAAAGGAGCGTATTCGCAGTGGCTGAAGGGAACCTTCTTGGACACATTATTTCCAAAAGCAGGATCAAGGCTGATCTGGACCTAGTCTAGACTATAACACAGATCCCTCACCCAACCAATAAGAAAACCATGTCATCCTTCTTGGGCAAGATTAACTTCCTCCAGAAGTTCATCTTGGATTATGCGCAGATAGTCAAGCCCATGCACGACATGATCAAGAAAGATGTAGTCTACAGCTAGGGAAAGAGGAAAAGTATGCATTCACCTATATCAAGCAGCCTATTACAGAAGCACCTACACTCTACAACCCAGACTTCAAGAAGGATTTCCTTCTATACACCTTCACCTCTGATTATTCGCTCGTTACAGTACTCACTCAGAAGGACAAGATGAACGATGAACGTCCCATCTCCTTCATGAGCGCAAGAATGCAAGGACCAGAACTTAACTACCCCACCATTAACAAGCAAGCATATGTAGTTTACAAGGTGGTGAAACACTTCAAGCCCTACTTGCTAAAGAATCGATGCATAGTCTACGTCCCTCACCCAACATTCCACACACTGCTTGTACAACAAGAACTGGGTGAATGACATTTTTACTAGATGACAAGCTTGCAAGAGTAAGATCTTGAAATCAAGTAAGTTCACACGATCAAAGGAAATGGGCTCTGCATACTTGTAGTTGAATCAGTACATGCACCGAAGGATGAAGAAGAGCTCACTCGCTGGGAGCAGGATGTTGAAATGTATGATATAAGGTGAGCAACACCCACTGAAGATGGAACCTCTTGGTACACAGATGTGCACCAATACCTTGAGCATGGCATTATACCCTCTCACTTTTCCATCAGACAAAAGAGGGCATTGAACCTCAAATATTTAGCATATCATTCGATGCATGAAGTGCTTTACAAGAAGCACAACAACGAAGTTTTGCTCAGGTGTCTGGAAGCACATGAGTTAGAGAAGGTGTTACAAGATCTGCATGATGCACCCACTGGGGGTCACTTCGCAGGAAACACCACTGCACACAAATTCATGCGAGCTAATTTCTACTGGCTCACATTATTCAAGGACACACAAACTATGCCTGCAAATGCCCGATATATCAGTGATGCGTCAGCAGAGTATGAAGGTCAGCAACCCCACTGCACCTTGTTGCAGTGACTGAACCCTTCCAACAATGGGTCCTAAACATCATTAGGGATATTTTACCACATTCTTCAAAACAACACGCTACATTCTGACAGCAACTGATTACTTCACGCGGTGGACAAAATTAGTTCCGCTCAAGCAAGTGAATGACCAGGAGGTCATTAGATTCCTCCAACAGAACATCATCTCATGCTTCGGTGTTCCAGTATCACTTATTTTTTATAATGCAACGTACTTTTTGTCTTGAAACTTTATGATTTTGCATTACATAATGGTATTGTGCTAAAACACTCATCTAACTACTTCCTGCAAGGAAACGGTCTCACAGAGTCCATGAAAAAAAACCTTATCCACATAATCAAAAAGACTGTTTTCTCTGAGTAGCACAACTCACATTATGCCCTGACGAATGCATTATGGGTTGACCATGCAACACCCAAACCCTCTCTGAATACCTCACTATACTTCCTGGTCTATGGTAAAGAAGCCATCCTTCCACCCAATATCTACTTTCCTGCACTTCATCTATCCCAAGAATCCCAAGGCAAGCCTTGCCAACTAGTTCAGTGTAGGATGGATACGCTCCACAAGCTTCAGGAAGAAAGGATGAAAGCAAAAGAAAAATTTACACTCCACCAGAACTATATCAAGAGATGGTTCAATAATAAGTCTACAGGGAAAGCTAACTTCGGTGTTGGTGACTTGGTTTTGAAATGGGATAAGTCCCATGAAGACAAAGGTAATCATATGAAGTTCCAATCCCTGTGGATCGATTTGTATATAGTCTATGAGAAGCTTGGCCCACACACGTATCATCTACAATCACTTGATAGGAGGATTGACAACCTTCATGTCAATGACCAAGATCTCAAGCACTACTTCTTGTAGGTTGGGCCACGCCCTATGCCATGTACATAGTCTGCTTGCTGCTTGTTGTTTTCATTTTGTTTCCCTTGCTTACTATCTTTGTTTTTGTTTTGTTTTGTTTGCTTACTATTTTTGTCTTCATTTTCTTGGTTTGCTTAATACCTTGATATTTTTATTTCCGGAAATAAGTGTTTCCATCTATTGAATTATGGCTTTTGAATGAGTATGTGGTTGAGATATGAAGAGACTTGTGACACTACAACACTTGGCTAGTCTTGTGTCCATCTTCTTTGTGCTTGGTTATAACCTTCAACTGATGAATTCTTGACAAAAAATACAAGTTCTCTGCAAGGGAAGTTTTGGTCCAACCATGAACCTTTGTCCACACTGGGAAGCCTGATGCCTATACTTAGCCTTCTGCTATGTGTGTTCAAGCTCATCCAACTAGTAGAAACAGAGAAGGGGAAAATATAAACGAGAAAACCTATGTCATAGGTCTTACATGCTTCTCTGAAGGAACAACCTCTTTTGCTCTCAATAAGTCGGGATCCCTCTTTCTCCACAAAAATAAATAAGTGCCTATGCACAATCCTCTTGAAAATGCAAAGGCAAAAGAAGAGAAAGGCTTCCTGCACAGAGAGGTGAAGCATGCAACTCCACCAGGGTACTGACCAGGCTTGCTAGCAGTGGAGCAATGTGTGTGTTCCTGCGTGACTCCACTAAGGTATTATCCTGGCTTGCTAGCAGCAAAGCAACACCAGAGATGAAAACTTATACTCTGAAAATCTTCAACTCGCGAGCTAAACTACCCTTCCCTATTTCGAAACACTGTGATCAAGATGAAATTTTGTTGTGTTTGACTGAGTTGTCAAAGGGTGAACCATGTCTGTCCATGGGGTAAGTGGGGAGACCAAAGTAACCCATACAATGATTCAATACTCCCCAAAACACCAAGGCCCTGTGCTGTTAATGAACCAAAAAAGAGAAGCTGGAGTTATACCAGTGTGTTGATAGGTGTTGTAGCAGCTGCAACACCCTCCAAAATTTTGGTCTGCATCTAATTTCAAAGCCTCCTTTGAGAGTTTTAATCGATGTATGCACGCACTCAGGTTCACCCCATGAGCTCGTGTGAGTATTCATGCCCACCTTGTTTGATCATTCAACAAATAAACTTTTCATGTTGACATCAATTCCATGCTTGCGATCATGTTCTGGTCACACACTAGGTCTTCACTTCATGTGTACATGTTGTGTTTTCTAGGTAAACATCTGTCGCGCTCACACACAGTCATATACACTGTCACACAAGCGTCATTGTCGTCATCCAATGATCAATCACAAGCATCACGCCTGTTGTTCACACCATCAGTTAGTCATGTTGAGCATGTGTGTCTAGATGGTTTGAGTCGTCTCGTCATCATGTCATGGAAGTATGTGCTTGCAAGTATGTGTATGCACCAATTCACTCACTCACACACTTAGTTGTTTTCTTAAATTTTTGATGACCGGATTCCCCTCTGACAGTCAGACCTCCACCCCACCATCCACTTGATTGACTATCACTAGAACAACGCAGAAGCACCAAGCCAGCCATTTCAAGTTGCATTTCCCGCAAGCCAATCAATCAACCTTTCTATTGGTCAACCGGAAAATTTAGCCTGGCAGTCACCCCAGGACTGATTCCCCTCAACAATTGCATAGAGGCTACAGACCTTGCCCACCCCGCTGACTAAGGAAATTGCGCAGATAGGTCAAATAGACAACCAATGCCCATCCCTATCTCTCTTAGAAAATTGCACAATTTTTCCAACCATCCGACCAGTCAGCCGGTCGGCTGCTCACCCAGAAAACTTTGCAGTTTTCATGAGTAAGCCCTCTATTGCCCAATAGTTCACTCGGCCCAAAAACTATGCAGAGATGATAATCATGCCAGCCTTCTAGCATCAGCACAATTTTTCCCGCCAATAGCTCCCAACAGCTGACTGTCAGTTCCCTCCAGGAATTGTGTAGTTTTTTCCACCAAGCTCTAGCAGCTGACTACCAGTTCCCTCTAGGAACTGCATAGTTCTTTTCGCCAAGGTCCTAGCAATTGACTACCAGTTCCCTCCAGGAAATGCAAATTTTTTTCTACTAAGGTCCTAGCAGCCAGCTACCAGTTCCCTCTAGGAATTATGTAGTTTTGGCTACCAGGCTCCCACTGCCCTCTCCTTCCAAAAATTGCATAGATTTTATCTACCCAGCCTTTCCACAGCGTGGACTGCTCCTCCCAAAAATTATGCAGTTATGTCCTCCAGCTGAGCTAGAACCCGCAAACAGTCACTACTGATTCAAATTGCCTTTCTCCACCTCCTAGTGACTTCTGCGCAATTTTTTCCAGTAGTGCCTAAAGCCTCCATCCCAACTCGAAGATCACAACCTAGTCTTCTCTCCCTGTCACCTGTATCTAAAACGATCATGCATCATGGTAGACTAGGAGATTTATGGATTTGATGTCGTCTCATCATGAGTGACTGCATATATAGGTATACAAACAAACTTGGCGTGACGATAGATGGGATGAACAAATGGAGTACATTTAGAATGACATGTTCACCAACAGATGAACAAATGATGAATGCAAAGAAATGTGCTCGTGAATGGACGATCATGCAAAGTTGTTTCATGATCGAACAGACAAATGAAATGCGAGGATGTGTTCACACATGGATGAACAGTCGAACATGCACTTTTCACGAATGGTCGAACCTGTCAAGCATACCAACATACAAGCAAGCAGCGTGTGAATGCAACATCAAGTGAACTCATCAACCATTAAATAATCTGTGCAATTTTCCATGCGGAGGTGAAGTTGTGACACACCATGAGGACATCCATCACCCATAAACACTATAGCTCGACATGCACACTAGCAGCAGAATGAATGTGCCAACACTGTCATGTTGAGTCTTGTCATGAGTCATGTCGTCCACATCTCTATTGTGGGCTATACTATCAATCAATGTAATGTAACGTGGAAGTCCAAGAGACCCACTTTTCATATGAAGAGTCATGTAAAGTCAAAGGGTAATGGAAATCAAAAGTTCATGAGGGAAGTCGAACAACCACAAGAGTCAGTTTCATCCTTGGCTATAAATACCCCCTCATTTGTACATGCAAGGGACTTTTCACCTCGGCTCCTCCAAGATAGCCTTGAGAGTCTATAATATTTTCTTTGAGGAGTAAGTGTGGCTCCAATGCCCCACCAATGGGGTTAGTGATGTATGATGTAACGTTGTGTCTCAGAACATTCGCTTAATTCAGAAGCCTTCTAACAGGCCAACACATTTTCACACCTGTTGTAACTGTTGTAAGACTGATCTTGAACATTTGTAATGCATCTTGCTTTAACCGATGTTTAACACTTTAACTCATTCAATTGGTGTAATGCATATATATTAATGAAAATGTGTTGTATGAGCTATTAACGTTGTCTTTCTCGTGTTGGTTACCTCCCCAGACATCAGACAAAACTTTCTCGTAAACTTGTTATAATGACAGTCGCACTCGCGCAAATTCCTCCATAATTTGTTGTACATGTTATCTTTCCTTGTGTGTTGTGACTTCCGCATCTGTGTGGTATTTCCCTTCAGAAGTTGTTCACGTCTTGTTGTGTTGTGTGTTCCTAACATAGTTGGGGCTTCCTCCCATCCGACTTAGGACTCACTCCCATCCTCTCCCCCTACGGTGAAAGAACCGTTGACACAAGTAAAACTAGTAATCACCAGGCACACGAACCTCGCTACTTGAAGACAAAGCAGACCACTCTCCTGTGATGACAAGAAAGAGCTGAGGCAAACATTTAATATAATGGAAACCGGGTCATCATACCAGATGGAACTCCCACACTAAACAATGTGAGTTCTAGTTGGGACTTCATACCGGGGTGATCCCCTGAATGTTGGTGGGTCCAGCACCGTCAACAGACTCTGAAGGAGGATTTCACTGGAAAGAAGCCTCATGTGGTACATCTTCCTATCTTTGGATGTATCACATATTATTATGTCCCCAACAAGTAGAGGACGAAGCTGGAACCCATGGTAGAGAAGGGTATCTTTATGGGTTACAACGAGACTTTGAAGGCCTATTGGATCTTCATTCCTTCTAAATGGAGAGTGGTGATTAGGAGAGATGTGAATTTCAAGGAGGATAGGGCCTATTGGAGATAACGAGAGTATGATGAGAGAGATTCACAGACTTCTCCTCAGTAGGGACCTCAGGTACAGGGAGTAGGACCTCATGGTTTTGGATCGACTGGTATAGGAGGTACTTCAGTGTCAGTGACATTTGGGGCACCAGTGGTGAGTTCACCGAGCACTTCTTTGGGGAGTCCACTGGTACAGAGTTCACATGGAACTTTAGGTGACATAGGCACAGGTGTCGGTATAGGTTCTTCAAGGATAGGTGCTGGTACAAGCACACTAGGGTCAGTTGGTGGACCTTCAAGTTCACCAGATTGCGGGACAGAGGATGAGGTTCCCTATGGGTAAGCTTCTTTAGGGAAGAGAAGGCCCAAGTGGCTTCAAGACACCTTGAAGGAAGTAGATTTTGTTGGTCCTCTGAAGAGGGTGAACAGGAAGAGTGTGCCACTTGAGTAGTTTTGCAGTTATGTATCCAAGGCTACTAGCATTGTTGACTCTATGCCTACTAGATATGAGGAGGCTTCCATCCAGGAGGTATGGAGAGAGTCTATAGTGGAGGATTATAATTCTATCATTAAGAACAATGTCTGGGAAGTGGTGCCTAGGCCTGAGGGAAAGTCAGTTGTGACTTCCAAGTGGCTCTACAAGATCAAACATGTTGCGAATGGAAACATTGAGAATTTCAAGGCGAGGTTTGTGTCTAGAGGGTTCTCACATATAGAGGGTATTGACTATGATGAGACCTTTGCTCCCATAGCTTGATACACTTCTATCCAGTCCCCTATTTCTATTGCTACAGAAATGGGTTAGTAGATCCATGAGATGGACGTGAAGACCACATTTTTGAACAAAGTTATAGAGCAGGAGGTGTATGTTGAGCAGCCACAAGGCTTTGAGGTAATTGGGCAGGAAACCCAGGTATGCCAGTTGAGGCAAGCACTCTATGGAATTAAGCAAGCTCCGAGATCTTGGTATTTGAGGATTGATACTTACTTGCAATAGATGGGTTTCACGAAGAGTGATGCATATCCAAACCTATACTACATTGTTGTAGGGGATGATCCTCTCATTCTTGTGTTGTATGTTGATGACTTGTTCATTACTGGGGCAGAGAGACTGATTAGTGGTTGCAAGGAGGATCTTTCTATGGAGTTCAGGATGAAGGACACTAAGCTGATGCATTACTTTTTGGGATTGAGGTGTGGTAGGAGGAGGGGCATATCTTTCTATGGCAGGGGCAGTATGATGTGGATGTGTTGAGAAAATTTCGCATGGCAGACTGTAGACCCATGTCTACACCTATGATCACTAACTAGAAGAAGATTCATTTTTCAAATTCTAGTTTGGTGGATCCCACATTGTATAGGCAGGTTATTGGGTCCTTGATGCATCTGGTCAACACTAGGCCAGATATATGCTTTGTAATAAACACACTTATCTAGTTCATGCTTAAGCCCGGGAGGGTGCATTGGGTAGCTGCAACGCACATTCTTCACTACGTTTAGGGGACTATTCTTTATCGTCTGGACTATAGGTGGGGAGATGGAGTGAGGTTGGTAGGTTACATAGATTCAGATTGGGCAGGGTGTGCTTCTGACAGGAAAATCACTTTAGGGTGTCGCTTCGGATTGGGTTTGGAAGTTGTGTCATGGTTCAGTTGAAAGAAAAAATTTAGTTTCTTTGATCTCTTCCGAGGATAAGTATATGGCTTCTATCTAGGCTAGTTGTGAGGCCATTTGGCTTCGCAAGTTGTTGTATGGCCTATTTGATCAGGAGTTGAGATCGACGATTATTCACTGTGATAATCAGAGTTGCATTAAACTCACAAAGAATCCAGTGTTTCATGACATCTCAAAACACATTGCCATGATATATCATTTCATTAGGGACTATGTTCAGAGGGGGGTAGTGAAGCTAGAGTATATATCAACAAATGAGCAGGTGGTCGATGTTCTCACAAAGTCCTTGCCAAGAGGCAAGCATGTCCTTTTCAAGGACAAGATGGGTGTGTCGAGGAACACTTTCCTCGGTAAGAGGGAGTGTTGAATTTTAAGGTACCTTTGAGAATTGGTTTCCCAAGGTTAGTCTCTACCTAGGGAAAAGTGTCCAAAATAATTCTTTTCCTAAGTGTGACTTTATAAAGTGAAAGTGACTTTATAAGAAGTAAAGTCAATGTTAAATTATAAATTGAAAAGTGACTTTAGACATAAGGTACAATGTGGGTACTTTATTTAATGGGTGAATTAAAAATTAGAAAGTGAGAATTAAATGCATATTTATTCTCATCCCTTGATCTAAATGAATCTAAGCCATTAGATCTTAGGGTTTCCCAAAAGTCATCTAGGGAAACAAATGGGGAAAAAGAAAAGAGAGATTGCATTCATTCTTCATGAGAAGATTGGAGAAAGGAGGTTAAGAGGTGGAGAAATTTTATGAAGGAGAAATTTGTTACAGCAAGCTGAAGGAGTGATTTCTGGGCAAATCAAGGCATAGAAGACAACAGAAGGTACAATATGAACAACATTTAATGTTATGAGTTGCATGTTGTTCGAGAGAAGTTTTTGAGAAAAGAAAAATTGAAAAATTTGTACAGTCCATAAAATGGTATGGAAATCTGTATCGTCCATACAAAATCCATACAGTATAGTCTGTACAATCTGTATCTGTACAATACATATTTTCAGCTTCAAGAGAGCATGGAAGTCGAGGCAAAGTGGGCACAGTTTTCAAGGAGTTTTGGGCTAAAGAGATAAGTTGTATTTTTCTATTTTGTTTTGTCTGCAAATGTATTTTTCCTGAACTTGAAAGATAAATAAATTTGAATATCTCTCTAACAAGTTTTCCCTGGAGAAGATTGAAGTGGTTTTGTCTGGGTCTAAGTTGACCAAAAATCTGAGTGTATTTTTATGTGTGTTGTTGGTCTGTTTATGTCCATATTTATTTTCAGCATGTGTTGACAGTCCCATGTGTTTTAATCTGAAAATTTCATTTCCAGAATTCTATATGTTAAATGTATGTTTATGGGAAAGGGAATTTAACATAATGGGAGTGATAACGTGAAATTAAAACTGGGTTGCGATTGAAGGAAACTTTTTAGTCATCAAATTTCAACACAGAACCATCCTGAGTTTTTGAACCATTGAAATACAAAGTCTAAATATCATTAGCTACTAATCAATATCATATACTATTACTACTGTGTACATCTATGTTACAAGATTCATTTGCATCAACTGGAGTGCAAGGAAGGAGCTCCAACTGTGTATTTGATGAGACAAGTGATGCTTGTTCTTGATAACACCCATGATCAATTTCCATGAAATCATTCCTAAATATCATGTCTGTAAATCCAACAGGCTCATTATGACCCTCAAGTGGTGTCACAATGTTTTTCATGTAGGGTTCACTTTCTATTCGAATGTGGTTGTTTCTACCTTTGTATGGAAGCCATAAATGCATCAAGTCTGTTGGAAAATATCCTTGCAGTTTACTGGACCAATATCTACTCAATAGTAAACCATAGGCTTCAGAGATGTCCACAATAACAATATTAATACATTCGTGAACTCTATGGTATGATGAGAAACAAATAATAACATTATTGAGTTCACCAATTTCTTTGACTAGTGATCTAACCAGTTGAATGATTTGTCCATCAGTTTTGTCCCATTTAGAATTAATTTAGTTGGCAACAGATAATGGCATTACATTCACATATGCACCTGAATCAAATAAACAGTTATGGACATTATAATTAAATATTTCAAAAGTTTACAAAAATGGGGGCAGAGAGTGTTAGTATTTAAATTTACAACATTGGCTACAAATTTGAGAATTCCAAGAGACTTACCAGACATTGTTTGAGAAGTAGAAGCTTTGTCACCAGACGAAGGTTTTGAAAAGGCTTGGACAAGAAGCTAATGATGGCTTGCTATCTTTGTGAGATTAAAAGTGGAAATTTTGGCACAAGCTCTTTTCATGTCCTCGATGATGTTATAATTGACACTTTCATTTCGAACAGAGTGTATTGTGGTGTCTAGAGGTGTAGATGTGTTGGACACTTCCAGAGTGATAAACTTGCTTTTACTATGGGTGGAAGTGCTCTTAGTAGTCACATTTCCAGACTTATTATGTGTATCCTGAGTAGGATTAGTTGGTGGTAGAATCTTTCTTAAAAATTGTTTCTTCGACTCTTGTCTTTTCAATTCCTGGTCACAAATGGGTCCGTTGCTCAAATTATAATAGTTGGATGTCTGCTAAGGATGAGCTTCATTTTTGGGTAGTTCTTCAACACTTTTCTTGTCAGCATTGAAAATGATATCAAAAGCTTTGAATGAATGTACAATACCTGAACTTTCTTCAACCATGGAAGGTTCATTTGTTTCTTTTTCCTACTCTAACTACTCATTTTCTAATAGAGTAAGAACGATATGGGCTACCATAACAATCATGCGATTCCATTGTGGGCATGTATTCTTTGAATGCCTCTCCAAATGGAAAGTGTAGTAGTTTTCTATGCCTAAGATTTTGAAATTCAACACAACATTTGAGCTATTGGCAGATTTATTTGTTTTATTACTATTATTTCTTCTATGTAAAAAGGGATTACACGACTTGCTACTGGTAGATGCCTCACTTGAATTTCTCTTTAATTTAGATACTTCATTAATGAGTAACTTTAACGATTTGGTCAAGCTTTTAATATCAAAAGAATCGTTTTCTTTATCTTTATTTGAAGAATCTTGGTTTTTCTTACCATCATCCTTGGTGTCTTTAGAGTAATCATGATCTTCAATCGCTCCAATGGAGTGCAATTCCCTCTCAACTGCAATGGATTTTGGAAAATTTAAAGCTAAAGTCTCCTTTGCGGCTCTCTTGACAAAAACTAAAGTGTTCGTGGGCAAGGAAACTATACAATAAGTCTTGGTTATGGAATCATGTGATTGAACATAAGCAGGGAACTTGTTTAATATGTGAGTGAACCTTTGATTTAAATCCTTTACTTTCTCCCTTTTCTCCATATTAATGTTCTCGAGTTCTTTCAATAGAATGGTGGGGGTTTTATCATCCATAAACTTCTCTAAGAACAATTTATTAAATTCCCTCCAATTGTGAATTGAATTGGCTGAAAGACTATGATACCATACATACGCTCTAACTTCTGAAGTGTATGAAAAGAGTCTACAAGCAACATCATCAAAGCGTATCTCAAACATTCTTAAATGCATGTAGAAGTCATCTATATGACCTTTAGCTTTATTTTTCTTTTCAAGATCAAACTTAGATAACAACTTCTATGGATGTTTTGGAATTTTATGAAGGTTTTCCAAAAGAGCGAGTGGCCCTTAGGCTATCCAATCCAAATATTGATCAACCATATCTTCTCCTCCTTCTTCCTCCTCCCACTTTGAATTAGAAGATCCTTCTACTTCATGGTTCAAGCCTTCATTATACCTAGGTTGTTCCTCATCAAAAAATTGAAAATCTCCCACATCACCCTCTGGTCCTTCCTCAATAGGTGGAAGGTCCCCTTATTGAACTGTATCTTCCATGGGTTCTTCTAACTTTTCAAGGGTGGAAAAAACCAAATATTCTGCTGATGAAACCAATACACTAGTGTGAGTTATGTCTTTATGTTTCAGAGTATGAGGAATGTTATGAACAATAGGAAGTAATCCAAGAGATTTCACAAACTAAGGAGTAATGGGCCTGATTATCCAAAGCTAATCATAAGTAACTTCAAAAGATTGTCCCAAACCCAAGTGATAAGATTCTCCAAATTTAGGAATAGGAGTTGGAGTAGAACGCAGACCGTTACTGCCTTATACATATGCTTCATTCTTAGGGTGAAATAAATTATCAACCATAAAAAGGTGGCTTCCCTCCTTCTAGCGGAAAAATGTTGATGGTGTTGGATACTGCTAACATACTGGGGATCTCCCTGATATGAAGTCCCAATTAGACTTCATGTCATTTGGTATAGGATTCTCATCTGGAATTTCATTAACTTAAATATTTTCCTTGGCTTCAACAATTAGATTGAGTAGCGTGCACGTACTTCTGAATGAGAAAGAGAGTGTGCCTTGTGATATGTTTACTTGTAAATGTATCAAGGTTATTTTGTTGAAAGGAATAAAAGTGAGTCTCTAAAAGAAAAGTAATAATACTAATCTAGTAAAGACACATTCACATAAACAAGGAAGAGTTGTTAGTCATCAAGTGAAATAGTTCACAATATATGCCACAATAATTATGACAATCACAACACATTTCCAACAAGTTGAGCACCAAAGCCACTGAAATAGTTTAATTTATTTAATACATATTTAAGCCAATATAAATTGCAAACATCTAAAGAGTAGACTCAAAACATCCATGATCTATGCATGAAAATGTGCTGGCCAAACGGATTCATGTATTAAGCAAAATTTCCAAGATACATGAGTACAATGAACACCACTAGAGCCAATAGTGGAGTGTTAGAGCCACTACTTTCTCTACAAAAATAACTCTCTCTCTCTCTCTCTTTCTCTCTCTAATGCTTTGTGGGAGAATCCAAAGTGAAAAATAGTTTGCTTGAGTAATGAGGCTTCTTCTATAAATAGAGGCATGACCTCTCATATCCTCATGACTCTTAAGTTTCTCATATGTTTTTTCAACTTCTTATTACCTTTGGACTTCTACACAACTCTTGGAATTCTAAATGACTTTTGAACTTCTTAATGACTTTTGGAATTACATGTGTCTTTTGGACTTCTTCATATAGCTCTTTTGTCCATGTATGATTCTTGGACTCCTATATTTTTTCTTTACAATAATTATATAGTTACATAATCATTTCTGTAGCATCATGAGGTAACAACATGACAAGTCACTAACATTGATGACTTGGACTCGTAGTGAATGATGACATGGAATTTCTTGAGAGGTGACAATTATGCCACTTGCATCTTCAATCTTGAATGAAACTTTCATGTTGTTTTTGCCTTTACCCTCCAAAGGGTGTCATATCATATGGAGTCATTATGAGTTACTTTGATCATCAAGATTCCATTTTTCTTCATCTCGTGTCGTTATGTGTTCCTCGATCTTCAATACTTCATCAATATTCATCCCTTTGACAGATCTCCTCATGCATCCTTGTCATGCTTTTATGGAACACCTACAACTAGGATGACTCATGGAAGGAAAACATAAACCCAAAAATTTCCTATCTTAACGTGTTTTATTGTGAATTTTATGATCATGGTTCATCATTTCACACAGGAAGAGAGGAGAAATATTTATGGGTGTAGGGTGCACTGTCAAGGGTCAAGGGTTAGGTTCTAGAGTCTTAAGGATGTGTTGTGTTCTCAACTAAGAAGAACAAACTTGAGGGAGGGCACAGGGCGCAAGCTGAAGGATGAAGGGGGATCAATGAGGCTTGTTGATGCGCCATCCTCTCAACTGGGAAAGTATAAGTCATAAGGAGGGTGCATGAAACTATGTGAAGGTTGAAGGAGGATCAATGTTCACTATTGATGCACCATACACTCAGCTAAGGGCTTGGTCAGGGCACAAGACACATCCTGAAGACGGAAGGAAATCTTGATGATTGAATAATGATGTGTCATGTGCTTGGCTGAGAGAGAGACTTTATTTAGGGCACAGTTCGTAAAGGGAAGGAGAGATTGTTTCTTCGAAGTGTACTATGCACTTTTGGAAGGGCTCATGGTGCAATTTGAACAAGGAAGGAATCCTGACTTAGCCTTAAGAGTGTGTTATGCACCCCCTTAGTTGATTCGAGCTTAAACAGGAACATAAAAAGTTATAGATATAACCATAAATATAGAGATGTAGCAGAAATAACACTTCATTTCATTAATATCAGAATACTGAAATATGCTTACAAACAGAATGGAAATAAACTAGCTCGGGCAATGGTAGCTTATCTTTGAGAAGATATGTGACAGCTACATGCCTTTGAACTATGTTAAAATGAGGCTCAAGGGCCTATTTATTATTGAAAAACAAGGGAAAACCCTAAACAACCAAAACCCTAACCCCAGGAGATGGAACGCCAAGAGTTTGTGGGCCCCATTGGGGTTAGTTGGGCAGCTAACTTCCTAGGGTTGTAACTTGGCCATATTATCTTTGTTTGGCTCATATAATACCTTGTTGGAAAGGTCTCTCCAAGTATTACAAGACTTGTGGCAAGCCCCTACCTATGGCTTTTGGCCTGCTATAGACCTCAAAAAGAACGTCTTTTAGAGGGTCAAAACTATTGTGGAAGTTCAGGACCCAAAAAAATGCTAAAATAGTAAATGCTGAAATAAACAAGGAAATAAATGAAATTGACTGGAGGTATACGTGGAATAGGTATCTGGCCATCAATATCCACCTGGATCAGTCCTCCCTCCTTAGGAAGTAATGCACCCCTATTGGCTTTGTGGGCCCTGACCCAGGTTCAGTGTTAGTCAGCCAAACAAATCCCTACACTATTGGCCCTTTCGGCATTAGCCCAAAGAGCGTGAACCAAAGTCTCACCTGAAGTAGTATGGGGGGATGTTGGAACCAAGTTTCCACACCCTGAGATGGTCATGATGTCGGTTTATACCCCCTGCTCCTGCCTTCGTGCAGGTCGCTAAGCCTTAGGGCTTATCGATCTACCCTTTATCCTGCCCTTTAGTACCTTCGTGAAGGTGTACGATTGACCTTCACGCAGCCCTAACCAGTGGTTCAGGTACTTTCACACTCCTATGACGATGTATTGTATAGGTTCCCAAGTTATCCCAAGTGTTTTACTTATTCTACCAATCAATTACAGTTATCATCACGTAAACTGATATTCTTACTTGCGTTCAATTAACAAATATAATCACATACATTCATGCATCAAATAAACATTGTAATATAAACCTAGATCATAATGCAATATAATCAGATGCATTAACAGAGACTAAATACATAGTAATTGCAGAATACTTCTCTTTATTGATATCTCCAGTTTAATACAAACTCTATCCACCCTGTGCACACAGTTGTAGGGGTCCGCGCACTCAGCTGCAGACTTCTACCCTAGGCCTCTGTGCACTGAGCTACATAGCCTCTACCTACGCTAAGAACCGAAAACACCTAGAATTTTCCACTCTTCTTCACTTATTCACTACTAACTTCTTAAAGCTTACTTAGCTCCTTTTTATACAATCCCATGGTCCGCGTACCATGGGTAAATCTTTACAGCCAACTCGACACTTTACAAAATAAGGGTGGACAACCCTTTATGACTTTTGACACCTTCGTGCTTCGCAACCAGAAAATGTGGATACTTTACAACTTTATTACAAAATTGTCCCAAAACATGAGCTTTTCGCCCCAAAACTACTCTTGGGGGAACTTGTTCCAAATAGGCCCCCAACATAAACATGGTGACTCACCCTCGAGTCACTCTGCAGGCATGAATATCTTGGCGTGAAGACCTCCCAGCTCGACCTGTATGACTGCAACCTCGGTGGTGCACTACGTGGCCGCCTGCTTCACTTCTTTGACTAATTGCTCTGTCATTGGTCCTGAACTATCAACCTAAAGCTTTTGTTGAGTCGCCTATAGACTAGCACGCTTTCCTTCAATGGAGGCTGTGACTGAATAGGCCTCATCCCACCAAGGCTTCAAGCATGCCTTCAGCACTACCCCTTTGTGTTGTGTTGCATCTACCTATTCCTTCAGTGTTTTGGCCTCCTGTAGATTTGCAAGTCTCTGTGTGAGGGTGACAATGCGTGCTATTCCTTTCACCTCATCTTAGCGCTATTGCAGTTCTCGCACCTCTGTCTACAACCTTTGTACATTAGGATCTTCTTGTAGACTGGTCAGTACCTCAAACGATTGTTCAAACAGGCTTGTGCAGTCTACTACTGCACTGTCTACTACCACTATCACCTCTGTGACAACGGTTATGTGCTGCTCCTTTACTTACGGCGAGGTTGAAGGTTGGGCCTTCAACTGCAATTCTGCAATCTGGAGGTTCAGCTCTAGTTGAACCTTAGCCAACTCTATGCAAGTGTCACACACCAATGTAGCAATTTTATGGACTTGTTCATCTAACTCTGCATCCTCAGGAATGGCCAATTCAGGGACCATTCGGCAGGCTTCCTTCATGGCCTTAATCATGTGATGTTTTTTGTTAGTAAGTTCCACCATGGAAGTGAGGGTGATGTCTCGATGTAGGGCCATCTTCACATTATTGATCTTATGCTCACTGATCACCTGCAAAGTGTGTTTTTCGTGGGCCCTTAGCTCCACAATCACCCCATCCTGCAATAGGTGGATCACCTTGCCAGGAAACGGTGCCAAGTTCAGCCCTACTCCCTTGAGGGTGCTGATAGTGGGTCTGTTAACTTTTATCTCTGTGTTCAGTGCTCCCTCCGGTAGCACTATCGCTCAGGAGTCCTTCGCATGCAGCATCCCGGTGGCTTCTGAAGTACCAATGGTGAGGCTGGTGGACACCGCGCCCATCTGTGATGCACGAATCTGCATCTCATGCAGACCCATCTAGATGGCCCCTAATACTTGTTGCTGCTACTGCTAAAACTGTTGTATTACCTCCACGGTGACATCCCGCATTGTATCTCCAATGTCATTCAAATCTCCCTCTGTTAGGGTGATTGGGCCCAATGACATCTTACTGGCCTTGGATTTCTTCTGTGGCACAAATTTTTCCTGTCCTCTTGGATGCTTGATACGGAATAACACCGTCTGCAGGTCCACTCTATGCTGCTTTGTCTACTCATCTGTTTCTTCCTCTATTTCGAGTTAGGGCGACCTCAGACCTTTATCAGAGCCACGCTCTGCTCTGCCTATCTGCTTTTCTACCTGCTGTGTGGCATCATGCTCTACTTGATCCTTTTCATCAGCCTCCTTCATCCTCTTCTCGACTAGCTGCACCATCTTGAGCTTGGCCTCCTCCTTTTTGCGCTACGCGGTGGACTTGCTTGATCCCACTGCCAAGTCTAAGGCAGTGTACCACTCTGTCATCCATCAATCAAGAACTGCATCGATTGCGTCATCAGTTGCCAATTAAGGCAATTCATGCCACTTCTACTCAGGGTCCTTCCGTGCCTTGATCGATACATGGTGAAAGTTTGCCTTGAACTCCACGTACTCCTGTAGTTTGGAAAAAAAATATAAGCGACAATCGTGGCTTGCGATTAATCACCATGCATATATTCATTTCCATCAAGATCCAAAAGATATTTCTATCCTTTATGCACTTATAATCCTTGGTTTCCCATAGCGAAGCGTACTTCGTTGCTTCTGGCAGGTCTAGAATGACCGAGGGGAATTGACTGTCTTCAAGCAGCTTCCATTCTACCAGCACAATGGACAGCAAGAGCCATGCATAGTGGAAGGTCTTGCTGAGCTCCTGTGCCTCACGACAGTTCACGAGGAACTCACCACAGAGATAGTGCACCCAATTAAACTGAACTCCTTCTACGCATTGGGCTACTAGAATGACGATAGGTGCCGACACTTCATCTGCGTGACACTTCCGCATAACTTTTCCTGCCAAAATCTGCATGGCCACCTTGACCACAGGATCACAGATACTCGAGATGGCATAGCCTTGCAGCTTCTTCACGAGCTTGAATTTCTCCTTCATGACCTCCTTGATCTCTCCACCTTTTCTGCCAAACATCATGGCCATATTTTCCCATGTATATGGCAGCCATGTGATCCTATGGATCAACATGTCAGTGATGGGTATCGGCTCCTCTAGCCACAAACACCCATCGTGCACCAAGCATAGCAGCTGCTTGATTACCAATAATGTAATGGGTGTGCGATTGTAGTGCAGCACCCATAGCAGGTTGAGTAGACCTGCCTTGTCTACACCCTTGAGCCACTTCCGCGGTTCCAACGTAGGCATCGTGATGGTTGTATGAACAACGTTGTGCATTAGCTAGGTTGTAGCCAAGTGAGGGAACTTCTTAGTGTCAGATAAGTCCCAGTCTTCCAATTTCAACAGTGGAACCTGCCCCAAGCACTGTCCTTCAAAGACAATCTTGTCCAGCAGCAAAGGTATGTGCAAGGTGACCTTGCTTTCATCAATGTCCTTTGGCACCTTGGTCTTGCCTTTGCGCAGGGGGACATATTCGGGCAACTTAGTAATAGGGTCAAAACCCTCGACTTCAACGTCCTCCACTTCTACCCCCATATCCTCATCATCCATCGGGATGTCCTCAATCTCTTCCTCCTCTAGTTCCAAGTTAATAGTTTTTCCCTTTTCCTGCGCAATGGGCTTATCCTTCTGTGGGTTTCTTCTAGGCGACATGCACATGGGTGTCACAACCTGCTTCCCCTTCTTATTCTTTGCACTCTCCTTGGTCAGGGTAGGCTTTGTTCTAGGCATCTGTGGTGACTTGGGGACTTCAGCTAGTACCTCTACAACCTCTGGAGCAGCTCCCTCTGCCTCCATAACAACTTTCGGGACAACCCCCTCGGTTGTCACTGCTTTGGCATCCATAGCTTTTGATCCTGAGATAATGTCATGGATGATATTGTGGTCGAACTCTGGAAATCAATCAAATGATGGATAGTTAAGAAATTCTTTGAAGAATGCACGGACCATGCATGTCTGAGATCTCACCAACTCAATGCTCAAAATGACAAGTGTTTTTCATTGGGGAGACACATGTAATTTATAGGCCATTTTGAATTCAAATCCAATCGTTCCCCCCAAATTCAGTTCATTAATGCCAGATTGGCAAGAGATTTTCAAGGATCTTACCCATAAATTTCGTCTTAAATTCCCCCCCCCCCCCAAACTACTCCATTTAGCTGCATTCTCATCACCAAATCATGAATAGTGACTTTAACGGTCACTTTTTGACTGAAATGCATGGTTTTTCCTTGGGTAGCACAGCTCTCTTCACACTATTGCAAACCCTGTGACATCTCCTCATTCCGTGCAATCCCCCGATTGCGCAGTCCCAACCTGGGTAGTGTAGTTTATAGTCCCATGCCTCCTTTCAGCTTCCTGGAGTGCTAAGACTATGCTACCTTCAAATAGTCACCTAGCTTGATCATGGTGTATGGCTTCAATCGGCTACCATTCACCTTTCTGGGAAGGTATCTCCATTCAATTTAACCAACTGAACTTCTCCACCATCGGTAATCTCCTTAATGACATAGAGCCCTAGCCAGTGAATCCTGAATTTCCCTGGAAATTTATCAAAATTGTTGTCATATAACAAAACCAGTTCATTTACCTTAAAGGTGCACTGTTTAATGTGTCGATCATGCCATGGATTTTTGCACTCCTTTTGGACCTGTTGGTGAAATCCAGCCAGAAACATTTCTTCCTCAAGCTCGACAAGTTGCGCGAGCCTCTCTTCTTGGGCTTCGTGATCCGTCATACCTATGAATGCCGCTATGCATGGACTAGGAACAATGTATTCGATTGGAATCACTACTTCAACACCATATATAAGCCTAAAGGGTGTCTGTCCAGTCAACTTTTTGCACATTGTTCAATAAGCCCATCGTACTGCAAGTATGCACAGGTCCCAATCACTTCATTGAGCATTGCAAACCTTGGTCAGTGCATTCTCCAGTACCTTATTGAATTCTTCCACCATCCCATTAGCCTGTGGGTGATAAGGCATGCTTTTTTTGTGATATACCTGAAATTCCTCTGTCAACACGCTAATAGTTTCGTTCAGAAAGTGTGTACCATGATCACTCATCAAAATCTTTGGACACCTAAATCATGTCAGTACATACTCAAAGAGAAAATTCACAGTGGTCATGCCTGCACATTCCTTCATAGGCTGTGCCTCCGCCCATCAAGTCAAATACTCAGTCGCGGTGATAATGTACTGTGCACCCATCTTCTTTCCTTGAGGCTGAATGGGTCCCACAAAATATATTGCCCATTTCTTAAAAGCTTGTGACATCATCTGTGGGTTCAGAGGCAACTCATCTCTCTGCGATGGTCTGCAAGTCCTTTGACACACGTCGCACACCCTATAGTAGGTTTTTGAATCCTTATGGAGGGTTGGCCACCACAACCCTAAGCATAGAATCTTCTACCTTGTCGCCCTTATTGCGTAATGCCCTCCCACGGCACCCCCATGAGCGTCCGTGAGGATACTACTTCTTTTGAACTCCGGTACATATCCTCGCAATACTTCATCAAACCCCATTTTGTACAGATGTTCGGTATTGACAGAAAATTCTGCCACGTGCACCACTAACTGTTATAGATCCATTTGGGTACATCACTCCCATCATCCAGATCAATGTTTTAGGGCTCATAAAACTATAATTTTAGTTGCCACATGCCCTAAACAAGTCACCCTTTTGAATGCCTCCTTCCTAAATAGTTTCATGACATGAAGACATCCTGAAATGACCTCTAGAGTGACCAGCGCAAGTAGGCCCATGTAAGGGTGCACTGCAGAGTAGTTAAGTCCATGCCAAGGTGCTCTATAGAGCACTTAGGCCTTCTTTCACTTGTGTTGGAAAAGTTTGACGAAATTCACATAGGCTTTGGGGAGTATTCTTATATTTTGGAGTCATCTAGAAGGTTCCCTCACTTATCAACTCCTATGAGCTCGAAAATGGATGAGGAATGAGTTAAGATGCATCCTATCCTCTCATCCCTTCCTCCATGGAACTAATTCTAAGTATGGAAAGCCATTCAATACCTCTATTTATGACAAAACCTCCTTCATCTCCCTATAAATTGACCACTCATCTAAGTGATCAAGGGCTGGACTATGTTGAATTGTAAGGAGATAATGTTGCTATGAGAATTAGCTTTGAAGCAAGTATTGTAATGCTACAAGTTTGTCATGCTTTTGATGTGATGTGGATGGGATCCAAGCTGGAGGAATGACTTTGAATCAAACACAATGGTTGTATTTCCTTCTATTCAATAAAGTATCTGAACCTTTCTCCCATACATTTGTATTGTCATATGATGCTTATATGTGTGAAATGTATCTGATTCCATTCACTTATATTGAATAGATGTTTTTCTTTGATCAGTTCTTTGTCTTCTGTTTGTGTTTACAGGTACTTCTCAAGCGTGTTAAGTATGGGAAGGAGTGACAAGATCGATACAAAGGAGACAAGAGGAACTCGAAACTACAAGTAGGTCTTCTCATCTTCTTTGTCTTATCTATTTTTTATAGGAAAAGGCTAAAGTTCTTTAAACTGTTGTTCTAGATATGCCTACTTATCTAGGGAATTAGTATTTATTCGTAGATAACAAATTCTCCAAAACAAATTAGCGACTCTGCTAGGGAAAGATCATATTTCCTATTAGCTTATCCACCTCCTAGGACATTCTTGTAGACCCTACTTGTGTTCATTGATTGTATTTCAACTCTTTTGTATTGAATTTTGGTCAAAATTGTGTCAATTTTCCTTTTCAAATGGCTCACTGTCACCAGCGCAGGCTTGTGAGGGACATAGTGCACTGCAAAGCACCCTTGGCTTTGGGACAATGCTCTGAATTACAATGTCTCCCATTCAGGGCTATGTTGATCCTCCTAGTGTCAGTGTCCCACCTATGGAATGAGTTTTTGCCAACTTTTGTTTGTTTGTTTGTTTGTTGATTGATCAATGAATGTCATTTCTTAGAGAACAAGTTTCTATCTCCTTTGCTAGCCCTACTTTGACTTAATTGATTAATGTTTCTTAAATGTTTTCTTTGTCATTATTGATCCATAGTCAAAGTTAGAATATATTTGATTAATCTTTGATCGAAAGAAAGTGTCATAAAAGTCTTATTTTCCTTCGAAACATAACTGTTGTAAAGTATTCATTCTTGTTAAATATTGATTGATTGTATGTGCATAACTTTCCCTTTTGTTTACATTCACACTAAGGAAATCGAAAAGAAATACATGCATGTTTCATTGAAAAAGTTCGTGTGTGCTCATAGGAATGGTTTAGGGAAATTTCATTAGATTGTGCTATTTTCTCTTTGATCGAAAGAAATCTGATTGCTCTATCCCTAGTAGCTAGGATTGTCATTGTTAAATTGAATGGAAAAAATGTTTATCATAATAATTTCATTCCTAGGAATTTCATAATACATCACATGGTGAACTTGAAAGGAAAATTCCAGAGCAAGATCAACTTAAAATTAACATCAATTTACCTAATGGAGCGTTGTCATTGATGAAAAAAATTTAGTGGTTCTAGGCTAGAGACATGTTCTGGTGTCGTAAAACAAAGTAGTTGTCGCCAACTTGTCTACAATACATCCCGAGTGCGATACCTCCTTCCATGTACGTGAGTATATTGTAGTTCATCCACGTACCTTCGGGTATATAGGGCGGTGTTACAATACGTAAAGTATATGGGAATGCTCTCATTGTGGGGTTTTGCATTAGATAGTGTTTATACGGATTGGGCCTCCACGTTCCTTCTGGTATATACGGGAGGACAACACTACGTTTCTATCCATCCTTAGGTAATCGAGTCGGCTGCCTTGTACACTGTGATACACCAAACACACCATTCAGGGAGATTGCCTGCCCATACTTCTTGGTTTGCAAGAAGGTATTCTACAGTTCACAGTTGGTTTGGTAAACCTTTTGCTTAGCTTACCCCTTTTTTGTTTATTTCTTTTTTGATAATAAAATTAATCATTAATCGTGGAGGAACATCAACCCTTACCCCATCATTTGTGGAGAACAACGAGTAAACCTCCTTTGCCACCTGAAGCTACACCTATTCGGTCAAAGTGGTCTTGCTTAACTGAGTCAAGTACATCAATAACTCCTAGTTATTCATCTGAATTACCTGAGTCATCCATTTCAGTAAGTACTGAGACTCTAGTTACTCCAACTATTTATTTTACATCTGTTTCAAAAGAAGAAGTTTCACAATTACCTGAGGACATTATCAATGATACTAGTGAAATAGTAATTGAAGTTGTTCAACAACAAGTTGATCCTCAACTTGAAGTTGCTCAACAAAAAATTACTTATGAACTTGAATCAATTCAACCAGAAGTTAATCCAGAACCTATAACAGTTCAAATAGAAGTTACATCTGAACCTGAAGTTGTTCAAGAACCTCTCCGTGAAACTGTTGTTCTTTTACCGGAGCATCTGGACTTCGAATTTGAACATTTAGAGGTTGTTACTTTACCAGAAGAAGATCAACTGGTTACCCCTCATACATTAGTAACTACTGAAACTTCCACTTTATCAACACCAGAAGTCTATTACGGACCAGACGATGAAGTTCTTCCACCTGGTTTAATTGTTGTAGAGGAAGAATTGGAAGAAGATTCTACACCTGGAACCCCATTCCGTTTTGGAACCGGGCTTAATCTTTATCCCTATACTCCTAATTTTACTGCTCTTTTTTATCCTACTTCTTTTCAAGTACATTTCGATTCTTTAGGACAACTTTTGGGTCAATTAACTATGGCTGAACAACTGTCAACATCCCAGACTATATCATCTGATGTAGCCGTGGCAAAATCTTCTATCATAACCTCTTCGATGTTTTCCACTACACCTGAGTCGCACCTATACAGTGAATCGTCCATCCCTGTTGGTTACCAATCTTTATCTAGAACCCACTCAGGGGTTTCTTCTACACCATGGTCATCACCCATGTCCTCAACCAGAATTCTACCTGGTTATTCTTTAACAGGAACTCAATAGTTTTACCCTACATATCAATATCAAACTGGGCAATCTAGTCAACAATGACCTATGTATCCATTACATACTGGATTTCCACCATATGGAGAGAAATATGCTTATTCACCTTATCCTCCATATCTTGGAGGACCATCATATGGTAGTATCCCGTAGTATTCAGGTCAACTTGTAATTCAAGTTTGTCAATGGCAACCAACAATGTGAGTTCAACGAAGGCTTATGTATCCAACACAACTATTGCAAAATGTGTCAGCGATTCCTACTACACTTGTTGTTACGACTGTACCGCAGTCACAAGTTCAAACAGTTGTATCTCAACATGTACAAATAGGTCCTTCCACCTCGTAAACATAAGTTTCAGGTCAAGAAGTTTGATTTTCCCAAGTTGCTATACAAAAACCACTTATGTCTGGGATCCAACAACCTCGGGTTAGTATACCTTTATTTGGAGTGACTCAAGCTTACACTGGTATAGTTTATTCATAACCTGGCCAACCTTTCATTGTTGGGCAACAACAACCATTAATCAACAACAGTTGTACCAACAACAACAACAGTTGATTCAATAACCGTGGCAGCCCCAATTTCAACAACCTCAATTCCAGCAATTCCAACCCCAATTTGGACCTACCCAATAGGCTCAACCTAGGTTTGGACAGTTTCAAGCTTACCAAGGTCCTAGTCAACAAGGCTTTGCTGGTTATGGACAACCGCAAATTCAACCTGTTTATCAACAACCACCTTATGTTGGATTTGTTCAACAACCACCTTGTCAAGGTTACCAAATGCAAATGCCCTATGTTGGTATGCAAAGACCTATTGCTTAGGAAAATCCTTCATATCCTGGGTATGCTCAACTTGACTTGAATCGACAGTTGCCATTTGTAGGACCTCTAGAATTACCAGATTTAAACTGGCTCACTAATGATCCAATCTTATATGCACCTTGGTGGTTAGTGATTCTGCATAAATTACCTTCTGACATTTTGAAATTCAATGGAAATCCCGAAGAAGACCCATCAAATCATCTCATGACCTTTCATTTGTGGTGTTCATCAAACTCCTTAAATGATGACTCAGTTAACTCCATCTTTTCCAAAGAATGCTTACTGGTCTGGCTGTGAAGTGGTACATTGAGTTACCATGAGCTTGTTTCGACAACTTTATGACTTTATCCACCACATTCTTGACCCACTTCCAGTTACCTATCAGATATGAGACTAGAATGGAACTCCTAACTGACTTTAAACAGACTATTTCTACTCATATATCAGATCATATTCATGAGTGGCGGCGTCGTCATCGAATGGTTAAGACATATGCTCCTGATCAGCTTTTCGCTGAGTGGTTTATAAAATCCTTGTTGCCATCAATAATTGAGGATGTGGAAAAAGGTGGAGCTTTCACATAAGAGAAAGTAATTGCTCGTGCCCAATATTTGGATTTTATTTACACATAATTCGTCACGCTCTACGACAGGATTACCAATGCACCCAACCAGCTTTCATTGTTCCTCCTCCTCCACAATCGATTAAGGACTCTCATGCTGGCAACAGTGTGATTGGTTCTTCAAGCACACAAACAACAGGGAGACCATCTAGTCAAACTCTTGCCATTTCCAATCAAACTACCAACTCATCATAAAACACCCTTGATTCCGAAGTCAATGTTGTGTCATCTGACAAAGGAAAAAATCAAAAGCAACTAGGAGGCAAGAAGAAGGGGAAAAACAAGAAGAAACAAGATAATTCCCCTCAAGAGAAATCATCTGATTCCTCTACTTCAGCAAGGAAACCTCTTTATCCATGTCTAATATGTAATGACAAGAATTTTACAAGAGATTGTCCAAACTGCTCAGAAATCTCTAAGCTTCTAAAGACTTCTAACACATCTGCAGTGTTGACTGATCTATTTCCAAACCTAGAGACACATTTGGTTGAGACAGACCATGCTTCCACATCCCAAGTACTTATGTTATCCATCACAAAGCCACAAAACGAATTTTTGGTGTCAACGAGAAAAAGAGAATATGGAAATCCATCGTCATCATCGAATAATCAGGCCACTAATCAACCTAATCCTTCGACTTAGACTTCATCTAAAAATATTCCATCACCTATTGCACCAGAATTGAAAATAAAAACACCAAAGGGAATTGTGCATAAATCGATATTTGACCCTCGGGCTCGAGCAGCTCAAAATTATAACATAGTGGAAGAGCTTTCTCAATCACCTTCTGCTATGTTGACACTCGAGGTGTTACAAAATTGTCCCTCCCAGAAGCAGGCTTTATTATTAGCAATTTGTGGAATAGACCCTATGGATTCCAATCTTGTGGTTTTTAACCATGCAGGATATACACCACAGTTACCGATGATATTAGATTTCCTAATACAAGTAAAAGCTCTCAATAAGAATGTTCACTGAACTATTATTGACAAGGGGGCATCTACTTGAATTATGTCAATGAGCTATTGGAAAAGACTTGGTTCACCATCATTGTCATGATCACCAACCACGTTAAAAGCTTTTGATGGATGAGCATATACTCCTTGTGGGATTTTGAGTAACCTACAAATCGAACTAGGGGGGAAACAATTACTGTTGAGGTTGAGGTAGTTGATAGACCCCTGAACTACAACATTTTACTAGGAAGACCATGGGTATATGCTATGGCTATTGTGGTTTCCACATACTTTTGTACTATTGCATTCCCTCATAAGGGTGGAATCACAGTTATCGATCAGCTTGCCTTCTTTGCATCTAGTTCTTAGGCTACGGGAAGCATTCTGTTGGTACACAGACCCCTACTATCACTTCAAAGTGTTTTTGTAGGTCTCTTTAAAGATCCTTCCCTAATGGGTACTTTTACGCTACCATCACCATCTAATTTGGCGGAAGTGGTAAGAGTAGAGACTTGCAACAGGATTTCCTCCACCTCATCTGATTTAAGGGGGATTACCAACAATTCTGAAGCTGATAATAATACTGAGGTTATGTTGCTAAGCCCCATTGAGCTTGCATAGCAATCAATTTTTCTCGCTTGTGTGGCAAACCCAAATCCACTTTCACCAATTGTATGGGTAGATCATTCGTTAGAATATGGTAGTTCTTGGGATCCTTCTTCACGTATACATTCTACTTATGAAGGAATCATCCAATCAATGATGATAGGAGAAGAACCTTGGGAATATTATCATCATCATTCCCATATTCCAGATGACATCGAAGATTATTCAAATGAATTAAACCACCCTTCAGTTGTTGATTTCCTTTCAAATTTAGTTTTCATAGACATAGTAGATTCCGAGTGAAACCTATCAAATATTGAAGAAATGATTTCTATTAATATTTCGACCAAGCCTAATGTTGTATAAAACATTCATGTCAGAAAATATTGTTCTCTATCAGAACTTGATAGTTACCGAACTCCCTTTCATGAATTTAGAGATATATTTGCATGGTCATATGAGGATATGCTAGGAATTGACTCTAGTATTGTTGAACACGAAATCAAAATGTACCCTGATGTCAAACTAGTACGAAAGCGGCTTCAACCTATTCGTCCAAAGAAAGTCATTGCCATTAAAGCAGAAGTTGAAAATATTTTGCGTGCTAGTTTCATTTTACCCTGTATCTCTTACCGACTGGGTTTCCAACATTGTTCCTGTCATGAAGAAACAGGGGACAATTCAAGTGTGCATCGATTATAGGGATGTAAATCAAGCATGTCCAAAGGACAATTATCATACTCCTTTTATCGACCAGATTATTGATGAATGTGTCGGATGTGAAATATTCTCATTTGTGGATGGTTTCTCTGGCTACAATCAAATCAATATCGATCCACGGGACCAATCTAAAATTACTTTTATTTGTCCATGGGGCACATTCACGTATAGGAAACTCCCATTCGGTTTGAAGAATGCAAGGGCTACATTTCAGAGGGCAATGAACTATGCCTTCCATGACATCAAGCACATTTTTCAACCTTACCTTGATGATTTACCTGCTCATTCACGAAAGCGGACTGATCACCCGCAACATTTGAGAGAAATATTTTTACAGTGCCGACACTACAAGATACGACTCAATCCGCACAAATGTTTGTTTTGTGTTGGTTTTGGTTGATTTCTTGGATTTGTAGTGTCTAAATATGGAATCCGACTCTATCCAATAAAGGTTCAGGAAATTCTTGACTTGCCTCCACCTTCAAAACTTTTACAGTTATATAGACTCCAAGGGAAGGCTAACTTTCTGAGGAGGTTCATTCCCAATTATGCTAAAATGGCTAAAGGTTTTACATGCCTTTTGAAAAAGGGGATACCCTTCCATTGGGATCAGGTTGCACAAGCTTCCTTTAATGCTCTTAAAGATACCTTGATTAGAGTGTCATTAATGTATTCTACGAATTATCAAAATGACTATTACATGTATCTCACCACTGCAGATACAACCATTAGCATGGTTTTAGTCCAAGAAGAAAATGAAATTGAACATCTGATTTATTATTTGAGTCACAATGTCAATGATACTGAAGTAAGCACTCTTATGTCGAGAAACTAGCTTTGGCAGCTGTGTAAGTTGTTCAGAGATTTCGCCATTACATCCTACTCCAGAAGACCACTCTCATTTTGAATTGAAACCCTATGACATACATTTTGTCACGTCAATTGCTGGGGGGAAAATACTCAAAATGGATAGTCATTTTGCAGGAGTTTGATCTGGAATTCATCAAGTCCAAATCAAAGAAATCTCTCATTTTCACCAAGCTACTTTGTGACCTTCCCTCGACCTCCATTGATTCAACATCTGAACCATTGATTTTGGATGAGTCTCTGTTTCTCATATCGTCATCTGACCCGTGGTATGGAGATATATTGATCTATCTCCAGACCCAAAACTTATAGCCTGATACCTCTCGCTCACAGCAGCGATGTATTCGATACCAAGCCAAATATTATCTGATCATTAGCCACACTCTTTACTATCGTGGTATCGATACGATTTTACGGAGGTGCCTCACACATGAGGAAGTTGAGAAAGCATTGAATGATTGCCATTCAGGTGTTTGTGGTGGACACTTATCAGGACATGCTACTGCATAGAGAATTCTCTGTATCGGTTACATTTGGCCAACCATATTCAAATATTGTATTATTGCCGTCAGAAGTTGTCACGCATGCCAGATTTATGACCAAAAAACTAGATTACCACCTGCACCATTGCATCTAGTCATTGTTGTTGGACCATTCGCCAAATGGGGCATTGACTTCATGACATGTAACCCCACCTCGGTCGGGGGGCATGGGTATATTATAGTCACCATTGACTATTTTACCAAATGGGCCAAAGCAATGCCAACATTAAACAATAGTGGCAAAACGGATGCTCTTTTCTTTTTTAACCATGTGGTTGCTCGGATTGGTGTACCACAAGCCATAGTTACAGATCACGAGTCACATTTTCGCAATCACATGATGGCTGAGTTAACTGCTAAGTTAGGACCGTCACATGATAGTTCTACCGTGTATTACCTGCAAGCGAATGGACAAGTTAAGGCTATCAACAAAGTCCTGAAGAAGATGTTGCAAAGAATGATAAGGGTTCATAAACAAAACTGGAATTTAATCCTATACTCTTCCTTGTGGGCATATCGAACCTCAGTGAGAAACGCAAATGGATTCACACCCTTTCAGTTGGTGTATGATTTAGAAGCAATATTACCAATACAATGCGAAATTTCATCTCTCAAACTTGCAATTGACCTGTTACCTGACACTTCTGAAGAAGAAGCATGTTTCTTGGAATTAATCCATATAGATGAAACCCGTCATGCTACCGCATTGGCTAACGAAGCATAAGAAATGAATCAAGGCCTAGACACTCAAGTGCATACTGCATATATGATTTGTTGGCCAAATGTAGTGTCACATTGCCAGCCAATTTTACGATTGTGAAGAGAATTGTTCTCAAAGGCAAATAACCTACATCCCTGATGTTTATTTCCCCATCCTTGCTAGGCTGTGTACCTGGAAGACAAAACTATCGAACGTGATCTCTCACCGATTCACCTCCACGAGCAAATCCAGAAAGTGAGATGGGGGCACCTCACCTCGACAGTGCGGTAAGAAAGTAAATATCATGAATGGTAATAGGGACCATCTTGTCCCTTATGTTAAATGTCTAATTTGTTGAATCCATGCATGAACAAGGAACTGCAATAGTTCTATTTGTTGCCTCATTCCAGACAACTTGAAGTATTTGAGTAACCCACAGTTTTTGAGGGCCTCAACTATACTCGAATTGTTTAGGGAAACCATGTCTTGTTCTTCATGCTCTCTTTCTCGCCATGTAATCGACATTCTGATCTGATGAAAGCCTAAAACACAATCATAATCTTAGTTAGGATCCTTTCCATGCAAAAAACAGATCAAATTTTGGAGCAAACAGTTAAAACAAATTGGGGAAACTCGTCCAGTGCAGCGTAGGCATAGAGACAGTGCACTGCAGAGCAGGAAACCTTCTATCTGGGTGCTCTTCAATGCAGTTTTCAATGTGAAAGCCTACGTTGATCCCAGGGCGAGAAAATGAAACCCTAGAGGCCCCAAAAAACCCTAAAAATTGCATGAAATGACAAAAGAATGACCTGAAAAGAAAGAGGGGTAGATCTCCTACCTAGTCTAGACGGCACGAGAAATGGTCCATAGAATCTCTCACAATCAGCTGATGAAGTTCGAGGTAAAAAACTAGCCCAGAGCACAAAATTGAATGGTAAGTTCCAAATGGTAAAAATGTCATGGTAAAAACTTGTTTTATGTTTATTTCATGTTCATTAATCGAGTAAACATTAGTATTTGCCTATTTTTTCCTATGAAACAGGTATTTTTAATCCATTTGGTGGTGTTTTGAGCAGGTTTTACAGCTGACTTACAAAATTCGACGTGCTCAATTGTAAATTGTACCTTTGACCACATAACATACTTTTATCTCTTTTTCAAGCTCTGTTAAAAACAAGAAAGGAACCCCCTTGGAGTTCTCTTTAAGCTCTTTTTAAACTCTCTAAACATGAAAAGATTGTCGAGCACTTGTCCTTTTCAGCTTATTAATGGATTGGAAATGACATCTCTCTCGTATTATTTTACGCTTTTTCAGGCTTGAGAGATTAATTTACGAAAAATAACTTGTGGAGTTTTCTTTTTGTTCCTTTTCAAACTCTCTAAACATGAAAAGGACCGAGTTATCCTTGTCATTAAACTCGTTAAAACATCAAATAGCGACAAACTTGTCCATCTAGACAAGACCGAGTTTCACCTTTGCTAGACTCGTTAAAACATCAAATAGCGATGGTTTCACCTAAAGTGTGGAATTATACAACAAGCATATGTTATCCTCCTCAAGCTTGATAAAAATAAAGAGGTATTGTTCAGAAATGACTGGGGAAAATGGGAAAAAGGGGAAAACCACTTTATGGTAGCAGGTCGCTCTTGAACATGACACTTTCACTCCATCACCGTGATTGTTAGAGTCAATCTTGATAGTCCTCTGTCATAGATCAAAACTCTTTTTTCATTTCATTTTCAGGTGTCCCATTCTGCTCAATCACCTGCATTCCATTTAGGAGCATGCCATAATCTGATGGAAGGACTTTGTCATTTATTCCCCTCATGTCTTGTACCTGCTAGCTTAGGTCTTTTCATCAATGTTTATTAAAATCCATGACAATTAATGTTTGATATTTTAATGGGTAAAGAGTCATGTCAATCATAGGTCTAGGGTTTCATAAGTTGTGTCTTCAAAGTGCCTAATCATGCCAGCAGGCCAGAGGGAGGATCAATAAGTTTTCATTTCAAGATTGCCATCATCAATAATCCTCAAAGTTGATTCCTCTTCAAAACTCTGTTTTGAAGAGGAAATCGTCAAATCAATGATTTGTAATAAGTGTATTTTTAAAGTTTTCCACCATGAAGAATTTCAAATGCAGGCCCTGGTCACCTTATTATCTTCAGCAGCTTCAGCAACCCTGAAACAGATAGACGACATTCATCATTCACTCCAAAAAGTCAAAGACAGGTAAAACAGAGTGATTTCAAAATGAGAAAGTGCCAAAAGTTCTGCAGCAATGGCAAGACAGTTTCTGTTGAAGTGCCTACTGACTATGTTGTGGAAATTAAGGATACAAAGTTCTTGTTGCACAAGTTTCCACTGCCTTCAAAGTTTGGTCGACTGTAGAAACTAGCTGCTGAAGCTCATGAATCCATGAATGACAATGTGTCCCTTAATGATATTCTAGGAGGTGCGGAGGCATTTGAGTTTTGCACCAAGTTGGTTGTGGGATCATAGTCACTGTAAGTGTCCAAAACATTGTGTCTACACATTGTGCTACAGACTATCTTGAAATGATTGACAGAATAGAGAAAAGAAACTTAACATTGAAATTGGATACCTTTCTCAATTCAAGCCTCATTAATGGCTGGAAAGATTCTATCATTACATTGCATACTACAAAATCGTTCTTGCTCTGGTCTGAAAATCTAAAGATTAATGGTCGATGCATTGATGTTGTAGCTTGGAAAGCATTGACAGATCTAGTAAATGTAGGCATGTCGTTTACTTATACAAGAACTTATATGATGCAAGATCAAAAATCTTTCAGAAGCATATTGAACCCTACATTGAATGAAATTCATAGCCAGCATTATCACCTTGTACCTAAAGATTGGTGGGTTGAAGACATCATTGAAGTCATGACACATTGTGGAGGAAACAAAAGTCAATGTGAAAATCGAAATTGTTGGTGAAATTGCAGGCGTGGTGCATAGAAGGGAAGTCGCGACGCATAGAGCCGTATACAGCAGTGCAAATTTGGTCGTGTGCGGTGCATCCAACCTGCGCGGCGCATTGGGCTGGGGTGCGGCGCACAGGGTCAACACGCTAGAAAAAATCATCATCAGTGTTCCAAAATCAAATAGTTCATCACAGATCGTGGGCACAAGAAGCAGATGGAGGAGGACATTATTGTTTGCAAATATGTACCTGATCATCCAGAGAGTCTATGTGGAGAAAGATGCCTAAATTTATTGACAAATACAGAGCACACACCTGAGTATTGCCTTTGTGGAGATCACCACAAAAAACCAGTGATTTCAGTGATACGTGAAGACAAAATTATTCTAGACAAATGGACATGGCATTTGTATTATTATGATCGATGAACAACTGGACATGAAGACTTGCAAGGAAATTATCTTGGGAAAACCCACACCATTATTTAGTACCTTCAGGTTGAGCTATTTGAAATTTAATGAGTTGCGCCGAGGGACAATTTGAAATTGAATGGTTTCCATCAGTTTCAACATGATAAGGCACTACCAGAAGTTGAAAGCATTGGAGCAAAAGTTGCTTGCTCATCCCTGTCATAATTCTGAAACAGGATTAACACCAGTTGAGGTATTTTCAAAGAAAAGCAGAATTAAATAGTGCAGCTCAGCAACTTTGAATGAAAATGCGTGACTCTCAGCTTCACAAATTTAGGGAAGAGTTAAATAATCGCTCAAGAGTGCTTAAGCGACTTGGACACATTGATTCTGATGGTGTGGTGCAAGTGAAAGGTCGGGCTACATGTCTCATTGACACAGGGGATGAACTTCTTGTGATAGAGTTGATGTTCAATGGCACATTCAATGAGCTGGATCATCATCAAACAGCAGCACTTGCAAGCTGTTTCATTCCATACGATAAATCATCTGAACAAATACATTTGACTAATGAGCTTGTGAAGCCATTACGTCAACTTCAGGATAGTGCACGGTGGATTGCACAGGTGCAGCGTGAGTGCAGGTTAGAGGTTGATATAGAGCAGTATGTTGAGTCAACAACCCGTCCATTGGTCTAAGGGTGCTTCATTTTCAGAGGTTATCAATCAAGCCAGATATATTTGTTCCAGGTTTCTCGGGTGATGTACTACAAATCAACTTTGTTATTGGCATACGAAATCTTTGGGGTGGTTTATGGTGATTTGAGCACATCCCCACTATATGTCTATAAAAGTACTTTTGATGGAAAGTTGGGTAACTATATGAGTGAAGATACAGTCTTTGGGGTCTTTTCATTAATCTTTTCGACATTGACCTTAATCCCTGTTGTTAAGTATGTTGTCATAGTTTTGAGTGCAAGCAACAATGGTGAAAGGGGAACATTTGCATTGTATTCACTTCTTTGTAGACATGCGAAGTTGAGTTTGATTCCAAATCAGCAAGCAGCTGATAAGGAAGTTTCTACATATTATAATACATGGCAGATAGCTCAGAATACAGGAACCTCTCCTTTGAAGAGATTTCTAAAAAATCATATAAGACTACGCACAGGTTTACTGGTTGTGATTTTACTAGGCACTTCCATGGTAATAGGTGATGGTGTTTTCCACTTGCAATATCTGTTCTCTCATTAGTATTTGGACTTCAAGTACGCACTTCAAAGCTTCCTGACAGTGTGGTGGTGGTTCTTGCCTGCATTATATTGATTGGCCTTTTTGCTCTGCAGCATTTTGGCACTCATAGGGTGGCCTTTACATTTGCACCTATTGTGATTGCTTGGCTATTCTGCATCTGCGCAGTTGGCATATACAATGTTGTTTATTGGAATCCTAGTATATTACGTGCCCTCTCTCCTTATTATGCATACAAGTTTTTTCGGAATAATGGTAAAGATAAATGGATTTCTCTCGGAGGGATACTCCTATGTATTACAGGTACAGAGGCGATGTTTGCAGATCTTGGACACTTCACTCCTTTTTCCATCCGGATTGCCTTTGCAGGAGTTTTCTATCCATGTCTGATACTCTCTTACATGGGACAAGCCGCCTTTCTTTCAAAAAAATTTCATTCTGTTGACAGAACTTTCTACGATTCAATACCTGAGCGTGTTTTTTGGCCTGTGTTTGTAGTGGCCACCCTTGCTGCTATTGTTGGAAGCCAAGCTATTATTTCAGTGACCTTTTCAATCGTCAAGCAATGCCATGCTTTGGGTTGTTTTCCACGTATCAAGATAGTCCACACTTCGAGGCATATCTGTGGTCGAATTTACATACCATAAATAAATTGGATTCTCTTGGTTCTATGCCTTGCCATCACTGTAGGATTCAGGGATACCACCTTAATTGGGAATGCTTACGGCATTGTTGCTATCACTGTTATGTTTGTGACAACATGCCTTATGTCACTTGTTATAATCATTGTATGGCGAAAGAATTTTGTATGGGCTATTACTTTTCTTCTCTTCTTTGGATGGATTGAAGGATCCTACCTCTCAGCCTCTGTTATGAAGGTGCCACAGAGAGGTTGGGCTCCTCTTGCTTTGGCAGCAATATTTATGGTTGTCATGTATGTATGGAATTATGGTACATGGAGAAAATACATGTTTGACTTACAAAACAAGGTTTCTATGAAATGGATTCTCACACTTGGACCAAGCCTTGGAATTGTGCGGGTTCCTGGTATTGGATTAATCTATACCGAATTGGTCACAGGGGTTCCTGCTATATTCTCACATTTTGTCACAAATCTTCCTGCATTTCATCGAGTACTTGTGTTTGTGTGCATCAAATCAGTTCCTGTTCCATTTGTCCCTGCTGAAGAACGTTATCTTATTGGTCGCATTGGCCCAAAAGTATACCATATGTACAGATGTATTGTGAGGTATGGGTATAAAGATATCCCGAAAGATGATAATGATTTTGAGAATCGACTTATTCTCAGTATTGCTAAATTTATATAGATGGAAGCTGAAGAATCACAGTCTACAGCTATGAAAATACTTTTCTCAGGATGGTCGTGACTTGACAAACCAATCGGCACAACTGCAGTTACAAAGAAATCAAGTGTTCCATGTTCCCCGTATTAACAAGATGTTTTTTGGGGTTGGAGTCACTTTGCCATATATATATATATATATATATATATATATAATACAAATTTGCTTTTCTTTCTCTGCCGATTCTTCTTCCTTTGGAAGATAATTCGGTTCCTCTTCCTCATCCTCACTTGCCTCTTATTTTTCGCCCTCATAACCCACCCCTCGCTATGGTAAGGTTTATACCTACAACCGAGATATAAATTCCACCTGCTCCTAGGCCCACTGAGCAAGTGTTATGACGGATCAAGTTAGCTATAGACGGCCGTGTAGTCGGTGTAACGGATCATGCCGTAGATGGCCAAGTGGGAAATTATATATCCTTCCCAATACTTCGGATCGTTAGATTGGTTCGCCTCGGCTGGGGTTTATGACCAATGGGATGGGGTACATCTTTGGGGTAACTAAACCGGAATAAAACCTACGGAGAATAGTTGCAAAAAAGCACTTAACTGATGGATGGCTCCTTCTTTCAGTCTGTACGTCACAGATAGATTCCAAATCCATAAATGGGCTCAATTAGCTCAGCTCCTTCGTTCCTTTCCTTTCGGTCAGTTCGCTTGCTTCCTTTCTTTTGGTCAAAGCAACTACTCGACAACAGGAAGTAGTTCTCGCTAAATCCATTTCTATTCCCTCGAGTTCCTACTTCTGGGTATCGAGATCAGAGGCAGTCGATGGAGCAGGCACTCAAGAGCAGGCAATCGAAGAGTCTGTCCGTAGAAAGAAATACGCTCTTCGTTCTCCCTTTGAGGGGTTGGGGGTGGGAGCTGAAGGAATAGGAAGTGCGTAGAGAGAAAGAATTAGTCATTCCATTTTTGGAAGGCAAGGTTAGTAAGGCTGCTCTATTGTTAACTATTTACCCACCCACCCCAATTCCCGAAGGATGGCTCACCTAAGGTAGGAGGGTGAGGAAGGAATTGGGAATAAGGCTTATTTAGAAAAGGATATAAGAAGTAAGTTTTATATAAGAAGTAAGTTTTAGGATTTTCCTTCCCCTCGGAGGGAAAGTAACTAAAGTTCCTCTCCTTATCAGTCGAGCCCCCTGTCGGGTCCTTGCACTAGGAGGCGCAAGCCCCTCCGGGTCCTTCTTGAGTCTTTATTTCCATGGTTCATTCAATTATTCATTCCCACCCTTTGACTTACCGGATGATAAGCGAAAAAGCAGAAGTGAAAGGCAGTCATTGACTCTATACAGTGAGGTATCTCCTTACCATTTCTTTCCTAACTGAATGGGCTATCTTGACCATATATGTCCTTCCCTCCACCTTTAGTATCCTTCCCCCCTAATTCCCCACCTCTTATACTATGAAGAGTCTCCTTCCCCATATCTGATCTCTCCTTCGCCTGCTTCCCTAGATAGTTGCTATAGAACTGTCCCACAGCAGTCATTAGGGTCTATTCCCCACTTATTTCCTCCATACAGATGCTTTATTTACAGTTGGGATATTGTTCTAAGTAATGAACCCTATTATTTCTCTTAATGCTCTCCTCTATACAGTTAGAGATATCCTTGCACTAGGAAGCGCAAGCCCCTCCGGGACCTTACCTTGACCATATCTGCCCTAACTATAAGGGCTTTACTGCCTGGGTGGGTGAAACTATCTACTGGAGAGGATAGATTTATTTATAAAGGCATCCATGTTCCTCTGTAGGTGCTGGGCTCGGCTATTCCTGCTATGCCTCTTGGCTGGCCAGACCGGCCGGCTATTTATCGCAGCGAGGTTATTGGCCCTACAGCCATTGCAAGTAAACTTAGCGAAGTATTACGGATCAAGCCTTAGCGTCTGTGTGCTAGAGCCTAAAGGTTTCAAACTGACAGTTTTTATTCAAACGGCAAAAATGAAATGAACGGCCAAAGACTGAAACGCCTAAATCTAAAACGAAGAACATCAATTGTATGCAGTGAAATAAGCTACGCGGTCTACTTTTGTTTTCAGTTGCGAATTAAAGGGAGTTATAGCTACAGTTTTCGCCTTCCCAGTGGTCATCAACAGAATACAGTAAAAAATGTAACGCTGCTCCTTTAGCGATGGTTGTCTTTTCATCTTCAGTTAGTAATGATTAAACAATCCCCTATTTTGGGTCGATCCATTTCCTGAGTGTAGAGTTATTTATGGTATGAAAAATCATTTTGTAAGGGTTGGAATTTATAGAAGTAGCGAGGAAGAAATCATCGCTTCACTGTATAGTTTTAGCAGAGAATAATGAAATGATATAGCTCTGGTTTAGGAGACTCATGCGGTGTGAGTTTAGCAATTTGTTTCTTCTTTCTGTTTCATATGTACCATGTTATGTTTTACCATCCATTTCATGATCATTTCTATTTGAATGCTTTTAAGTATGAGAGGTAGAATCCTGTTATTTGCTCTGCCTTGGGAAAGCGTTCATGTTCTGTGTTCCTCTTCTGTCTGAAAAGGATTCATCACCTATGCCCTTTTCAGCTTCTCAAACAGTCTTTCCACTCCATATTATTCAAATTTGATTGCTAAACTTCCTACCTATCATGCCTCAAGAAACAATCTGTGTCTTTGATTTAATTTCTCATCTTTTGCTGTCCTTTGGTCCCCTAAAACCCAGAAAATTTAGTCACTCAATCAATTACCTCTTTCATATCTATTTACTAGCCTAAAATCAGTATTCAGTTTAAGTCATCTCAGACCATATTGTTTATTCCTCACTGAGCGTGACCCGGAGAGAGCCCTCTCCTATTCTGGTAGGGCTAACTACCGGACTGGGTGTGGTTTGTGGTTACCCTGAATTTTGCCTTCCTTCAGCCTAAGGCAAATTCAGACCCTAACATAGTGGCGACTCCACTGGGGAGGAAATTGGTTTGCTTGTAGATTGTCTTGCCCAGTACATATCTCAAGTTCAGAGCTGATTGTTGATGGTGGACAACGATCAGACATAAGTAGGCTAACATCATTCACCTGGCGACTCCATTCACTGAAGAATCCAACAATCAGTGTTTCATGGTGACTCCACTGCAGAGAGATCAGTAGCTTTGTCATTTTCAAGATGGAACGAGTTGCAAGAAGATACACTCACATGAGCCGAGATCACATCCCAGGTTTTCCAAATAAAATGCCCAAGGTGGATTGGCTTCAGAATTTTCCTATGTTCAGAAATGTGGAAGGTAATGACACTGCTCTTCATCTGGTGAAATTTCACATTCATGTGCATAAATTAAAGATCAATTTTCCTGAAGACTGTTTGATGAAAATGTTTATGGCTACTCTAGAAGACGAAGCCCAATCTTGGTTTGAAAGTTTTCCACCTACTTCTATTTATTGTTTAAAGGATTTTCATGCAATATTCTTTGAAAGGTATAAAGAATCATATCCATCCTTGGCTTTAGTTCAGGACTGTTGTAGCCATGTTCATAGTTTTATTGAAGATCTTGAGAATTTTTATGGGCGTGATGACTTGGTGGACGGAGAAATCATGTAAGCATTGTATGAAAATTCATTTCAGCGGCATAAAGACAATCATGAAAATTTGCAGAAGGATCAAGATCTTAGTATGGTGGAAGATGAAGGAATTTTGCATCTTGACAGTCAACAGGAATTACATGAAATGGATCAGCTGTATGAGGAAAATTTGTATACTCCTTCACTTGAAATTAATGAAGACAATCACTATTTGAGCAAGAGAAAACAAAAAGTATTATCTCCTCTGTCTGAAGATGAGATAGATCTACTCTTGAACGGTCAAGTTATAGCTCAAGTAAACGCAAATCTTCAGTATGCACATGGTCAAGAAGGTGATGATGGAACTTCTTCCTCTTCTGAAAAGGATGACAGTCTTGCAAACAGCTTTATAGATCAACAGGTTGAAGATGTCCATATGGCTGAAAGTGATGAAAGAAAAAGTGTCGTTTCAGATTTGTCCATAGAAGAAGATAGCATGCAAAGAAGTCCAGTTCTAATTCCAGAATGTGATAATGTCAAGACAGCTATTTCAGATACAGATTCAGATTGTGATGACCAAGAATACAGTGTACTAAATCTCATAAAGGAGAACTCTGTTGTTGAAATCATTTGGAATAAAGAAGACAGAGTTATGAATCCGAACATTCTCATGTCATCAGAACGAAGCCTTCATAAAGAGGTAATCCAGTCAGTTCATGAACAGCAAGATGAGATCTTTGTTCAAGTAAGTGAAACAGTTTCTCTGTATGAATTTATGGTAGATGATATAACTGTTAGTGTCAAGTTTCAAGAATCATCTGAAGTTTCTTTTCTCATGATTGATGAATGTGATGAATGTAATGAGAATCTGGCTGTCATATCATATGAAGATGACCTACAATATATTCAGACTACTGAAGACCAGATCATTCAGGATTCCATTTCAGATTCTTCTTCCTATGTTTCATGTTTTGAAATGTTCTTTGAAGAGGAAATCTACTCATCCACTTGTTCAGAATTTTTTGAGGACTAGGAACATACTCTTATTGAAGTACAGTGTGAAGAAAGATCAGAATCAAAGGAGAAAGACACCTTGCTCTTTCAGCAGGAGGAAAGGCTTCATGTTTTTCAGGATCCACTGGCAAATCTTTTGCAGTCAGCAGTGAAGGTCATTATTGCAGTATTCAGTGATGAAGGAGATCATGGTCAATTAGCTTTTTGGATGCCCAGTTATAAGTATCTATTGTTGACCAGAATATCTGATCAGGAGAATCAATCAAGGAGGCATCTGCTTGATTTGTTATATTGGAAGACACACTACACATGATTGTACATATTCCATTACTATTCAAGTGGTTGTCATCATGATTTCAAATCTTGATGGACTGCTGCCTTTTTCAAAAGCTTTAAGTTTTAAGTTCAGGTCTTAGTATTTTGAGTTAGTTTATTAGAGTCAATTTTTTCAGTCATTTCAGTTTGCATCGAGTTAGTTTGAGTCAAAGTTCCAGTCAATAAATTGAGTGATGTTGGTTTGTCAAAATAATGGACTCCATAGCCCAATGGACGAAGGCACTGTCTGCTCTCCCAAAGACCTGCTGTTCTTGGCACCTCCAAGGAGCCGGAGCTACCATCCCCATTGGAGCCAATGTTAGAGTCGGTCTTGTTAGTCCTTCGTCAGAGATCAAAACTCTTTTTGCATTTCATTTTCAGGTGTCCCATTCTGCTCTAGCACCTGCATTCCATTTAGGAGCATGCCATAATTTGACGGAAGGACTTTGTCATTTATTCCCCTCATGTCTTGTACCTGCTGGCTTAGGTCTTTTCATCAATGTTTATTAAAATCCATGACAGTCAATGTTTGATCTTTTAATGGGTAAAGAGTCATGTCAATCATAGGTCTAGGGTTTCATAAGTTGTGTCTTCAAAGTGTCCAATCATGCCAGCAGGTCAGAGGGAGGATCAATAAGTTTTCATTTCAAGATTGCCATCATCAATAATGCTCAAAGTTGATGAGGAAATCGTCAAATCAATGGTTTGTAATAAGTGTATTTTTAAAGTTTTTCGCCATGAAGAATTTCAAATGCAGGCCTTGGTCACCTTATTATCTTCAACAGCTTCAACGACCCTACAACAGATAGACGAGATTCATCATTCACTCCAAAAAGTCAAAGACAGGTAAAACAGAGTCATTTCAAAATGAGAAAGTGCCAAAAGTTCTACAGCATTGGTAGGACGGTTTCTGTTGAAGTGCCTACTGACTATGTTGTGGAAATTAAGGATACAAATTTCTTGTTGCACAAGTTTCCACTGCCTTCAAAGTCTGGTAGACTGCAGAAACTAGCTGTTGAAGCTCATGAATCCATGAATGACAATGTGTCCCTTAATGATATTCTAGGAGGTCCGGAGGCATTTGAGTTTTGTGCCAAGTTGGTCGTGGGATCATAGTCACTGTAAGTGTCTAGAACATCATGTCTACACATTGTGTTGTAGACTATCTTGAAATGATTGACGGAATAGAGAAAAGAAACTTAACATTGAAATTGGATACCTTTCTCAATTCAAGCCTCCTTAATGGCCGGAAAGATTCTATCATTACATTGCATACTACAAAATCATTCTTGCTATGGTCTGAAAATCTAAAGATTAATGATCGATGCATTGATGCTGTAGCTTGGAAAGCATTGATAGATCCAGTAAATGTAGGCTGGTCGTTTACTTATACAAGAACTTATATGATGCAAGATCAAAAATCTTTCAGAAGCATATTGAACCCTACATTGAATGAAATTCATAGCCAGCATTATCACCTTGTACCTAAAAATTGGTGGGTTGAAGACATCATTGAAGTCACGACACATTGTGGAGGAAAAAAAAGTCAATGTGAAAATCGAAATTGTTGGTGAAATTGCAGGCGCGACACATAGAAGGGAGGTTGCGGCACATCCACAGCGCGCAGCACATAGAGCCATATACAGCAGTGTAAATTTGGTCGTGCGCGGAGCATCCAGCCTGTGCAGCGTGTTGGGCTGGGGCGAGGCGCACAAGGTTGACACGCTAGAAAAAATCATCATCAGTGTTCCAAAATCAAATAGTTCATCACAGATCATGGGCACAAGAAGCAGATGGAGGAGGACATTATTGTTTGCAAATATGTACCTGATGATCTGGAATTTGTATTATTATGATTGATGAACAGCTGGACATGAAGACTTGCAAGGAAATGATCTTGGGAAAACCCTTACCATTAGTTAGTACCTTCAGGTTGAGCTATTTGAAATTTAATGAGTCACGCCTAGGGACAATTTGAAATTGAATGGTTTCCATCAGTTTCAACATGATAAGGCACTACTAGAAGTTGAAAGCATTGAAGCAAAAGTTGCTTGCTCATCCCTGTCATAAGTCTGAACAGGATGAACACCAGTTGAGGTCTTTTCAAAGAAAAGCAAAATCAAATAGCGTAGCTCAGCAACTTCGAATGAAAATGCGTGACTCTCAGCTTCACAAATTTAGGGAAGAGTTAAAAAATCGCTCAAGAGTGCTTAAGCGACTTGGACACATTGATTCTGATGGTGTGGTGCAAGTGAAAGGTCGGGCTACATGTCTCATTGACACAGGGGATGAACTTCTTGTGATAGAGTTGATGTTCAATGGCACATTCAATGAGATGGATCATCATCAAATAGCATCACTTGCAAGTTGTTTCATTCCATATGATAAATCATCTGAACAAATACATTTGACTAATGAGCTTGTGAAGCCATTACGTCAACTTCAGGATAGTGCATGGTGGATTGCACAGGTGCAGCGTGAGTGCAGGTTAGAGGTTGATATAGAGCAGTATGTTGAGTCAACAACCCGTCCATTGGTCCAAGGGTGCCTCATTTTCAGAGGTTATCAATCGAGCCAGATATATTTGTTCCAGGTTTCTCGGGTGATGTACTACAAATCAACTTTGCTATTGGCATACGAAATCTTTAGGGTGGTTTATGGTGATTTGAGCACATCCCCACTATGTGTCTATAAAAGTACTTTTGATGGAAAGTTGGGTAACTATATGAGTGAAGATACAGTCTTTGGGGTCTTTTCATTAATCTTTTGGACGTTGACCTTAATCCCTGTTGTTAAGTATGTTGTCATAGTTTTGAGTGCAAGCGACAATGGTGAAAGGGGAACATTTGCATTGTATTCACTTCTTTGTAGACATGCGAAGTTGAGTTTGATTCCAAATCAACAAGTAGCTGATGAGGAAGTTTCTACATATTATAATACACGGCAGACAGCTCAGAATACAAGAACCTCTCCTTTGAAGAGATTTCTGGAAAAGCATAGAAGACTGCGCACAGGTTTACTGGTTGTGGTTTTACTAGGCACTTCCATGGTAATAGGTGATGGTGTTCTCACGCCTGCAATATCTGTTCTCTCATCAGTATCTGGACTTCAAGTACGCACTTCAAAGCTTCCTGACAGTGTGGTGGTGGTTCTTGCCTGCATTATATTGATTGGCCTTTTTGCTCTACAGCATTTTGGCACTCATAGGGTGGCCTTTACATTTGCACCTATTGTGATTGCTTGGTTATTCTGCATCTGCGCAGTTGGCATATACAATGTTCTTTATTGGAATCCTAGTATATTACGTTCCCTCTCTCCTTATTATGCGTACAAGTTTTTTTGGAATAATGGTAAAGATAAATGGATTTCTCTCGGAGGGATACTCCTATGTATTACAGGTACAGAGGCGATGTTTACGGATCTTGGACACTTCGCTCCTTTTTCCATCCGAATTGCCTTTGCAAGAGTTGTCTATCCATGTCTGATACTCTCTTACATGGGACAATCCGCCTTTCTTTCGAAAAATTTTCATTCTGTTGACAGAACTTTCTATGATTCAATACTTGAGCGTGTTTTTTGGCCTGTGTTTGTAGTGGCCACCGTTGCTGCTATTGTTGGAAGCCAGGCTGTTATTTCAACGACCTTTTCAATCGTCAAGCAATGCCATGCTTTGGGTTGTTTTCCACGTATCAAGATAGTCCACACTTCAAGGCATATCTGTGGTCGAATTTACATACCAGAAATAAATTGGATTCTCTTGGTTCTATGCCTTGCCGTCACTGTAGGATTCATGGATACCACCTTAATTGAGAATGCTTATGGCATTGCTGCTATCACTGTTATGTTTGTGACAACATGCCTTATGTCACTTGTTATAATCATTGTATGGCAAAAGAATTTTGTATGGGCTATTGCTTTTCTTCTCTTCTTTGGATGGATTGAAGGATCCTACCTCTCAGCCTCTGTTATGAAGGTGCCACAGGGAGGTTGGGCTCCTCTTGCTTTGGCCGCAATATTTATGGTTGTCATGTATGTATGGCATTATGGTACACGGAGAAAATACATGTTTGACTTACAAAACAAGGTTTCTATGAAATGGATTCTCACACTTGGACCAAGCCTTGGAATTGTGCGGGTTCCTGGTATTGGATTAATCTATACCAAATTAGTCACAGGGGTTTCTACTATATTCTCACATTTTGTCACAAATCTTCCTGCATTTCATCGAGTACTTGTGTTTGTGTGCATGAAATCAGTTCCTGTTCCATTTGTCCCTGTTGAATAATGTTATCTTATTGGTCGCATTGGCCCAAAAGTATACCATATGTACAGATGTATTGTGAGGTATGGGTATAAAGATATCCTGAAAGATGATAATGATTTTGAGAATCGACTTATTCTCAGTATTTCTGAATTTATACAGATGGAAGTTGAAGAATCACAGTCTACAGCTGTGAAAATACTTTTCTCAGGATGGTCGTGACTTGACAAACCAATCGGCACATCTGCAGTTACAAAGAAATCAAGTGTTCCATGTTCCCCATATTAACAAGATGCTTTTGTGTGCCGGAGCCTAAAGGTTTCAAATTGATAGTTTTTATTCAAACGGCAAAAAGGAAATGAACGGTCGAAGACCGAAATGCCTAAATCTAAAACGAAGAACATCGACGTTATGCAATGAAATAAGCTACACGGTCTACTTTTGTTTTCAGTTGCGAATTAAAGGGAGTTACAGCTATAGTTTTCGCCTTCCCAGTGGTCATCAACAAAATACAGTAAAAAATGTAACGCTGCTCCTTTAGTGATGGTTGGCTTTTCATCTTCAATTAGTAATGATTAAACAATCCCCTGTTTTGGGTCGGTCCATTTCCTGAGTGTAGAGTTATTTATGGTATGAAAAATCATTTTGTAAGGGTTTGAATTTCTGGAAGTAGCGGGGAAGAAATCAGTGCTTCACTGTACAGTTTTAGCAGAGAATTAATGAAATGATACAGCTCTGATTCAGGAGACTCATGCGGTGTGAGTTTAGTAATTTGTTCTTCTTTTTGTTTCATATGTACCATGTTATGATTTATCATCCATTTCATGATCATTCCTATTTGAATGCTTTTAAGTATGAGAGGTAGAATCATGTTATTTTCTCTGCCTTGGGAAAGCATTCATGTTCTGTGTTCCTCTTCTGTCTGAAAAGGATTCATCACCTATGCCCTTTTTAGCTTCTCAAACAGTCTTTCCACTCCATATTATTCAAATTTGATTGCTAAACTTCCTACCTATCATGCCTCAAGAAACAATCTATGTCTTTGATTTAATTTCTCACCTCCTGCTGTCCTTTGGTCCCCTACAGCCCAGAAAATTCAGTCACTCAATCAATTACCTCTTTCATGTCTATTTACTAGCCTAAAATCAGTATTCAGTTTAAGTCATCTCAGACCATATTGTTTATTCCTCACTGAGCGTGACCTAGAGAGAGCCCTCTCCTATTCTTGTAGGGCTAGCTACCATACTGAGCATGGTTTGTGGTTACCATGAATTTTGCCTTCCTTCAGCCTAAGGCAGATTTAGGCCCTAACAATGACTATTTGGGTTTGGTTATTAGCTTGATGGTTATCATACCATTGGTCTATCATACCATTCATCACTTTTTTTTGGGTCAATACTACCAATTCGTTTCAATGTCATTGACATGTTCAAGAGTAGTCATCCAGTCAAAATTCATCCTTTGCAATACCATAAACCTTCATTTTCGTGACCGCCATTCCTAAAACTTGTGTCATTAGCCAAATTCTCTCTCCAAAATCACTACACGCGTTTCGTGTTGTTGATGTGGGATACATCAAGGACCTCCTGCGATGAGTTGCTTCTTTTCAACATCATAACATTATCCAAGAAGTTGACTTAGAAACACCCTTCAAGTACCTTGAGGCTTGCATACATCAATGGCATGTTTCTCGCTTCTAGTGATAGGTTGACATCAATGGACTTCGACCAAAAGACTTTATATGGTGTTCTACATCAAAACATCTATTCACACCATGTAAAATCTACTGCAGTACCTTGAGGATCATTATCATTATCGGTGATTTCTCTCACTTCTGTTAACAACTTACATCATTGGCTGGTAATCAGACGGTGTCTTCCCATGTTCTACCTCATATCACATATTCACATGGTTAGACTCATACTTGAGTGAACAATTGGACAAGATAGGAGACCGTGGATCTAGTTTCATCCATCCGGGTTGCGATTTCAAGAGTACTAAATCATATGTACAATGGCTTTACATTGATGGTCATTCTGATTATGGGTCTATATCTGTAGACGACTGTTTATGTACATGTAATGAAATTTTATAAGCTGAGCATGGGTATGCCTTCCCTTAGTGATTCATGTAAAAATCAAAATATCATGATATATGTATTATAATTGATGCAGATCACCTTCCACTTCAAAAGCTCCTCATCACATCATAAAGCATTTCATTCGACATTGGCATTTTTCTGACTTCATGCTTTAGGGGGTAGCTATTATAGATCCATTTGGGCACATCACTCCCATCATCTAGATCAGTGTTTTAGGGCTCATCAAACCCTAATTTCAGTTGCTACATGCCCTAAACAAGTCACCCTTTTGAATGCCTCCTTCCCAAACAGTTTCATGACATGAAGACATCCTGAAATGACCTCTAGAGGGACCAGTGTAGGTAGGCCCATGTAAGGGTGTGCTACAGAGCAGTTAATTCCATGTTAGGGTGCTCTGCAAAGAACCTAGGCCTCCTTTCACCTGTGCTAGGCAAGTTTGAGTGAAATTCACATAGGGTTTGGGGAATATTCTTATCTTTTGGAGTCATCTAGACGGTTCCCTCACTTAGCAACTCCTATGAGCTCGAAAATGGATGAGGAATGAGTTAAGATGCATCCAATCCTCTCATCCCTTCCTCCATGGAACTAATCCTAAGTATGGAAGGCCATTCAATACCACCATTTATGACAAAACCTCCTTCATCTCCCTATAAATTGACCACTCATCTAAGTGATCAGAGGCTAGAATATGTTGAATTGTAAGGAGATAATGTTGCTATGAGAATTGGCTTTGAAGAAAGTATTGTAATGCTACAAGTTTTTCATGATTTTGATGTGATGTGGATGGGATCCAAGCTGGAGGAATGACTTTGAATTAGACACAATGGTTGTAATTCCTTCTTCTATTCAATAAAGTATTTGAACCTTTCTCCCATATGTTTGTATTGTCATATAATGCTTATATGTGTGAAATGTGGCTAATTCCATTCACTTATATTCAATAGATCTTTTGCTTTGATCGGTTCTATGTCTTCTGTTTGTGTTCACAAGTACTTCTCAAGCATGTTAAGTATGGGAAGGAGCGACAGGATCGATACAAAGGAGACAAGAGGAAAGTGGAACTACAAGTAGGTCTTCTCATCTTCTTTGTCTTATCTATTTATTATAGGAAAAGGCTAAAGTTCTTTAAACTGTTGTTCTAGATATGCCTACTTATATAGGGAATTAGTATTTATCTTTAGATACTAAATTCTCCAAAACACTAACTCCTTTTTCTACTGGGTGGTGTAGCCTTCTGGGGCAATTCCTCTCATTAGGAAGTGTATGATGTCTTCAAATTGATCATCCGTGACGTGCACTGCAAAGAGTTGCATGTCAGGTAATCCTTCCTCCAAATTAGTGGGCTCTTCTCCCATTTCGATGCATGACATATGGTCTAGTCCTACATTCAGTTGTCCAGGCTTCAAAATAACTTCAAAATCATACTCCTAGAACAATAAAAACCACCTGTAGATTCTCCCCCCTAACATAGGCTTATTGACCATGTATTTCAACGCAGAATGATCCATATACATCTTAAAATGTCCACCCAGCAAATAGTGTCTAAACTTCTAGAGTGCATATACCATGTTTAGTCATTAATGCTCAGTGGTGGAATAGTTCTTCTCATCCTTGGATAACCTCCTGCTTGCGAATGCTATAGGATGGTCCAATTCTCCTTCACCAGCCTATGTCAATACTGCTCCCAGTACTATACATGGTGCGTCTACATGTACTTGAAACTCCTTCTTCCAATCCGAGAAGACTAAAATCGGAGTGGTGACCATTTTTCCTTTCAGCACATCGAAGCTTTTCTGACAGTCCTCATTCCAACAGAATGTGACATCCTTTTTCAAAAACTTATCCATAGGCGCGGTGATATAGGAATAGCCCTTGATAAACTTCCTATAGTACCCAGTTTGTCCCAATGTTACGCACAACTATTTCACACTCCTTAGCGCCTCCAGGTTAATTATCATTGTGATCTTCGCGGGATCTACCATCAATCCCTATCCACATACCACATGACCCGGCAAAGTCCCAAAAGGGGCACAAAACAAACATTTTCTTCAAATTGAGCACAATCTAGTGCCTTCGACAAGCATCTAGCATTAAGCGCAAACTTGCCACATGGCATTTTACCAACCCAAACATAGTCCAGTCATCAAAGTGCACCTCCAGAAACTTATGAATGAATTCTTTGAATGCAGGAATGACTATGCGCAAAAAAATCGCAGGCACATTCTTTAATCTGAAAGGCATTACGATGTACTAAAAACATCCCCATTTAATCACGAAGGTCATCTTGCTTCTATCTTCAGGTGCGATTTTGATCTGATGGTACCCATAGAACCCATTAGTGAAGGAGTACGCTTCCTGGCCACCTACATTATCCAATACCTCATCAGTGAATAGAGTCAAGAAAGGATCATGCACGTAAGAGTCATTCAACTTCCTGAGATCTACGCATATCCTTATTTCATCCTTCTACTTCTTTCCCTGTACCACCATTGGGCTCACCCAATCAGATTCCTCTATGGGCTCAATGATGCCTACCGCGAGCATCTTATCTAACTCTAAGCGGACCTTCTCCTTATACTTCATATCAAGATGGTAAGGTCTTTGCTTGACCGACTTTGCATCAAGTTTTAATGTGATCTTCATAATGCCCAGGTCTCCTATTATCCCCTTTAACTCTGTAAAATTGGTAGGGAACAAATCCTGGTATTCGTGGAGCAATTCGACGACCTTATCTATCATCACGTCATCCCAATAATCTCCAATCTTCGTGAATTTGGGCTCCATATCTGTGCCAATATTTATCTGTTTAGTTTTCAACGGCGCAATTATATCAGGATTCTCAATCAGCGGTCCCTCGGCCTCGCGTTGACCCTCGGTTTCAGGGATGTTAATCTTTCAAGGGTCCTTGACTTCTTCTTCAACAGTCGCATTCTAGTGCATGGCTTAGCTGAGTAGTCCAATTGGGTTGAATCATATCCAAAGGATCATACAGTATCCTAAAGATCGCTGCTTCAACTTCTTATAACGCTTCGTTAATACAGTCAAACCCATCTTCAAAGATGTACATCATTATGAACCCTTCACAGAAAATATCCCATTCTTTTGTGCCATGGTAAAGCTCTGTTTCCAAGTACCGTTCATCGGGATGACATCCAGGGTGTGATAGAACAGTGCACCCATTTAGGTTGGGGCTCCACTCCATAGGCCTTAGCCCATTTGGCCAAGTGTTCACGTGGATCATCCTTCCCATCATACTTGTCCATCACTCATACCTTTAGCTTCCCAAAGTTTGTTCTCATCATCCTCCTATACTCGTGCCAATCATCGAAACTACCCTTGTGTGTACCCCACCATCTTGTGGGCGTAGCACAGTGCCTAGTACAAAGCCTGGAAGCATTGCTTCTCTGGTACTTCCCTCTCAAATGAATCCAAAAACACATCCACATCATTCAAGCCATCATAAGTGGGAAGATTTCTTACCTTTGATGACACACAGCATAGCGACCAGGTCATCATGTTATAGTTCAACGCAGTTACTCCATGTAGTCGATTCTGCCAGCGCTCTAACTCTTCATCTGAGTCTGAGGTGCAGGAACTCTTGTGATCCCATGTAATTTGTCCATCCATTGTCGGATTCACCCAATCTTGGTCTCGCACTGGTATCTTATATATGCAGTCCAAATCATCATCACTTTCATAATCGCAGACTGGTTCAGTATAGTGTGATCCTTCTACAAGATCTAGGTGTACTATTACACGAAGCGATTTCTTTTCAAATATCAACTTTCACTTCTTTAGGTTGATTAGCCCATTCATGTCAGTAGCCCAATCAATGCCAAGGAGCGTAGGGTAGGGGTTGATGTCATCCACAATTTCAATTACTTCAAGATCATCCAATGCGCTCGTGCCTTCAATATCTATAGTTATTCCCTGCAACCGTCCCATGGGGATGATCTTCTGATGATTTTCCATCCTTAACTAAACCATTTGTTGGCTTTTTGGGCCCTGACCCAAGTTCAGCATTAGTCAGCCAAACAAATCCCTACACTAATGGCCCTTTCAGCATCAGCTCGTGGAGCGCGGATTGAAGTCTCACCCAAAGCAGTATGAGGGGTTGCTGGAACCAAGTTTCTGGACCCTGAGATGGTCGTGATGTTGGTTTATACCCCCTGCTCCTGCCTTCGTGTAGGTCACAAAGCCTTAGGGCTTATTGATCTACCCTCTATCATGCCCTTTAGTACCTTCACGAAGGTGTACGATTAACCTTCGCGCAACCCTAACCATCGGTTCAGGTACTTTCGCGCTCCTATGATGATGTATTGTATAGGTTCCCAATTTATCCTAAGTGTTTTACTTATTCTACCAATCAATTACAGTTATTGTTGCATAAATTGATATTGTTACTTGCGTTCAATTACCAAATATAACCACATACATTCGCGGATCAAATAAACATTGTAATATAAACCCAAATCGTAACGCAATATAATCAGATGCATTAACAGAGACTAAATACATAGTAATTGTAGAATACTTCTCTTTATTGATATCTCTAGTTTAATATAGACTCTATCCACCCTGCGCACATAGCTGTAGGGGTCTGCACACTCAACTCTAGACTTCTACCCTAGGCCTCTGCGCACTCAGCTGCAGAGCCTCTACCTACGCTAAGAACTGAAAACACTTAAACTTTTCCACTCTTATTCGCTTCTTCACTACTAACTTCTTAGAGCTTACTTAGCTCCTTTTTATACAATCCCATGGTCCACGGACCATGGGTAGATATTTACAGCTGACTCGAAACTTTACAAAATAAGGGCAGACAACCCTTTATGACTCTTGAAAAATTCACGCTCCACGACCACAAAATGTGGAGACTTTACAACTTTATTACAAAATTGTCCCAAAACATGTGATTTTAGCCCCAAAACTGCTCTTGGGGGAACTCATTCCCAACATCCCCATTGCATGAAGAACCTCCATGAGGTGAGGAAATTTCTGTTGAACCTTATCCCTGGTGAACCACTTGCCCTGGTGAAGGATTTGGCCTGCTTTGACAACTCGATATAGCTATATCCTCTGTTGGCGAGTGTTGTTGACCTATGTATCCATGATCTAATGAATTGTGGCCTATTCCATACATTCTGGGTTCATCTCTATTGGTGTGAGTTGTTCCGCAATGTCTGATGTGTCCAACAATGGTGGAAAGTATGGTCGAAGGTGGTCTACGTTGAACACTAAGTTTAGACCAAGGAACATTGGAATGCTAAGCTTGAAGGAATTGTCCCCCATAGCCTTGGTGATGGTGTATGGCCCATATTAGAGTGGGCAAAGCTTGCGGTGGGGTCTAGTGACGCGCTTTGTTATAGACATATTTGGGCACATCAACCCCAAACTTATATGTTGATAAACTAGGGCTCATCAACCCCTAAAATAATTATTTCCTGCCCTAAAATAACATGGTCATCCGATTACATCATTCCCCAAAAGTTCCACTTGAGAAACCATCCAGAATTAGACTAAACTGAACTATACTGACTACTACATGGGCCAGGTGCGATGCATACTGAGTGATACACTACTCAGGTGCGATGCATACTAATTAGGCCTTCCATAGGGTGCGATGAGCGAGGATGGACAAATGCCCGGGACAGTTTGCTAAGTGGATGCTCATAGAATCTTCTAGAAACTTTCCCTCTACCACTTGCCTCTCTGAATTCACCCAAAGATGAGTAAGGGATCTAAACTTCAATTATCTCTTCTCTTGTGGAACCAAATGTAACAAGAGATGACTCACACCCTTGCACACATCTATAAATGGATCGCCCATCCAAGAGATCCAGAGGCTGGAATGTTGTGAATTGCAAGGAAGTGTTGATAGTTTGTAATTGAGTAAAGAGCATTGTATTTTTGGTGTGATCTTGCTATTTCATGAGGTGAAGAGGGCTTGATGTTGGGAGGATGATGCTGGATCAAACAAATGGGTTGTAATTCTCCCTTCTATTTAATAAAGTTCTTCAAGTTTTCTTCCATATGATTATGTAATCATGAATGTTATCATTTGTGAATGCTATTATATGTTCATTATATATCTGATTCTGTAATGTGTATGTTGTAATAGATCAAGATGCTTTGACGGTTCTTTGTTACTATGTTTCTATAGGTACTCTCCAAGCGGGATAAGTACGGGGAGGAGTTGCAAGCTCTGTCAAAGGGGAGAGAGATCAAGCAAAGGATTAAGCGGAAGTTCTAGGTTGGTCCCATTATCTTTCTCTTATCCATTACACATAGAAGAAATCGTTGAATTGCTTTAAACTATTGTTTCTAGGGTAGCTGCCAAACCTAGAGCACTAGTCGCTCGAAAAGACACTAGTTTTCCCATAAACAAATTGGTGACTCCACTGGGGAATGATTAGATGTTTGTTTGTTGTTATTGTTTGTTTTATAAACTATAGACAGACCCTGAAGTCATCCAGGTAGCCTTCGAACTACTCTTGCTCTGCAATTGCATAGTAGATGAATATGCTTCAGTCAATCTCTGGTTTAGTCTATGAATTAAACATTTGACTTACAAGCATTCTAGATGCCCTTTTGGTAGCTCAATAACCTCTCAAGACATTCCTCTGTACTTTTCTCTTTACTGTCCATCATAGCTCAGCTTAACTCACTAAAAATAGTTGCACATCTGAGCCAAAACCCACTTCAGTTGCGCTCCCTAGTCCATCGCAATGTTTGTCACTGTAAACCAGTATGCATTGCACCTCCCAAGTGTTTAAAGTGCGATGCATCCCTGTTTCTGTGAAGCTCAGGTTCAATGACTAACTGAACCTATTTCCATTCTAGAAATTGGGAGTTTTTGTCCTTGTTTTCAGTTTTTTTTTTTTGTTTTGCTGCTTATGAACAGTGCCTCCTTACGGAAGCCTTCTCGCATCACATAGATCAGCCTCCATTGATTAGGATTGGTGAATTTTTTTTGTATTTGTTCATTGTTTACAATCCTTTGTCTAAAATTTGTTTAAATCGATTTGTCGCTTTGATGCAAAAAGTGTCGTAACTATCGTTTTGTGTCGAAAAGAGAAGTGTCGTGGATTCTTCCTTCCCTGAATAGTCGATTTAACTTTTCATCATGTATTTGGTTTGATTTGTTCTTGGTTTGATTTGTTCATATTTGAAATGACAAAAGCATTGTTTTTATTCAAAATTGAAAACTGTCGTTTAGTCTTCCTTTCTCTTTTGAAGAATAAATTGTCGAAATGTCGCTTTGAAAGAAACATTTCAGATCTTTGCTGCATTTAGTTTTCCTTTTTGGCATTTTTCACATTAAGGAAAACAAAAAATGAATACATGCATTTGCATTTGCATTTAGTTTGTGTGCGAAAAATGATTTAGGAAAATGCACTAGTGTGTGCTCTTTGTTCTTTGTTTGAAAGAATTTAATCTTGTTTCCCTAGTAGCTAGGATTTTCATTGCTCAAAATAAACGAAGATTGTTTATCATTGTAGATTGCATTTTAGGAATTTCAAAATCATCATCACGCGGTGAACCATTGAAAGGAAAACTTTAAACAAGATCAACTCTAAAATAAATTTCAATGAACCTAACAACGCTTTGGAACTTAACGCAACACATCTAGAGGTCTAGGCTAAAGATGTGTTCCAGCATCGTAAAAACTAGTAATTGTCGTTTTCATTAAAGGTTGGGTGATTCCTCCTCCTTGATACAACAAGTGCTAGCACGGACTTGTGCTCCCCGTACTGTCGCATATATATTGGGATACCACAATAGGCTTATATCCTTTATCCATAGGAAGCTGAGTCTATCGCCTTATTGATTGCAATGCACTGAACACAACATTTGGGAAGATTGACTGCCGTACATAAGTCCTTGGTAATTTATCTTTAATTTATCACCAAGGTGTATATTGTGGTTTTGCGATTGGTTTGGTAATCCCTCTGTCTAGATTTCTAGAGTAGTCACTTTCATTCCTTTTTGACTCTTTAAAAGAAAAGTTCCATCTGAGCACTTGTCACTTCAGGCTTATTAAAAATTGAAGGGGACTAGAGTCATCTTTAGCTTTTTCTCGACTCTTAAAAATTGAAAAAGCAAAGTTGTGTCAAAGCGTCATTAAAATTAATTGAATTTGGAATAACATCCATGTTCCTTAGTTGATCTTAGATGGAGACAAATCCTGGATCCACCAATCAAGGAATCCCTTTTGAAGAGAATCCTAGTCCTTTTTCTTCTTGGGGAAATATTGGTTGTTATCGGGAAATCTAGTGTCTATGCAGAGCTGCTAGTCCCACTAAGACTAGTAGCTATCTTAGAAACAAACAAACTAAAACTACTTTCATTTTCCTTTATGAGAAGTAGATAAGAGGGGAACAAAGGAGACCAACCTCTGTCTTGCGCTTGGTTCCTTGCTTGATTCCTCTCCCTTCTAATAGATATTTGCCACTCGCTTCCTTGTCTACCCAACTTCAAAGAGCACCTGTGGAATCAAAGCAACATAACACTATCCAAGAATAGAGATCTACTATCATAAACAATATAGGACTAGATATATATTGACCACACAAATTCATATATCATCAATCATACAAGAATGTGGAGGAAAACTTGAATAGCTTTATTAATAATCAAGAATAGCAAAGAGGATTACAACCAATTGTTCTGACCCAGCGTCATCCTCTCATTAATAAAGCCCTTCTTCACCTCATGAAAAGCTTAGATCACCCAACACTATGATGTTACACCAAGGAACCAGCAGCAATTCCTTACAAGATACAAAATTCCTGCCTCTGGATCTCTGGGATGAGGGATCCATATATAGATGTTTGAAAGGGGGGTGAGTTAGCCTCTGAGATTTGATTAGTGTCCTCTCTCTGATAGTTCTTGATTCCACTTGGAGATTGATGATCTCTTACTCATCCCTGGGCAAATGCAGAGAGGCAAGTGTCACAGGAGAAGTTTCTGGAAGATTCCATGATCTTCCACCTCGCAAATTGACCCTGCCATTTGTCCACTCTCGCCCATTGCACCCCATAGAAGGGCTTTTCAGTATGCATCGCACCTCCCATGTGCATTTAGGTGGGATGCAGCACACTTTGACCATGGAGCAGGTGCGATGGTCCAGTTTTGACCAGTTCTGAGTAGTTTTTCATGGAGAACTTCTGGGAGATGATGTAATCAGCTGACCTTGTTCTTTTAGGGGTCGGAACAACACTTTTAGGGACTTAGGAGCCCTTGGTTTATAGACATTTATGATTGGGGTTGCAGTGCCCCAAAATGTCTATAACAGTTGCCCCCTAAAGCATGAGGTCGTTAATCTTTTGATGTCGGGTGAAATGCTTTATCATGAGGATCCGAAGTTTTTTCAAGCTGGAAGGCGACCTGTAATAAGATACAATACAATACATTATCTTCATAATATTTTCATGATCTAGCTAAGGTGGGCATTCCCATTCTCAACTTTATAAATCCATTCTCATGTACATAAGACAGACAATCATCTGCATGCAGACTGATGATTCTGGTAGAGCCATCATCCCTTGGGTTGGATGATTATCTGTGCAGCAATTATGTACATTTGATGTCTTTATTTTCCTAAATATATATGGTAGCCCGGATGGATGAAACTTGATCTGAGGTCTTCAATCTCGTTCGATCTTCACTCAAAGTACAAGTCGATCCATGTGAGAGATGTTCTGGAGTTGAACATGGAAAGACATCACCTGATTACCAGCCAATGATGTAAGCTGTTAACAGGGGCGAGAGGAATCACCGATAATGATGATGACCCTCAAGGTACTACAGTACAATTCACGCGGTGTGAATAAGGGACTTGGCGTCAAACACCACACAATATCTTTCGGTTGAAGGCCATTGATGTAAACTTGTCGCTGGAAGTGAGAAACCTACCATTGAGGCATGCAAGCTTCAAAGTACTGAAAGGGTTGTTCCTAGATCGACTTCCTGGATAATGAGCTGATGTCGACAAGAAGCGATCCGTCATAGGAGGGCCTTAGTGAATCCCACATCAATGACACGGAACGAAGCAAATGATTTTAATGGAGGTGAAAACGATCTGATGACATAAGGTTCGGGGCGGCGATCATGAAAGAATGGAGCGTAAATGTATTGCAGTGGATGAGACACAGGTGAATTCTCTGAGCGACTTCTCTTGAACATATCGGCGACACTGACATGATGGATTGGTAGCGTTAACCCCAAATATGTATGGTATGATGGACCAATGGTGATATGACCGGTGAACGGAACAACCCAACCCAACTCAGATGCAGAGTGAAAGTGCCATGTTCAAGAGCGACTTGCTACCAACAAAGTTTCTTCAAGTTTTCTTCCCAATTTTTCCCCAGTCATTACTGACCAGTACCTCTTTATTTTTTTCAAGCTTGAGGAGGATAACATATGCTTGTTCTATAATTTGCCCTTCGGGCAAACCCATCGCTATGTTTAATGAGCCTAGCGATAGTGAAACTCGTTCTTGTCTGTATGGACAAGTTCATCGCTATTCGGTTTTAACGAGTTTAACGACAAAGATAACTCGGTCCTTTTCAATTTTAGAGAGTCTGAAAGGGACATAAAGAAAACTCCAACAATCCTTTTTCATCATATAATCCCTTAAGTCCGAAAAAGTATAAAATAATACAAAAGGGATGAATTTTTGGTAATTTTAACGAGCCAAACAAAACAAGCGCTCGATCTTTTTGTGTAATAATCCCTCAGGTCCAAAAAGATTAAAATCTAAAGGAGGGATAGCACTTCCGGTCACTTTAACGAGCTGGAGAGGCCAATTTCTCGGCAATCTTTTCATATTTTATGAGTCAGATGAAAAGATCTTAAAGGAGACTCGTTTTTTGAGGAACGAGTGATAAATTCGGGTAGCAACTAATTCTAGGTAAGGTTTGGAATTTTCCAATCACGGCAGTGTCACAAGGATGGCTAACAGGATCACTCTTCGTAGCTGTTCCTCAAAAAGGGTAAACAATCAAATGGAGGTGAATGATCGGCCAATACAGAGTGGAGGTGATGATGAGAACACGACCAAGGCTTTAAAGGCTGATGATAATGCATTCACAATGGTTATTTACCATAAATTGGTTCATTTTTTAATGAGCTTACACTCTGGGGAAAAAATTTGCTCATTGCTTATGTTTATTTTTTAACGAGCTTGAATTTCACGTTAAAACTGCTCGATCTAATGGCCATTGATTACCTTGATTTTACCGTTGACAACTTTGTTCCTTCAAAGGTTGTACTGACTGCTCAATTGCTTCATCAAACTAGTTAGAAACGAACAATATATGTTTGAAAAATGAGCCAAAACACTAATATTTTACTTGAATTATGTGAAAAGTAATTTAAAAGTGGTTTTTACCTCTCATTTTACCATTTCATTTGAACTTTGGTTTGTTGGAGCTTTGGAGGTGCTTTCCCCCTTGATTTTCACTAGCTGATTCCAGGAGATTCTGTGGACGATTCTTGGCACCGTCTGGACCAGATGAGAGCTAAACCTAATCTCTTCAATTTCATTCTTTCCCTTTTTGAATTCTGAGCATGTTTTCTGGTTTTTCTGAGCCTCTAGGGTTTTAAAAACTCGCCCTGGCTCCATCACACCCTTTCTATATCGAAAGGTGCGATGCATGCTGGCTTGGCCATTAGGCAGTCAGCATGCATCCCACCCAGAACACTGCTGGGGGTGTGATGGGCGCAAGGAGGGAAACTTGTGCATAGTTTTTCATGGAAATTTTTGCCTGTTTTTCACCAAATTAGGATCCTGACTCTCCTCTTGTTTGTTTTCAGAGATTCATCGGAGAAAAATGCCTGTTCCATGGCGAGAACATGAGCATGAAGAAGAGGACATGCTTGCTTTACATGATCCGGTTACGGTAAATGCACTGCGAAACTGTGGCCTGTTCAAGTTTTTCCACATCTCCAGCATGAGGCAACAAATCAACTTGTTGCAATATTTTATCGATGCATGGGATCCTACCAACCAGGTGTTCCAGATTAGGGGCAAATCTATCCCTTTGACTGTTGTGGACATCTATTTTTTGACCAGCTTATCAAGGCGTGGTGCCCCCATCTCATTATCAGGTTCGGCCTGTGGGGGTGAATCTGTGAGAGATTATATTTGTTGGTACTGCAGAGAGGGATCTCAACCGAGTAAGGATGGCAAGATCAACATCCGAGATGTCACTAGCAGGTCCTTGAGGACCATTCTGTTCACTTTGCTAGACTGGCTGGTAGTGCGGCCCTTCATGTGGCCAATAGATCTTATATGCAATATGCCTTGGAATGCCTTGAAACAAAGGTGTTCAACTGGTGTGATGCAGTACTCTCTGTGATGAAAAAACAACTGACCAAGGTAAAAAACGAAAGATTGAAGAACTTTGGATATGGTTCTATTTTGACCGCTTTTGCCTTGGAAAAGATCCTGTTGATGCAGCCACAGTATGTTTCACTTGGTTTACCTCCACCAATTGAGCCACGGATGCAGAGATGGGTCGACCTTATGACCAAACATGCTGGTCAGTCCCAGGTTTCCTTTTCTGATACCTTATTCGAGTGGTTCAATCATTAGGAGATGGTTTTTTCTGAGTATCCATATGCTGGTATGGATTTCCGGGGTGACCCGGATTTGGTACTACCGGCTGGCGAGCAGTGGGGTGCCATTGGTAAATTATTTGACCATATCTCTGTTTATCATTTCTCTTTATAATGTTCTTGTGCTTTCTTCTATCAGGACTAATCAAAACTCATGTGCTCATGTAGATGTTGGACTAGTTCATCCAGTAGTATGCCTGAGAGTGCCAGCTGCTGCCCCAGCAGGAGAGGCTGTGCGAAGGGCTATCCTTCGCGACCTTGATGTGGCTGAGACTCTTTCAGCATTGCAGGAATGGGTCAAAGGCCTCACTCTTGGTATTCTGGACGTGAGGACCGACGAGTTGCCTCTGAGGCTGCAGCGACATACTACCAGTGTGCCGAGTCGATGGACTAGGCTTTTACGCATGATTGCACAGGCGGTGACTTGTTATCACCAGCATCATTAGACTAGGGTGCCCCCTAGCATTTTGAGTTTTGGGTCATCTGACAAATTTTTGTCTTGGTTACAGAACATTATGTGTAAACCATAAATAGTTATATATATATTTTTGATTTTCGGAGTTTTATTTTGGTTAAGTTACATGATCCTGATGCAAATATTGATGAAATGCTTCTTTTTATAAATGTTTCAAATGTCTATCTAACACATAATTTGCCAATGAGTCTGTTAATGTGTTTTTGGAAATATGTTGATAATGAATAAAATCAAATTGCCTTTCCAAAATTTTGACCCTTAGGAACATGCGATAGATAGATGGATTTCGGATGGAGTAGATACCAGTGAGCTGTAGTATGACAAGTTGTGAGTCTAGCCTGACGACAAGTCAGCGTATGCCATGTGTGATGGCATCAGAGAGAATTTCTATCAACGTGCTATATTCAGCGATGTTATTTGTTGATCGACCAATACATACCCCTTTGAAACTTACTAACTCACTGCTTGGATCAAAAATAGCCCAGCCCGTAGAAGGTAGGTTCCGTGTACTACGACTCGCTCCGTCGGCATATCCAACAAAAGATTCCAATAGGTTCGAGATCTGCGACAAATGAAAAAAGTGGATTACTTGACCAAAACAATTACCCTTAGCAAAAACAAAAATGTAACAAAAGCATAGGGGTTACTACACTGAATCATGCATAGTAACACTTAAGGTACAACCCGTTACAGGGTGACGCCAGTGGAATCCCGTCATAATCCACTAACTCGTAGGCCCCTTTTGCTAATACACGTTTAACAATATAGGGGCCCATCCACAAAGACTTGAATTTACCTACTCCCAATTTATCGGATTCTTGGTCGTAAAGTAAGACCAAGTCACCTTCTGAGAAGACACGGGGTTTGACATTCTTGTTGAACTGTGCCCTAACTCGTTTCTTATGGGTTTCATTAGCCAAAGTGGCATCACGACGGGTTTCATCCAATTGGATTAGTTCCAAGAAATGAGCCTCCTCTTCTGAATTTCCAGGGAGAATGTTGACTGCGAGTTTGAGGGATGAGATTTCACACTGAACTGGTAAGATTGCTTCTAGCCCATACACCAGTTGAAAGGGTGTAAACCCAGTTGCATTCCTTACTGATGTTCGGTATGCCCAAAAGGTTGAGTACAGGATTAGGTTCCAACTCCTTTTGTGGACTCCAATCATCCTTTGCAGCATCCGCTTCAGGACTTTGTTGATTGCTTCAACTTGTCCATTGGCCTGCGGGTAATATGGAGTAGAGCTATCGTGGGACAACCCCAATTTGGCAACCAATTCAACCATCATGTGATTGCGAAAATGCGACCCATGATCTGTGACTATGGCCTGTGGAACGCCGAATTTGGCGACTACATGATTGAAAAAGAAAAGGGCAGTTGTTTCGCCGGTGTTGTTTAATGTAGGCATCACCTCGGCCCATTTGGTAAAATAGTCTACAGCGACTATGATATACCCATGCCCCCCGGTCGAGGTGGGGTTACATGTCATAAAAGCTACGCCCCATTTGGCGAATGGCCCAACAACAACTATTGGTTGTAGGGGTGCGGGCGGTCTTCTAGTTTTGCTATCGAAAATTTGACATGCATGGCAACTTCTGACTGTGGTTATGCAATCTTTGAACATTGTTTGCTAGAAGTATCCTGCTCGTAAAAATTTTTGCATCGTAGCATAACCAGATTGATGCCCCCCACACGTGCCTGAATGGCAATCATTCAGAACTTTTTCGACCTCCTCATGGGTGAGGCACCTCCTCAGAACTGTATCGACACCACGACGGTATAGCGTATCACCGACGATCATGTAGTCTTTTGATTGGTAATGAATACGTTTTTGTTCCGAGCGAGAGGTATTAGACCTGTATTTTTAGGTTTGGAGATAGATGATTATATCTCCATACCACAGATTGCTTGAAGATATCAGAAACAAAGATTCATTCATGATGGTTTCTTCGGATGTTTCATCATTGGACGATGATGGGAGATCGCATAATAATTCCGCAAAAACCACGGATTTTTTCAATTTGGATTTTACAAATTCCAGATCAAACTCTTGAAGAATTGCTATCCATTTTGAATATTTCCCCCCCGGCAACTGTCACGATAATATATAGGTCATGGTGTTGCAATCTGACAAAATGGTAGTTTTTCGAAAGATGACATAGTGTCGAAATCTCTGTATTTCTTGAACAGCTGCGAGAGCCAGCTTTTCAACATAGGAATACTTGCTTTCTGTATCATTTAAGTTTCTACTCAAATAATATATGGGATGTTCAATTCCATTGTCTTCTTGAACTCAAACCATTGCGATGGTTGTATCCGCTGCAGCGAGATACAGGTTAAAGTCTTTTTGATAATCAGGAGCGTACATTAATGATGCTTTCATTAGCAATTCCTTTAAAGCATCAAAGGAAGCTTGCACGACCTGATCCCAGATGAAGGGTACTTCTTTTTTCAATATACGCGTATAACTTTTAGCAAGTTCGGCATAATTGAACCTCCTCAAAAAGTTTGCTTTCCCTTTGAGTTTCTGAATCTGAAGCAAATTTGAAGGTGGAGGCAAATTTATGATTGCCTGAACCTTACATGGGTCGAGACGAATCCCATCCTTCGAGACTACAAAGCCAAGCAAACGACCAGAACTGACATAGAACACACATTTGTGTGGATTGAGTCGTATCTTGTAGTGTCGGCAACGTAGAAATATCGCTCTCAAATGCTGCGGATGATCGGTCCGCTTTCGCAAATGAGCTGGAAGGTCGTCGATTATCATCGACAAATAATACATGTAGATGCCCCCTCATCAATAATTGTTCGATGAACAGTTTTGTTGAGGGCTTTCACTTGAATGAGGAAAGCTAGTTGAGCTGGTAACTAGGGGTCATATCCTTTGTGATTAAAGGACACAAGATTAGAATCCTTTGGGTCAATCCCACCTATTGCTGATAATAAAGCCTGCTTTTGGGAGGGGAAATTTTGCAGTACCTCAAGTGTCGACATAGCGGATGGTGATTGGGCCAGATCTTCCACTATATTATAATGTTGTGCTACTCTGGCATGAGGATTAAATGTCGACTTGTGTACTACTCCCTTTGGCGGTTTTATTGTTAGCTCTGGAATGATGGGTGGCGCAACTTCTGTCGAAGTTGTTGTCGAACTACTAGGTTGATCTTTATCCTTGTTGTTCGATAGTTGTGGATTCCCGTAATCTTTATTCCTTGTCGTTATCAAAGCATAATTTTGCTGTTTCGAAACCGACAACATCAACACCTGGGACGGGGAAGCATTATCACTGGCAACCAAATTTGTTCCTAGATTTGGAAATGGATCAATTAATACCGCCGAGGTTTTCGAATTCTTGAAGAATTTTCTAAGCTCAGCTTTATATGGACGCTTTCTTGTCCAATGATCCTCATCACATATAAGACATGGACGATTTGGTTTCTTATCTCCAGAAGGGTTTGCAGAAGATTTTTCAGGTGATGATTCCTCCTGTTTCTTCTTCTTCCCTTTGTTTTTCTTCTTACCTCTTGGTTGCTTGGTTTCTTTGCCTTTGTTAGTTGAGACGGCATTTACTTCCGAGGCAAGAAGTTCTTCCTTTGCATTTTGACTAGAAATATTATGGGCCATTTTAGATGTAGCCTTTGTTGATTTTGTGTCTTTTGTACCAATCACGCCATCCCCGGCATGAGAGTCATTGCTCGATTTAGGAGGAGAAGCAATGGAAAATTTTGGTCTGGGAGCGTCAGGGATTTTATCGTAGAGTGTGCCAGACTGAGTATAAATCAAGTCTAAATATTGTGCACGAGCTATAAGTTTCTCTTCAGTAACGACTCCTCCCTTTGCCACATCTTCTGTAATGGAAGGTAATAATGACTTTATAAACCATTCAACTTAAAGCTGATCAGGAACGTATGTTTTTACCATTATATGACGATGTCACCACTCATGAATATGATCGGATATGTGAGTGGTTGTCGTTTGCTTGAAATTGGTAAGAAGTTATGTTCCCGTTTCGTACCTTATGGGTAACTAAAAATGGGTTAAAAAGGTTGTGGCTAGGGTACTGAAGTTATCAAACGAAGCTCTAGGTAATCTGATATACCATTTTGTTGCCGAACCAGTTAATGTTCTCTGAAAAAGGCGAAGCCTGATTGAATCATCGTTTAGGGTGTTTGATGAACACCACAGATGAAATGTCATCACATGATTCAACGGGTCTTCACCCGGATTCCCATTAAATTTAGGAATATCTGATGGAAGTTTATGCGGAATCGCTGGCCACCAAGGGGCGTAAGCAATTGGATCGTTCGTTAGCCAATTTAGATCCGGTAACTCTGAAGTCGCCACGAAGGGTACCTGTTGATTCAGGTTTGGCGAAGCATACCTAGGATAAGATGGAATTGCCTGAGTAGTTGGTCTTTGCATACCAGCATGATGCATTTGATGTTGGTAACTTTGGTAAGGTTGATGGGCATAACCATTATAGAATGGTTGATTTTGACCGTTTTGAATATACGACTGCCCATTATTTGCAAAGATTTGTTACTCAGATCCTTGGTAAACTTGTTGGAATTGTGGTTGTTGATATTGCACCAGCCATGGTTGTGAAGCCATGTGTTTTTTTCCAATACTGGCTATTTGACCAAGATGAGGGGTAATTGTACCTGTTTGGGCCTGTGTCATTCCACTAGTTGGCGATTGTGGTTGAGTCGCAGGGATAAGAGGTTGTTGCATTACAACCTGAGAAACCTGAGGTTGGCATACAACAGGAAACGCTTGTACTTGTGACACCGTCACAATAGCCGGCATGGTTGGTATATTTGACATAGGTAAACATTGTTGCATCGAGTATACAACTCTTGGTTGTTGAGGCAGTATTGGCACCCAACTGCTAGATGTAATTCCAGCATAACCTGAATTTTGTTGTGAACTCTCGTATGGTTGTCCTCCCGGAGGAGACAATGAAAGGGTATATTTGCCTGCATACGGTGGTAATCTGGTACTTAAAGGAATGCTTTTCCCTTGAGGACCGAACTACCCAAATTGACACTGTGAAGGATCAATTTGCTGAGACTCAACATAAGAGTTCCTAGATATTATTCCGGATGAACAAACGGGAACGGACCATACTGTTGAAATAACCCCTGAGTGGGCCCCATCTAGCGATTGAGAGCTAGTTGGGATAGATGGTATGCCAGCAAACATTGTTGGAGTGACAGTAGGAAGTTATGTCGTCGGTGTGTTAGATGACACAGTCCTAGATGTCGATGGTTGTTCAGACATTTCTAGTCTATCCAAAATATTTCCTAGCGATTTTACAGGAGCTTCCGATAACGGTAGACAAATTTCTGATGAAGAAGGATATAGGGTGATCCTGACTCCAAATTGCGATGGAGTACTAGATGGAGGATCCTCCACAATCTCTTCTATACCAATCAGACCAGGTGGAAGAGGTAGACTGTCAGGTCCGTAAAATATTTCCGGTGTCAAAGAAGGTATAGATTCTGCAACGACAGATGTTTGGGGAATAACACCTTCCGAATCAACTATAGATGGAGCCGGTTCAGTAATACAAGTGTTTACTTTACACTAGGATCAACTCTGATGTCCTTTGATGGCTGCGGAAATTCTTCTATAGAGGTAGGGATACCATAAATTTTTGGAGTAACCGGTGTCTCTGATGGTGTCGGAACACTTGTTCTATCTTTACCAGGGGATTTTGAACCAGTTAAGCGAGTTTGCTTCGTCCGTAACAGTTTTGATTCTGGAGACAAAAATGGTTGACTTGTAAGCCTCCACGAATGACGGGGTTTCAATTGACTTTCTTCCACGATTGCGGATTACTCGATCAACTAAAAATCAAGGGGAAATATGTTTCTGAATTAAATGAATTTTAGATGCTTTGACACAACTTGTTTTTTCAATTTTTAAGAGTCGAGAAAAAACAAAAGATGACCCTAGTCACCTTCGATTTTTAATGAGCTTGAAGTGACAAGTGCTCAGATGGACCTTTTCCTTTAAGGAGTCTGAAAAGGAACAAAAGAGACTACTCTGGAAATCTAGACAGAGGGATTACCAAACCAATCACAAAACTGCAGAATACATTTTACGGTACGGCAGTCAATCTTCCCGAATGCTGTGTTCAATGCATTGCGATCGATAGGGCGGCAGACACGGCTTCCTATGGATAAAGGATATAGCCTATTGTGGTCTCCCAATATATACTTGACGGTACGTGGGAGAACAAGTCCGTACTGGCACTTGTCGTCTCAAAGTGGAGGAATCACCCAACCAGCAATGAAAACAACAGTTACCAGGCTTTACGATGCAGGAATACGTCTCTAGCCTAGACTTCTAAATGTTGTGCATTAGGTTCCAAAGCGTTTTTAGATTCATTAAATTTATTTTACAGTTGATCTTGCTTAAGAAATTTTTCTTTCAGGTTCACCGCGTGATGTAGATATACAATTCCTAAAATGCAATCTAAGATGATAAACAATCGTTTAATATTCTTTTTGCAATGAAAATCCTAGCTACTAAAGAAAGAGAGATGATATTATTTCAACATAGAGCAGAGAGCACACACTATATGCACTGTCCTAAATCAAACCAACAAACAGTATAAATGCAAATGCACATGCATGTATTTGTTTTCAACCTTCTTAATGTGTGAATGATAAAAAGAAAGCTAAGCACAAATCTGAATTATTTTGCAAAGTGACATTACTAACAAGCTTCTTTTCAAGACAAAATGAAGACAATTACGACACTTTGTGATTTGGAATTGAAAACTTGCTTTCGACACTTGAAAAACTACCAATTCAAATCAAATACAAGAGTAACAGTGTAATCAACTATCAAGAACAATCAAATTCTCTTCTATGACTGAAAATGACACTTGCAACACTTCCAAATCAAGAAACGACAGTTCAATTACGCTACTTCTTTGTAAAAGAGAACTGAAAATGGCTCACAATAAATAAAAACATTTACAGTTCTTTGCACAATGGAGGCAGAATAATGGCAAGGAAGGGGGTTTCCAACGGAGGTATACTGACTACAGATAGCAAAACTCCTGAATAGAGCTGAAAAGAGTGAAAAAAACCAAAGTCTGGAGGCAAAATTAGCCCTTTCTGATCAGTGCACCTGTTACACAGGGATTCCAGTATGCATCCCACCTACAACACACAGGAAGTGCGATGCATACTGATATCCTTGAAAAGAGGGTGCGATGGTACAGTGCGAGACTTTTGATCCAGTTCTTGATCACAGTTTGCAGCACAGTTCAGGGATTTAGGCCGAGCAAGTGATAATCAGTTATTAAATCACAGGGGTAGATCTAAGGAGCTTACTAGAGCCACCACAAGGGCAATTAGAGAATTTGTAAATTGATTGTTCAGTTCATAAACAAAACCCAGAGATAGACTAAAGCAACATTGATCTACTTTGCACTTGCATAGAAAATGTAGTTCGAAGGCTAGCTGGCTTAACTTCAAGCTCCATCTGTAAGTTTATAAAGAAAACACATATAGACAAATAAACAATCTATTCGTTCCCCAGCGGAGTCCATTTTGTTATCGGGAAATCTAGTGTCTATGCAGAGCTGCTAGTCCCACTAAGACTGGTAGCTATCTTAGAAACAAATAAACTAAAACTACTTTCTTTTTCCTTTATGAGAAGTAGATAAGAGGGGAACAAAGGATACCAACCTCTGTCTTGCGCTTGGTTCCTTTCTTGATTCCTCTCCCTTCTGATAGATCTTTTCCACTCGCTTCCTCGTCTACCCAGCTTCAAAGAGCACCTGTGGAATCAAAGCAACATAACACTATCCAAGAATAGAGATCTACTATCATAAACAATATACGACCAAATATATATTGACCACACAAATGCATATATCATCAATCATACAAGAATGTGGAGGAAAACTTGAATAGCTTTATTATTAATCAAGAATAGCAAAGAGGATTACAACCAATTGTTCTGACCCAGCGTCATCCTCTCAGCAAGAAAGCCCTTCTTCACCTCATGAAAAGCCTAGATCACCCAACACTATGATGTTACACCAAGGAACCAGCAGCACTTCCTTACAAGATACAAAATTCCAGCCTCTGGATCTCTGGGATGAGGGATCCATATATAGATGTTTGAAAGGGGGGTGAGTTAGCCTCTGAGATTTGATTAGTGTCCTCTCTCTAATAGTTCTTGATTCCACTTGGAGATTGATGATCTCTTACTCATCCCTGGGCGAATGCAGAGAGGCAAGTGTCACAGGAGAAGTTTCTGGAAGATTCCATGATCTTCCACCTCGCAAATTGACCTTGCCATTTGTCCACTCTCGCCCATTGCACCCCATAGAAGGGCATTTCAGTATACATCGCACCTCCCGTGTGCATTTAGGTGGGATGCAACGCACTTTGACCATGGAGTAGGTGAGATGGTCCAGTTTTGACCAGTTCTGAGTAGTTTTTCATGGAGAACTTGTGGGAGATGATGTAATCAGCTGACCTTGTTATTTTAGGGGTCGGAACAACACTTTTAGGGACTTAGGAGCCCTTGGTTTATGGACATTTATGATTGGGGTTGTAGTGCCCAAAAATGTCTATAACATTGGTGCTCCGTATATGGCTACATTGTCCCTTCCGGGAATAACCATTGGCTTGCCAGTATGGCTGTTTTCAACCTCTGTGGTTCAAAATGTCGTGATTCCTCCGCAATCAAATCAAACTCTAGTTGATACTGAAGTTGAACCTTCACCTTCTTCTTCATTTTTTTCTCCCTCCCCTTCCTCATCTTCGCTTGGTGAAAGTAGTGATGCTAGTAACCAGGTGGCTGAGAAGAAGAAGAAAGGGAAGGAGAAGAAGAAGAAGCCAATTGAGCAAGGGGGTAACCAAGCAACCATTGCTTTGAATGCATCATCTGGTGAAAATCCGCACACTAGACTTTCCAAAGCCAAATATCCATGCATAATTTGTGCGAGTGACCATTTTTCTTGAGACTGTCCTTATTTTCCTCAAATATTGAGAGAATGGTCTCCCCGTTCACACCATCCTGTGTCATCAACTTCTAGATATCATGTTGATAACACACCTTCAACTAGTGATAGTAAAGTTCATGGACAGAGGAGAAATGTTAAGTTTCCATGTAGGTTATGTGAAGGGAACCATGCCCTTCACCTTTGTCCCTTTTTGGATGAAGCCAAAAGAGTGTTGGATAACCGTCCTTCTTCACTGCAGAAACTTCCATCTAGCTACAGGAAACTCTCCCCAAGTCCTTTACTAGTTGAAAAATAGACTGACTTAAATCAACCGTCCGTCAAAACCACTCTCTATGAAAGTGAATCTTATGAGTCTATACCCGACCAAAGTCAACAGGTCAAGGCGATAGTTGACCCAAGTTCACCTTCAGATAATCATACCCTTCTCGAAGAGAGTGAGAATGATACCGTTCAAATTCTTTTTGTTACTTTAGAGTCCAATGAACTTGGGGGCAATCCACCTGTTCCTTCACAACAGGAGGAAAATCCTCCAGTTATCGTAACTCAAGAGGTTAATTCACCCATTTATTCGGTACCCCCTCCAAGTAGTCTAGTCACTTCCTTTGATTGGAATTGACTAGCAAGATCCTGCCTTCCTTATCATGTACCTTTCTAGATCATAGTACAAGTTCGTAAAATGATCGTGTCTAGCACTATTCTAGATGAAGGGGCATTAGTGAGTATCCTTTCCTCAACTGCTTGGAAAGAACTTGGTTCGCCATTGCTTATGCCTATTACACAGAATATGTTAGGCTTTAACAAAGGAACCAGTCAACCGTTAGGGATCCTTCCTAAGTTACCGATCACTTTGGGAGGGAAAACCATTCATCTGAACGTGATGGTAGTCCCAGGACCGTTAGATTACAATCTACTCCTTGGATGTGACTATGTTTATAACATGGAGGCTATTGTTTCAACACTCTTCCAAGTGATGTGTTTCCCGCATGAAGGCAAAATTGTCACCATTGACCAGCTTTCATTTCCTGGTTCAAGCATAGCTCCAAGTCAATCATCATCCCTAAATGGTCCTTTTACATCAATTGTATCTCTTGAACCTTCATTCCATCCACCTGATTTCCATGAGTAGTCTAGTGAATGTAACGAAGCTTAGGGGGCATGCACCCTTGTCTATTCTGCGGACGAATCCAGCTGAAAAGATAAGTTTCCCTATAGGTTACATGTTTGGTCTGACACACCATTCACCTTTGTCTATTTTGTGGATGAAGCCAAGTAAGTGTTCTGTCTTCTGGATGAAACCGTCCTACCTAACCTCAGTAAGTTTCCATATGGCTACTGGAGACTCTCCTTTTCATCATGCTGGGCGCATGAAAACTTTTCATTTCCTTTTTCAATTTCATTTTTATTTTTAGTTTTGTCATTTCTAGCTTGTGTAAAAATGAAACTAAACCCGAGCATAGTTCCCCCATGGTTCAAGCTTGTTAAAAAATGAACCCACATTTAGGTAATTAATATTTGTGATTGCCATACTATCAACCTTTTGAGCCTTGGTCGTGTACCTCTCATCACCTCCATTCTTTTGGCCGATCATACGCTTCCACTTGGTTGTTTACCCTTTTTTGAGGAACAGTTGCGACGAGTGGTCTTATTAGCTAGCCTCTTCACAGAAATCACCATGTTTTGAGAAGTTCCAAGTTTACCTGGAACTAGTTGCTACCCTAGACACCACTCGTTCCTCAAAATCGAGTCTCCTTTAAACCCTTTTCAGACTCGTTAAATATGAAAAGATTGTCGAGCAATTGGCCTTTCCAGCTTGTTAAAGTACTTGGAAATGTCATCCCTCCTGTATGATTTTAATCTTTTTTGGACTCATGAAAAAGTTCAAGCGCTTGCCTTTTTCATCTCGTTAAAGTGATCGGAAAAGTCATCCCTTTTGTATTATTTTAATCTTTTTCGGACCTAAGGGATTATTTTATGAAAAAGAACTTCTGGAGTTTCCTTTTTGTCCCTTTTCAAACTCTTTAAACATGAAAAGGACTGAGTTATCCTTGTCGTTAAACTCGTTAAAACAATAGCGATAAACTTGTCCATTCTAGAAAAGACCAAGTTTCACTGTCACTAGACTCGTTAAAACATAGTGATAGGTTTGCCCGAAGGGAAAATTATAGAACAAGCATATGCTATCCTCCTCAAGCTTGACAAAAATAAAGAGGTACTGGTCAGCAATGACTGGGGAAAAAGGGAATAAAACTTGAAGAATTTATGGTAGCAAGTCGCTCTTGAACATGACACTTTCACTTCATCACCATGATTGAGTTGGGTTGGGTTATTTTGTTCACCGGTCATCTCACCATTGGTCTTTCATACCATCCATATTTTAGGGTTAACGCTATCAATTCATCTCAGTGTCGCCGACATGTTCAAGAGAATTCATTCAGTCGAGAAAACCCAGTGAATGTCTCATCCACTGCAATACCTTCAACCTTAATTTTTCATGACCACCATTCCTGAACCTTGTGTTGTCAGATCGTTTTCACCTCCAGAAAATCATTTGCTTCATTTCATGTCGTATATGTGGGATACATCAAGGCCCTCCTATGACGAGTCACTTCTTGTCAGCATCAGCTCATTATCCAATAAGTTGACGTAGAAACAACCCTTTCAGTGCTTTGAAGCTTGCATACCTCAATGGCAAGTTTCTCACTTCCGGTGACAGGTTGACATCAATGGCCATCGACCAAAAGATTTTGCATGGTGTTCAACATCAAATCAGTGATTCCTCTCATGTCTGTTAACAGCTCACATTATTGGCTGGTAATCAGACGATGTCTTTCCATGTTCGACTTTAGAACATCTCTTCACATGGATTGACTTGTACATCGGGCAAAGATTGAACGAGTTTGAAGACCCCGGATCTAGTTTCATCCATCCAGGCTGTGATATATTCAGGGATATAAAAACATCAAATGTGCAAAGATGTTGCATAGATGGTCATCCGAACCAAGGATGATGACTCTACATCTAAAGAAGCATCAGTCCGCATCTTCCGATGAATATCTTATCTATGTACATGAAATGAATCTATAAAGCTGAGCATGGGAATGCCCGCCTCAGCTATATCATGAAAATTATATTATGATGATGTATTGTATTATATCTTATACAGGTCACCTTTCAGTTCGAAACTTCGGATCCTCATGATAAAGAATTTCACCCGACATCAAGATTTACGACTTCATGCTTTAGGGAGCAACTGTTATAGACATATCTGGGCACATCAACCCCAAACTTATATGTCAATAAACTAGGGCAAATCAGCCCCTAAAAGAATTGTTTCATGCCCTAAAAGAACATGGTCATATGATTACATCATTCCCCAAAAGTTCCACCTGAGAAATCATCTAGAATTGGCCTAAACTGAACCATACTGATTGCTACACTAGCTAGGTGTGATGCATACTGAGTGAAACACTACTCAGGTGCAATGCATACTGATTAGGCCTTCCATAGGGTGCGATGAGCGAGGATGGACAAATTTCTGGGACAGTTTGCTAAGTGGATCTCATAGAATCTTCTAGAAACTTCCCCTTTGCCACTTGCCTCTCTGAATTTGCCCAAAGATGAGTAAGGGATCTAAACTTCAGTTATCTCTTCTCTTGTGGAACCAAATTTAATAAGTGGAATGACACTATTCAAACCCCAAAGATGAGTCAGACCCTTGCACACATCTATAAATGGATCACTCATCCAAGAGATCCAAAGGCTGGAATGTTGTGAATTGCAAGGAAGTGTTGATAGTTTGTAATTGAGGAAAGAGCATTGTATTGTTGGTGTGATCTTGCTATTTCATGAGGTGAAGAGGGCTTGATGCTGGGAGGATGACGTTGGATTAGACAACTGGGTTGTAATTCTCCCTTCTATTTAATAAAGTTCTTCAAGTTTTCTTCCATATGATTGTGCAATCATGAATGTTATCAATTGTGAATGATATTATATGTTCATTATATATCTGATTCTGTAATGTGTATGTTGTAATAGATCAATATGCTTTGACGGTTCTTTGTTACTGTGTTTCTATAGGTACTCTCCAAGCGGGATAAGTACAGGGAGGAGTTGCAAGCTCTGTCAAAGGGGAGAGAGATCAAGCAAAGGATTAAGCAGAAGTTCCAGTTGGTCCCATTATCTTTCTCTTATCCATTACATGTAGAAGAAATCATTGAATTGCTTTAAACTGTTGTTTCTAAGGTAGCTGCCAAACCTATAGGGCTAGTCGCTCGAAAATACACTAGTTTTCCCATAAACACGTTCCTTCTGCAAATGTAGCGAAACTTTGTTGCCCACTTGGAAATTGTGTGGAACCTGATGTTGATCATGATACTGGTTGTACTTAGCATTGGCTATGTCTAATATATCATGGACCTATTGGCAGATGTGTTGAATGCGCTCAATGAAGTTGTTAGCCCTATCGGCTTCAGACTGAACATGAGCCGAATCTACCTAAGTAGCTGGAAATGATATGGCCGCATCAATGGGACATAATGGTTGAAATCCCATCCCTACATGAAAGGGGTTGTGGCCCATTGAGTTGTGGAGAGCTCTATTGTAGCTATGTTGGACATAGGGGAGGATTTCATCTCAGGTGTGTGGAGGCTTCGAGTTGCACATACGCAGAATGTGTAAAATCATCCTATTGACGACCTTTGTTTGGCCATCGGTTTGGGGATGGAAAGCCATGGACTTAGTAAGTTTGGTATCCAACATCGACCAGATACTTGACCAAAATTCACTCAAGAATATGTTGTCCCGATCTGAATAATGGGTTGTGGGATCTTGAAGTGTACCCACACTTTCTCAAAGAAGAGTATAGCAGTGGCCTCTGCTATGATACACTTCTTGTAGGGCACCATAATGGTTATCTTATAGAATCTATCGACGACCACAAAAACGTAGTCATTGCCATGCCTAGAAGAAGGAATGCTCGACATGTAATCCATGGATATGTATTCCCAAGGTCAATTAGGAGTAGGAAGAGGAGTATATAGGCCTTTCTTCTTGATGGTTGGTTTGGGAATGGCATAGGAAGTGCAGGATTTAATGTACCTCCCAAAATCCTAATGAAGGTTTGGCCAATAAAAATACTTCTATGGTACTACCACTATTTTCTCTACCCCAAAATTTCTAGCAACTCAACTGTAGTGGCCTCCCAAATCATCTTGGCACGCTTGCTTGAAGGAACAAAAATGTGTCCCAGGTGGCATCACAGTGCATCCTAGAGGTGAAAATTTAGAACTTTCTTACCTTATAGGTGTGTCTAGTATGTGCTACCAAATTTTGGATCACCTAAGATGCAGCCACCCTGAAGTCTCATCCCCACAAGAGTAGAGCACAGTGATCAGCGCCATGACAGGTGGTCGACTGAGGCAGTCTGCAACATTATTTGTGTTTCCCTTCTTGTACTTAATGCTCAAATGGAATTTTTGTAGGTGCATGGACCATTTCTAATGGCAATTGTTCTGCAACTTCCCTTGTGTTTGTATGATCTGTAGGGGTCAGTGGTCTATGTGGATGACCTTTTCCTTCCCCAGAATGTAATACTTCCATTGATGGTAGGCCTATACAATGGGATACATTTCTTTGTCATAAGTGGGATACTTTTAGACCATGTCTAAAAGTGTCTCGCTATGGTAAGCCACTTGATGCCCCTACTAAGTAAGAACTACACCAATAGGATAGTCAAAGGCATCTGTCTCAATCTCAAATGATTGATGCAGGTATGGTAATGTGAGAACTAGTGAAGAACAGAGGCAATACTTCAACTTGGAAAACATATTCTGTTGGGTTTCATACCAAAAACACTTTCCTTTCGCTCCACCCTTGGTGACTTGACTTAAAGGACAAGTAATATGAGAGAACCCCAACACGAACTTGCCGGTAGAAATTGGCAAGACCCAAAAAGTTGCAGAGCTCTGTTAAAGTGGTTGGGCTTGGCCACTTCTGAATGACTTGTATCATGGTTGGGTCTGCATGCACACCCTGCTCATCAATGATTTACCCCAGATGTTGAACCTAGGTCATGGAAAAAATTCATTTCTCCAAATTGACACACAACTTGTGTTGTCACAGGGTTTGAAGGACCTATCAAATATGGTGGAGGTTCTCTTCCCAACTCTGGCTAAAGATCAAGATGTCATCTAAATAAACCACCACGAATGCATTATTGAAGGATCACAAGATGTCGTCGACCAATCTCATGAAGATTATGGGGGCATTCGTCAACCTAAAAGGCATGACCAACCATTCGAAAAGCCCTCCTTGAATTTGAAGGTAGTCTTCCACACATTAGAGCGTTCAATAGGCACTTGGTGATAATTGGACTTCAAGTCAATCTTAGTGAAATATTTGGCCCCATTGAGATGGTCCAGAAGGCCGTCACTCCATGGGATTGGGTACTTATTCTAGACAGTGATCTTGTTCAGCACCCGATAGTTAATACAGAGTATCCAGGTTCCATCCTTCTTCTGTACCAATATAATAGAGCTCCCACACGGTGATGGGCTTGGCATGATGTTCCCTTTCTATAACAGCTCTTGAATTTGCCTCTTGATCTCATCGTTCTCCAGAATAGAGTGTCGATAGATCGGTCCATTAGGTAGCGGCCCGGGGTCATATCGATGTAGTGCTTGACCTAACAATGCATAGGTACCCCTGTAGCTGATGTGAAAATTTCCATGTACTCCTCCACGACCTTATCCATCTTTTTTTGTTGTGTGGAGGATCCTTATTTGGAAGTCGTGGCCACAACCTTCTTATTTCCCTGGGGGGAAATCATAAGGAAAACAAATTTCCTGGTCTAGGAAATTATCTTACTGCATTGATTTGTAATGATCAAAGCGATGGCGGTAGGTGGGGCTACCTCTGGTATCCTGTACAACTTATTTCCCAAAGTAATAATCATAGAGTGAGGTCTAGAATCATATATAGCATGTCGCTTCCACAAGTATGGTTTTGCGAATAATATATCACAAACTTCAAGAGGAGCAACATCACACACTTCCTCATCCCTAAAGGGCTTGATGTTGTAGGGAAGGCGACACTGGTGGCTAACACAGAGATATTTCCCTTGATGAAGCCACTTGATGGTGTAAAACTGTGGATTTGATGTCATCGATAGGCCTAGCCGCTTCACGACCTTTGTTGAAATGAGGTTCTTTTGGCTCTTGCTGTCGAAAATGAACTACAACGGAGAACCCTTCACCCACATCTGTGATTGGAAGAGGTGTTCCCCCTCCTATGGATCTTCAGGCTCATTCTTCTAGATCTTGGTGGTGTGCATGGTGGCACTGGGCTCCGCGTCAATGATTTTCTTCCCTTTTTCATTCCCCTTGTCGGGTTTTGACTCAAAGTTGGAACATGTGTCTGATTCAGAAGCCTTCAACTCAGCCACCAGTCTCTGCTTGGCTCGACACTCACTTGTGTTGTGCATGGAGCTCTTATGGAACTTACACCATTTTCTCATGTCCTTCTTTGTCTTTGGGGTGTTGTTCTTTTCTTGCGGCTTCAGCAGGTTGTCCTGGGTCACCTCGCCTTGGCTTTGGCCTTTTCTCTATGGTTTAGGGGAACCTTTTCCTTGTCTCGGATTCACAGATCCAAAGTCTCACTTCTTTTGTTTAAACTCTTTTCTTAATCTTGACAGCGTATCTGTATGTTGTGCCAAGTGAGGATATTTCCAGGAACTCCTTCTTGTCCTGGATGTATTTGTGCAAGCAGCTACTATACTTGTGTACCAAATGTTGCCCAGAATCCTTGATACCCAATGTTGTGTGGAGGGTATGGAAAATATTTGTGAACTCCAACACATCTTGGTCCCTTCCCTGTCGTAGCGTGGTTCACTTTATGAATTTATCTTTATATCTCCCAACAGGGTAGTATTGTTCCATGATGGTATCTTGGAAAGAATCCCATGTGGGTGTGGCTAAAAATAGTGAGGATTCCCTCTCATCCTTTTGTTCACAGCAGGTTTCCCACCAATATTTGATGTGTGGGGTGGCTTTGAGAAGTGAAAAATTAATCTTTTCCCAACTGGAAAAGTCATGAATTGAAAAATATCCTTCCAACATATTCAACCATTTATCTATGACGTCTGCATCTATCTGGCCCTCAAATATGGGAATGTCAAAGTTAACTTGTACCTTAAAAGGAGTGGCACCTCTAGAGTGGCTGTTGGATGAATATGCATCCCCATTAAAGGAGTTTTGAGGTCTAAAATGGGCCTCCTAAGGAAATTGTAAAATAATATTGGAAATACTAAAATAATTACATCATCAAATTTTAGAAGGAAAAAAAGAAAAACCTATTTTTTCAACTCGTATTTTCAACTTGTATCCCTATGGGTTTACTCAAATTTTGAGTGGAAACACTCGTTGGATGAAAAATTTTATTCCTCATCCAAGGAGTACCCATGTTGCATACTTTCGATGGACCTTGCTACACGAAAAATGAGAAATACATGAAACAACGTGATTGCAATCATGTTTTTCATGTATTTCTCATTTTTTGTGTAGCAGGGTCCATCAAAAGTATGAAACATGGGTACTCCTTGGATGGGGAATCAAATTTTTCATCCAACAAGTACTCCCATTTGAAATTTGAGTAAAGCCTTAGTGATGCCAGCCTAAGCCGACTTTACCCACAGTATGCATATAAAATGCATAATCTCATTTGTCCCACAAATTTCAATTACCCTGCCTAGTCAAACCTTCATAAATTAAGGTTTAAGGCCCCTTAATTAAATCTCATTCGAAAACATTATAATTGACTATCCATAGTCTTAAAATTTAATAAAGCCTTTCCAGTGGAACTTTATTCACCCTTCCTAAACTTTGTTTAATCCTTAGTCCCACTTTATTTCTATTATAATTCTCCTATAATAGAAATATAACATAAACTGCAGTTAACCTTACCTTTTCACCTCCCCTCGGCCTTTGCACATTTCCCGATGCTCACCTTTATCACGTTCAGCCTCCACCATTGATTTCACTCCATCAGATCAACGGTTGTCGCATCGTATTGCCACTTAAATCCATACATCCACCAAAACTCAAATGAACTTAACTTGCATTGATAAACTTCTTAGGTCCACTCAGGCCCAAGCTCTATCGACTTCAATCTCCGCCATCGATCTTACCATTCAACCTGATAGTTGATGATACACCCGAGCATTGCACATCGCTAATCGCATTTTCTTAAGGCCAAGGTTTATCCACTCATGAAATATTGTGATGCAAAACTAATCAACAATCCTCCACCATTGATCAAAACCCATTTGATCCAACGGTTAACAATGATATTGGGCGAGCCACTTGCACGAGGATTAGCCACCCTTATGGAGCCGATAAGGAACATAAATCCTTGATCTATAAATGTTTGGGTCTAGTTTTGAACTTAAAGTTCAATCACTTTATGACCCGATATCCATTGGATATAAGAGGCCATCAAATCTATGGCTTACAGGACTTCAACTAGCACACGGATTAAAACAACCTTAACCCCCGCAATTGACTATGATCTAAAAGGTTTAATATGAGATTGACAACTAGGAGCGAGTGCGGGACTTTAGCCATGATCAAGGAAATTCGTACTCTCTTACTCTCACAGTTGCTGATCACCGTCGATCTAACAGATCTATCGATCTAACAATCAAATCTATTCCTCCGCTATTAATATATGTCGATCTAAATGATCTGACAACTCTGTGCACGCTTACTTCCTTCCTTCATGCCTTTACTTTCTTTGCCTTTACGTTATTTCTTAATGTTCTTCTATGGTTTCGGTTTTCTTCAGGGTTCTCGTCTTTCATTGTTCTACCACAAAACTCTCTCCTGAGCTTAACTCTGGGTACTCTTTAATCACTGTCACTCCCGAACTTCACTTTGATCCTTCAATTGGATTCAACGATCCAACACGATCCTTCATCCTCACTTCTTCTTTGTGTTCTACCTGAACTCCACCTGCATACATATACTATGTAGAACCTCTAATTCACACACAATTTATCCTTCGATTACTCAATACACACACATGAACTCAAAATCGAGTTGTTTGTATTAATAAACAAGTATTTACATAAGAGTCTCTCTCTCTCTGGCCTGATATTCTAATCAGTGGCCTCTGTTTTCCTACCTACCCATAGGCTTACAATCAAACCTATCTAACTCTCGACCTGACTGACTAACCAGCTAACCCCTCACTATGCCTTTTAGGCTTACATTTATACAACAGGATTCTACAACCAATTCCTGGTTTAGATCCATAACCTTCTCAACAAAATCCTAAAATCTCTTCCCTATCTCTAAGGATCCTCTCTAATCAACAAAATCATGAACTAACTCCTAATCTAAGTTTTACTATTAATTCTCAAATCTCTCAACTATCCTGATTCTCTCATGTTCTCCTACATTCGAGAACATTTACAAATATGCCTCATTATACTTAATTAAATCCCTATTTTAGCTTCTCTCATTAAAATCACCCAAAACCTTAATAATTACATTAATTCAAAACATAGGAAACCAACTTCCTCGGAAACACAAGACCCCCTATGTCTACTAAAATACAATGATATGGTTAAGCTGAATGCTCCTGCATCACTTAGGGAGATAAGTTTAAAATACGAGTTGAAAAGGTAGTTTTATTATTTTTTTTTTTTTTTTTTATCTTTTTACCTTTTTACTCCAAAAATGGTGAATCATCACCCATGGTTGACATCATCATCTTGAATACTATTGGGTTTTATAAATTTTATTTTGGTTGTACATTTTTCTTAGGAGGCCCATTTTAGACCTCAAAATTCTGCTAATCTGTGGGAAAGTTATCCATCATCACGTTCCTTTGTCACTCAAGAGCTTACTCGAGCAATATTTTGATAGGATCTCCTACCCCCTCATCTTTATTTTCTTCTGCCATAGGAGGTTGTCGGGGTTTGTGAAGCTGATCTTGCAAAGGTTCAACCAGATCGAGCCCTAAGTCCTTATACCCTGACCTCACTGGGGACATGCAAAGAAAAACAGAGAAAGTTCAGACCGCTCTGATACCACTGGTCCAAACTTAAACAGGATGCAAAAAATTACTAATATAACCATAAATATAGAGATGCAGAAAAATAACATTTCATTTCATTGATATCATGATACTGAAATATGTTTACAAATAGAATGGAAATAAAATAGCTCAGGCGATGGTAACTTATCTTTGAGAAGAGATGTGGTGGCTACATGCCTCTGATTTGTATTACAATGAGGCTCAAGGGCCTATTTATTATTGAACAACAAGGGAAAACCATAAACAACCAAAACCATAATACTAGGAGATGGAACGCCAAGGGTTTGTGGGCCTCGTTGGGGTTAGTTGGGCAACCAACTTCCCGAGGTCGTAACTTGGTCAAATTATCTTCGTTTGGCGCTTACGATACCTTTTTGGAAAGGTATCTTTGAGTACTATAGGATTTGTGATAGTCTCATGCATATGCCTTTGGGCTTGTTGTGTACCTAAAAAAAAACGTTATTTAGGGGGTCAAAACTGCTCTGGAAGTTCATGACCCGAAAAAATGCTAAAAATAGTAAATGATGAAATAAATAAGGAAACAGATTAAACTGAATAGAGGTCTAGGTGGAATAGGTGGGTTGCCACCAATATCCACCTAGATCATTAGCCTTAGTGGGAAAACTTGTGTAAAACCAAAATTTGTCCAAGTTAGGAGGATCAAACAAGGGGAAACACAATGAGTTAGACGTAAAATCAAGTGTGACACATACCAACTCATCAATAAAACTTAGAAAGAATCAAATACTAATAAATACACATTAAAATTCCAGTTTACAAACACTCTCCAAGTACAAAAGATAAAGTGCGTGCGACTATGACCAAAAGTGTCGTTTTATGACTAACGAGTTTGTTATAACCATGAAATACACCATGGATGTTCTAAACAATGTGATGTCACTTAGGAATGAATAAGAACATTGTAAACATGTAAAATGACATGAAGAAACACTTGATATGATAGTTAGGTAGGCTCCAAAATTCAAATGTAGTGATGTTTTGGAGGGTGTTGCGGCGGTGACAATAAATACTCCAACTCCCAACAACTGATAATTTCATTAGGTTCTATTATTTTCGAGGGGTATATATCAATAGTCCCTTTCTAAGTCTCCTAACATGTGATGCTTGATCACATTATATATGACCTTGTGGGCCTCTATTACAACACCAAAACCTACACCACTGCACTTATAGGTTACACTTTATTTCCCTGGGTTATTAGTCCATGGATACACATGAAATATCACACCTTGCTTGAGGCTCTACCCCCAATTTGATATATGTGTCAAGAAGTTCTTATTTTTGTGTATATAAAATTATCGACACCCAACATCCCACTACCTTGGTAGTCGCAATCCTAAGAATATGAATTCCACCACTAAATGGTTATAAAGGAAAAGGGGTCAAGCCCCAAATTGCAAGAGTTGATTTACACGATATCTGATGAGTGACACTCTTTCAATTTATGGGATGATAATTCTATACACTTGCTCATATATCAAGATTTTAGTGTCAGGGGAATGTTATAACTATTACTAGTGGAAACATCGACACCCTGCAGCCTAGGGCTCAATAGTCTTTGGATTTCCCCATAGCTCGATAACAAAATTCATCAATAACCAAATAACGAAATTCGTGTCAATCTCAAGCCTTCCCAATGGGTTATGATTACTTGTTAGGTCTAATTCTTGACAGCTTAAGACTTTGAATATTATTCCTTCTTAGGGCTAAAGCTCCATTCTGACTTAGCTCCTAATCATAGCCCCATGTTAGCCATATGACTAGGATTTAGGGCTAAGACTTCCAACTCCCAAATTTCAAAATTGTTATTTAGAGCTCCTAGGCCTATTCCAAACACTCAAAATCTGATCAAAATAGAGAAGAAAATTTCCTAATTCACTTTTGAAGACTCAAAAGCCTTCAACTGCCTCAAGGGAATTCCCGAAACTTTGTATCCAATTTGGTAATTTTCAAGAAGAAAACACAAAAATGGCCAATGACCCTAATTTAAAAGAGCTTTCTCATCTCTTGTTCACTTACAAAACAAGGAGGCCAATTTTCTACCTTATCTATTGAGGGACAAGGTTCCCATATGCAGAGAAAGACTTTCAACCTTTTCAATTGGAATAGTGAGTGAGCAACAACTATTCTAATCCGCCCTAGGAAATTTATGGGCACTTTCTCCATCCAAAATATGTACATTCAAAATAGTTAATTAATTAAATTAGACCAATCATACCATTTAAATATAAATATCATTGATTTGTATACATGTACATACTATATATTGAAAGCTCATCATACTTTTACTTACCATTAAAAGAATTTTCTAAAATCAAAGCAAAAAGGACACAAAAACTTATTAAAAATATAAATGATATACACTACCTTTCCTCCTTTTATGAATAACGATCATTAAAATCTTATCAACCAACAACATACACTTGTGTTAGGAGAAAATATTAACGCTTAATCCATTATAAGATATTTGAGAGGTATAAGGATTTAAAAATATATATAATGAAAAAACATAGTTGACTAAACTAGTATATAATTTTCAAGTATGTGTTTTATATTAAAGTTGATTTTGTGCTCTTTGAGATTGCTAGTTCATTATGAATATAAGTAATATGAAAAAAAATAGTTGACTAAGACTTTTTGACTAAGTTCATTATGAATATAAGAATTATACTTTGAAAAAGCATAATTGACTAATCTAATAGTTTTGAAGGTCCTTCATTTTATATTATAGTTGTAATTTTGATATTGCTAAGTTCATTATGAATATGTGATGTGTCTCAAACATTTTTTCTATCATTATGTGTGTTAGTATTTTATAGTAATCACATTGTTAGATGAATTAAATAAATTGTTACATAATATATTTTTTAATTAAATTAAAAAGAATTACAAATCATAATTTAAATTTAATGGTCGAACTTTAGTTGTTTTAGTTTTTTTTAATGGCCGAATTCTAGTTGTTTTAGTTTTTTTGGTTTAATGCCATCCTTTCTATATAGGTTCTCTATGTGATGCTTGTATAGTGGGTTTCAAACTTCTGCAATGCTCAAGGTTTTACTTGTTTTTCTGCATGGGTTTTGTATGGTAGATTTTGCGCTTATGTGGTGTTTGGGGCTCTGTATGCCACAACTTTTTCTCTTTGTCGTCGTCTACCCCTAGTCGACCACTTTGTTGGTCGAGTTCTCAACTTGCTGTCGGGATCATGTTAGGCTTCATGGCAAGTGTTTGTTGCTCGAGAGATCTTCCATCAATGTTGGAGTTTTGGTGTTTCTTCCATCTTTTCCTTATGCTCACAGCTTGTCTCGGGCTAGAATATGTGGTTTTAGGGCGGCCTGTGCCCCATCACTAGGATTTGTCCCTAGTTTTGTTGGAGACCTTATTTTGGGTTTTAATATGTGGGTCTTGCAATCTTTGTATGATGCTCTCTTCAGGGTTTTCTAGCAAGTTTGCATGTTTGGTTTATGATATTTCACAAGGACTTTGCATGCTTGGTTTTTGTTATTTCACGATGACTCTGCATCCTTGGTTTTGGTTATTTCATAGTGTTCTGGCCCACCGTTTATTGTCCCTAGGGTTGTTTGAGTGTATAGCTTTGTTCATGTCTTTAGATGCTGAATGTTTTATTGAAATGGGTTTGGCACATATGCAAAATGAAGGCATGTTGTTGTTTGAGTGTATAGCTTTGTTCATGTCTTTAGATGGTGAATGTTTTATTGAAATGGGCGCATATGCAAAATGAAGGCATGTCAGAAACATCTTCAAGCTTTTCTTGTCAATTAGAGTATCTTCCAATGTTGTTTTTCTTGCCGGCCAGAGTAACTTTTAGTGTTTTCTTGCCGATCAGATTACCTTTTGGCAATTTCCATAGTAATGAGTAATTACTCGTTGTTAGCTATATTTGGTGCTCCCTATAGAATTCTATAATCATTGTTAGGCTATATTTAGTGCTCCCTGCTCCCTGCTCCCTATAGAATTTTATAACAAACCTGTGTATATTATTTCTTATTCTTTTTCATAGTTTTTTATTCTTTTTCTTCATTTCTTATTCTTTTTCATAGTTTCTTATTCTTTTTCTTCATAGTTTGATGGCTCCCTATAAAATTCTATAATAAGTTTGTGTAGATTATTTCTTATTCTTTTTCATATTTTCTTATTCTTTTTCTTCATAGCTTCTTTTTTTTTTCATAATTTCTTATTCTTTTTCTTCAATTCTTTTTCTTTCTTCAATTCTTTTTCTTCATAGTTTGATGGCCCATGATTATTATATGTTTTTTTAATGTAACTTAAGGAAATGTACTGGTATATAGTTATCATGTTTGTATACTATATACATGCTCTATGTAATCATGTTTACATACTATGTAATCATATTTACATGCTATATGTAGTCACAAAAATTATTTGATTTTTCCTTTTTTGGAAAAATATATATACTTTTAAACCCCTGATTTAGAGTATATAGTTAAGCTTCCTTCTAAGTGGACATGTGATTCAGCTTACACAGGTCACGACATTGTAATTTCGACACATGGTTAGGCAGGAGTTTCAAGACCTTACGCCACCTAGGTATCGAATTTCAAACAAGATATTGACTCTCAGAGTTTGACGGAGACATTTGGTTCGCCATTATATTTTTTGATCGGAATTGGAACCTATGTTATTATAAAGTTAAGATTCGGTAAGTTGAGATTCGCTAATAAAGTTCACAGGTTGGCATGACCTCGGACTAAACACGCCCCAGTTTTCAATTCTAAGTGATCAAGAACAGCCTCAATCCGTGGAAACTTCTTTACCATTCACGATACAATAACCTATATATGAATCTCTGCGATTGTTGCAGAAAGAAATTGACACGTAGACTGTGACGGAGATTCATCCATTTAACTCGCGACAAACAACATTTGACTTATTCATGCCCAGATTAAAAATATTATAGAATGCCAGACCATTTCAAACAAGGTAGAAGCAGAGTCGAGTCGCATATCAATAGAAACAGATATTTCTGTGGTCATTCTATATTATTAATAATATAAGTAGCATTCAGGATTGAAAAGTGGACGCAGAATACGCGAACCCAAAAGCTGTAATCATCTTTACAAAATCCATTCTCTCATTTCAGTCTGTTTATATTACCCTAGCTACTGTAAAACCTAACCATAACAATCATAGTAACACAAACGGCGGCTAGGAAGGGGCTTTTTATAGGTATGGCGGTCAATGAATATACGAAGCTGGCTATATTAGGGTTGGATTTATACTATAAAAGAAATATGATCTGCTGTACTGAACGGATGGAAGATTTAGACATAGAGAAGGTCTAATCACGTAGAGTGAGAGGTACATGGTTGTTGTTAGGTGGAAAGTTCCGGTATCCTAGTTGAGGGTATGGCGGTAAGGGGCGTTGCCATTTCGCATGATAGTTTAAGCATCTCTGTGAGGTCCACCGGATGGTCAGGAGAAGGCACCCATGTGAAATGGTGAAGCAATTTAGCCACCCACAGGTGAACGGTCCGGAGACCGAGAGCCTTGCCCGGGCATACTCGACGACCGGCACCAAAAGGCGCAAGCCGCAGGTCGTTTCCTCGGACATCCACATGTTGTCCGCCTTCCGATGGGAGAAACCTCTCTGGACGGAATTGATGGGGACGTTCCCAGATCTCCGGGTCGTGGGTAATGGACCACATGTTCACCATCGCCGTCGTGCCCGCCGGAACGCACATCCCGTTTGCCATGTGCCAATCCTCCGTGCAGAGGCGGGCCCATGATAAGAGAGGCCCCGGCGGATGCATTCTCAGAGACTCTTTCACCACCGCTTGAAGATACGGGAGCTTCTCGATATCGTCCTCCCGAAGACTTCTGTTGCTACCGACAACAGCATCTAGCTCTGCTTGAACTTTCTCTTGCACTTGTGGGTTCAGCAACAGCTCTGCCATTGTCCATTCTGTAAGCAAAGCCGTTGTGTCTGTGCCGCGGAAGATCATTTCCTGCATCGATATCCAAAATAAATAATGAATAACAAAATAAATAAATAAATAATGAACAATAGATTATAGATTAAGTGGTGGGACAAATTGTTGTTATCCTCTCATCCGGATATCGGAAAAATAAAAATATCGGAAAAATAGATATCGATATCTAATTTCCAATATCGATTCTCCAATGTAGTCTATTCTCCAATTATTACACTGATACTTACATTGGAGTCTCTCATTACATTAGAGTCATTGGAGTCTCTACTAATGTAGTGTGGAGTATATATCATTACTCCACATTACATTAGAGTCATTAAAGTCTCTGGTAATGTTGAGTGTGCAACAAGATTATATACTAACAACTTCAACTTCTATGGCTTGGGCATTTTTATATCGATTGTCAATTCGATGGCTTTAGCATCTTTATATCGAAGGGAGGTGCGGCGCGGACTGGCGCGGACAGGACAGGTCAGTATGATAGAAGCACGGAGAGGACAGGACAGGACAAGTCAGTATGATAGAAGCACCGTCAAATAATTGACCGCATATTCGGCGATAGTCACAGAACAAGCAATATTCACAGAATAAGCGAGATAAGCTCATGGATTCATGGATTGCCCCCCATGGATTGCCCCCCAGTAGGCCGAGCAAAAAGGAAAAGTATGATAGAAGCACCGTCAAATAATTGACCGCATATTCGGCAATAGTCACAGAACAAGCAATATTCACAGAATAAGCAAGATAAGCTCATGGATTCATGGATTGCCCCCCAGTAGGCCGAGCAAAAAGGAAAATAATGGATGAAAATTTAATTCTAAGTATTACCATTAATCAAAAGAATCGTATCCTGTTTAGTAATTATACCCATAGAACTGCGATCATGTCGTCGTCGTCGAGCTTGTCGTCTCCTTGGAGCGAAAGGAGGACATCCACAAAGTCTGAGTCGGCCGTGTCGTCCCTCTGTCGGTGCTCCTCGATGATGTTCTTCACAAACGATGTAACACGCGGAACAAGCCGAGCGCAGCGGCTGTGGATTCTGAGTGGATCGAGCACTCGTAGCCATGGGAGATGATCAGCCCAGTTGAATGCTCCAAGGAGCTCGAATCCCTCATTCACCATCTCGCGAAGATTCTTCTCAGTCTCGGCATCCACCGACCGTCGACCGAAGACACTTCCCATTATATTATTAAGGGCCGCTTTCTGGAGATGTCGACGGAGCGTGACGGCGCCGCCATTAATATCAGACTCATCCCTTATGTCGGAAAGCATTGTCGTGCAGTCCGCCTGACGACCGACTTCGTGAGCCGCAATTCGGCGTGGAGAGAAGAGATGAGTAGCAGAAATCCTTCGCAGGAGTCGCCAATAATCACCGTTAGGCGCAAATCCCATCGCCCTGCCGAACATTAACTGCTGAGCGGATTGTTTGAGGGGTCGGTCTGCGAAGTGAGGGGAGCTGAGCAAGTCTCTGGCCACCTCAGGATCCGATGTAATCACTGTTGGCGTTGAGCCCAAGCTAAACGCCATGAGCTTCTTGGCGCCATAAGTGCGAGCTAGACATTCGAGCCTGCGGTGAGCAAGACCGACGCTCATGTCCATGAGGCTTCCGATTACGGGCCATCCTTTGGGGCCAGGAATGGCGATGCCTTTCTTGTGTCTTCCAGCCCATGCACAGCCTCCAGGGCGGAACCAAGAGACCATAGCAGCACAAACAGCACCGATAAGTATTGCTATATACAGAGGCCACTGCCCCCATTCAGAAATATGGTCAGTGGAATTTAAGAAATAACCACTCACTCCATTCTTGGTTAAAAGAGGGATTGCGTATAACCACCAGCCCCCTGTTGCAGAGGCTCCAGAATTCTCCATTGCTTAAGATTTAAGATATGGAGGAGGAGGGAAGGATGGAATAAGTGAAAAAAACCCGAGATTAAAAAGCAGTCGGGTAGCACGTCTTTTATAGCTGGAGTACAGAAGTGGGGGGAATGTGTGCGAAATTGGTCGGCTATGAAAGGCGGCTGCGAATGTATCGGCGATCCTTCGCGCTCCTGGCGTTACGGTGTAACGACAGGAAAGACATGCGGGACAGGCAAAATAATGCGATGGGGGAGACGGTGGCGGTCGCTTTATAGAGTGGCGGGCAGTGCCTCGACCCTCCGGAAGGATCCGGGACATCGCCTCGCGCTCTCCACGAAGCTCGAGATGTAAGACAAAATGTGGAGACCATCCATTTAATGCGCTGACGGCTCTCTTCCAGCTCACTTAGACGCCGAATGCATCGGCCGACTTTTAACCTACACATGCTACCACGGAATTCCTTCACCTACTATCCCATATTCATTGATTCCAGCACATTCTTTCTCTTGATTTCTTTCTAATTGCATTTTTCTCTTGATTTCTTTCTAATTGCATTTTTCTCCTGATTTCTCTCTGATTATATTAAACCAGTAACGTGACCCTTCCAAATTCAAACCAGAACGAGATGACCATAAAGTAGCTTCACACATGGACATCCCAATTATTTTAATTTACCAATATTAAGCTGGACGTGCCATCTAACTTTGACGTGTATACAAGTATTAGGTGTGGAGTCTCGAGGGTTAGTTAAAAGGAGTGTTAGGGGTTCGTTCGAGTGAAAGTTAGTTTAAGTGTTGTGATTAATTATACCTAAATCTCATTGATCATGTGGAACGCATTGATTCTGGGTATCATCAATATATTAATATTGATGATGGTTTCTAAGAACATCTTCATCGCACCGTGTAACTAACTGTATGACTAATTATTTGGTAACATGGGCCTGGAGTATTGGTTCAAAGTACTTATTTGTGGTGAGGAGTTAGGTTTTTTTAACTGGAGAAAGGTATAGGGGTGAAAGATCACGAGATAATCACAGGTGGCAGGTTTCTTGAATAATAGTGATAGTTATTTTATTATTAATTTGATAATTAAATTATGGTAGATTTTCTTATTAAAATAAAAGCATTTATAATAACTTAAAAATTATAATATATTAAAAATTAAATTATATATAATAAAAGGTAAATTAAAAAATATAGTGTGATTTATTAAAGCTTCAATTTTTCATTGGGTATAGTTTTTTATTTTATCTTAAACCAAAAAAGAATATGAAACGTATTTAAATTTTAGTTAACAAAGTACAAAAAAAAAAGAGTTCAAAAGATTTAATCAATCATTTGGATTTGAAACTATTATAATATATTAAGAGTTAACAAAAATGATCATTATTATTATTAAAATAAATTATAAAAATAGATGGTAATGGGATGCATTATTAATGTTAAGGTACTCTTTGATGTGAAGGTTATCGGTTAAAAATTTAATAGGCATGGTGTGGCCTCAACCAAATGTAATAAGTGATTTTGACAACTTAATACTTATGAATCGCAGTTTCTTAAAACAAAAGTTAAACATGTAATCATCTTAAAACTCATACGACTTAACAAACAAAAATGATAAAAATATTAAAAAACTGTAATATAATTTATTTATGTTTTGGCTTTTTAATTGAACATATGAAAATGGAATGTAATGCAATTTAAATTTTATTTAAAGAAATTAGAGTAAGAAGAGTACAGAAGAAACAAAACAATTTAGATTGGCTAGCGTTCTATGAAGATTTATAGGATATCGTGACTTTTGCTTCTTTGAATTAAGGTGAATATTACACCAAACTGATTTATCTACGCAAGGCAATTTTTTTTTTTTTTTATACTTTTGAAGATATAGACAACTAGTGAAATTTTGTTTTTTACAAATTATCAATAGGTAAATAAAGATGGTATAGTTTTCCTTAAATAATAATAATAAATCAACTTATACTCAATGATAATAACAACGAATAATGATTATGCTGATTTAACAACTAAATCATGATAAATAAAGATGAAATAAGAGGTACAAAGCACTGACTCAACCCTCACTATTACCAACCTTGTGATAAATGATATAGTAAAATATAAATAATTGAAATTCGAATCACAACAATGCAAGAAAGTTCTAATCTCGATATATGATATTAGTATGAGAAACCATAACTTTGTAAAATTAACAACGATCTAACCTCTTATAAACATGTAGCGTTTTTTAACCTAGAAAATTATGCACACGCAATTGTCATTGTACAAACTTTTACAACAACCCATGAAATCACGGGTAAAACAATTTGGAACCATGAATCATCCAATGAATTGTTATGATTGCATGATTCCAACTCCTTTCCTTCTCATTTCATGGTTCCGTAGATAAAGACCTTTACAATTAAAAAAAATAAAAATAATCATTATCTATTTTACAGACCTTTGCTCCTAACCATGAAGTGGCAAAAAAAAAAGCTGTCACGAAAGGAAAATTGGCATCATGAAAATGTCATGATCCGAACCTACCCTACGTGTCGACACACTTTATGTGTATAGATCAAATTTGCTCCAGCGGGTACGTCCAAGTCTTGAATTCGGGTATTGCATATTGGCGTTCTTTCCGTAACCAATCGGTCTCGTCGATATTGTCGGAATGAATATTGAAATAAATAAAGAGAGAGAATTCTCAAAGGTTTTTCAAAATAAATTAAGCCGGGGAAAGAAAGTCCCGTGAAATTAAACTTAACCAAAAGTCAAATGTGAGGAAGGTGAGGGTTGAGTGTGATCAACGGCATAAAGTAAATAAATTCTAATGTATTTGTGTTGTCATTCAAATATGTGGGCGAGGAACAACCACAACTGAAACTACTCAGCCGTTTCAAATATATATTAAAAAAGCTTGAATGAATATACCTGCTGAGCTGTTAAAAATTCTTTGAAGGAATACGAAGCACTTTTTCAGGGTGTTCACATTTAGCCATTCCACGGTCGTTGTTAAACCTTTTTGTCATGTTACGAAATTAATTAATAATTGTGAATTAAATGTCGTCCATTGATTTACACGTCAAGATCAAAATGCTGTGCTACCTAAATTACGTAATGTGCAAGTTACGTTTGCTTATTAGAATTTAAGAAATCCTTGTTTTTGTTCAACGTTGTGGACCACCACATTGTGTATGTGTATATGTAAAGTCAGTGAAACTGAATATATTAATTTTTAGATACTTGGAATGTAATTTCGTACCTTGCGTTTTCCACGCAGATTTCAGTCAATTTACTTTAACATTACAATAATAATTTTTAGAGGCTTAGGGAAGGTTCTTCCTATATTTAAAATTCAAGTTGACATTTCTTGCTCGTGTTACCAAGTGCCTTATACCATAAGAAAGTATGTTGTACACATAATTTGTGGCATATTTTAAAGATGTTAACATAGACTTTCAACGAATGTCCAAGTCAAAGATTCAAGTCGGGACCAATTTTTTCGCATCATAATACACCAGCCTTAACATTTGACAATGGGCATGACATCCATTGAAAATAAACCTACAATGATGGGCATCAGCTTCACCATGCATGTTTGATTGGACCATTTTTTTTGGCAGCATAGTAGACCAACCTTAACGTTAGGGAGTAGGCATGACATCCATTGCAAATGAACGTAGAGTTGTTGGCATTCAACATGACGCAGGAGCATCATAGTGCGTGCTTGAGTGGGTATACATAGAGCCCATGTACGAAGATATACAAATTTGGGAGCATGACTAACAACTTTGTGTAAATGAGATGTGTGTGAAAGCATTTCATGCTATGTGGGATGAACATCTAAAAGATTGAACTGGAGAGGTATAGATATATACTTGAGATATACTTGTGATATTTATAAAAAGTTAAAAAATGATGGATGGATGGTTATAACAAGATGGTTGAGTTTGATAAAATGGGTGAGCAATATTTATTGATGATGAATATGGAAATTGGTTAGTTAAGAGTTAAGTAGGTATTAAAAGAAGAAAAGAAGTTTCAGAAGAAAGAGACTATAACTTAAGAAGAAGATAAAGATGGTCGTAATATGTCTTAAAAGTTAGAAGAAAGCATGTAGAAATTGATGAAGGGGCACAAGAATAGAGTGGATGAGTTTGATGGAATGTCAATTAGGGATGAAGGTGAGCAATATAAATTGATGGATGAATATGGAAATCGAGTTAGCTAGGAGTCAAGTAGGCATCAAAAGAGAGAGTAGGTTTAAAAAAAGGAAACTATACCCTATGGAGAATATAGAGATAACCACAAGACAAGTTATGATTGAGAAGAAAACATATAGAAATTGATGAAGGGACACAAGAAGAGAGAAAGTTGAGTTTGATATAATGTCAATTAGGGATGAAGGTGAGCAATATATATTGATGGATGAATATGGAAATTGGTTTAGGTAGGAGTTGAGTAGGCATCAAAAGAGTGAGAGAAAGTTTAGAAGAATAAAACTAAACCCTAAGAAGAAGACATAGATGACCACAAGATGTGTTATTTTCAAGAAGCATGTAGAAATTAATGAAGGGACATGAGAAGAGAGTTGGTTAAGTTCGATAGAATTTCAATTAGGGATGAATGTGAGAAACATATGTTGATGGATGTATATGGAAATCGGGATAGCTAGGATTTGAGTAGGCATCAAAAGAGAGAGAGAAGTTTCAAAAGAGGAAAACCTAAGGAGAAGAAAATGGTTCCAAATAAGAGATCTGAGTTTTTTACAGTTATTTATATTGTTAGAAAGATCTGAGTTCTTTACAATTATTTATATTGTTAGAAATTTTAGGAGGAGAACTATGTAATAGATTTATAATCACGACCAGATGGCTTCATGAGTGAACTAGGGCTAGAAAGCCTTTACGTAGGAGAAAGGAAATAATAGTCGTTAGGGAATCAATCAAAGTTAAATAAAATGAATCAGAAATAATAATTGAATTTTGACCAATTCTATTGAGGAATTAAATAATTTAATATATGAAATAAATAATTGGTGGAAAATTGATATATAAAATTAATAAATAATTACTTAAGAATTGAAATATTGAGAATGAGTAAAATATATATAAAAGAATAAAAAATTAAGAATTAGAGATAATTAATAATTTAGTCAACAACGAATATTAGTTAAAGATTAGAAAAATTCAAATTCAAATTAAATTTAAGAATTAAAATTAGGAATTATTTGAAAACCAATAATTAGTAAAAAATATAATAATGCAGTCAAATAAAAGATTAGTTAAAGATTTAAAATAAATAATCTAGAAACAATTTATGATTATAAAATTTGAAAATTAATTTAAAAGGGGGGAATTATTAGATATTTGTATTTCAAATGAAATAATTTTTTAATTAAACTAAAAATTAAAATAGTGATAAAATAAGATTGGAAAATTTTTTTAATTTTTAAATTAAAATAAAGATTTCTAGACAAGTTAATCAGATGAGAGAAAATTGAAAAGTAGTATATATATGCTTACCTAGTTACCTGGTTATCCTGCTAGTAGTCATATGCTTGCCTCAAAGATTAAGTCATGCATGTCTAAATATATATATATATGTGTGTGTGTGTGTGTGTGTTAAGTAAATAAATAAATTACCAATTGATGAAATAAATATGAGTGATTCAACAACCAATAGGGGTCTAATAGAATAATGATAATAGGAGGTTGGAGTTCAAATTATCAATGGGAAAGATGGTGGATGACAAGCTTCCATGATTGGTTAAGTCTATAGCCATCCTCTCTATTAAAATTATTAGGGTTCTTCTCAATTTCTAGGGCCTCTTGGATAACCCTAGAGTTATAATAAGGAACCGAAGCTAGGATTTTTGAATGATCAAATTGAATCAGATGTTTGGACTTAAAAGAGTGCTCAACGATGGCTGATTTTGATAGACGATTGTGGTTTGTATCAACAATGTGCTCTTTTAGCCTAGATTTGAAAGGGCGTCTAGTTTGGCCAATATAGGACTTCTTGCATGAACAAGGAATTTCATAAACCCCTGATCCTTGCATCAGGTTTGATTTGTCCTTGGCTGACTGGAATAATTGCTTGAGGGTTTTATGGGGTTTGAAAACAATTTTAATGTTCTTTTTGGCCAAGATCTTCGCTATAAGATATGTGGTTCCTTTAATGTAAGGGAGTGTGACTTGGCCACAAGATGGAGAGGGATCAATATTGGTGGATCTAGGGTGAGAAACAACTTGAAATACTTTTTTGATTTGAGTGGTGGAGTAGCCATTGGCTTTGAAGGCTTGGACCAAATGGGATTTTTCAGCTGAAAGGAATTGGGGGGCAGAGATTTTTAGAGCCCTAGAAATAAGGGTTTTAAGAACACTAGACTTTTGGGAAGGGTGGTGATGTGAAAGGGCGTGAAAGCCCCATAAAATCCTCAAGAAATTATTCTGGTCGACCAAGGGCAAATCAGACCCGATGCAAGGATTGGGGGTTTATGAAATTCTTTGTTCATGCAAGAAGTCCAATATTGGCTAAACTAGACGCCCTTTCAAAGCTAGGCTAAAAGAGCTCATTGTTGATACAAACCATAACCGTCTATCAAAATCAGCCATCGCTGAGCACTCTTTTAAGTCCAAACATTTGATTCAGTTTGATCATTCAAAAATCATAGCTTTGGTTCCTTATTATAACTCTAGGGTTATCCGAGAGGTCCTAGAAATTGAGAAGAACCCTAATAATTTTAATAGAGAGGATGATTATAGACTTAGAAAATCATGGAAGCTTATCGTCCACCATCTTGCTCACTGATAATTTGAACTCCAACCTCCTATTATCATTATTCTATTAGACCCTGTTGGTTGTTGAATTAGTCATATTTATTTCATCAATTCCTAATATATATATATATATATATATATATATATATATATATATATATATATATATATATATATACTACTTTTCAATTTTCTCTCATTTGGTCAACTTGACTAGAAATCTTTATTTTAATTTAAAAATTTAAAATTTTCCAATCTTGTTTTATCACTATTTTAGTTTTTAGTTTAATTAAAAATTTATTTCATTTCTAATTCAAATATCTAATAATTTTTCCTTTTAAATTAATTTTTCAAATTCTATAATCATAAATTAATTCAAAATTATTTATTTTAAATTTTTAACTAATTTTTTATTTGATTGCATTATTATATTTTTTACTAATTATTGGTTTTCAAATAATTCCTAATTTTTAGTTCTTAAATTTAATTTGAATTTTTTTTTTCTAATGTTTAACTAATATTCCTTGTTTGAATAATTTATTAATTATCTCTGATTCTTTATTTTCTAAACTTATATATATATTTTTACCCATTCTCAATATTTCAATTCTTAAGTAATTATTGGCTTTCAGCTTCAAAGGAATTGGCCCTCCTCCAATCAAGTAGTTCTGATAAATAGGGCAGTGATCCTTATCATGTCCCTTGTCTTTACATTTTATGCACCAAACTTCAGTGTGCGCCTCAAACCGAGCATCCTTTCCTGTTTTCAAACCCTACCACTCCATGTGTAGACTTGCCAGCTGCGACTAAATCTGTTGCACTCCTACATTTTTATCATGTACTAGTGAGGCTTCCAACCTCATTGCAATCTCCACAGCCTCCACTTTCATTCCTATATTTTGTTATGATAATGTGTTATAGACATTTTTGGGCACTACAACCCCAAGCATAAAATTTCCATAAACCAAGGGCTCTTAAGTCCCTAAAAGTGTTGTTCCAACCTCTAAAAGAACAAGGTCAACTGATTACATCTTCTCCCAGAAGTTCTCCATGAAAAATTGCTCAGAACTAGTCAAAACTGGACCATCTCACCTGCTCCATGGTCAAAGTGCGCTGCATCCCACCTAAATACACACGGGAGGTGTGATGCATCTTGAAAAGCCCTACTATGGGGTGCGATGGGCGAGAGTGGACAAATGGCAGGGTCAATCTACAAGGTGGAGGATCATGGAATCTTCCAGAAACTTCTCCTGTGACACTTGCCTCTCTGCATTCACCCAGGGATGAGTAAGAGATCATCAATCTCCAAGTGGAATCAAGAACTATCAGAGAGAGGACACTAATCAAATCTAAAAAGCTGACTCAACCCGCTTTCAAACATCTATATATGGATCCCTCATCCCAGAGATCCAGGGGCTGGAATTTTGTATCTTGTAAGGAAGTGCTGCTGGTTTCTTGGTGCAATATCATAGTGTTGGGTGAACTAAACTTTTCATGAGGTGAAGAAGGGCTTTCCTGTTGAGAGGATGATGCTGGGTCAGAACAATTGGTTGTAATCCTCTTTGCTCTTTCTTGATTATCAATAAAGCTATTCAAGTTTTCCTCCACATTCTTGTATGATTGATGATATATGCATTTGTGTGGTCAATATATATTTGGTCCTATATTTTTTATGATAATAGATCTATGTTCTTGGATAGTGTTATGCTGCTTTGATTCTACAGGTGCTCTTTAAAGCTGGGTAAATGAAGAAGCGAGTAGCAAAGATCTATTAGAAAGGAGAGGAAACAAACAAGGAAACAAGTGCAAGATAGAGGTTGGTCTCCTTTATTCCCCTCTTATCTATTTCTCATAAAGGAAAATGAAAGTAGTTTTAGTTTGTTTGTTTCTAAGGTAGCTACTAGCCTTAGTGGGACTAGTAGCTCTGCATAGACAGTAGATTTCCCGATAACAAAATGGTGACTCCACTGGGGAGCGAATAGATTGTTTGTTTATCTACATTTGTTCACTTTATAAACTTACAGACGGAGCCTGAAGTCAAGCCAGCTAGCCTTCGCTGCTTCAGTAGATCAACTCTGCTTTAGTCTATCTCCGAGTTTTGTTTATGAACTAAACAATCGATTTACAAGCTCTCTAATTTCCCTTGTGGTGGCTCTAGTAACCTCTTTAGATCTACCCCTGTGATTGATTTACTGATTACCACTTGCTCGGCCTAAATCCCTGAACTGAGCTGCAAACTGTGACCCAGAACCCAGTTAAAGTCTCGTCCCTGGTCCAGCGCACTGTCTCTTCTGTGAACTTTGGATGCATCGCACTTCGCGAGTGTAGTAGGTGCACTGCATCTCTTTTTTACTGTGTTACAGGTGCGCTGATCAAACAAGGCCTTTCCTGCTCCTGGATTTTGGTTTCTGTGTTCACTCTTTTCAGCTCTATTCAAGAGTTTTGCTGCCTGTAGTCAGTACACCTCTGTTGAAACCCCCCTCCTTGCCATTATTCCGCCTCCATTGTGCAAAGAACTGTAGATGTTTTTATGTATTTTGAGCCATTTTCAGTTCTCTTTTACAAAGAAGTAGCGTAATCATACTGTCGTTTCTTGATTTGAAAGTGTCGCAAGTGTCGTTTTCAGTCATAGAAGAGAATTTGATTGTTCTTGATAGTCGATTACGCTGTTACTCTTGTATTTGATTTTAATTAGTAGTTTTTCAAGTGTTGAAAGCAATTTTTCAATTCCAAATCACAAAGTGTCGTCATTGTCCTCATTTTGTCTTGAAAAGAAACTTGCTAGTAATGTCGCTTTGAAAAATAATTCAGATTTGCGCTTAGCTTTCTTTTTGTCATTCACACATTAAGAAGGCTAAAAACAAATACATGCACATGCATTTGCATTTAGACTGTTTGTTGGTTTGATTTAGGACAGTGCATATAGTGTGTGCTCTCTGCTCTATGTTGAAAGAACGTCATCTCCCTTTCCTTAGTAGCTAGGATTTTCATTGCAAAAAGAAGATTAAACAACTGTTTATCATCTTAGATTGCATTTTAGGAATTGTACATCTACATCACGCGGTGAACCTAAAAGGCAAATTTCTTAAGCAAGATCAACTGTAAAATAAATTTAATGAATCTAAAAATGCTTTGGAACCTAACGCACAACATTTAGAAGTCTAGGCTAGAGATGTATTCCGGCGTCGTAAAGCCTGATAACTGTTGTTTTCATTGTTGGTTGGGTGATTCCTCCACTTTGAGACAATAAGTGCCAGTACGGACTTGTGCTCCCATGTACCATCGAGTATATATTGGGAGACCACAATAGGCTTTATCCTTTATCCATAGGAAGCCATGTTTGCCGCCCTATCGATTGCAATGCACTAAACACAACATTCGGGAAGACTGACTTCTGTACCGTAAAAAGTATTCTGCAATTTTGCGATTGGTTTGGTAATCCCTCTATCTAGATTTCCAGAGCAGTCTCTTTCGTTCCTTTTCAGACTCCTTAAACGAAAAGGTCCATCTAAGCACTTGTCACTTCAGGCTCATTAAAAATCGAAGGCGACTAGAGTCATCTTTTGTTTTTTCTCGACTCTTAAAAATTGAAAAAACAAGTTGTGTCAAAGCCTCTAAAATTTGTTTTAATCGAAATAAATATCACCTTTCCTACGTTGGTCTTAGGTTGAGAAAAATGGAGTCCACCAACCAAGGAGTTCCCCTTGGGGGAAATCCTAGTCCTTTCTCCTCTTAGGGAGATGTTGGTGCACCCCATATGGCCACATTATCGCTTCCAGGATTGACAATCGGCTTGCCTGTATGGCTCTTCTCAACCTCTGTCGTACAGAACACTGTGATTCCTGAACAATCAAGTCAGCAACTAAATGATACCAGAGTTACCTCCCAACCCTCTACTTCATCCAATTCTTCCTCTCCTCCTTCCTCTTCGCTTGATGAAGCTGATAAAGCCAAAAATCAAGTAACTGAGAAGAAGAAGGAGAAGAAGAAGAAAGAGAAGAAGAAGAAGGAGCCAAAGGCGAAAAGGGGCAACCAAGCATCGTCTAGCGAAAATCCACACATCGCACCGACCATGCCTAAATCGCCATGTGTCATTTGCAAAGGGGATCACTATCATTGAGATTGTCCTTGCATCCCTTGGATCTTAAGGGACTGGTCTCCTCGTTTTCACAATCCGGTGTCGTCAACCTCTGATGATCATGTTGAAAATACACCGTCGACTAGTGAAAGTGAAGCCCCTGGAAAAAAAAGAAAATGTAAATTTCCTTGTAAACTGTGTGAAGGCGATCACGTCGTCCACCATTGTCCCTTCTTAGACGAGGCTAAAATAGTTTTGGACGACCGTCCGGTTTCACCGTTGCGGCTTCCTCTTGGATATAAGAAGCTCTTGCCAAGTCTATCACTAGTTGAAAATCCGGCTGACACGCCCTTGTGGTCGGCCGAAGTGTCTATCATTGAAGATAAACCATCTGAATGCACACCAGACAAAATTCAAAAGGTCGAGGCGGCAGTTGACCCGGTCTTGCCTTCAGAGGATCAATCTTTAGATGATACAGTCACCGAAGAGAACAAGAACTACACTGTTCAAATTCTCTTCGTAAGCACAGACTCCGATGAACATGGGGGCAGTCTACCTGTTCCTTTACCGCAGGAAGGAAGTTCGTCAGAGTCATATCCGGCCATCTATTCGGTCCCACCTCCAAGCAACCTGGTTGTTTCCTTCGATTGGAATCTACTAGGCAGACCCCGTTTACCGGCTAGTGTACCATTTCGAATCATTGCTCAAATATACAGAATGGTCATGGCCGGTACCATCATAGATGAAGGGGCTTCTGTGAGTATCCTTTCCTCAACTGCTTGGAAAGCGCTTGGTTCACCATCACTTTTGCCTGAGATGAGAAATCTAACAGGCTTTGACAAAGGAACCAGTCGACTGTTAGGGATCCTTCCCAATGTGGCGATAACATTGAGAAGGAAAACCGTTCACATGAACGTAATGGTAGTCCAAGGACCCCTGGATTATAATCTACTCCTTGGACGCGACTATATTTATTGCATGGGAGCCATTGTCTCCCAACTCTTTAGAGTAATGTGTTTTCTGCACGAAGGAAGAGTGGTCAAGCTCGTAGACCAGCTTTCATTCCCCGGTTCACACATAGCAAATAGTCATATATCAACCCTGGATGGTCTTTTCACGCAAGGAATGTCTCATCAATCCTCAGTCCATCCTCCTGATGAGCGCAAGTGATTCGGAGGATATGACTGAAACCCAGGGGGCATGCACCCTGGCCTGTTTCGACAGGAAAACCTTGGGTATAGGGTGGGTTTCCGCAGAGAGTATATGACTGGCCTGACACACCCATCCATTTTGGAAAATGGGATTAGAATGGAATAAGATACCTCTGTTAAGGTAGGCCTTTCCCGATAAAACAAATGTTTTGTCGGCAAATTGAGGGGTAACCTGGAAAAGGTAGGCCTTTCCTGATAAAACAAATGTTTTGTCTGCAAATTGAGGGGTAACCTGGAAACTCTACTTCACTATACCTGGGGGCATGCAAACCTTTTGGCGTGCAAGCGAAGAGCGACCATTTATTTTTTAAATTTGTAGGTCCTCTAACCCTTTAAACTCGTAGGATTGGTCATTTCCTAACTTGCATAAAGAAAGGATGCGGGGCAAAGCTTTGAAAAGATGCCGTTTATATATGAGACATCCTTATTATATGACTGGATTAATCGAGCAGTTTTAACGTGGAATTCAAGCTCGTTAAAAAATAAACACAAGAAATGAGCAAATGTTCCCCCAGAGTTTAAGCTCATTAAAAAATGAACCAATTTCTGGTAAATAACCATCGTGAATGTATTATCATCAGCCTTTGAAGCCTTGGTCGTGTTCTCATCATCACCTCCACTCTGCATTGGCTGATCATTCACCTCCATTTGATTGTTTACCCTTTTTGAGGAACAGCTGTGAAGAGTGATCCTGTTAGCCATCCTTGTGACACTACTGTGATTGGAAAATTCCAAACCTTACCTGGAATCAGCTGCTACCCGAAGTTATCACTCATTCCTCAAAAAACTAGTCTCCTTTAAGCTCTTTTCAACTGACTCGTAAAATATGAAAATATTGCCAAGCCATTGGCCTCTCCTGCTCATTAAAGGAACCGGAAGTGCTATCCCTCCTCTAGATTTTAATATTTTGAGACTTGAGGGATTATTACACAAAAAGATCGAGCGCTTGTCTTGTTCGGCTCGTTAAAAGTACCGAAAGTTCATCCCTTTTGTATTGTTTTATACTTTTTCAGACTCAAGGGATTATATGACGAAAAAGGATTATTGGATTTTTCTTTACATCCCTTTTTCAGACTCTCTAAAATTGAAAAGGACTGAGTTATCCTTGTCATTAAACTCGTTAAAACCGAATAGCGACAATCTTGTCCATATAGACAAGAACGAGTTTCACTATCGCTAGGCTCATTAAAACATAGCGATGGGTTTTCCTGAAGGGAAAATTATAGAACAAGCATATGTTATCCTCCTCAAGCTTGAAAAAAATAAAGAGGTACTGGTCAGCAATGACTAAGGAAAAATTGGGAAGAAAACTTGAAGAAACTTTATCGGTAGCAAGTTGCTCTTGGACATGACACTTTCACTCCGCATCCGAGTCGGGTTGGGTTGTTCCATTCACTGGTCACATCACCATGGTTCCATCACACCATCCATATTTGGGGTTAATGCTACCGATCCATCATGTCAGTGTCGCCGATATGTTCAAGAGAAGTCACTCAGAGAATTCACCTGTGTCTCACCCACTGCAATACATTTACGCTCCATTCTTTCATGACCGCCACCCTGAACCTTATATCACCAGATCATTTTCACCTCCATTAAAATCATTTGCTCCGTTCCGTGTTATTGATGTGGGATTCACTAAGGCCCTCCTATGACAGATCACTTCTTGTCGACATCAGCTCATTATCCAAGGAGTCGATCTAGGAACAACCCTTTCAGTACTTTGAAGCTTGCATGCCTCAATGGCAAGTTTCTCACTTCCAGCAACAGGTTTACATCAATGGCCTTCGACCGAAAGATTTTGCGTGGTGTTCGACGCCAAGTCCCTTATTCACACCACGTGAATTGTACTGTAGTACCTTGAGGGTCATCATCATTATCGGTGATTCCTTTCATGCCTGTTAACAGCTTACATCATTGGCTGGTAATCAGGCAATGTCTTTCCATGTTCGACTCCAGAACATCTCTCACATGGATCGACTTGTACTTTGAGTGAAGATCGAACGAGATTGAAGACCTCAGATCTAGTTTCATCCATCCGAGCTGCGATATATATTCAGGAAAATAAAGACATCAAATGTACATCATTACTGCACAGATAATCATCCAACCTAAGGGATGATGACTCTACCAGAATCATCAGTCTACACTCAGACGATTGTCTGTCTTATGTACATGAAAATGAATTTATAAAGCTGAGCATGGGAATGCCCGCCTCGACCAGATCATGAAAATATTATGAAGATAATGTATTGTATTGTATCTTATTACAGGTTGCCTTCCAGCTTGAAAGAACTTCAGATCCTCATGATAAATCATTTCACCCGACATCAACAGATTAACGACCTCATGCTTTAAGGGGCAACTGTTATAGACATTTTTGGGCACTACAACCCCAAGCATAAAATTTCCATAAACCAAGGGCTCTTAAGTCCCTAAAAGTATTGTTCCAACCTCTAAAATAACAAGGTCAACTGATTACATCTTCTCCCAGAAGTTCTCCATGAAAAACTGCTCAGAACTGGTCAAAACTGGACCATCTCACCTGCTCCATGGTCAAAGTGCACTGCATCCCACATAAATACACACGGGAGGTGCAATGCATCTTGAAAAGCCCACCTATGGGGTGCAATGGGCGAGAGTGGACAAATGGCAGGGTCAATCTGCAAGGTGGAGGATCATGGAATCTTCTAGAAACTTCTCCTGTGACACTTGCCTCTCTGCATTCGCCCAGGGATGAGTAAGAGATCATCAATCTCCAAGTGGAATCAAGAACTGTCAGAGAGAGGACACTAATCAAATCTCAAAAGTTGACTCAAGCCCCTTTCAAACATCTATATATGGATCCCTCATCCCAGAGATCCAGGGGCTGGAATTTTGTATCTTGTAAGGAAGTGCTGCTGGTTTCTTGGTGCAATATCATAGTGTTGGGTGATCTAAGCTTTTCATGAGGTGAAGAAGGGCTTTCTTGCTGAGAGGATGATGTTGGGTCAGAACAATTGGTTGTAATCCTCTTTGCTCTTTCTTGATTATCAATAAAGCTATTCAAGATTTCCTCCACATTCTTGTATGATTGATGATATATGCATTTGTGTGGTCAATATATATCTGGTCCTATATTGTTTATGATAATAGATCTATGTTCTTGGATAGTGTTAGTGTTATGCTGCTTTGATTCTACAGGTGCTCTTTGAAGTTGGGTAAACGAAGAAGCTGTTAGCACCTAAATCTGCCTTAGGCTGAAGGAAGGCAAAAATTAGGGTAACCACAAACCACGCTCTGCCTGGTAGCTAGCCCTACCAGAGTAGGAGAGGGCTCTCTCCAAGTCACGCTCAGGGAATAGATAGGCAAAATGGTCTGAGATGACTTACTATGCGATGTTTACCTTAGGCTAGTAAGTGAAAAAGGATTTTGGAAAAGATTTTTGAAGTGATCGAGCTTCTGGGATGTATATGGGACTGGCGCTTAGCAAAGGACAAAGAATTGAGAATGAAGGCACAGATTTTTTTTGTGAGGCAAGGTAGGTGGGAAGCGCAGCAATTTCGACTTAAGGTGACACGGAATGAAAATATTGTTGAAGATAGTGAAAAGGGCATGGTCGGATGAATCCTTTTCAACAAAAGAATAACATTGCACATGAAATTTTCCCACCAGCAGAGTAATATAAATTGAATTCTACCTAATCTCACTCAGAAAATTTCACTGAAATGGAACATGAAATGAATTATGAAACATAACAAGATACATATGGAACATAAGAACACATTTGCTACACTCACAACCACAAGAATCTCATGAAACAGAGCCGCTGCCTTTCATTAACTCTCTGTCAAAAAATACATAGTGCAGAAATAGAGTTTCTTTCTCACAGTCTCCCAGAAGTTACAAGCTAGCCAACCCTTTGCAAATAACTTGCTTACAATATATAGAAAGTGTAGAGAAGAGATGGAATGCCCAGGGGTTGGGAAGTTACTCAAATCATTTCGAAAAGGAGATGGAGAGCCAACCATCAGCTATAGGTGCATTGCTCTCAAGCATGCCATTTGGTTGGGGTGACCCTTTGCATTCTTTTGCCACTTGGATAGATGCCCACCTAGAGAGAAAACTCTTTAAAAGCCACCTTTGGTGCCAAAAAACTGAAGAGTAGATGACCGGGCCCACTTGGAGAAGTCGCGACCCGAAATTTCGCGAAACGGGAGCAATTTGGCAGTTTTTTCCCATGTGCGCCGTGCCAAATTCCCTGTGCATCGTGCCACTTTGGAGCCTGTTTTGGGGCACTTATAGGTGTCCAAAATGTACCCCAGTGGGCTTGTTGGAAAGCCTGTCCTGTCTACTTTCCAACCCAACTAGAATTTCTAAATTTGAAGCTCATTTTACTCTCCAAAACTTCATTCTCCCAAGACTGCTTTCTGTGTGTCCAAAAAGTGGCAGAGAGGGCATTTTTGGGTGTTTTTTGACCTTTAGGAGACCCAAAACTTGTCAAAATTTCTTGCTCGGACACCAGTAGACGTATTTTTCGATGTTGAATCTAAATCTGCAAGTCGTTCCTCGATTGGAGTGCTATAATTTTAGCGTCGCGCCAGTGCAGTGTTAACACTGTGGCCGGGCTCCCAGTGCGCCGAGCGCCCTGAGTGCGCCGCGCCACCTTGTGTGTGCGCTGCGCGCTTTCAAACGACATTCATTTGTTTGGAAAAATAGGGGAGAGGGTTTTAGGGTGATTTAGGGCGATTTCTTTAGGAGACAAGGTGGAATGGAGGTGACTATGACGAGGAGTGAGGGGACAAGGGGAGGGGAAACAAAACCTTGGTGGTGTCTTCGAATTTACAAACCCCATTTATCATTTTTGTTTTGGTGATTATTTGCATGAATGGCCAATATGCTTTGGATCTTCACTCGACGTCTTAGAAACACTACTATTGACCAAATTGACAGAGAAGAGGTTTCATTCGGGCCTACCTCTTGTTTGCTAGACTTCAACCGGGATATAGAACGAGTTTGCAAGTGTTTTTGAGCTCCCTAGCCCTGTGCGTCGCGCGCCAAGCCCAGTGTGCCGCGCACCCTAAGTGCGTTGTGCCTTTGTCGATTTTTCACTATGGGTTGGCTGTCGATGCGTCGCACCCTCCGTGTGCATCGCGCGCCCTGGTGTGTGCGTCGCGCCACCTAGAAATCTGCCCTCCTTACTCGAATTCCTCCTCCTTAGCTCTCTTTTCTTCAACAATGCCTCTCTCAAGATTTTCCTTATCACAATGACTTAGTTTTGGGTCAAAACAAATATATATAGGCTTTGAGAGAGTTGGGTTCAATTTTTTCTTCTTTGAAAACCCACTTTATAATGTTCAAGTTTTGCACTTTTTATTGACTTTAAAACACTCTGCTTTTTCCCTTTTTCTTTGAAATTTTGGCTCTCATGATAAAATTTTTGGCATTTCTTTGCGGGGACTGTGTGACTGGGCCTCTGGCTTTGAAATCCATGACTGCATCTGAAAATGTCAACTGTCAATTTTTGGAAAAAAAATTCATAGTTGACCTTGTTTGACTTTTCTTCAAAACAGAGTTTTGAAGAAGAGTCGATGTCTCTTCCATTGATGATGAAGCTTCCTGAACTGTAGATGTATAAGGTCTCCCTCTGGCCTGCATGGCTTGTTCTAGACATGTTTTTCAAGGACCACATTGATGATTTCCTAGACCCAACCATAAAAATGACTTTGTCTTGTAATATGACCAGACCTTAACTATCATGAACTTCAGTGATTATGGATCAAGGCCTGAACCAGAAGGGGCTAGAGATGAGAGAAAATGACCAGCATGACTATCTCCGTCAGATCATGGCATGTCCCTAGCGAAATGCAGCTGAGTGGATGAAGCAGGACACCTAAAATTTAAATGCACAAAGAGCTTTGATCTCTGACGGAGGGCTGACCAGACCGACTCTAACATTGGCTCCAACGGGGGATGGTAGCTCCTTGGAGGTGCCAAGAACAGCAGATCTCTGGAGGAGCTAGACAGTGCCTTTTTGTCCATTGGGCTATGGAGTCATCATTTTGATAAACAACATAGACTCTGACTTATTTATAAAACTGGAATAACCAAGAAATTGACTCAAACTTGACAATTGGAATAACTCAAAAACTGACTTTACATACTGAAAAGAAACTGAAATAAAAATGGTATTTACAATGATAGTGGAAGCAGCGTTAATGGATCAACAATGATACCGCTTGAGCAGCCGACCATTGATTGGCCCTCCAGGACAGTCTTCCCCATTCATTTCTTTCAGAAGAAAGGCATTCTGACCTCTATATGCTACAATCTTGAAAGTACCTTTCCATAGATTTTCAAAATTTCCGTGCTTGCCTTTCTCCTCATTCCTTGCATCCCACTTCACCACCACATCATCCAACTGAAATTCATCCGCTTTTGCTTTTATGTCATAGATTTTCTTTATCTTCTCCTGCAACTTGGATTTGTTTTTGAAAAATTCTTCTCTTGTTTGCTGCAAGTGGATCATTTGATTCAGCCTTCTCTACATGGGATCTTCCTCACTGCTGGCCTCCTGAAGAAGTTTGACCACCGAGGCAGCAAGGGAAGCGGGAAATATTGTGTCCACTCCATAAACCAGCTCAAACGGTGACATACCAATAGACTTTTTCTGACTGATTCGATCTGCCCAAAGTGCATGGACCAGCCTCTTGTTCCAGCTTTTCTTATTTATTTCCAGCAGCTTCTTGATGATGTTGACCAAAGATTTATTCAAAGATTCCGCCAATCCATTCCCTTGCAGATGATAGGCAGTTGAATGACCCAAGATTATATGATATATATGACCAAATTCTACCATCCTTTTCGATTTCATAGCTGTTGCATTATCAGTGATCAATTCGTTTGGACAACCAAAGCGAGACAAGATGTTATTTTCGAGAAATGAAATGATTACCGTGTCCGTTGCTTGTCTGGTAGGGGCTACCTCAATCCATTTTGTGAAGTAGTCCGTCACTGTAAGGATCCACCTATGTTGTCCAGAAGAGGCGGGATGAATTTCCCCAATGAAATCCAACCCCCACTACTGGAATGGAGCGCTCACTTCGATAGGTTTGAGTGGAAAAGGCTGTAGTTTCTGTTTTTCTTTGAAAATTTGACACTTATGAGAGCGCTTTACCATCTTATGCACATCAGCAAACAAAGTAGGCCAATAGTACCCTGCTCTAAAGATTTTGTTCGTTGTTTACTTCTAAAAACGTTGTCCACCACACTCTCCTCCGTGGAAGTCCTCCATGACTTTCTTTGCCTCCTCTTCCACCAGACAATTTAGTAAAATGCCACCGGGATCTTTCTAATACAATGCAGAATTCAAGATACAAAACTTGGCAGCTTTCAATTTAAGTGTTCTCGCTTTGTTTCTAGCCATGTCGGGCGGTGGTGATAGATTTTTCAGCACATATATTATATCAGAATACCACGGGGACAAAGCAAACATTTTGGATATCTGAACTGACATTCCTTCATCATTCTCATCGGACATGGCAGCGATCAAATTTATGTCCAATGCATGCAAATTTGATTTAGCCATTAGTTTTGCCAACCCCTGTCCTTTGACCAGCTTTGTAGGCTTTATCTCCACATCGTATTCTAGCAAGGCTGCAATCCATTTTCCCCTTCTCCCTTTCGGATCGGTCTGCACTAAAACATCTTTCACAACAGTATTAGGAACATAGGCTAGAATGTGAGAATGTAAGATATACACCCGGAAATCCTTCAGTGCCTTCACCAATGCCAGGGCTTGCTTCTCAATGATGTTGTACTTCAAAGTTGCATCCCTTATAGCCCTGCTGAAGAATGCAATGGGTCTTTCATGATCATCCCTTTTCTGCAACAATACCACTGCCATAGTGTGCTTAGAAGCAAATGAAAACAATATGAAATCTTGAGTGTAATCCGGGCTGACTAGAACTGGAGCTGAAGAAAGGGCCAATTTGACCAAGTTGAAAGATTTTACAGCCTCATCCATCCATTTCACCTGGCTGTCCTTCTTAAGCATGTTGGTCATTTCTTTCAAGTGTTCCGCAAGATTAGGCACAAAGCGACGCAGAAAATTCATCTTACCATTAAATGACTGTATCTCCTTTTTGTTCCTAGGCAGATCAATTTGCTGAATTTCTTGGACACGTGCTGGGTCTATGCGGATGCCATCCTTTGAAATGATATGCCCAAGTAATTTTCCTTCCTCCATGGCGAACAAGCTCTTCTTAGGATTCAGAGATAGGCCATATTTCCTACACTTTTGGAAGACAATTTTTAGGTGATGCATGTGCTCTTCATCAGATTTTGAAAACACCATCAAGTCATCCAAGTACACCACCAAAAACACATCCTTCTCATTTGAAAACGCCAAGTCCATTGCACGCTGAAATGTGGCACCTGCATTCTTCAAACCGAATGGCATTTTGGCATAGTGAAATGTTCCCCATGGAGTTGTGAATGCTGTCTTATCCCTATCATCTTCATGGACTGAAATTTGGTTATATCTGGAATAACCATCAAGCAACGGATAGTTGTCCTTCAATGAGACCTTGTTTAGATTTCTGAAATCAATGCATAGGCGGATCTCACCGGTCTTCTTTCGTATAGGCACTAAGTTAGATATCCAATCTGAAAATCTGATAGGCACAATGATACCTGACTTGTACAACCTATTTACCTCTTTTTCAATGGATGGCAACAAATTTGGATTGATCCTTCTCAGCTTTTGTCTAAATGGTTTCTGATTGGGCTTGATAGGTATTGTGTGCTGAATGATGTTTGTATCGTAGGTCTTTAAATCAGAATAATCCCAAGCAAATACATCTACAAATGAAGCCATCAAACTGATATATTTGTCCTTGATCTTTGGCGGTAGTGTCTTGGACGATTTTACCAATTTTGGATTTGCTGTTGTACCGATGTTGACTTCTTCTACACCTTTCTCCGTGGGCTGCAAAGTTGGCTTGCAGGCTACATCATCCTGATTGAAAAGTTCTTCTAGGGGTATCAAGCCTTTAGGAATGATGTTGTTCTTCAGCTGCAATACGTCCATTTGATTGATTCGTACTTCTTTTGTACCATTTCCTTTGTTCTCATCGTTTTCCACATCGATTAAGGTTTCTTTGAACTTGCCTTTGTTGAGCAGAAAATCCTTAATCTCCTCATCATCTTGGAACACTTGCCAATGTCGTTGATTGTCTGGAATAGTTGGACGATGCTTGACATGGATTTCAAATTTATTGCTGGAGTTCATGGGGATCTTCAAGCTGCTCGCTACCTTGGCAAGAGCATCAACAATACTATTTTGTATTCGTGGCACACATGTCAAGGTGTATTCGGAAAATAGCTTCAAAATTTCCAAAACTGCATTACGATAGGCCCGCATCCTAGGATGTTTTGCTTGGTACTCACCTCTGACCTGTTTTATCACCAACTCGGAGTCGCCATATACCAAAATCCTCTTTGTATTCAGCTTCCTAAGAATCTTAAGGCTAGCAATCAGAGCTTCATATTCGGCTTCATTTTTGGAACATTCGAAGGCTAGCTTGTAGGAGCAAACTCTCACGTTGCTAGGCACTTTGTTTGGGGCGAAGAAAAGACTGTGTACCCAAAAACCAATATGTTATAGACATTTTTGGGCACTACAACCCCAAGCATGAAATGTCCATAAACCAAGGGCTCCTAAGTCCCTAAAAGTGTTGTTCTAACCCCTAAAGGAACAAGGTCAACTAATTACAGCTTCTCCCAGAAGTTCTCCATGAAAAACTGCTCAGAAATGGTCAAAACAGGATCATTTCAGTTGCTCCATAGGCAAAGTGTGTTGCATCTCACCTAAATACATTGTGTGGGTGCGTTGGATTTCGAAAATCCCTTCTATGGGATGCGATGGGCGAGAAGTGACAAATGGCAGTGTCATTCCGCGAGGTGGAGAGGCATGGAATCTTCCAGAAACTTCTCCTGTGACACTTGCCTCTCTGAATTCGACCAAGGATTAGTAAGAGATCATCAATCTCCAAGTGGAAGCAAGAACTATCAGAGGGAAGACACTAATCAAATCACAAGCTGAATCATCTCCCTTACAGATATCTATATATGGATCCCTCATCCCAGGGATCCAGAGGCTAGAATTTTGCATATTGTAAGGAATTGCTGTTGGTTTCTTGAGACAACATCAGAGTGTTGGGTGATCTAAGCTTTGTATGAGGTGAAGAGGGGCTTACTTGCTGAGAGGATGATGCTGGGTTAGAACAACTGGTTGTAACTCCCTTGGCTTTTTCTTGTTTATCAATAAAAGCTATTCAAGTTTTCCTCCATACTCTTGTGTCATTTATGTTTTATGCATTTGTATGGTCAATTTACATCTGATCCTAGATTGTTTATGATTATAGATCCATGTTCTTGTATAGTGCTATGCTACTGTGATTTTACAGGTACTATGTGAAGCTGAGCGCACAAGGGAGCAAGTAGCGAAAGACTATCAAGAGAGAGAGGAATCGAACTAGGAGATTAGCGCAAGACAGAGGTTGGTCTTCTTTGTTCTTCTCTCATCTATATTTCATAAAGAAAAAATGAAAGTAGCTTTACTTTGTTTGTTTCTAAGGTAGCTATCACACCTTAGCGGGATAAGCAGTTCTGTGTAGACACTTTTCCCTGTAACAAAATGGCGACTCCGTTGGGGACGAATTAGTTTGTTTGTTTATCTTCCTTGTTGTCTATTTTATAAACTTACAGATGGAGCCTGAAGTCGAGCCAGGTAGCTTTCGAACTGCATTTGCTATGCAAATGCAAAGTAGATAAATGCCGCTTCAGTCAATCTCCGGGATTTGTTTATGACTTAAACAACTGATTCATAAACTCTCTGATTGCCCCTTGTGGTAGCTCTTAGAACCTCCTTAGATCTACCCCTGATTGTTGCATTACTGATTACCATTTGCTCGGCCAAAACCCATGAACTGAACTGCAAACTGTGACCCGGAACCCAAGCAAAGTCTCGTCTCTGGCCCAGCGCAGGTACTGCTTTGTGAATCTGAAATTCAGTGCACTTCCCAAGTGTAGTAGGTGCACTGCATTTCAAATTCCCTGTGTTACAGGTGCGCTGATCAGACTAGGCATTATTCAGTTTTGGTTTCTGTGATTCATTCTTTTTGGTTCTATTCATGAATTTTGCTGCCTGTAATCAGTATATCTCTGTTTGAAACCCATTTTCCTTACTGTTATTCCGCCTCCTTTGTGCAAAAGAACTGTAAATGTTTTTGTGTATTTGTTGAGTCATTTTCAGTTCTCCTTTGCAAAAAGTAACGTAATCGTATTGTCGTCCTTTGATTTGAAAGTGTCACAAGTGTCGTTTTCAGTCATAGGAAAGAGATTGGTTGCTATTGATAGTCGATTATCCTGTTACTATTGTATTTGGTCTGAATTTGTAGTTTTTCTAGTGTCAAAAACAAGTATTCATTTCCAAATCGTAAAATGTTGTGATTGTCTCCATTTTTGATTTTGAAAAGAAACTTGTTAATAATTGTCGCTTGAAAAGTAATTCAGATTTGTGCATTAGCTTTCTTTTTACCATTCACATACTAAGAAAGCTGAAAACAAATACATGCATGTGCATTTGCATTTAGACTGTTTGATTGGTTTGATTTAGGACAGTCCATTTAGAGTGTGCTCTTTGCTCTTTGTGAAAGAATACTGTCTCTCTTTCCTTAGTAGCTAGGATTTTCATTGCACAAAGAAGATAAAAGACTGTTTATCATCTTAGATTGCATTTTAGGAATTATACATCTACATCTCGCGGTGAACCTAAAAGGAAAATTTCTTAAACAAGATCAACTATAAAATAAATTCAATGAATCTAACAACGCTTTGGAACCTAACACACAACATTTAGAAGTCTAGGCTAGAGACGTATTCCAGTGTCGTAAAGCCTGGTAACTATTGTTCTCACTGATGGTTGGGTGATTCCTCCACTTTGAGATGATAAGTACTAGTACAGACTTGTGCTCCCACGTACCGTCGAGTATATTTTGGGAGACCACAATAGGCTTAATCCTTTATCCATAGGAAGCCATGTCTGCCGCCCTATTGATCGCAATGCACTGAACACAGCATTCGGGAAGATTGACTGCCGTACCGTAAAAAGTATTCCGCAGTTTTGTGATTGGTTTGGTAATCCCTCTACCTAGATTTCGAGAGCAGTCCCTTTCGTTCCTTTTCAGGCTCCTTAACGGAAAAGGTCCATCTGAGCACTTGTCACTTCAGGCTCATTAAAAATCGAAGGCGACTAGAGTCATATTTTGTTTTTTCTCGACTCTTAAAAATTGAAAAAACAAGTTGTGTCAAAGCGTCTAAAATTTATTTTAAATGGAATAATCATCACCCTTTCCTACGTTGATCTTAGGTTGAGAAAATGGAACCCACCAACCAAGGAATTCCCCTTGGAGGAAATCCTAGTCCTTTCTCCTCTTGGGGAGATGTTAGTGCACCCCATATGGCCACATTGTCGCTTCCAGGATTGACAATCGGCTTGCCCGTATGGCTCTTCTCAACCTCTATCGTTCAGAACACCGCAATTCCTGAACAATCGAGTCAGCAACTAGACGAATCCAGAGTTACCCACCAACCTTCTACTTCCTCCAATTCTTCCTCTCCTCCTTCTTCTTCGCTTGATGGGGTTGGTAAAGCCAAAAATCAAGTACCTGAGAAGAAGAAGGAAAAGAAGAAGAAAGAGAAGAAGAAGAAGGAGCCAAAAGCGAAAGGGGGCAACCAAGCGTCGTCTAGCGAAAATCCACACACTGCATCGACCAGGCCTAAATCGCCATGTGTCATTTGCAAAGGAGACCAATATCATAGAGATTTTCCTTGCATCCCTCGGATCTTAAGGGACTGGTCTCCTCGTTTGTACAACCCGGTGTCGTCAACGTCTGATGATCATGTTGAAAATACACCGTTGACTAGTGAAAGTGAAGTCCCAGGACAAAAAGGAAAATATAGATTTCCTTGTAAACTGTGCAAAGGTGATCATGCCGTCCACCATTGTCCCTTCTTAGATGAGGCTAAAAGAGTTTTGGACGATCGTTCGGTTTCACCGTTGCGACTTCCTCCTGGATATAAAAAACTCTTGCCGAGTCCGTCACTAGTTGAAAATCCGGCTGACCCGCCCAGCTGGTTGGCTGAAGCATCTATCATTGAAGACAAACCATTTGAACCCATACTAGACGAAAGTCAAAAGGTCGAGGTGGCAGTTGACCCGGTCTTGCCTTCAGAGGTTCCATCTTCAAATGATACAGTCACAGAAGAGAATAAGGATGACACCGTCCAAATTCTTTTTGTAAGCACAAACTCCGCTGAACATGGGGGCAATTTACCCATTCCTTTACCGCAGGAAGGAAGTTCGTCAGAGTCGTACCCGGCCGTCTATTCGGTCCTACCTCCAAGCAACCTAGTTGTCTCCTTCGACTGGAATCAATTAGGCAGACCCCGTTTACCGGCTAGTGTACCATTCCGAATTATTGCTCAAATATATAGAATGGTTATGGCTGGTACCATCATAGATGAAGGGGCTTCTGCGAGTATCCTTTCCTCGACTGCTTGGAAAGCGCTTGGTTTGCCATCGCTTTTGCCTGAGATGAGAAATCTAACAGGCTTTGACAAAGGAACCAATCAACCGTTAGGGATCCTTCCCAATGTGCCCATAACATTGAGAGGGAAAACCGTTCACATGAACGTAATGGTAGTTCAAGGACCCCTAGATTATAATCTACTCCTTGGACAAGACTATATTTATTGCATGGGAGCGATTGTCTCCTCACTCTTTAGAGTAATGTGTTTTCCGCACGAAGGAAGAGTGGTCAAGCTCGTAGACCAGCTTTCATTTCCCGGATCACGCGGAGCAAATAGTCATATGCCATCCCTGAATGGTCTTTTCACACAAGGAATGTCTCATCAATCTCCAGTCCGTCCACCTGATGAGCACGAGTAATTCAGGGGACATGACTGAAACCCAGGGGGCATGCACCCTGGTCTGCTTCGGCAGGAAAACTTCGGGTATAGGATAGGTTTCCGCAAGAGATATATGACTGGACTGTACTCCCGTCCATGATTGGAAGAGGGGGTTAGACTGGAACAAGATTTCCTCGTCAAAGTTATGTGAGTGGAGTCATCTCCGCCACTCACCTTTGTCTATTTCGGTAGACATCGCCGAGGAAGTGTTTTGTTTGCGCTGTGAACAAAACAATCTTTGGTAACCTGAAAGAGGTATACCTTTCCTGATAAAACAAATGTTTTGTCGGTAGAACAAAAGGTGACCTTGAAGCTTTATTTTATACCTGGGGGCATGCAAACCTTTTGGCATGCAAGCGAAGAGCGACTATTTATTTTTTTAAATTTGTAGGTCCTCTAACCCTTTAAACTCATAGGATTGGTTGTTTCCTAACTTGCATAAAGAAAGGATGTGGGGAAAAACTCTAAAAATTGCCATTTTTAAATGGGACATTCTTATTATACGACTGGATTAATCGAGCAGTTTTAGCACATAGTTCAAGCTCGTTAAAAAATAAACATAAGTCATGAGAAAATGTTTCTCCCCGCGTTTAAGCTCATTAAAAAATGAACTATTTCCTGGTAAATAACCATCGTGAATGTAGTACTTCAGCCTTTAAAAGCCTTGGTCGTGTTCTCATCATCACCTCCACTCTGTATTGGCCGATCATTCACCTCCATTTGATTGTTTACCCCTTTTGAGGAACAGCTGCAAAGAGTGATCTCACTAGCCATCCTTGTAACACTGCCGTGATTGGAAAATTCCAAACCTTACCTGGAATCAGCTGCTACCCAATTTTATCACTCGTTCCTCAAGAGACGAGTCTCCTTTAAGCTCTTTTCAACTGACTCGTAAAATATGAAAAGATTGTCGAGCCATTGGCCTCTCCAGCTCTTTAAAGGGACCGGAAGTGCTATCCCTCCTCTAAATTTTAATCTTTTTGGACCTGAGGGATTATTACACAAAAAGATCGAGCGCTTGTTTTGTTCGGTTCGTTAAAAGTATCGAAAATTCATCCCTTCTGTATTGTTTTATACTTTTTCAGACTTAAGGGATTAGATGACGAAAAATGAATTTTGGATTTTCCTTTACGTCCCTTTTCAGACTCTCTAAAATTGAAAAGGACCAAGTTATCTTTGTTGTTAAACTCGTTAAAACTTAATAGCGACAAACTTGTCCATAGCAGACAAGAACGAGTTTCACTATCGCTAAGCTCATTAAAAGATAGCGATGGGTTTGCCTGAAGGGTAAATTATAGAACAAGTATATGTTATCCTCCTAAAGCTTGAAAAAAATAAAGAGGTACTGGTCAGCAATGGCTGGGGAAAAATTGGGAAGAAAACTTGAAGAAACTTTGTTAGTAGCAAGTCACTCTTGAACATGACACTTTCACTCCGCATCCAAGTCGGGTTGGGTTGTTTCATTCACCGGTCACATCACCATGGTCCCATCACACCATCCACATTTGGGGTTAATGCTACCAATCCATCACATCAGTGTCGCCGATATGTTCAAGAGAAGTCATTCAGAGAATTCACCTGTGTCTCACCCGCTACAATACATTTATACTCCATTCTTTCATGACCGCCACCCTGAACCTTATGTCATCAGATCATTTTCACCGCCATTAAAATCATTTTCTCCATTCCGTGTCATTGATGTGGGATTCATTAAGGCCCTCCTATGACGGATCGCTTCTTGTCGACATCAGCTCATTATCCAAGAAGTCGATCTAGGAACACCCCGTTCAGTACTTTGAAGCTTGCATGCCTCAATGGCAAGTTTCTCACTTCCGGCGACAGGTTTACATCAATGGCCTTCGACCAAAAGATTTTGCGTGGTGTTTGACGCCAAGTCCTTTATTCACACCAAGTGAATTGTACTGCAGTACCTTGAGGGTCATTATCATTATCGGTGATTCCTCTCCCACCTGTTAACAGCTTACATCATTGGCTGGTAATCAGGCGATGTCTTTCCATGTTTGACTCCAGAACATCTCTCACATGAATAAACTTGTACTTCGAGTGAAGATCGAACGATATTGAAGACCTCGGATCTAGTTTCATCCATCCGGGCTGCGATATATATTCAGGGAAATAAAGACATCAAATGTACATCATTGCTGTACAGATAATCATCCAATCAAAGGGATGATGGCTCTACCAGAATCATCAGTCTACACTCAGATGATTGTGTCACACGGAATAAATCGATCTTGCGGACAAGATAGACCTTCCTAGAATCTAAAGAAGACCTAATGACAAGCAAACCAACCAGACACTATCTTTCTCTAAATATGCTTTGATAGACAATAGCAAACAAGTGTTCTTAGGGCCTACCTTAGGTCCAATGCTAGCTTGTGGATGCCCTCGCTCCTTCGATCCAAATGAGCTCCTTTTCGCGAATCTGCAAACACAAACAAGGCAAACAAATTAAATAGCACCTGAAAAGCCAATTGCATAAAACATATTTAACATGAAAGTCAAGGAGTCCATGAAACAAATAACATAAGATACTTGTTGAGAAAAATCAGTTTGATTGTATTAATTCAAAAGAGGAAGAACCTTACAAACTTTGCCTTGACGTTGTACAAGCTCCTCCCAGGGTCCAGCAAGAAGTCTCCTCTACTTTGACAAGTTTCACTCACTCCCCAATGAAACCAAAAAAGGTATGTGATCTCTCCTCTTTAGGCTTAACTAGGAAGTCTTGATTTCACCAGCATTTACCCTAAAAAATGTTCAACTTCTAACCTCCCTAGCAACCAGCCCAATGCCTATATTTATAGTGCAATGGAGGGAGGTTACTAGGTCCTCCTTCAAAGGGATAAAGCCCTCCTTCAAAGGGATAGCTCCTCTCATCAAGGGATTAGCTCCTTCTCTTTTGGGATGCATGAACCACCTCAGAGCGAACAATCCACGTCAAAATACCTTCTAGAAACCTCTAGAATTAACCCAAAGTGAGTTTTTTAAGATAAAACTTGCGCCTTTTGACTTTCACAGGGGTCTGCACCTACACCGTTAGGGACAGAGCAGGCAGGTCCACAGTTTTTGTACACAGAAGGTGCGGGACTGCAAGTGACCATGAGAGAAAGTGCGGAACCAGAGTTACATTGATTTTTAATGTCTTTCTCTCATTTCCAAAGCTTGATTTGGAGAGCTGAGGTCTGAGACTTGATTAGGAGGATAGTACAAGTGATGATAGACCCATACTGACTGCAAATAATCATGATGACGATATTTTTGTGTAACAGATTGCCCCCTAAAGTGCGTAGTCTGTAGTAGATGAGGATTTCTTATCATTTAGGAAGAGTGAAGTACTTTATCATTTCGAGGATCATCTTGTGGAGAACCCGGTTGGAACCTGTAAAAACATTCAATGCAAGATATATATATGAGATCATATCATCGCTGAGGTAGGCATTCCCATACTCAGATAAAAACTGACTAGAAACTAACTACTATTCTGATATAGGAATGATCTTGTAAAACATCACAAGTATAGACTCATGTGGACACAGTATGGACGCAACCATCTGTTTATGAATAGTCCATTATATAATGAATACAAAATTCCTCGCAGCCTGGATTGTGGAAACTAGATCAAGGGTCTTCATTTCTTATTCCCGAAACAGTACGATTCTATCCATGCGAATGAATGTGTTGATGTCGAACATGGTAGAAACCACTTGATTACCAATCGATGATGTAAACTGTTAACAAGTGTGGGAGAAACCACCAGTAATGTCAATGGCTCTCAAAGTACCCAGTACAGTCCATGAGATGTGAATAGATGTGTTGATGTCGAGCATGTCACAGAATCCTTTGATCGAAAGTCAGTGATGTAAACTATCGTCAAAGGCGAGAAACCTACCATTGATGCATGCAGATCTCAAGGTACTGATGATTCCTAGATCGTCTTTCTAGATAATGAGCTGATGTCGATAGAAAGCGATCCGTCGTAGGCAAGCCCACAACACGAAATCATAGATCAAGTTGAAGAAATTTAGTTGCAAAGACTGACTTAGGGATGGTTAAGATGAATGACAAATATTTTGCAAATGAATGGCTTATTGGCAGTGACCTCTTGAACACATAACGACACGACAGATGGTTTGGTGACAATTGACCCAAAGTTAATGCCCAGAAACCGGCTGAAGACTTTCAATGTGGTTTGATCAACTGTTAGGCAAAGGATTTCCCAACCCAGGTGAATAAAAGTGCCGTGTTCAAGAGTGGTTACAAAGTATGACAAACAGGCTCATTTCTCTCTCTTTTCCCCCACCATTTCTAGCAAGTACCTCTTTATTTTTGACAAGCTTGAGGAGGATAACATTTGCTTGATTATAAGCTCATCCTTCAGATGAGTCCAACTTAGTTTAAATTCGAACCCTAAGAAGGAGTGGTTCGTTCCTATTTGTAATTGAACAGGTCCTTTACTGTGAAATTTTAACGAGTCCAGTATAGGAGAAACTCGATGTTTTTCAATTTTAGAGAGTCTGAAAAAACTTAAGAAGACTCCAGAGTTAACCTTTTTCGTACATTTGTGTCTCCCAAGCCCGAAAAAGTATAAAATAATACTTGAGAGAACCGCTTGATCTTCTACGACCAAGGAGTACTTTTCGTCATTAGTGCCTTTGACCCGAAAAAGTAAAAAAGCGATCAATGACACGTCGTTTTATAACCAATATTGAATTTGAAACGACAAAAACCCGGCAATCCTTTCATGTTTTTACGGTCGGAAAAGAGCTATAAGTGGACCGTCTTTTAATTCCGTTTTAACGAGTTTAAAAGAAACACTCGGCAATCTTTTCATGTTTTTAGGAGTCAGAAAAGAGCTTAAAGATGACTCTACATGTTTTTCTGTTGAAAATGGTAGATTTCGCCTGAATAACCCTTTATTCTGTACAAAAACACAAACATTATTCATACCTGTTTGAAATGGGTAAAAACGTCGCAAAATACCTTTTCAAAGTGAAACATAAACAAACTTGCGATTTATTTACTCAAAAAACTTATAAAAAGGGCCTTTTCCAATTCATTTTTACCGTTTGAATTTGGGTGAGAAAATAGTGCTTTTGCTTAGAAAACTTCCCGTGAAGATTTCGGAAAATCCAACCGTCGGAATCGAGCGCCGTCTTCTCCAGGTAATCCTATTTTCGGGAAAAGTGTCTATTCAGAACGACCCTATCCCACCGGGTTGTGACAGAGACCTCAGAAACAAACAGGGAAAACTACTCTTGTATTCTCCTTTATGAACTATAAACGAAGATGAATAGAATGAACCAACCTGTGTCTTGCACTAGTCCTTTGATCCAATCTCTCGTCTCTTTGACAGCTTCCAGCTACCTGCTCCCTTACTTGCCCAGCATCACCAAGTTCCTGCAAGTTCACAGAAGAAAGAAACTACACAAAGACATGGATTTATGTTCATAAAAAGCTTAGGATCAGATTTAAGCTAAACATACAAATATAACAAACATCAGTGATATACAAGCATGTAGGAGAAACTCAAGTAGTTTTATTGATAAAACAAGAAGATCCAGGAGGAGTTGCAACCGATGATTCCTGATCCAGCATCAACCTCCCAGCCTAGAATCCCTTCTTCACCTCTAACAAAGCATAAATCACCCAATACTCTGATATCTATCACAAAACCAACAGCAATTCTCTGCAATGTACAAAATTCCAGCCAGGGAAAATTTTAAGAACCCCCCCTAAATTTAAAAATATAATAAATGGGCGAATCTCCATGGTATATAGGAAAAATAGAAGGCGATTTTATCAATAATATAATATGTATATATAATTTTTTGGCGAATCTCTCACCAGGCATGGCGAATATTTTACTCAATTCTAAAATCTTGTAAGATCTTGGCGAGTCTTTCACTAAATAATATAACTTTGTAAAGTCCTAGTGAATCTTAGCATAAGCTACATGCTGGTTTAATTCCCCCATTTAAATAGGCTACATTCCAGGTGAATACCATGTGCCATTTTGGTGAATACCATGGGTCAATACCATGTGCCATTTTTATTTTTATTAATTCTAATATTAGGTTTAATAATGGTTTTTTGCATGGTATTAATAACAATCTAGTCCATGATATTTGTCCCATAGTATTTTGGCCATAGGTTTCACCTAAATATAACCCATTTTTTGAGTGTTCGTAAATATAAGGTGACTTATGGAGTAAATATAAAAAAATGTTTTATTTGTTTACCATACCTCTCGTTTATTTATATTTTTACTAATTTACCATACCTCTTTTACAAATATGGTATTTGGCCCATAGGATTCACTTAAATAAAACCTCTTTCTTGAGCCTTCATAAATAGAACGAGGGTTATGGACTAAATATAAAAAGAGGTTTTATTTATTTACGATACGTCTAGTTTATTTATATTTTTATTTATTTACCATACCGTTTGAGTAAGTATAAAAAGATGTTTTATTTATTTACCATACCTCCACTTTACTTATATTTTTATTTGTTTACACCGTTACATGTATATAAGGTGACTTATGGAGTAAATATAAAAAATGTTTTATTTATTTACCATACCTCTTTTATAAATATGGTATTTGGCCCATAGGATTCACTTAAATAAAACCTATTCTTGAAAATGGGCGAATGGATTCACTTAAGTAAAACCTATTCTTGAAAATGGGCGAATGGAAGGTTGTAAGTCCTAATTTCAAGGGCTAAATTTAACTTTTTTACCCTCTCCCTTAAAATAAGGTGGGCTATTTGAGGTGATTTGTAAAAATGTACTATGATACAAAATATTTGCCCACTAAAAATTTAAAACCCCTTAATTTCGCCAAAGGGCGAACATTCGCCCCTAAAATTATCCTTGATTCCAGCCCCTGGATCTCTTGGTGAGGGATCCATATATAGATGTATGCAAAGAGGATGAGTCAGCTCATGAATTGATTAGTGGCTTCTCTCTGTCAGTTCTTGCTTCCACTTGGAGACTGAGAGCCTCTTACTCATCACTGGTCGAATTCAGTGAGGCAAGTGTCATTGGAGAAGATTCTGGAAGCTTCCATTGTCTCTCCACCTCGTGGAATGACTCTGCCACTTGTCATTTCCCGCTCAACGCACCCTGGTAGTGCATTCAAGTGCGTTGCAATGCACCTAGCCAGTGTATTTGGGTGCTTTGCAACGCAGTCAGCTAGTGGAGCACTTGAAATGATCTTGTTTCGACTAGTTTTGAGCAGTTTCTGGTGGAGAACTTCTGGGAGAAGCTGTAATTTGTTGACCTTGTTTCTTTAGGAGCTGGAACAACACCTTTAGGGACTTAGGATCCTTTGGTTTATGGAAATTTCATGCTTATAGCTGTAAGGAACAAAAATGTATATAACAGTTGCCCCCTAAAGTATGAGGCCGTTTATCGGGTGAAATGCTTTATTAGGAGGATCCGAAGTTCTTCTAATGTTGGGGAGGAGACCTGTAATAAGATACAATACAATACATTATCTTCATACTGTTTTCATGATCTGGTTGAGGCGGGCATTCCCATGCTCATCTTTATAAATTCATTTTCATGTACATAGGACAGACAATCTTCTGATGGTAGACTGATGATTCTGACGAAGTCATCATCCTTTTGGTAGGATGATTATCTGTGCTGCAATGCTGTACATTTCAATGTCTTTATTTTTCCTAAATATATATCGCAGCCTGGATGGATGAAACTAGATCCGGGGTCTTCAATCTCGTCCGATCTTCACTCTAAGTACAAGTCGATCCATGTGAGAAATGTTTTGAAGTCGAACATGGAAAGACATCGCTTGATTACCAGTCAATGATGTAAACTGTTAACAAGCGCGAGAGGAATCACCGATAATGATAATGACCCTCAAGGTACTGCAGTACAATTCATGTGGTGTGAATAAAGGACTTGGTGTCGAACACCACGCAAAATCTTTCGGTCGAAGGTCATTGATGTATACCTGTCACCGGAAGTGAGAAACTTGTCATTGAGGCATGCAAGCTTCAAAGTACTGAAGGGGTGTTCCTAGATCAACTTCTTGGATAATAAGCTGATGTCGACAAGAAGCGATCCGTCAAAGGAGGGCCTTAATGAATCCCACATCAATGACACGGAACGGAGTAAATGATTTTGATGGAGGTGAAAACGATCTGGTGATATATGGTTCAGGGTGGCGGTCATGAAAGAATGAAGTATAATGTATGGTAGTGGATGGGACACGGGTGACTTCTCTGGATGACTTCTCTTGAACATGTCGACGACACTTATGTGATGGATCGGTAGCATTTGCCCCAAATGTGGATGGTATGGCGTGACCATGGTGATGTAACCGGTGAATGAAACAACCCAGCCCGACTCTGGCACAGAGTGGAAGTGTCATGTTCAAGAGCGACTTGCTACCAATAAAGTTTCTTTGAGTTTTCTTCCCAATTTTTCCCCAGTCATTGCTGACTAGTACCTCTTTATTTTTGTCAAGCTTGAGGAGGATAACATATGCTTGTTCTATAATTTGCCCTTCGGGCAAACCCATCGCTATGTTTTAACGAGCCTAGCGATAGTGAAACTCGTTCTCGTCTAAAGACAAGTTTGTCGCTATTAATTCTTTTTAACGAGTTTAACGACAAAGATAACTCGGTCCTTTTCATTTTTAGAGAGTCTGAAAAGGTACGTAAAGATAACTGCAGAATTCCTTTTTCGTCATCTAATCCCTTAAGTCTGAAAAAGTATAAAACAATACAGAAGGGATGAATTTTCGATAGTTTTAACGAGCCGAACAAAACAAGCGCTCGATCTTTTTGTGCAATAATCCCTTAGGTCCAAAAAAGATTAAAATCTAGAGGAGGGATAGCACTTCCAGTCACTTTAACGAGCTGGAAGGCCAAAACTCGGCAATCTTTTCATATTTTACGAGTCAGATGAAAAGAGCTTAAAGAAGACTCGTCTTTTGAGGAACGAGTGATAAAATGGGTAGCAGCTGATTCCAGGTACGGTTTGGAATTTTCCAATCATGGCAGTGTCACAAGGATGGCTGGTGAAATCACTCTTCGCAGCTGTTCCTCAAAATGGGTAAACAATCAAATGGAGGTGAATGATCAGCCAATGGAAAAGTGGAGGTGACGGTGCAAACACGACCAAGGCTTTAATGGCTGAAAATGCTTCATTCACGGTGGTTATTTACCGGAGGATAGTTCATTTTTTAACGAGCTTAAATGCGGGTGGAAACATTTGCTCGATATTATGTTTATTTTTTAACGAGCTTGAACTATGCGCTAAAACTGCCCGATTAATTGGTCTTGTTTTGATTTTTACCATAGATAGCTTTGTCCTTCCAAAGATAGTACTGCATTTTTTCAACTGCTTCATCAAACTAGTTAGAAATGAACAATATTTGCTTTGAAAATGAGATTAAAACGCTAATACTTTACTTCAAACTACGTAAAAGTAATTAAAAAGTGTTTTTTACCTCTCATTTTACCATTTCATTTGAACTTGGTCTGTTGGAGCTTTGGAGGTGTTTTCCCCCTCGATTTTCATCAGCTGATTTCGGGAGATTCTGTGGACGATTCTCGGTGCCGTCTGGACCAGGTAGGAGCTAAACCCGAGCTCTTTCATTTCATGGTTTCCTTTTTGCATTCTGTGCTTTATTCCCTGCTTTTCTAAGCCCCTGGGGTTTGATGGGTTCGTTCTGCCTCAACGCACCTAGTACACATCGAAACCTGTGTTGAATGTTGGCCTGTATGAAGGCAGTTTGACATTCAACGCACCTGTAACACTGCTGCAGGTGCGTTGGGCGCAGAAAGGAAAGTTGTTGCACAGTTTTTTATGGAATTTTTTACCTGTTTCTCATCAAAATCAGGATCTAATCTCCTCTCTTGTTGGTTTTTGCAGAGATATTGGAGCAAAATGACCCTTACATGGCAAGAACGAGAACATGAAGAAGAGGACATGATTGCCCTACATGATCCTGTTACAGTGAACGCACTGCGGAACTGTGGCTTGCTGAAGTTCTTCCGCATCTCTAGCATGAGACAACAGATTAACTTGCTGAAGTATTTGCTTGACTCTTGGGATCCTATCAACCAGGTTTTCTAGATTAGGGGAAAATCTATCCCCTTGACTGCAGTAGACATCTATTTCTTGACTGGCTTGTCGAGGCGGGGTGCCCCCATCTTTTTGTCAGGTTCGGCCTAAGGAGGCGATTCTGTGAGAGATTATGTCCGTCAGTATTGCAGGGAAGGATCTCAGCCGAGTAAAGACGGCAAGATCATCATCCGTGATGTCACTGATAGGTCCCTTAGGACTATCCTATTTACTTTTGGTAGGATGGCTGGTAGCACGTCTCTTCATGTAGCCAACAGATCCTATATGCAGCATGCCTTGGAATGCCTCCAACCGAAGGTGTTCAACTGGTGCGACGCAGTACTTCTTGTAATGAAAGAACAGTTGACCAAGATAAAGAACGGGAAGTTGAAGAACTTTGGGTTCAGTTCTATTTTGACCGCCTTTGCCTTGGATAAGATACCACTGATGCAGCCGTAGTACATTGCACTCGACTTACCTTCTCCTACTGAACCACGCATGTAGAGATGGGTTGACCATATGTCTAGGCATGCTGGTCAATCTCAGATTTCATTTTCTGATACCTTCTTCAGTTGGTTTGATCGTCAGGAGATGGTCTATTCCGAGTATCCATATGCCGGCATGGACTTCCGGGGTGATCCAGATTTGGTACTGCCGGATGGCGAGCAGTGGGGTGCTATTGGTAAAATCTCTGACCATATTGCTGTTTACTGTCTTTGTTTATAATGTCCTTGTGCTTTGTTCTATCAAGACTCTAATCAAACTCATGTGTACATGCAGATGTTGGTCCTGTTCATCCAGTAGTTCGCCTGAGAGTACCAGCTGTTGCCCCAGCTAGAGAGGCTGCCGGAAGGGTTATTCTTCGCGACCTTGATGTGGCCGAGACTCTTACAGCTGTGCAGGAGCAGGTTGAGAGCCTTACTCTCGGTATTCCAGACGTGAGGATCGACAAGCTACCTTTGCAGTTACAGCGACATACTACTGGTGTGCCCAGACGATGGACTCGTCTCTTACGCATGATCGCACAGGTTGTGACTTGCTATCACGAGCATCATTAGACTAGGGTGCCCCCTAGCATTTTGAGTTTTAGGTCGTGTGACCGATTTTGTCTTGGTTACAGAACATTATGCGTAAACCATAAACAACTATATATGTATTTTTGATTTTCGGAGTTTTATTCTGGTTGAGTTATGTGATCCACATGTAAAACATTGATGGTGTGTTTCTTTTTATAAATGTTGCAAATGTCTATCTAACACATAGTTCGCTAATGAGTTAGTTAATGTGTTTAAGTTTCTGGAAATATGCTGGTATTGAATAAGATCAAATTGTCTTTCCAAAATCTTAACCCTTAGGAACATGCGATAAATAGCTGGGTTTCGGACGGAATATATACCATTGAGTTGCAGTATTACGAGCTGTGAGTCTAGCCTGACGATTAGCCGGCGTATACCATGAGTGATGGCATCAGAGAGAAGTTCTATCAACGCGCTATATTCAGTGATATTGTTTGTTGATCGACCAATACATACACCTCTAAAACTTACTAACTCGCCGCTTGGATCAAAAATGGCCCAGGCTGCGGAGGATAGGTTCCGCGAACTACGACTTGCTCTGTCGGCATATCCAACACATGGTTCCAATGGGTTTGACGTCTGCAATAAATGTAAAAAAGGTGGATTACTCGACCAAAACAAACACTCTTAGCGAAAACAAAAATATAACAAAAGCACATTGGTTACTACTAGGCGTAGTAACGCTTGAGGTACAACCCATTACGAGGTTGCGCCAGTGGAATCCCGTTGTAATCCATCAACTCGTAGGCTCCTTTCGCTAACACTCGTTTAACAATATAGGGGCCCATCCATAAAGAGTTAAATTTACCTGCTCCCAATTTATCGGATTCTTGGTCGTAAAGCAAGACCAAGTCACCTTCCGAGAAGACACGGGGTTTGACATTTTTGTCGAACTGCGCCTTGACTCGTTTCTTATGGGTTTCATTAGCCAACGCGGCCTCATGACGGGTTTCATCCAACTGGATTAATTCCAAGAAACGAGCTTCTTCTCCTGAAGTTCCGGGGAGGAGATCGATTGCGAGTTTGAGAGACGAGATTTCACACTGGACTGGTAAGACTGCTTCCAGGCCATATACCAGTTGGAAGGGTGTGAACCTGGTTGCATTCCTTACCGATGTTCGGTAAGCCCACAAAGCTGAGTATAGGATTAGGTGCCATCTTGTTTTGTGAACTCCGATCATCCTTTGCAGCATGCGCTTCAGGACCTTGTTGATCGCTTCAACTTGTCCGTTGGCCTGTGGATAATATGGAGTAGAGCTGTCGTGAGATAGCCCTAGTTTGGCAGCTAATTCAACCATCATGTGATTGAGAAAATGCGATCCATGATCTGTGACTATAGCCTGTGGTACGCCGAATCTGGCGACTACATGATTGAAAAAGAAAAGGGCAGCTGTTTCACCAGTATTATCTAATAGGCATCGCCTCGGCCCATTTGGTAAAATAGTCAACTGCGACTATAATATACCCATGCCCCCCGGTCGAGGTGGGGTTACATGTCATGAAATCGATGCCCCATTTGGCGAATGGCCCAATAGCAACTATTGGCTGTAAAGGTGCGGGTGGTCTTCTGGTTTTGCTATCAAAAATTTGACAAGCATGGCAACTTCTGACTGCGGTTATGCAATCTTTGAACATGGTTGGCCAAAAGTATCCTGCTCGTAAGATTTTTTGTGCTGTAGCATATCCAGATTGATGCCCCCCACATGCGCCTGAATGACACTCATTCAGGGCTTTTTCGGCTTCCTCATGGGTGAGGCACCTCCTCAGAACTGTATCAATACCACGACGGTAAAGTGTATCACCGACGATCATGTAGTCTTTTTCTCGGTATCGAATACGTTTTTGTTCAGAGTGAGAGGTATTCGGCCTGAATTTTTGGGTTTGGAGATAAATGATTATATCTCCATACCACTCATTGCTTGCAGATATCAGAAACAAACTTTCATCCACGATTGACTCTTCGGATGTTTCATCGTTGGACGACGATGGGAGATCGCATAATAATTCTGCGAAAACTAGAGCTTTCTTTGACTTGGATTTTACAAATTCCAGATCAAACTCTTGAAGGATTGCTATCCATTTTGAATATTTTCCCCCCAGCAACTGTCGCGACAATATATAAGTCATGGGGTTGCAATTTGACAGAATGGTAGTTTTCCGAAAGAGGACGTAGTGTTGAAATCTTTGTATCGCTTGAACCACTGCAAGCGCTAGTTTTTCAACATAAGAATTTTTTCTTTCTGTATCATTTAAGTTCTTACTTAAATAATAAATAGGATGTTCTATCCCATCGACTTCTTGAACTAAAACCATTGCGATGGTCGTATCTACTGCAGCCAGATACAGGTTAAAGTTTCTTTGATAATCAGGGGCATACATTAATGATGCTTTCATTAGGGAATCTTTTAAAGCATCAAAGGAAGCTTGCGCGACCTGATCCCAGTTAAAGGGTACCCCTTTTTTTCAAAAGATGTGTATAACCTTTAGCAAGTTCGGCGTAATTTGGAATGAACCTCCTCAGAAAGTTTGCTTTTGTTGTAGGGAAAAGTATCCGACTCGGATGACCCTATCCCACTCTAAGGGTGATAGTACCTCAGCAACAACTGTAAACAAAACTACTTAAGGTTTACTTCTTTATGAAAGCAAGAGAGAATGAAGAAATGCACTAACCGTTGCCTTGCACTTAATATTTGCTCCAATCTCTTCTCTTTGCTGCTTGCTCCTAGCTCTTTGTTCTTTTGCTGGCCTAACTACAATGAGATCCTGCAAAATAACAAAGAAGGAAACTACAAGAAGCATGCATTCATAACTGATTCAAGGATTAGCATAAATCAAATATACAATCATCACAATACATCATTGAAACAAATGCATATAGAAGAACCTTAATAGCTTTTATTAATGGAAGAAGTAAAGTTCTGAGAAGGTTACAACCATTGAAGGCCCCAATCCAGCAACACCTCCCAGCAGAAAGAATTTCTCCTCTTCACCTCCTTCAAGCAATCACCCAATAGTTCTATAGTGAAACCAACAGCATATCATTACTTTGCACAGAATTCCAGCCTCCTGAGCTCATAGGAGAGAGCTCAATATATAGATGAATTGAGAAAGGATGAGTCAGCTTGCAACTGATGTGTAGCTGCCTTGTGTCCTCTCTCTCTTCAGTTGATCTTCAGTTCTTGAGTCCACTTGGAGAACCTTGCTTCCACTTGGAGAAACAGAGCCTCTGACTCATCACAAGGCGAAATCCCTGATCCAAGTGTCATTTTTGGAAGATTCCAGAGCAATGACTCAGTGTGCCACTTGTCCCATCTCGCTCAGCGCAGGTGGCCTTTGTTCTACCTGCTTTGCAACGCAGGTACACCATGGAGGAGTTGAGTTTCAGCGCAGAAGCCTAGTGGAGCACCTGCTTTGATTTCAGGATTGCTTGTTTTTGAGTGTTTTCAGGTGGAGAACTGATCTGAGAGCTGTTGGTTTGCTGACCTTGTTCCTCTAGGGGTAGGAACATCATGTTTAGGGACTTTGGATCCCTTGGATTATTGACAATTCATGCCTGATGCTGCAAGGCACAAAATTGTCTATAACAGATGCCCCCTAAAGTATGAGGTTGTTTATCGGGTGAAATGCTTTATTAGGAGGATCCGAAGTTCATTCAATCTGCTGAGAAGTGTCCTGTAATAAGATACAATACAATACATTATTTTTCATACTTTTTCATGATCTAGCTGAGGCGGGCATTCCCATGCTCAGCTTTATAAATTCAATTTTGGTACATAGAACAGACGATCGTCTGATGGTAGACTGATAATTCTCTGCTGAAATTATCATCCTTTGAGAAGGATGATCATCTGTTGCAATGATGTACACATCAAATGTCTTTATATCCTGAATATATATCGCAGCCCAGATGGATGAAACTAGATCCGGGGTCTTCAATCTCTTCCGATCTTCACTCGATGTACAAGTCGATCCATGTGAGAATTTCTTGAAGTCGAACATGGAAAGACATCGCTTGATTACCGGTCAATGATGTAAACCGTTAACAAGCGCGAGAGGAATCACCGATAAGGATGATGACCCTCAAGGTACAGCAGTACAATTCACATGGTGGGAATAAAGGACTTGGTGTCGACCACCATGCAAAATCTTCTGGTCAAAGGTCATTGATGTATACCTGTCACCGGAAGTGAGAAACTTGCCATTGAGGCATGCAAGCTTCAAAGTACTGAAGGGGTTGTTCCTAGATCAACTCCTTGGATAATGAGCTGATGTCAACAAGGAGTGATCTGTCAAAGGAGGGCCTTAATGAATCCCACATCAGTGACACGGAACGGAGCTAGTGATTGTGATGAGGTGAAAACAAACTGTGATGTATGATTCAGGGTGGCGGTCATGAAATGGATGAAGGACAATGTATGGCAGTGGATGGGACACGGTTGACTCTTTGCAGAACAACATCTCTTGAACATATAATGACACTGATGTGATGGATTGGTAGCATTACCCCAAATGTGGATGGTGTGGCGAGGACCATGGCGATGAGACCGGTGAATGAAACAACCCAACCCGATGTGATACGGAGGATAAAGTGTCATGTTCAAGAGTGACTTGCTACCATTAAAGCTGTGAGGTTCTCCCAATTTTTCCCCAGTCATTGCTGACCAGTACCTCTTTATTTTTGTCAAGCTTGAGGAGGATAACATATGCTTGTTCTATAACCTGCCCTTCGGGCAAGCCCATCGCTATGTTTTAACGAGCCTAGCGATAGGGAAACTCGTTCTCGTCTAAAGACAAGTTTGTCGCTATTTAATGAATTTAACGAGTCTAACGACAAGGATAACTTGGTCCTTTTCATTTTTAGAGAGTCTGAAAAGGTACATAAAGTCAACTCCAAAATTCCTTTTTCGTCATCTAATCCCTTAAGTCCGAAAAAGTATAAAACAATACAGAAGGGATGAATTTTTGATTGCTTTAACGAGCTGAACAAAACAAGCGCTCGATCTTTTTGTGCAATAATCCCTCAGGTCCAAAAAGATTAAAATCTAGAGGAGGGATAGCTCTTCCAGTTGCTTTAACGAGATGGAAGGCCAAAACTCGGCAAACTTTTCATCTTTTATGAGTCAGTGAAAAGAGCTCAAAGAAGACTCGTCTTTTGAGGAACGAGTGATGAACAGGGCAGCAGCAGATTGCAGGTACAGGTTGGAATATTCCAATCACGACAGTGTCACAAGGATGGCTTAGTGAAATCACTCTTCGCAGCTGTTCCTCAAAATGGGTAAACAAACATATGGAGATGAACGATTGGCCAAATGAACGGATGGAGGTGAGACTGCAAGAACACGACCAAGGGCTTTAATATGGCTGTCAAAGGTTACATTTACCAAGGTTATTTACCGGTTCATTTTTTCTGGGTGAGCTTGAACTCTAGGGGAAGATTGCTCACAACTTATGTTTATTTTTTAACGAGCATGAACTGTGTGCTAAAACTGCTTGGATCTTGCGTTTATTTTTTAACGAGCATGAACTGTGTGCTAAAACTGCTCGAATCTTGCGTTTATTTTTTAACGAGCATGAACTGCTAAAACTGCTCGATTGATAAGTTTGCATGCCCCCAACATAATAATGCAAATCGAGGTGTATGCCCCCCCAAGCTTCATTGCATTCAACTTGTTGGTTGGAATGAAGGGTCACCTCGGTGATTTGTTTCATTTTTTAATGAGGTTGACGCAAGATAGGAACTATCCTCGACTCTTCATTTTTTAACGAGGTTGACCTGAGATAGGAACTATCCTCGACTCTTTAGATCCATTAAAAATAGAAGGCTTCATATTCCACTGCACCCATTTCCGCTAGATTACTCGGCGGTGGTGGGGCAAAAGTACCCATTGAAGTAGGGCCTTTTAAGAAAATTACCCCGATGTTTCGGAGAGAATGATTGCCTTCATGAATCATTGGAATGCTTCCCGTGGTGAATAGCGGCATAACTTCTGTCGAAGTTGTCATCGAACTGCCTGATCGATCTTTTTCCTGGCTATATAGCAATTGCGGATTCCCGTAATTTTTGTTCATTGTTGAAGTTAAAGCATTTTTTGGTTGCTTAGCACTTGACAACATCAAAACTTGGCACCCGGAAGTGTTTCCACTATCAACCAGATTTTGACTTGGATCGGGAAATGGATCAGTTAACACAGCTGGAGTATGCGAATTCTTCAAGAATCTTTTAAACTCAGCTTTGTACAGACAATCTGTTGTCCAGTGATCCTCGTCACATATGTGACACCCAGAAGGGGGTTTCCCTTCTCCGAAGGGAGTTCTTCGGGGAGATGTCTCTCCTCGTTCTTTCTTCTTCCCTTTGTTTTGTCTCTTCTTGCTTCCTGGTTGATTGGTTTCTTTGCCTTTATCTGTCGATACGGCATTTACTTCCGAAGCAAGAATTTCCTCATGCGCATTTTGATTCGAATCCTTACGGGCCTTCTTTTGATTGGCCCTTTTTGGATTCGTGTTTGCCGTGCCAATCACGCCATCGCCGGCATGAGAGTCACTATTTGATTTAGGAGGAGGAGGGATTGAAAACTCTGGTCTAGGGGCGTCTGGTATTTTGTCATAGAGCGTGCCGGACTGAGTATATACTAAGTCCAAATATTGCGCACGAGCAATAACCTGCTCTTCTGTTACGACTCCCCCCTTCGCCACATCTTCTGTTATGGCCGGAAGTAACGACTTTATAAACCACTCAGCTAAAAGCTGATCAGGAACGTATGTTTTAACCATTCTTCGTCGACGTCGCCATTCATGTATATGATCTGATATATGAGTTGCGGTTGTCTGCTTGAAGTTGGTCAATATCTCTGTTCCCATTTCATACCTTATTGGTAATTGAAAGTGGGTTAAGAATGTTGTGGCAAGGGAGTTAAAATTGTCGAACGAAGCTCTTGGCAATTCTATATACCATTTCGCCGCTGGACCTGTCAATGTCCTCTGAAAGAGGCGAAGCCTTATCGAATCATCATTTAAAGTGTTCGACGAACACCATAGATGAAATGTCATCACATGATTCGACGGGTCTTCACCTGGATTTCCATTGAATTTAGGAATGTCGGATGGAAGTTTGTGCGGGATCACTGGCCACCATGGGGCGTAAGCAATTGGATCATTGGTTAACCGATGTAAATCAGGCAACTCTAAAGTCGCCACGAATGGTAACTGTTGATTCAAGTTAGGGGAAGCGTAACCAGGGTACGATGGTATTGCCTGAACAGTTGGTCTTTGCATACCAGCATAATGGAGTTGATGTTGGTATGATTGATACGGTTGATGGACTTGACCACTATAAAGTGGTTGATTTTGACCATTTTGGATATATGGTTGTCCAGTATTCGCAAAGATTTGCTGTTCAGAACCTTGGTACACTTGTTGGAATTGTGGCTGTTGGTATTGCACTATCCACGGTTGCGATACCATGGGTTGTTGTGCTACACTAACCATTGGACCAAGATGTGGGGTAATTGTACCCGATTGTACTTGTGTCGCCCCACCAGTAGGCGATTGTGGTTGGGTCGCAGGGTCAAGGGGCTGTTGCATGAGAACCTGAGAAATCTGAGGTTGACATACAACAGGCATCGTTTGAACTTGCGACACGGTTACAATAGCCGGCGTAGTTGGGATGTTCGTCACAGGTACACACTGTTGCATAGAATATACAACTCTTGGTGGTTGGGATAGCATAGGTACCCAACTACTTGTTGCAATTCCACCATAACTTGAATAAGGTTGAGAACTCCCGTATGGGTACCCTCCCGGAGGGGGTAATGAAAGGGCATACTGCCCCCCATACGGTGGTAATCCAGAACTCAAGGCAATTGATTGTCCTGGAGGACTGGATGGCCTAAATTGATTCCCAAAAGGGTCAATTTGATGAGTCTCACCATAAGAGTTACCAGACATTACTCCGGAACAAACAGGAACAGACCATACTGCCGAGATAGTCCCTTGGTGGACTCCTTCTAGCGATTGAGAGCTAGTTGGGACAGATGGCATGCCGGCGAACATTGTTGGATTTGCAGCAGGTAATTCTGCCGTCGCCGTGTCATTCGACACAGTCCTAGATGTCGACGGTTGTTCAGACATTTTGAGTCTATCCAATTGATTGCCTAGTGATTCTACAGGAACTTCCACTGGTGATGGACAAACTTCTGTTGTAGCAGGAAATAGAGTGACCCCTACTCCAAAATGAGTTGGAGTGGATACTTGCGGTTCCTCTATAATTTCCTCTATCGTAATCAGACCAGGTGGAAGAGGAAGACCATCAGGTCCGTAAAAGATTTCCGGTGCCGAAGAAGGGGTTGTATCGACAACGACAGATGTTTGAGGAACAAAACTCTCTGGACCGGTTACAGATGGAACTGGTTCAGTTATACAAGTATTTGCCCCCAGACTAGGATCAGTATTACTGTCCTTCTGTGGCGGTTGAACTTCTTTTATAGAGGCAGGGTTTCCGGAAATGTTTGGAGTAACCAGAATCTCAGATGTTGTTGGAACACTTGTTCTAACTTTTAAAGGAGATTTTGAACTGGTTTGACGAGCTCGCTTTGCCCGGACTGTTTTCGACTCCGGAGACAAAGACGGTTGACTCGCAAGCCTCCGCGAATGATGGATATTCAATTGACTTTCTTCCACGATTGCGGATTACTCGATCAACTAAAATATAAAGGGGAAAATTTGCGTTTCCGATTTGAGTGAATTTTATTAGACGCTTTTAGACATAACTTTGCTTTTTCATGTTTTAAGAGTCGAGAAAAAGCTAAAGATGACTCTAGTCTCCTTCGATGTATTAACGAGCCCGAAGTGACAAATGCTCGGTTGGACTTTTTCAGTTATAGAGTTTGAAAAAGGCCAAAAGAAACTGCTCTGGAGATCTAGGCAGAGGGTGTGCCAAACCTTTCGCAAAACCACGGAATACGTTTTACGGTACGTGTGGTCAATCTTCGTGAATGCTGTGTTCACTGCATTGCGATCAGTAGGGCGGCCGACACGGCTTCCTAAGGATAAAGGATATATGCCTATAGGGGTCTCCCAATATATACTCGACGGTACGTGGGAGCACAAGTCCGTATTAGTGCCACCGACTCTCAGGAGGAATCACCCACCTTCTTCGAGATCGACAGTCACTACGTTTAACGACGCCGGAACACGTCTCTAGCTTAGACCTCTATGTGTTTGCGTTATGTTTCAATGCGTTGTTAGGTTCATTCAGTATATTTTAAGTTGATCTTTTTAAAGTTTGCCTTTAAGGATCACCACGAGATGTATATGACAAATTCTTGAATGCAGCCTAAGATGAGAAGCAAGCTTTTTCAAATCTTTTTGACTGATGAAAATCTTAACTGCTGAGGGAGAAGAAAGGCATATCTTTTCACACAGTTCATACAGCACAAACTAATGCACTTTCTCCTAAATCATCATGCAAACTTTTTCAAATGCAAAATGCACAATGCATGTATTTTCTTTTCCCTTTCTTAATGTTGATGTATTACAAAAAGAAAGTTGTTATTTAACTTTGATTTCGATTTAAAGCGAAAACAAACAAGCTTGTCCAAAATCAAAAGACACCTTAAGATTTACTTGTTTAATCACTAGAAATACATGAAATCAAACCATAATGACGAAAGTAAAAAGACTAATCAGCTATGGACAGCAAACAGGCTAACTCTTTAGACCAGCAAAATGCCTAACACAGGTTTAGATCTAAGAGGCCAAAGCAAGACTAGTTTACTCTTCGTTATGGGAAATTGTAAATGATGTAAGAAATACAAAAGAACAAGTACAATTTCGTTATATAACAGAGGCGGAATGATGGCAAGTAAGGTTGGTTTCAGAACAGGTACAAGACTGGTAACTGGCTGCAAAATCTATAGTGAAAACAGGCAAGAAAAAGGGAGAAAACCCCAAATGCACAAGGCAAAATTGGGCCAACGCAGATGCTGCACAGCCAGTCTAGCTCTCAGCGCAGGTAGCCCCTTCGGGACCTGCGTTGCAAAGCAGGTAGCCTGTGTACTACCTGCTTTGGAAAACGAAAGTTGCGTTTTCTCAGTTTCCGGGTCACAATTTTCTCAAAAATTCACAGTTTTTGCTCAAATAAGAAGCTATCAGTCAAGCACACACTAAGGGATGACAAGGAAGATGAAAAGCTATCACTAAGAGCTTACAAGGATCCTTGTAGATCAGCTCTTCAAATCATGAACATGCTCAAAAATGAGCTAGAGTAGCTGCCCTCTACTTCGCTTTTGATATAGTCAAAAGCTTTTCGATTTGGTACTATTTTGTTCAGGAAATGAATAGCAAAATACTACAAACAATCAAACAGATACGTTCCCCAGCGGAGTCGCCAGTTTGTTGTAGGGAAAAGTATCCGACTCGGATGACCCTATCCCACTCTAAGGGTGATAGTACCTCAGCAACAACTGTAAACAAAACTACTTAAGGTTTACTTCTTTATGAAAGCAAGAGAGAATGAAGAAATGCACTAACCGTTGCCTTGCGCTTAATATTTGCTCCAATCTCTTCTCTTTGTTGCTTGCTCCTAGCTCTTTGCTCTTTTGCTGGCCTAGCTACAATGAGATCCTGCAAAATAACAAAGAAGGAAACTACAAGAAGCATGCATTCATAACTGATTCAAGGATTAGCATAAATCAAATATACAATCATCACAATACATCATTGAAACAAATGCATATAGAAGAACCTCAATAGCTTTTATTAATGGAAGAAGTAAAGTTCTGAGAAGGTTACAACCATTGAAGGCCCCAATCCAGCAACACCTCCCAGCAGAAAGAATTTCTCCTCTTCACCTCCTTCAAGCAATCACCCAATAGTTCTATAGTGAAACCAACAGCATATCATTACTTTGCACAGAATTCCAGCCTCCTGAGCTCATAGGAGAGAGCTCAATATATAGATGAATTGAGAAAGGATGAGTCAGCTTGCAACTGATGTGTAGCTGCCTTGTGTCCTCTCTCTCTTCAGTTGATCTTCAGTTCTTGAGTCCACTTGGAGAACCTTGCTTCCACTTGGAGAAACAGAGCCTCTGACTCATCACAAGGCGAAATCCCTGATCCAAGTGTCATTTTTGGAAGATTCCAGAGCAATGACTCAGTGTGCCACTTGTCCCATCTCGCTCAGCGCAGGTGGCCTTTGTTCTACCTGCTTTGCAACGCAGGTACACCATGGAGGAGTTGAGTTTCAGCGCAGAAGCCTAGTGGAGCACCTGCTTTGATTTCAGGATTGCTTATTTTTGAGTGTTTTCAGGTGGAGAACTGATCTGAGAGCTGTTGGTTTGCTGACCTTGTTCCTCTAGGGGTAGGAACATCATGTTTAGGGACTTTGGATTCCTTGGATTATTGACAATTCATGCCTGATGCTGCAAGGCACAAAATTGTCTATAACAGCTTTCCCTTGGAGTTTCTGAATCTGAAGCAAATTCGAAGGTGGAGGAAAATTTATGATTGCCTGGACCTTATAAGGGTTGAGACGAATCCCGTCCTTGGAGACTACAAAGCCAAGTAAACAACCAGAACTGACGCAAAATACACATTTGTGCGGATTGAGTCGTATCTTCTAGTGTCGGCAACGTAGAAATATCGGTCTTAAATGCTGCGGATGATCAGTCCACTTTCGCGAATGATCCGGAAGGTCGTCGAGATAAGGTTGAACGATGCTTTTGATGTCATGGAAGGCATAATTCATTTCCCTCTGAAACGTCGCCCCCGCGTTCTTTAAACCAAAGGGTAATTTTCGATATGCGAATGTGCCCCACGAACAAATGAATGCAGTCTTTGACTGGTCCTGTGGGCGGATATTTATTTGATTATACCCGAAGAATCCATCCATGAATGAGAAGAGTTCACATCCAGCGCATTCATCAATTATCTGGTCAATGAAGGGTGTAGGGTAGTTGTCTTTTGGACAAGCTTGATTTACATCCCTATAATCGACGCACACTCTAATTGTCCCTTGTTTTTTCATAACCGGGACAATATTCGATACCCAATCGGTTAGCGGAACCGGGTAGATGAAACCAACATGGAGGAGTTTTTCAACTTCTGCCTTAATGGCAGCAACTTTCTTGGGGTGCACCTGCCTCAGCCGTTGCCGTACCGGTTTAACATCTGGATACATCTTAATTTCGTGTTCAACGATACTCGAGTCGATGCCTGGCATTTCACTGTATGACCAAGCAAAGACATCTCTGAATTCGCGAAAGAGAGCATTATATATTTCCAGTTCTGAAGGAGAACAACATTTACCGACATAAATATTCTCTACAACATCTGTTTTGGTCGAGATATTTATGGCTATAGTCTCTTCAATATTGGATAAGTTTCGCTCGGAATCCACCGTATTTACAGTATTTGATAGAAAATCAAGTACTGAAGGATGGTAGAGGTCATTTTGAGTATCTTCTTCGTAATTTGGAAGAAGAGAACGATGGTGGGAATCATTCCATGGTGCTCCTTCAACTACCATAGCTTGGAGAATTGCTTCGTCGGTGTCATGCACTTGCGACCAAGGATTTGAAGGGGTACCATATTCTCTAGACCTATCCATCCAAACGCTTGATGAGCGTTGATTTGGGTTTGCCTCCCATGCCAGAAACATTGATTGCTATAATATTTCTATTGGGCTTGGGGGAAAAACCATCGCATGATCCATGTTTATATCGTTTTCTGAAATCTTTGTGGAAGATATCATGTTGCAGGCTCCTATCGACGCTACTTCCGCCAGATTGATTGGAGGTGGAAGAGCGAAAGTTCCCATTAGTATAGGATCTTTTAGTAGGCCTATCCCGATATTTTGAAGCGAATGGGGGCTTCCATGGATCATGGGAATGCTTCCCATAACTTGTGAACCATTGGGGAGGAAGTTTTGTTGGTCGACGATTGTAATCCCTCCCTGAAAGGGAAATGCAATCTTTCTAAAATATGTCGACACAACAACTGCCATTGCATATATCCATGGTCGTCCTAGTAGGATGTTGTAATCAAGATTCCCATCGATGACTTGAACATCTATTTCTACTGTTTTCCCTCCTAGTTCAACTTTCAAGTTATTTAGGATACCGTATGGGGTATATGTCCTTCCGTCGATTGCTTTTAATGTTGTCGCAGATCGTGACAAGGTTGGAGATCCTAAAGTTTTCCAGCAACTCATCGACATAATACATGTAGATGCTCCCTCATCAATAATCGTTCGGTGAACAGTTTTGTTGAGGGCTTTCACTTGAACAAGGAAAGCTAATTGAGCTGGTAACTGAGGATCGTACCCTTTGTGGTCGAAGGATACAAGATTGGAATCCTTTGGATCAATCCCACAAATGGCCGATAACAAAGCCTGCCTTTGGGATGGGCAGTTTTGTAGTACTTCAAGAGTCAACATAGCGGATGGCGATTGGGCCAAATCTTCCATTATGTTATAATGCTGCGCCGCTCTAGCACGAGGATTAAATGTCGACTTGTGTACTACTCCCTTCGGCGGTTTTATTGTCAATTCAGGGATGGTGGGTGGTACAACTTCTGTCGAAGTTGTTGTTGAACTACTTGGCTGATCTTTATCCTTGTTGTTCGACAGCTGCGGATTCTCGTAATCTTTGTTCCTTGTCGAAATTAAAGCATCATTCTACTGTTTCGAAATCGACAACATTAGCACTTGAGACGGGGAAGCATTTCCACTTTCAACCAGATTTGTTCCTGGATTTGGAAACGGATCGGTTAACACTGCTGAGGTTTTCAAACTTTTAAAGAATCTTTTAAGCTCAGCTTTGTATGGACATTCTTTCGTCCAATGATCCTCATCACATATCATGCACCCTAAAGGGGGTTTCCTATTTCCAGGAGGGTTTGAAGAAGATTTTTCGGGAGAGTGCTCATCCTGTTTCTTCTTCTTCCCTTTTCCTTTCTTCTTGCTTCTTGGTTGTTTGGTTTCTTTGCCTTTACCTGTCGATACGGCATTTACTTCCGAAGCAAGAATTTCGTCTTTTGCATTTTGACCTGAAACCTTACAGGCCTTTTTGGATGTGGCCTTTGTCGATCTCGTGTCTGTCGTGCCAATCACACCATCGCCGGTGTGAGAGTCATTGTTCGATTTAGGAGGAGGAGGAATCGAGGATTCCGGTCTAGGGGCATCAGGTATTTTGTCGTAGAGCGTGCCGGACTGAGTGTAAATCAAATCCAGATATTGTGCACGAGCGATCACTTGCTCTTCTATTACGACTCCCCCCTTTGCCACATCTTCTGTGATGGAAGGCAGTAATGACTTGATAAACCATTCAGCCAATAGCTGATCGGGAACGTACGTTTTTACCATCCTACGACGACGTCGCCACTCAAGTATATGATCTAATATGTGAGTGGCTGTTGTCTGTTTGAAGTTGGTAAGCAGTTCTGTTCCCGTTTCATACCTTATTGGTAATTGAAAATGGGTTAAAAAGGTGCTGAAGTTGTCGAACGAAGCTCTAGGCAATTCAATGTACCATTTTGCCGCTGGACCCGTTAACGTCCTCTGAAAAAGGCGAAGTCTTATTGAATCATCATTTAAAGTGTTTGATGAACACCATAGATGAAATGTCATCACGTGATTCGATGTATCTTCACCCGGATTTCCCTTAAATTTAGGAATATCCGATGGAAGCTTATGCGGAATTGCTGGCCACCAAGGGGCGTAAGCAATTGGATCGTTTGTTAACCGGTTTAAATCAGGTAACTCTAAAGTTGCCACGAATGGTAACTGTTGATTCAGGTTAGGTGAAGCATACCCAGGATATGATGGAATCGCCTGAGCAGTTGGTCTTTGCATACCGGCATAATGCATTTGATGCTGGTATGTTTGGTAAGGTTGGTGGACTTGACCATTATAAAATGGTTGATTTTGACCGTTTTGAATGTACGACTGTCCACTGTTTGCAAAGATTTGCTGCTCAGCACCTTGGTATACTTGTTGGAATTGTGGTTGTTGGTATTGCACCAGCCACGGTTGTGAAGCCATGTGTTGTTGCCCGATACTAACCGTTTGACCAAGGTGAGGGGTAATTGTACCCGTCTGGGCCTGTGTCGCCCCACTAGTTGGCGATTGTGGTTGAGTCGCAGGGTCAATGGGCTATTGCATTACAACCTGAGAAACTTGAGGTTGACACACAACAGGCAGCGCTTGAACTTGCGACACAGTCACAATAGCTGGCGTAGTGGGTATGTTCGACACAGGTACGCATTGTTGCATCGAATATACAACCCTTGGTTGTTGAGGTAGTATAGGTACCCAACCACTTGAGGTAATTCCAGTATAACCTGAATGCTGTTGTGAACTCCCGTATGGATATCCTCCTGAAGGTGGCAATGAAAGGGTGTACTGCCCCCCATACAGTGGTAATCCAGAACTCAAGGGAATTGTTTGCCCTTGGGGACCGGACTGCCAAAATTGACCTCCAAACGGATCAATTTGTTGAGACTCAACATAAGAGTTTCCAGATATAATTCCGGATGAACAAACAGGAACGGACCAGACTGTCGAAATAGCCCCTGGGTGGGCTCCTTCTAGCGGTTGTGAGCTAGTTGGGACAGACGGTATGCCGGCGAACATTGTCGGAGTGACAGCAGGGAGTTCTGCCGTCGCTGTGTCGGAAGACACAGTCCTAGATGTTGACGGTTGTTCAGACATTTGTAGTCTATCCAAAAGATTACCTAGCGATTCTACAGGAACTTCCGCTAGTGGTAGACTAACTTCTGATGTCGAAGGAAATAGAGTGATCCCAACTCCAAAATGCGTTGGAGTACTTGCTTGCGGATCTTCTACAATTTCTTCTATCGCAATCAGACCAGGTGGAAGGGGAAGACCGCCAGGTCCGTAAAATATTTCTGGTGCCGAAGAGGCAGCGACAGGTGTTTGAAGTGTAAGACTCTCTGAACCGGTTATAGATGGAACTGGTTCAGTAACACAAGTGCTTGTTCTCAAACTAGGATCAGTATCACTGTCCTTCTGTGGCTGTTGAACTTCTTCTGTTGAGGCAGGGATTCCAGAAATGTTTGGAGTAACTGGAGTCTCTAATGTCATTGGAACACTTGTTCTAACTTTGATAGGAGACTTGGATCCGGTTAAACGAGTTCGCTTTGTCCGTACTGGTTTCGCTTTCGGAGACAAAGACGGTTGACTCGTAAGCCTCCGCGAACGACGGGGTTTCAATTGACTTTCTTCCACGATTGCGGATTACTCGATCAACTAAAATAAAAGGGAAAGTATGTTTCCGTATTAAATGAATTTTAGACGCTTTTGACACAACTTTGTTTTTTCAGTTTTAAAGAGTCGAGAAAAAACAAAAGATGACTCTAGTCTCCTTCGATTTTTAATGAGCCTGAAGTGACAAGTGCTCAGATGGACCTTTTCCATTAAGGAGTCTGAAAAGGAACGAAAGGGACTGCTCTGGAGGTCTAGGTAGAGGGAGTACCAAACCAATCGCAAAACTGCAGAATACTTTTTAGGGTACGGCAGTCAATCTTCCCGAATGCTGTGTTCGGTGCATTGCGATCAGTAGGGCGGCCGACACGGCTTCCTATGGATAAAGGTTTTATGCCTATAGGGGTCTCCCAATATATACTCGACGGTACGTGGGAGCACAAATCCGTACTGGCACTTATCGTCTCAAAGTGGAGGAATCACCCAACCATCAGTGAGGACAACAGTTACCAGGCTTTACGACGCCAGAACACGTCTCTAGCCTAGACCTCTAAATGTTGTGCGTTAAGTTACAAAGCGTTGTTAAGTTCATTGAATTTATTTTAGGTTGATCTTTCTTATGAATTTTGCCTTTTGGGTTCACCACAAGATGTAGATGTAATTCCTAAAATGCAATCTAAAGATGATAAGCAAGCTTTTATCTCTTTTCAGCAATGAAAATCCTAGCTACAAGGGGAAAAGAAAGACACAATCTTTTCTCAAAGAGCAAAGAGCACATTGTAAATGCACTTTTCCTAAATCAAGCCAAACAGAGTGTCAATATGCAAATGCACATGTGCATGTATTTGTTTTTCACTTTCTTAATATTGATGCCTAAAAAGAAAGTTGTTGTACAAATTTGAATTCGCTTTCAAGTGAAAAACACAAACAAGCTTCTTTTCGAAAGCAAAAGGTAGAGACGATTACGACACTTTATGATTTTGAAGTAAACACTTGTTTCGACAATAGAAATTCACAAATTCAAGCCAAAGGCAAAAGTAAAAGCGTAACCAACTGTCAACAACAAATAAACTCTCTCCTAAGATCAAAATCGACACTTACGACAGATCTAAACCTAAGGATGACAGTATGACTAGTTTACTTTTGCAATGGGAAACTGTAAATGATGTAACAAACACACAAAAACAAATACAGTTTCTTTTATACAAATGAGGCGGAATTAAGGCAAAGAAAAGGGGCTTTTAAACAGACAAACACATTGATCACAGGCTGCAAAAATCAGAGGCAAAACTGGAAAAAGTGAGCAAAGAACCTCAGCTAGACCGGGCTAAGCTGATCAACGCACCTGCTACACAGAGAAACTGAATTGCAACGCAGGTAGCCCTCTCGGGAACTGCGCTGAAATGCAGAGTCTCTTCACAGAGCCTGCGCTGGAGCAGAAATGAGAATTCTCTCCGGGTTCTGGATCACGGTTTGTAGTTTAATCTATGGTTTTTGGCCGGGTAAAAGCAATCAATAGTGCACAATCAGAGGGTTGATTTACAAGAGGTTTAAGAGATATCACAAAGGGTAATCAGATCATTTGTGAGTCAACTGTTCAGATCATAAATAGGCCCAGTGAATGGACTAGAGTAGCAGATGTCTACTTTGCATTTGTAAATGGCAAATGCAGTTCGATTTGCTACTCCTAAGTTTATGAGACGAACAACAATAGAAACACAAATAAACTAACTAGACACGATCCCCAGCGGAGTCGCCATTTTGTTTTTGGTAAAAGTGTCTATTCAGAACGACCCTATCCCACTGGGTTGTGACAGAGACCTCAGAAACAAATAGGGAAAACTACTCTTGTATTCTCCTTTATGAACTATAAATGAAGATGAATAGAATGAACCAACCTGTGTCTTGCGCTAGTCCTTTGATCCAATCTCTCTTCTCTTTGACAGCTTCCAGCTACCTACTCCCTTACTTGCCCAGCGTCACCAAGTTCCTGCAAGTTCACAGAAGAAAGAAACTACACAAAGACATGGATTTATGTTCATAAAAAGCTTAGGATCAGATTTAAGCTAAACATACAAATATAACAAACATCAGTGATATACAAGCATGTAGGAGAAACTCAAGTAGTTTTATTGATAAAACAAGAAGATCCAGGAGGAGTTGCAACCTATGATTCCTGATCCAGCATCAACCTCCCAGCCTAGAATCCCTTCTTCACCTCTAACAAAGCATAAATCACCCAATACTCTGATATCTATCACAAAACCAACAACAATTCTCTGCAATGTACAAAATTCCAGCCCCTGGATCTCTTGGTGAGGGATCCATATATAGATTTATGCAAAGAGGATGAGTCAGCTCATGAATTGATTAGTGGCTTCTCTCTGTCAGTTCTTGCTTCCACTTGGAGACTGAGAGCCTCTTACTCATCACTGGTCGAATTCAGTGAGGCAAGTGTCATTGGAGAAGATTCTAGAAGCTTCCATTGTCTCTCCACCTCGTGGAATGACTCTGCCACTTGTCATTTCCCGCTCAACGCACCCTGGTAGTGCATTCAAGTGCGTTGCAACGCACCTAGCCAGTGTATTTGGGTGCTTTGAAACGCAGTCAGCTAGTGGAGCACTTGAAATGATCTTGTTTTGACTAGTTTTGAGCAGTTTCTGGTGGAGAACTTCTGGGAGAAGCTGTAATTTGTTGACCTTGTTTCTTTAGGAGTTGGAAAAACACCTTTAGGGACTTAGGATCCCTTGGTTTATGGAAATTTCATGCTTATAGCTGTAAGGCACAAAAATGTCTATAACAGTTGCCCCCTAAAGTATGAGGCCGTTTATCGGGTGAAATGCTTTATTAGGAGGATCCGAAGTTCTTCTAATGCTGGGGAGGAGACCTGTAATAAGATACAATACAATACATTATCTTCATACTGTTTTCATGATCTGGTTGAGGCGGGCATTCCCATGCTCAGCTTTATAAATTCATTTTCATGTACATAGGACAGACAATCGTCTGATGGTAGACTGATGATTCTGACGAAGTCATCATCCTTTTGGTAAGATGATTATCTGTGCTACAATGCTGTACATTTCAATGTCTTTATTTTTCCTGAATATATATCGCAGCCCGGATGGATGAAACTAGATCCGGCGTCTTCAATCTCGTCCGATCTTCACTCTAAGTACAAGTCGATCCATGTGAGAAATGTTTTGAAGTCGAACATGGAAAGACATCGCTTGATTACCAGTCAATGATGTAAACTGTTAACAAGCGCGAGAGGAATCACCGATAATGATAATGACCCTCAAGGTACTGCAGTACAATTCACGTGGTGTGAATAAAGGACTTGGCGTCGAACACCACCCAAAATCTTTCGGTCGAAGGTCATTGATGTATACCTGTCGCCGGAAGTGAGAAACTTGCCATTGAGGCATGCAAGCTTCAAAGTACTGAAGGGGTGTTCCTAGATCAACTTCTTGGATAATGAGCTGATGTCGACAAGAAGCGATCCGTCAAAGGAGGGCCTTAATGAATCCCACATCAATGACACGGAACGGAGTAAATGATTTTGATGGAGGTGAAAATGATCTGGTGATATATGGTTCAGGGTGGCGGTCATGAAAGAATGAAGTATAATGTATGGTAGTGGATGGGACACGGGTGACTTCTCTGGATGACTTCTCTTGAACATGTCGGTGACACTTATGTGATGGATCAGTAGCATTTACCCCAAATGTGGATGGTATGGCATGACCATGGTGATGTGACCGGTGAATGAAACAACCCAACCCGACTCTGGCACGGAGTGGAAGTGTCATGTTCAAGAGCGACTTGCTACCAATAAAGTTTCTTTGAGTTTTCTTCCCAATTTTTCCCCAGTCATTGCTGACCAGTACATCTTTATTTTTGTCAAGCTCGAGGAGGATAACATATGCTTGTTCTATAATTTTCCCTTCGGGCAAACCCATCGCTATGTTTTAACGAGCCTAGCGATAGTGAAACTCGTTCTCGTCTAAAGACAAGTTTGTCGCTATTAATTCTTTTAACGAGTCTAACGATAAAGATAACTCTGTCCTTTTCATTTTTAGAGAGTCTGAAAAGGTACGTAAAGATAACTCCGGAATTCCTTTTTCGTCATCTAATCCCTTTCGTCATGAGAAATCATTTTCAAGACGATCATCCTCAGGTAAAAACGAAGATCTGTGATGGAGATCTTCCCATGGTAAATCATCTACACATAGAGTTTCACGAATTTGCTCATCAGAGTGAACAAGTTCAGAAAACGTATTTAAATCCGAGGTTGATGTGAAGAGTGATTCCTCACGGACCACATTCATTAAGTCATTTTTGGTTGAAAATGAGTCAGCAAACGACTGCACAACTTCATAGGCAATTTCATATGGACTCAAAGGCATGGAATCACCAAATGAGTCTATCTCAGATTCAAAAGGAATGATCCAAGGATCATCATAAACAATGGTGTCTAATGTAATCATGTGAATGGTTGCAAATGAAGATGATGCGTTGATTGGAGGAAAAGGAAAAGTTCCTAGTAAACCGGCATCTTTAACTAATCCTACTCCAACATCCTTATATGGGATAGTCGTTTTACCAACATGCTGAATACTCTCCGAAGAGGCTGGGTCGGATGAAAAATAAGCCAGCTGGTCTATTGTTACAATCTTTCCATTGTGTGGAAATTTTATTACTCGAAAGACCGATGAAACGACCGTTGTCGTAGCGTAAGACCAACTTCGACCCAAGAGAAGGTTGTAGTCTAGAGGGGCATCAACCACCTCCACATCTAGACTAACGGTTTTTCCTTCAACCCCTATAGGCAAATCCTGTAGAATGCCAAAAGGATGAAACCCACAGCCATCAAAGGCCTTTAGAATCGTCGGGGATTGATTTAGTGAAGGAGAACCAAGTGATCTCCAACACTGTATCGACATAATACACGTTGAGGCTCCCTCATCAATTACAGTCCGATGAATAGGCCTGTTTTTGACTATCACTGGTATCTGGAAAGCCATTTGATGAGGCAAATGCGGTGTACTATTTTCTAGATCGAAAATTATTAGGTTCGGGTCCTGAATATCAACAGCTCCTATAGCCGACAAAAGTAATTTACGTTGTGCTGGGCATGATTGCAGCACTTCCAAAGCCGACATTGCTGAGGGTGAAACAGCTAAATCCTCAACAATGTTATAATTCTGAGCCGCTCTTGCATGTGGATTGAAAGCTGAATTTCGAAGTATACCCTTGGCGGGCGGTTTGATTACTAAGTCTGGATTCGGTTTCTCGATCTGTAGTGGATCGGAACCGGGAGCTGAGGTTGATGGATTAGAATGAGAAGATTCTGCTTCTTTACCATCAACATGACTCTTACTACCATAATCTTGCGATCGAGTCACAATCCTAACATGGGACATCATTAGTATAGGTTCTTCATTGGCACTCGAGGATGAACCTATCATCTTGCTGTCTTGAGCCGGAAAAGGATCCTTCAAAACAACAGGAGTTTGGGAACCCTTGACAATCTTCGCAACCTCTGCACGATGAGGGCAGTCTCTTGTAAAATGTTCATCGTCACAAATGAGACAAGGATAAAGAGGTTTGCGCTTTTCGTCATTGGATTCCACCTTTTTAGGTTTCTCCTTTGAACTTTTGTCCATTTTATTCTTCTTCTTTCCTTTCTTCTTCCCACCAGATTTTGATTTGGCTGTAGATGACTCTACAACGTGAATATCGGCGGAAATTTCTGCAGAGGAATCTCCTGTTGGGGAATCAGGCAAGGTTATGATAGGGGAAGAATTCTTGGAAGACTTCTTCTTACTTTTAGTGTTAACCGTACCGATCATACCATCGGCGGCATGAGATCCTGAAGGAGCTGCAACGATTTGATTTGACTTGGGAAGATCGGGGATTTTTTCATGTAACGTACCTGACTGAGTATAGACCAAGTCAAGGTACTGTGCTTGAGCAATGACTTGCTCCTCAGTAACAACTCCGGCTTTAGCAACATCTTCAGTGATCTTTGGCAACAAAGATTTTACAAACCACTCGGCCAAGATTTGATCCGGAATAAATACCTTCACTAAACAGCGTCGACGTCTCCACTGGTGAATATGATCTGAAATGTACATGGATGTCGATTGTTTTAGCGAAGTTAGCAATTTCGTGCCATTGTCATATCAGACTGGCAACTGAAAATGAGTTAAAAACGAGGTAGCTAACTGACTAAAATTATAAAAAGTGCCTCGCGGTAACTCAATGTACCACTTGGCCGTGAGACCAATTAGAGTGCGCTGGAAAAGTCTAAGATGGATCGAATCATCTGTGATGGAGTTAGACGCACACCATAGGTGGTAAGTCATCACATGATTCGACGGGTCCTCTCCTGATTTACCTTCGAACTTGGGAATGTCACTGGGCAACTTATTCAGCATTGGCAGCCAAAACGGAAGATAATTAATGGGATCGTTTGTTAGGCGTGACAAGTCAGGTAAGTCCAAAGTTGCGATAAATGGTAACTACCAATTAGGATCCCTAAAACTCTGGGTCATGAGACCAGCCCCAAGAGGAGGATATCCAGGATAACTAGGAATAGGAATCGCGTTCGAGATATTATATCCTCCCGGAAAACCAGGATTAACCGGACCGTACTGAGGTTGTTGATAAGTGTACCCAGGATACAGTTGATACTGATAAACTGGCTACTAGACAGCAGGACCGAATTGGTACTGTCCCTGGTACGGTTGATAGGTGAATTGTGGTTGACTTATGACGACCGTACTTAAACCAGGTTGTCCTACAGGCATCTGAACCGAAGTTTGAATCGTTGATCCAGACGGTGGTAAAGATGTCTGAGGAGTAGATACAGGAACAGTAGAAACCAGAGCTGTTGATACTCCAGAAGTAGGTGGGGTAGATTGAAAAAATGTAGCGGCAGTTGTAGCAGTCGTTTGAGGTGGAGTACGAGGTGTACTAGGCCCAGGCTGAGAAACTACCGAAGGTACAGAAGTTTGAACGTTAGACTGGACTGGTTGCTGGGGTGCACCAGAAACTAAGGGTTGTCCAGTTTGAGATGACAACTGTACACTTGGCTGCAACACCTGTTGGGTTTGCGATGGATCCCACACGATATTCATTCCGGGGTACTGACCCATAACTGGTTGAGAATACTGAAGACCATAACCGGGTTGAGGGTAGGATTGATAATTGAAAGGTATATTTCCCGTTCCTTGAACAAACGTTTGACCTTGGGGTGGTTGGAAACCTTGGTTCGAGTATTGACCTTGGGGTTGATACCCTTGAGGCACATACTGATACTGGGGTTGACCTTGAGGTATAAATTGATACTGGGGTTGACCTTGGGGTACATATTGAGTCTGGGCTTGGCCTTGAGGAATGTACTATCCCGTAGGTATGTACTTTCCTTGAGGTTGCCCCCTAGATGCAAATTGTGTACCTTGAGGTTACCCCCCAGGCATTAATTGAGGCTGCCCCCCAGGCGGTAACTGGCCACCTTGAGGTTGAGGATTGGGAATGGAACCTGACATCATAAGAATGTCTTCTACGCTCAACGGCTTTGTACCATTACTTCCAGTTAATAACCCTTGCTCAATGGGTTGAGGAGATGCTCCCAAAAAAGTACCAGAAAGAGACTGATACCTAGAGGGAACAGATGGACCGCTGTACAAAAAGGATTCAGACGATTGAGTAAACATGGATGACTGTCCTGCCATATTGACGGGAGTGTAAAAACCTCTAGGTGTTGAGTGATAAGGAGCACGAGGTGGTGAAAAACTTAACCCTGAGTTTTCTAAATAATTAGTCAAAGAAAGATACCAAGAACTACTCCTAGGCGGACTGTAAAAAATTGATTCACGCTCCCTTAATTCAATAGTAGATTGATTTTCAGGGATAGGGATGCCTACTTCTTCTTCTTCCGGAGCAAGTTCTTTAATAGAAATCAATCCAGAAGGAAGATATTGAGTGATTACTCTTTCTACCCTGGGTGAACCAGGACCACTAAAAGATGGAGAAACAAACCCCGATGTCGGAGTAGCAGCAAATTCACTTTCAGGCTTGGATATTTCGGGTTCTTCACCTATATCGCTAGTAGATGAAAAGCTACCAGCGATTTCGGAGACAGACACTGACTGTGGATTATATTCTGCTACTGGCGTTTGAAAATCTGGATGTACTATCAAAGAAGATTCTCCTTCTTCCGGTGACCCAACTCTACTGTCTCTAGGAGTTACGAGGACTTTTAAGCCTTCAAGTTGGCTCGGTACTTCCTCAAGAGGTTGGCCCCGAAGTCTACGGGACTTCCTCAGTAACTCAACCACGTTTATAATCTCAGGAGACTGGCCCCGAAGTCTACGGGACTTTCTTGGTAATTCAGCCACAGTTAAAGATTTTTAACTACTTCACACGCAATCAAAGTAAAATCTCAATGAAAAGAACCTAAAGTCTCTAAAGAACCAAACAAATTTGAATCACACGCCTAAAGAATCTAGAAGATCAAACACACACAAATAGTAACTTTCTGGACTGAAAACACTAGTTGGTGATGAAATCCAACGTCGCAGAGTTCAGTACAGAAATGGCGGTTGGAACAGTTACCCTGGCAACCTGCTTAATGAATAGACTGGCACAAGTTCCTCTACTTAACCGTCTCGAGTGAAGTGAACCCCCCAGAAAATCCAAGTGAGTCTAGCCGACGTCTGCTCCAGGTACAGTGGGATCTTCCCACCACTGTCACCTTAGGAAGAGTCTTAAAGAATATGGCCACTAAGGTTACCAACTAAAACAAATACACCTGGGGGAACAGTCTACGATCCGATATACATGCAAGGGCAGAGTAGCAAGCTCAATCCCCTTGAAGGCTCCTTGACATAATCCAAGGTTTACCAACAAGTGACCCCAGGCTCCTTGACAATGGTTAATCCGAGGTTTACCATTTGTAATACGTGAATATCTGGCGTCGTTCCCAATGAGGAAGGATTGATTCCCACACTGGTTCAGACACGATCTCATGCTTCTCCTTTAAGAGGAGCTTTCCCAGAGCATAAATGCAACAATTGGATTTCTTCCCTACCACAAGATACAGCTACTTGTTTGTTTTTACTGTCTTGGAGAGTTAATTACTCTCCTACTCCAAGACACTAGCCTAAGCTAAGTTGGTGTATTAGAGCCCTAGAAATAAAAATGTTACTAGGTGAATTTTACTTTAAGCGTTAATTTTAGTGGTTTTTGTTTAAGTCCAAAGGTGCGGAGATGAAACTCATGGTATGAAGACTCGACTCAAAATCACTCAAAATGCACCTAAGATGATCCAAACAATCTTTTTCTCTTCGATGAACTTCTAAACTAAGAAAGAGTTTGAGAATGCAAATACTTTGTAAACAAAAATCTTTCTCAATTAAACAAATTAAAAGAAGAGCTTTTCCTTTCCAAAGCACTCAAAATGAGACAACTAATTATTTCACAAAAATTTCCCTTTTTCGTTTCAAAGCACTCAATCACTACAAAAAATAAACTTTTTTCAAAAGAGATTTTTTTTTTATTTTTTGCAAAACACTCAAAACTAATGAAAATGACTAACTTTGAGATCTACAAATTATAAAAACCTATTTGAAGTCAAAGCCTACTAAAAGTCTTTTTAGAGGATGTTTTACTCAGCTAGATGTAAGCTAATGACTAATTCATGCAGAATCACAAATCAGTCAAGAACAACCAATTTCGTTTTCTTTTTGAAAATGAAAATCCAAGCTCTCAAACACAAGCTTTTCGAAGTTTTGAAATGAGAGAATACAAAGCGGATTCCTCAACAAGGGGAGATTTCATACATGGTGAGACTCATAAGAAGGCTGGTAGACACTAAGGTGATCTAAAGTCCCTACAGCTTCTAAGCTCAGAGCCACTACACAACCAAAATGAAAAACAAACCCAACAATCAAAACTCCTAGGAATTTCACCTAAAACCTTAACACTAACGAAATCAATCCAAGGAAAGCTTCTGACAAGTTATATGCAAGTCTGGGCAGTGGATAACAATTTCTAAAGACAAACTAAGCTGACTGACAAAGAAAATTTTAGGGTTTTCAAAATTTTGACAGGGTCCGCAGGCCCACAGTTGGCACAGGTGCGGTCCCGCTCTGTGCTAAAAGCCAAGCTGCGGGTAAGTACGCACTGTGTCAAACGGCTAGGGTGCGGTCCTCTCCCAAAGCTATGAAAAACGAAAAATAACCCTGGATCTACAAACTCTACCCAATTTTACACACAACAAGTCAAAAACAGAAACAAAAATAGAGTTTCTCAGGTTAAAGTAAACACAAGGAAAACAATCAAGTCCCCAGCGGAGTCACCATTTTGTCACACGGAATAAGTCGATCTTGCAGACAAGATAGACCTTCCTAGAATCTAAAGAAGACCTAATGACAAGCAAACCAACCAGACACTATCTTTCTCTAAATATGCTTTGATAGACAATAGCAAACAAGTGTTCTTAGGGCCTACCTTAGGTCCAACGCTAGCTTGTGGATGCCCTCGCTCCTTCGATCCAAATGAGCTCCTTTTCGCGAATCTACAAACACAAACAAGACAAACAAATTAAATAGCACCTGAAAAGCCAATTGCATAAAACATATTTAACATGAAAGTCAAGGAGTCCATGAAACAAATAACATAAGATACTTGTTGAGAAAAATGAGTTTGATTGTATTAATTCAAAAGAGGAAGAACCTTACAACCTTTGCCTTGATGTTGTACAAGCTCCTCCCAGGGTCCAGCAAGAAGTCTCCTCTACTTTGACAAGTTTCACTCACTCCCCAATGAAACCAAAAAAGGTATGTGATCTCTCCTCTTTAGGCTTAACTAGGAAGGCTTGATTTCACCAGCATTTACCCTAAAAAATGTTCAGCTTCTAACCTCCCTAGCAACCAGCCCAATGCCTGTATTTATAGTGCAATGGAGGGAGGTTACTAGGTCCTCCTTCAAAGGGATAAAGCCCTCCTTCAAAGGGATAGCTCCTCTCATCAAGGGATTAGCTCCTTCTCTTTTGGGATGCATGAACCACCTCAGAGTGAACAATCCACGTCAAAATTCCTTCTAGAAACCTTTAGAATTAATCCAAAGTGAGTTTTTAAGATAAAACTTGCGCCTTTTGACTTTCACAGGGGTCCGCACCTACACTGTTAGGGACAGAGCGGGCAGGTCCGCAGTTTTTGTACACAGAAGGTGCGGGACTGTAGGTGACCATGAGAGAAAGTGCGGAACGAGAGTTACATTGATTTTTAATGTCCTTCTCTCATTTCCAAAGCTTGATTTGGAGAGCTGAGGTCTGAGACTTGCTTAGGAGGACAGTACAAGTGATGATAGACCCATACTGACTGCAAATAATCATGATGACAATATTTTTGTGTAACAGATTGTCTGTCCTATGTACATGAAAATGAATTTTTTACACAGTAATTTCTCACTGCCTTCCTGTCAGGCACCCTGCTGTGCCTAGATTCCACAATCACCAAGTTCTTGCTCCCTGAACTGGTTAAAAACCCATTTTTCCAAAGTTTTGTTCATCAGCGCATCTGTCTCTAAAATAACTGCGATGACAGGCGCCTTGTAATGTATTCTGTGCGCTGCCAGCGCGGAAGAACATCACTTTTCCGCGATGGCCTACAGCGCGCCTTTCCCGTGTGCTTCCGCGCTGACATGACTGTCCCAGTTATTGATATGCGCCGACAGCGCGGCAGTTTCCTCGTAATCCGCGCTGATCCAGTTTGGGCGAATTTGTTCAAACAACCAGCCTTCCAGATAACTCCAGGCTTGGTTGTTAGCTTTGTGAATGTCGACTCCCTTCTATAGCATGACTGTTCGACCCTTTGCAACCGTTTCCCTCAAAGATAAGCTCATCCTTCCACCCTTTTAGGAGGCTCCTTCTCCTACATATACTTCCACCATTACCATGAGCAGCTAGTTTTTGGATAGTTAGACATAGCTTGGATTGTATAGAGCTTATAGTGCTCAGATTGCTGCTACTATAGGTATTTGGTGTGCTAGGAGTGGAAGTGATTGATTGCTTAGGGAAGGTTGTTTTGTGTTGCTTGTGTGAGAGAGAGAGTTGTTTGTCTTGGGAGAATCATCCTCAAAGGTGAATGCTTGAGATACATGCTGACTGGCCCCTCCTGAGAAGGTTACCGACGTCAGAACATTTGGTTGTACTCTTCTCTATTCTGATTAATAATAGATGACTGCTATTATTGTTCCATTCCCATTTGTACTTGCAATGGTTAAATGTGAATTACATCTTTTCTGACCGATGTATGGTTTCTTTTACTAGATTTCATGCTTGTGTTTGTTTCCTCTTCGTGTGTGCAGGTATCCATTCGCGGGGATCGCGGAGGATTGTGACCAGCCAAAGCGAAGGAGCGAGGGCAACATCTCTTCGCCAAACAACAGCGCTGGAATCCAAGTAGGTGCTCTTTACCTCTTGTTTAATTGTAATTAGGAACATGCATAGCAGCATTGTTTGATTGTTGCTAGACCCTTGCTGGGCTAGTAGGGATCGCCTCTATCCGTAGAGGGGATTTACCTCTCCAACAATTTGGCGACTCCGCTGGGGACCAGCCTTTTTGTCTCTTGAGTCCACGTTTGTGTTTGACTTTGATTGGTCTTTTTTCCGAGATTTCGGGATTGTTTCTCTGCTTATAAACTTTCTGGGCACATCTGGGAAGTGTCTTGATTGTTAGAAGGCTTTTTGCTTTTGGTTTGGGAAGTTTTGCTTTGGCCTTGCTTGTTTTTATCTTCAGCGCGTTTTAATTCCAAACAGTCGCGCTGACATCGCGACCCTGTTCTTTGGTTTTCTTTTCATCGCGCCTTTACGTCTAACAGTCGCGCTGACCTCGTTTTCAGAGACAGCGCGCTTTATTCGTGTCCTTCCGCGCTGACATCGCGCCCCCGCTTCTTTGTATTTCCCGTCATCGCGTCTGTTTGTTTTATTTCCGCGCTGACCTCGTTTTTCAAGGGCAGCGCGCTTTATTCCTGTTCTTCCGCGCTGACGTCGCAAAGTTGCTAAAGGGCTCCTCCTGTCAGCGCCGAGTTGCTGAAGGCTACCCGCGCTGATCCTGTAAAATTCATTTTTCACCAAATTAGCCCCCTGAACCTTTTGCTTTGACTATCCCTTCTTCTCTCCACCTGCTTTGTGACTTGCTCTTCACTGTCTGAACTCTAAACTGCTTGATTGCGGAGCCTGACTTCATAGGGTTTCGTTTTTGCTCAGTTCTTGAGTTTGCCCATACCTTCCCTTCTTTTGCTTTCGCTGCTTGGTTCGTGTTGCCATCCTTACTTTTGCAATTGCTGGATTGTGTTGAGTCCCTAATTGACTGGTCGTGACCCTCGTCCGTCGGGTGTTTGCTTTCCTCTATTGATTTTGCACTCTAAGCCCTAGGACATCTAGAGGCCGTGTGTGTGTCAAGCCTACCGTAGGATTTTTGTTTGCTTGCTTGACCAGCTGGTTCTAGACTTGTTTTCGCATTTGTCCAGTGATTGTTGGAGTGTTTTGGATTGTGTTTCCGAGTGGTCTCTTTTCGCTTCCTCCTTGCTTGCAATCTTTGCTTGTTTTGCAGAGCTTAGATCACATAGCTCGTGCATTACTTTGTTTCTTTTGATTTCGAAACTTTGGTTAAGTGTTTCGGGAACTTTGTGTGCTCTCATTAAGTAGTTTACTTGGTGTTCTAGTTCCTCCAAATTATTTTGGATGCTTTATGTCACTGAAAGAAAATCAAACTAGTAGCTTTGCTTTTAAAAAAGGTTGAAAAGGTTGAAAAGGAAATGAATGTCTCATTGATTTGCATTTTCAAAAGGAAAAGTTTCCCTTCCTCGCTTTTAGCTGCATTAGGCTGTTTGATTGATTGTGTTCGTTTTGTTTGATTGAAATCTCTTTACCCTTCTATAGCTAGAATTCATCGAGCAAAATGATTCTTTTTGACATGTAGTTTGCATCTAGGTAATTGTGAGAGAACATACGATAGGACCTGAAATCGAAACTTAATCTCAAGATCAACTATAAAATGAACCGAATGAATCTAAAAACGCATTGGAACTAAACGCAAATATCTAGAGGTCTAGGTTAGAGACGTGTTCCGGCGTCTTAAAACATAGTCACTATTGTTTCACATTACGGTTGGGTGATTCCTCCTTCTGTGACTCGATAGTGGTCTAACACGGACTGTGCTCCCACGTACCGTCGCGTATATAGGGAGACCCCACTAGGCTTTTATCCTTGATCCATAGGAAGCCGAGTCTGCCGCCTTACGATTCGCAATGCAGTGAACACAGCATTCACGAAGATTGACCACCCGTACCCTAAAAAGTATTCTGTGGTTTTGCGAAGAGTCTGGCATACCTTTTACCTAGAATCTCCGGAGCAGTCACTTTTGATCCTTTTCGGACTCCCTAAATGAAAAGGTGTAAGTGAGCGTCTTGTCACTTCGTGCTCATTAAATATTCGAAGGAGACTGGAGTCATCTTTTCGTCCTTTTCTCGACTCTTGAAACATGAAAAGGTCAAGTCTAATTCCAATGTCTTAAAATTTTTTTTCGGCTACGATAACATTTCCTGTTAGGTCTTGTGTGCGTTAGTTTTGAGTAGGGTTTTTATCGTTAGTTTGCTTTAGGATTCCTAAGGGGTCTTGTCATCCTGGCTGACCCGTCAACTCCCGGTCCAATTGATCAGGGTTCTCCATCTTCTGTTACTCCAGAGGTACCAGTTGTAAGCGGTACTCTTCCCATTGTTCTGAGTATCCAGCCTATCAACGTACGTGCCCCAGGCGACGAAGATTATATAGAAGATTGGAATCCTATATGGGAGCCCGATTATACCCCTCGTACCCCTCGTACTCCTCTCGGTATGTCGTCTCCGATGTCTACTTCCCCTATGGATGAGGCAGCTTCCAGCACCGGTGAGACACCCGTGGTCACAGACATCGGGACCCCGATCCCGGCTTCCTCTCCCCTCCCCCCTCGATATCAATCACTGAGGGATAGGTATGCCGCTAGAACGACTTCTACAACTATATGGGATCCGAGTCTCGCTGCCTCCACCGGGCCTTTTGTTTCGCAGCCCCTTAGTACACCCCTCACGACAGGGCTTAACACGCCCGTCACCTCAGTTCCCACTCAACCCACTGTCTGTGTAGCACGTTCAACTCCGGTCGTCAGTGCTGTACCGGTTTCCTCGTCTGAAATCCCTCAAGCTGGTTCCTTTGTTGGTGGAATTCCAGGATCAGGGCCGTATGATGCTTATGGGGAACCCATAACAGACCCGGATTACGAAGGTCCCTTCTTTTTCTATGATGAGAACGGTGAGTTCCTTGAGAGCGTCTCAGGCCTCCCTCATCGCCCTTTCGAAGAAAACGAGGAACCCTTGAATGTCACGTACGATCACGCTACTCATATGTTCAAAGGGAACCGGGATCCTCCCAGGCAGCCCATAGGACCTCCCAATCAAGGTCAGCCATTCTACGTGCAAACCCCCCAGGGGCAACCACTTTATGGCCCGCCTGACCCAGGACAATCTGGGGGCCCACAGGGACAACCCTATCAGGGACAACCCTCGGCCATTGGAGGTCCGTTGTATTCATATCAAGGTCAGCCTACTGGGTATCCAGGGCAACCTGGTGCTCAGCAAAGTTACCCGACTGGACAAACTGGGCAGCCTTACGTTCAGCAAGGCCCACCCGGTTTCCAGCAAGGGTACCCATCTGGACAAACTGGGTCAGCTTATAATCCTCAAAATCAACCAGCAATCCAGCAGGGATACCCTCTTGGGCAAAGTGGGCAACCTTATGTTCAACAAGGTCAACCCACTGCTCAATCCATGAATCCTTCTGGGCAAGGGGGGCAACCTGCTATACAGCAAGGCCAACCCTCTGCTCAGCCTATGCACCAAGGAGGGCAGCCTGCTATGCAGCAAGCCCAGCCCTCTGCCCAGTTTGGTCACCCCGGGGGGCAAACGGGCCAACCTGCTATGCAGCAAGGCCAACCCGCTGTTCGCCCTAATCGTCTAGCTGGGCAAGCTGGCCAATCTCGGCGTCAACCAGCTATCCAGCCAGCTCAGTCATCCGTTCCGCAAAGACCACCCTTGGTGGCGCATGGACAGCCGGGCGCCCAGCAAGTTTATCCTGCTGGCCAACCAGGCCCATCTCAAATCCAACCAAGTCAACCTTCGGGATAGATGATTCAACCTCAGCCGGTTCAAGGACATTACCCTGGGCCTCAAACTCAAACAAGTCATCAACCTTCTTACCAAACGCAGCCTGTCTATCAGGCTCCGTATGGGGCCCAGCAACCATATGGCTACCAGCAACCCCAGGGGCAGAATCAGTTTGCTCCTTATCAGAATTATCAACAACCACAGGCCACTCCTTATCAAAATTATCAATATGGTGCACCTGCGGGTCAAGCTGCTAATACATGGGGTGCTGGGGGGCAGTATCAGGGTCAATCATCTGCGTATGGGCAAAATCCGTATGGTCAGAACCCCTCTGGACAAGGTCCTTATGCGCCTGGCCCTTTTGGGCCAGGCCCGTCGGGACAAGGTCCTTATGCGCCTGGCCCTTTTGGGCCAGGCCCGTCGGGACAGAGTTCTTATGCTCCAGGCCCTTTCGGGCCAGGTCCATCTGGACAAGATCCCTGGGGGCAACCACAATCTGGTTGGAACCCTAATACTGCTTCGAACCCTCAGCCTCGGATGTCCTTTAATCCTCAGCTGCCATTTCTAGCGACGTTGGAACTTCCGGACGTGTCCAAGTTAACAAATGATCCCATTTTGCATAATCCATATTGGCCGCCGGTCCCAACTAAAATACCTGGTGATTTTCCAAAGTTTGACGGCAAAGCAGGAGAGGACCCTCAAGCGCATGTTATGACTTATCATCTTTGGTGTTCATCCAATTCATGGCTTGATGACTCTATCCGGCTTCGCCTCTTTCAGAGAACTCTCACCGGTGCAGCTGCGAAATGGTATATTGAGCTGAATCGCGGTATGTTTCAAGACTTCAACTCGTTAGCTATGGCATTTTTAACCCATTTTCAGTTGCCCATTCGGTACGAGACTGGGACTAATCTCCTCACGTCTTTGAAACAGGACACGGCTACGCACATCTCTGATCATATACATGAATGGAGAAGGCGTCGTCGTTTGATCAAATTCTGGATTCCTGATCAACTCCTGACCGACTGGTTTACAACCTCCTTTGTGCCCAAGATCGCAAAAGATATTGCCATGGGAGCGTGTGTAACTGAAGAGCAAGCGATCGCACGAGCTCAGTACCTAGACTTAGTCTATTCTCAGTCAGGTACTCTATATGAGTATTTGCCAGATGCTCCGAGGCCTGGACAGACCAAGGCTCCGCCAAAACCATCAGTAGATGGAGTCATTGGCTCTGTCAATTCGTCGTCGAAGAAATCCTCCGCAAACCCTGGAAAGCAAAAGCAAAATATTTCCAACGAAAATGCTTCTCAGGGCCCATCGAATCCTGTTAGTACCTCAGAGGTTAACGCCGTTCAGTCCACCGCGGCGGACAAATCCTCGAAAGGGAAAGGGAAGGGGAAAGGCAAACCGAAAAATGAGAATAAACAACCCAAGCAGGAACCTTCTAAAAATTCATCTGAAGACGGAGCCAAGCGAAAACCTAAGTATCCTTGCCTCATCTGTGAGGAGGATCACTATACCAAAGACTGCCCTAGGCGGTCCGAAGTTAGTCGGTTATTGAAAGGCGCTCCTGGACCTCCTGCCGTGTTGAAAGAACCTTTCCCTTCCCAACAAACGCATCAGGTGGCTGACCCCTCTCAGTCCTCTTCCTCGTTCGGTTCTCAAGTGTTCATGGCTGGCACCATTCCCATCCATATTTCAACTCGAGCAAAAGATTATCCTTCTTCAGCCGGGAAAGAGCCGGAGATTCCCTCCAGCGCTCCTCCGTCCAGTTCTGGTCCCCTTCACATCGAACGGCCCAGCGCTGAGACGATTCCCCGACCCCCTCCTAAAGGTGTACTCAGGAAGTCATCCTATAACCCCAATGCTCGTGCCGCCCAGCACTATAGCATTGTCGAGGACTTAGCTCAGGCTCCATCCGCTATGTCCGCTTTAGAAGTCCTCCAGAGCTGCCCCTCACAGAGGAAGTCCCTGCTATCAGCCATTGGTGGCATCGACCCGGCAGATTCGGATTTGATTACTTTTGATCTCGAGGGTTTTTCCCAGAGACTGCCTCACCAAGTAGCATTCCTTATCCAGGTCATCATTAATAGCAAAACGATTCATCGTACCGTTATTGATGAAGGTGCCTCAACCTGTATTATGTCAGTCGCTTGCTGGAAGGCTATTGGTTCCCCCGCTCTGAGTCAGTCTCCTACGACCCTAGAAGCGTTCGATGGAAGAGAATCTCGCCCTTACGGTATTCTCCAACGTTTACCCATTTCCTTAGAAGGCAAGACAGTCGAAGTAGAGGTAGAGGTCGTTGACGCAAATCTCACGTACAACCTCCTCCTCGGCCGCAGCTGGACATATGCTATGCAGGCCGTAGCATCCTCCTTATTCCGTGTCATTCGTTTCCCTCACCAGGGAAAGATTGTCACGGTGGACCAACTCTCTTTCTTCGCCTCTTCCTCCGAAGGTAATGTGCCATTTGTGGAGCATACCTCCAAATCCTTAGAAAGTGTGGGAGCCGGACTTTTCAAAGATCCTGCTTTGATGGGAGTCTTTCCCCTCCCGCCTCCCAATTTCGCCTCTGTCAATATGATCTCTGTACGTTCAGATCCATGGGTTCTTCCTCCCCCGAATCAGGAAGACTCTTGGGGCGATATGATGCCATTGAGTCCAGCCGAGCTCAATTACATCGAGATTGTTGCTGCATCGGCTCCACCCCCTGAACCTGCTTCTCTAAGCAGTGTTCCCGATTCGTACGATCATTTCCCGTGGTTAGGAGATGAGCCTACTTCGGACCCTTTGAAAGAGATTTTCCCGTCCGATGAGGCCATTATAGAGACTATGTCTCTAGAAGAGCTCCCTTGGTCAGATCACCACCATCGCTCTTCGTTTCTCCCTCCCCATCCGGAAATGGCCGCATGTCTCGAGCGGTTTGCTTCATGTGTCCCATCTCCGCCTCTCCAAACACCTATCCAGCTATATCAAGTGTCGTCAGAGGGCAATTTGGGAAATATAACGCAAACCCAGCCAATCGACATCTCTGTCAAACTAGGGATTGTCGAGCATATTCATATTGGAGTCACTTGTACTCCAGAGGAAATTCAACTTTATACCGCTTTATTTCGTGAATTCCGGGATGTCTTTGCATGGTCTTACGAGGAAATGCCCGGCATCGATCCTAGTATTGTGGTGCACGAAATTCCTACTTATCCAGGCGCCAAACCTGTTCGTCAGCGTTTACGTCCTGTGCACCCCCGAAAGGCAGCAGCCATCAAGGCCGAGGTTGAAAAGCTTCTTCGAGCTGGTTTCATCTATGCCATTCCTCTCACGGAATGGGTATCTAACATAGTCCCTGTGAATAAAAAGCAGGGTACTATTCGGGTCTGTGTTGACTACCGCGATATCAACCGCGCCTGTCCAAAAGATAACTTCCCCACGCCTTTTATTGATCAGCTTATTGATGACTGCGCAGGAAGTGAGATTTATTCCTTTATGGACGGCTTCTCTGGTTACAACCAGATCAACATAGCCCCCGCAGACCAGCACAAGACAGCTTTCATTTGTCCTTGGGGTACCTTTGCTTATAAAAAGCTCCCTTTCGGTCTCAAAAATGCCGGTGCCACTTTCCAACGTGCGATGTCGTATGCTTTTCATGATATCCGACACATCGTACAGCCTTACCTGGATGACCTCCCAGCTCATTCAGCTAAACGTCAAGACCATCCATCTCATTTACACGAAATCTTCCTCCGCTGTCGACACTACCGTATTCGACTTAATCCTCACAAGTGTGTCTTCTGCGTGGAAGCTGGCCGACTACTCGGGTTTATCGTCTCCCGGGAAGGCATCCGTTTGGATCCCCTGAAAGTCGAGGCCATATTGAATCTTCCTCCCCCTGCCTCTCTGCAGCAATTGCAGAGCTTGCAAGGGAAAGCTAATTTTCTCAGACGATTTATCCCGAATTATGCTGAGGTGGCTAAAGGCTTCACGCGATTATTAAAGCGAGACACATCCTTCCGTTGGGATGCCATCGCCCAGGAGTCTTTCGAGCGCCTTAAAGACCTTCTCGTCTCAGCTCCGCTCTTAAGACCTCCGAACTATCACCGCGACTATATTCTCTATCTGGCTGCCGCTGACACCACCATCTGTATGGTTCTAGTGCAGGACGATGATGCTGGCACCGAGCATGTTATCTATTATCTCAGCCGCAACCTTCTGGATACAGAAACTCGCTACGCGTACGTCGAAAAGTTGGCATTGGCAGCTGTCTATGCCGTCCAACGATTCCGGCATTATATCCTGTTGCGCACAACGACCGTGATCTCTGATTGCAACCCCATGACCTACATTTTATCACGTCAGCTGCTGGGGGGCAAATACTCGAAGTGGATTGTAATCCTCCAAGAGTTCGACTTGGAATTCACTGCAGCCAAGTCTAAGAAATCTCTGGTCTTTGCTGAACTGCTCTGTTCCTTACCATCTAACTCTGCACCCTCCCCCTCAGAGGAGCACATTCCGGATGAAACTTTGTTTCTCATTAGCACCCTCGACCCGTGGTACGGGGATATTATCGTATATTTACAGACGTCTTCATTCCGTCCTAACGTATCGAAAGATGCTCGACGACGAATTCGTCACCAAGCTCAACCATATCGTATCTTGGGCGATACCCTGTACCGCCTCGGCGTCGATTCTATTCTTCGCCGCTGCTTAACTCTCGAGGAGGCTGAGCGAGTCTTGAATGACTGCCACTCCGGCGCTTGTGGCGGCCATATGTCCGGATATGCTACCGCTCAGAAGATCCTCCGGGCTGGTTATTTCTGGCCTTCCATCTTCAAGGATTGCATCCTTGCTGTACGTGCATGTCACGAATGCCAGGTTTACCACCGGAAGATGCGTGCACCTGTTGCACCACTGCACCCTGTTGTAACCGTAGGTCCATTTGCCAAATGGGGCATCGATTATACATCCTGTAACCCTCGTTCGGCCGGGGGCATGGGTACATTATCGTTGCTGTGGATTATTTCACCAAGTGGGCCGAAGCGATGCCTACATTGAACGAAGACGGTCACACAGCGGCGCAATTTCTATTCAATCATATTATCACTCGTTTCGGAGTCCCTCAGGCTATTGTTACAGATCATGGAAAGCATTTCCGAAATCATATGATGACGGAGCTAACGTCCTAGCTAGGCTTGCGCCAAGATAGTTCGTCACCATACTATCCACAATCTAACGGTCAAGTTGAAGCCGTGAACAAAGTTTTGATCACCATGCTTCAGCGCACCGTCAATACGCACAAATCTAACTGGCACCTTATGCTTTCCCCAGCCTTGTGGGCCTACCGGACTTCCGTGAAGGATGCCACCGGTTTCACTCCTTTCCAGTTGGTTTATGGACTGGAGGCTACCCTTCCCGTCGAATGCGAGATTCCTTCATTAAAATTAGCTGTCGAGTTACTCCCCAACACCACTCCGGTGGAGGAACGGCTTCTTTACCTAGAACGGTTAGACGAGACTCGTCGTTTGGCTTCTCTAGCTATCGAAGCACAGAAAAAGAGAGTCAAGGCTCACTTCGACCAAAATATTCATCCTCGTTCCTTTGTTGAAGGAGACTTAGTACTGCTCTACGATCAAGCTAAGGATAAGCTGGGGGCAGGAAAACTCGAATCTATGTGGTTGGGTCCCTACATTGTGAAAAGAGTTTTACAAAAGGGCGCATATGAGTTGATTGATTATGAAGGAAATCCTCTTGACAAGCCCCGCAACGGGCTGTATCTGAAGAAATATTATGCATAACTTCGCGCACTCACTTTGTATATACGTGTGTTTTGTGTGTTGTGCATGTTTTCATTTTGCCTTGGTGTGCAAGTGTGTTTCCCTCTTATTGTGTTTTCTTCTTCTTGTGCAGATGTCTAGTGCACCTTATGTTGGTTTCGCTGATGGCGCCTGCCGTAGTACTTGCAATCTGTCATCTGCGGCGTGGGTGATCTACGATCCTCACGGAGAATTGTTAGACCTTCAGGGGATCTGCCTAGGTCGTACCACTAACAACGTTGCCGAATACAGCGCTGTAATTGAATTACTTGCCGAAGCGGTTGACCTCGGCATCCGCGAACTAGTGGTGAACCTGGACTCCCAGCTAGTTGTCCATCAACTCAACAGGCAATATTCCGTCAGAGACCGGCGCGTATTAAGGTTGTACCTACGTGTAAGATTGTTAGAACGGAACTTTGATTACATTACTTATCAACACATTCCGAGACGATTAAATACGTTGACTGACGCATTGGCTAATCATGTGTTAGATAGACATTTGCGTAACAGATAAACATCATGCAAAAAGACATAGAAAGCATAATAAAGTCAAGCATATGTAAATAAATCATTTCAAGCATAGTTTGCATATAGATGCTTTTAAGCTTGCATCAAAAAAAAAAAAAAATGTAAAATCCATGGGTCAGGTGTCATGCAAATTCATACATAAGATCACAATTGTATTGAATGAATGTATAACATAAACAAAACATCATCATATGTAACAATGATCCATCCAAAAACCGGTATGTATATATATATATCATGCGGCGCACTAAGGCGCTCAAAAATAAGTGTATATGTCCAAAAATCAGTATGTCTGAGTCATGAGTCTCAAAATAACAGTGGAAATAAAGCCTAGGCGACTATTCGGTTGGATGATGCTCTCTGTAGTACACAGCTGCTCGTGCCACCCGCCTCAGAAGGCGGTGTACCCTAGGTTGCACCCCCACTGTGTGGATCTGATGCTCTATGGGGACCTCCTCGACCCCCTGGTAGTCCGGCACCCCCTCCAGCAACCCCTCAAGGTTGCGAGCCACAGCCTCTGACGTATCAACCCCTGGAGGGGCTAAGGCCAGGACCCCATCTCCCTGCCCTTCTCTCCGTGCCGTGGCAGCCAGGCCAACCGGTCTAGTAGGCCCCACATCTGCATACCATGACATTTGTTAGGACATGTACATAGAAAAATAGGATGAATCCAAAAAACATTTAAAAAATTTCAAAAGTCAAAGTGTTATACCTGCATCATCCCACTGTTCACCTTGGGGCAGTACCAGATCAGGGTCATTGCGGAAATCCATGCCCGCATATGGCCAGTCCTCCACAAAGATCTCCTGCTGATCCAGCCAGTCTCGGAAAAATGCTCCCCAGCTATGTGGCCGGCCGCCACCTCCGCGTGGCATGATTCGAGCCCATCGTGAGGCCCTCGTCTCTCGAGGATCCCTGGGAGCATCCACGGCCATCGTCTGCAGCCGCATGGCTGGCACTCGCTCTAGAATGAGCGGGACTAAGATAGACCCGTAGCCGAACTGTTTCGTCTCCCCGCGACGACAGTTGCTCAGCTGCCTCTTCATGTTATTGGTCACTGCTGTACACCAATCAAACACTGTAGGCTCAAGGCATTCGAGAGCTAACAAAAGATGAGTCTTTGAGGCCTCATGATTGGCCATACTACCCGCTGCCCGGGTCACCATGAACAGAATGGTGCAGAGCACTATGTTTCCCACTGTGGGGATTGATACCTTCCCACTTCGCGCTTTCTCAGCCTCCGGACATGCCCGAGCCATCAGATCATCTAGCGTACCGCCGCTAGGTCGCTGCCCCCCTATGATGGGCCTCGCACCTCGACGTGACAGCCCGGTCAAGAAGAAGATATCCATGTGGTCAAGTTCGATATCCTGGCCCCGGATAGTGAATTTCATATCCACCGGGTTCCATGCCCTGATTAGTAGCTCGAGAAGATCATGCTGAGCTCGTAGGCGAGGTGTGAGGAAAAATTTCATAAACCCGCAAGCCCGCATGGCATTGCAGCAATCCACATTCGCCCAAGCAGCAATATCTTCGACATCGTGCACTCTTTCCTGCCATTGGAAAGCCATTATGTCCTGCAGGAACCATGAAAAGAATTTAGAAGTGCTGGAGTTGGATTTTTTACGTTCAAATTAAACTAAAATAATTTTTCCGCGCCAGCGCGGCTGTTTTAAAAACAGACGCGCTGACCATGGCAGCCCTTCGATAATTTTCGAGGTCAGCGCGGAAGAACACGGGTTTTCCGCGCTGACCCGAAGTTGGCCGCGTTGTGTTCCAATTCGGTCAGCGCGGACCCGTGGGGGATATCCGCGCTGACCGAGCGCGCACCCATGCATTAAAAAATTGCCCAATTGGGCAGCATGAACCGTTAAAATCCTACTGAAAACAATCAAAATGCAGGGCAAGGGAACGAGAACCTACCTGGAAGAAGCAGATCGGAAAACGGTGTCTGTACGGGCTGGAAATCGCTCCGTCAACTTTCTGGCTCCTCCACGTCCTTCACGTTCCAAAATAGTGAAATGGTGAAAATGACTTATTACTCCTTTCTATTTATAGTAAAAAACTCCTAAATTGCCATATTTTTGGGTTTTTGCCATTTTTAAGCCCCGAATTTGTTAAATGCATGTTTTAATATGATACATATCGAATGGATTTATGCGGGTAGTGCTCTTGTGCAGGTCCAGATGAAGTAACTTGGTCGTAATGATCCTTTGTTCGCACGATCCCCATATATGTCGTCTCTAAGCTCTTTTCCGACGGTAAACAAGAGAAGATAGCCGAGCCTCTTTTTAGCTCGTTAAAAGGAAGGAAAAGCGGTCATTTTAAGCTCTTTTTCCGACCGTATAACTTAAAAAGATTGCCGGGTGTTTGTCGTTTCGTACTCGTTATTGGTTCTAAAACGACGCGTTTTTGACCGCTTTTTTACTTTTTCGGGTCAAGAACGCTATTTACGAAAAGTACTCCTCGATCGTAATGATCGGGCGGTTCTTTCGAGCATAGTTTTATACTTTTTCGGGCTCGAGAGACACAACTGTACGAAAAAGGACAGCCCTGGAGTCTCCTTTCCCGCTGTCTTTTCAGACTCTCTAAACAAGAAAAGACGCTGAGTTTTTCCTTTGTCAGGCTCGTTAAACACTTGATGACATCGGACATTGTCGAAATGACACTCTTCAAGCATATGCTATCCCCGTCAAGCTTGTCCTCCAAAAATAACCGAGGTACCTGCCAGAAATGGTGGGGAAATGGAACTGTAATCATAGTCGTGTCGGCAGTATGTCGCTCTTGAACATGGCACTCTTCTGCTTCGTGTCTGGGTGGGATCATCTCATCTTGTTTTTCACTGACCTCCGTGGGTTTGGGATATCCTGTTCGACCTCTCATCTGCCCATTGCCATCATCACTATACCCTTTGCTCATTTGATGTCAAATACTGCCAAACCCGCTGCAGCGCCGCCGATATGTTCAAGAGAAGTTGACCTCTGCAATAATACAACCTCATCTGCTATCTCACACAAATCATTTTTCCTCTGTCTCGCGTCGATGATGTGGGAAACATTATGGCCCACTTTCGATCAAGGTCCCTTCCTGTCGACTTCAGCTCATTATCCGGGAAGGTGACTTAGAGACTCCCTTCAGGTGCCTTAGAGCCTGCATGCCTCAATGGCAGGTTCTTCGTGTTCGACGCGAGGTTTACATCATTGGCCTCCGATCGAATGATTCCGTGGGTGTTCGACACCAGCTCATTGATTCACATGCCGCGGATTGTACCTATAGTACCTTGAGGACCATTGTCATTATTGGTGGTACCTCTCGCGTCTGTTAACGGTTTTCATCATTGACTGCTAATCAGGCGATGTTCATGCATGTTCGACTTCAACTCATATGTTCACATGCTTGAACTTGTACTTTGTTCGGATCGGGACGGAGCGCAAGACCCTGGATCCCTATCTTTGAGGGCCAGGTTGCGGTTTTGTGGATGATCATTACATAACTCATTGATGGATGGCTGCGCCCATACCTGAGTCTTCATGGATGGCTGCGACCATACCTTATCATTATTATGGTCTTTTTAGCTGGGTGGCTGCGTCCATTCCACAGACCTTTTTCGCATGTCTTCATGGATGGCTGCGCCCATGCCTAGACTGCATGTACTTGATTATCAGAGATATTTCGGTCCTTCCTGGTGGTGTTCCAGTTCGGCGTGTGTTGTAAAGCATTTCACCCCTCCCGCTCTCTCGGTCTTCATACTTTAGGGGGCATCTGTTACACAGTAATTTCTCACTGCCTTCCTGTCAGCCACCCTGCTGTGCCCAGATTCCACAATCACCAAGTTCTTGCTCCCTGAACTGGTTAAAAACCCATTTTTCCAAAGTTTTGTTCATCAGCGCGTCTGTCTCTAAAATAACCGCGATGACAGGCGCCTTGTAATGTATTCTGTGCGCTGCCAGCGCGGAAGAACATCACTTTTCCGCGATGGCCTACAGCGCGCCTTTCCCGTGTGCTTCCGCGCTGACATGACTGTCCCAGTTATTGATATGCGCCGACAGCGCGGCAGTTTCCTCGTAATCCGCGCTGATCCAGTTTGGGCGAATTTGTTCAAACAACCAGCCTTCCAGATAACTCCAGGCTTGGTTGTTAGCTTTGTGAATGTTGACTCCCTTCTATAGCATGACTGTTCGACCCTTTGCAACCGTTTCCCTCAAAGATAAGCTCATCCTTCCACCCTTTTAGGAGGCTCCTTCTCCTACATATACTTCCACCATTACCATGAGCAGCTAGTTTTTGGATAGTTAGACATAGCTTGGATTGTATAGAGCTTATAGTGCTCAGATTGCTGCTACTATAGGTATTTGGTGTGCTAGGAGTGGAAGTGATTGATTGCTTAGGGAAGGTTGTTTTGTGTTGCTTGTGTGAGAGAGAGAGTTGTTTGTCTTGGGAGAATCATCCTCAAAGGTGAATGCTTGAGATACATGCTGACTGGCCCCTCCTGAGAAGGTTACCGACGTCAGAACATTTGGTTGTACTCTTCTCTATTCTGATTAATAATAGATGACTGCTATTATTGTTCCATTCCCATTTGTACTTGCAATGGTTAAATGTGAATTACATCTTTTCTGACCGATGTATGGTTGCTTTTACTAGATTTCACGCTTGTGTTTGTTTCCTCTTCGTGTGTGCAGGTATCCATTCGCGGGGATCGCGGAGGATTGTGACCAGCCAAAGCGAAGGAGCGAGGGCAACATCTCTTCGCCAAACAACAGCGCTGGAATCCAAGTAGGTGCTCTTTACCTCTTGTTTAATTGTAATTAGGAACATGCATAGCAGCATTGTTTGATTGTTGCTAGACCCTTGCTGGGCTAGTAGGGATCGCCTCTATCCGTAGAGGGGATTTACCTCTCCAACAGAATTTATAAAGCTGAGCATGGGAATGCCCACCTCGGCTAGATCATGAAAATATTATGCAGATAATGTTTTGTATTGTATCTTATTACAGGTCTCCTCCCAGCTTGAAAGAACTTTGGATCCTCATAATAAAGCATTTCACCCGACATCAAAAGATTAACGACCTCATACTTTAGGGGGCAACTGTTATAGACATTTTTGGGCACTATGACCCCAAGCATGAAATTTCCATAAACCAAGGGCTCCTAAGTCCCTAAAAGTGTTGTTCTAACCCCTAAAGGAACAAGGTCAACTGATTACAGCTTCTCCCAAAAGTTCTCCATGAAAAACTGCTCAGAACTGGTCAAAACAGGATCATTTCAGCTACTCCATAGGCAAAGTGCGTTGCATCTCACCTAAATACACTGTGTGGGTGCGTTGCATTTCAAAAAGCCCTTCTATGGGGTGCGATGGGCGAGAAGTGACAAATGGCAATGTCATTCCGCGAGGTGGAGAGGCATGGAATCTTCCAGAAACTTCTCCTGTGACACTTGCCTCTCTGAATTCGACCAAGGATGAGTAAGAGATCATCAATCTCCAAGTGGAAGCAAGAACTATCATAGGGAAGACACTAATCAAATCACAAGCTGACTAATCTCCCTTACAGATATCTATATATGGATCCCTCATCCCAGAGATCCAGAGGTTGGAATTTTGCATATTGTAAGGAATTGTTGTTGGTTTCTTGAGACAACATCAGAGTGTTGGGTGATCTAAGCTTTGTATGAGGTGAAGAGGGGCTTACTTGCTGAGAGGATGATGTTGGGTTAGAACAATTGGTTGTAACTCCCTTGGCTTTTTCTTGTTTATCAATAAAAGCTATTCAAGTTTTCCTCCATACTCTTGTGTCATTTATGTTTTATGCATTTGTATGGTCAATTTACATCTGATCTTAGATTTTTTATGATTATAGATCCATGTTCTTGTATAGTGCTATGCTACTGTGATCTTACAGGTACTCTGTGAAGCTGAGTGTACAAGGAAGAAAGTAGCGAAAGACTATCAAGAGAGAGAGGAATCGAACTAGGAGATTAGCGCAAGACAGAGGTTGGTCTTCTTTGTTCTTCTCTCATCTATATTTCATAAAGGAAAAACGAAAGTAGCTTTACTTTGTTTGTTTCTAAGGTAGCTATCACACCTTAGCAGGATAAGCAGTTCTGTGTAGACACTTTTCCTGTAACGCAATACCAGCTCCATCATTCCCTACTACTCCATCAAAATCCATGGTCCATAAGCCTTCTTCTTCTTCTTGCAAGTGCTGAAAATCTTTTTGCTGTCCATTGTTTGCTTGCTGTCCATCGTTTTCAGCTGATTGCTCAATCTTTTGTTGCTTTTCTTGTCTTTCTTTCCTCAAAATCTCTCTAAAATTTTCTGTTATATCTGGAATGTCGTCTGCTTCTACTATCTGGCTATCTATTTCATTTAAACTATCTCAAAACAAAACAAAAGACTCTAAATCTATATGTACATAGTTTATAGGATGATTTATCGGTTTCTCCTTGCTTGTGATCATTTATTTCATCTTTTGTTCCCAGTATAACTTCCTCATTTGTCCAAACACAGGGATTGTTGCATAGGAGAAATCCAGCTATAGTGTCCCCTTCAATTTTGCTACCCAAGACCTGGAAAGAAGCATGCCAAACCTTGGAGGAATGTTTGCTACCACTACATCCATTATAACATTTTTCATAGGAAGCTGATCCAAACTCACAACTAAGTCTTTGATGAGCCCTATGCATCTTACTCTGCTGGAGTCAAATGAATAGAGATCATGATATTGGCAGGTGATGTCCAGACCAAGCTTATCCATGATAACCTTGGGCATGAGATTATGAGAGGCTCCAGAATCGAACATGGCATTGTGTAGCACAAAGTCATGCAATCGTAAACTGATATAGAAGGGTGGCACCTCGCTCTCAGGAGACTCACCATTTGTCGCTGGCCCAAAAATCATTTTAGGCTGATCATCTTCCACGTTTACCATGTCAGACATTGGGTCCAAATTCAACATTTTAGAAATCTGTCCTCTATAGCTACTGTTCTTCATGATTTCAGTCAAAGGGATGGATACCTTTAGCTTAGAAATCTCATTCTCTAGGCTGAAAGCGGGAGTTATTTCTACCTCTTTGACTAGGATCTCTTTCCTTTCCTTGTCTTTTGAGGTGGCCAGTTGCTGTGATTGTTCTGTTGATTTCGATTTGCTGCTCTCCAGAACAACCGCCTCCTTTCCCTTTCTTTGTGTAGCTGATAGATCTTTCTTTGTTGTTTCATCCTCCTTATTTTTCTGAATTTGTTTAGCTAGTACATCTCTGTTTTGAAGGGAATATCATTGTTGTTGTGTGGACAAAGCATTCATATACCCCCTTTGATATTCTTCTGACTCTTCTTCCAACACGGTTTCGTTAGCTAGGATAAAATCGGTGTCTTGGTGTGTAGCTGAATTCACTGCACATTCTTCTTCTTCGATGATGTAAGTAGGCAACTCATCTGGAGTAAAAGGATGGTTTTCCTCACCTATTACATTCCCTTCCTCATCTGATTCCAGTCCATGTACAAAATTCTGCCGCAAAGGTGTTTGTATCGGCTGTTGTGCTATCTGCTCTTGAGTCCGCTGATCTCTTTGTCTTATCCTATATTGTGGCTGCTATTGGCCACGGAAGTTAGGATTCCTAACTTGTGGCTCTGGCTTGTCAAGTTTTACCCTTTCAAGCATCTGTTCTACCTTCTTGAGCAACTGATCCATTGAAGAAGATTCTTCTTTCACTGTAGTTTTCTTCTCTGCTTTCGCTCTTGCTCTTTTGGACAGCAGGTTAGCCTCAACGCTGACCGCGATTTTTTTCATGTCTTCCATTGTAGCTGGTTCTCTCTCTCTCAATTGGTACGCCATGTCAGCATCAAAACCATCTAGAAAATTCATCATTGCTAGTCCCACAGGTGGCTTTAGATGGTCTGGGATGTCGTTGTAGACTACATTAAATCTAACGCAATAATCTTGGACCGACTCCCCGGCATTCCGTTTGATTTGCTTGTATTCGGCTAGAATTTGAAGGGGATTCTTTTTGACTTCCCACCTGTTAAAAAATTGTCTTTGTAGCTCAGCTAAGGTGGTGATGCTTGCAGCTATCAAACCTCTAAACCATTTCCTCACATCACCTGCAAATGTTTGTACAAAGAGCCTCATTGCCACATTCTCCACATCGATCTCATGAAGTTCATAGAAATCTACTATTTTATCCACATGTTGTTGAGCTGTAATATTGTTAGGAGTGCCATAAAAAAATGGGATTTTACTTTGATAGTCATTTGGCATGTCATCTAGGACTTGGGGTAGAACAAGGGGTGCGAAACGGGAAGCCATCATTCTCGGTGGATTTGGCCTTGGAGGTGTTGGAGGAGTGTGCACAGTTTGCAAGGGGCTTGCACTTGGAGTTTGGGGCTGTGTGGCAATGTAGTTATTGATTAATCTATTAGCTCTTTCCGTATCAAGGTCTACAAGAAATTTCGGATCAAGAACAGTGTAATCAACAGCCCTTTCAGATTTAGATTCAAACAGTGATATCTCAAACCGTTCGTCAAACTCAAGCTCCTCAAGATACTCAAAAATGTTGAGACATGAATGGGATTTGAACACGGGGGTTATGGTGTTTTCTTGACGAAGGAGTCTTGGGATCAAATTTGGATTTTCGTAAATGTGAGGAGGGTCCGGGTCCGGATTCGCTCTGGTGTATCGTCTTGAAGCCAACGTGCTATTGAGAGGAATTACGGGACACAACCAAATTACTCAGCCTTTCCAATCCTAAGTTCATAATCCGGGAGCCTAGAATTCTTATGAAACAAGGGGATTTGATTTTCAACTTAATCCCCAGTGGAGTCGCCACTATGTTAGCACCTAAATCTGCCTCAGGCTGAAGGAAGGCAAAAATTAGGGTAACCACAAACCACGCTCAGTCTGGTAGCTAGCCCTACCAGAGCAGGAGAGGGCTCTCTCCAAGTCACGCTCAGGGAATAGATAGGCAAAATGGTCTGAGATGAATCACTATGCGATGTTTACCTTAGGCTAGTAAGTGAAAAAGGATTTTGGAAAAGATTTTTGAAGTGACCGAGCTTCTGGGATGTATATGGGACTGGCGCTTAGCAACGAACAGAGAATTGAGAATGAAGGCACAGATTATTTCGTGAGGTAAGGTAGGCGGGAAGCACAACAATTTCGACTTAAGGTGACGCAGAATGAAAATATTGCTGAAGATAGTGAAAAGGGCGTGGTCGCATGAATCCTTTTCAACAGAAGAATAACACTACACATGAAATTTTCCCACAGGCAGAGCAATATAAATTGAATTCTACCTAATCTCACTCAGAAAATTTCACTGAAATGGAACATGAAATGAATTATGAAACATAACAAGATACATATGGAACATAAGAACACATTTTCTACACTCACAACCACAAGAATCTCATGAAACGGAGCCGCTTCCTTTCATTAACTCTCTATCAAAAAATACACAGTGCAGAAACAAAGTTTCTTTCCCACAGTCTCCCAGAAGTTACAAGCCAGCCAACCCTTTGCAAATAACTTGCTTACAATATATAGAAAGTGTAGAGAAGAGATGGAATGTCCAGGGGTTGGGAAGTTACTCAAATCATTTTGAAAAGGAGATGGAGAGCCAACCATCAGCTACAGGTGCAGCGCTCTCAAGCATGCCATTTGGCTGGGGTGACCCTTTGCATTCTTTTGCCACTTGGATAGATGCCCACCTGGAGAGAAAACTCTTTAAAAGCCACCTTTGGTGCCAAAAAACCGAAGAGTAGATGACCGGGCCCACTTGGAGAAGTCGCGACCCGAAATTTCGTGAAACGGGAGCAATTTGGCAGTTTTTTCCCGTGTGCGCCGCGCCAAATTCCCTGTGCGTTGCGCCAATTTGAAGCCTGTTTTGGGGCACTTATAGGTGTCCAAAATGTGCCCCAGTGGGGTTGTTGGAAAGATTTTCATATCTACTTTCCAACCCAACTAGAATTTCTAAATTTGAATCTTATTTTCCCCTCCAAAACTTCATTCTCCCAAGACTGCTTTCTGTGTGTCCAAAAAGTGGCAGAGAGGCCATTTTTGGGTGTTTTTTGACCTTTAGGAGATCCAAAACTTGTCAAAATTCCTTGCTCGGACACCAGTAGACGTATTTTTCGATGCTGAATCCAAATATGCAAGCCGTTCCTCGATTGGAGTGCTAGAATTTTAGCGTTGCGCCAGTGCAGTGTTAACACTGTGGCCGGGCTCCCAGTGCACCGCGCCACCTTGTGTGTGTGCCGCGCGCTTTCAAACGACATCCATTTGTTTGGAAAAATAGGGGAGAGGGTTTTAGGGTGATTTAGGGCTATTTATTTAGGAGACAAGGTGGAGTGGAGGTGACTATGACGAGGAGTGAGGGGACATGGGGAGGGGAAACAAAACCTTGGTGGTGTCTTTGAATTTACAAACCCTGATTATCATTTTTGTTTTGGTGATTATTTGCATGAATGGCCAATATGATTTGGATCTTCACTCGATGTCCTAGAAACACTTCTATTGACCAAATTGATAGAGAAGAGGTTTCATTCGGGCCTACCTCTTGTTTGCTAGACTTCAACCAGGATATAGAACGAGTTTGCAAGTTTTTCTGAGCTCCCTGGCCCTGTGCGTTGCACGCTAAGCCCAGTGCGCAGCGCGCCCTGAGTGCGTCACGCCTTTGTCAATTTTTCATTGTGGGTTGGTTGCCGATGTGTCGTGCCCTCCGTGTGCGTCGCGCGCCCTGGTGTGTGCGCTGCGCCACCTAGAAATCTGCCCTCCTTACTCTAATTCATCCTCCTTAGCTCTCTTTTCTTCAACAATGCCTCTCTCAAGCTTTTCCTTATCACAATGACTTAGTTTTGGGTCAAAACAAATATATATAGGCTTTGAGAGAGTTGGGTTCAATTTTTTCTTCTTTGAAAACCCACTTTATAATGTTCAAGTTTTGCACTTTTTATTGACTTTAAAACACTCTGCTTTTTCCCTTTTTCTTTCGAATTTTGGCTCTCATGATAAAATTTTCGGCATTTCTTTGCGGGGACTGTGTGACTGGGCCTCTGGTTTTGAAATCCATGACTGCATCTGAAAATGTCAATTGTCGACTTTTGAAAAATTTTGTCATAGTTGACCTTGTTTGACTTTTCTTCAAAACAGAGTTTTGAAGAAGAGTCGATGTCTCTTCTGTTGATGATGAAGCTTCTTGAACTGTAGCTGTATAAGGTCTCCCTCTGGCCTGCATGGCTTGTTCTGGACATGTTTTTCAAGGACCACATTGATGATTTCCTAGACCCAACCATAAAAATGACTTTGTCTTGTAATATGACCAGACCTTGACTATCATGAACTTCAGTGATTATGGACTAAGGCCTGAACCAACAGGGGCTAGAGATGAGAGAAAATGACCAGCATGAATATCTCCGTCAGATCATGGCATGTCCCTAGCGAAATGCAGCTGAGTGGTGGAGCGGGACACCTAAAATTGAAATGCACAAAGAGCTTTGATCTCTGACGGAGGGCTGACCAGACTGACTCTAACAGAAGCGAGTAGCAAAGATCTATCAAAAAGGAGAGGAAACAAACAAGGAAACAAGCGCAAGACAGAGGTTGGTCTCCTTTATTCCCCTCTTATCTATTTCTCATAAAGGAAAACGAAAGTAGTTTTAGTTTGTTTGTTTCTAAGGTAGCTACCGGCCTTAGTGGGACTAGCAGCTCTGCATAGACAATAGATTTCCCGATAACATAATGGTAATCTTAGATGTGGTAGGAGGGATGCGATGTACCAGTCCCTATATTGAGAATCTGGGATCGACATGTTAGCTTGCCGGATCAAACACTTTAAACTTTGATTGAAGTCCCACGTGGACTCATTTACATTTTGTTGTATCTTCTTAAACTTTGTTATAGACCCTGCCTGAGACTTAGGCTTCTTAAACTCATTGTTTAATGCTTGCTGAGTCTCTGCCAATGTCACGCCAGGTATATCTTGACAAAATTTAATATACGAAGTTAACACCCTATCCTGTAGCAATGTGACTAGCTATTCTTTCTTTATATTATCATCAGTAATATGCTGCGTTTTCCACACAACATTTGCAACAAACTAGAATTTTTCAAGGTCTTCACTTCCTACCCCTTTAAAGATCTACATCTTCATTACATTTGACATGTTGAATGGTTGATGCAGAGGTGGAAGTGGAGGTAAAGGTGTAGGTGTATGCGACAGAGGTGGAGGTGGAGGTGGAGTGGATGGAAGAGGTATCCTTGAGATACCTTGACTTACTGTCTGTAGCATGCTTTGCGGTGTACTCAAAATAGTCCCTTCATTGTCGCTAGAAGAGGATCCTAGCAACGGACTGTATTCAGAGCCTGATTCTTCATTCCTCTGCTTCACGTAGTCTCAAACATAAAGGTAATGGAATAACCCATTTTTCACAAAACAACATATTAGTCCAAGTTTTCAGAGATTTTAAGTACTTACCATGTAGTCCCTTGAAGAGCTTGCGCTTTGCTTTGCTATAGGTCATGGTTGTATCAATCACAAGTTCAGTGGCAAATCCTCCTAAGATACGATCAATTGAGTGATCCACAGCCCGTATAATGTTATTTTTTGAAGCTTCTAGATGCTTCACCAGCTATGGAGTCCACACAATAGGGCCATCAAGCCTCCACGTACCCTGACCGTCAGCTAATCTAGATAGCCACTCATGCAATTTGCAAGGGAAGAAATAGAAAAAGGGTTTGCTTTCGTCAATGTACAAGTATCTATTCAACCAATGTTCCTTGGATAACCACAGATTTCTGTTCTCCTGAGATGCCAACGCGTGAAACTTTCGATCGAGCCACTTCTCAATTTATTTCTTAGTAGGGAACCACTTATTTGACATCACACATTCCTCAAAATAGATCTCGATCCTGGAAACATAACCATTTGTTGGTTGATGGGGCCTAACCCAGGTTCAACGTTATCTACACCAACCAACAAAACCCTAACTGTTGGCCCTTTCGACAACAACGTGCATAATGCAGGTTGCAGTCTCACCTGAAGTAGTATTGGGGGATGCTAGAAATAGGTTTCTACATCCAGAGGCTTGTGTGATGGTTTCCTGAAGTCCCTATCACTTAGATCTACCTTCATGCATCTCTAATCCTTTTGACAGATAACTACTGCAAATCTATCTAAATGATTTCCATATCTTCGCGAAGGTACTTAATTGTACTTATCATGCATAAATATTATATATCTACCACTTTCATGCAGTAAACAAGCATTAATTCATATAAAATATATCACAGAGCGAAGATACATGAACTTAGCAGAAGTAAATAATAAGACACAGATGCATCAATTTTGGCCCAAAACAGTCTTTATTAAGTATAAGCGTTCAATTACAAACTTCTTTTCCCTATGCACTCAGCTGTGGGGGCCTGCAGACTTACCAAGGTCTCCGCGCACTCAGCTACAGGAGCCTTCCCCTTTTGCCTAAGTACATGAAACAAACTTTCCCTGCCTTAGCACCTTGCCCTTACAATGATTCTTCACTATATGATATCTTCTTAGACTCGCTATGACTCAACTATATATAGCATTTGCTTTACAATACCATGGTCCACAGACCATGGGTGGGTCTCAAAACAACTCTATCACCTACCCAACTAAGGGACTAAAGTCCCTTTGACTTCTACTAACTTTGCGCTCCACTTCCACATTTCGTGGAGACTTTACATTTGCTACAAAAAGATATTACAAAATTTGCTCAAAATTGACTCAAAACTTGAATTAACTGACCCTGGGGACCCCTTCCCAACATGTGCCCAACCATGGGCACCAATTGACATATCCTACTGGACTGTGTTGTGCCTTGTACACATGTATTTTAATTTGGTGTATGATGTGGGTATCTTTTGTTCCTCATATATGGCAAAAAAAATAAAAATTATCATTCCTAAAACTAAAAAATATAGGGTCATGTTTTTACCTACTCCATGTTTTATTTGTTTCATTAGTGATTTAACCATGGTTCTATATTTTCTAGATGGTTTTTACAAGATAAGGTGGAATTTTTACTGTGACGCTTGTTGAAAATAACAACAAGAAAATCCTAATTTAATTTTGTCCTTGAATTAAATTAGGAATTAAATTATAATTCTAATTCTCATAGAAAATTATAATATTTAGCTAAGTTAATTTGACTTAGTTGGCTTAGTTAATTCGAGTTTGGAGTCTATATAGTGTCGTGTAGAGTGGTTCCTAAATTTTAGGGGCCCAGGTTGTGTTATTTTGAGTTATAATTCTTTAATTAAGTTTAACTGATTTAAGCTTAGATAAACTAGTTCCAACTGATGGAGGAATTAGTGGGAGATCTAGTAGTGAGGTTTAACTTATAGTAGTGGAGTGTAACCAACACTGTTCAACTAGTAAACTGAAGATTCACTCATAATTAACTCATGCATGCCAGATCAGAGAAAAGCCCAGTTGAGATTGGAGTTCAAGGACAATGTACTATCAGTTATATAATAATCAAAATTGTATAGATGGTGCATGCAATCAGAGGAAGGCCTATGATGGATTGCATAGTTATGGATGAGGAATTTCCCAATTAAATATGGGCTAATTCCCTAGGAAACTACGCAAGGAAATAAGAGCTTGGCAGGCAACAGGTTTGGCTAAGTATTGGTTAGAGCTTGTTTGTGAAGCAGAGAGATAGATTGTGATAGTGTATAGTTTTCTCGAGATTGAGCAAAGCATTGTAATCTTCTCAAATTTTCTAATTAATGCAATATACAGATAGCAAGATTTTTTTTCTTTGGCTTTACCCAGAAAATTATTGTGTTATTTTGGATTGAATTCTTCCTTTTACTGCTTTGTGATTTCATCGATTAATTATTATTTCTGCTGGTGAGTAGAGTAGATTCAGGTCAATTCTTTTAGCATATTACAATCTTCAGTTTGAATTTACAAGGAATTTCTACATGGTATCAAAGTTGAAATCACTATAGAAGAGGTGAATACGAGTTTGTCTTTTGAAGGAGAAATCGAATTTTCAGTGTCATACTTTAGAGCCAGCAGGATTTCGTTCTACGGATTGAGGCTTTGTTAGGTCCCTATACTACTAGTGTAGCCCCTTATTGTTATTAGCGAAACAGCCTTATTGTATTGTTGTGCCCATGTAGTCCCCATGTTGTTATTGTTGTGCTCTTACAATATTATTGTTATGTAGGCTCTGATTATATTATGACCCCTTAAACTCCTATATATATAAAGGAGGTCTTGTCATTTGAATCATCCAAGAGTTTTTCATTTATGTAATGTAAAGGAGATATCCCCCTCTTAGAGGCTATTTTTTAAGTTGTTGATCTATAACTTCTTCTATTTTGTGAGATGGTTGCATAATATCATGGTATTTTCACTATAACTTATTTTATACGAAGATTCTAAAGTTGAAAGTAAAACCGAGTTGAGTTGAAATCTTGGTAAACCTTGTGTACGAATTTCAGATCTTGGTTCGTTATATTTTCAGAGATATGATCCAAGGAAGTTAGGAATTTGTAGGCTCCCAAATTCCATCTCAAATCGGTGACCTTGGGAAAATCTTCCTAACTTTCTCTCTGTGCATCAGATTCAAATTTCATAAAAAGCGACAGAAACATGATGGAAGGTAGTTTGTTATATATCATTTTCAGGCCCGAAGGTTGAAACAGTGACATGACGCACTCCATACAAGTTCTCTCTACTGAACGAGTCTATAATCAGGACATTGTGGGAGATTGGGAATAAATATTTCTTAGAGAATTCAATCTTGATTTGACTTGTGGGGTTGGAAAGTGGACTCAAAGGGCTAGCAAAAGACGAAATTTCAGACCTTGGAGATCTGAAATTACAGAGATACAACATATTCAATATCGAGCTCCTACAAAGCTATTGTTAGGAAAAGTATCTATTCAGAACACCCCTATCCCACTCTAAGGTGTGACAGTGCCTTAGCAACAAACAAGGAAAACTACTTGAGTATTCTTCTTTATGACATGTAAACGAAGAGGAAGGATAAACTAACCTGTGTCTTGTGCTAGTTTGTTGATCCAATCGCTCCTCTCTTCAATAGCTCCCAGCTCCCTGCTCCCTTACCGGCCCAGCTTCACCAAGTTCCTGCAAGATCACAGAAGAGAGAAACTACACGAAGATATAGATTTACATTCATAAAAAGCTTAGGATCAGATTAAGCTAAACATGCAAATATAACAAAACATCATTGATACACAGCATGTAGGAGAAACTCAAATAATTTTATTGATATGATAAGAAAGTCCAAGAGGAGATACAACCAAGTGAGTCCCGATCCAGCATCTAACTCCCAGCAAAGGAATCCCTTCCTCACCTCCAACAAAGCATAAATCACCCAATGTACTAATCTCAATCTCAAACCAACAGCAATTCTCTGCAAAGTACAGAATTCCAGCCTCTGGATCTCTGGGATGAGGGATCCATATATAGATGTAAGCAGAGAGGATGAGTCAGCTTAGGTTTTGACTTGTGGCTTCTCTCTGTCAGTTCTTGCTTCCACTTGGAGGCTGAGAGCCTCTTACTCATCCTTGGTTGAATTCAGTAAGGCAAGTGTCATTGAGGAAGATTCTGGAAGCTTCCATTGTCTGTACACCTCGCGGAATGACACTGCCATTTGGCATTTCTCGCTCAGTGCACCCTGGTAGTGCATTTAGGTGCATTGCAATGCACCTAGCTAGTGTACTGGGGTGCTTTGCAACACAGGCAGCTAGTGGAGCACTTGAATTGATCCTGATTTGACTAGTTCTGAGTAGTTTTTGGTGGAGAACTTCTAGGAGAAGCTGTCATTGGTTGACCTTGTTCCTTTAGGGGCAGGAACAACACTTTTAGGGACTTTGGATCCCTTGGATTATGGAAATTTCATGCTCAAAGTTGTAAGGCACAAAAATGTCTATAACAGTTGCCCCCTAAAGTATGAGGTCGTTTATCGGGTGAAATGCTTTATTAGGAGGATCCGAAGTTCTTTCAATGCTGGGAGGAGACCTGTAATAAGATACAATACAATACATTATTTTTCATACTATTTTCATGATCTAGCTGAGGCGGGCATTCCCATTCTCAGCTTTATAAATTTATTTTTCTGTACATAGGACAGACAATCGTCTGATGGTAGACCGATGATTCTGATGAAATCATCATCCTTTTGGTAGGATGATTATCTATGCCGCAATGTTGTACATGTCAATGTCTTTATTTTTCCTGAATATATATCGCAGCCCAGATGGATGAAACTAGATCCGGGGTCTTCAATCTCGTCCGATCTTCACTCTAAGTACAAGTCGATCCATGTGAGAAATGTTCTGAAGTCGAACATGGAAAGACATCGCTTGATTACGAGTCAATGATGTAAACTGTTAACAAGCACGAGAGGAATCACCGATAATGATAATGAACCTCAAGGTACTGCAGTACAATTCACGTGGTGTGAATAAAGGACTTGGCATCGAACACCACGCAAAATCTTTCGGTCGAAGGTCATTGATGTATACCTGTCGCCGGAAGTGAGAAACTTGCCATTGAGGCATGCAAGCTTCAAAGTACTGAAGGGGGTGTTCCTAGATCAACTTCTTGGATAATGAGCTGATGTCGACAAGAAGCGATCCGTCAAAGGAGGGCCTTGATGTATCCCACATCAATGACACGGAACGGAGCAAATGATTTTGATGGAGGTGAAAACGATCTGATGATATATGGTTCAGGGTGGCGGTCATGAAAGAATGAAGTACAATGTATGGTAGTGGATGGGACACGGGTGACTTCTCTGGATGACTTCTCTTGAACATATCGGCGACACTTATATGATGGATTGGTAGCATTTACCCCAAAGGTGGATGGTATGGCGAGACCATGGTGATGTGACCGGTGAATGAAACAACCCAACCTGACTCAGGCACGGAGTGGAAGTGTCATGTTCAAGAGCGACTTGCTACCAATAAAGGTTCTTTGAGTTTCTTCCCAATTTTTCCCCAGTCATTGCTGACCAGTACCTCTTTATTTTTGTCAAGCTTGAGGAGGATAACATATGCTTGTTCTATAATTTTCCCTTCGGGCAAACCCATCGCTATGTTTTAACGAGCCTAGCGATAGTGAAACTCGTTCTCGTCTAAAGACAAGTTTGTCGCTATTAATGTTTTTAACGAGTTTAACGACAAAGATAACTCGGTCCTTTTCCTTTTTAGGGAGTCTGAAAAGGCACGTAAAGATAACTCCAAAGTTCCTTTTTCGTCATCTAATCCCTTAAGTCCGAAAAAGTATAAAACAATATAGAAGGGATGAATTTTCGATAGTTTTAACGAGCCGAACAAAACAAGCGCTCGATCTTTTTGTGCAATAATCCCTCAGGTCCAAAAAGATTAAAATCTAGAGGAGGGATAGAACTTCCGGTCGCTTTAACGAGCTGGAAGGCCAAAACTCGGCGATCTTTTCATATTTTATGAGTCAGATGAAAAGAGCTTAAAGAAGACTCGTCTTTTGAGGAACGAGTGATAAAATGGGTAGCAGCTGATTCCAGGTAAGGGTTGGAATTTTCCAAGCACGACAGTGTCACAAGGATGGCTAGTGAAATCACTCTTCGCAGCTATTCCTCAAAATGGGTAAACAATCAAATGGAGGTGAATGATCGGCCAATGGAAAAGTGGAGGTGACGGTGCAAACACGACCAAGGCTTTAATGGCTGATAATGTTACATTCACGGTGGTTATTTACCGGAGGATAGTTCATTTTTTAACGAGCTTAAACGCGGATTGAAACACTTGCTCGATCTTATGTTTATTTTTTAACAAGCATGAACTATGTGCTAAAACTGCTCGATAATCCAGTCATATGATAAGAATGTCTCATTGAAGATGCCATTTTTTATGGAGCTTGCACCTTATAAAGCTTTGCCCCGGATCCTTTCGTTATACAAGTTCGGGAACGACTAATCCTACGAGTTTAAAGGGTTAGACCTACGGGTTTAAAGGGAGGACCTAAAAATTTAAAAAAATAAATAGCCGCCCCTTGCTTGCACTCCAAAAGGTTTGCATGCCCCCAGGTATAAAGTACGATTTCAAGGTTACCTCTCAATTTGCAGATAAAACATTTGTTCTACCAGGAAAGGCCTACCTCTTTCAGGTTACCAAAGATTGTCTCATTTGCGTAGCAAACAAAACAATTCTTCGGTGATGTCTACCGAGATAGACAAAGGTGAGTGACAACGAGCGCCAAACACATAACTTTGACAAAAGAATCTTATTCTAGAACAACCCCTCTTCCAATCACGGACGGGGTACGGACTAGTCATATTCTCCCGCGGAAACCTACCCTATACCCAAAGTTTTCCTGCCGAAGCAGACCAGGACGCATGCCCCCTGGGTTCCAGTCATATCCTTCCGAATCACTCGCGCTCATCGGGAGGACGGACCGTGGGTTGAGACATTTCTTGCATGAAGAGACCATTTAGGGATGGTATATGACTATTTGCGATGCGTGATCCGGGAAATGAAAGCTGGTCCACGAGCTTGACCACTCTTCCTTCGTGCGGAAAACACATTACTCTAAAGAGTGAGGAGACGATGGCTCCCATGCAATAAATATAGTCTCGTCCAAGGAGTAGGTTATAATCCAAGGGTCCTCGAACGAACATCACGTTCATTTGAACGGTCTTCCCTTTCAATGTGATAGGCACATTGGGGAGGATCCCTAAAGGTCGACTGGTTCCTTTATCGAAGCCCGTCAGATTTCTCATTTCAGGAAAAAGAGATGGAGAACCAAGCACTTTCCAAGCAATAGAGGAAAGGATACTCACAGATGCCCCCTCATCAATGATATGCTTGCTGGCAAACGGGGTCTGCCTAGTTGGTTCCAGTCGAAGGATACAACTAGGTTGCTTGGTGGTGGGACCGAGTAGACGACCGGGTATCGCTCTGACGAACTTCCTTCCTGCGATAAAGGAATGGGTGGATTGCCCCCGTGTTCGTCGGAGTTTGTGTTGATGAAGAGAATTTGGATGGTGTCATCCTTATCCTCTTCAATGACTGTATCATTCGAAGATAAAACCTCTGAAGGCAAGACCGCATCAACTGCTGCCTCGACCTTTTGACTTTCGTCTGGTATGGATTCAGTTGGTTTATCTTCAATGATAGACGCTTCAGCTGACCACTTGAGCGGGCTAGCTGGATTCTCAACTAACGAACAACTCGGCAAGAGTTTTTTATATACAGGAGGAAGTCGTAACGGTGAAACCGGACGATCTTCCAAGACTCTTTTAGCCTCGTCTAATAAGGGACAACGGTGGAGGGCATGGTCGCCTTCGCACAATCTACAGGGAGGTCTAGCTCTCCCTTTTTGTCCTGGAACTTCACTTTCGCTAGTTGACGGTGTGCTTTCAACATGGCTATCAGAGGTTGACGACACCGGATTGTGCAAACGGGGAGACCAGTCCCTTAGTATCTGAGGGATGCAAGGACAATCTCTGTGAAAGTGGTCTCCTTTGCAAATGACACATGGCGATTTAGGCCTGGTCAGTGCTGTGTGTGGATTTTCATTAGACGACACTTGTTTTCCCTTATTTTCCTTTGGCTCCTTCTTCTTTTTCTCTTTCTTCTTCTTTTCTTTTTTCTCCTTAGGAACTTGGTTTTTAGCTTTACCAGTCCCGTCACGCGAAGAGGAAGGAAGAGAGAAGAATTAGAGGAAGTAGAAGGTTGGTGGGAAATTCTGGACTCGTCTAATTACTGATTCGACTGTTCAGGAATAATGGTGTTCTGAACGACATTGGTTGAGAAGAGCCAGACCGGCAGGCCAATTGTCAGTCCTGGAAGCGACAATGTGGCCATATGGGGCGCACCAACATCTCCCCAAGAGGAGAAGGGACTAGGATTTCCACCAAGGGGAATTCCTTGGTTGGTAGGCTCCATTTTCTTAACCTAAAGATCAACGCAGGAAAAAGGGTATGAATATTCCGTTTAAAATAAATTTTAACGACGCTTGGACACAACTTGCTTTTTCAATTTTAAAGAGTCGAGAAAAAGCAAAAGATGACTCTAGTCTCCTTCAATTTTTAATGAGCCTGAAGTGACAAGTGCTCAGATGGACCTTTTCCGTTAAGGAGTCTAAAAAGGAATGAAAGGGACTGCTCTGGAGTTCTAGGTAGAGGGTGTGCCAAACCAATCGCAAAACCGCAGAATACTTTTTAGGGTACGGGCGGTCAGTCTTCCCGAATGCTGTGTTCAGTGCATTGCGATTAGTAGGGCGGCCGACACGGCTTCCTATGGATAAAGGTTTTATGCCTATAGGGGTCTCCCAATATATACTTGACGGTACGTGGGAGCACAATCCATACTGGCACTTATTGTCTCTCAGGAGGAATCACCCAACCATCAGTGAGGCAATAGTTACCAGGTTTTACGACGCCGGAACACGTCTCTAGCCTAGACCTCTATGTTGTGCGTTAAGTTACAAAGCGTTGTTAAGTTCATTCAATTTATTTTAGGTTGATCTTTTTTAGAAGTTTGCCTTTTTGGATCACCACAAGATGTAGATACAATTCCTAAATGCAGTCTAAAGATGATAAGCAAGCTTCTATCTCTTTTCAACAATGAAAATCCTAGCTACAAGGGGAAAAGAAAGACACAATCTTTTCTCAAAGAGCATAGAGCACACTGTAAATGCACTTTTCCTAAATCAAATCATACAAACTGTCAAAATGCAAATGCACATATGCATGTATTTGTTTTCACTTTCTTAATATTGATGCCTAAAAAGAAAGTTGTTGTACAAATTTGAATTCGATTTCAAGTGAAAAACACAAACAAGCTTCTTTTTCGAAATCAACAAAGTAGAGATGATTACGACACTTTATGATTTTGAAATAAACACTTGTTTCGACACTAGAAATTCATAAATTCAAACCAAAAGACAAAAGTAAAAGCATAACCAACTGTCAACAGCAAACAAACTTACTCCTAAGACCAAAACGACACTTATGACAGGTCTAGATCTAAAGGCGACAGTATGACTAGTTTACTTTGGTAATGGGAAACTGCAAATGATGTAACAAATACACAAAAACAAATACAGCGTCTTTTATACAACTGAGGCGGAATTAAGGCAAAGAAAAGGGGTTTTCAGATAGGTACACACACTGATAACAGGCTGCAAAAATCAGAGATAAAACTGAACAAAAGAAGCAAAGAACCACAGCTGCACAGGGCAAAGGCTGATCAACGCACCTGTTGCACAGAGAAACTGAATTGCAGCGCAGGTAGCCCTCTCGGGACCTGCGTTGAAATGCAGAACCTCTTCACAGAGCCTGCGCTGAAGCAGAAATGAGAATTGTCTCTGGGTTCTGGGTCACGGTTTGCAGTTTAATCTATGGTTTTTGGCCGGATAAAAGCTATCAATGAGGTACAATTAGAGGGATGATTTAAAGGAGGACTAAGAGCTATCACAAAGGGCAATTAGCACATTTGTGGATCAGCTGTTCAGATCATAAACAGGCCCAGTGAATGGACTAGAGTAGCAGATCTCTACTTTGCATTTGTAAATGGCAAATGCAGTTCGATTCACCACTCCTAAGTTTATGAGAAGAACAAGAATAGAAACACAAATAAACTAACTAGATACAATCCCCAGTGGAGTCGCCAATTTGTTGTTGGGAAAAGTATCTATTCAGAATGCCCCTATCCCACTCTAAGGTGTGACAGTGCCTTAGCAACAAACAAGGAAAACTACTTGAGTATTCTTCTTTATGACATGTAAACGAAGAGGAAGGATAAACTAACCTGTGTCTTGCGCTAGTTTGTTGATCCAATCGCTCCTCTCTTCAATAGCTCCCAGCTCCCTGCTCCCTTACCGGCCCAGCTTCACCAAGTTCCTGCAAGATCATAGAAGAGAGAAACTACATGAAGATATAGATTTACATTCATAAAAAGCTTAGGATCAGATTAAGCTAAACATGCAAATATAACAAAACATCATTGATACACAGCATGTAGGAGAAACTCAAATAATTTTATTGATATGATAAGAAAGTCCAAGAGGAGATACAACCAAGTGAGTCCCGATCCAGCATCTACCTCCCAGCAAAGGAATCCCTTCCTCACCTCCAACAAAGCATAAATCACCCAATGTACTAATCTCAATCTCAAACCAACAGCAATTCTCTGCAAAGTACAAAATTCCTGCCTCTGGATCTCTGGGATGAGGGATCCATATATAGATGTAAGCAGAGAGGATGAGTCAGCTTATGTTTTGACTTGTGGCTTCTCTCTATCAGTTCTTGCTTCCACTTGGAGGCTGAGAGCCTCTTACTCATCCTTGGTCGAATTCAATAAGGCAAGTGTCATTGAGGAAGATTCTGGAAGCTTCCATTGTCTGTACACCTCACGGAATGACACTGCCATTTGGCATTTCTTGCTCAGCGCACCCTGGTAGTGCATTTAGGTGCGTTGCAATGCACCTAGCTAGTGTACTGGGGTGCTTTGCAACGCAGGCAACCAATGGAGCACTTGAATTGATCCTGATTTGACTAGTTCTGAGTAGTTTTTGGTGGAGAACTTCTGGGAGAAGCTGTCATTGGTTGACCTTGTTCCTTTAGGGGCAGGAACAACACTTTTAGGGACTTTGGATCCCTTGGATTATGGACATTTCATGCTCAAAGCTGTAAGGCACAAAAATGTCTATAACAAAAGCGAAAAAAATGTGTGTATATTTTAATAAGTTTTGTTTGAGAAATTAGTTTGAAGTGATTCAAAGGACATAGTGAAGCATAATTATCATTAATTAATGTTTGAAGAAAGAAAATGGAAACACCTAGTAAGAAACATGAAAGCTCTACTATGACACATGAAGAAGAGGAAGAAATGCAACATGATATATCAAAAATAGAAGACCTAGTGCAACAAATTTTGCTTCACAAAAAGTAACAGAAGCTAAGATAGATGGTTTGAAGAATAACATCAATGGTATAGAAGAGAAACTTAAAGGCAACATTGAAGACTTGAATAAAGACATGGAAGATTTGAAGGATCGTTTGACAAAGTTCCTACAAGAAATGCTTCCGAATGGAAAAAAGGTAGTAGAGGAAACTCATGATGAGAACAAAAGAAATGTTAATCATGATTTCATAGACTCTAAAATTGGATTGAAGACCCATCATATTCCAAAGATCGATATGAGGAAGTTTCATGGAAAGCATCCCGTAACATGGATGCTACATATGGAGAAATATTTTGATCTCCATAATCTATAAAACACATAAAAGGTACACACTGAAACTTTGTATTTAGAACCCAATCAGTTTGTATGTGTTACGAGAATAATACACCCTAGGGTAGGGGTTGAGCACCCCAACAGAGTGAAGGGCATACACCAACAAGAAGCAAGCAAATAGGTAGTCCTAATACTTAAACTACTAAAGTAGGAAGAAGAAATAGTACCCAAAGGTCCTACGTTTGAGGTTGTTCCCATAGGGTCCAAACCCTTTGCTTCCTCCAACACTTCAAAACCTGCAACTCATTCAAGAAAATCATATATACTAGTAGTAGTTTAAAGCATGTTCATGATATATATGTTAGATCATATAAGAATATAAGTATAAAACATGAAATCATACATAATTAGATTATAACATGAATTAAAACATTAAGATCATAACATCAGGAACAAGACAAAGCTTCTTTATTGATGACTACAAAAGAATGTGGAAGAATACAACCTGATTCATCCACAGCTCCAAGTGAAACCTTCCTCCAGATCTGTCCAACCCAAGCCTCAACAATCCTCTTTCAAATGCATACACATGGATGCCATATAAAGGAAATGGGCATTTCTATGAGGAAACAAGGGTTTCCTATAGCTGGGAGTGCAAGAGGCACATGGATAAATCAGACTGGATCGTGGACTAATTGGATATAATGTCAATATCCTATATTTCTCTCCCCTTAGGCCTTCCCCATAAGGTTTTATTTATATCATCTCAAAATAGTTTTTTCAATTGGGATATAGTTAAGCCATAGGCTCCTATAGGTAGGCTTCCGGTGTAACCTGTAAACCATGCCTAGAAAATAGGAATTTATATTTTTTTCATATTTTAAATCATATACACAGGTTGGGTATAGCTGAACCTACATGTGCACGTGTTTTTGGAAGGGAAAAGTCACGTATGGAATTTAAAATAATGTTTTTTAATAATTGGACCAAATCTGAAAGTAAATGGTTTCCTAAGGCCATGACTCAAAGCATTAAGTATATACAAGTGATACATGATTCTATAACAGATGCCCCCTAATATATGAGGTCAGAAGGGGTACATGATAGCCAAAATGTATCAAGTGTATAGAAAGAATCATGCGAGGACTTGGGAGGAGATCACCAGATTCCAGCCTACAAAACCAGTGGAAGAGATAAAAAAGAAATCTCATGTCTGAGGCAGGCATACCCATGCTTAGAGAAAGTAAAATATGTATGCATATCAAGTGTAGAGCAGATCCAAAATGTATACAAGTATAAAGGAAACTGAGAAATACATATTGGGTCATCTGATCATCACCGCAAAAGTACATATCAAGGCCATGTCACAATATCACATATAGAAGAACTGATCAATGATACTGAAGTAGATAGCCAATCACTGAAGTCACATAATTGATCCTCAAAGTACCAAGTCAAAAAGTGGAATAATGGTACTGCATGCAACTCGGGTGCCAACATATAAGATGCTTTCTGTGTAGTTTTCTTCCGGAGTTCTCGCATCCATAATTGTTTGAATCAACGTTTCGAGCCATCCATCGTGGCTCATCATCAGGATAGATCAGTGGATGGCTTGAAACGTTGATTCAAACAATTACAGATGCAAGAACTCTAGAAGAAAACTACACACAAAGCACTAATCGCAGAGGCCTCAAAACAATAATATAAGATGCTGCTGTGATGAACTGCAACATATAAGGTGGATGGTGTCACTAGCAGAATAATGAAGGGACTGACAAGTGAACCAAGAAATCCTGATGCAACCCAAGGTCTTCAAGGACCGCCATGGTACATTTCTACACTATGGGAATAAATGAGTTGAAGTCGACCATGTGAGAAATCATTTGATTACCGGTCATTGATGTGTACCATTAACAAACACGAGACAAATCACGAATAATGAAGATGAGAGTCAAGGTACCTGAGTACAATCTAACAAGTGCGAATAAATGAGTTGAAGTCGAACACTTGAGAGAATTTATCAATTTGGATACATTGATGTATTCACACTATCAATAGAAAAGGAGTCTACCACTAATGACTACAAACCCTAAGGTAATGAAGAAGGATGGTGGGCACCAGTATTGCAACAATAATGTTGCAACTCCTGGGTTGCCTTCTTTACTCTTATCAACCCGGTAGTTTGTAACAAACTTGGAAGCTTCGGTGCTATATGCACAAGTACTAGTTCTTACTGCAAGTTGTCACTTGGTCAACCGGCGCAGGATCACTAGGAGCTGAAGCCAACTTCTATGAATTCTAGAAGAAGCTCTATATGTGATGAAAGGAGAGAAAGATTACTCTACAAATGCTACTCTAGCTGCAGAAAGGAGAAAGACTGAAATGTAAAGCAAACCTAGTAAACCCTAATTAACCAACTAATCCTACTTTTGCAGAAAGCACTATGAAAATCATGAAAGGAATTCCATTACCTATTCAAGGAAGTAGAAAACATCTAACTAAGCTACTTCTAGGAGTAAATAAGCAAAAATCATCTTTTGGGATTTTTATGTGAATTTGACATGCATATAATTTATTGTGTGTGAATGTGGCAGCAAATAGGTGGCATTGGAGGGTGGATTTGGGACTTGAGAGGATGTAAGATGGTGTGGATGGGTCCTAGGAGGTCTCAGGTGGCCTTCTGGAGGCTTTTCCCACACTTATCCTTCAAAAGAAAGCCTACAGGAAAATCTATAGGAGGAAAAACAACATTCTATAGGAGGCCTACAAGAGGAGGCCGAGAGCAGTTTTCACTATTTTGAGGGTGTGGGAGTGGGTGGAAAAGGTGGATGAAGGTTTTAATGAGGTGTTAGGGCACCTAGGTTCTACCAAGAATCACCAGAAGAGAGGAAGATGATTGGGTTTGCTCAAGGAGAGAGGAAGAAGTTCTATGGAAAATGCAGGAAACTAAGGCAGAATTGAGGTGAGGTTTGGGCGACTTGTAGGGCATGGATCAGATGGAGGATGTGATGGCCGATAAGCTGGTATATTGTAAGAAGAGATCTGCTGCAAAGGAACTGGCAGCCAACCAATAAGATCAAACAAGAAATGAACTGAGTGCATCTAGAAAAATAGAGTTTTGCATCAACTAGTCTAAATTATGATCTATGAAAGGAAATGTTGAGAAATGCTGCAAGAAAGGAAAGAATGAAAGAAGACTATTCCAAATAAATAAGTGAGCATGATGAAGAAGATCTGAAGCAAAGCAAAGCTGGACTATTAACCTACTGAAAGCTGCAAACCATAGAAGTCCTATGAATGAGGAAAATCTGTGTTTTTGGGGCAGCAAAAGAGGGTCTTTGCCTCAAATCATGGTCCAAAAGGGAGGAAGCGAGGCCAAGGAACTATTGCTAGCCTTTTGAATCTTCTTTTTATCACTGCTTAACCTACTATAGAAAGCAAAAATGGAAGAAAACTACTGAATCATCAAAAGCAACCTATTCTTAACTATCAAAGAAATACATTTAACAGCGACCTGATCTACAAACTAAAATACAACATACAAATACAAGTAAAGAGGAGCTTGGCTGCTTGGATTGGGCCCCAACCCAAGAGCTTCAACCCTCTGAGATAACTCAGTGCTAGCTCAAAAAGGATTCCATCTTTATTATCAAAACAGTAACAAGATTACATGAAACTGTCTAAAAAATAATGAGGTCAAAGTTGGAGCAGAGTTTACATAAGCAAAAATTCAACAAAAATCTGACCCTAGTGAGGCCCTAGGCCTCTGTACTTATATAAATGAAACTACCAAAAGCTTTGTTAATATCAGGGAGGCTTGGCTCCCAAAACTCGAGATAATCATCAGTCATCCTCCACTTACTTGGCTGCCTTCTAGTGCATGATTTGGCTGCTTGTACTCCGAGCTGAATGAAGGGGAATTCTAAGTGAGGAGTAATAAATGAGGGGATTCCCTCCTATAAGTCCTCTCCTTTGTCCACTGGATCCTTGACTTTGACTTCAAAATTCATCAATAATCTGCATTAAACACATGTTAGACCACATGGCATCATAACTAACTCAACTCACTCCATAAGCATAAATATAATCATAAAATGATACAATAAGCTAAGAGAATGGTTGATTTGACTAGGTTAGGAGGTAAAATGAGCCCATATAATTACCCATTTATGAGCCTCATCATCACCCCCCTACTGAAGGTGTTGCTCATCCTCTGAGCAACTTAGTCCATCTCCGCATCTTTTATGGCCTTGGCGGTCTCCCTGGCATCCCAAGATTCTGATGTGGTCTCCTCTTTCTTGTCATAGAATCCTACCTTCCTTTCTATCTCTTCCCACTGCTCCTCCTATTCTTCTTCTCTTCTACCTTCCAACATACCTAACAGCAGTGGGAGACTCAGTTTGAGGTCAATCTAGTTGACCTTCAGCCTCTGCATGGAGCACTTGTACAGTGGAACTATTCTTAATGCCTCCTTCATCCTCATGGGGGAATGATATTCCATGATCTACAGACTGTGTGGTAAGGTGTTCCATCTCCTCATGCATGCATGCACACAGTCATCCCCAAGTAGCCTTTGCATATCCTCAAAGTGTGCAATGGCTTGTGCCTGATCACTTATATATCTAGGGGCAATCTGAGGATTATTGGCAAGCAGGTTGTGTGTGCTAATGAGTGCCATGGGATCTGATGGCTCAGCTCTTATCATTAATGGCTCATTCTACTCTTTTATCATCAATCTTCTTATTTTTGCTGCCCTCAACTCTTCATGGTTCATCCAAGAGGCCATGGCCATTAGTTGCAGGTCCCCTAGCCTAGCATTGGGATCCCACACATTCATGTATGTGAGGGCCATGTTATGTAGGTAGAATTCTGCCATCTTCGCCTTATCCTCTGATGTGCTTTGGTCACACAGATCCACAAACTGCCTATAATCTTGGAAAGGCATTGTGCCTCTTTGTGCCAATGTTTTTATCTGAAATTGTAACCATTGGTCCTTGAGGTATAGGCCATATGATTTTGTTGGTGTTCTACATTGCAATGCCTCCATGGATAAGCTGGCCATGCATGCCGGTTGGGTCTCTTTCTCTTGCAGCTGCCTCCTTAGCAATTCATTTTTAGTTTCAAGGTGGCTTCTTGTAATTGCTTCCCTATGTTTGATAGCACTCAACTTTCTACCCATTTCTCTGAGTTTGTTTTCCATATGGCTAATATCCTCAACTCCTTTGGATTTGGCTATTTTCATCCACCTATGTGTTCTTATTCTCTCTTTCTCTAATTCAAAGAATAATAGAATTGCAAATTTTTGTGGAATTATCCTTCCTCCCTAAGGTAGATTGTAGTAGGAGGCAAGAATAGGTTGGGGATCAGGTTCTTGTAGCTCTGTTTCTTCCTCCTTTACTTGTGGCTGTCCTTCTCCTTATTCTGCCTTTTCTGCCTCTTTTTCTCCTCCTTCTGTCTCTTTTTCTATCTCTGTTTGCTCTGTTTCTTCCTAATCTATTTCTTTAGCTTTCTCCTCCTCTATCTTAGTTTCTTCCTCCTTCCTTCCTTGTTTTGCTAAGTCACCAGTGGCTTCACCTTCTCCCCCTTACTGCTCTTCCTCCTCACTGCCAGTAGGACTGATATCATAGGTTAGGGCCTTTATGTCATCCTCAGCTGTCATGTTTCAAAAGACTTCCCATGCTATAGGGAGTGTAAATGTATGGAGGGCTTCTTCGACTAGGATTTTGATTAACACATGGTGAGCTAGCTGCTCTGAATTTCCTACTTGAAGTTTAGTGCTGGAGTCAATGAGGACTGCAAGAGGAAGTAGGGGATGCTGAGCTTCTGAGGGGCTGGAGTGTCCATGCCATACCTTAATTCACGAAGGATTCTAAAGTGATAACTATAGACAATGTTGTACCTCCCCTCACAGGAAATGTATTTGATTATTTTGTAGCTAACCTCATCCCAAGGATATGGTATGCTAGCCCTTCTAATGCCATTTTTATCCACTACAGGGTTTTCATTGTTTTGGAAAAAGTTTTTCTTGGCAGCCTAGTCAATTGGTTTCTCATCCTTACTCCAAGTCAACCCAAGAGGAAGGGTAGTGACTCTACTGGTAAATTTAGGGTTTATCTCCATGGAAAGACCTCTAAAGGTGATAGTGGCATGTGTTCTTGAGTGAGGGACCAAAGAGTGGGAAAATTCTTGGGCAATCTCCTCATCAAACCCTCAAAATTTCTCAAAAAAGTTCATCCAATTTTCCCTTGTGAAGATGTCCACCACTTGTGGATGTGCATGGAGCCTGGTGGAGCTGGTGGGATCCTTTCTCATAAATCCTCCTGTAATTTTTTTTATACTCTTTTTGGAAACCAAATGTGGAGATGGAGAGAACAATTTTCGAGAAAAACAGAGAAACAGAGGAGACTGTGTTTTTTCTTTTTTAAAAAATAAGCAGAATTTTTTTATGTATTTCCTCCTTCTAAAGACTTTATTTCCTCCTCAAATTGAAACCACTGCTTGCATATATTGATATGAAATGGGGGCATGCATGGAACCTACCTCCTCAGACCGAAAATCATGCTAAAACCCATGTTTTCTCCCTTCAAAACAACTCACTGCCCTCATGTAGAAGCCTATTGTCCCTCCTATAGAATTCCTGTAGGTGCTCCTGTAGAACCTGTAAGTGCTCCTGTAGAGCCTGTAAGTGCTCCTGTAGAGAATGCCAAGAGTACGAATATGGGAGAGATCGATGGAGGATTAAGGTTATGAGGCTTTGGGGGCACAAGGAGACTGTTGTAGCTGAGTTACGAGGAGAGAATGAAGGAAAAGGTGTTGAGAGTGCTCGGGGAGGAGTACTTATTACCCTTTATGGATATTTCTAGTGATGGGGGGTGATCTTGCAAAGTATACGTTGGCTATATTCGGATCGTTGGTCCCCACTTACCTTCTCATCATGGCCCATCTTTGTAATCATCCCTCATGCTTGCATTGGAGTTCATACTTCCTCCACTACCTGTCCTTGACATCTTTCTTGAGTTGACTGTGCGCACATGTGGGTGACATCTTGGATGAGTGGAGTCAACTAGATGAAGGTGGCCAAGTTAACTGGCCACCTTTCCCTCATTTAACCTCAACCATCTCATTGCTTCTGCATCACTTCTAATTACACAAATGCAAACAGAGGAGCAGGTTAGTTACTTACCTGTGATCCGAATGTGTTTGTTGTGAGGTATTGTGGCTCTCTCTTTGCTGCATGCCTTTATTTCTTTTGATGCATGCTGTCTGCTTACTAATGTGTGGTTATGTCTTGTGCAAGTTCTTCTCTAGCTGGATCTGAGCTTCAAGTGTCTTCTCACTCTCCATGTTTGCACTCTCTTGCTACTGGTGTTGGATTTTAATGGGATCAGCTACTACAGGAATTCCTACAGGAGCCCCTGTAGCTACTTCTCCCCTTGAAACTTTAGCTTCTTTCTATGCTTTGAGCTTCGAGGAGGATGCCAGAGATGTAGACAGAGATGAAGAGGTAATAGGTAGGCTTCAGGTGAGGTGGATAGTGCTGCTTCCTCTCTTATTTTTTGTTTTTTTTTTTCGTTTCCTGAGAAACTGTTTTTTCTGTGTTTTTCTTGGTCAGGAAAAGAATTATTCTTGGGGTAATGATGCAGGCTTGGAAATGATGGCAAGGAGGTTTGAAGGCTATAGGAGGGTTTATAGGTTATTCATGAAGCTTCCCTATCCCTCAAACTACCTTTCAATTCATTTCTGTTTCTCTGTAATTCCTACAGGAGCCTCATGTAGAAAACACAGAGCCTCTTGTAGAAAACACAGTTTTTGAAAAAGAAGCACAGTGGGGTGAAAGAAATGCCAAAAATGATGGAGAAAAGTGTGGAGAAGATAGGATAGGTGCTGGTGTGGATGTCAGGGTTTCTTTGGAACCTCCTCCTGCTTCCTGTAGTCCTCCCGCAAACCTGCAATGTGAATGAAAATTCATTTTTTTTTCTTTTTTCTTCTTTTTTACTTTTTTTTTTGGAAACAACTAGGGCTCCTCAGGGAGATTTTCACCCTAATTGCCTGCCCTGGGCACCTCCAAGGGAGGTTTTCACCCAAGTTTTTTTTTTTTTGACATCACTAGGCCGCCTCAGAAGAGGTTTTCAACCCAATGATGAGACTCAAACGGCTCATGGAGGTTTTCACTTGAGTCCTTATTTTTTGTTTCTTTTTCCTTTTCTTCAGTGAGTAGGTGAAGTGGAGGCTAAGACATGATCCACTACCATCACTGTCTTATTCAGATCTTCAATGAACTCTCGCTTGGAGAGGGGTTTCTTGTAGACTTTCAACCAGTGTCCGTTGACAAGCATGGGGATGGCTTCATCATCAATGGTTCTAATCAGAACTAAACCATTGACATTGCATTTCTCCACAATGTAGGGTCCCAACCATCTTGTCCTCAGCTTTCCTTTGAAATCTTTGTATCTTGAATCATAGAGTAGTGCCCAATCTCCCTCTTAGAATTGCTTCTCCTTGATATTTTTGTCATGCCATACCTTTCTTTAGTGCTGAACTACCTCTGTATGGAGAAGGGCCTACAATCTATGTTCATCCAATCCATTGAGCTGAATTAATATTTCTTTTTGTGCAATGTTGAGGTCTAGGTCCAGCTAAGCTGCCATCCTTAGGGTATTGAATTCAAATTCTATTGAAAACAAATATTTCTTCCCATAGACCAAATCATAGGGTGTGAACCCTGTGGTGGTCTTCGATGTTGTGTTGTAGGCCCAACTAGTCTCAACTAACCTGTCCACCTAGTCTTTTCTGCTGCTGCTCACTACCTTTGTCAGGATCCCTTCCAATGCTCTATTAGTGACCTCCACCTGCCCATTGGCTTGTGGATGGTAAGGGGTCGAAGTCCTGTGCTTGATTCTATGATGTGTGAGTAGGTCTTCAATCAACTTGGAAGTGAACTAACTACCTTGATTTGTGACCAACTCTCTTGGATACCTGAACTTGTAGAATATGTTCTCTCTCAAAAACTCAGCTACTTTTTCCTCTTTCATTTCTTTTATTGCTTTTGTCTCTATCCACTTTGTCAGGTAATCGGTGCACACAATGATGTATTGTTTCTGCTTTGAAGGAGGGTTGATAGGACCCACAAATTCCATGCCCCACTTCTTAAATGGCTCAAAGGTTGCTTGAGGTTGCATGGGCATCTCATCCTTTGGAGTAGGTTTCCCCATCCTCTGACACCGATCACACTGGCTGGTATATCTCCTCACATCCTGAGGAAGAGTGGGCCAGTGGTAGCCTGCTTGCAATATCTTGAAGGCAATTCTTTTTGTTCCAAAATGACCTCCACAAGGCCTGTCATGATAGGTTAGGAGGATGTCAAAGACTTCCTCCTCCCTGACACATCTTCTCAAGATCTGATCTGGGCCAAGTTTGAAGAGATTTCCCCCAATCCAGGTGAAAGGGGCACTTTTCCTTACTATCTTTCTCTTCTCTTTTGAGGACATGTGTGGTGGGAATTGTGATGAAACCAAGTATTTTTCTATATCAACAAACCATGGGGAGAGTACTGAGATAGAAAATAGGTGTTCATCTGGCATTTGGTCATCCACCATTCCTTCTTCACCTACAGGCAAATTTACTCTAGACAAAAAGTCAGCAACAACATTTTCTTTACTATTCTTATCAATAATGGTCAAATCAAACTGCTGTAGTAAGAGCAACCATCTGATAATGCGAGCATTTACATCTAGTTTTTTCATTAAATATATAATTACAGCATGATCAATGTGCACAAAGGTTTAATAGCCTGTAATATAATGTCTAAATTTGTTTAAGGAATGCATGATAGCTAGGAGTTCCTTCTCGGTCACTGTATAGTTTAACTCTGCCTTTGACAAGTTTTTTCTTATAAAGTATATGGCATAAGGTAACTTTTCATCAATTTGTCCTAAGGGTGCTCCTATTGCTTTGTTTGAGGCATTTTTGTGAATGTGGAAAGGTAGGGCCCAGTTTGGGTCTCTCAGAATTGGGGCAGTCACGAGCTTGCTCTTTAAGGTATCTAGGGCTTCTTGACAGTTTTCTGACCATATGAACTCAACATCTTTGCCTAAGAGGCAAAACAAAGGAGAGGCTAGCTTGTTGAAATCTTTAATGAATCTCTTGTAATACCCAACTAAGCCTAGGAAACGCCTGACATCTCTCACTTTTTGAGGAGGTGGGACCCTTTGGATGATGGCAATTTTGTTGGGGTCCACCTGCAATTCTTGCTGAGATATTGCATGACCTAGCATGGTCCCTTCAGTCATCAAGAATTCAAATTTTTCTGGATTGAGGGACAAGTTCATCTCAATACACTTATCCAGAACTTTTCCTAAGTTAGACAAAGCTTCCTGAAAGTCAGAACCATAAGGAGTAAAATCATCCATTTATATTTCTACTGCATCATGAACTAGTTCAGAAAATATACTCAATACCGCTCTTTGGAAAGTGGTTGGAGCATTGTACAAGATAAAAGGAAGGACCTGGTATGCAAAGGTACCCCAAGGACAAGTGGAAGTGGTCTTATATTGGTCTTTCGGGATGATTTGAATCTGATTGTACTCGCTAAACCCATCTAGGAAAGAGAAAAACTTTTTCCCTGCCAGACCGTCTAACACTTGATCTATGAAAGGTAAAGGAAAATGGTCCTTTTTAGTGGCTTTTTTCAATTCCTGATAGTCAACATAGATTCTCCACTTACCATTTTTCTTGGGGACTAGCACTAAAGGAGAGACCCATTCACTGTCAGAGATGGGATAGATGAATCTTGAATTAAGAAATTTCTGCAGTTCTTCCTTAACAATATCTTTAAGTGCTGGATTGATCCTCCTTTGAGGTTGCCTGACTGTCTCGCAATCCTCCTTGATATATATATGATGAGTGCATACTGAAGGGTGCACTCCCTTCATCTCCTTATAACTCCAGGCGAAGGCATCTAGGTGTTTTCTCAGTAGGCTACATAGTTCCTTCTCCTAGGAAGTGGATAGGGATCGATTGATTTTCAAGGTTCTTTTTGGGCTGAAATCTATATTCTTAACACTGGGAGGAGTGGATTTGGTCACATAGAGATCAGTTGATGGGTTTTTTTTGGTTTCTCTTACTATGTCCTCTAATGGTGATACACTGGGAGGTGGATTCTGAATCAGATTTTCAATCATATCATCCTCATCTTGCAGTTTCCCCCCCATGGTGATTTCTAATGCACAAAGCGGTGCAGAATAGACTTCATCCTCATCTTCCTCCTCCAACCAGAGAGGTAGATCATGTTCTAGCAAGGGTTGGGTAAGAGGATATATGATTAACTGTTTGGACATGTGCCTTTTCTTTATGGTCATGTTCCCAGCTCGACAGCTGATGTAGGCATCGGTGGTAGCCAACCAGGGTCTTCCCAGAATGAGAGGATACCCAGTGAGCTTTGCCTTTGGCTGGAGAACTAAGAAATCAGCAGGGTACTCCCAAGAATCAATGGAGACAATCACATCTTCCACAATCTCCTCAGGGGTCATGGTGGAGCGGTATGCAAGTTGTAGCACGGTCGTGGTCTTCCTCAAGGAGCCCTGGAGGTTGAGTTTGAGCATTGTGTCATTTGTCATCACATTAATGGCAACTCCCAGATCAATCAAGGTGTGTGGGATCATGGTGCCATTGATGTGGACATCAACTACTGGGCTTCTTGGGTCCAGATATTTTGGACAGATTACCTGCCCTAACATTAGGTCAGATAGTTTCCCTATGACATTGATGGTTGGGGCATCTCTCTTGCACCTTTCTGGATGCTTAAAGCACTTCTCTTTGATAAACCTATTGTAGATAGGCACATATTTTATGGCTTGGAGAAGTGGTATCTTCACACATAAATGTTTCAATTCTCCCAGGAGTTCAGTTTCTTCTAAGGTAGGCTGGACTGTCATGGATAGTCTCTCAGGAAAGGGTGGATTTGCTTTAGGTTTGCTTTCCTCTTTATATTCCTCAACCTCCTTGGGTGGAGGCTGGCTATCTGGGAGAACTATCCCAGATCACAAGTTAATTTCCCAAATCTCCGCAGCATAAGTCGGGCATGATGGTTCCTCACTATACACTTGTTGAGCCTGTCTATTGTCTGGGTTGGATTTGGTTGGGCATGCATTTGGGGTTGCTTTGGTGGAGCAGGAGGTAATGGCTGTGGTTGGGAAGGTGGTGGAGGCAAAAGAGCAGGAGGAGAGTTGTATTGGGGCCTCCACCCCTGATGAGATGCATTCCACTGAGGCTGCGGCTGAGCATAGGATTGAAATGAATGGGTTGTTGGTTGGGCATGATATGAAGATGTAAAGGACCAAGGAGGAGATGTGGACCAGGAAGGATGAGCAAGGGGGCCCCAAGAAGGTATGGAAGTGACTTGGTTGGGGTTGTAGTATGCCTGAGATGTCCCTTGCATCCCCTGCTGGTATGGTCTAGGTCCATGCCTCCTTTGGTTTATGTAATAGAGTTGTTCAATGACTCCCTTAGCCCCTTGATATACAGCGTTAAGTCCAGGCAAGGAAGGGCACTTATCTGTAGAATGATTCTCTTCACAGACTGAACAAAAATCTATAGAGTTCAATGGGCATTCATTCCTAGGACGCCTCCTAGTGCATCTAGGGAAAAAAATGGCGAAAGCCCTCTCTGCTTCCTCTTGTTTCTTTTTGATATGTAAGGTATCCATTTGCATGGCAAGAGTCTGTAGCATCTCACTCTTGAAGTCTTCCATCATGTTTCCAATTTCTCCTTTAATGGATGAGTTAGAGGAAGAGGTACTGGCTATGGGTTGACTCCCCCTACCTTTCTTTCTAGCTGCTCTAGAATGGTTTCTAAAAACAATATTTATGTCCTCATAGGATAGTTGGTAGATGTCTCCCCCAGCCAGTAGATGGAGGGTGTCTAAAAGATCTTCCCAAATTCCTCTGAGTAGGACCAGCTTCAAAGACTCAGGTTCAAGTGTACACCCGACCCTTTTGTAACTGAGCTAGAACCACTCTTCATAGTCTTCCAGGGACTCATCACTTCCTATAATCATTCGGAAAATCTCTTCTTTAGTATATTTTGACCTACAATAGTCTTGATACTATTGTTAAAGGCTTGCTGCATCTAAGCCCAAGTTGTGATGCTATTTCCAGGTAATTCCATGAACCAGTGTAATGTTGCATCCTTGAGAGTAGAAGGGAACAGTTTCAACTTTTTCTCATCTTTTGCATAGTCATAGGTTCGATAGATAACAAAAAACTCAAACAAAAAGGTGTTAGGATCTTCTATAGTCAGACCATGGAAATGAGGTAGGGCAGAAGGGCTTATATTCTTCATTTTGGTGTCCCCATTGGTCTCCCAAATGGGAAAGGTACCCTATATTCTCTCTCCATTCCCCCTAGCATTTATGTGTTTAGCCATTGGCTCCAAAGGAATGTTTTCTTCTTCTTCTTCCCCTATAGGTTCTTCAAATATGTCTTGCTGTTCACCTAAGGGTTCTTCTTGATCGCAGCTACCGAAGAAGAGAGAAGGCTAGCTATGTGAAGTAGTGGGGGCGTTGGGAAAATTGTTTCCTGAGTTATCTCTATTCCTATGAGGCATGAAAGGAATTCTTTTTGGTTGGTTTTTGTTTCTTTTTCCCCACACTAATAGTACCTTCAAAACTTAAATTGATTGAACAAAACAAATTGCAACTAACTAAAATGAACTTGTTGAAATGAAATTTGTAGAATTTGAAAAGGAAAGCAAGGAAATGCAGAACTTGAAAGGAAATGAAATGACTAGTCTACTCTTGCTAAAATGAAATTTGCAGAATTGAAATGTAGAACTTGAAAGGAAAGGAAATGACTAGTCTACTCTTGCTGAAATAAACTATTAGCAGAATGTTGCAATAGAAAATAGAAGAAAATAGTAACCACAGAATACTCTGAAGCTTTGCCGACAATGGCGCCAAAAAGATGGTGAGCACCAGTATTGTAACAATAATGTTGCAACTCCTGGGCTGACTTCTTTACTCTTATCAACCCAGTAGTTCGTAACAAACTTGGAAGCATCGGTGTTGTATGCACAAGTACTAGTTCTTACTGCAAGTTGTCACTTGGTCAGTCAGCGCAAGATCACTAGGAGCTCAAGCCAACTTCTATGAATTCTAGAAGAAGCTCCATATGTGATGAAAGGAGAGAAAGATTAATCTACAAATGCTACTCTAACTGCAGAAAGGAGAAAGACTAAAATGTAAAGCAAACCTAGTAAACCCTAATTAACCAACTAATCCTACTTTTGTAGAAAGCACTATGAAAACCATGAAAGGAATGCCATTACCTATTCAAGGAAGTAGACAACATCTAACTAAGCTACTTCTGGGAGTAAATAAGAAAAAAACATCTTTTTGGATTTTTATGTATTTTTTTGTGAATTTGACATGCATAAAATTTATTGTGTGTGAATGTGGCAGCGAATAAGTGGCACTGGAGGGTGGATTTGGGACTTGAGAGGATGTAGGATGGTGTGGATGCGTCCTAGGAGGTCTCAGGTGGCCTTCTGGAGGATTTTCCCACACTCAGACTTCAAAAGAAAGCCTACAGGAAAATCTACAGGAGGACACAGGAAATCTACAGTAGGAAAAACAATGTTCTACAGGAGGCCTACAAGACGAGGCTGAGAGCAGTGTTCACTGTTTTGAGGGTGTGAGAGTGGGTGGAAAAGGTGGATGAAGGTTAGAATGAGGTGTTAGGGTGCCTAGCGTATACCAAGAATCACCAGGAGAGAGGAAGATGATTGGGTTTTCTCAAGGAGAGAGGAAGAAGTTCTATGGAAAATGTAGGAAACTAAGGTAGAATTGAGGTGAGGTTTGGGCTATGTATAGGTCATGGATCAGATGGAGGATGTGATGGATGATAAGATGGCCTACTGTAAGAAGATATCTGCTGCAAAGGAACTAACAGCCAACCAATAAGATCAAACAAGCATTGAACTGAGTGCATCTAGAAAAATAGAGTTTTGCATCAAACTAGTCTAAACTATGATTTATGAAAGGAAATGCTGAGAAATGCTGCACTAAAGGAAAGCATGAAATAATATTATTTAAAATAAAGAAGTGAGCATGATGAAGAAGATCTGAAGCAAAGAAAAGCTGGACTATTAACCTACTGAAAGCTGCAAACACTAGAAGTCCTATGAATGAGGAAAATCTGTGTTTTTGGGGTAGCAAGAGGGTCTTTGCCTCAAATCATCGTCCCAAAGGAAGGAAGAGAGGTCAAGGCACTATTTCTAGCCTTTTGAATCTTCTTTTTATCACTACTTAACCTACTATAGAAAGCACAAATGGAAGCAAACTACTGAATCATCAAAAGCAACCTATTCTTAACCATCAAAGAAATACATTTAACAACAATCTGATCTACAAACCGAAATACAACATAAAAATACAAGTAAAGAGGAGTTTGGCTGCTTGGATTGGGCCCTAACCCAAGATCTTTAGCCCTCTGAGGTAACTAAGTGCTAGTTCAAAAAGGATTCCATCTTTATTATCAAAACGATAACAAGATTACATGAAACTGTCTAAAAAATAATGAGCTCGAAGTTGAAGCAGAGTTTACATAAGAAAAAATTCAACAAAATCCAACCCTAGTGAGGTCCTAGGCCTCTATACTTATAAAAATGAAGCTTCCAACAACTTCCTTAAAATCAGGGAGGCTTAGCTCCCAAAACTCGAGATAATCATCAATCATCCTTCGCTTGCTCAGTTTCCTTCTAGTGCATGCTTTGGCTGCTTGTACTCCAAGCTGAATGAAGGGGAATTCGAATTGAGGAGTAATAAATGAGGGGGACTCTCTCATATAAATCCTCTCCTTTGTCCACTGGATCCTTGACTTTGACTTCAAAATTCATCAATAATCTGCATTAAAAACATGTTAGACCACATGGCATCATAGCTAACTCAACTCACTCCATATGCATAAATATAATTAGAAAATCATACAATAAGCTAAGAGAATGGTTGATTTGACTAGGTTAGGAGGTAAAATGAGCCCATATAATAACCCATTTTTGAGGCTCTTCAAAGGAATTTAGATCTTATTCCTAGAGAAATGAGTTGGAGTCGATGGGAAAAGATCTGTTGGAAAGGAGGCATTAAGGCATCCTACATCAATCCAGTGCAAGTGTAACTCATAGGCCAATAGTGTGGAAGGAATCGGACAAAGAAAAATGAAATAACCATACTGAAGCACATTTTTGGTGTACACAAGATGTGGCTAGCACATGACAAAAGCCCTCTGGACCAACCTATAATGAAAGCTGACATAGAGGCGAGGAATCCACCAATAGGGTCAAATGGAAACCAAGGCACTACATGAATTTGAATGTGTGATTATGTAAGCTGACACCAAACACAAGGGAAGCCACTCAATCAAAGACCCATGATACTGATTGATGCTGAGCACAAGGTCACCTATCAATGATGGAAATAGAGATAGGTTGCGGCTCTAGGCCTACTCTTAGATCAATTTGTTGAAGTCGATAAGAGAAAGCCCACTAGCAAGAAGTCAATGGAGACCTTCTTAACCAGCATGAGCAAAGGACCAAATAACTAATGAGATACTGAACATAACTATGACAGACCGAGTATGGCCAACTGAAAATGAGTCAAGAGACACCATAGAAAGGCTGACTTAGGTTTGCTTCCCTTGAACAAAAGTATGACTCAAATGTGATTGTATGGAAACATATGATAACTTTGTATAAGTTTGTCATGCAGGAAGCATAAAAAAGCTCTCCATATGATTGGAATATATAACCAACCGAAGGAGTATTGACTCAATAACAAGGTTATGTCTCTCCTAAGTCAAACTAAAGCCCATCTCGATGGAGGAAAGACTTGCTTTGAGTTCTTTGTTCAAGGGAAACACAATTGACTCTTACTACTCTCAATTATGGAAGCAAGGTCTTGTTCCCACTCTTTTCTGGAATATATATATTTTTTATCTTTTTCATATTTGGAAAGCCTAAAAAAGAATAAAATAATGCCTATGGTATAGTGGAAAGAATGAGTATCCAAATAAAGATGCACTAGTTCCTAGGAGGGGAACATTCCTATGCTTAATGCAAGGTGACGAAATTGGTTAAATGACACTCAAAGGAATGTTCTTTCCACAGGAAAAAGGTGTGAAGTTGCAAAGGATAAGTGATTGCAAATTTGATTTTGTAGAAATACATGGTCAAAAAGTGGCTTATACACGAGTCCAAGTGAAGCTAGATTAAGGACAAAAGGTACAAATAGTCAACATCCAATGCAACAATACAACTCAAGATGTGAGAGCCTCTAGGGTATAAAGCTAGAAAGATAGCGAAGAAGAAGGAGAATGAAACTTCATTGCAAAAGTCATGGCGAGACTAAAGAGGACTCTCAAACCTACTCAATATTTGCAGCATGGGAAACATATGCTAGCGAGGATCTAACTAGGAATCCCATGTAAAGGAAAACTCTACCATCATGTCATGATTTTATAAATCGTGGAGTGAAAATGGTTTAAGAATCATAACACAATGGGGTCAACCCTATGGCAACATATCACAGTATGGAGGCTAAAATGCATAATGCAATGAAAAAGTGATATTCCCTAACCTATATGCCTGATCTAAAAATGGGGCATTAAAGGCTTCTTGTCAACTTACAAGAACCTCTCCCACTTCCAAAGCTTAAATATTTCCCAGATCTTATGATTAACCAACTGCGGAATTAAAAAGTGCTTGAAAATAGGTGTATGCTTGTGTTTGTTTTTAAGTGTTAAGTGCTTTAGGTTTTGTTGCTTATGTTGATATTTAAATACATGTGACAATAAGTAAAGCAGCAAATAAATAAACACACATAACAACAATATAATATGGAGTTCACCCAAACCTCTTGGGCTATGTCTCCTTGAGCTCTAGTCATCTCAACTAGGTTCTCTGGGATTATGGCATCAATTATTTTACAAGCTCCACACTCAACTCCATTGGTTTACACAGAAACAATGGGCTTAGAATACCATCTCATCGCTCTAGTTGTCCATACTTCTGCAAACAGATCTAGGCTTCTCTGGACTAGATTCCTTCAATCAGCGCTCTGAGCGATCTTTCTATAGCTTGCACCAACTCCCTCAGAATTCTCTCACTATCTCTGAAATGCCTTCTTCTATCTTCAGCACACTTTGGACACCAGCAACAACTAGATTATTTGATCTCTTTGCTTCTCTTGGCTCTAGCTCTTACTCTGGCTCTTCGGCTTTGGCTCTGACTCTGGCTCTTCGGCTCTGGCTCTAGCTCTTCAGCTCTAGCTCTGGCTTTGGCTCTTTGGCTCTGGCTCTTTGAGCTTCTCTCTGCCTCTACATGCATCAATGGTTCAATCGACCTCCAAACACCCCTTAGCAACCTTCCAGCGACCTTCAACAATCTCTCTGTGCTCCCTGGTTAATCGTGCTCTCTGTGTTTTTGTAACGCATCAGTTACAATACTCCATCATGGAAAACCATGCGTTTCCAAAAAAGTATTAGTTTCTCATTGCCATGAATCGGCAAGAACAGGAAAACCCAACCGTTCGGCCTTCCTCCTGCGGAAATAGCCAAAAATGCAATACACAGGAAAAACTGACAAAAACACATGATTACGCATTTTCTCGGACTTCAAATATTATAGGATCACACTTAAAATCCTATCGGGCCCACCATCCCATCGAAAATCGCAATCGCATGGCACATTGGCCTAAAAAACCAATACACAGGAAATACAAAGAAATCCAGCATTTCTGGATTTCAAATATTATGAAATCGCGTCCACAATCCCTATCGGGTGCACCTTCTGTCAGCATATCGCTATTGCAAATCGCATGGTGCATTGGCCTTTGTGTGAGGGATCACTGATCAAATCTGGATCGTTGATCTTGCTTCTTGATCGGATGGTCAATATCACATATCGCTATTGTCATATTGCATTGGTAATGGCCCTTTGGTGTCAGGGATTTGCTGATCTCCCGATCACCGATTAAATCTGGACCATCCATTCCTTTCTCGATCCGACGATTGATATCACACATCACGTATCACTATTGCATATTTCATTTGGAATGGTGCAGGGGTTCTTTCCATTGACTATGGACTGCCAACCCGATCTTCCAATCCGATCATCGACAATCGCAATGTCACATAATCGCAATCGCCAAGTTTGGGTCCCGATATCGGGCGAAGGCCTACCTCTGATGCAATAAGTCGGAAGTCATAATTGGGGTTTCTTCTGCCCTTACCTTAAGTCCACCCCTTTGCACATTTGCAACGTGATTTCCTTAAGGAGCCTTTTATGCCATTTTTAGAAGAAATGCCTCCTTTTTCAAAGGACAAAGGCAATATTCTTTCTACGATAACTTCTTCATCCGAAGTCCATTTTGGCCCATTCAAATTGCATTAGATTTAGAATGAAAAAATCTATGCAATGGGACTATTTCCAGGAGCAGCCCTTGACTTTCATTTCCTTTGTGAGGAACACTTTAGACTTAGAAGTCTATCTTAGATCCATTTTATATCACACCTTCCCACTAAAAGAACTTTTGGTCTCCAAAAGACTGGCATACTGATTTGAACAGTAAATGAGAGTAACAACACCCTCTTGTTTTAGCCTCCATACATGTTAGGTCCCTATAATACTAGTGATTACCCAATTACTATTGTAGTTGTATCCCTTATTAATATTTTTGTGCCCTTATTGTCCCCATATTGTTATTACTGTGCCCCATAGAATCCCTCTATTGTTATTTTTGTGCCTTTATATTATTATTGTTAGGTTGGCTGGGTTATATTGTGACTCCTTAGACTCCTATATATAGAAAGGAGGTTTTGTCATTTGAATCATCAAAGAATCATTCATTTGTGTAATGTAAAGGAGGTTTCCCCCTCAAAGAGGCTGAATTCTAAGGCGTTGATCTATCTTTTCTATCTTTTTGTGAGCTGGTTTCATAACATTTGGTATCAGAGCTTTGGATTCTAGGGTTTCACTGCTCCAAATAGGTCATCGTAGCATTTTCACTATAGCTTTTTTTCTACAATGTTTCAGAAGAAAAAAAACCCATTTTAGGTGAAATCAAACTGAACCTCGGGTCCAAATTTCAGAGTTTTTCGCGCAATATTTGCGGAGATATGATCTGAGGAAGTTGGTCTTTTTGCAAACTCCTGAATTACAATCCAAACAGGTGACTTGAGGAAAATCATCATAACTTTCTCTCTGAGCATCAGATTGAAATTTTGTAAAAAGGTATAGCAAGAGGATAGACTATAGTTTCTTGTATATATTTTTCAAAGCTAGAGGTCAAAACAGGGACACATGGCACATCGTACAAGTTCGCTCTACTGAACTAGTCTATAATCAGGTCACTATGGGAGATTCGACATAACTCTTCCTTGGAGAAGCCAATTGGGATTAGACTAGTGGCATTAGAAAGAGGACATAGAGGGCCACTACAAATCTCAATTTCAGAACTGGATGATCTGAAATTACAGAGATACATCAAAGGAAATATCGAGCTCCTACAAAGTGAAAAAAGGTGTGTAGATTTTTTTAAATTTTTTCTTAAGCTTGGTTTGAAAAATTGTTTTGAAGGAATTCAAAGGGCATAGTAGAGAATTATTATCGGTAACTGATGCCTCGAGGAAAGAAAATTCAAACACCTAGTAAGCAACCTAAAAGCTCTAGCATGACTCATGAAGAGGAAGAAATGCTACATGATATATCAAAATTACAAGACCAAGTGCAACAAATTTCACTCTCAAAAAAGCTAACAGAAGCTAAGATAAATGGCGTGGAATCTAAGATAAATGGCATGGAAGCTAAGATTGACGATATGAAGATAGATTTGAAGACATATTTGACAAATTTTCTACAAGAAATACTTACTAATGGTGAAAGGGTAGTAAAGGAAACTCATGATGCGAACAAAAGAAATGTTAATCATGATTTCATAGACTCTAATGTTGGATCGAAGACCCACCATATTCCAAAAATCGATATGAGGAAGTTTGATGGCAAGGATCTTGCAACATGGATATTACAGATGGAGCAATTTTTCGATCTCAATAATGTGCAAAACACACAAAAGGTACGTATTGCAACTTTATATTTGGAACCAAATCAGTTTGTGTGGTATCAATGGCTTTGCTCTCGTAAACAAATTATCACTTGGGCAATTTTTACGGAAGAATTGACAACACATTATGGGGATACAAAAAGCAACACCTTTTTTAGCCAATTGATAAGTCTCAAACAAAAGGGTTCAATAATGGAGCACATTGAGGAGTTCAAAAAATTGACCATAAGGGTAAAAAATATTCCAGAGGAGCATAGGATTGATGTGTTCATAGGGACTTTAAAGGATAATATCCAACATGATGTTCACCTTTGGGAACCTGATTCATTAGAGAAGGCATTTAGGTTAGCAAGAAAAATGGAAAGAAAAATTATGGCAACTAGGAAGCATACCACTCACAACTATAAAGATGGAAGTGTTGTTGCCCCTAGTCTTCCACAACCTATAAGGTTGACACCACAACAATTGGAAGAAAAAAGAGCAAAAGGGCTTTGTTACAGTTGTGATAGAAAATACAGTGAAGTTCATAAGTGTGCTGAGACGAAATTATTCTACATAGATTGTGAAGAGGAAGAAGAAAAGGAGCAAGAAAGGTTAAAAGAAGAGGATATACTCCAAGAACAAAGCCTAGATAAAGAATAAATGAATCCAACCATATCTTGTAATTCATTGGCTAGAAGTACCACTCCTCAAATCATCAAGATAGAAGGACAAATCAAGAAGAAAAAGGTAATAGTTTTGATTGATTCAGGAAGTACCCACAATTTTATTCATTGTAAGGTAGAAAGGGAATTGAATTTCTTCCTATATCCAGGACCAGAGTGTCAAGTGATGGTTGCAAATGGAGGAACAATAAATTTCTTTGGAAAGTCCCATAATATCAAGTTATCCATGGGAGAATATGTATTGACTAGCCCAATGCTTTCCATTCCAATGGGAGGTGCTGATGTTGTACTAGGAGTCCAATGGCTACAATCCTTGCGTACAATAGCTTTTAATTTTCAAGAAATTTTCATTAAATTTTTTGCAGAAGGAAAGGAATTTGAATTAAGGGGTATTGCAGGGAAACCGAGAAAAATAATCAGCTTTAACAGTATGACAAAGCTTCTAAAAAAGGAACAAAGAGGTGTAATTTCATAATTATGTTCGCTAGATGTTTCCACATCAAAATCATCTATTTCTCTAGATCTCCAAAAAGTCTTGGACAATCATTCCAAGGTATTTGAGACTCCCAAAGGTCTCCCACCTATTCATGATCATGATCATGCTATTCATCTGATTCCAGGAAGTGTTCCTCCAAACATCAGGCCGTACAGATATCCCTATGCCCAAAAGAGTGAAATTGAACGTATGGTTGCAGAAATGCTAGAGGCTGGTATAATTCAACCTAGTCAAAGTTATTTCTCTAATCCAGTAGTATTGGTGCACAAGAAGGATGGATCATGGCACATGTGTCCGGATTATAGGGAGCTCAACAAGCTCACTATTAAAGCTAATCTTCCCATTCTTTTCATTGATGAATTATTGGATGAATTGCATGGATCAGTTTAGTTCACCAAGTTGGATTTTCGTTCAGGATATCATCAAATTAGAATGAAGACTGAAGACATTATGAAAACAACATTTAGAACTCATGAGGGTCATTATGAATTTTTGGTCATGCCTTTTGGCCTTACCAATGCACCTTCTACATTTCAAGGTTTGATGAATTCCATTTTCAAACCCTTCCTTAGAATATTTGTGTTATTATTTTTTGATGATATACTAATCTACAACAAGTCTTGGAAGGATCATGTCGAACATGTTGACAGGGTGCTACAACTATTGGAGGAGAAACAATTATATGCAAAAAGATCCAAATGTTTCTTTGGAGTACAAGAGGTGGAATATTTGGGTCATATTGTATCTCATGAAGGAGTTAAGGTAGACCATAGAAAAATTAAAGCCATTAAGGAATGGAAAATCCCCACATCCATAAAGCATCTGCGAGGATTTCTTGGGTTGATAAAGTATTATCGCAAGTTTGTTAAGAATTATGGGAGAATAGCAGCACCTCTAACAACATTATTGAAGAAAGATGCATTTTCATGGACTCTAAAAGCAACAAAGGCCTTTGAACATCTTAAAGAGGCAATGTGCCAAGCACCGGTCTTAGCTACACCGGACTTCACAAAAACATTTATTATGGAATGTGATGCTTTAGGGAATGGAATTGGTGCTGTTTTAATGCAAGATGAAAGACCCATTGTCTTTGAAAGTTGTCCAATAAAGGGAAAGTTTTTACACAAAGCTATTTATGAGAAAGAAATGTTGGAAATACTACAAGCACTTAAGAAATGGCGACCCTACCTAATGGGAAGACACTTCAAGGTAAAAACGGATCATGATAGCCTTAAATACTTTTTAGAGAAATGATTATCCTCTGAAGAGCAACAAAAGTGGGTCACAAAGATGTTGGGTTATGACTTTGAAATCATCTACAAAAAAGGGAAGTAAAATGTGGTGGCAGATGCACTCTCAAGAAAGGATGAGGATGTGGAAGCATTGTTGTGCGCCATTTCTATTATCCAACTGGATTGGATAAACGAAGGAAGGGAGGAATGGAAGAATAATAAAGAAGTTTGGGCACTTATTCGAAAGTTACAACAAGATTCCAGTACATCTAATACATTTAGCTGGCAAAATGATTCATTATGGTATAAAGATCGCTTATACCTCTGTAAGAATTCCCAACTCAAACAAACGATTCTTATGGAATTATACACTTCTCCCTTAGGATGGCACTCAAGATTTTTAAAAACTTACCACAGGGTTAAGAAGGAATTTTTTTGGGATGGCCTTAAATCGGATATTCAAAATTTTGTGGTGGAATGTTTGGTTTGCCAACAAAATAAAGTTGAAACAATTAAGAGCCTGGTTCTATAACAACCTTTATCCATTCCAAGCCAACGTTGGGAGGAGGTTTCAATGGATTTTATCACAGGTTTACCCAAGTCTACGGGAAAGAGTGTCATCATGGTGGTAGTTGACAGACTTACCAAGTATGCACACTTTTGTGCATTATCACATCCATTTAAAGCCAGTACAGTTTCTACTGCATTTATGGAAACAATTCAAAAGCTACATGGAAACCCAAAGATTATTGTAAGTGACATAGATCCCATTTTCACTAGAAATTTTTGGATAGAATTATTTTCTTGTCTCGATACTCAGTTAGCTCATAGCTCATCTTATCATCCTCAATCTAATGGGAAAACTGAGATCGTAAACAAATGTTTGGAAGGATATCTTTGTTGCTTTGTATTTGATAAATAGACACATGGGTCAAATGGTTGCCTCTGGCTGAATGGTGGTATAACACTTCCTTCCATACAGCAACAAAAATGACCCCATTTATGGCACTTTATGGATATCAGCCACCATCCATCACATCATATTTAAGAGAAAATTCTAAGGTTCAAGTAGTGGAACATCACATCAAGCATCAACAACAAGTCCTCCAACTCTTAAAGGATAACCTTGTGTTTGCGCAAAATAGAATGAAACAACAGGCAGATCAACATCACAACGAAAGAAGTTTTGATGTAGGTGATTGGGTATTCCTATGGCTACAACCATATAAAAAAATGTCCCTCAAGCAAGCTAAGAAGGATAATAAATTATCACCAAAGTATTATGGTCCGTACAAGGTGTTGCAAAAGATTGGTACTATGGCATACAAATTGGAGCTTCTTGCAGCTTCTCGAGTGCACCCAGTTTTCCATGTTTCATTTTTAAAGAAGGTTATAGGCGACAAGCTCCCAGTTCAAACAATATTGCCAGAACTTGACGAGGAAGGAAAAATTATATTGAAAACGGAAGCAGTCATAGAAACAAGAACTCGACAGCTACGAAATTGATCAATTTTGGAGTATCTCATCAAGTGGAAGAACTTATCCACTGAAGATTCCACATGGGAGGATGAGAATTTTATACAGAAGCATCCATAACTACTCAAGCATTGAGGACAACACTTTTTTGAAGGAGAGGGGTATGTTAGGTCCCTATAATACTAGTGATTACCCCATTACTATTGTAGTTGTATCCCTTATTAATATTGTTGTGCCCTTATTGTCCCCATATTGTTATTACTATGCCCCATAGAATCCCTCTATTGTTATTTTTGTGCCTTTATATTATTATTGTTAGGTCGGTTGGGTTATATTGTGACTCCTTAGACTCTTATATATAGAAAGGAGGTTTTGTTATTTGAATCATCAAAGAATTATTCATTTGTGTAATTTAAAGGAGTTTGCCCCCTTGAAGAGGTTGAATTCTAAGGCGTTTATCTATCTTTTCTATCTTTTTGTGAGCTGGTTTCATAACAATACACTTGCCTTGCATAGTGCCTATGAACCAAAGCCTTTGACCACTTTCCTTCCTGGATGTACTGGTCCTCTTGGGAAGAACTATTTTCCTCCTTACCTTCATGCAGAACTCCTGTTGAGAAGGTTACAGAAGGTGGTTTGAACTTCTCTTCCTTGATCATTGATCCAAGGTGGCTCAAACAAATGTGAAGTTACATCTGCTTCACAAAAATTTACATTTGTACCTATTTGACATGTTATCAACAACAACTGTTAACAACAATAGAAATACAGACAACAACTGGATGACCTAAACTCCTGCTTCAACAAAAGAAATAGATTTTCACATCTTGTGAATTACCTCCATGTCTTACATTTGCATACAAATGATGGACTAGATAACAAGCCCACAAAGATGCCTTTAAAACAAATGATCCTTCAAGTCAAGCATGTAGAAAAGATCTCAAGGGTTCTTTTCAAAAAGATGAAACACTTCATCATCATCTCCATCTTGGAGACCAAATTAGCTTTTCTCAAGTCAATATTACATGCATGCCAAAGCAATCAACCCTTCAAGTTATTTACACATACATGTTAAAATACAAGGAGATCATCAACATCCTTGTGTTCATGCATATCATTCTCATGCATGCATTTCATCCTTCAACTTTCGCTTAAGCGCAATGTACTTTCGAAGTTGAAATAAACATAATGTTGCAGCAACAAAGTGAGTCTCCTACTCAACTTTTCCATTCACCTTCTTGGTAAAATCCTGCAACTTGCATCTCATTAACAAAGAAATGCAAATAGATGCATCAAATCAAAAGACATGCAATCTTTAATTGGATAAGAACTCTAAACATTTCTTACCAATCCATTTCATAGGTGCTACCTTTTTCTGCACATCAGCATCAACATGTGAATCATCTTGAAACACACCATTCATGGAAAATTTCTTTCCGTTCCTACCATTTTCTCTTTCCACCTTCTTCAAGTTTCGTGGAAGCATTGTTGGATTCAGAGTCCAACACTTTTCAGCAATGTGTCCTTGCTTATGGCAGTAGGTGCAACACATGTGCATCCTCTTGATAGCATGATTTTCCTTGTCCAATGGACCTTTGGCTTCTTGCTTCCTTTCCTTCAAAAGTTTCATATATGTGGCCATTCTCTTCCAACATCTAGAAAGAATATGGTTAACCAAACCACAAAAGGAACATGCAATTCTTTTCCCATACTTATGTGGAAATTTACCATTTTGAACATAATCAAAAGGAAAATGTTTAGAACCAGATTTATACCTTTATCTTTTACCTTTATTGCCTTCATGAGGAGGTGAATTGAATGAAGAAGTAGCTCCTTTTGGAACACCATCAACCTCTTCAATGGTTTCAGAGTTTCCACAACTCTCTGGTTCAAGTGCATGCTTATGAACACCTGCATCCTACAAATGATGTCTCAAGCTATTGCATTCTCCACAAATACAATCTTCACACTCTTGAGGTAGAAGACCTGAAATGAAACTCCTTCTTGGAACTATTTCAATTGTCTTCATGGCAGCTTTGGAACTTTCTCCATAAGACTATCCATAGCCAAGACCCAAATACTTAGGCCTTCCCTCAACTATTATTGGCTCAACAATACCTTGTGCATGTTTACCCAAGCCTTTTCCTCCATAGCCCATCTTGGACATTAACTTGGAACCTATGCCTCTGGTATGTTTTTCAAAAGAACCAATATAATCATTCTTAGAGGAATTTGAAGACAAACAGGAATTGTTTACCTCTTCTTCAAGATGATACTTGACCAAGGCTTCTTTGGCAACAAAGAGTTGTGTCTCCAACTCATGCATCCTTTTCAGGTTCATATTCAAAATATGAAGTTGCCTCTCCATTTCCTGCAATTTGTCATAAAGAAACTTCTTCTCTTCCTCCACGGAATTCAACTACTCTCTAAGTATGCTGCTCTTCCTTCCATCCTCATACATTTCTCTCACCTTGTCCATCATGATGAACAAGTCTTGCTTCTTGTCTTCATCAAAGACTCTTGTGAAGAAAGAAGATTTTGAGGACTCACTTGTAGAAGTTGTCATTATGCCAATGAACAAAAGAACTTCAAACAAGATTAACAAAGAGTTTATTCAACAACCTTTTGCAATAAACCTCTTGTGCTTCAAGGATTGCCTTGAGGTCATTTGGGATAAGAAGAATTCCTTCAGCCCTTCTTCCTTCTTGTCCTCTCTTGGACTGAGCTATCAATAGCTTTCCCTTCACCTCTTCAAACTCAAACAATAGTCAGTCTGCAAACAAGCATACAATCAACCTTTGACTGTTTAAACACCTTTCCAACAACCAATCCTTTGCTATGTTAATCAAGCATTCTAATCTGATACCACTTGCTCTAGTATAACCATATTTTATGTCACCTTCTTGAAGGTGGGGTTAATCAATCTCAGGCTCTGATACCACCTGATATGAAAATGGGGCACCAAAGGCTTCTTGTCAACTTACAAGAACCTCTCCCACTTCCAAAGCTTAAATATTTCCCAGATATTATGATTAACCAACTGCGGAATTAAAAATTGCTTGAAAATAAGTGTATCCTTGTGCTTGTTTTTAACTGTTAAGTGCTTTAGGTTCTGTTTCTTATTCTAATATTTAAATACATGTGATAGTAAGTAAAGCAACAAACAAACAAACACACATAACATTAATATAATATGGAGTTCACCCAAACCTCTTGGGCTATGTCTCCTTGAGCTCTAGTCAACTCAACTAGGCTCTCTGGGATTATGGCATCAATTCTTTTACAAGCTCCACACTCAACTCCATTGGTTTACACAAAAACGATGGGCTTAGAATACCATCTTATCCCTTTGGCTGTCCATACTTCTGCAGACAGATCTAGGCTTTTGTGGACTAGATTCCTTCAATCAACACTCTAAGCGATCTTGCTCTAGCTTGCACCAACTCCCTCAGAATTCTCTCACTGTAACTGGAATGCCTTCTTTTATCTTCAACACACTTTGAACACCAGCAACAGCTAGATCATTCGATCTCTTTGCTATTATTGGCTCTGGATCTGGCTCTGGCTCTTTGAGCTTCTCTTGGCCTCTGTGTGCATCAATGGTTCGCTCAACCTCCAAACGCCCCTTAGCAACCTTCCAACAACCTTCAGTAATCTCTCTACGCTCCCTGGTCAGTCGTGCTCTTTGTGTTTTTGTAATGCATCAGTTATAGTCCTCCATCATGGAAAACCATGTGTTTTCCCAAAAGAATTAGTTTCTCATTTCCATGAATCAACGGGCATAGGAAAACCCAACCATTCAGCCTTCCTCTTGCGGAAATAGAAAAAAATGCAATACACAGGAAAAAATGACAAAAACACATGATTGAGCGTTTTCACGAAATTCAAATATTATAGGATCGTGCTTAAAATCCTATCGGGTCTGCCATCCCATTGCAAATCACAATCGCATGGAGTATTGGCCAAAAAAACCAATACACAAGAAATACAAAGAAATCTCGCATTTCCGGATTTCAAATATTATGAAATTGCGTCCACAATCCCTATCGGGGTTGCCTTCTATCAGCATATTACTATCGCAAATCACATGGTGCATTTGCCTTTGTGTCGGGGATCACCGATCGCCGATCACCGATCAAATCTTATTTCTGGGAAAACTAGTGTCTATTTAGAGCTGTTAGTCCCACTAAGACGGGTAGCTATCTTAGAAACAAACAATTCAAAGTAACTTGTGTTTTCCTTTATAAGAGATAGATGAGACAGAATAGACAGTACCAACCTTATTCTTTCGCTTGGCTCCTTGCTTGTTTCTTCTCTCCTTTGATAGAGCTTCGCCACTCCTTTCTCACTTGTCCCACTTCAAAGAACACCTGTAGAGTTAAAGTAGAAAAATACCATCAAAGCATAGAGATCTATAACCATAAACAATGTAGAATCAGATGTACATTAACCATACAAATGCATACACAAATACAAGATTTAGAAATATACAAGTATATGGAGGAAAACTCAAATAGCTTTATTGATAGAAGTATTAGAAGAGAGGATTATAACCTAACTGTCTGATCCAACATCATCCTCCGAGCATGAAAGCCCTCTTCACCTCATGAAAAGCTAGATCACCCAACAATACAATGTCTCAAAGAGAAACCAACAACACTTCCTTACAAATTACAAAATTCCAGCCTTTTGGATCTCTAGGATGAGGGATCCATATATAGATGTTTGCAGGGGAGTGAGTTAGCTTATGGGATTTTGATTAGTGTCATTTCACTAATAGTTCTTGGTTCCACTTGGAGATTTCATGATCTCTTACTCATCCCTAGGCGAATTCAGAGAGGCAAGTGTCATATGAGCAGTTTCTAGAAGATTCTCTGAGTTTCCACCTAGCAAACTACCTCTGCCATTTGTCTGCTCTCTCTGATCGCACCCTATAGAAGGGCCTTTTAGTATGCATCACACCCTTTGTGTGTAGCAGGTGAGATGCATCGCACCCTCAGCATGGAGCAGTCTGTATGGTCCAGTTTTGACCAGTTATGAGCAATTGTTTAGGGAGAACTTCTGGGAAATGATGTAATCAGTTGACCTTGATCCTTTAGGGTATGAAACAAGACTTATAGGGGTTTGAGAGCCCTTGGTTTATCGACATATGTGATTGGGGTTGCAGTGCCCAAATATGTCTATAACAAATCTAGACTGTTGATCTTGCTCCTCCATCAGATGGTCGATATCGCATATCGCTATCGACATATCACATTGGTAATGGCCCTTTGGTGTCGGGGATTCGTCGATCTCCCGATCACCAATTAAATCTGGACCGTCCATTCCTTTCCCGATCTGATGGATGATATCGCACGTCACGTATTGCTATCGCATATCATATTTGGAATGGCTTGGGGGTTCTTTCCATTGACTATGGACTATGCCAACCCAATCTGCCAATCCAATCATTGGCAATTGCAATGTCACATAATCGCAATCGCCAAGTCTGGGGTCTCGATATTAGGCAAAGGCCTACCTCCGATGTGATAAGTTGGAAGTCACAATCGAGGTTTATTCCACCCTTGCCTTATGTCCACCCCTTTGCACATTTGCGATGCAATTTCCTTAAGGAGCCTTTTATGCCATTTTTAGAAGAAATGCCTCCTTTTTCAAAGGACAAAGGCAATCTTCTTTCTGCGATAACTTCTTCATCCAAAATCCATTTTATCCCATTCAAATTGCATTAGATTTAGAATGAAAAGATCTATGCAATGGAACTATTTCCAGGAGAAACCCTTGACTTTCATTTTCCTTTGTGAGGAACACTTTAGACTTAGAATTCTATCTTAGATCCATTTTGGATCAATGCCAGTGACGAAAATGATACTTGCCATGATGGGTCAATGGTCATGGAATCGAAGTGGTAGAAAAAATCTAAAAGTATTCAATTTAACCTGAAAGACAACCTATCCTAGCACTCAAAGCCAAAAGGTCACAAAGTTTATAAAATTAAAATTAAAACATAAAATTTGTAAAAGTCGGTTTTTTTAAATTTTTTGAAATTAAAAGTTATAAATAGAAATTTTGACTCCACAAATCTCATTTTTGTTTTGAACAATTTGAGAGAAAGGGATCTAGAGCAAAAACCAACAAGCACAATCCACCCTATTTCTCATTCCGAACAGCTACCAAACTTCTAGGTAATCATCAAATTCGATTTCTCAATGAATTTTTGTGCATTTCAAGTATTTTTTTCAAGAATTTTACCATAGGAATTTTGTTTTTAAATTTTTCCTCTGCACGTACACCGGTTGGGCATATCGAAGTCACATATCAATAATCCCTATACATGACTATGTATGAAATGAACCTGTGTGTGTGCAGTGAAAATTTTTAAAATATGAATTTTAATGGATAAAAATGCTTGAATTGCAAAATGACTATTATATGGAAGGAAAGAGAACACAGTGCAATGGATAATGAGGTAATGAATGATCTATTGGAACTAGATTCACTAAGAGGGTGCGATTATTGAAATTTTTCAAAATGCCAAATATGAAAATCAACACAAGGTTGATGGAGATGCTTGTGAATTACTGGGATATAGAAGAAGATGATATTATGGTTGATCAAATGCCCTTGTGAATTGAAGTATAAGATATCTAATTCATCACTGGACTTCCTGAAGAGGAGAGTCAGTTAACTTGCAAGGGAAGGCCCGAGGAAGCCTCAACGTGGATGATTACGTTCACATATATTGCCCTGGGAACAATGAGAAGGTAGGGACACAGATCCCAATCAAGAATGTGGAGAGTATGCCCCTCATAATTAACCTTTTTACCATTTTTAGGGTAGTAAGTTCAGCTTCATTGCACCAAGCATCATGTGTTACAATAAGTCTAGCAATCAATTGCCTCACCCTAGTCTTTGATTGGTGTACAACCCTCCTAATCAATCTGAAAAACCAACTCACTTCTATTAAGAAGAGTAATACCAAACACTTTGGGTATGGTACCATCCTTTGCACATTCTTCTTTTAGACGCTACCAAGACTTTGACCCAAATTAATGTCCACCATTAGAAGCCTGAGAGATCCACAGATAGGTAGATGGGAAGATTTGATGAAGAGACTAGGGGGTGGTGGGGTCCCTAGAACGACTTTTGATGACAAGTTTTTCCTTTGGGGGGAATAACAAGTCATCACCATCGATGACTACCCCTATGCAAGCATGGACTTCATAGCGGATCCATATCCAGTGCTTCCACCCGATGTTGCATGGGGTGCCATTGGTAAAATTATTTTTATGTTGTAAAAGTTATTTGATTTTTTTGGATTTCAAAATTATGAATTAAAATTATTTTTGATCAAACAAAAATTCTTACAAAATTGTTTGATCATGATACAGATGTTGGATCAGTAAGACTTGAGGGTCTAACCAGGCATAGGCATCGTGGAAGAGATGTGGAGAGTGTCGTAGCTAATACTGAGAGACTCTTCCATACCGTATAGAGGAACTTGGAGAGATTGACTCACTAGGTACTTATGGTAGCGATAAAGGATCTACCAGAGGCTATGCAGAGATGTGTGGTAGGAGTACCATGAGATTGGGTGCAACTCTTTCGACGGGTGGCTACTACCATTGTCTTCTTCCGAGATGCACATCCGGGGCTGGACCCATATATATAGATTAGAGATATCCAGATTTTTGATAGACGTGATTGGTCTTAAGCCTTAATTTTGTAGGACATTTTGTCCTGATTTTGTATAATATTTTGAACATAAAAATTCTATCTATATACATATGGTTTCATGATGTGATGACCATATATACAAATGATTTTTGATTTTTTTTTTTTAATGTGATGAATGATTAATATGCCAATTTAATGCTTGATTAGCTATGGAATCAACAAATGAGTTTTCTGATCGTGAAATATGAATAAATGTGATCAAACTAAATGATATTTGTAATAAACACACTCTCAGAAATTAGTGATATAATAAGGATCTCTCACATGATAGATGTTGTTTAACTGAGAAACCACAAGTAGTGAATCCATGTATACTACTAATGAATCAATACTAAGAGATATTGCTTCAGATAGTAAGGTAACAACAACATTATATTTGGTAACATTGTTTGAAGCAAGGCCGACACATATGCCTCTTGAAACTAACAACTAACTAGATGGATAGTAAATCACCCAAGCCGTGGAATCCAAATTCCCGGTTTGTCGACTAGCACCATTGGCGAACCCTAGGTATACCAGATCATCCATCGATACCTGCCAAAGTATATAAAAAATATTGATATCACTATGAAACCTATAGACATATACGCACAAATATATACAATATCTACAACCAAGTAAATGCTAGGCAGAAGCCTAGGCGTAATAATTTTTAAGATAGAGCCCATTTCTGGGCTCCGACACCTTGTTTCTGTCAAAATCAACCAATTCGTAAGCTCCCTTTTTAAAGACCTTTTTAACGATAAAAGGACCATATGACATGGGTTTGAACTTGCCTACCCCCAAGGTGTCTTTGTCTTGGTTATAGACCAAGACAAGGTCATGTTCCTAGAAAATCCTAGGACACACAACCTTCTCATATTGAACTTTCACTCTCTTTTTATGAGCTTCATTAATTGTGGTAGCATCTCAATGCTGCTCGTCAAGATGTTCCCAATAAATGAGGCGTTCTTCAAGACTGGAAGTATCTGGAAGAAGTTCGACAACTAATTTAAGATAAATAATTTCATATTCCATAGGGAAGATCAATTTCAAACCATAAACTAGTTGAAACGGAGTGAAACCCGTAGCGGTCTTAATTGACATCTATATGCCCAAAGCGTAAGATATAACATGATATGCCAATTGGATCGAGCCTTATTAATTTTCCTTTGCGGGATAAATTTGAGGGATTTATTCACAGCTTCCACCTAACCATTAGCCCGAGGATAGTAAGGAGATGAATGCTCCTATCAGAAACCTAACTTGAAAGCCAATTCATCTATCATCTTGTTCTAGTAATGACTACCATGGCGAGTGACAATCTCCTTTGGAATAATGAAGCGAGAAATGAATTGGTTGAATAGAAACAAGGTTGTTGTTTCACCATCATTCACAACAGTGGGCATAACTTCGGCCCACTTAGTAAAGTAGTCCACTACTACAATAATATACTTATGACCCTTTGCCGAAGGCGGGGTACAAGTTGTAAAATCAATGCCCCACTTTGTGAATGGACCGATGGTAATAATAGGAAAGAGCAGAGCTGGATGAGCATGCATTTTATTAGTATAAACCTGACAAGGATGGAATTTTTTGACCACTTCAACACAATCTTTGAAAATCAAAGGCAAAAAATACCCCACACGCAAGATTTTTTGGGCTGTATCAAGCCCAAATAGATGACCACCAAAATATCTATTGTGGAAATCATTAAGAATTGACTTAGCTTCTTCTAAGGTTAAGCAACGTCTGTGGATTGAATCAACCTTGCAATGATATAAAGTGTCACTGATAATAACATAAATTTTCGCTAAGTGACATAATTTTCTTTGCTCATCCTTTGAAAAAGTTAGGGAAAACTTTGAAGTCTAAAGATATATTATGATATCTTCGTACCAATGTTCTTGTGAAAAAATAAGGAAAAGATGTTCATCAGGGAATAATTCCTCATAAACCATTTATTCTTCACAAGGAAACTCTGAGATTAATTTCGTGAATACTACGGATTTCTTAGATTTGGCTGATAAGAACTCGAGATCAAATTCTTGTAAAATAACAATCCATGTTTTATATTTTCCCCTAATCACTAACCTACTGAGAACAAACTGAAATGGGTTGACAATCGCTAAGAAAAAAAAATTTCTAAGTAGAATATAGTGTCAAAGTTGTTGGACAACATGAACAACTGCCAAAAATAATTTCTCTACAGGAGAATATCATAATTCAAGAACTATCAAGCCTTGAATCATATAATAAATCACGTGCTCACTGAGAGCATTGTCTTCCTGAACCAGAACCATACCGATGGTTGATTCTACCGGAGTGAGATATAAGAGGAAATCCCTACTATAATTGGGTGGACTCAGTAAAGTAGTAGAGGTCAATGCTTTTTTCAAAGCATCGAACGAGCATTGAGCGAAATTGTCCCATAGAAATGGAACTTTTTTCTTCAGCAATCTCATAAATCCCTTCGTAATCTCAGTGTAATTGATGATAAATCTCCTCAAGAAGTTGTCATTTCCTTGGAGACTTTGAAGTTGACGAATGGTAGACGAGGGAGGAAAATGAAGTATTTCCTCAACCTTGAAAGGATCTACATGAATCCCTTCAGTAGATACTATGAATCCCAATAACTGATTGAATGTGACAACGGAAATGCATTTATTTGGATTCAACAAGATTTTATAATAATAACATTGTTAAAAAACTAATCGAAGAAGATGATGATGATCAATTCTCTTTCGAGAATGAGAAGCTAGGCCATCGAAATAAGCTTCAATGATATGTTTAAAATTGTGGAAAGTGTAGGACATGGCCCGCTGAAAAGTTGCTACAGAATTTTTAAGGCCAAAAGGTATGTTTTTGTATGCAAAAGTACCCCAAGGGAAGATAAAAGTTGTCTTATGTTGATCTTCAGGATGGATAGTAATTTGATTATAACTAGAGAAATTTTCCATGAAGGGGAAAATCTCATTTCCCGCACATTCATCGATAATTTGAACAATAAAGGGTTTGGGGATCTTATCTTTAGGACAAGCCTTATTTAAATCCCTAAAGTCTATGCATATGCAGATCGTTCCTTATTTTTTATCAACTGGGACTGGATTCGAGACCCACTCAGTCAAAAGAACAAGGTATATGAAACCCACCTTAAGCAGCTTCTCAACCTCGGCTTTGATAGCTGCCACTTTCTTAGGGTTTACTGATTGATCTTGATCTCATGCTAGACTATTGATGGATCAATTCTAGACATTTCCTCATAATACCAAGAAAACACATCACAAAAGTCTTTAAAAGATCGTTATAGATTTGAATTTCTTTAGGGGAGCATTTGGCTCTGATGAAAACATTCTCAATTATATTGGGATCCTTGGAGATGTTCACCAGAACAATTTCTAAAATTATAGACATGATACCTTTGGCAAAATTGTGTGCTAGAGCCAAAGGGTTTAAAATTGTGTGAACATCACTAGTCAATGAAGGACTAGACAAACTTTATTATACTTCATGAAAGTCTAGGAGAAAATATGACCGATGATGCAAATCATCCCATGGTCTATCTACACCCGTAATTGCTTCTAGGATTACTTCCTCGTATGGTAAAATAGTATCAAGGTGGTCCATAGAAGAATTAGAGTCAAGAGTCCAAGCTAGAGCCACATCTCCATCCAAATCCTCTGCTGAAAGAGGAGTACGATTAGAATCTACACTGTTAACTATAAATTGATAAGCAATTTCAGCTGCAGACATGGGATATTCCATTCCACCCACTTTCCCTTCTTCTAATGTGGGGGTAGAAGAGGTTATAAGGGCCAAGGATCTGAAAAATAATGAGTTTTGAAGAAATCTCTTTGAGAAGGGGCCTTGGATGACGAAATGGCATTTATTCAAGCAATAGGATAAGGAAGATCAAAAGTACCCATCAATGAGGAATAAATTCTGACTCCTAAATTCTCAACAGGCTGCTTGGAATTATTCAACAAAGGAACGGTCAAATTAGAAGATGCATTGGATTCCTTTGGAGAATACTCCATCTGATCAACAGTAAAAATTCTCCCTTCATGGGGAAAACATAGGATGTGAAATAATGATGATAAAATGGAATCCATTTCATAAATCCAATTTTGTCCCAATAGAAGATTATAATCCAAATTTTCATCGACTATTTATACCTGAATATTAACCACCTTGCCCCCAACACAAATGAGAAAGGTTGGAATAATTCCATACGGCCTATGAGAATGACCATCAAATGTAGTCAAGAGAGTAGGTGAAGGAACAACTTGAGGAGATCTGATAGCTTTCCAACATGCAATCGACATGACACATGTGGAAGCTCCCTCATCCACTATAGTTCAAACGATATTGATCTTTTGATATGTAGATTTAATTTGGAAATCCATGTGATGAGGTAGTCTATTTTAAATATTTGACATGTCAAATGTAACAATAAGAGAGTTTTTTGGATCTATTGCCCCGATCGCAGTGAGCAGTGCACTCCTTTGTGATGGCCATGAATGGAGTACCTATAACGGAGACATCACAGAAGGACTTTGAGCCAGATCGTCAACAATGAAGTAGTTCTTGGTAGCCCTAGAATTAGGGTTAATTGTCGAATGTTTCGCAGAGCCTTTCGGCATCTGAGGTATAGACACAAATGCGAACCTCTCAATATTGAGCGGCTCTAGAAAATCGGGAGAAGCCTTAGCCATAGTGGATTCTAGTTCACCTTAATCATGTGATCTTGTAGCAACATCAACATCAGAACTCATCATGTATACATTCGATGGATTTCCCCTTCTTGGTTGCCCCCTGTGGGGTTTCCAGTATTAGCATTTATGCCACCAAACATTTGTTTCCATTGGGGAAAAGGGTTAGTTAGAACTGACTAGGAGCTAGAGTAACCCTGATATACTAACAAGTTCTAAGCATCCTGAATCTTAGGGAAAATATGAGTCAAATGGTCTCCATTGCACAATTTACAATGGAGCTTAACTTTATTTTTGGACTCCTTTTTACCCTCCCCAGTATTATTACTAGGTTTTCTCTCATTGCCTTTCCCATCATTATCTTTCTTCTTACCTCATCCCTTTTTCTTCCCATTGGATTGTTGATTTTATTTAGGGTTAGAATATTGGACAACGTTAATAGCTGAAGTTTGAGAAGGCATAGGCACTGACGACGATGCCTTAATCAAAGAAGAAGTTTGTAAAGACAACAACAACAATTCACTTAGTAGGTTAACTGTGTTATTATCAATTGATCTGACTATCTCGTCGGCATGGAAACCAAGCTTTGGTTTGGCTAAATCGATCTTGGATTGAGGAGAATCAGGAAAAATATTTTCAAGAATCCCAGACTAAGAATATATCAGTTCTAATTGCTAGGCTCTAAAGATAGCTTGTTCTTCAGTGAACACCCCGGAGAGTGATACATCCTTAGAAATTTTTGGCTGTAAAGATTTTAAAAACCATTTGACAAGAAATTAATTAGGAATATAAGCTTTTATGAGCATGTTCTTCTCCGCTATTCTTGAATATGGTCAAAAATGTGAGTTTCCTTATCTTGTTGGAAACTAGCCAATAGCCCAGTTCGAGCATCATATCGAACAAGAAACTGAAAATGGTTCAAAAACATATTAGCCAATTCACCAAATGAAGAAAAGGTACCCCCATTAAGCTCTATATGCCATTTAGCAACATTTCCAATTAAGGTGCATTGGAATAATCTCAACTTGATTGAGTCGTCAATTAGGGGGTTAGATGAACACCATAAATGGAATGTTGTTATATCGTTAGCCATATCCTCCCCAGAATTTCCTTCGAATTTTAGAATATCCGATCGAAGTTTGGTGGGAACCAGATGCCAAGCTAGATTATATCAGATCAAATCGTTCATCAATTTTGAGAGATCTAGAAAATTTAGAGTTCCCAAGAGTGGTAAGCATAGAGGAGCTTGAGAATTCCACCCATCATGAGAAGGATTCCCAACATTTTGAAAATAATATCCTATATTTGTAGAGGCACCAAGTGTTATCACCAAAAAATTGATCATCTAGCCTAATTTACTAGATGGATTGAAGTACACCATGTAAAGCCAATTTTACCATAGTAAAATTTCTTTCACTGTGAGAAATTACCTAATAAACTACCATTATTAAGTAATTTATAGTTAAACCCATGAACAATAATTAAATAAATCACTATTTATTTGATTTTGTTTTAGGAATAATTAATTAAACCATTGTTCTATTATTATTCCTTGTCAAATTTGACCCAATCATGAAAAATAAATAGATAAATCATTATTTATCTTATTTTTCTCTAAGAATAATTAATTAATCACCAATTAATTATTATTCTTTGTTAAATTTGACTAAATCCCTTAGGAATAACTAAATAAATCCTTATTTGTTTATTATTCCTTAACTAATTTATTGAGATAATAAATAAATCATTTATTTATTTATTATTTCTAAATAAAAGTTTAAATACTTTTTCCCTCCTAAACAAATAGAATAGAATATTCCAAGTGATAATTCCAAGAATGGGGTCAATAATATTTTATGATTTCTCATTATTCGAGGATATCTCAATATTTTGTTATAAATAGGAGGTTTTTCCATTCATTATTCACTTTTGATTATTTTCATTGTTGCACTCACTATTGTAACTCTGATTATTTTCATTGTCACACCATATTTTTTGCTGGGTCTATGCATTATAGAGGAGAGAGACTCTACAGAAGCTGAAGACATTTGAGGATAGCCAAGAACCCATCCCATAGAGGGGGACTAGTAACATATATTTTTCCCCTTCACAGGTGTTATAATAAAACCATTCTTTACAAATCTGGTTTCCATTGGATATTTTGGGGTTATTACTCTTCATTTTATTGTTTAACTATGATTGCAACATAAATCAAGATTTTGGCAGGTTTTTGTTTCTATCAATAGCTGTCGATCTACAATGTTTAGTAGTCATTTCTATTGTTGAGATTGTTTTTCATCCACAATCTTAAGTGGGTTATTTTCGTACATCATTGGGAAGAAAACACTACAACAAATTGGTGACTCTGCTGGGGAGTAATTATGATTCAGAAACCTGCGTCTCCAATACAAAATTGGAAACTCCACTAGGTTTTATACTTCAGATCCAGAAACCTGGGTGACCTTTGGTTTTTAGCTTAGGGTTTCCTATTTTTTCAAGTCTATTAATGTTTCCTAGTGTTTTAACCCTAGATCTGATAAATTTTTGACTTCTTTAAGCTTTCTGATTGTTTCCGTAGGTCACAAGGAAGGTGACACTTTTTTTTTAAATTTGCAGGCCAGAAGTCTCGGAGCATAAATTTTAGTTGTCAACCAAAAAAGTTTGATTTCATCAAAAAGTAGGTAAGAACCTACGATTTCTAGGTTTTAGGGTTTTTTTTGAGTTCTGTTTCACTTGTCGAAGTCAAATTTAGATCCCTTAGGGATTCTAGTACACTTCAGCCTTTCTAGGAGGAGTTTAGGTGAGTGAGAAGTTTGAGTTTCTGCAACACTTTTAGCCACATTTTCCAGATATGTAACCTTTTGTCTCAGATTTGATAAGGTAGGTTTCTACCATCCATAGTTTCACATTCAAACTTGTTTGGTCATTCCCTTAGGGTCCCATCGGTTGCCCTAGGTGTTTCACCCATCTCGCTATCTTTTTGCAGCAATATTCCCCTTTGGTTTTTTGTTGTTGCTACACCACTTTCCAGCAGCTTAGAGTCACTTGATCCCAGTCACACCGACATCCAGATATCTTGACTGTTTCAGTGTGTTTTCCATCGGTTTAGCCATCTAGCGGTATAATGTTTGCAAACCCAGTTTGGGTGGGGTTTAGTTAATTATTTTCCTATTTACTTTCTGTTATTTATTTCAGTTTATTTGTAGCAAGGTTTTTTATATTTTACAAACATGATCTGGGCTTAATCAATTAATACACTTGCACACACAAGCACACCTTAAGCGAAGGGTTCTTGGTTTACACCGCCAAGCCAAGACTTAACATAACAAATTTATCTCACTGCATTAGAGACAAAAGATATATTTTTGATCTCCCTTCCCCATTTCCGTGTTTTGTGTGTCCTTCCATCATTGCGCCACCAAGGCATGAGTCACAGAGACTATTAGGCCTTCAACCTCAATTTCCACTTAGGCGTATTACTCCTCCTCGTTGGGTTAGATTTCATAGCCCTCTGAGTCCCCATCTTGACTTTTCTCTTGATTCCTCATCTAATTCCAAACCTCCTTCACTGCATATCATAACCATGTCTAGATGCACAACTGGTGGAGAACCCCAATCTGGTAGCGGCTTCGGTGCTATACTAGTGATCACATCAAGTGGAACAGTCTCAGGAACCGTTTTGGCAACCCCCATGCTCCCCTTTATGGCTGGGTTAAGTCTACCGTATCTTAACCAGTTGATAAACGACCCCATACACCATGATGATGGTTGGCCCTCTATACCAATTAAGCTTCCCTCAGACATCCCAAAGTTTGAGGGTATTACTGGAGAGGATCCTACCAACCATGTTTGATCCTTCTACATGTGGTTTTTGTCCAACTCTATTATCGATGAATCCATTCATCTTCAGCTCTTCTAACACATGCTCAGTGGAGATGTTGCACAATGGTATGTAGACCAGCCCGCCGCCTCCCATTCCGTTTTCGTGATGTTGGTTAAAGCGTTCTTGTCCTATTTCCAGTTACCTCTTTTGTACGACACTAATACTGAGCTTTTGACCACATTCTGTCAATCCTTCACTACTCACCTTTCTAACCATGTTCAAGAGTGGTGTCGAATGAGGAGAACATGTCGTGCCCCACCTTTTGAAGGCCGTGTTTATCTAGATTAGCTTCTCAAGAACCTTTTATCCCCCATTGGGAAAGATGTCGTGTCCCATTTTCCTCAGACCGAGGAAGAAGCTCTCCAGACCACTTTGAGATATGATCTGATTTATGCTTAATCAGGTTATGTTTATACCATTATTCTAGAAATTCCTTGTCCTGGCAGTGCCAATGCATCGGGGGAATCTCACGCTGCCGATGGTATCATTGGATCCATTTCGCACTCTTCACCATATTCTCAGTATAGTTATGGCTACCTGCACAGGGGCACCAGTTCCTCCAACATCTATGCCCCTCCTGCTAGCAACATATTTTCAGGGCCCCAACCCATCTACCAAACTATTGCTCCTACTTATGCACAACCTAGCACTCCAGCCCCTTGAGCATTAACGCTGCAGCCTCCTATGCATCCTCAGCCCCATCAACCACCACCACCACAGGGTCAAGTGTTTGCACACCAGAGTGATACCAATCCTGAGAATTCAAAAGAAAGGAATAAGGGGAAGGGTAACCAGGGTAACCAAGGTAACCATCCTAGTGAATCCTAGGGGAATTAGCCTAACACCAACAACCAACAATAGGTAGGCTAGCCCAAGAAAAACAAGGCTATTCATATGAATAAGACTTGTGAATGTTGCGGTGTACATGGCCACTATACACATGACTGTCCCCTTTTACCCTAGATGCGTCAACTATGGGAAGCTCAAGCAACTTCTCAAGGTCAACAATCGCCTCTGAATCTTGCACCACCTCAATCGGCCATGCTCACAAATTCTTTCCCTGAGCAAGGATTTGTTGCTGCTCAACCTCAGCCAGGTTAAGCAGCCCACCTTCCCCAATGTTCCGGTCATGGTGACTACTAGATCTTGATGATGGAATTTGATGAGGTTAACCCCTCCAACATCAACCTACAAACTCGCCCGTGTCAATATGACAAGCCCTCCACTTCGTTAGTTACCGAGTCAAAAACCAAAGTGTTTGCTAAGCCTCTTATGACAATAAATGGTCCTTTACAGATCCCTCAACCCAAAGTTGAGGAAATTCCCAAGATCCCAAAAGGACCATTACACTGTAATGCAGATTCTAATAGAGCTTCCCATACATACAATATAGTAGACGAATTGGCACAATCACCTACTGCCATGTTGACATTGGAACTCCTCCAGTCATGCCCTTCCCAAAAGAAGGCTCTACTACCTTCTTTGGGTGGAGTGGACCCTTCCGACGATCGCTTGATTGTCTCTTGATTGATATATCAGAGCACCCCCCATTGCCTTCATTTGTTGCTTTCTAAATACCAGTTAGAGTCTGTAATGCCATCATCTCTAGATACATTATTGACAAAGGCACATCCACCTGTGTGATTTCTGCTATAGTTTGGAAACAACTCAAGTCACCCGAGTTGTCCCCCTCCACCATCACTTTGCGTGCTTGGGATGGACACTCCTCCTAGCCCCTTGACAATTATCGTAACTGTCTAGTGACCCTTGCAGGAAAGAGTGTCCATGTTAATATCGAAGTCATAGATGCCCCTTTGGATTACAACATCCTCTTAGGTCGCATTACACATATGCCATGTTAGCTGTCATGTTTGCAGTGTTCCACAAGATGTGCTTCCCCCACGAAGGGATGATCATTACCATTGATCAGTTGACTTACTACGAGCTGACATTCATGACCTCCCCCAATTCCATCATCTTGTCAATATTTGATAAAAAGTCATCCACTCCCTGTACCAGTGTCTCACTTGGAGTCTATAAATATTCCTCATTGTTAGTTTCCTTCCCTGGTCCTCCCCCTCCCATTTTTGAACCTACTTCCATGAGTGTTTGCATGTTACAAGAGTCACGGGCTGCCCTTAAGTAGTCTAGTACATCTGATCAACAACCAACTCCTTAAAATCCTGCTGTCTCTCTTCCAGTTGAACCCGCTGGACCCACTCCCCCAAGACCTCCTCCATTTGTGGGTGCTTCTCATATGTTCCCACCCACAATAGTTCTGCCAGGTCTCAACCATCCAGGAGCTATTCCATCGGGACATTATCGTGCCTGCTAGATACCTTTCTTATTCCCCCCTCCGGAAATTTTTTCTGTACCTATCATGGCTTCACTGGTCCTTCCTAACATGATTCTCAAGATCCCATTATGGTACATCGATTCCCCTGCAAACATTCTGCTTGGTTAGCCATGACTATATCACACTTTGACCCTGGTTCAACCAGTCCCCATGACCCCTATTGCTGCTTCACTACCATCACAACCTCAACATGAACCAACTCCTACTGCAAAAGTAGCTCACTAGGGGGCCAAAGCCAAAATGAAAGATTCAAAGGACAAGGCTCCCCAAGCTCCTCCAGCCCCTAAGGCCCCAAATCCATGCACTTTGTGTGAAGTTGTTGGGCATGCCACCAACAGTTGTCCCGAACTTTCTCAAATGAAACCATTACTTCATGAAGCATTCCCTAAGTCGAGTATTCTAGAAGTCCATGTTGACATACTAGTCCCACCTAAGAAGCTAAAAATGCTTCGCACAAACCATCCTTGTGCCCTTTTTGATCTTCATGGTCACTATTCCCATTGTTGCCCTCCTCTCGACGAGTTTCATGATTTCCTAGGGGCGATTCATGAATACGAGGCCACTCATAGTAGAGCCACTACTCCTTTACCTGTGGATTCTCCTACCACCAGTCAACCAAAATAGGGAAACTCTAGCCCCTCTATTGTGATCCCCTCCCCCAACTTTGAGATGATGGAAAACACAGGCCCCATTCTTTACCTGTCGTTATCCTTGTGTTCCTAATCGACAAACCTTCTTGAGGTTGTTGTGCACATTTCTATCAAACCATTTTCGACAGAATCCAAGGTATCAACATCAGTAGACCCTTTGTCTACCAGCCTCTGGTCTGCCATCCAAGATGATGCATATTTGAACCTTATTCCTCAGGTTGATGCACCTGATAATGCCATCGCATCATGTAGTCAGACTTCCTCCCATCCGCCCATCTCCCAGCCTGATGAGGACACCATGGAAGTTATGGCTATCCCTAATTACCCCTACACTTGAGTAAGGGGGCATTCCTTCAATAGGATTTTGAAGGCCATCTCCTTGTTCTCCACATGTGCCCTACCTCAAGAAATATTTCTCATAGCACATCACTTTGATTCGCATGTCTTTATTTTTGCCATATAGTTGGGTAGATTACATCATCTCATCTAATTTATTTTGCACCTTTTAGATGGATCCATCATCCACACCATATATCGGCCATACCGATGGTACGAGTCGCTTTTCCCGGAATATAGCTTCGGCAGCCTAGGCCATTTTTACCCCCTTACATACATTAGTACTTTCGAAAAGTGTGTGAATTGGATCTGCCACCAATAATCAGGCCAAATATGATGCAATGATAGGTTCTTTAGTCGATTCCCTTGCTCATCGCATCCTTCATCTTCATGTTCATTTAGATTCTTTGATACTTGTCATGCAATTGAATATTGTGTATCATGTTCATAACCAAGTCCTATTTAGAAAATATCTACAAGTGAAGCTACTAGTACATGAATTTGAAACCATTACATTCAATCATGTACCTAGAGTCCAAAATCACTATGTTGATACCATTGCAAACAACATTATAGATTGGCATTTATCACATGTATACCACAAAAGATAACCACACAAATGGCAAACCATCATCGTCATATAAAATGCATAATCATATTATGTATCATACAAGTGTTTGGAGCCCTTAGCTCTAAATACATCTAGTACACCCATAGCATACTAGGGGGGCACATAGGCCCCTACATCTCCTTTGGAGGATCTCGTGCCAAGATGGGCCAAGTTGCTTGAATCCCTTTTTTGAGCACTTAGAACACAATGGCACTCCACAAACTCCTTGTGCTATTGGGCATCATTCCCACCTTTGCATAGCAGATCAACAACCCATGCTTGGGGGCATGATTTGGATTTAAATAGGAACACAACAAATTACAGAGATAACCATAAACACAGAGATGCAGCGAAAATAATACTTCATTTCATTAATGTAAAATATTGAAATATTCTTACAAACAAAAATGGAAATAAACGAGCTAGGGTGATGGTAGCTTATCTCTTAGAAGAGATGTGGTGGCTACATGCCTCTGAACTGCCTTACAATGAGGCTCAAGGGCCTTTTTATTAATGAAAAATAAGAGGAAACCATAAACAACCAAAACCCTAACTCGAGGAGATGTAACACCAAGAGTTTATGGGCCCCATTGGGGTAAGTTGGATAGCCAACTTCTCGAGGTCGTGACTTGGTCATATTATCTCCATTTGACGTGCATGATAACTCGTTGAAAGATCTCTCTGAGGACTACAAAGAAAAAGACAATTTTAGATACAAAAACGCTAGCAGTAGATTTCCAAAAAACATGTCGTTTAGGGCCTCAAAACAGCTCTAGAAGTTTAGGACCCGAAAACCTGCTAAAAATAGTAAACTGTGCTACAATTAAGGAAACAGAAAAACTGAAAGAAGCAATGGTGGCGGTCCAAGCGGAATTGGTGGGTGGCCATCAATATCCACCTAGATAATTCTTCCCCCCTTTAGGAAGTAATGGTCCCCATTGCGTTGAGTTCCTCCATGAGATGAGGAAACTTCTGTTAAACTTGGTCCCTGGTGAGCCACTTGCCCTGGTGAAGGAGTTGGCCTACTTTGACAACTCGATATAGTTGGATATTTTGCTAGCGAGTGTGCTTGATCTATGTGTCCATGATCCGATCAGTTGCAGCTTGTTCCATGCAATTTGGATTCAACTCTGTGGGTGTAAGCTGTTCTACAATGTTTGATGTGTCTAGTAATGGTGGAAAGTATGGCCGAAGGCGGTCCACATTGAACACTAGGTGCAGGCTAAGGAATGAGGGAATGTTGAGTTCAAATGCATTGTCTCCCACAACCTTGGTAATGGTGTAAGGACCATATCAGAGTGGTCTGAGTTTCCAATAGGCTCCAGTAAGGCATTCCCTTTGTAAATGCAGCCAGACTTTGTTGCCCACCTAAAACTTGTGTGGCACCCGATGTTGATCATGTCGCTGCTTGTACTTGGCATTTGATTTCTCCAGAATGTCATGGACCTACTAGCGAATATGTTGGATGTGCTCAATGAAGTTGTTTGCCTTATCAGTTTTGGACTGGACATGAGCCGAATCTGCATGAGTAGCTGCAAATGGCATGGCCACATCAATGGGACATAGTAGCTAGAATCCCAAGCCCACCTGAAAAGGGCTGTCACTAGTCGAGCTATGGAGAGCCTAGTTGTAGCTGTGCTAAACATAGGGGAGGCTCTCATCCCATGTGCGTGGATGCTTTGAGTTGTACATGCGCAAAATGTGTACGATCATCTTGTTGACAACCTCTGTCTGGCCATCAATTTGAGGATGGAAGGTTGTGGACTTAGTGAGTTTGGTGTCCAACATCGACTAGAGACTGGACCAAAATGTACTAAGGAACCTACTATCCTGATCTGGGATGATAGACTGTGGGATCACAAAGTGTACCCACACTCATTCAAAGAAGAGTTTAGTAGTGGATTCTGCTGTGATATTCTTCTTGCAGGTCGCCATATTGGCCATCTTCAAGAACCTGTTGACGACCAAAAAAACACAGTCATTTCCATGCTTAGTGGAAGGAAGGCCTAACATGTAATCCATGGAGATGGATTCCCAAGGTCGACTAGGATAGGCAGCGGGGTATAGAGGCCTTGCTTCTTGATGGTTAGTTTGGCAATGGCACAGGCAGTGCATGATCTGATGTACTTCCCTACTTCTTGTCGAAGATTTGGACAATAGAAATACTTTTGCAGTACTTCGACCATTTTCTCGACCTCAAAATGCCCAGCAGCCCGATTGTAGTGTGCCTCCCAAATCATCTTGGCACGCTCGCTTAAAGGAACACAAAGGTGACCCAGGTGGCATAATAGGGAATCCTGGAGGTGAAAATCTAGAACATGCTGACCCTCCAAGAGTGTCTGGTATGTGTGGCTGCATTCTGGGTCACTTTTGTAGAGAAGTGGCCAATCATAAGTCTTGCGCCCACAAGAGTTGAGCACGGTGGTTAATGCCATGATCGATGGTCGATTGAGGCAATTTGAAAAATTATTAGTGCTATGCTTCTTATACTTCATATTCAAATGGAACTGTTGCAAGTATGTGGATCACTTCTGATGGCAATCATTCTGCAATTTCCCTTGGGTCTGTATGAATTGCAGGGGTTGTTGGTCTGTGTGGAAGACCGTTTCCTTCCCCACAATGTAATGCTTCCATTGTCGGCAGGCCTGCATAATGGAATTCATCTCTTTGTCATAAGTAGGATACTTTTGGACTATGTTTGAAAGTGTCTCAATGTGATATGCCACTGGATGCCCGTGTTGAGTAAGGACTACCCTAATAGCATAGTCAAAGGCACTTGTCTTGACCTCAAATGGTTGTTGCAAGTCTGGTAATGCGAGCATTGGTGCTGAGTAGAGGTGATCTTTCAACTCTGTGAATGCCTTCTATAGAGATTCAGACCAAAAGAATTTTTCTTTCGCTCCTCCCTTGGTGAATTGACTCAAGGGCCAAGTGATATGAGAAAATCCCAAGACAAACCTGTGGTAGAAGTTGGCAAGACCTAGAAAGTTGCGGAGCTCTGTCAGAGTGGTTGGAGATGGCCAATCTTGAATGAGTTGGATCTTGGCTGGATCCACATGCACCCCGTGTTCATCAATAATGTACCCTAGATATTGAACCTGGGTCATACCAAAAGTGCATTTCTCCAAATTGGCACATAACTTGTGTTGTCACAGTGTTTGAAGAACCTATCGGATGTGGTGGAGGTACTCTTCCCAACTCTGGCTGAAGATTAGGATGTCATCCAAGTTTACCACTACAAATGAGTTGGTGAATGGCTGCAAGATGTCATCAATTAGCCTCATGAAGGTTGCAGGAGCATTCGTCAATCCGAAAGGCATAACCAACCATTCGAAAAGGCCCTCCTTGGCTTTGAAGGTAGTCTTCCACACATCAAATGGTTCGATTGGTACCTGGTGATATCCTGACTTCAAATCGATCTTACTGAAATATTTTTCCCCCTTAATTTGGTCCAGGAGGTCATCAATCCATGGGATCAGATACCTATTGCTAACAGTGATCTTGTTCAGTGCTCGATAGTTAATACAGAGTCTCCAAGTCCCATCCTTCTTCTGTACCAACATGATTAGGCTACCACAGGGTGATGAACTCAAACATATGTGAACTTTCTGCAGCAGCTCTTGAATCTGCCTCTTGATTTCATCATTCTCTAGAATGGAGTGTCGATAGATTGGTCCATTGGGTAGCGGCTCACCCGGGGTCAGACCGATGGAGTGCTTGACCTGATAGTGCAGAGGAACCCCTATAGGGAAGGTGAAGATGTCCTCGTGCTCCTCCACGACCTTTTCCATCTATAGTTGTCGTGCGTAGGGGCCCTGTCTGGAGGTTGTGGCCACCGTATTCTTCTTTCCTTGAGGGTGTATCATCAGGAAAACAAATTTCCCGATTTCAGAAATGAGCTTACTACATTTTTTTGTAGTAACCAAAGAGATGGCGGTAGGCAGTGTTACCTCCAGTATCCTATACAACTTATTACCCAAAGTAACAATAATAGCACGGGGCCTTGATTCATACACATCATGTCGCTTCCACAAGTATGGTTGTCCTAATAATACATCACAAACTTCAAGGGGAGCAATGTCACACAATACCTCATCCATGAAGGGCTTTATTTTGTATGGAAGGTGACACTACTGGCTCACGTGAAGATCATTTCCTTGGTGAAGTCACCCGATGGTGTACGTTTGTGGATGTGTTGTGGTCGGTTAGCCCAGCCACTTCACAACCTCTGCCAAAATGAGGTTCTTTTGGCTCCCACTATCGACAATGAACTATAGTGGGGATCCCCTTACCCACATCTAGGAGTGGAAGAGATGCTCGTCCTCCTATGGATCTTCGGGTTCCTCCTTCTGGATCTTCATGGTGGCAATGGTGGCATTGGGCTCCGCGTCGATAATCTACTTCCCTTTGTCATTCCCCTTGTCGGGTTCTTTCTTAGAGTCGGAACATGCATGAAACATTTAGCTTGGCCACCAGTGACTGCTTGGCTCGACACTCACTTGTGTTGTGAGTGGAGCTCTTATGGAACTCACACCACTTTCCCATGTCCTTCTTCGGCTTCGTGGCATTGTTATTTGCTTGCAGCTTTGGCGGGTTGTCTTGGGCCACCCAACCTTGGCTTTGTCCTTTGTTTTGTGGTTTGGGGGCACCTTTCCCTTGCTTCAGATTCGCAGATCCAAAGTCTCGCTTCTTCTGTTTAAACTTTCACTCGACCTTGACAACATATTGGTATGCCATGCTGAGTGTGGAGATGTTTAGGAATTCTATTTATTCCTGGATGTACTTGTACAAGAAACCGTGGTATTTGAGTACCAAATGGTGCTCCGAATCCTTGATACCTAACTTTGTTCGAAGGGTATGGTAAATATTAGTAAACTCTGGCATGTCTTGGACCCTTCCCTCTTCTTGCGAACTGGAGATGGATGATGAACTTGACACGGCTTGCTTTTAGGCTTGACGAACATGGATCACTTTATGTATTGATCCTCATAGCTTCTGACAGAGTAGTACTTCTCCTTGATGGCATATGGGGATGAATTCGGGTGTGGCTGAAAATAGTGAGCTTGTACTTTCGTCCTTCTACTCACAATAGGTTTCCCACCAATCCTTGATGTGGGGGGCTACTTGAGAAGAGCGAAAATAATCCTTTCCTGACTGGAAAAATCATGAATATAAAAAATAACCCTCTAGCAGATTTAACCATTTATCGATGACATCTATGTCTATCTAACCATCGAATATGGGGATTTCAAAATTAACTTGTACCTTAAACAGTGTGGCGTTTCTAGAGTAGCTGTTGGAAGCCGATGTGTCGCCCTTGGGTAGCTGCTGAAGGATCTAGGCAAAGCTGTCCATCATCGCATTCCTTTGTCACTCGAGGGCTTCTTCGAGCAATATTTTGATAGGATATCCTGCCCCCTCATCATTTTTTTCATCTGCCATGGGAGGCCATTGGGATTTGCGAGGCTAGTCTTGCAAAGGTTCGACCAGTTCAAGCCCTAACTCCTTATATCCCGACCTCGTTGGGGACATGCAAAGAAAAATAGAGAAGAATAGCAGACCGCTCTGATACCACTGATTTGAATTTAAATAGGAATGCAACAAATTACAAAGATAACCATAAACATAGAGATGCAGCGGAAATAATACTTCATTTCAATAATGTAAAATACTGAAATATGCTTACAAATAGAAATGGAAATAAACTAGCTAGGGCAATGGTAGCTTATCTCTAAGAAGAGATGTGGCAGCTACATGCCTTTGAACTACCTTACAATGAGGCTCAAGGGCCTTTTTATTATTGAAAAATAAGAGGAAACCCTAAACAACCAAAACCATAACCCGAGGAGATGTAACACCAAGAGTTTATGGCCCCGTTTGGGTGAGTTGGATAGCCAACTTCTCGGGGTCGCAACTTTGTCATATTATCTTCATTTGACACACATGATTACCCATTGAAAATATCTCTTCGAGTACTATGAAGGAAAAGACGGTTTTAGATACAAAATCGCTGGCGATAGATTTCAAAAAAAACTTGCTTAAGGCCTCAAAACAGCTCCGGAAGTTTAGGACCCGAAAAACTGCAAAAAATATTAAAGTGTGCTACAATTAAGGAAACTGAAAAACTAAAAGAAGAAATGGTGGGGGTCCAAGTGGAATTGACGTGTGGCCACCAATATCCATCTGGATCAGGGCATGATGGTTTTCCATTGGCCATGTTCTCTAGTCTCCTCCTAGATCCCACTGGATCTAGGTATGGTCGATTATCCTCTCATTTCTTGGATAGTTTGTCCTACCGGCCTCCCCGGTGATCCATATGCACATTGCATATCATAGATGTTTGATACCATAACTTCAAATATTCTACTCTATGTCCACATAGTCCCCATATTTGACTTCGTGGGTGAGGATGATTCTAGACCTCCTCTAGTAGTTCATTATCGTTTTCCTCTTCCCTTAATTCTTCACCAGGAACCATCGTTCCAAGAAGCATTAATGCCATATTTATACAAGTAAGGCCACTTTCCTAAAAGTCGTAGATCCTGATTTTGATGTTCGGTTTGTTTGCTATGATCTCCATAAGATTTAGGGCCTCTTCCTTCTCTCCAAATTCACCACAGCTCATTTAGAAAACGAATCCAAATTGGAGGGAAAATGCCCTTTTATAGAAAAATCCCTAATCTTTCTATTGCCCATTGCGAATAGACTGTAGCTCAGTTTTATGAACCATTAACACCATTGGAAATATCTCACTGAGCTCTATAATGGGTCTTCCTCAGTTGTGGATGATTTGACACTTCACCAGGAAGCCATTTTTCCATGAAAGGTCACTTTGTTGCCTCTCAAAATCTAGATTCATCATAAAGCGACACTTGTACTTTGAGGTCCACCTCCTATTAATAATTGTCATACCATATATCAAATTTTATCATGAGTAACCATCATTTACTCATGTTTTCATGGTCCCCACTGGGCCTAGTCTGTGTGGCAACGTCATCGAGTCACCCTTGTTAAGAGCATCTACGATGAGTCACCCTTGCATTCTTGGAGTCTATTTCATGTCCCATCATATCATGTCACAGTATTCCATCCATATTTTCATATTGTTCATCCTGTGTTTCCCATTTTTGCCTCTAGTCATACTTTCCCCATCCCCTCCAGAGTTGAGTCAATTACTGCGAGGTCAACCATGCACTTTATGCTCTTACAAGGGTAGTTGTTTTTTTGTCCCTCAGTCCCATTTCCCCATTATCCCTAGTGTCATTCCATCATTCACATTACTATTTTCCCTCATGCTTTAGTTGAGGATCCTCATTGCCTCATCTATCGCGGGCCCTATTTTGTCGATATCAACTCATTCATTCTATAAGAATGACCTAGAGGGTGGTGTATCTAGGTTCCAGCTTCCATTCTTGTTCGGTGCCTTGGATTGAGCAGAGGGTCCCATTATTTCCCTTTGACTTGATCATTTCATGTTCATGATCCATACACTTGATAGTCCAGTGATGCAGCAGACTATACCAGTGATTCCCAGGTGTGTTTGAGATGTTTTCAGACATCATGAGGGGGTGGTCCTTCAGGTAGCCCCCCACATGCCCAGATGCATACCTACTATGCTATAGCCTGAAATGCAGTTCCGTAGAGTTGATGGGTTAGGTTCCTATCGATCAAAGTGTCCATGGTAGGCATATCTCCTTCAGATGATCTGTTCAGTTTTGTAGAGCCCTTCCTTGTTCAGCAGGGCTTCTCTGGTTGTTCTAACCTCCCTCCCATCCGTCTCTTGAGGGAAGGGGCTTTGTATCTAATGTACTAAGATATTATTGTATTCATTCCTGGCTCATGTTTTTACTAGGTGCATTATGTATATGGAACACATTCTATTATTTTATGGCTCTCTTATGCTAGCATGTCATGTACCATTCAACATGTACTTTATTGCTCAGTTTCATATTTCTGGGCGAACCATTATTTTTGTACTAATTTATCTCGGTGGGTATGGGTATGCCTCCCCCACCTTATTGAGGTCTGGTACCCCAACATAAAAGGCAACTTACATTAGTCTTGCCCCCCTGTCACTATCCTCTCTTAGATTCAACTTCATTAGTCTTTCTCTCTCTCTCCTTGACTCCCTTGTGTTGTCTAAGTGATTGTGTCTTTACAACGTACTTCGGTCATATGTTTTGCTCCTAACACTCGTAAGTTGGGGAGAAATCTGTTATCACCAAAAATTTGATCATCTAGCCTAATTTACTAGATGGATGGAAGTACACCATGTAAAGCCAATTTTATCATAGTAAAATTGCTTTCACTATGAGAAATTACCTAATAAACTACCTTTATTAAGTAATTTATAGTTAAACCCATGAAGAATAATTAAATAAATCACTATATCTTTGATTTTCTTCTAGGAATAATTAATTAAACCATTGTTCTATTATTATCCCTTGTCAAATTTGATCCAATCATGAAAAATAAATAGATAAATAATTATTTTTCTTATTTTTCTCTAAGAATAATGAATTATTATTCTTTGTTAAATTTGACTAAATCCCTTAGGAATAATTAAATAAATACTTATTTGTTTATTATTCCTTAACTAATTCATTAAGATAATAAATAAATCATTTATTTATTTATTATTTCTAAATAAAAATTTTCAATACCTTTTCCCTCGTAAACAAATATAATAAAATATTAGAAGCGGTAATTCCAAGAATGAGATCGATAATATTTTGTTATTGCTCATTATTCGAGGATAACTCAACATTTTGTTATAAATACGAGGGTTTTCCATTCATTATTGACTTTTGATTTTTTTCATTGTTGCACTCATTGTTGTAACTGTGATTATTTTCATTGTCACACGTCATATTTTTTTTGGGTCTATGCATTATAGAGGAGAGAGACTCTACAGAAGATGAAGATGTTTGAGGATAGCCAAGAACCCATACCATAGAGGGGGACTGGTAACATATATTTGTTCCCTTCACTGGTGTTACACAAAAATATCGTCACCATGATTATTTGCAGCCAGTATGGGTCTATCATCACTTGTACTGTCCTCCTAAGCAAGTCTCAGACCTCAGCTCTTCAAGTCAAGCTTTGAAAATGGGAGAAAGTCATTGAAAATAAATGAAACTCTGGTTCCGCACTTTCTCTCACTGTCACCTGCGATCCCACACCTTCTGTTTACAAAAACTGCGGACCTGCCCGCTCTGTCCCTAAAGGTGTGGGTGTAGACCCCTGTGAAAGTCAAAAGGTGCAAGTTTTATCTTAAAAAACTCACTTTGGGTTAATTCTAGAGGATTCTAGAAGGAATTTTGACGTGGATTTGTTGCTCTTAGGTGGTTCATGCATCCCAAAAGAGAAGGAGCTAATCCCTTGATGAGATGAGCTATCCCTTTGAAGGAGGGCTTTATCCCTTTGAAGGAGGACCTAGTAACCTCCCTCCATTGCACTATAAATTCAGGCATTGGGCTGGTTGCTAAAGAGGTTAGAAGCTGAACATTTTTTAGGGTAAATGCTGGTGAAATTAATACTTCCTAGTTAAGCTTAAGAGGAGAGATCACATACCTTTTTGGCTTCATTGGGAAGAGAGTGAAACTTGTCAAAGTAGAGGAGACTTCTTGCTGGACCCTGGGAGGAGCTTGTATAGCGTCAAGGCACAGGTTGTAAAGTTCTTCTTCTTTTGAATTAATACAATCAAACTCATTTTTCTCAACAAGTATCTCATGTTATTTGTTTCATGGACTCCTTGACTTTCATGTTAAATATGTTTTATGATATTGGCTTTTCAGGTGCTATTTAATTTGTTTGCCTTGTTTGCGTTTGCAGATTCATGACAAAGGAGCTCATTTGGATCGAAGGAGCGAGGGAATTCACAAACTTGCATTGGACCTAAGGTAGGCCCTAAAAACACTTGTTTGCCTTTGTTTATAAAAGCGTATTTAGAGAAAGATAGTGTCTGGTTGGTTTGCTTGTCATTAGGTCTTCTTTAGATTATAGGAAGGTCTATCTTGTCTGCAAGATCGACTTGTTCCGTGTGACAAAATGGCGACTCCACTGGGGACTTGATTTTTTCCTTGTTTTTACTTTGACCTGAGAAACTGTGTTTTTGTTTCTGTTTTTGGCTTGTTGTGTGTAAAATTGGGTAGAGTTTGTAGATCCAGGATTATTTTTTGTTTTTTCATAACTTTGGGAGAGGACCGCACCCTCGGCTTGCAACACAGTGCGGACCTATCCGCACTTTTGCTTTTCGCATAGTGCGGTACCACACCTGTGTGAACTGTGGGCCTATGGACCCTGTCAAAATTTTGGAAAACTTAAGATTTTCTCTTTCAGTCAGTTTAGTTTTTGTTTAGATGTTATCCCCTGCCCAGATCTGCACGTGACTTGTCAGGAACTTTTCTTAGGATTAATTCCATTGGCATTCCTGTTTTAAGCTTTTATCAATTGGGTGTTTTGAGTCTCTTTTTTGAGAAATTCTTAATTTGATTTCCTTTGGTCATTACTTGGAGGTTTGTCTCAGTATTTTCACAATTTTTCATCTTTGTATGAGTGTTAATCGCCTTTGAGTGTTTTTATTTTTTGATCTTTGGAACTCTCACCCGATTTTCTTGACTTGCACTTGATTGGTTCTTAGATTACATTAGAATCATCTTGTGTTTGAGAATTCTCTTGCATAGATCACATTTGCATAATTAGAATTCTCATTTTCAGAATATGAATGAAAAATGTGCATAGATTACATTTGCATACTTTTCAAGTGAATTGTGCATAGATTACAATTGCATAGTTTACGTTCTGAAAAATCAATCGTAGATTTAGATCAACTTTCTTTGATTTGAATTTACATATTTTTATGCTTGTTTTTTAACACATAAAAATAAAAATAAAAAATGTTTGGGAATTGATTTGCATTAATTTTTCTTGATGAAATTAGTGCATTAGAGAATTTGTTATATTTTCTCTTAGTGATAAATTTTTTGCATTGTTGGAAGTGAATGGAAACTCTCTCCTTACTTTAGTTACGATTCATCGAATTGAAAGGATTACATTATCATATTCGATTGCATTCAGTTTTGAGTCGGGTCATAACACCATTAGTTTCGTATCCATTTACCCTTTTGAGTAATAACAACCTAAATAACACAACGCTTAATTAAAATTCATCTAGTAACTTTTACATTTTTAGGGCTCTCTCCACCAATCTAGCTTAGCCTAGTGTCTTGGAATAGGTTTTAGTTAACTCTCCAAGACAGTAAAACAAACAAGTAGCTGTATCTTGCGGTAGGAGATAAATTCCAATTGTTACATCTATGCTCTAGGAAAGCTCCTCTTAAAGGAGAAGCACAAGATCATATTTGAACCAGTGTGGGAATCAATCCTTCCTCATTGGGAACGATAGAAGATATTCATGTATTAAAAATGGTAAACCTCAGATTGACCATTGTCGAGGAACCTGGGGTCACTTGTTGGTAAACCTTGGATTATGTCAAGGAGCCTTCAAGGGGATTGAGCTTGTTACTCTGCCCTTGCGTACGTATCGGATCGTAGACTATTCCCTCAGGTATATTTATTTTCGTTGGTAACCTTAGTGACCATATTCTATAGGATTCTTTCCTAAGGTGACGGTGGAGGGAAGATCCCACTGTACCTGGAGCAGACGTCGACTAGACTCACTTGGATTTTCTGGGGGGTTCTCTTCACTCGAGACGGTTTAGTGGAGAAACTTGTGCTAGTCTATTCATTAAGCAGGTTGTCGGGGTAACTGTTCCAACCGCCATTTCTGTATTGAACCCTGCGACGTTGGATTTCATCACCAACTAGTGTTTTCAGTACGGAAAGTTACTGTTTGTGTGTGGTTTGACTCTTAGATTTGATAGCGCGTGTTAATTTGTTTGTTTTTACTTTTAGAGACCATAGGTGTGAATTGTGAATTTTAATTGTTAGGGGTGAATTGTGAATTGTTAATTTTAGTTTTAAATTCACTAAAGTTGAATATAATGGCAAGTGTTCTGGAATTTACCAACCAAGGAATCCCTCTTAATGAGAATCCTAGTACTTTTCCTTTCTTTGGAAATGTTGGTCCTCCTTATATGGTTACTTTGTCATTACCTAGATTTACAATAGGTTTACTGATATGGTTATTTTCAACTTCGTTGGCCCCAAATACTCCAATTGTTCCACCTCAACCGAATGCTTCACCTCAACAGAGTTCACCATCTCAACAGCACCAACCTTCTGTTGACCCTTTACCTTCTTCGCCTAATTTTTCTTCCTCCATTTCTTCCTCTTTGCTTGGTAAAATCCTTGACGCTAGTAACCAGGTAGCTAAGAAGAAGAAGAAAGGGAAGAAGAAGAAGAAGAAGAAGAAGAAGCAAGATAAGAAAGAAGTCAACCAACCAACCATCGCTGTAAGTGTTAGTTGTGTTGAGGAAACCTCCAACATGCATCGTAAACCCAAATACCCTTGCAGGCTTTGTAAGGGTGACCACTTCCTTATCAATTGTCCTGGTATTCCAAAGGTCTTGGAAGTATGGTCAGAAAAATCTCATCAACTTTCCATTGGTCCATCAACTAGTGATAGTCAGGTTCCTGGGAAAAATGGTAAAGTTAGGTTTCCTTGTAAGTTATGCAAAGGGAGTCATCAAACTCACATTTGCCCTCACATGGATGAAGCCTCAAAATTGTTGGAAAACCTTACTGTTCCACAGCAAGAATTTCCAACTGGTTACCGTAAACTTTCTCCCAACCTACCATCAACTGACGGAGTGATTGATCTAATTTCAAGTATAGTCGATCACACTCTTCCATTGGAGAGTGAAACTCATGTCACTCAGGTTGATGATCCATTAGTTGATCAAGTGGTCGATTCAATTTCACATTCGGTCGATCCCACTTTCCCTTTAGAGAGTGAACTTCATACCGCTCAGGTTCTTTTTGTTACATCAGATTCCTCTACGCCGGGGGGCATTTCACCTGTTTCTATGGAACCCCCTCCAAGTACTAAGGTCTTTTCCTTTGATTGGAATAGATTGACAGAACCTCATCTTCCTTCCTCCATCCCTTTCCAAATCATTGTCAAGGTTGGTGGTAGGGACATGCATCGCACGCAGGTAGATGAAGGTGCTTCTGTTAGTATTTTATCCTCAATTGCTTGGAAAGCTTTGGGTTCCCCTCAGCTCGCGCCTATTACGCAGAATTTGAAAACTTTTAACAGAACCATTAGTGAAACTTTAGGGATCCTTCCTAATTTTTCCATTACCTTGGAAGGTAAAACTATCTGTATTGATCTTATGGTAGTTTGAGGTCCCTTGAATTTCAATTTACTCCTTGGGCGAGACTATGTTTATGCAATGAAAGTTGTTGTATCGAAACTCTTTCGCGTGATGTCTTTCCCTCACAATGGAAATATTGTGACTGTAGACCAGCTTTCGTTCCGTAGTCTTGTTTCAACTACCAATAATATGACAGCTCTAAATGTTCCTAATTCTCAAGTGGTATCTACCCCGCCACAGGTTAATAATGTGGCAACTGGTCCCATGTTTTCAGTTACCGATGTAAGTGAGCCTCTCACTGTTTGCTCATCTTCCTTTGATTTAGATCCGGTAATTGACATGGAAAACTCTATGGGATTATTTGAATGCGATGTTCCTATCCCTTTTGAGTCCCTTGACATGTGTTCCTTCCAAAGAACCATTCTTCCTTTTGATGAAGACCTTTTGGAAGCCATGATCAAGGTGTGTCCATTGACATGTCTTTCTTCCAGTTGGAAGCCATGATCAGTGAGTCGCGAGGATAGTTTTTCCTGTATCAACCTCATTAAAAAATGAAACAAGCTATCGTGAGGACAGTTCTTTTCCTGTGTCAACCTCATTAAAAAATGAATCAGTTGGTCAGAGGAAAGTTCCTGTTACTGAGTCAACCTCGTTAAAAAATGAATCAGGTATGATGATAGTTCTTTTCTTGTGTCAACCTCCTTAAAAAATGAAACAACTCCCTTTTCAAGTTAAATCTTGAAAGTAAACCTTCATTCCATCCACCTGGTTGAATGCAATGAAGCTTGGGGGGCATGTACCTTGCTTTGCATCATTATGCTGGGGGCATGCGAACTTCTGGAGCATAGTTCCTTGTCTTGTGTCAAGCTCGTTAAAAAATGAAACAAGGAGTCCTTAGCATAGTTCCTTGTCTTGTATCAAGCTCTTTTAAAAATGAAACAAGGGTAGGTTATATAGGTAGATTGTAGAGAGTAGAAGCGAGGATAGTTTTACTCCCGTGTCAACCTCATTAAAAAATGAGACAGGGTGTTAGAGGATAGTTCCTGTTACTGAGTCAACCTCATTAAAAAATGAATCAGGTAGATTTTAGGATATATAGGTAGATTGTAGAGAGTAGTTATGAGCATAGTTCCTTATCTTGTGTCAAGCTCGTTTAAAAAATGAAACAAGGGTTTTGAGGATAGTTCTTTTCCTGTGTCAACCTCACTAAAAAATGAAACAACTCCAACGAGTCTTTCCAAGATTTCGAAAGTAAACCTTCATTCCATCCAGCTATTAATTAATGTACTTAGTTGAATGAAATGAAGCTGGGGGGCATGCACTCTAGCAAATATGCTTAGGGGGCATCAAGCACAGTTTTCTCTCTGTTTCAAGCTTGTGTAAAAATGAAACTACTTTGAAGCATAGTTTTTCTTTGTTTCAAGCTTTTGTAAAAATGAAACCTATCTCGAGTCAATTTCAGTTATTTTCAAGACTCGTTAAACTCATGAAAATCCCGAGATTATTTTGCTATCTTTGATTCTCATGAAACAAATGAAAATGCCGAGTTCTTTTCATCTTTTCCTGCTCGTAAATTAAATTGAAAGTCGGCCATATGAGTACATTTTTATCCCTTTTTCAAACTCATTAAAACTTACGAAAAATTGAAAACCATGAGTACATTTTTATCCTTTTTTCGAACTTGTTAAAACTTACAAAAAGTGAAACCTTAGAGTCACCTTTAAGCTCTTTTCTGACTCCTAAAACATGAAAAGATCGCCAAGTTTTTCTTTTAAACTTGTTAAAATGGAATTAAAAGACGGTCCACTTACAGCTCTTTTCCGACCGTAAAAACATGAAAAGATTGCCGGATTTTTTTCGTTTCAAATTCGATATTGGTTATGAAACGACGTGTCGTTGATCACTTTTTTACTTTTTCGGGTCAAGGGCACTAATGACGAAAAGTACTCCTTGGTCGTAAAAGATCAAGCGGTTCTCTCAAGTATTATTTTATACTTTTTCAGGCTTGGGAGACACAAATTTACAAAAAAGGTCAACCCTGGAGTTTTCTTAAGTTTTTTCAGACTCTCTAAAATTGAAAAACGCCGAGTTTCTCCTATACTGGACTCGTTAAAATTTCACAGTAAAGGACCTATTCAATTACAAATAGGAACGAACCACTCCTTCTTAGGGTTCGAATTTAAACTAAGTTGGACTCATCCAAAGGGTGAGCTTATAATCAAGCAAATGTTATCCTCCTCAAGCTTGTCAAAAATAAAGAGGTACTTGCCAGAAATGGTGGGGGAAAAGAGAGAAAAATGAGCCTGTTTGTCATACTTTGTAACCACTCTTGAACACGACAATTTTATTCACCTGGGTTGGGAAATCCTTTGCCTAACAGTTGATCAAACCACATTGAAAGTCTTCAGCCAGTTTTTGGGTATTAACTTTGGGTCAATTGTCACCAAACCATCTGTTGTGTCATTATGTGTTCAAGAGGTCACTGCCAATAAGCCATTCATCTGCAAAATATCTGTCATCCATCTTGACCATCCCTGAGTCAGTATTTGCAACTAAATTTTTTCAACTTGATCTATGATTTCGTGTTGTGGGCTTGCCTACGACGGATCGCTTTCTATCGACTTCAGCTCATTATCTAGAAAGATGATCTAGAAATCGTCAGTACCTTGGAATCTGCATGCCTCAATGGCAGGTTTCTCGCCTTTGACGATAGGTTGCATCATTGACCTTCGATCAAAGGATTCCATGACATGTTCGACATCAACACATTTATTCACATCTCATGGATTGTGCTAGGTACTTTGAGATCCATTGACATCACTGGTGGTTTCTCTCACACTTGTTAATAGTTTACATCATTGATTGGTAATCAAGTGGTTTCTACCATGTTCAACTTCAACACATTCATTCACATGGATAGAATCGTACTGTTTCGGGAAGTAAAAATGAAGACCCTGGATCTAGTTTCCACAATCCAGGCTGCTATGAATTTTGTATTCATTATATAATGGACTATTCATAAACATATGGCTGCGCCCATACTGTGTCCACAAGAATCTATATTTGTGATGTTTTACAAGATCATTCCTGTATTAGAGTAGTAGTTAGTTTTCTAAGTCAGTTTTGATCTGAGTATAGGAATGCCTACCTCAGTGATGATATGATCTCATATATATATATATCTTGCATTGAATGTTTTTACAGGTTCCAATTGGGCTCTCCACAAGATGATCCTCGAAATGATAAAGTACTTCACTCTTCCTAAATGATAAATGAAATCCTCATCTACTACAGACTTCACACTTTAGGGGGCAATCTGTTACACAAAAATATCGTCACCATGATTATTTGCAGTCAGTATGGGTCTATCATCACTTGTACTGTCCTCCTAAGCAAGTCTCAGACCTCAGCTCTTCAAGTCAAGCTTTGAAAATGGGAGAAAGACATTGAAAATCAATGAAACTCTGGTTCCGCACTTTCTCTCACTGTCACCTGCGGTCCCGCACCTTCTGTTTACAAAAACTGTGGACCTGCCCGCTCTGTCCCTAAAGGTGTGGGTGCGGACCCCTGTGAAAGTCAAAAGGCGCAAGTTTTATCTTAAAAAACTCACTTTGGGTTAATTCTAGAGGATTCTAGAAGGAATTTTCACGTGGATTTGCCGCTCTTAGGTGGTTCATGCATCCCAAAAGAGAAGGAGCTAATCCCTTGATGAGAGGAGCTATCCCTTTGAAGGAGGGCTTTATCCCTTTGAAGGAGGACCTAGTAACCTCCCTCCATTGCACTCTAAATTCAGGCATTGGGCTGGTTGCTAAAGAGGTTAGAAGCTGAACATTTTTTAGGGTAAATGCTGGTGAAATTAATACTTCCTAGTTAAGCTTAAGAGGAGAGATCACATACCTTTTTGGCTTCATTGGGAAGAGAGTGAAACTTGTCAAAGTAGAGGAGACTTCTTGCTGGACCCTGGGAGGAGCTTGTACAGCGTCAAGGCACAGGTTGTAAAGTTCTTCTTCTTTTGAATTAATACAATCAAACTCATTTTTCTCAACAAGTATCTCATGTTATTTGTTTCATGGACTCCTTGACTTTCATGTTAAATATGTTTTATGATATTGGCTTTTCAGGTGCTATTTAATTTGTTTGCCTTGTTTGTGTTTGCAGATTCGCGAAAAAGGAGCTCATTTGGATCGAAGGAGCGAGGGCATCCACAAACTTGCGTTGGACCTAAGGTAGGCCCTAAAAACACTTGTTTTCTGTTGTTTATAAAAGCGTATTTAGAGAAAGATAGTGTCTGGTTGGTTTGCTTGTCATTAGGTCTTCTTTAGATTCTAGGAAGGTCTATCTTGTCTGCAAGATCGACTTATTCCGTGTGACAATAGGTGTTATAATAAAATCATTCTTTACAAACCTGGTTTCCATTGGATGTTTTAGGGTTATTACTCTTCATCTTACTGTTTAACTATGATTGCAGCATAGACCAAGATTTTGGGAGGTTTTGTTTCTATCAATAGCTGCCGATCTACAATGTTTAACAGTCATTTCTATTGTTGAGATCATTTGTCATACACAATCTTAAGTGGGTTCTTTTCCTACATCATTGAGAAGAAAACACTACAACAAATTAGCGACTCTGCTCGGGAATAATTCTGATTCAGAAATCTAGGTCTCCAATACAAAATTGGTGACTCCGCTAGGTTTTATACTTCAGGTCTAGAAACCTGGGTGACCTTTGGTTTTCAGGTTAGGGTTTCTTCCTTTTTCAATTCTATTAATGTTTCCTAGTGTTGTAACCCTAGATTTGATAAATTTCTGACTTCCGTAATCTTTTTGGTCGTTTCCGCAGGTCACAGGAACTAGCCACGGCAAAGGTGACACTTTTTTCTAAATTTGCACACTAGAAGTCTCATAGCAGAAATCGCAGTTTTCAGCCCAAAAGGTGTGATATGGAGTCTAGAATGCAACTTTCTGCCCAAAAAGTGTGATTTCATAAAAAAAAAACATCAAAACCTTCGATTTTTGGGTTTTAGGGTTTTTCTAAGATATGTTTCTGGGTTTTTTTGAGAGCTATCTGCTGGGTGTTTGACCTCTATCTCATCCTGCTTAGGCCTTGATCCATTCTATTTTACTCATCGAAGTCGAATTTAGACTCCCTTAGGGCTTCTAGTACACCTTCACCTTTCTTGGAGGGGTTTAGCTGAGTGAGAAGTCTGAGTTTCTGTAGCACTTTTAGCCACATTTTCCAAATCTATAACCTTTTTTTTCAGATCTGATAAGATAGGTTTCTGCCAGATATAGTTTCACATTCAAACCTGTTTGGTCATTTCCTTAGGGTCCCATCGGTTGCCCTAGGTGTTTCACCCATCGCCTTATCTTTTTGCAGCAATCTTCCTCTCTGGTTTTTTGTTGTTGCTGCACACCTTTCGAGCAACTTAGACTCACTTGATCCTAGTCACACCAACATTTAGATCTCTTGACCATTGCAGTGTATTTTCCACTGGTTTAGCCACCTAGCAGTACAATGTTTGCAAACCCAGTTTGGGTGGGGTTTAGTTAATCATTTTATTATTTATTTTTTGTTATTTATTTCAGTTTATTTGTAGCAAGATTTTTTCTTTTTTACCAACATGATCTGGGCTTAATCAATTATTACACTTGCACACACTTGCACACCTTAAGTGAAGGGTTTTTGGTTTACATCGCCTAGCCAAGACTTAACATAATAAATTTATCTCACCGCATCAGAGACAAAAGATATATTGCTGATCTCCCTTCACCATTTCCGTGTTCCGTGTGTCCTTTCATCATTGCGCCTCCAAGGTGTGAGTCATGGAGAGTATTACGCCTTCAACCCTAATTTCTGCTTGGGCATATTACTCCTCCCCATTGTGTTAGAGTTCATAGCCCTCTGAGTACCCATATTGACTCTTCTCTTGATTCCTCATCTGGTTCTAAACCTCCTTCATTGAATATCATCACCATGTCTAGACCCACAGCTAGTGTAGAACCACAATCTGGTGGTGGCTCTGGTGCTATATCGGTGGTCACATCAGGCAAAACAATCTCAGGAACTATTCTGGTAGCCCACGTGCTCCCCTTTATAACTGGGTTAAGTCTACCAGATATTAACCAGTTGATAAATGACCCCATACACTATGATGATTGTTGGCCCTCTATGCCGACTAAGCTTCCCTCAGACATCCCAAAGTTTGAGGGCATTGCTGGAGAGGATCCTACCAACCATGGTCGATCCTTCCACATGTGGTGTTCGTCCAACTCCATAACCAATGACTCCATTCATCTTTGGCTCTTCCAACGCACACTCACTAGAGACGTTGCAAATTGGTATGTAGACCAGCTCGTTTCCTCTCATTCCATTTTCGTGATGATTGATAAAGCGTTCTTGTCCTATTTCCAGTTACCTCTCCGGTACGACACTGGTATATATATTTTGACCACATTCTGTCAATCCTTTGCTAGTCGCCTTTCTGACCATGTTCAAGAGTGGCATCGAAGGAGGAGCACAATTCATGCCCCACCTTTCTAAGACCGTTTTTATCTAGATTGGTTTCTCAAGAGCCTTTTATCCCCCATTGGGAAAGATTTCGTGTCCCATTTTCCTCAGACTGAGGAAGGAGCTCTCTAGACCGATTTGAGATATGATATGATTTATGCTCAATCAGGGTATGTCTATATCATTATTCCAGACCTCCCTTGTCTTGGCAGTGCTAAAGCACCAGGGGCATCTCACGCTGCCGACGATATTGTTGGATCCATTTCACACTCCTCACCATATTCTCAGCAGAGTTATGGATACCTACAGGGGGGCACCAGTTCCTCCAACATCTATTCCCCTCCTTCTAGAAACATGTTTCTAGGGCCCCAATCCATCTACCAAACTGTTTCTCCTACTTATGCATAGCCTGGAACTCCAGCCCCTCAAGCATTAGCATCGTAGCCTCCCATGAATCCTTAGCCCCAACAACCACCACCCCCTCAGGTTCAAGTGTTTGCACAATAGAGTGATAATAATCCCCAGAAGTTGATAAAAAATAATAAGGGGAAGGGTAACAAGGGTAACAAGGGTAACCAAGGTAACCATCCTAGTGAAGCCTAGGGGAATCATCCTAACACCAAAAGCCAACAACAAGGTAGCCAACACAAGAAAAGCAAGGCTATTTGTATGAATAAGCCTTGTGCATGTTGTGGTGTACATGGCCACTATACACATGAGTTTCCCCTTTTACCCTAGATGCACCAACTATGGGAAGCTCAAGAAACTTCTCGAGGTCAACAATCGCCTCTGAATCCTATGCCACCTCAATGAACTGTGCTCACAAATCCTTTCCCTTAGAAAGGATTTGTTGCTGCTCAACCTTAGCTTGGTTAAGTAGCCCACCTCCCCCAACCTTCTGGTCCTAGTGACTACCAGATCCTGATGACGAGCTCTGATGAGGTTAACCCCTCCAATATCAACCCACAAACTCGGTCGCGTCAATATGACAAGCCCTCTATTAGGTCCCTATACTACTGGTGTAACCCCTTATTGTTATTAGTAAAACCCCCTTATTACATTGTTGTTCCCATGCAGTCCCCATATTTTTATTATTGTGCCCCATAGAAGCCCACTATTGTTATTATTGTCCCATTACATTATTATTGTTATGTCGGCTTTGTTTATATTATGACCACTTAGACTCCTATATATAGAAAGGAGGTCTTGTCATTTGTATCATCTAAGAATTGTTCATTTGTGTAATGTAAAGGAGGTTTCCCCCTCGAAGAGGCTTATTTCTAAGGCGTTCATCTATCTTTTCTATCTTTTTGTGAGTTGGTTTCATAACACCCTCAACTTCATCAGTTGCCGAGTCCAAAACAAAAGTGTCCACTGAGCCTCTTATGACACTAAATAGTCCTTTACAAATCCCTCAACCCAAAGTTGAGGCCATTCCCAAGATCCTAAAAGGACCATTACTCTGTAATGCGGCTTCTAGTAGAGCTACCCATACATACAATATAGTAGACGAATTGGCACAATCACCTACTGCCATGCAACACTGGAACTCCTCTAGTCGTGCCCTTTCCAAAAGAAGGCTATACTAACTACTTTGGGTGCAGTAGACCCTTCCGATGATCGCTTGATTGTCTTTCCAATTGATACATCAAAGAACCCCCCATTGCTTCATCTTTGGTTTCCAGATACTAGTTAGAGTCCGTAATGCCATCATCTCTAGATGAATTATTGACAAAGGCACATCCACCTTTGTGATGTCCACTACTATTTGGAAACAACTCAAGTCACCCAAGTTCCCCCCCTCCGCCATCACTTTGCGTGCTTGGGATGGACACTCCTCCTAGCCCCTTGGCATGTACCACAACTATCCAGTGACCCTTGCTATAAAGATTGTCCATGTCAATATCTAAGTCATAGATGCCCCTTTGGATTACAACATTCTCTTAGGTCATAGTTACACATATGCCATGTCAGCTGTCACATCTATGGTGTTTTGCAAGATGTACTTCCCCCACAAAGGGAAGATCATTACCATTGACCAGTTGACCTACTACGAGCTGACATCCGTGACCTCCCCCAAGTCCATCATCTCATCAATATCCAATAAACAGTCGTCCACTCCTTGTACCAGTGTCTCATCTGGATTCTATAAATATTCCTCATTGTTAGGTGCCTTCCCTGGTCCTCCCCCTCCCATTTATGAACCTACTTCCATGAGTGTTTGCATGTTACAAGCATCACAGGCTGCCCTTAAGCAGTCTAGTACACCTGATCATCAGCCAGCTCCTCAGCATCCTCCTGTTGCTCTTCTAGCTGAACCTTTTGGACCCACTCTCCCAGGACCTCCTCCATTTATGGGTGCCTCTCCTATGTTCCCACCCAAAACTGTTCTACCAGGTCTCAACCATCCAAGAGTTATTCCAGTGGGGCATTATCCTTCTAGCCAGATACTTTTTTTATTCCCCCATCCAAGAATTTGTTCTGTACCTGTCATTGCTTCACTGTTCCTTCCTAGCATGACTCTCGAGATCCCATTATGGTACATCGATTCCCCTACAGACATTCTACTTGGTTAGCCACAACCATATCACGCTTTCAGCTCGGATCAACTGATCCCCATGACCCCTGCCACTGCCTCAGTACCATCACAACCTCAATAGGAACCAACTCCTGTTGCGAAAGCAGCTAGCTAGGGGGGTAAAGCCAAAAGAAAAGATTCGAAGGACAAGGCTCCTCAAGCTCCTCCAGTGCCTAAGGCCCCAAAGTTGTGTGCTTTATGTGAAGTTGTTGGGCATGCCACCAACAATTGTCCCGAACTTCCTCAACTGAAACCATTAGTTCATGAAGCATTCCCTGAGTTGAATATTTTGGAAGTCCATGTTGACATATTGGTCCCACCTAAGAAACTCAAAATGCTTCGCACAAACCATCCTTGTGCCCTTTGTGATCTTCATGGTCATTATTTCCATTATTTCCCTTGTCTCGATGAGTTTCATGATTGCCTTGGGCTGATTCGTGAACAAGGCCACTCATAGTAGAGCTGCTACTCTGCTACTTGTGGATTCTTGTACCACTCGTCAACTAGAACAGGGAAACTTTGGCCCCTCTATTATGATCCCCTCCCCCGATATCAAGATGATAGACAAGACAAGCCCCATTCTTTACCTATCATCATCCTTGTGTTCCTCACCGACAAACCTTCCCAAGGTTGCTACATGAATTTCTCTTGAACCTTTTTAGACAAAATCTGAGGTCTCAACATTAGTGGACCCTCTGTCTACTAGCCCGTCGTCTGCCATCCAAGATGATGCATATGTGAACCTTATTCCTCAGGTTGATGCATTGGGTAATGTCGTCACATCATGTAGTCAGACTTCCTCCCGTCCACCCATCTCCCAGCCTGATGAGGACACCATGGAAGCTATGGCTACCCTTGATTACCCCTACACTTGAGTAAGGGGTCATTCCTTCAATAGGATTTCAAAGGCCATCTCCTTCCTAGTTCTCCCCATGCACTCTACCTCAAGAAATTTCACTCATATCACATCACTTTGATTTGCGTGTCTTTATTTCTATCATATAGTTGGGTAGATTGCATCATCTCATATGTTGTATTTTGCACCTTTTAGATGGATCCATCATCCACTCTGTATATTGGCCAAGCCAATGGTGCGAGTCTCTTCTCTCGGAATCTAGCCTCAGCAGCCTGGGCCATTTTTACCCCCTTGCATACATTAGTCCTTTCAAACAGCATGTGAATTGGATCTGCCACCAACAATTAGGTCGAATATGATGCAGTGATAGGTTTCTTAGTTGAAGCCCTTGCTCATCGCAACCTTCATCTTCATGTTTGTTTAGATTCTTTTCTACTTTTCATGCAAATGATTGGTGTGTATCACATTCATAACCAAGTCCTATTTAGAAAATATCTATGAGTAAAGCTGCTAGTACATGAATTTGAAACCATTACATTCAGTCATGTACCTAGTCCCAAAATCACTATGTAGATACGATTGCAAACAACATTCTAGATTGGCATTTATTACATGTATACCACAAAATATAACCACACAAATGACAAACCATCATCATCATATAAAATGTGTAATCATATTATGTATCATACAAGTGTTTGGAACCCTTATCTATAAATACATCCGGTATGCCCATAGCATACTGGGGTGGCACATAGGCCCCTACATCTCCTTTGGAGGATCTCGTACCAAGATGGGCCAAGATGCTTGAATCCGTTTTTTGAGCACTCAGAACATAATGGCACTCCAAAAACTCCTTGTGCTGTTAGGAATCATTCCCACCTTTGCATACTAGATCAACATCTCATGCTTGGGGTCACGATGGTTTTCTCCTGGCCATCTTCTCAAGTCTTGGCCTAGATCCCATTAGATCTATGTATGGTCAATTATCCTCTCATTCCTTGGATAGTTTGTCCTACCGGTCTCCCCGATGAGCCATATGCACATCGCATGCCATAGACGTTTGATACCATAACTTCAAATATTCTACTCTATGTCCACATAGTCCCCATATTTGACTTTGTGGGTGAGGATGATTCTAGAGCTCCTCTAGTAGTTCATTCTTGTTTTCCTCTTCCATTAATTCTTCACCATGAACCATCGTTCAAAGAAGCATTAAGGCCATCTTTAGAAAAGTAAGGCCACTTTCCTGAAAGTCATAGATCCTGATTCCGATGGTCGATTTGTCTACTACGATCTCCACAAGATTTAGGGCCTCTTCCTTCTCTCCAAATTCATCATAGCTCACATAGCAAATGGATCCAAATTGGAGGGAAAACACCCTTTTATAGAAAAATCCCTAATTTTTCTATTGCCCATTGCGACTAGACCGTAGCTCACTTTGATGAATCGTTAGCACCATTGGAAAGATCTCACCAAGCTCTATAATGGATCTTCCTTAGTTTTGGATGATTTGACACTTCACCAGGAAGCCATTGTTTCATGAAAGGTCACCTTTTTGCCTCTCAAAAACGAATTTCATCATAAGGTGACACTTGTACTTTTTGGTCCACCTCCTCTTAATACTTGTCATACCATATGTCAAATTTTGTCATGATTAACCATCATTTAATCATGTTTTCATGGTCCCCACCAGGCCTAGTCTATGTGGTAGCGTCATCGAGTCACCCTTGTTCAGAGCATCCGCATTGAGTCACTCTTGCATTCTTGGAGTCTATTTCATGTCCTATAATCTCATGTCACAATATTCCATCCATATTTGCATACCGTTCATCATGTGTTTCCCATTTTGGCCTCTAGTCATACTATCCCAATCCCCTCTGGAGTTGAGTTAGTTGCTACCAACTCAAGCATGCACTTTATGCTTTGACAATGGTTGTCATCTGCTTGTCTGTCAATCCCATTTACCCATTATCCCTAGTGTCATTCCATCATTCACATTACTATTTTCCCTCATGCTTTAGTTGAGGTTCCTCATTGCCTCATTTATCGCGGGACTTATTCTATCAACATTAGCTCATTCATTCCAGAAGAATGACCTAGAGCGTGGTGTACTTGGTTCCAGCTTCCATTCTTGTTCAATAATTTGGATCAAGAAAGGGGTCCCATTATTTCCATTTGACTTGATCATTTCAAGTTCATGATCCATACACTTGATGGTCCAGTGATGCAACAGACTATATTAGTGATTCCTATGTTAGAAAATTATATATTACATAGCAATGGAACACATAAAATATTGCAGAAACATAAACAAAGAAAACACATAAAACAAGAGAGACATAGATATACGTGGTTCACCCAGTTTGGGCTATGTCCACGGAGAAACAACTAGTCCTTCCTTTTATATTATCCAGCAAACTGAAGAGATACAACCTACATTAGATCCGCTATAATTCCCTCTTCGCTCTCAATCTCCTCTCTCTTCCTCACTCAGAATACAGATCTACATAGATGCAATACAATTCCCTCATATATAGCGAGGGGTTGCCTTCTAGGGCAAAAAACCCTAAATTGATCATAACTTCTACCGTCAGATCTCCCCCTAATGAACGACCCAGATTAACTATGAAATTACAACATTTATTTTTAGCTTCAGGGGCGCTGCCCTCAATCCCCCCGCCAGGGGGGGGGGGGCTCCCAAAGGTTGCAACCACCCCCCCCTGGACCCCTCCTGCAGTGAATATTTTATGGGTGGTGTTGCTGCCCCATTACAAACTGGGTCCAATGCGGCGATACCTTTGGCTACAAAAGATAATCAGGCTCCACACCCAACAATCTCCCACTTGGAGACTGATTATAGCAACTCCATCACTGCTTCATTTGCTGGAAAATGACTCCACTTTGGACCTGGTTGTTTCTCATCTTCTTCAACATACTTGAAGACCAATTGAAACTGAGCATATTCTTATTTTCTCCCTGGTTACAACTTTTGTTAACATATCTGTAGGATTCTAGCTAGTGTGTATGTTTTCTAGATTCAATTTTCCATCTTCCAACACTGACCGTATGAAATGGTACTTGAGATGTATATGTTTCATCTTGGAATGAAATGAAGAGTTATTTGCAAGATGTATGGCACTCTGGCTGTCACTGTATAACCTGCCCAACTCCTGCTTCTTACCCAATTCATCCAGAAACCTTTGTAACCAAATCATTTCTTTACTAGCCTTTGTAGCATCAACATACTCTGCTTATGTTGTTGAGAGTGCAAGAACACTTTGCAGTTTTGAGACCCAACTGACAACTGTTCCACCTATAGTAAACACATACCCTGTTGTGCTCCTCCTGCTATCTCTATCACCCACCATATCTGCATCAACATATCCCTGTAGAGCAATGTTTGAACCACCAAAGCATAATGTTTGATTTGTGGTACCTCTCAAATACCTGAGAATCCGCTTCATCGCCATCCAATTTTCTTTTCCTGGATTATTCATGTACCTGCTTACAACTCCCATTGCATACATTAAGCTTCCAACTGCTGATGCATATGGAACTTTAGACATATGATCCATTTCTTCTTGAGTCTTGGGACACTCCTCCTTACTTAATTTGAAATGGCTAGCCAAAGGTATACTAACTGGTTTTGCATTCTGCATATTAAACCTTTTCAATTCCTTTTCTATGTACTCACTTTGAGACAATATTAATTTGTGATTCTTCCTATCTCTAGTTATTCTTACCAAGGATTTGTTTTGTAGCACCCAAATCCTTCATTGCAAATGAGTTCGCCAATTTTCTTTTGAGCACATTTATTTCCTGCATGTTAGAACCTGCAACAAGCATGCCATCTACATACAATAACAATATAATATAGCTGCCATCATTTTCCTTTTGAGATAAACACAATGATCATAGTGGCATCTACTATAACCTTGTTCAGACATAAACCTATCAAATTTTAGATACCACTGTCTTGGAGCCTGTTTTAAGCCATACAAGCTCTTCTTAAACCTGCACACTAGTTTCTCCTTTCCTTTTACCTCATATCCTTGTGGTTGTTGCATATGTATCTCTTCCTCCAAATCCCCATGGAGAAAGGCTGTCTTTACATCTAACTACTCAAGATGAAAATCTTCAGCTGCTACTAGACTTAAAATAGTTCTGATTGAAGTCATTTTAACAATAGGAGAAAATATATCATCAAAGTCTATACCCTTTTTCTATGCAAACCCTTTCACCACAATTCTAGCTTTATACCTTTTTCTACCTCCATCTTCTTCCTTCAACTTGTAAACCATTTATTCTGCAGTGTTGTTTTACCTGCAAGAAACCTGACTAAGTCCCAAGTTTGGTTATGGCTAAGGAGTCCATCTCTTCTTTCATGGATTGCTCCCACTTCTTTCTGCTTTCTACCTGTACTGCTTCTTCATAACATTCTGGTTCACCAGAATCAATCAACAATACATAATATAATGTAGGAGAGTATCATTCAGGGGGTCTACTTATCCTAGAAGATATTCTAACACCACTTTTAGGTGTTTGAGGTGCTTGTTGATGTTGTGGTTGTTGTTCTGGATGTTGATCATTATGATTTTCAGGCACCATCACTTTTTCTATGATCCCGTCAGGCACTGTGTATTCTCTATTTTCTTTTCCTTGCAGTTGATCCTTATACAAAACCTTTTCATTGAATATGACATCTATGCTCCTAATGATTTTGTGTTTTTCATAATCATAAAAGTGATAACCAAAATCATTAACACCATATCCAATAAAGGTACATTTCTTTGATTTTGCCTCAAGCTTTGTTCTATTTTTTTTATTTATGTGGACAAAGGATTCACAACTAAAAGTCTTTAAAAAAGAGAAGTTTACCTTTTTACCTGTCCATGCCTCCTCTGGAATATCACCATCCAAGGAACTTGAAGGCCCTCTAGATAAATAGTAGTATCTACAGCATCTGCCCAAAATTGTAAAGGCAATCCTGCATGCAATCTCATGCACCTTGGACGCTCCATGATTGTCCTCTTCATCCATTCTGACACACCATTTTCTTGTGGTGTTCCTGGAACTGTCTTCCCTCTGCGAATTCCATTCTCTGAACAATACCTATCAAACTCTTTGCTACAATATTCACCTCCATTGTCTGATCTGAAACACTTCAACCTTTTTCCCGTCTCATTTTCAACCAAAGATTTCCATTTTTTGAAAGTATCAAACACATCAAATTTATTTTGAATACAATAAATCCAGTTTTTTCTAGTTGCATAATCAATAAAAGTAACATAAGAACGAGAGCCACCAAGAGATGATACCTGAGCAGGTCCCCATACACTGTATGCACAAGCTCTAATTTTTTTCTCTTCTTTTCTTTCCCAACTCTGAGGAATCTAACTCTCTTCTATTTTCCATAAACACAATTCTCACAGAATTTTAAATCAACATGCTTCAAACCTGGCAACAATTTTCTTGAGTGAAGAATCTGCATCCCCTTCTCACTCATGTGCTGGAGCCTATGATGCCACAATGCCGTATATTCTCCTTTAGAGGTTAAATAATTAATACAATCAGAAATACCATTGCATAAATACAATGTACCAACCTTTTCTCCTTTTGCTATTACCAGGGATCGTTTAGTGACCTTCCAAGTTTTATCTGTAAAAGTAGTCACACAGCCTTCACCTCCCAACTACCCTTTTGAAATAAGATTTTTCTTCAGATATGGAACATGCCTTAACTCCTTCAATAGCCATTGATTTCCATTCTGTTGTTTTATGAAAACTATACCCATTCCAATGATTTTACAAGGTTTATCATCACCCAATCGAACCTGTCCAAAATCTCCTTGAACATAATCATGAAAATGTAACCTATCAGGTGTGGCAAGGAATGAGGCCCCTGAATCTACCACCCAGGCATCATTAATATTTTCTAAAGAAAGAATCAAAGCATCTTGCAACACATCACCTGTCACATTCACTTCATGATTGTTTTCTTGCTGTGCGTCTCCCTCTTTTCCCTTCCGAGACTTGCAGTCTTTCTTCAGGTGTCCTTTCTTCCCACATTTCTAGCACACTATCCTCGATCTGGACTTGGATCAGCCTTTCCTTGAATTACTGCGATATCCTGGGCTCTTTCCTCTTTCCATTTTTCTTCCCCTAGTCTCTGCATTCAAAGCATTACTGGATGTCTCACCGGAGCTTTTCCGTCATGTTTCCTCGCTAAAGATTGCACCGACAACACCATCAAACTTTAAATTAATAGATCCAGAGACAGAGTTACTAATGGCCATAACTAAACCATTCCAAATTTTTGGCAACGAGCACAGAAATAATAGAGCCCTAACTTCATCATCAAAAGTTACCCCTACAGAACTTAACTGACTGGTAACTATATTTAATTCATTTAAATGATCAACAACAGATCCACCTTTTGACATTTTCATATTAAATAAACACTTCATAAGAAATACCTTATTTTAGGCCAAGGGTTTTTCATATAGTTTGGCCAATGTTGACATTAAACCCTCTGTTGTTGTTTCCTTTGAAATATTGAACGCTATCGACACCGCTAAGCACAACCGTATTGTTCCAAGTGCCTTTCTGTCGAGAATATCCCATTTTGTGTTTGTCATACTTGTAGGCTTATTTGCCTTTTGGCTCAATGGTTGGTACAAATCTCTCTGATACAGATAATCTTCCATCTGCATCTTCCACATATGGTAGTTTTGGTCGTTAAAATTTTTGACCCTAAACCTACCATCTTCTGCCATTGCTCCCACTCGAACTAGGATCCCTTCTCTCCTGCGAGTTTATCAACCAAATAGACCTTCAGCTCTGATGCCAATTGTTAGAAAATTATATATTACAGAGCAATGGAATACCGAAATATTGCAGAAATATAAACACGGAAAATGCATAAAACAAGAGAGACACAGATATACGTGGTTCACCCAGTTTGGGCTACGTTCATGAAGAAACATCCAGTCCTTCCTTTTATATTACCCAACAAACTGAAGAGATACAACCTACAGAAGATCCACTGTAACTCCCTCTTCTTTCTCAATCTCCTCTCTCTTCCTCACTCAGAATATAGATATACATAGACGCAATACAATTCCCTCATATATAGCGAGGCGTTGCCTTCTAGGGAAAAAACCCTAAATTAAACATAACTTCTACTGTCAGATATCTGCCTAATGAATGGCCCAGATTGACTACGAAATTAAAACATTTTACAAGGAAATTTTACATTTATTTTTAGCTTCAGGGGCGCTACCTCTGATCCCCCGTCGGGGGGGGGGGGGGCTGCCAAATGTCACAACTACCCCCCTAGACCCCCCCTGCAGTGAATATTTTACGGGTGGCATTGCCACCCCATTATGTACTTGGGCCCAATGTGATGATACCTTTGAATACATAAGATAATCAAGCTCCACACCCAACATCCCGGGTGTGTTTGAGATGTTTCCATACCTCATGAGGGGGTGGCCCTTCAGGTAGCCCCCCACATGCCCAGATGCATACCTACTATGCTATAGCCTCAGATGCAGTTCCATAGAGTTGATGGGTTTGGTTCCTACTGATCATAGTGTCCATAGCATGCACATCTCCTTCAGATGATCCGTTCAGCTTTGTAGAGCCCTTCCCTCTTAAGTAGGGCTTCTTTGGTTGTTCTACCCTCCCTCCCACCCATTTCTTGATGGAAGGGGCTTTGTATCTAATGTACTCAGATATTATTGTATTCAGTCCTAGCTCATGTTTTTACTAGGTGCATTATGTATATGGGACACATTATATTATTTTCTGGCTCTGTTATGCCAACATGTCATGTACCATTCATCATGTACTTTATTGCTCAGTTTCATATTTCTGGGCAAACCATTATTTTTGTACTAAGTTATCTTGGCGGGTATGGGTATGCCTGCACCTACTCATTGAGGTCTGTACCACAACATTAAAGGAGACTTTCATTAGTCTCGCCCCCTCTATCACTATCCTCTCTTAGATTCAACTTCATTAGTCTCTCTCTCTCTCTCCTTGACTCCCATGTGTTGTCTAGGTGATTGTGTCTTTACAACGTACTTCGGTCATACATTTTGCTCCTAAAACTCGTACATTGGGGGGCAATCTGTTATCACCAAAAAATTGATCATCTAGCCTAATTTACTAGATGGACTGAATTACACCATGTAAAGCCAATTTTACCATAGTAAAATTGCTTTCAATGTGAGAAATTACATAATAAACTACATTTATTAATTAATTTATAGTTAAACCCATGAAGAATAATTAAATAAATCACTATTTATTTGATTTTCTTCTAGGAATAATTAATTAAACCATTGTTCCATTATTATTCTTTGTCAAATTTGAGCCAATCATGAAAAATAAATTGTTACACAACATTTTGTCACTGTCCCTGTACTCCCCATTCCTTGACCCTAGAGGACCTCTACAGTGAACTCTACATGCTTTCCCTTCATGAAGAACCCCCATTATGTCCCTCTTCATGAGAAGATCAATTCCCTTTTGCACCATTTCCCCTGAAACTTCTATTTTGCCCAGTTTACAAGACCAGCGCTAATGGCCCTTGTCTTCCCCGCGCTGATGTGCAGAGATTAGCACTGTCCCTAGCGCTGACCGGAGTGATTGAGCTGTGTTCCAGTCGCACCAGTCCTATTATGGAAAGTTTTTTAAATTAAGAGCTGAAGCTTCCATCTCTAGAAGCTTCGTAACGGAAGTCTGGTAAATGGTTTGGTCGGATGGGGTCGAGGATGTTAGTTTGGGCTCCTTTCCCCTATAATGATGGAACTACCTCAAGAGATAAGATCTTCTCCCATGATAAGAGGATCCATCTTCCATCCATTCATATTATATAAACCTCCCTTCTTCCCAAGCACAGCCTAGTGTTAATGTTGGTGTGCTAGTACTATTTTGGTTTGGAGTAAACAAGAAGCTATTCATAGTTGTAGCTCTCTGGTTGTGTGAGGAAGAAGTGTGATTTTGGTTTGGAGTGAAGCCTAAACGGAAGAGCCTTAAAACTATTGTTGATTGAGGCCATCATGGAATGCTAGCAGAAGTGTGTGGGAACCTAGTCTTGTCAAAGGAGAACAACAGTGTCAAGACAATGATTGTAATCTCTTCTTGATTCAACATGTATGCAACTCTCGATTATTTCCTACATGATTTGTCATGTTACATATTCATGGCTTAATGTTTATTGACTTGCTAAGTAGGTTGAATTACAATTTGTCTATTATCATAGTTGTTGTTTTCTGTTGTTTACTTATTTCAAGTGCTTGAAGAAGGAAGCGAGAGATAGCTGGAGCGAGCAAGCAAGGACATCATCAAATGATATAAGCGTACTAAGAGGTAGGCCCTCTTAATTGGTTCTAAGCTAAGGAAGCATTCCATAGGATGTATTAGTTGTGGCTAGACCCATTATTGGGCTAAAGGAATCTTTTTGTGTCCGCACTTATAATTTTACTTCACCACAAATTGTCGACTCCACTAGGGAACCAGTCCTTTTGTTTGTCTTAGATCTCATGATTTCATGTGAAATTTTCTAGTTCAAATTTTTCCCTTTGGTTCTGTTTCTTTTCTTCTACTTACTGGTCTGAGTTTGAAATTCATAGTAGCAGATCTGGTCCCTATTTCAAAAAAAAATTTTTTTTTCTTTGGCTCCCTTGCTCAGCGCGCGTAATCCGCTGACAGTCGCGCTGATCAATGCGATATGCTGAGGAACAGTTGTGCCGACCTACCTCTAGCACTTGTTTTCAGTTAGGTAGTCGCACCGATGCCTGTAAGTGAAGATGAGAGTTTGTCCCCAATCTTGGCCAGTGTGTTTTTCTCTCATGATTTCGACCCCGTAAGCCTTTTAGACCTTTTTCTTCTTGACTAGATAGATTCATTTAGCTTGGTTTTTGTGCTTGCTTCGTTTATCCCACCATCTGATGTGTTAAGTCTAGCCCTGTGTGAAGTTCTTTTTCATTTTTTCTTTGAATCCCTCAATTAGCACTAGTTGTCAGTTAGGAAGTTGCGTTGGTCAGGTCATCAGTGCTAGTTGCAGTACTGGTCAATCGTGTCGGCCGTTCTTATCGGTGCTAGTTGTCAGTTAGGCAATTGCGCCGGTCTTTGAGTTAATAAAAATCAGAATTGCTCCCATCCCAGTGCCAGTTTGTCCTGACCCTTAGACTCTCTTCTTCCGCCCAAAAGTGGCTAGGATGCTTTGTTTTCAATTGAATGAGTGAAAGAGTCTCATTTGTTCATTCTCTTATTTCGAGTGTCTCTTTTCTCTTTCCAAGCATAGATTACATTGCTTGGTTTCTCGATTGCAACATTTATGTGTTTGGTTTGTTCGATTCAAGGAAGAATTTATTTTTAGTTTCATTTATGATGCTTTGGATTTGATTGATGCTTGTTTGTTCAGAATTGTGAAAATTTTCATTTAAAGTGATTTCTGTAAAAGATTCATTTTGCATTTTATGAAAATGAGAACATCATTCTAGTTTACTTAAGAGAAAATATTGCATTAGTAGCGTTATTGAAAAGCTAGAATTGCATCATCATAAGCATTGGAAATGAAATGAAACTTCTTATGTTGTTATGGGAAGATTAAGTGCATTTAGGAGATTTATTAGAGAAAGATTTCATTCTTTGATTGTTACATTGATTTTGTGTTCCCTATCTCTGAATTAGTGTTAACTTTCATCGAAGACAAAGATCTCTTTTCAAATATAGTTGCATATAGGAGTTTTCAGATGACAGCAGTAGGGCCTTGAAATTGAAACCTAATTCAAGATCAACTGTTAAAATATATTGAATTAATCTAAGGAAGCATTGAAGGTTAACACTCACATTTAGTGTCTAGGATAGAGACATGTTCCGACATCTTTAACCTTAGCAATTGTCATTCACTTCGGCATTAGAAAATGCTAGTACGGACTTGTGCTCCCCATACCATTGCGTATATAAAGGGAGACCCCATTAGGTTGCAACCCTTTATCCATAGGAAGCTGAGTCTACTGCCTTGTAAACGTGATATACCAAACACAACATTCGGGGAGATTTCCTACCCGTACTTCTCGGTTCACCAGGAGATATTATGAAGTTCATGGTCACCTGGTAATCCTTTATGCCTAGAGTACCCTGAGTAGTCATTTTTGATCTTTACTGACTCTTTAAATTTGAAAATATCAACGAGCACTTGTCCTTTCGAGCTCATTAATTTTGAAAGCGACTAGAGTCACCTTTCGTCCTTTTCTTGACTCTTAAAATATGAAACAACAAAGTTTTGTTTCAGTTTCTTAAAATTAACTGCCCATGAAATATTCCTGGTTAAAGTTATCTTCCTTAGTGTTTCTTTAAAATTTGATTCCAATGGAAACATTCCCAGAGTCCACTATTCAAGGATTCCCCTCAGATGGGAATCCTGGTCCTTTTCGTTCTTTTGGAAATGCTAGTGCTCCTTATATGGTGATGTTGTCCCTTTCTGGGTTAACCATTGGTTTTCCTTTCTGGTTGTTTTCGACCTCAGTGGTCTCGAGCATCTCGAATCCTGTCCACATGTCTCCTTCATTCGAATCACATCACATTGATTTTAAGGTTGACCTCGCCCCTTCTTCCCCTGTTTCTTTCTCTTCCCCTTCTACTTCGCCTAGTGAAAATCTCAAATCCAGTAACTAGGAGGGTAAGAAGAAGAAGAAGAAGAAGAATACGAAGAAGAAGAAGTTAGATAAGTAAGAGGCCAACCATGTGGTTGTTACTCCAAATGCACCCCCCATAGACAAACCTTCTAATCCTTCATGGAAGGTAAAATCCCCTTGCAGGCTGTGTAAGGGTGACCATGTCCTTCGAGACTGTCCTAGCATTCCCGGAGTCTTAGAGTTATGGTCTCAAAAGTTGAACTGACCATCCCTGTCGACCTCTGGAGATCATGTCCATGTTACACTTTCAGCTAACAATGGTAAGAAGAAAGGGAATATTAGATTCCCTTGTAGGTTATGTGAAGGAGAGCATCTTCTTCACCTTTGTCCTCTTATGGATAAAGCTTCCAAATTTTTGGAAAACCTTGCAGCTCCTCAACCCTAACTTCCTGTTGTTTATCAAAGGCTTTCTTTTAACCCTCTTTCGGTTGGTAAAGAGATTTACTTGGATTCATCTCTTGCCCATCCTGCTCTTCCTAAGCATGACTCTCTTGTGTCTGTTCCTGACCAACCATTGGTCGAAAAGAGTGTCAACTTGGTTCCTCCACCAGTTGCTCACTCTGTTCTGGAAGAGAGTGTTGATCATACTCCTCATTTTCTTCTCGTCTCCTTAGATTCTCATGAATCAGAGTGTGACCCTCCCACACTGGTTGTTTAAGAGAATCCTTCTCCTATTCCTATACAGCATGGGGGCAATCATATGATACCCGAACCAAGTAGTTCTATCATCTCTTTCGATTGGGGTCCATTGAATACTTTCCGCCTCTCTTATGTGCCTTTCCAGATCATAATACAAGCCTGTACTATGGTAGTACATGGCACTATATTATATGAAGGCGTGTCTATTAGCATCATGTATTCTACTACTTGGCAAGTTTTGGGCTCCCCACAGCATGTGCTTGTCACTCAGAATCTGTTGGCTTTCAACAAAGGAACTAGTTAACCCTTGGGGGTCCTTCTGAAGTTCCTTATTACTTTGGAAGGGAAGACCATCTATATAGATGTGATGGTAGTCCAAGGTCCTTTAGATTTCAATATTCTCCTCGGACACGACTATGTTTATGTCATGAGAGCTCTTGTTTCTTCACTTTTTTGTGTGGTTTGTTTTTTGCACGAAGGGAGAATTGTGACCATTGATCAACTGTCTTTCATTGGTCACCAAGTGCCTCCTTTGCAACCATCGTCCCCTATCGGATCTTGTTTGCAAGTAGTACCTTCCCTGCCACATGTTAATTATGCGGCTACCCCTTCTGTCTCTGCATTTGCTGATGATCACACAGATGGTATTATACATAATGTACTGGGGGCATTGGAACCTGATCTATCTTTGGTACCAAATGACATGTATTCCTCCTGGAGTGTGGTTCTTCCGTCTAGTGAAGACCTCTTGAGAGCCATGTTCTCGTATGGTTCATGAACAGATGTGTGAGCATATTTCTTTGTCTTGTGTCAAGCTCATTAAAAAAGGAAACAAGGGTCTCGAGGAAAGTTCTTTTATTATGTCAACATTATTAAAAAATGAAGCACCTCCCATTTCCAAATTGAGTCTTTTATTAAGATCTTGTAAAATCCCAGTGGAGACTTTCTTGGATATCAAAAGTGAACCTTCGCTCCATCCACCTAGCTAATTGAAATGAAGCTTGGGGGGCATATACCTCAATTGATTCATTATGCTGGGCGCATGCAAACTTATAGCAAGCATAAGTTTTTGTTTCAAGCTTGTGTAAACATGAAACCAAATCCATGCAGACTTCCCCATGGTTCAAGCTTGTATAAAAGTGAATTCATGTCCAATTTACATCTTGTGATTGCTCTTTTTATCAGCTAATTTCTGCTAGATGAGCCTTGGTTGTTTCATTCCATCGCCACCATCTCTTTGGCTGATCATATGCTTTCACTTGGTTTTTTTTCCTTTCCCGAGGGACCGCAACGATGAGTGGTTTTATTAGCCAGCCTCTTGACCATTACATGTTTTGAGTAGTTCCTCCATTGTCGGAACCAGTTTCTACCATTTATACCAATCGTTCCTCCAGGATGAGTCACGTTTCAGCTCTTTTCTCGACATGTAAAACTCATATGTACAGCTTGAGTGGGCCTAATGGTTAAGAGCATGTGTTTCCTCCTAAGAGGTCACAGGTTCAAAACCAGAGGGGGGTACATTATGTATGCCTTCGTAAACTTAGCAGTTAAATCCCTGTGCGGAGGTAGGTCCCTTGTCTCGTAAACAAGGGGGTCTCATACACCAATTTGGTGTCTGGCTTGGCTGCGACCTTAAAAATGGATATTATTATTGATTATGAAAAGATTGCCAAGTATTTTTTCCTTTTTGACTGTAAAAGAGAATAAAATAGGGGGTCCACTTTCAAGATCTTTTCCTCCCTTTTAAAGATGAAAAGATAGCCAAACCCTTGTCGTTTTGAACTCATTAATGGATGCGAAACATCATGTGCCCAGTATAA